>OX438896.1:2553750-3907500 GCA_949316265.1 Diarsia mendica
CATTTGTAGGACCTACCGCACACTGCAAAGTAGGTACGAGACCGAAAGTTAGACGGAACAGCTAAGACGCTCGGTCTTTGAGCAAACACCGACTCAGCTTCTTTGTAAAATTTAAGAAGATTCGCACGCCTACTGTGTGCCTTCTATGCAAGTAATTAAATCCCTAGATTCCACATACCGCGTAAAAAATAACGTTTTGTTTTTATTTAATTGATATTTGAAAGTATCGTCTCACTCACATAACGAAAAATAATTGATCGTCCCATGTGAAGAATGTGAGCTCACTCTATCTCTCACTTTTCCTCGTGACCTGAGGTTGCTAGGGGCCGGCGGTGACCTCTCGCGTCCGGCCCTGGTGCAAGCCATGGTCCGGAGCGAGGAGGAATGGGACGCCGTCGCCTCCTTCTGCGAAGCAGTGATGCTAGCGAAGGAGGTGGCGGAACGAGAGAGGGAGAGAACCTCTCAACGTCCCAGCCGCCGCGGAAGGCGCTCCGGGCGTCGGGGGTCACGCGATTACCTCCGGCCACCGTAGACGCGGGCCTGTGGACGGTGAGTAACGGGCTAGCTCGCCGTCCGGCCGTCGTCATGACGGCAACAGACCGTGTCGGCGGCGCGTACGTGTTCCACGCGCGCCTCAAAGAGATGTCAGCAAGGAGGGGCCCGCAAGGGCCGACGCCCGTCGGGGCTGTGGATATCGAAAGGTTACCGCGGCTCCGACACAAGGGCGAAGAAGAGGGAACATGGGTTGGTTTTTAGTCAGTAGAAGTCTGACACTCCCCTTCGCTCTGCCCAAGAGCGGGGGGGTTATTCGATGATTTTCCACCCACCAAAAAAAAAAAAGGTTGCTAGGGGCCCCGTCGGGGCTGTGGATTATCGAAAGGTTAACGCGGCTCCGACACAAGGGCGAAGAAGGAACATGGGTTTGGTTTTTGGTCAGTAGAAGTCTGACACTCCCTTTCGCTCTGCCCAAGAGCGGGGGGTTTATTCGATGATTTTCCTCCCACCAAAAAAAAAAAAAGTTTGCTATCAATTTTTGTAGCCTACAGTATTCCACTCCTGAGCAAAGGCGTTCCTCTATTTGTTCGAGAGTGGCTCGATGAAGTGTTTGTTCTCACCAATTCATGGAAAAGTCATCTACGGTCCCGCTTTCTCTTTCTCCGATCTGCCATGACCCCCTAGCTGTCTCAGAGTTCCAGTCGTGCAATATTCGGACCTGCAATCGTGCACATCTAACGATTTAAATCCTTGCTTCTATCTGCCTACTCGGTCTTGTGCATACAGTTTGTTCATGCCAACTAGACTGTTAGATCGTTCAAATAGGTTAGAAGATTACATGCCTGTATGTCTTCAGACGACTTACTATGTCGCCGAGTTGTGAAATGGAGTAATTTACTTAGTTATTCTGTAAATAGTTAAGCATAATACATCTTTATTAATAAAAGACAAGTTGACTTTGGAGGATTGCTTTTCGTATTTTTAAAATAATAGCTATATACTGATTGTAATTGAAAGTATTTTTAGTAGGTACTTATAACATTTCGAACACGTCATGTTTTAAAATTGTTTTGTATATATTTGACGACAGATGAGACCTGTCTTCGTTGATTTGTTGGTCGGTCATGGTGGAATGTGGAGTCCAACGTGAAATAACACACAGGCACTGTTCGGTACACTAAACTTTACCGTCCAAAACACTTTACAATAAAAAAAAATAACAAAGGATTGAAGATCTGTTTTCAGGTTTAACTCAAATAAAATGGAATGGAATGTAGTGAGGTTAGCCAAGTCAACCGTTCGTCACCATCATTTCAATTTGAATGTGTCAACTGCACAAGTCTACCGCCTTTTTATTAACATCAAAAATGACAAACGATAACTTTATCCGACTAAACACACTCAAGCATTGCCAGACCAAAAATTAAATTAATTGAACTAAATCAAAATTATGATAAACGCTTGACATTCCATTACGCGATCTGCGACACGGCCATCTCTGACCTTCACACGACCTCGTGGGATGAGGTACCTTAAGAGACAAATAATCCAGAAAAGTAACTAGATCACTCGGCTATCCTGACCCACGTCAGGGAACATAATCACAAAAATAATTAGGTCAAATTAAACCGTGTGAGTAATACGTTTAATGCTCAATTGATTGTGAACCAAACTCCAGTACAGCGCTTAACCAGCGTGACAAATGCTATCACTTAACCAGTGATAATAATAACGCTTAACCAGCGATAATAACCCACTAACGCTTAACCAGCGATTACACTACTAACGCTTAACCAGCGAAAGCTCATCCACATGCTTAACCAGCGATTCAATTACTAACGCTTAACCAGCGAAAGCTCATCCACACGCTTAACCAGCGATTCAATTACTAACGCTTAACCAGCGAAAGCTCATCCACACGCTTAACCAGCTATTCAATTACTAACGCTTAACCAGCGAAAGCTCATCCACACGCTTAACCAGCGATTCAATTACTAACGCTTAACCAGCGAAAGCTCATCCACACGCTTAACCAGCGATTCAATTACTAACGCTTAACCAGCGAAAGCTCATCCACACGCTTAACCAGCGATTCAATTACTAACGCTTAACCAGCGAAAGCTCATCCACACGCTTAACCAGCGATTCAATTACTAACGCTTAACCAGCGAAAGCTCATCCACACGCTTAACCAGCGATTCAATTACTAACGCTTAACCAGCGAAAGCTCATCCACACGCTTAACCAGCGATTCAATTACTAACGCTTAACCAGCGAAAGCTCATCCACACGCTTAACCAGCGATTCAATCACTAACGCTTAACCAGCGAAAGCTCAACGTAATCCGCTTAACCAGCGATTACACAACTAACGCTTAACTAGCGAAAGCTTATCATAACACGCTTAACCAGCGAGTGTACCTGTAGTACTTAACCAGTATTCTGTATTCGACTCTATATTCGACTCTATATTCGACTCTATATTCGACTCTATATTCGACTCTATATTCGACTCTATATTCGACTCTATATTCGACTCTATATTCGACTCTATATTCGACTCTATATTCGACTCTATATTCGACTCTATATTCGACTCTATATTCGACTCTATATTCGACTCTATATTCGACTCTATATTCGACTCTATATTCGACTCTATATTCGACTCTATATTCGACTCTATATTCGACTCTATATTCGACTCTATATTCGACTCTATATCCGACTCTATATCCGACTCTATATCCGACTCTATATCCGACTCTATATCCGACTCTATATCCGACTCTATATCCGACTCTATATCCGACTCTATATCCGACTCTATATCCGACTCTATATCCGACTCTATATCCGACTCTATATCCGACTCTATATCCGACTCTATATCCGACTCTATATCCGACTCTATATCCGACTCTATATCCGACTCTATATTCGACTCTATATTCGACTCTACATTCGACTCTATATCCGACTCTATATCCGACTCTATATCCGACTCTATATCCGACTCTATATCCGACTCTATATCCGACTCTACATCTACGGTATTCACATTAGGTATTATTTTAAAGTTCTAGACGTCATGTTAATTACCAAGTCATTAGTCAAAATTTCACGTCCAATCACTATGTCGTGTTGATGGTATTGATCAGGTAAAACATTAAAAAACAATATCCAAACTAATGTTACCAATGTCAACATTAGCTAAAATGTTCAGGTTACTGTAATTCACAGAAGTTTGACCTATACCCGTAATAGTAAAGACACTATAATAATTACGCTCAACATTAAATTTACACAAAATAGAATCTCTCATTAATGAACACTCTGCTCCAGAATCATAACAAAAACTAAAAGACTCACCAGAGTGACGGAGAATACCTGTAAGCGCATTTACTACGCACAAGTCCACTCGGCGTTGTTCAGGAGCTACACCAGCGCCACCACCAGTGCCGCCGCTGCCGGAACCCTGGGCCGCTGCTTAACAACGGTTCGCGTAGTGGCCTCGGCTCCTGCACGGAGGCAGGTGACGGAGCTGACCTTGGGCTTCGCCGGAACAGATGATGTACTTCCATGAGAAGACGAGGAGTGAGGTCTTCTGGCAGTCTTGCTGTCTCTTCTCTGGTGAACCGTGGAAACCTTTTGGCTTTCCTCCCCACATATGTAACACTTGACTATTCGTATCGATAACACACATGTCTGCTGTTGCTGTTGCCAACCAAGCACGTTTGTCAATATTCCGTTTTTCAGAGTCGTAATACGGTGGGCGCGCATCAGAGCAATAGTCATAAAGTTTTTGTTTTTGCTGCGCTAACGAAAACGCCACTTTTCCGTTTCTGTGTTACTTTCAGACGCACGCGCATTGTTTTACACACACTTTTCCAGGCTAGTACTGTCACTTACACTATGTAGGGCGTTTGAGTCACATCGCACTTCTGATGACGACAGATGAGACCTGTCTTCGTTGATTTGTTGGTCGGTCATGGTGGAATGTGGAGTCCAACGTGAAATAACACACAGGCACTGTTCGGTACACTAAACTTTACCGTCCAAAACACTTTACAATAAAAAAAAATAACAAAGGATTGAAGATCTGTTTTCAGGTTTAACTCAAATAAAATGGAATGTAGTGAGGTTAGCCAAGTCAACCGTTCGTCACCATCATTTCAATTTGAATGTGTCAACTGCACAAGTCTACCGCCTTTTTATTAACATCAAAAATGACAAACGATAACTTTATCCGACTAAACACACTCAAGCATTGCCAGACCAAAAATTAAATTAATTGAACTAAATCAAAATTATGATAAACGCTTGACATTCCATTACGCGATCTGCGACATATTGATGATTGTGCCGATGTAAAATACTGGTACTGAGCTGCATCCGGTTAGTTAGACTAACCTTAGAGCTTATCTAAATTTGGCACAGGATCGGCAGATGATGAGTGATTTTCAAAGTCAAGTACTTGGAAACTTTAGGTAATAACATTTCATTTAAAGATTTATAAATTCTTCGAAATTTTTAGCATCTTACTTTTTAGCATTCAACTTTCATTTCGTTCTTAAGTTATTTATTTTTGATAGAAGCTCAGGTTTATGTAAGTTATTTGATTTTGATACATACTTACGTATAAGCTCACCAATATTCCTTAGCAACAGTATAAATGGAAAAACACTAAATCTCTAAACCAATTTCAATACATGTGTCTTCGAAGAATTGAGGTGAACTATCGACTGTTCCACGAAACCATTTAATAATTTTAGCTCGAGAGAGCTTGAGAACACGATATCATTATAGGTAGGCTCTAGCCATTGGGATTCAAGGGCCCTTTCGCCCACATACAATGACACTCTGTTCAAGAGCTCCAACGGAGAAAAATGAAATCGTTTTGTATTTATAGATTTCTTTTTCAGGTTGAATTGTTTTATGATGATAAGGTCAATGTGTTTAGTTTTTCGATTATGTTTTTAATTAATTTTAAGAAATGGAAAAAGTTAAATCTTTTAGTATTTATAGATTTTAGGGGTCGTGTCTTCAGTGTTTCGTTTTTTTTTTTTTTTTTTTTTTTTATTAAATGTAGATGAATGATTTTATTATAAAATCCCTTTTTATTTATCTTACCCTAAAACAAGATTTTATTGATCGTTGCATTCCCAATTAAAGCCAGATTATTATAATATTTATTTTATTCACTCCACTTGAAATAGACTGAATAAAATTGGGATTAAAAAACCACATGCAATTTAAAATGCGTGAGAAACACGTGAAATACTTAACGAAACTAATGTATTTTTTTTTTAAACGTTGCCCCACACTAGGAATTTCTCCTGTATCGTGGGTGCGTTTACAAACATATGAACTCACATACACAAATACCCAGACCCGGAACAACTATCTGTAGGTCATACAAATACTTGTTCCGTGCGGGGATCGAACCCGCGGCACGCGGCGCAGCAGTCCGATCGCTCAGCCACTGCGCCAACCGTGCAGTCAAGTATCAGTTGAGTAAAATGTTTTAAGTGCACATAACTCTCAAATCCTTTTATTATTCATCAGATTCTTAGAAGCTTAAAATATTTACTACAAGATGAAGCATTAAACATTAAAATATAATAATTTTTAATTACGAAAACAGCTTAAAATTTAACAATAAAGATTATTATTTTTAAGACTCGATTAACCAAGCAAGCACATAAATCTTCTTAATTATACGGCTTAAAAAATCTTACGGGAAAAATAAAAACGGTAAAGAATATCTTGAGATTTCCGGAATCTACATCCTGGTCCCGAAAATTTCGGGACTCTTGAAAACAGGACCTCGGATGGATAACTCAATGATTGCTATGGTAACGAAGGTAATAAAGGCATCATTAAACTTCAACTTTTTTGTGTATAGAGTTGAGAACCAAATTAATATTTCCCAGATCCAAAGCTTATAAAGGTCCGACTGTTATTCAGCTCTAGTGTTTACAAGCACAAGGTCCTGGGTTCAATTATAAAGTTTCGGGAAAGTTTTATTGAATTAGTCGATCAGGAAATTCTTAGTGCAGCCACGAATTCTAGATTTGTGCCCGTTTGATGGTAATAGGCTTGCCCTTATTACATGTGACTTATCTGTCGAAACGTGGATGTAGGTACTATTAGGTACACCTCTGTTTCATCTTCGTGGATTAAAAGTGTGATGTTATGTTATAAATATAGATTATAGATTGAATCGTCTAGAAATATGTACCTATCTGAAAAAAACCGAACTCAACAGAATATACGAGCGACTGGACAAACATCGTAAAATAAAATGGCGAAAACTTATTTGGGGAAGCAAGTTTATTGGCTTTATCATGACATAGCTGATCCCTCATAAAAATATGTATCGGTATTGTAAGAAAAATATTACTTGAAACTTATGTTCACGACCTCTGGCGGGGCTACACGCGAATATGAACATTCAATTCGCACGTTTTATGGGTGCGATAGGGGCAATATCGCGTGGCGTGCTGAGTCAGGGATATTGAAATACAGGACATTGTGTAAAGTACAGGTGTGTTCGAGGGCGTCATAATTTTGTTTGCTGGTCGGTTTTGGTGTCAGGAAGTCTAAGGGACGGCTTGAGCATTCAGGAGCATGTAATTCAAATAACCTCAGGTCAGTGGAGCCAGCGATAAATAATAGGGGTCCTGTGACGCAATATGGACTCTCGTCTTAGATTCATGTTTGGTCAAACAATTTTAATTTACGCTAATTTGTATATTTTATTTATTTAAATTTCATGCTACATCATGTATTCATGTCGTGTCGAAACTATAATTTCTCCCACATTTAACCTGTCTGTCTTCAAAACAAGTGTGAACAGCCATCTTCTGGGCATGCTCATTCCATTATAGACCTTATCCAGCACTGAATGAGGTCCATAAAAAGGACCGTACAAGTTTGGTACATTTAGTTTGTTACTCTACTACAAAAAGAGCGTGAGGAAATTCTTATTGATGCATTGCTTGAAAACAATAAAAACGTTACTAAAGACTGCCTAGTATTTAAAAATTAACTTGTGAATTTATTGTAATGCTGATATATCTTATCATCACGCCTATTAATCCCTGTTGTGTTAGACAAAATTTCACAGTTATGTTTCAAAACGTGAAATTGGCTCTCAGTAGAAAGTTCAATAATAAAACATACTGAATTCATCCCATCGACACCTCTACTAGTAAAACTTCTCACAACCAATAATTAATCACTAAAAACATCGTATAATTTAAAACAGTGACGTATAACTGCAACACGCCGTTCACACGTCGAGCTATTCGATGCGAACTGACAAAACATTCCACCAACGGCAAACAGCCAGCCGTCTCGAAAACGAGTGTTGTAAATAATTCCAACAGTTTGGATTCGGTTCATACTCTAAACGGTTGGAAAATACGTTCCAGTTTTGCATTTTTGACTGCTATTTTATTATTCAAAACAGCAGTAGTCAAAAATTCAGAACTACGAGTATTACAGAACTATTTTGGATAGGAAAACAAAATAACACAATTTAGTGACTAGGATTAAGTTGTAGTTACATGTACAACAGAAATAGTTTTAGAACGAAAGTTTGACACCTAATCTAGGCAGGGAGTCAAACGATCGTTATTTTAGTTGTGTTTGAGTCAAAAGTAAGGGCTCGTTTACGGAGAAGCGGGGCGTCGCGCGGCGCGAGCAGAAGGCTCGTCTCGCGCTTTTTTATTAATTTACTGAGAGACGGGTCCACCGCAACAAACGCTGCATTTTAAACTAATGTGCGAAAATAGCTTTTCGTTAAATCGACGATTGAAATCGTTAACGTTTTCATACATCGCCATGTGTTTGAATTAAAAACGCAGCACGCGCCGCGCGACGCCCCGCCTGTACGTAAACATGCACTAATAGAGGGCGAGCCTATTACCATCAACGTGCGGACAAGTCCAGACTCTGTGGACTATGTGTATTGAGAGGTTCGTGTAAGAAAAACCTAGATAACACTTTCCCCGACCTGGGAATTCATCCTGGGACCTCGTGCTCCGCGATTACCGCTTGCGAGTTCTAGATCAACGAGGTTAGGATTTAATTTCATCTTCCTAGTTAAACCAAGGAGCAATAAATTATAATGCCAATAATTTTGAAAGGGCATAAAAAAAATCATAATTACAGATAATAATAATACTGTAATTTTCTGGATTAACAATAATGATACATTGAACGTTAACCAAAATAACTACATTTAAAATCCTTTGCCAGCCCACCGAGATATTTAAATTGAAACCAAAAGCCTGCGGGTCCGTTCGTAAACAACGCCCGTATATTCCTTTATCGAACTATTTTCGCGAAACGCCTCGTCCGGTGGGGATCCGGTAAATATTTGAACGATCTACGTTTTACAATTTACGCCCATCTGGGGTATTCGAACGTTGCTTTATGTTCTATCAAACGGCATGGAATCCTTTAATTAGAAATTGTTTGATGACCGTCCGGTAGATGGCGTTGGTTTAAAAAGAAGTTATTTGGTGTGACAAAGTTGTGTGTATTGGAACATAATAATTATTTTTTCAACACACTTGCTCATAAAGTGGCTATAATTTCACCGCAATTGGGCACATAATGACACCTATAATCAAACTGTGACTTTTACATTGCTATTATTCACTAGTGAGTTATAAGGTTTTTTTTAAATTTTATTGGTTGAGTTAGATATGTCGTTCATAAAAAAGTTTCGATACAAAAAAGATCGTGTTCAATAGTAAAAATAAATTAATGTACATAGTGCTTCCTCATTTCATGCAAATTAGAATTTAAATAGATAATTTCAACTTGTACGTTTCTATTAAATGAAACTTTCACTCAAATAGTAAAAAGAAAACTTTTTCCTCATTTTGAACGTGGCTTAAACTCTATCGCGCTCATTCATTTCCTCTATGGTCGATCGCCATTGTTACAGTATGACCATTTTAAGGGTCAACCTTTTTTGGCAGAATTTTTTATACCCGAATTTTGTTTTGCATAACAGTGGATGGCAGAAACTTCATTTCGCAGAAAATCATTTGGCATACACTCATTTACCATACATTCAAAACGCATAATTTTGTAAGTCAGAATCATCTTTGAGCATAAACTTCATTTCCAGAACCATCATTTCGCCGAAAATTCATAATCAGAATCGTCTTTTGGCACGCATTTCATTTCATACATACGTGTAACATGCAATAATAATAATAATTATTATTAATCATTATTATCAGCTCACCCCGGCTAAAATTTCTAGCTGAGAACATTAAATGTTGGTATGTCAAAAATATAATTATTATTATTACTCCCTTTATTAAGTTTTTAACAAATTTGATACATTTTTAAATATTCCTTACAAAAAAAAAAAACATTTAAAAATATAAAAAATTGTAGCCCACCGGTATCGGGAACAGGGTCCAAGCTACCGGCAGTCAGGGCTCCAGAGAAAGGAACCTCCTAACAATACGAGCCGTGTCCAGGAGTACCGCTTTCTGCATCAAGCCCTTGATCCAGCTGCCTAACGAGAGCCTCCTCAGGTGTTGGTCGAGGCTCTTGGCAATTAAGCCATTGGCTGTAACGACTATCGGCACAATGATCGCTGAGTCCACACTCCACATGTCGACAACCTCGCGAGCCAAGTCAAGATACTTGATTTGCTTGTCTTTCTCGGCTTTCACGAGGTTCTCGTCATGCGGGACGGTTATGTCAACAATCATTGCGCGCCGCTCTGATCGATCCACCACCACTATATCAGGTTTATTAGCTATAATAGTCCTGTCAGTGATGATGGATTGATCCCAGTACAGTGTGATATGGTGATTTTCGAGAACTGGGTCGGGCACATACCTGTAGTACGGTACTTCCGATTCCACAAGGTTGTATTTCAGAGCAAGTTGCTGATGGATAATTCTGGCTACAAGGTTGTGTCTATGCAAGTATTCTCCGTTAGCCAAACGAGAACATCCGGAGATAATGTGACGGATTGATTCGCCCGGACGGTGGCATGCCCGACATATGTCAACCGTACCATCCTTCACAATAAATCTCCGGTAGTTATTCGTCATCATAACTTCGTCCATAATTGCACAGACAAAACCTTCGGTTTCTCCGAAGAGTTCCCCGAAACGTAGCCAGGCCACGGACGCTAAGAAGTCTACATCGGGCCCATGTAGGGCCCGGAAAAAGCGTCCGTGAAGCTCCTTACTCTGCCATACCTCCAAGCGGTCGTCAGTGTCAAGCACTACAGGTTTGCGCCAGTTCTCTTTAGCCAAGGAGAGCGGGGTAAGGCCCTTGTCCACCGCGACAACATCTCGATGCATCCCAACGTCGGCTTCCAGGAAATATTCCCTGAGACTGCATATCTCACGATTGTGGAGAGTCTTAGCATTCAAAAAGCCTCGACCTCCACACTTCCGTGGGATATACAGTCTCATAACCGAAGAACGTGGGTGATGCATTCGATACGTCGTCAACAATGTACGGACACGCCTATCCAGGGCGTCTAGCTCTGTTTGAGTCCATTTGAGTATGCCGAAAGAGTACATCAAAACCGGCATGACCCAACCGTTGAAGGCACGCACCTTATTTCCGCCTGACAAAAGACTATTAAATACTTTCTTCAGGCGGCCAAAGAAGCGCTCCCTCAGCGATTGCTTCATGTCGGCAACGTTGATGCCCAGCGCTTCCGACATACCCAAATACTTATAGGTTTCGGTTGCTGAGAGGGATCTAAGATTTATGGAATCCGTGAGCTGGGTTCCCACAGACTCCACAATCCCCCCTCGCTTTACATGCATGACCGCACATTTTTCCACTCCGAATTCCATCCTGATGGCGCCACTGAAAGCTTCAGTGACCTTCAGTAGCTCCATCAGGTGCAAATCATTAGTGGCAAAAAGTTTAAGGTCATCCATGTAAAGGAGGTGAGATATAATCTGACCACCTCTCTTCAACCGATAGCCCAGACCTGAACCCTCCAGCAGCGTGCTAAGAGGATTCAAGGCTAGGCAGAACCAAAGTGGACTCAAACTGTCGCCCTGAAATATACCTCGCTCTATCCTTATCGGCTCGCTATTCCTCTGGATCTGCCGACACCCTGGATAGCGAAGGACTGTCCTCCATTGCCCCATACACGACATCAGGAAGGTGCGTAGGGTTGCATCAATTTTATACAACTCTAGCACCCTCATGAGCCATGTATGTGGCACCGAGTCATAGGCCTTCTTATAGTCTATCCAGCATGTCGAAAGATCCTTTCGGAAACGGCGAACCTGTTGGCTAATGGCCATATCAATGAGGAGTAGCTCCTTAGTACCACGGGACCCGTTCCTACATCCATTTTGAGAAGCAGACATAACAGAATTTTCGTTAATATGTTTATTAATTTTAGCTCTCAAAATGGAGGTAAGAACTTTATAGACCGTTGGAAGACAAGTAATCGGTCTATTTATTATTAATTATTATTATTATTATTTATTTTTTATTATTTATTATTACTTATTATTATTAATAATAATAATGACTTCACTCATACATGCAACGCATGTACCTACTCCATGACGCGCGCTCGCTTCGCTCGCATATTACATAACACTAATATCTTCTGTCCCCGAAGTGCCGGGCCTCCGCCGGCCTCCTTCGTCGGCCTACGGCCCGGTGCCCATGCCGCCCATAAAGGATACTTTCGCGAGACGGTCGATAAACCTTATAAAAATCTACCAAATAAAATTCTGCCATCTTAAAAGTATGCCATTGAAAATTCAGCTATTTAAACATTCTGCGAAATGAGTATTCTATTAAATAATTGTTCTGCCATAAACACATTCGTTCAAAGAAGAATATGCCAAGTGTGGTATGCCAAATGAATTTCGGAGCATCAAGTTTCTGCCAGATAGATGGTACCCCCATTTTAAGTGTGAATTTCATGGTGGCGTCACTGGTCAAGAAAAAATGCATCGCTACGTCAAACTTAGTACATTTATTTTAGTTCCGTGTTTTCCCGCATGCGTTGCTTAATAAGTTGGTAGAACTGTAGATGCGCGCGCATAGGAAAACCGATTAATTTTTCCCGATATTGTGAAAAAAAATCAGAACTCGTTTTAACTGTTGAAGATGACTTTTTAGTATTATTTTCTTCACAAGTGTGTTGAAAAACGTCGTATGATACACGTGTGTATTGATGATTACCGTCCTCGGCTTTCTTAAGACCCTCACCTGACGGCTCTGGTCTCAATGGCGCCTCAGCGGTAATCACCAACGTTACACACTTGTACCATAATGTACTATTATTGTCGAAAGTGCTAAATCGTTAAATAGTTAATTGAACAGCATTATAGTAAGGTTCCATTTTGTACAAAAGTTTTTAATTTTTGTCAGACCAAAAGATTTGCTTGAGTATTATGAATTATTTTAAGCGTTAATGAACTTCCTACTTCAAAATCCTTTGCAATTTCAATAATAAATATTTATTATTTGTTTTGATTTCAGATACAGAACACATAAACAGTGAACATTTAATGATACATCTTCATAAATTGAATATTATCATTAGGGAGGTAAGTTTCGTAATAAAATCCAATATATAACAGCGTATCACATATTAATATTAAACGTAATAATAATATTCACCGAATCACCCCTTATTACTTTTAGCTCATAATTTAACAAAATAACTTCTCATCACAGGGAAGTATTTTTCTCATTATGCGTGGGTCGTATATGAAGGAAACCTAACTCAATCCTAATTAATTGCGGCAATTAAAATGTTCCAGTTGCAGAAGTTTGGCAACATCGTGCGAGTTCAACTGAAGTGGTTTATGTTCTACTGGAGTGGTTATAATGTCGTAGTTAATTTGTTACTTGAACCCTTAAATTTAGAAGTCGAATAAGACACGTTTTTGAAAAAAAAAACAGTTACATTTTAAGCTATAAATTGAAATTGAAATTGTTTATTGAAAAAAGTGATATACAAAAATATTTACAATATGGCCTTGACAACTATATAGCCGTGACATTACGCCATTTTGCGAAAATTTAGCTTGACGCTTGAGTGGGTATACAGTTTATTGGATTCTATCTAAATATACAAGGCAAGCAAAAAAATCATGACAAAAAAATATAAAAACACCTAAAAACAGGAAAAGTTACTAGTACCTTTTATTATTAATATAAAGTAATATAATTGTGTAATTTATCTATAATATGTATGTATTTAGAAATATATAAGTATGTTTATTAGTTGTCTAGTACCCATAACACAAGTTCTGCTTAGCTTGGGACTAGATGGCGTTGTGTGATAGTTGTGGAATATTATTATTATTATTATTATAGAAGACTAGCTTTTGCCAGCGGCTTCGCCCGCGTGAAAATTACGATTTTCCATACAAATTTCCATCCCCTGTTTAACTCCCTTAGGGTTGAATTTCGAAAAATCATTCCTAATTCCTTGTCTACATTATAAAAGGAACATCGGTGCAAAATTTCAGCTTTCTAGGTCCAAGGGTTTGGGCTGGGCGTTGATGAGTCAGTCAGTCAGTCAGACAGGACTTCTCTTTTTACACGACTGCCCCAAAAAAAAGATTGTTATGTTTTTATTTATAAAGAAGGTTAAAACTTATTCTTTTGAGACTGAAACATCATCAACTGACAAACCTTTGCCCAACCATGTCGGGGTCGGCCTCTGGTCTAACCCAGTACACCTGACTATCAATGTTTTACATGAAGCTACAGTTACTTACTATGTACCTTCATAACCTTTTGGGTAACATGATACGCCTTAGCAAGTAAAACTGTTCGTGGAACTTAAAACTAAAAATATAGATACTCGTCAAATCATCCTCATTAAAAATCATTAAAACAACCTTATCATATTTCACGCCAAAAACGTCTCAGTTATCAACAAAATCTTAATAGAGAAGTCTCAAAATTGAATCTGTTACATAAAATAATGAGCCATTCATAAATCTCCATTAGCAACAGGATATCAGAATAACAAATGTTCGAACTAGGAAAGTTTCGCCACAGATAGTCCAATTTATGCGTAAGTCTCTTAGATTAATGGGTAAAGGCTTATTTTGTTGTCTACAGCTTTATTTGACCACAAGTTGTTGTTGTTATTGCTGTTGCTGATTGCTTGGCTTGTAAAGTAAGATGTAAGGCAGAACTAAAGAGATACACTTTTAATATTTTTACTTACCGCTCTCGCTGTAAGACAGACTAACTTACGTGCATTAGGTAAAATTACTTATTAGTGTGCTTACGTAAAAATAATAATTTCAAATATCGTTATTTACTGACAGATACATGCATTTGGTATCGCGTTTGTTAACACAATTTAGTCACTTCTGGTGTCAACGACTTAAATCGTACCTTTGAAGACCATCAGTATCCTAAAATTCCATACAAACAATGTTTTACTAAAACTAAAATAACACATCTAACAAAATCAACCATTCGCTAAAATACCGTACAACCTGTACAGGAGTAGTTGATGTTTATCAAAGAATTAAGACTAACATTTACCAAAACGAACATTTCAATCGAAGTGGTTAAAATGCAGTGAGAATGCATTCAGTGCTTATTGCAGGGCAATCAATTATGTGTCTGACGAGTCGTAGAGAAGTATGGAAAAAGAAAACATGCTGCCTGCACCCACCCCAAATGAATTAGGATAAGGACAAGAGCATGATGACTCACCAAATTCCAAAATATAGATTATCGTATATTCTACGTATCCGTTTTTTTTAAATATTATGCACGTTCACATGCGCAATATTTTTAAATGCGAGTACCTATCCATCTGTCATATTTTCACTCTCTAGCGGCTGAATGAATAGCATGCTCTATGTAGGTATTAACATAGAAAACTATTTTACCAAAACTAAAATAACACAACTAACAAAATGAACCCGTCACTAAAATACCCTCCTGTACAGGAGTAAACATCAAAGAATTAAGACTAACAGAGGATCGAACATTTCAATCTAAGTGGTACGAATGAGATGACGAGTAATAAAGAAGTATGGAAGAAATACTGCGCCGTCCCCAAATGAATTGGGATAAGGGCAAGAGTTGAGATGACTCACTAAATTCCATAATAACGATGATCGTATTTTCTTCGTATCCGTATTTTATTAATATTGCGCACTTAAACATGCGCAATATTTTAAATGCGGGAGTAATCTGTCACCTATTCAATCCTTAGCGGCTGATTGAATAGACCATGACCATGACAGTACAATCCCATGTAATCATTTCCTTATACAAGTCAAACAAAAGCCAGTTATCCTAAAATAATAAACAGAAAAAACTATTTTACCAAAACTAAAATAACACAACTAACAAAATAAACCCGTCACTAAAATACCCAAACCTGTACAGGAGTAAACATCAAAGAATTAAGACTAACAGAGGATCGAACATTTCAATCAAAGTGGTTATGCATAATTCAGTGAGACGCCCCGAAGGATCCTAATTGAAATACGCGGAGCCGTCGACTGGCCACTTCGATGTTAATCGGTGACACCTAACGTAAATCACTATCCCTTTTAATAGTGTTATTAGTAGTCGTGATGGTTGATGTAATTTTGGTGTTGATTTTAGTATCAGGATGTTTTGTTTTGACGTGAATTTGGTTTGGTCTATTTTTTTCATCCGGTCGGGTTGATTTTTAGGTTTGGGTTACCTAGGTTCCGGGGCTGAGGGTCGTTCGTAAGAGATACCGCGGCCCCGGACAAAGGTCTAAGAAGGAACATGGTTGGTTTTTGTGGCGGCATCCGGCTGACATGGCCTGCCCAGTCCCATTTCAGTCTGGCAGTTTTAAAAGCTACGTCGGCAATTTGCGTTCTGGGCAGTGTGGTGTTTCTTATGCGGTCAGTTAATTTTACATTTAGAATGCTGCGCTCCATCGCTCGTTGGCAAACCTTGAGTTTGGACTTCTGGACGTTAGTCAAAGACCAAGTCTGTGCACCATATGTCAGATAAAGATATAGGTCAGATAAAGACCAAAATATTTTATTTGTCGCACACACATGACGTGCATAAAAAAGGATTTGTGTATTGATTATAAATTGAATATGAGTACGTAACTAAAGTTTAAATAGAATACATTTTTCTCTAAAGCTGACTGCTGCGTATAACCTGCAGAAGTTGTAAATTTCTGCTAAAATCACACGCGGATTGAGCCTAGATTATTAGAGCAATCTAGGCTATAATTGCTGATTCTGTCATAAGAAGTTGAAGGCAAAAAAATACGCAATCGGGAAGAAAGGCACAGGAGATCGTTCAATTCATTAATTGTACCACATACCTTGACCAGCGATCCCAAGCGCGCGCAGGCGGCGGCAACGTGTTCGTTTTCGGGATGAACAGCTCACAGATCTTCTCTGGATACACTATGGTGGCCAGCAATACACAACACACTATCATAGGTCTGGGGTAGGCTGATAACAGTTTATATAGGTTCAGTTCAGGGGTTTTAGGGCGCGATGGGACTAATTAGTGTCACACATAGCGTGCGCATCCACGCGATCCCAAGGTTAGAGCGAGACTGCCAATGACGGCGCGGCGCGGCATTGCGCGCGCGCTGCAAGGCACGAGGAAATCACCTAATCAACGATATATGGCACAGATTAAATAAATTAGAACAGTAAACCAATGCCTTTCAATCATCATTAGGTGATGTAGAAAAATATAAGAAAAACTATAAGTTACGAAGCGTAACCATTTTCCCCGGCTTGAAAGTTCCTACTTTCGAAACACAAAGGAGAAGTAAATAAAATTGCATATCATCACAACTCCACAAAAAGCTATAAGAACTCTAGAGTTGCGACTCTATATAAGAAATAAGAATACTTAACTAACTATTCTACGCGGTGACTAAATCTAATACTGCACATTGGTGCAAGGTAAGAATTAATATTAAGGTAACTAAACTTATTGCGTTGGCAAAGGGCACAACTTTACTACCGGGCGACTCTGAAGGATCCCGCTTTGAGTCTTCACAGATGCGACTCTACAAACTCCGTTTTTATCTGGAAATATTTCGTGAATTACTCCTAACGGCCAATGCAGAGGCATCACATTGTCCTGCATGGAGACGACAACCATACCGACCCGTATTGGATTGGCAGGAGTGTTCCATTTCTGTTTGGATTGTAGAGTGTGCAAGTACTCTTGGCGCCACCGCTTCCAAAAAGATTGAACCATCTGATCAGTCAATTCATATCGCGAAATAAGATGTAACCGCGTTTCATTGACTTCGCGAGCGGGAAGAAATAAAAGAGGTTTCGTATGCAAGAAGTGCGCCGGTGATAATGAAGTGGGCTCTGACGGATCTGAGCTGATCGCGTACAGAGGCCTCGAGTTTAGTAAAGCTTCTACTTGAGTTAGCATAGTGTTAAACTCGTCAAAGCTAAGAATTTGCTGACCGATGACTTTGTAGAGATGCGTTTTGACACTCTTCACTTCACTTTCCCAACAACCACCAAAATGTGGAGCTCTACAGGGGATGTTTTTGAGTGTGATTCGATGCTCTGCAAGTTCTCTTTCCCACAAGGGGTGATACTCTTTAGCCAAGAATTGGTAGAGATCTCGGAGATAGGATTTGGCTCCAATAAAATTGGTAGCATTATCCGTGTACAGACACTGAACCGGACCTCTACGCGCCAGAAAACGTTTCAACGCAGACAGAAAGCTCGCAGTACTAAGATCTGAGGCAATCTCAAGATGCAGAGCGCGAGTTGTCAAGCATGTAAAAAGGCAGATGTACGCTTTCCTGGCCCTTTGGCCTCTAGCACGCACCGACGTGACCAAGAAGGGTCCCGCGTAGTCGCAACCTGTATGAGAGAAAGCCTTAGGAGCCGACTCAACGCGACAACGTGGTAAATCCGCCATTATAGGAAAGGTAGGTCGTGGCTTTGCTCGAAAGCAAATGTTACATTTAAAGGTAATGTGACGTGCAATACGTCGCGCGGACAGGATCCAATACTTTTGTCGTAAGAGAGATACGAGCAAGGTTGGTCCTGTGTGGAAATTTGTCACATGATAGTGGGAAACTAAAAGTTCCACTATGTGATCTTGACGTGGAAGAAGGATCTGATGACGAGAGTCAAAATCTAGCTCAGAGTTTGCTAGGCGACCTCCAACGTGGATAAGTCCTTCGTGAAGGAATGGACTTAACCGTTGTACTGGCTTAGCGCACAACTCATTGCGGGCTAAACAATCGAGATCAGATTCAAAGTAAATCCTCTGCACAGATCGCCACACAATAGATTCAGCGAACTCTAAATCAGACGCGGTAACGGGCCCTCGAGGAAGCCGTTTGATGAACTTATAAACTAAGCAAATAGTTTTTAAATATTTAAACCAGGACGAGAACCTGGTAGAGCGAACGTACAAAATGTTGTCAGAAGGAGGACTTCTGTCAGAACATTCGTGCGAGAGAGCAGGTAAAGCCACGGGCTTCATTTCTGGAAGCTCTTGCGACTCGCCTGAAACGAATGGTTTTATCGGCCATTCAGCGCGGGGAAGTTTAAGCCATGGCGGCCCATTTAGCCACAACGGATGATGCACTAATTGGGCAGGCGTTAAACCGCGAGAGAGGCAGTCACTGGGATTTTCAGACCCTTTCACATGGAAGAAGTGATCTGCCGAAAGATTCTCATGAATCTTAGCAATACGATTGGCTACGAAGGTGTGCCATCGATGCGGTGCGGAATGAATCCAACTCAAAGTTACAGTTGAATCCGAAAAAGCTACGACTACCTCAATGGCGTGTCGAGCTGCAAAAAGATTATATACTCGCTTTATCACAGTCGATAAGAGGAGTGCGGCGCATAACTCGAGACGAGCTAGCGAAACGACTTTCAGTGGCGCGACTTTAGATTTCGCACACACCAGCGAGACCACGACACTACCGTCAGGTCTGACAACGTGGGCATAAACCGAACCACCGTAAGCCTTCTCACTAGCGTCGGCAAAACCGACGAGTGAGAGTCTACAGCGTTCTACGACGCCGACATGTCGCAAAAATCTCAATTCAGAGATGATTGGCAGTTCAGATTGAAACTGTTCCCACAGACGAACAATGCGACGTGGTGGGACGTCATCCCATCCAAGTTTGACAAGCCAAAGCTCTTTTATAAGAAGCTTGGCATATAAAATTATCGGTGCAACGAGACCTAAAACGTCGAAAAGACGTGCGATGGAAGAAAGAATATTACGTTTAGTGCAAGTGCGGACATCAGGGTTAACCTGGAATACGAAACAATCCTCGTCAGGGAACCAACGAAGTCCCAGTATTTTCTGGGTCGGATCTTTACTAAGGTCCACGCTCTGTGAAAGTCGTAATGACTCTGGAATAGTCCGAAGAACATCGACACTGTTGCTAGACCACTTCGTCAGCTGAAAATCGCCGAGAGAGAATATTTTTATTAGTTCACGAGCCGAGTCTATAGCTAGCGCAGTGCTAGGTATAGAACTATGTCATCCATATAAATATCTCGCTGCAGAATGTCCCTGGCGAGAGGTAACTGTGTTCCTTCATCCTGACACAACTGTTGGATAGTGAGAATCGCTATAAAAGGACTACACTTTAAACCAAAGGGAAGCACTGAAAACTGATAAATTTGAAGTTCTTCTTCCTCGTTAAACCGATATAAGATACGTTGTAGTGAACGATCTTGTGAACGTATACCTATACGTAGGTACATAGATTTGACATCTGCGGAAATAGCGACACTAAAAAGCCTAAAATTTAATAAAATGTTGAAAAGGTCAGCCTGAAGGACTGGACCTGCGTACAGGATATCGTTGAGCGAGGTACCGTTATCTGTACATGCACTGGCGTCTAGGACTACACGCAATTTGGTGGTCACCTTATCCTCTCGAATGACAGCATGGTGAGGAATATAGTATTCCATTTCTCGCTCCTTACAATTTCGTTTGGGCAACATACATTCAGGTAAGATATTCTGCACCAAAGAAATATAATTGTTTTTTAGATAATCCCGTATGACGTCATCATAAAGAAGTTTAACGTTAGGAAGTGACTTAAGTTTACGTTCAAGACTATAGAACCTCTTGCGAGCCATATTAAAAGAATTTCCTAAAGCTGACGCGTCTGTTTTCAGTGGTAAAGCTGCAACATACTTGCCATTTGGAGCGCGGGTAATTGTGCTACAATAAAACTCTTCACAATGTTTATCATCCACACTCCCAATGGATGAAGCAGTAACATCTTCAATCTCCCAAAACTTACGAAGATCGAAGTTATCGAACGAACTCGCAAAGAAAGACAGAGTGTCAGTTGGAGGTTCGATGATAGGTGCTTCTCCTAGAAGTATGTAGCCGAGCACAGTCTCCAATGCGTCGGGACAACCGGGTACGCTGGTCACGTGACCGGGTCGCAATAACTTAGCGAACAGCTTGACCCCAAGTAACATGTCAATATTACCTGGCACACCCCAGCTGTCATCCGCGAGTAGTTTAGAATCAATATGATTTAATACGGACGTGTCTATAGAACCCAGAGGAAGCTGACCGGTTATTTGATCCAAAACTAAAGCGTCTATTTCATACCTAGGCTGTGAGCAAAACCGTGAGCTGAACGTAAGATTCACCGAGCCGCGAACGGGCTGCGACGTGCCACCAATACCACGAACGGTAGTTATCGAGTCAGTATGTATAGTTAGACCGAGCATACGGCAGCAACGCGATGTCATATAATTCTTTTGTGCCCCAGGGTCCAAGAGACATCTGACCACAACGGCCTTACCCTTCCTACCCGCCACCAATACCTTGGCAGTAGCCAGCACTTCCGTACTACGTGTGGCCTGGACTTGAGCAGAAGAATGCGTACACAACGCCACACGATCGGAAGCAGCTGGATCGGCCGCAGAAGCGGAGGTGGGGGCGCTAGCGGGCGTCGGCGCAGGGGCTTGCGTCGATTGCTCGAAATGCAGTAAGGAATGATGCTTACCGTTGCATTTCCTACATGTAGACTTAGATAGGCACTTAGAGACAGTATGTTGGCTACTTAGGCAATTACCACATCTGTTATTGTCTTTTATAAACTTAAATCTATTATCAACGCTTAACTTTTGAAACGCTTTGCACTTATACAAGTGTTTATGTGTAGAATGACAAAGCGAACATTTAGATTCAGTAGCCACAAACACCTGCGATTCCTTAGATGAGGCGCGGGGGCTACCTGCGAGGGCGGACTTACTAGCCGCCGGAGAGGTGCGATACAAGATTTTAACTTGTTCACGAACAAACTTTACAAAATAATCATAATCTAACTCCTGTTGATTACGAAGCGACATTTCAAAATGTTTTGCGGTATCAGAGTCTATTAACTTAAGACCCCAATGAATAAATATAAAATCATCTAAGTTATGTATTTTCAATTGTTTAAGTCCCGCAACCGTAGAAGTTAATTTATCGAAACCCTTTTCAATATTAGCGGGAGTCGATCCGAACGATTTCAATGAGAACAGCTGATTTAGATAATTAGTAGCGAGCGCGCGAGTGTCTAGGTACTTGGCGATAAGCGCCTCCCAAACAACAAGGTAATTATCGCCAGAAGGTACAATACCTTCGGCCACATTCCTAGCCTTTCCCTTCAAACAACTCAACAGATAATGAATGCGATCCGAATCTGATAGATCTGCGTTAGTATGTATAATACGTTTGAACGTCTCATAAAAAAACGGAAAGCTCTGAATATCACCGTCAAAGGTAGGCAGCTCGATTTTAGGAACCTGTATATGGTGAGCATTAGGGCTCGCTGACGGGCTAGGTTTCTGGAAATCACTTGACTCAGTTAATGAAGATAAACTAAACTTTATTTCGCCGACCAACTCATCAAATGAATGCAATGCGCCATAGCTTACTTCACAGGTTGGATCCAATGTCAACTTGAGCAAATTTATCTCGTCCATTAGTCCATTGAATTCACTACGCAATCCATCAATTTGTTTTGCCTGAGCGATGAAAGCGTTGCGTAATCTTTCGGTAGTTAAAGATTTAGTTGAATCCAAAATCCTTTGAACCCGCGCAAAATATGCGTCACGTTTACTTTCCAATAATCTAAGTTTAACCTTGTCACTCATTGTGAACAGAAGTTAAATATGACACAAAATTTATAATATTAAATCAACCTTTATCTTCTACGGAACCCCAGTGAATGAGGTTAGGGGCTAATTAAATCGATAACTCAATTAAAGATATTATAACTTAAGATAATAGTACGGAACGAACTTTCCGTACACGCGAAACCCTAACAATATTAAATTGAAAGGTAAACAAATATAACTACCAACGCTTTAACCGAGTGCACGTAACAAAACCTAATATAAATTAAAATAGTAAGCACGCCAAATATCTTATGAACGTACCCATCTATATACTATATTTATGATTAGGTCAGATATACCTACAACCCGATAATAGCATTTATGTTGGATGCGACGCGATTAACTTGTCTGCACTAACTTCTACTTGAATGGGATTAACTTACTCAATACAAGTAATATGAAGGTACAGATTCTTGACTAACAATAAGTTAAGTGTAGAACTTAGAAAAAGTATAAACTTATTTTCGTAAGCGATGCAAGTGTATTCATAACGAAATAACTTCGTAAGAAACAGTAAATTTCTTCACGAGTAGACGCGTAGATGACTGTTTGAAATAAGTTATCTAGTAAGTACATACTACGTTTGCAAACGTGAAGTGCGGGTGTGATATGTATAAATATACGGCTGTTTCCATTGAGGAGAATTAACGCGTAAAGTTTATACACATCTGTTATTTTACCTGAAGGTTTCTGTCAAGAAATCAAGTTACCTTACAAAACAAAATAACAAGCGACGCGATGAATATATGGTTAATTGCAATAACTAATCATATGCGGTTGAGTCTCGCTATTTAAGCATACCTGCTCGTGCAATACGAATATAACAGGCGTAAACCTAACGAACCTATACAAGTGTATCATACAATAACAATCAATGTTATTCATTTAGCAATTTCGATTAGTACTAACATAATAAGTATGTAAAAGTTTCTAATGCGTAACTAAATTTTATCGTGGGTACGCGAACAAAGTTCAGACCTGGAACATTCCACAGTCAACGTACTACGATATAATTATGTATACCCACTACCCACAATTTTTACAACCGAACAAAAAAAATATGTATTTACGCCGAAAACTAGCTGATTAATTAAATAACCGTATTTAGCGATATGAATTAACGTTGATATTCAATTAAATGTATTCTTCGGAGCTTTAAATAGTGAATTTAAAGATTTAAATTAAGAATTGTTTTGACGGTTGACCCATTGCAAACGCAAGGCAGTTTGAACCTTATTACTAAAGCAATAGAGTTGAGAGTTGTGTGATGATATGCAATTAACATTGAAAATTCCTAGGTTTTTTGCTCAAAATCAGACTTTTAGGACTTAAAAATAGGCCGTAAAAAAGCCCAAAATTAATTTATCCGGCTCGAAGGACCAAAATGCTGCGTATAACCTGCAGAAGTTGTAAATTTCTGCTAAAATCACACGCGGATTGAGCCTAGATTATTAGAGCAATCTAGGCTATAATTGCTGATTCTGTCATAAGAAGTTGAAGGCAAAAAAATACGCAATCGGGAAGAAAGGCACAGGAGATCGTTCAATTCATTAATTGTACCACATACCTTGACCAGCGATCCCAAGCGCGCGCAGGCGGCGGCAACGTGTTCGTTTTCGGGATGAACAGCTCACAGATCTTCTCTGGATACACTATGGTGGCCAGCAATACACAACACACTATCATAGGTCTGGGGTAGGCTGATAACAGTTTATATAGGTTCAGTTCAGGGGTTTTAGGGCGCGATGGGACTAATTAGTGTCACACATAGCGTGCGCATCCACGCGATCCCAAGGTTAGAGCGAGACTGCCAATGACGGCGCGGCGCGGCATTGCGCGCGCGCTGCAAGGCACGAGGAAATCACCTAATCAACGATATATGGCACAGATTAAATAAATTAGAACAGTAAACCAATGCCTTTCAATCATCATTAGGTGATGTAGAAAAATATAAGAAAAACTATAAGTTACGAAGCGTAACCACTGACCAAATAGATCTGTAACTATCGGATTGCTGTAGAAAAACAAAGCACCCAAGTAAAGTGGGTACTTACGTTTAAATTTATCGTACCGTACCTGCCTTTACTTAGTGATTGATATATTGCCACAAACAAGTGGTTGTACTCGTAGTACACAGTTCACCGTTGAATATTTCCTAGAACTATTTAGTAGGAACAACGCATTGTGTTTGATGTGTGTTTTGTGTGATTCGCTTTCTGGAATGCCTCACCAACACTTGAAAATTTCCGCTAACATTCTGCCTGATTCTAAAACTTGTAATAAGTCTCTATTTTATTATTGTTTTATTTTGTTATGTTTTCTTATTCAACAGCTGGAACATAATATAGGACTTTACTGTGTCAAAAATTGGCGCATAATTATATTGAACCCGCACTGGGCTAACGTGCTAGATTAGGTACAGCCTTCTTTCTTCCTTAGAAGTTTGAAGTCCCAGCAATGGGCACATCTTGGGCTGCTTAAAATAACGAACTAAACATACCAACGGAAGTTAAACGAAGAATAGGTACCTACTTTTTATGTTAACAAAACATCTAGCCTGTAATCCCTGACGGGTACGACCATAGATAAAATAAACATACGACAGAGGTATACCTAACAGTACTGTACACCAAGTTATGTTTCAGTCCCATATAAAGGGGGCAAGCCAAGTGGTATGAACTGGGCACAAATCCGGACTCCGTGGCTGCAACTGAGCAATTTCTCATGAAAAAACCTAATTACACTTTGTCCGACCCCGGAATCCAACCTCGGACCTCATACTCAGAACACACGCTTGCGACCACTAACTAGACCAACGATGCAGTAATTTTGTATTTATATGTAATTAAATGAACATTTACACAGCAAATTAACGAATAAATCACATTTTAAGTATATTAAGCTTCATTCACATAGGAAACATTGCTAATCTCTGTATAATTAGCCGTTTATAAACAAGAACGAAATTAAGCCTACTATTGGGAATTAATTTTAGCCATTTCTATTTTAACCATTGCTTTGTTTCAGGCTTTTCAGGCATTTTGTAAACGGAACATCGAAAATGGTCGTAATAAATAATTTTCAATGAACACGTTATTTTGGCTGTGTGGCTATTAAAGTGTAAAATGAAAATCCGGCTAAATTATAATTACTGGTGGATGTTAGATGGAAAATCAGTTCGGTGGTATAATAATACCTGTGTATTGTAATTGAATAGTTTGTTTGGCGAACTAGGCCACAAGTTTGCGATTAATTCTGGTGGTTTATCAATCATTCTTACGATTCTAACGGTTTATAAATTACATAATCTCACTAGAAAAGGATCAATGATTCAGTTTTTGTTCAGTTGGTACCTAAGTGTTTGGCTGTACATTAAATATTTAGTTACTAGACCTTCTAGGTAAGTACCTAGGTATATGACAATGCCGTATTATCTAAATTATAATAGCATCACTAAGATTCTACCCAAAGCTGCTACAAGCTCCATCTCTTGAATTAACACATACTTAAATTGTCTAATTTAACAACCAAATGTGTATTCAATAAAATTACCCCGAATTTTCCCTTGTTTTATTTCAGCCATCATCAAAATTTAAAACAGCGCCATCTATCCACAGCTTCTTGAACTCGCATCACAACGGGCTGAGCAAATAACGCAGCCTCGTCTATACAATACGCAAGTAGTTATCCTGCTGAACAGATAGAGGTATCGCCATGTACCGTTTGGGGGATGACATCGCTAAACTGATAATAAATTGGTTTCTTGTGACGATGCCGAGATTTTACGAGTGTATTTCATATGATAACTTATTTTGAGTCAATTGAGGTGTTTTTTCCACGATATTACATACCGAGTTTTCTACGTGCCTTTGTCGTAGGCCTCCGCTGTCATTTGGAGACCTTTGACAGTCGTAACATCGTCAGTGGCCCGAAAGACTGACAACGTCCGTCAGTACAATACTTTTTGATGTTTCCACTATCGTTTACCGCTGTTAGAGGATCAAAGAATCCCATTTTTGTCTAGGACCTCAAGAAAAGATTTATACTACTCTAAGTTCGGCTCTTATCGCACTACGATTAGGTTCAACATGCGATTTATCTCAACTAGTGTTTTATTTCCGAAGATAACAATGAAAAATGGTGTAATGGTTAAATGTCCATGGTTTCTGTAGTCAGCATCCCTAGTAGTTTCAAGTTTCAACTATGTGGCGCATGTTTCTGATCGAAAAATAAATTATGAATACATTTTGGTTGTTGTGTTAATAAACATGAATAATTATTGTTTACGAAATAATTTTGTTTTATTAACATTTATTTGTATTTTAATATAAGAATGTTTTTCGGCTTCATACCTTAGATAAACGCAGGGAAAAATAAAAGAATAAGTAAGTATTTAAAACGCCGTATTGGACATTTTTGTCACTGCAGTTCTCTGCACAACAATTTATTTTGAAGTTCAACTACACTAACACTTCAACGCCAAAAAAACCTCAACATTAAACACTATGAACAGATTTAACACAACAGCATACGTCGAATGAACATTATTATTCTATTAACCGAGGGCTAATTAATACATGGATTGAATGAATACCTGATGATTGTATTGTTAGTTAATAGGGGTATTATTGCGGTGACGTGGCGCATTATTTCCCTGTAATCCGATTGTGTTTATGCATAGTAGGGGGTGAAATATGCGTATGGAGCGATCTTTGGTTTAACAATTTTGTTTAAAAAATGTTTCGGATACCAGTTTCAGTTTCAAATGTACGTATGGAATTAATTAATTAATTACACTTATGCATATTATGGCTATATGTATTTTTAAGAGAATGCATGTTTTTATAACATTAGCTAAAATAATTATGATGATCTTGCATATTTTGGGCATATCACACTAATATTATAACGGCAAAATTTTGTGAGTGTGTATGTTTGTTACTTCTTCACGCGACGTCAGCATAATTCTCTAGAACTCTTGAAGATCTCTCAAAAGTTTCAATGAATACCCAGAAAAACGAGAAGCAAAGATCTTGCAAACTATCGTAGTGCAAGCTCTCATATTTTCCGTTACATCAAATACCACAAAAGACTTGGAACTAACTTCTTAGTTTACACCAGAGTCAACATTGAACCCGCTGTAACTTCTGACGATTCGAAACTTCTTGCTACATCCTAATTGAATGAAAACATTTGGACTTACAACTACGTTAGTATTTTGTGGATGCTGGTTCGTTGAATAATGATCTTTCTAGTTTGTTTGATTCGGGTTAAATTCTAGTAAGGAATTTATTTTCTGGAAAGAGTTTGGTGGATTTTTATTCTAGCCCTTCTTCAAACAATAGATTAGTGTGATATAATAAACTAGGAATAAGTATTAGCAGGTAATATGCACCACTGCTGGGCCGGCGGTCTCTACAGAGATAACGACAAAATCGCTAACTTTCGATTGCTAATTACCAACGAATAAATTCGGTTTCAATAATGATGCTTGCGAGAAACGCATCTTGGATGTAGAGACTTGCTTTACTTGCAAGCATCATTATTGCAACTGAATTTATTCGTTGGTAATTAGCAATCGAAAGTTATCGATTTTGTCGTTATCTATGTCGAGACTGTCGGCCCTGGAATATAATCGTAAAAGTACACCACGCCTGCAATACCCGAAGGGATAGTAGAGGTATACCCAAAGTACAACTACCTTGTACGCCTGTTTTGTAACATAACATCACGCTTTTAATTCAAGAGAAGCTAGGCAGAGGTGTGCCTAATAGTATACCCACATTTCGCCAATTATGTTTAAGTTTATAATAGGTGGCAGCCTATTGCCATCAAACCGGCACTTGCCCAGACTCCGTGACTGCTATTGAAAAAATCCTAATAATAAAACCCAATTACACTTGGGAATCGAACCCAGAGCCTCATGAACAGCAGTCATGCAGCACTCTAAAAATCACATCAATACTAATATTATAAAGCTGAAGAGTTTGTTTGTTTGTTTGTTTGAACGCGGTAAACTCAGGAACTACTGATTGGAATTGAAAAATTCTTTTTGTGTTGGATAGTCCATTTATCGAGGAAGGTTTTAGACTATATAACATCACGCTACGGCTAATAGGAGCGGAGCATAAATGAAAAATGTTACAAGAACGGGAAAAGGTTTTTCCTTTTTGAGAGCTTCCGCTGCGTGCGCTGCGAAAACGGTTTAAGTTACGCAAATATCATGTATGAAAGAATTTTTCCTCTTTAAAAGTTCTAAAAAAAAGTCCGCGACAGCATATGTCTATCTTTTAAGATAGACACTCACTGTAACCCTTTTTTACTATTAAAATGTTCGGTTAAAAAGAATTATTTTCATTTTCAGCTAGTGTATGATAAAGAGAATTTTGTTACCCCTTTTTTTTTTGGTGGGTGGGAAATCATCGAATAACCCCCCCCCCCCCACTCTTGGGCAGAGCGAAGGGGAGTGTCAGACTTCTACTGACTAAAAACCAAACCCATGTTCCTTCTTCGCCCTTGTGCCGTTATGCCTCACGATAATCCGCAGCCCCGACGGGCATTTTGTTACCACTGCAGTACCTACTTTTCTTCTGTTTTTTTTAAGTACCGTTTCCCTCACGTAAATGTTCCATAAATAAAGTAAAGCTAAACATTATTCTAAAGAATATTTCTACGTTAATTTGCCACGTTCTCTTTTATCACCCTGCGTTAGAAGTCTTGTTAATTATGCATCATTTAAATTACCGATACCGTAAAACCCAGTCGCTTTCGGCACTGCGGGTAATGTTAGATATCGTTGGTATTGCAGAAAAATGTGCAGTATTATTACTAAGAATTTTTTTCTAAATGTAGTCTCTCATATGCATTTTTTTTTAAAAAAGCTTTTCCTTAATTGAAATTAAAATATAGGAGATCCTGTATCATGAGTGCGTTTACAGACATTTAAACTCACATACAAACAGTCATACCTGGATACAACTATCTGTAGGTAGGCCATACAAAATATTTGTTCAAACCCACGACACGCAGCACAGTCAATTGCTCAGCTACTGTGCCATCGTGTAACCTGTGTTTGTTGTCAGAGTTTAAACGCCACACATGAGCCACAAGAAATATCTTTCAGACAACCGGGTTTCCTCATGATGCTTCTTCACCGAAACAAGAGATAATTATACTCGTACAATACGCATATTATTATGATATCGAAAGTTCAACGGTCCGTGTTTCGGGTTCAAACTCCAGACCTATGACTTGGTAGTCTGACGGTTGTACCACTACTAGACTATCACTGTTTAAATCTCTAAAAACAGGATTGGTTGATTTTCTTTTAAATAGTGACTGATAGATCAACAAAATATTAGCTCACAAGGTGACCTACAAAATATACTATCTTAAAATAATTAGAACTTGTTATGATTTGCTCAGAAAAAGCAACTTAACCCAAAGAACAAGCAGTACTAATCCCACAAAACAATACCGTTAACCTTGAAATGTCATCCACAATAACCGCAGAACTTAGAATTCTGACAATAAGTTTGACTGGGACATAAAACAGGTTTGAGTACGGATGGATCAAGTGCCCGCCACTCCTGTGGAGTGCTCCTTATGATCGCTCTGTAGTGGCTTCGGCATTCGGGAATTAATTCACGAATTGCTATGAAGTGGTTCGATTCGATAGTTAAAAATATAGGCATGATGTGAAAAAGGTTTTGTTTTGGATGTTGTATTTAATGGTTTAATTTTATTTTGCGTTGGGAATTACTGACTTATTATTACAATAATGATTAATAATGTTATGAGGTTGAGTAAGAAAATTAATAACTAAAAAAACAACAATAATTATCTTTTAAAATAGTGTAATTTTTTTTGTTATTAAACACAAATGTGTTCACCGATTAACACAAAAAGGACTAACTTATGAACAACTAGTGTACAGACTGCATCACAGACATCAAACTACTAAAATCTCTCAATTTTTTAAATAGATTCTAAGCTTTATCGCCAAAGCATTAGGTTCAAGGTTAATTGGAAAAAATGACAGTTTCGGGTAAATTACTGCGCTGGCATCTGGCATCTACAAAATGGGCAATCTTACCACACAATGCAATCTCTGTCAGATAACCTGCAGATTAACTAAAAGAAAGGCATGAGTGACTGAACATTCTTTCAATAGTACTAAAAATAATACGGCTCGAAAAAATAATCAGATAAGAAAACTCAAACAGATTTGGCAATGAAAGAAAGGGAGCTGAAAAACTCAATAAGCATTAAAATAAGCGAAACAAAGCCTAACAGAAGGGTTTGTAATAATTAAACTGAACTGATTTTTAGACTTTATTTCACGGCTGGCCTTTTGTACTGAGACAAAAGCTTTCAGTTAACAATAGAGGCCGCCACCTGTACCTGCTGGATTACTTATGTCACCATGATTTAGAAAAACGCAGGATACTTTATACAGGTAACTAAAAAAATACGAAGAGAAATTACCTTTACACAAAAACTAATTGTGTGTGATGAAAAGTTACTAATTTAATCTAATGAACTAACCGACAAAAAAAGTCTACATATTGTCCTATTCTATTAATTTACTTAATTCTTTGTGTTTTACGTTAAACTAGCTAGTCCATTGGTAAAAGTGAATTTTATTTTCAGTTGGACAAGTCAACTGAAAATAAAATATAACTAAAAATTAAATAGTCTCGCCTGGGATGTCGGACACAGGATCTACAGTTTTGATTTAGTGAAAATGTAGTGGTTTATTTATTTTACTTAGTTACTAAAGAAAATAGGATCCAATGGAAGTTTACTTAAAATGAAATATAATCAAAATGAGAAAAGAGTGACTATGCGTTAAATAAATCGTTTACAACATTGTCAAACGGAAAAGTACCCAGTAGGCAGACAGCATTGCCACGTTAGATGACAATTTTGGCTCTTGGGCTAAATAAAACGCCAGCCTTATGGTCACGTGAAGAGTCGACCAACTGCTTGGCGGTATCCCGTAATATAGTCCAAGATCCAAGAGCAATCAGACATAACTTATTTTCACACGGATGAAACCTGAAGTTTTCAGTAGCGTCTCGTGTGCCTTGAACACCTACGCGCTTTGTGGAACTTGCCGAGTGACACCTGGGCAGGTACCAGGTGAGAAAGGTGACTAAAAATAAGAACTATTTAACTTAAATTCACATGGCTGATTTTTATATATGTCATGTAGAATATTATTTTAAAGTAATATCATATAGTGTCAGACACTTTTGATGGACCAGAGTTTTTGTCAGACGCTTTTAAGCTTGGTTTTTGAAGCGCCTGACCGATATAGCATGGCAATATCCCGATCAATTAGCTTTAAGTATTAAATCATATGGAGTTTAGTATTATTTAAAGCGTCTGTAAAGCAATACGGCCGACGGAAAGTGTCTGGGAGTATTTGCGACTTATTTTTAAGTATAATTCCTAAAATATACGTAAAAAACAGCTTGGAGAAAATACGTGAAGTATTTTCTCCAAGCTGTTTTTTACGTATATTTTCTACTCCCAGACACTTTCCGTCGGCCGTATTGCTTTACAGACGCTTTAAATAATACTAAACTCCATATGATTTAATACTTGCGGGATATTGCCATGCTATATCGGTCAGGCGCTTCAAAATCCAAGCTTAAAAGCGTCTGACAAAAACTCTGGTCCATCAAAAGTGTCTGACACTTTAAGATATTACTTTAAAATAATATTCTACATGACATATATAAAAATCAGCCATGTGAATTTAAGTTAAATAGTTCTTATTTTTAGTCACCTTTCTCACCTGGTACCTGCCCAGGTGTCACTCGGCAAGTTCTACAAAGCGCGTAGGTGTTCAAGGCACACGAGACGCTACTGAAAACTGTAGGTTTCATCCGTGTGAAAATAAGTTATGTCTGATTGCTCTGGGATCTTAGGTACTCTAATAGTACTGTTTTTCAGCCTGCTATTTCCCACTGCTAGACAAAAGCCTCCAAGTTTGTAAACAGTAGGGTTCTCCGACTATACTACTACTTACGATAAAATTTTCATGTATTAAAAAAAGGAATTAGTTTATAAATTTTGTGGTCACTGTATACTTAAATATCCCTTTGCCCTGAGAACAATAGTAATTCGAAGTGCACGCGACGAGCCTCTGACTGAGACAATCTCGTCAGATTATTTTGACAAAACAATTTATTGTTCGCTCAGTACCTTTTCTTATTTATTTCTTTGAGTTACAAAAAATATTATCTTTCCGTGTTCTTCCGACAAGGCGTAACAATTAATGTTTGAAATGACTTGTGTCTCTTGTGTTTATTTTGTTGCGGAAAAATTATGATGTTTTATACAAAACTAAACCTAGACCAAGACTCATCATTCTCTTGGCCCTAATCCAATTTATTGGAGTCCACTTCCTTAATAATTCTCAAAATATTTGCAAAATCCTGGCAATTCTTGTTTACGATTTACCAAATCCATGCATATAGGGCAAATATAGATGAATTCAACGTGTTTGTTGTTTTAGCCAGTAATTACATGCATTTACACACGTATTTTAGCTCTCTATTAGTAGAGACACATAGGCACAGGCAGTGTGTTATATTTTGTGATCATAACGTTCTATTGACTTCGAAGTATTTAATTAATTAATCAAAACACAATCAAACACTAACTTGCATACTAACATGCATGCATGTTAAATCAATATTTATATATGCATTTTGTAGAAAGAGTTCTTTTTTAAATTTCAACCCTTAAAGGGTGTCACGGTGGATGAAAGGGAAATTAGAAACACAGGGCATGAATCTCTTGCAGGACCAAAATATTATAACATTTTACTTATTTTGTACCTACCTATCCTGACAACATAAAATTAATGGAAAAGCATTATTTCAATAATGGTAGCAATTTTTACAGAAATACGTGTATTACTCTTTCTAAATTCTAAAGCAGTTGTTGGCAGATGTAGCTCTCATTTACAATTTTATATTTAACTACTTTTCATTAAAAAAGGTAAAAAAATAATGAAAAAAGTGCACTAAGATATCTAGTATTAAACGCTTCTTAAAATGTAACAGTAGCACAAAGACCAACAATTGCGTACCTAATAAAACAAATAGGTACCTCCACAATTCGTTATTGTTTGCAGACCCACTTGATCATTTTGACCATAGTGCACACGATCAAATATCACAACGCAGGCATTTCATCAATCATCATTCATTGAGTGGGAAATTGAATGACATGAACTAGTCAAGTATTTCACTGATTTTTATTGAGTTTTTGACAGATGACGTCCAATAAGGATAGTTCTAGAAGCACAATCAATAGGATATTACACCAAAAAAAAAAATAGTTAGATTATCGAAAAATACGCGTGTTTTGTTTTTTCAAAATAATAAAAATTAACGAAAATAAAACGTGTCAAAGATCATGAGTGGTAGCTTGTGACGTTACTTTCTAGGTAAAAAAGTACTAACCTTGTGACGTCACACGACTTGAAAAGACTTTTCAAACCACTGTATCGTCTGCATCTTTTTTTACGTGAAAAAAGAAAAACTATGTGTCCATTATTATTTTTTTATCTATCTAACAGACTAATTAGATATTTTTTGTGAAAAACCCTATTCAATTTGTGCGTATGTCAGCAAAAAGGTCAGTTTGTAATACACTTTCGGTTTGGCTCAGCCTGATTGCTGAAGCTGAATTCTAAGTTAAAAATTAGGCTAGACAATGCAACTGAATGTGACGCAGTTATTCAATTCTGTATTTACGTATCTCAAAGTCTTAAAATAGTAATTAATTTTATTTTTAAAATGTTTGCGAGACGCTCCTAATCCTGACTAGGTTGTATTTTCCTGCCTAGCTTTGCATAAAGAGTGGATTTGTTCTAACAAGAACATCCTAGTTGAGTTAAATTATGTGTATAGATTGGGTGTTGTCTATCCAGTGAAGGAAACACAGATTTATGACACGAAAAACAGTTTATTATCGTCACACATCAAAGGGGGCACATTACAATACAACTGGCGGGAGCGCGCGAGAGCCGCGGGAAGAATCGATCCGTTGCGTGTGCGTTCGTTTCTAAGCAGGGCGCGCGACTGACTCGGGAGCCGGGAATGTGAGGGACGCCGCGGGCGGGCGGTGCGCGGGCGGGGTGCCCGCACGCCGCTCGCTCGGCGCGGCACGGTGGCGCGGGCGGGGCGCCTGCGCGCCGCTCGCCCGGCGCGGCACGGTGGCGCGGCGCTTGGTCAATCCTGCGATCGCGCACCGTATTGAGTCCGTCGTAATCGAAAACGCGCGTTATAGTCTCCCCCTCTAACCCGAACGAACGTCCTCGCGTTTGGGTTAGCGTTTACGAGGCCTCCCCCTCCGACGCTTCTCCTGTACCGGAGTTTGGATGCGACCAACGAAGGGAGTCAATACAGAAGCATGGTATTTACCTAGCACCGTACCGTCACTGAGGCGCTCGAGAATGTATGTAGTGGGACTGACCACAGCCTGGATCTTGTATGGTCCGTCACGGCGAGGGATAAACTTTGACGTCTGCCCCCTGCCGGTGTCATTGGCTCCTTGGGTTTTCAACAGAACCAGGTCACCAGCCTTATAATCGGGGGCGGGTCGACGATGTTCATCGGTGTACTTCTTACGTGCCGCCTGGGCACTCTCATAGACGTCACGAGCGTCTAAGAGTACCGATGAAATCCTCTTAAGGAAGTTAGTGATGTCACCTACATAATTATCGTTCTCGATAATGGTGCGCATCTCTGACATGACATCTGCTGGCGCGCGCATATCACGCGCGAAGTTTAAATAAGCGGGTGAGTAGCCCGTTCCCGATGTGACCGCCGAGTTCATGGCAAAGCGGGCTGCAGGTAAGTGGATATCCCACGTATCATGATCTTTACCCACCAGAATCGCCAGTTGCGGCTTGAGGTCCCGGTTCTTACGCTCCACCGGGTTCGCCTCGGGGTGGTAAAATGAGGTAAGTGACTGCGTAATTCCCATCGCGTGGCAGGTCTGCTGCATAACTTCACTTATAAATTGAACGCCGTTGTCACTAACAAGGCGCCTGGGGACTCCAAACCGCAAATATACCTCAGATACAAGTACCTTTGCACATTCTTCACTGGTAGCTGAAGCAAGGGCGAACAGCTCCACCCAGCGCGTGCAGGTGTCCTCGACTATCAGGATCCACTTGTGCCCTTTCTCTGTTTCGGGTAGAGGACCGAACAGGTCTACGGCTAACACCTCAAACCGGCGTGTAGAAGCGGGCGTCTGCAATAATCCAGCCGGTTTCCTGGTGTCCGCCTTATAACGCTGGCAAGGTACACAATTTTTTACATATTGCGTAACGTAAGAACGCATTCCTGGCCAGTAGTACTTACCTACTAAGCGTTGCAGCGTACGCTCTGCGCCCATGTGACCAGCGGTGGGCGCGTCATGGTATTCGGCCAATACTTTGGCGCGTTCCTGTTCCGGGACCACCAGACTGGCATCGTCGTGTTCTTCGTTTTCTGGACAATATCTGTACAGCACGCCTTCGGCAAGCACATATCCTTTGCTGGCCCATACCCTCCCCCTAGAGGGTTCGTCGGACTCTAGAGCCTCGACGATTTTGCTGACCTCTGGGTCCTTTATTTGATTCTCGCGTAGGTCCTTCAGACTGCGAGAGGGCACGTCGACCGCGGCACAGCACAGGTCACAATCGCCATCTTCGGCGCATGCCGGGCGCGACAGAGTGTCGGCTATAACATTGGCCTTACCTGGTGTGTATTCTATTTTCAGGTTATACTCCTGAAGGCTCAGGGCCCACCTTGCTAGGCGACCGCTTGGAGACTTCATACTCATCAGCCACCTAAGCGGCTGATGGTCTGACTTAATTACGACTTCAGTGCCATCTATATACCCCCTGAACTTGGAGACCGCCCAGACGACGGCTAGAGCCTCCCTCTCCGTCGTGCTGTAGTTTCTTTCAGCCGCTGTCAAGAGGCGACTGGCGTACTCTATTGGACGCTCGTCAGTCCCCTCCCCCTGGAGGAGAACCGCCCCGAGAGCGTAACCACTGCTATCAGTTCTGAGGACGAAAGGCAACGTCGCATCAGCCTGACGCAGGATTGGCGCTGATACTAGCAGTTGCTTGATCTTCTCGAAAGCTGTCTGCTGCTCCGGGCCCCATTTCCATATACTTACCTTTTTTAGCAGCGCTGTCAACGGTTTGGCGACCTCTGCGTAGTCAGGTACAAAACGCCTAAACCTTTTAGATGTTTAACGTTTCGAGGCGTCGGCATTTCCGCGATGGCTGCGGTTTTCCCTGGATCGACGTGAATACCACCTGGTAAGATAATGTGCCCTAAGAACTTTACCGATCCCCTCGCGAAGTGACTCTTCTCGCGGTTTACTCGCAGATTGAACAAGGCGAGTCGATCGAACACGGAGGTGAGGTCGGCGAGGTGCTTCTCAAAGGTCTCGTCGGACATTACTAACAGGTCATCTAAGTACGCTAGTAGAGTGGTACCTGGCAAGTTTGACTTAAATCTATCAATCAGCCTCTGGAACGTTGCGCCTGAGTTGCGCAATCCCATTGGCATGCGCTTAAATCTATAAGTGCCGAGCGGTGTTGTGAATGCTGTCTTGTCCCTATCATTAGGGTCGACGTTCACTTGAAAGTAGCCGGCTCGGAGGTCGAGGGTAGTCATATACTTAGCAGTTTTTGCGTCATGAAGAATGTCCTCGATCCTTGGGAGAGGGTACCTGTCAGGCTTGGTGACAGCATTGAGCTTGCGGTAGTCGACACACAGTCTGAAGCTGCCGTCCTTCTTCTTGACAAGCACGACGTTCGACGCCCACGGCGACTCGCATTCTTCGATGACGTCCGAGTTGACAAGGTTGTGCAGCTCTTTCTCGAGTGCCTCTCTTTTGGGCGGCGACAATCTATATGGAGGAGAAGCCAAAGGTTCCTGCGTCTCACTTACCTTAATCTTATGGACGGCGAAGTCTGTAGGAGGTCCAGCCGAAGCGAACTGAGCGACTCTGCCTTGCAAAAAGTCGTTGAGTGCGGCCCTGTGCTCCGGTGACAAGCTCGTACCTTCATCTCGGCGCAATGATACATCGCAGACCTCTGCTTGCATCACGGCCGCGCTGTTCAATACATAAGATTGCAGTAACGGGAACCGGTCTCCTGGACTATCTGCAAAATGCCAGGACTCCTGGGCTATGTCTAAAACAATCCCGGCGTTGGCAATAAAATTATGACCTAAAAGTGTCCTGGTGTCGTCACCGGGAAATACCATGAACTCGGTGACGACTCTTCGACTATCTAAGGTGACAGGTACAGTAGCGGTCTTCACCAATTTCCTATGACACGAGCCATCGGCGAGCCCGATATAACGTTCTGTCTCTTGGAATTGAACGCCGTTATTCACTAACAACGAATACAATGATGGGCTAGCAACACTGTGCGTAGCTCCGGTATCGAGTATTGCTACACCTTCCTTGCCTACTACGCTTATTGGTATCAAAGGATGTGACGTCGTTGTCGCGAAGAAATCACCTTTTACTATATTAAAATCGGATGGTTTAGCGGGCGCGGGTTTACTCGAGCAAGTTTCACACTTTGACTTGACTACCCCTGGTTGGCCGCACCCATAACAACGTATCGGATTAATTCCTTTACTATCGCTAGTACCTACTGTGTTACTCGTAGTTGACTTGTGACTATCGACCTTATTGGCCTTGCGACATTCGTTAGCCGCGTGACCGAACGCTTTGCAAAAAGAACATCTAATGCGATTACGTTTCGAAGTTTCGTTCGAGTTAGAGGTGAGTTTGGAACCTGTAGTTGCGCTCGGACTCGTAGTATCCCGCTCGCGAGCGGTAGGTATAATATTCGGGTTCGCGGAAACGGTCGAGTTTTTTAATTCCGTTATCGAATCTTCCACGAGTCTCGCTCTCTCTAACAAATGATCAACATCGTTAATAGTGTCTCGCGACAAACGTTTACGTATTCGACGATGTAATAGGCCGTACACAATATCCACTATCATCACGCTTGGCACAACATAGGGTAATTTAACTAATAAAGATCGTACCTTCGATATAAAAACTTCAGCGCGTTCACACTCACTTTGTTCACAAATAAATACCTCGCGCAGTATCCTGTACGCGGGCTTTTGCACGCCGTAGGCAGCGCGCAGGCGCGCGAGCGCGTCAGGCCACGAGCCGACGCAGGCCCGGGCGCCGCGCCACCACACCGCCGCGTCGCCGCTCAGCAACATGGAGAGGCCCCGTAGCACGTGATCGTCGGTCACGTCGGTGCACTCCTTGTAGACCTCCACTGCGTCAATGAATGCCTCCAGTGCCTCGGGGTCGCGTGACTGTCCGTCGAACTTGGCGGTGCACTTTGAAAAGTTACCGCCAGAGACCGCGTGTGCGTTCGCCGTGGGCGATGCCGCCGGTGTCGATGCGACTGGATTCCACTGGTCGCCATGACGTAGAGATCGTAGGGTTTCCATTAGCGTGCGATTGGTCTCCGCCTGCATCTTGGCGAACGATTCCATTACGGTGGACAGTAGTCGCTCGGTGTTCAGCTCCGCGGCGGGTGCGCCGGTCTGGGCCCCGCCGAGCGTGTGGTCGAGGGCGGCGCCCCCCTGGGCGCGCATCTCCTCGGCCGCGTCAGTTGCGTCGCGTGCCTGGGTGGTAGCGGCGCCGGCTTGGGCGCGCGGCTCCACCACTGAGTCGCAGTCTGTGTCGGAATAACCGTCGCTTCCTTGCTCCTCCGCCTTGCGGTCGATTTGTGCTCGCGTTGCCCGCGTCGGTCGTGGCATGATAACGTCTCTGTGGTCACTGAATAGGTACTTAACCACACTTCACTGGGTTCGTTTTGCCGCTGTTTAAACTAACATGGCCGCGAGTTGGGCGTCACTATAGATTGGGTGTTGTCTATCCAGTGAAGGAAACACAGATTTATGACACGAAAAACAGTTTATTATCGTCACACATCAAAGGGGGCACATTACAATACAACTGGCGAGAGCGCGCGAGAGCCGCGGGAAGAATCGATCCGTTGCGTGTGCGTTCGTTTCTAAGCAGGGCGCGCGACTGACTCGGGAGCCGGGAATGTGAGGGACGCCGCGGGCGGGCGGTGCGCGGGCGGGGTGCCCGCACGCCGCTCGCTCGGCGCGGCACGGTGGCGCGGGCGGGGCGCCTGCGCGCCGCTCGCCCGGCGCGGCACGGTGGCGCGGCGCTTGGTCAATCCTGCGATCGCGCACCGTATTGAGTCCGTCGTAATCGAAAACGCGCGTTATATGTGTGATTTTTGAAATGTAAAGATAATAGATATATTATGGAATTACCTATCAATTACGTAGAAAGACAATGTTATCCTCCATTACGTTTGAACAAAACACAAAATTCACTACGAAAGTTTTCTTGTTTTACATGCTTAAAAACAGTTGTATCTCCCCATAATTTCCCACAAGCATTCCTCCAGATAGTTTGATATTTCATTCCATTCCGAAAACTGCAAGTTGGGTTTCTGACAAGGCTTTTGTTACATCATAGCTAAGTAACTTTGTTGGAGCACGTACTGGATTACCACCACAGATATAGATAGACCTAGATAACGCATAATTATCACGATCTATATAAAAACCAAGCTTGCCATTTTTTTACTACCTATTATGACGTCACAAGCACTGAAAATTGGAAAAACAAATATGTATATTCATAGGACCCCTTCGCCCCAACACCCGCCTTTTGCACCAGCGCCGACGTTCGACGAGCGCTATACACCGATGCAGACTGAGCACGAAAGTGGCCACTTACGATTTTTGTACAAAGAGGCACGCGAAGTAGTTGTTCTTGCGGTATCTAGGTCTATCTATATCTGTGATTACCACGCTTACTCCTGATATCTGAACTGGCAACTCCTTTCCCTAAGGATGTTTAAACTTTAAATGTAATATTATATGCATCATCTTGGCTCAAATTGCTGAAGCAGTCCTTGGTTGCTGCTTAGATACCTCTAGAATAGCTGATCTTTTAAAACCTTGGTCTAGAACAGCTGATCTTTTAAAACCTTAGTCTAGTCTAGCTATCATGTAGGTACAGATGATTATCTAAAGCTGAGTTAGAGGTAAAGCGGAAAAGCCGTGTTATGAAAATGCTATTCACTCCTCTCGGTGTATGTTGAGTATCGAAAACCACTTATTTAACGCTTCATTTAACGCTTTCTGGCAGTGCGATTCTACACATCTTTGGTTGCGCAACTTAGCACATCTCTCTAAGCGGTTCCCCCATAAAGGGCTGTTAAACTCATTATTAGCTAATTATGTTTACTAACTGTGTTTTCACAGAGCCGCTCCATGTAAAATACTGGTATTCAGCTGCATTCGGTTAGACTGTCACAACCTCAACATAGTACTAAGGAAAAGGCTATGGGTGACCTAATAGATGTGATTGGCAGACTGAAATAAAAACAGCCAATAAAATTACGTCGCATCAAATGAAGGAGACAATTTGAGGTCTAAAAACAAAACACACATTAAACTTTGTAGGTACTTTTTCAAGAAAATAATAGTGTGTGGTAGGCGATGTTACCAATGTATCAGCACTAATTTATTGGAGCTTGTGGTGAAAACTTTACATATTGAACTAATTGGGCGTGTTACCGACTATTAAAAGTTCATTACGTTGTAACCATGCCGGCAACGGCTTTTAGCCCTCGAGAATCATAGCCATTTATCGTTAATTTTAAGTACCTAAATGTTGTTTTAAGGAAAATATTCTTAAGTTATTTAAGTAAATAGGCAATTGTGGTAGGTATAGCTTTGTCGTAATACGTTGTCGTGTGACCATACCTTTTATTTTATGTCAAATGGGAGTTGGGAAGAATGCTATCTCACTCAGATCTAACCGAGCGTGGGGTAACGTTTTAAACAAAAAAAATGTTATTTTAAATCATAATCATAGTCGGCAAATTAATTATGATTATGAAACCTCAAAACTGTATTGCAATGACAAGTAAGGGAGAAGCATGAAGTCGAAAATCATTAAAGAAATACAATTCGAAAACAATTACCACTTGTGTCGCCCTCTGTTCACACAACGCAGCTCAGACCTAGCTTAAACCTGTTACCAAGCGAACGCATAGTGTAAACTGAAATTGTTTTCGCTGACTTCACGCAATGCGGACTGACGGCAGGTAACCACAAGCTTGCCACTGCACTGTTCCCACTCCGGACATTGAAAACGTGCCAACATGACCAGCGTAAGCTTCCAACTGACTTTTAGTAATGTGAGGTATTCTTGCGGGCTGATGAGGTACCGAGATTAAGGTATTCTTGGGGTAACTGATTGTGTGTTCTGAACTGGCAAGTAGGTAATTTAGAACTACTCTGGACAGTGATGAAAAACATCGAGGGAAACCTGGATTTATAATGTATTTCAGTTAGACTAAAGGCCCTTTTGTTTCATTTAATAATTAAATGACATACACTTCCTTGTTGACCTTGTCGAGCAGACAATCTTTTCTAATTTGTGAGACAATTATATTAAACACATACCTCCTTTTAGGCTTCGCTGCAGTGGGACAAAAAGGGCCTATCTTGTGGGTCTAAATCGTGGTCGCAATCGTGACTCCATCAGAACATAAGGTTCTGGCTTTTGATTCGCGGGTCGGGCAAAGTGTTATTTGGTTTCCATCTGGAATTTGTCAATAGCAGCCAATGGATTTACATTTGTATCCGGGTGATGGCAATAGGCTCGCCCCCTATTACATAGGTCTTAAACATAACCAGCGTAATTTGGGTGTACTCATTTACAGTTACACCTCTACGTAACCCTTCGGGAATTACATGCGTGATGGTAAGTAATAATATAAAGTAAACAACAATCAATTTTCTGTCATGAGCCAAACTTCCCAATCCAAGGTTCACAACCGTCGCTGATACCATTTACTGGAACGAAACACACTTTTATTAACTTATATTTCCATTGAGAAGATGTAAAACTCTTCCCTCCAAGTTCGCCCAAGAGCTCGGCAGCTCGGGTGCTAGTAATCCCACGTTGGCACGTTGTCAACGCTACAGTTTGTGGTCAGCGGTCCCTGTTTGCGGTCACCGGTGTCGGGTGAGCTCTGGTCCTCGGACAACGATATTTTAGCGTTAAGTAGTGGTATAATTGAAATTTGTAATGATACCTACTTTTTAGATATTTGTTCATGTGTGTATCTGTCAAGAACCCAGGGCTACGTAATTTTGCAGGACAGCAGTCTATATAAGTCGCGACTTGCTAGGCTTCTTTTAGGTTAGCTCGTTCCATTGTCGCCTTCACCTCTGTCCTCGGGACAAGATTGAGGACAAGAATACTCCCATTCAATATTCAAAAAGTTTCTTTCATTGTTTCTTTTCTCAGGAGTCAGACAACGTCAGCGCGTTTATTGTCTTCAAGTCTGTCCCAATTTCGAATGAACTTAGTTCACCCATTGATATAGTTCACCGCATTACTTATACCGAGATCTGGTAAGTTGTGCTACTTCAGTAATATTCATCATCATCATCATTCTCTTTTTTAACCGACTTCAAAAAAGGAGGTTACTATGTTCGTGTGTATGTATTTTTTTTTTATGTATGTTACCTGATTGTCCCCCATTTGTGGACCGATTCCCAAAATTCTTTTTTTATTTGAAAAAGTATACTCCTGAGGTGGTCCCATTTTAATTTGGTGAAGATCTAGTGCTGATCTTCGGAGATATACAATGGAACTCTTCAAAAATAGACGGCAAATCTGTCGTAATTGCTGGAATCGCTTGGATGTTTATTGAATATACATTATCATGACGTAACATCACGCCTGTATGCTCTGAGGGGGTATGCAGATGTGTACAATACACATTTTTTGTTGTTGTTATATATGAATTTCACAGACACGTATTACGTGTTTCGTGCTTTTTCTGACGCTATTCAAGTATTCGCATCTAGCAGTCATCACTTGTCTTCATGTTGATGAGCTGATAATGGAAGGTACTACTCCTCAACGGTTAAGAGTTGAAAGCAAAAATAGGGGAATCTTGAAGGTTAAGGGTTAGGTTTCTTGGTTGAATGTTAAATGCATAGTAAATATTTGTATAGGATATTATAGGTACTTACAACTAAAAATGAAAAAATAAAAAAAACTTTTTTGCAAAAAAACAACCGACTTCAAAAACACCAAAAAGAGAAAAATAAACTTCAGAAAAAAAATCAGCTTCTGAAGTCGGTGGCAAAAAAATAAAATCAAACAAACAATGTCACCGACTTCAGAAGCTGATTTTTCTTCTGAAGTTTATTTTTCTCTTTTTGGTGTTTTTGAAGTCGGTTGTTTTTTTTTGCAAAAAAGTTTTTATCCAATTTATTTGGCGTCGGCGCAGTATGTCTTCCTCCATGTTTTTTGTATTACTTCTTAGAGTACCACTCATGCTTCTTCAGTAAAAGTCAATGGTCTCATTGACATTTGAGCTGTTGCGTTTTTCGTTCGATGTTTTTTTGCAAATTTTTCCTTCCTCAAAGCTGATGGAATTCTTTGTTTCATTAACAAGTTTTTGACCACCAAAAAAAAACTTGATTACGTGACTTTCAACAAAGAAAACCAGCAATCACGTCTTGCTGACACCGCAACTTATGTTAATGCAACATCCAAAGCAACAATGCTATTCGTTATTTCAACACAACTTGGTACAGGTATCTAAGTCGCAGCTACCAAGCGTGACCGATCGTCACGTCGACTACGTGAGAGGGAAACTATACTGATATTGTATTATGTTTCTTTAGCAGATATAAGAAAAATCTACGAGCATAGTTGATGGGAAAATTCAATTATGCAGCTCTTGGTGTGAAAGTGTTGAGGGTCTAAGTGGAAAGTGGTGAAGCTCTTTTAATTATGCTGTCCCACTACTGGGCAAAGGTCTCTCCTTTCCTTGTCTCCTCTGGTCAATCAGTCAAGAACGATTCCAGATTGCCACGCCAGTGTTTCTTAGGCCTGTCTCAGTGGCGACTGTCGTCTTCGGGCACCCAGTATAAAACGATTTAAGTCTCATGTATTACAGGGCGAGTATATTGCCTTCAACCGGGAATAAAGTCAGAGTCCGTGTCTGCTAATAAGAAAATACTGATCGAATAACACTTCGCAATGCATAATGCAAACTTACATGTTGATAAGAAAATAGCAGCAGCTTCTACCCTGCAGAAGAAACTTTTCATGATTATATTTAGAAAGACGAAGGTAACATTGTTATTCATATAGTAGAGCCATTGACTAGTCTATTTCGATACAACCGTTGCTTGTCTACTTCTGCGGTTACTTACCGATTCTATTTCTGTTCTGTTGGCTCTCTGCGGTTTTAGTTAGTTCAGGAGATTGTTTAGGTTCAGTAAGTAAATATTTCTGAGCCTACGAACTATACCTATATTTATTGGTATTGAAGCTAAGATTGTTAAATGTTTCATAGAAGTAGCGAAATGTTGGGTAGTGTTTATTTACGTTTCGGTTCTCAGGTCGATAAACTGATTTGGCGTTTTTTTTCATCAGGAAATCCTCAAGACCAACCCAGTCTCTGGATTTGTGTCCTGTTAAAGGTATAAGCTCTCCACAGATTACAAAAATAAAAAAATTGCTCATTCAGCAGATCATAATTGAAAATGAAATAATCTTTCTTAATGTTCATTGAAACTTATAGAAGTGTGTGTACCCCTTCCGGGACTACACGCGTGTTGATATTATGTTGCAAAATTCATCAAAGAAAAAAATTAAGTTCAAAAATCTAAAACCCGACTACTAACAAAATCGCGGTCTTAAAAGTAGAAAACAAGAAAATAATTCTTGTCTGATAATAATATTCTTTGTAGTCGCATGCCACTGATACCTGATGCTCCGTCATGGCGTTCTCATTGATACAGAAGTCAGCTGCTAATTGCCATTAGGAAGGTGGCATGCGACTACGAAGAATATCAGACAAGAATTATTTTCTTGTTTTCTACTTTTAAGACCGCGATTTTGTTAGTAGTCGGGTTTTAGATTTTTGAACTTAATTTTTTTATTTGAATTTTACTTTTGTGTGTACTTAAACTATAATATAATACATATTTTTAATGTGCTCGCCAAGACCTTTCATTTGATACCAAACTTGCTATGATTATTTCAATTTAATATTTTTTGAGGTAAGTTTTTGACATTTAAATTCCGTCATAAAAAGAATTTATAAAATTTATGTAGCCTATGTCACCCGGGCTATTCTTACGAACCTATTGACACCTAATTTATTAAAATCAGTTCAGTAGTTTAGGCGTTACGGTGGAACATACATACATAGACTGCCAAAATCATTACCCTTCCTTTTGGCTTCGCCGTAGTCGGGTAAAAAGAGGAAAATACCTACCTACTCCGTATAGAAAATTAGCGTAGAGATATAAAACGCTGTAATACCATATCATAAACGTTCCATAAAACAACTACATTGTTAAAATTAAACATTAAAAGGATTTGTTAATTTAAAATTCTCCGAAAGGGCCCGTATTCATATTCGTACACCTTTGAATTACACCATTCATTTTCCACCGCTGTTAAATATGTATGAGAATACGTCAAAAGTTTTGTATGAGAACCGAAGTAGAAACTTAAAGTATCACTTGGAAGTTGCGAGCTTTAAGTATACGAGGTAGGAGGAACAGGGCAGCGTTCATTGCCTCGGGCGACGCGACTTTGCGTCAAGACAAACGCACGCGCGTCAATTGCTTTGTTTGCGATTCTTGACAAATGCTGCTTAAAAACTTGGGCCGGAGCTACACAAGCAACACGAGTATTGTGACAGCGTTTGTGTTTTTTTCTGCATGGCATCTTGCGGGACAACCTATAAGTCTGGTTTCAGCTTAACCGGTCTATACCTTGAGAAAGTAAAAAAGTACAGACCAAGTAACAGCGCGGAGGACAGCAAAGGGACAAGCTGGATCGTTATTTAGGGGCTGGTAAGCTGTTTTAACTTACGGCCCAGCTTGTATAGAACTGGTTGGACGCCGACTTCTTGCGACTTCTTCCTTGCCGAAGCTTGTACAGCCTGAAATCGAGGTCGTGTCCGCGTCGTGCATGAGAACCCTTTTTTTATATTTTTGATGAGAGGCAAATCATCAAATGACTCCTCCCACTCTGGGCAGAGCGGTAAGAAGTGTCCGACTTCTACTGACTAAAAACCACCCATGTTCCGTCTCAGCCCTTTGGGTCGAGGCCGCGGTATCTCTTTCGGAAAACCTGCAGCCCATGCTACGACTCACCGCGGCGCGACATAAGAGATATAATGTATAGTTGTCGCGCGATTGAGGAAAGTCTTGGCTCAAATCGTATCGCCTGAGGTTTTAAACGGGGCGTAAGAAGTAAAGAGCGTTCGCTATTAAGATTCTGTGACATAGTATAGTCAAATACAATATTCAGGAAAAGCTATTGTGGATGAAAATGTCGCTTTGTTCGTGGGTCTATTGTTGCCGCGTTCGCTACTTGCTAATGGTGGCTGCATTGTCTTAAACTGTAGTGAATCAGCGTCTGCCGGCTTGATTTGGTTCTCGTTTAATTGTATTGCAACCGATTGTTACGATAAAAGCGATTATGTTTTGCTTTACCGATGTACCTTTATTATTTTGGGAGTATTGTTTGACTTCTGTTTTGGAGTTTACTGTTTTAATATTAGTTTCGCTTAGGACAGGATTTTAATATCAGAATTTATGATCTTAATGAGATGTTGTAGTTACCTGTGTTTAGTTATGCACGTACATACATAACAGATTGATTGACCTTATTTATAATATGATTTATGCAAATGTGTAAAAGTTGAATATTTACAAGACACTGACTGTGTAATATCCACCTGTGTTTCTTTGCACATGAAATAAATTAAATTAATTTTCATGATAAATTCAGGATTTTATGATGGAATGTGGCGTCACTTTGAGGCATAAAAATTACGGGACAAGTAGTACCCATGGACACGCAAGCTGATAACTTGAAGCCTATAATCCCTAAAAGATTCAGCAGAGATGTACTTAATAGTGCATCTATATTCCAGCAGTTATGTTAGCCGGGTAAGTCCCATGTCATAGGGGCCCTGTTACCATCAACCGGGCACAAATGACACGCTGCTATTCAGAAATTCCAGCTGGAAAAACCCAATAACATCCGGGAATCGAACACAGGACCACATACTCAGCAGTCACCCTTCAATATTTAGGTAATCAATATTTAGTTGGAACTGGGCTGGCCACATCTGCCGCATGCATGAGGAGCTGTGGGCCAAAGCAACAACGCAATGGGTCCCAAACAGCAGCAAACGACAACGCGGCAGGCCCAGAAGGCGATGTCGGGACGAACTGGATTATTTTTGCAGAGATTGGCAAACCGGAGCACCGGATAGGGATAAGTGGAAAGAGGGAAGGCCTTTGCCCTGTAGTGGGACACAAACGGCTGATAATAATAATAATATTTAGTTATATTATACTTTACTATCTTATATTAAGTACTGAATCAATGAAATTGGGAATTATTCTAATTTGTTATACCCATCATAATAATAATATACTATACATTGTTACAGAAGCATTTTATTTCACTAACTACGTATTTAGCTCATTACAGTTTTCAGTCTGTTGTATAATATCAGCCAGCACAACTAAACAAGTTAGTATACTACCATTATACTACTAACAGAATTTTCATTTTAATGAGTACCTACTGTAGCAGAGTTTATCTTAAAGAAATATTTCAGTCCTTTTCACGGTCTTTTAGCAAGAACGGGAGTTATTCAACTGTCTGTTCGGTCGATAAGCAAGGCTGCATTTTATGGCCCTTCGGAGTACCAGTCTGAAGATAATTTGTGTTGGTATTTTTTTCTGCATTTTATATGTTAAGTAATAGCTGTCTCTCGACTGGTAGATTATCATAAAAGTGCCGCTCAACTTTATATGGATTGTAGCGTTCGAATTTTTTCTTACCGAGGTGACGCCGCTCTCTGTATATTTTTGTTTTTGTTGCTTTTCGTATAACACGGAGGGAAGATATTATGTTAACTCTGTGTAGGGGAATTTGAGTATTATAATAGCTCGCTTTTGTTTCACTTCTGATTCAAATGCGAACATAAAAGGTAGGTAGTATTTTGATAGTCCGAAATCTGAGTTCTCTCGTAGCTATGCAAGTCAGATAAGAATCACTTTGCATAAAACACGAAACTAGCAGTGCTGTATAACTGTGATTTCTGGAGATCAACTTCTTATAACAAATGCAGTAACAATGTGATTAGAAAAAGTTCTTCAAATCAAACAAAAAAAACCTTTTTCATTGCGCATAAAACCCAAAGAGCTCTTAAAAGTTCAAATTCAGTTATAAACGAGAGATTTCAATGAAACCGTAGTTTAACGTGGGTTCAATATGGCCATTTACCTTGTTCGGCCACAGTCTTGTTCATACAAAGGTGTATGAACTCGAGATCCCGGGAATGCGGGCTTGGCATCCAAACTGCTTAATCAACTTTAGACGTATATTCTTGAGGTGCACGATACCTTTTGGGGTGATATTCTGTTAGTTAGTCGGTGTAAAGTAAAGGGTTTTTTTCTAGGGTTTTGTCGTTTGACAAGTGTTAAACCCAAAAATAAGATAATTCCTAAAATAATTTGGAATGATAAAATGAAGTAGGTAAGTTCTATTTTGGTATTTTATAAGATTTAGGTTTAAGTTCTGAGATTATCATCATTCTCTTGCCCTCTCTCTCTCTCTCTGTTCTGTTCTCTGTTTCTCGTTAATTAAGTTATCTAAAATTCGAGTATCTGGTGAATGATGTATATTTAAACTATGGGTGGCACTAATTGCAGGAGACGAAAGGTGCGAAAGTGCGAAAAAACAGATTGTGCGGTACTTGTGAGAAGTCAATGTGAAGTGCATATGTGGATTTCCATAGGCTGAGTTCATTGACCCTATTAGATAGAAAATTCTCTTACAAATTGTATCCCTTTACAAAACAATATTGACGTTAATTTACAATCCAGTACCTAATTCTATATTTATCAAAGAATGTTGTAAGCCAATGGCTTTAGAGATACGTTAGCTCCTCGTGTTTATTTTGGATCCCAAGTAAATAGGAGTCTGGTTCTGATCATCTTTATAAATACAAAGATGGTCACTGCTTATTATAGCCCACCTATTCATCTCAGTTTGTGAATGTCCTTCTGGGAACCATCATTGACCTGTCCTTGCCCTAAAATAGAATACATAATATATTATATCATAACTTTGTACAAAATTTGTCTTTGTTAACTTCGTGGATACCCAACCCATTTCGTTCAAATATATTTAAAATTCACTTACAGAACATGTACGTACTTCCCAATTCTAGAAGTATGTAATACTGTTTTGCAAGATTTATATAAGTTTATGGGATGAAAGCTTCTGTGGAAATTGTTTTTTTTTATGATGAGGAAGCCCATCGACACACAGATTTGTTTCAAAGTCATTGAATCAATAACCAATAATATAATCTTCGTTTTGAAGCATAAATAGGAGAGCCCCATTAGTTGTTTTGCTTTCTTGACACTACCTACCATTTTAATCTACAAAGAAATAGTCGCATATCTGCAACAATCAAATGCCTCATAAAATTCCCCCATATACATTTATAACTGCATCTATGCAGACAAGAAAGCTTTGTTAAATTCTTTCTATTTTTAATTAAAAACCCTCGCTTGCTCTCTGCATAGAATGGCAGTTAGTTCCATAAACCGAACTGTGATGTGTTCACAAATGGAGGATGCGCTTGTGGATAATTATGTCTGGGTTATTGAGTGAAAATATTATGAGTGTATAGTTGTAATATGCTCTGTGTGTTATGTTTTTGAGCTTCGGACGTTATTTTAACATCGTAAAAAATATTATAATCTTTAGCTAAAATCTGGGAAGAAATAAGTGGTTCTTGAGACTATGAACCTATTATGTACCTACCTACTTTTTGGAAGTCTGAAATGTTTTTGTGCAATAATTATAACTTTTGACTAGTGTTCATGCAGAACCGTACTGCCGTGGTATAACTAAAATGCCGTTATCCAACATCTGGTCGATTTTCAACTTTTGATACTATATTAATGAGAAGAAAAAAATCTATCGATCTGTGTTTGCAAATTTTCAATATCTTGAATAGTTTTGAAAATAATAATTATAAAAATGCCGTTAAGTGCATATTTCTCACGTGTGAAATAAGCAAAAATAACGTTAAGTAACATTGTGAGTCTATAAAGCCACTAAAGTTCATTAACTCATATTTTTATCACAAAAAAATTATATGGTTACTTGTCTAGATTGCCGTTAGCAGTCTTTTGTACACTACAAAGCGGTTAAGATACTATAACTGTTTTATAGGTATTCTTTTTTTAATAAAGGAGTTCGCTTTTTCTAAAGTATAACGTCGTTAATTGAAAATGTTAGACTTAAACTTGACTAACGATGTTTAACGGCATTATTGCTTCATATTTGAGATACTTATATTTTGACTTAACGTACGTTACAAGCCCGTAGCGGCATTTTCAAACCTAAACAAAAATGTATTGTCCGTCATTATTAGACTAAAGCGACGTTATCTCACACTAATACACTACAAAGCCGTTAACTGATCTCGCGCGGGGCGGGGGACACCGGCTACGTAACGATCCTGTGCCGAAATCAAGCTGTCGGGGTGAAACTAGTGCATCGCCAGGAGCTTGTTGGTAAGGAAGTGTGTCGCTCCAGGTTTGTTCTCCCCAATTTTGCAACGATTGCGATATGGCGAACCATCAATTTCCATCATTTGTGTCCCAAAGAAGGATTCAAACATCCAATCCAAGAGCTTATTTAAAAAATATTGTTGAGGTATGTTTCGTACGTAAAAGTTATGATCTTATGTATATAAAAATAATTTCGATGATGCATCTTATACAACTCTTCGTTTCATGAACAATAGATATTTAAAAACCCACGGACAATGGTATTTAAATTTAGAACTGAACCGAAAGGTATCGAACCTAAGAAGGAAAGCAGATTTCTTTAAAAACCTATCGAACATAACTTCCCCTCACAAATTGTTATTTTGGAAAAACTTGCCAAAAAGCGAAAATGAGAATTCCGGTACAAGTTCTGATTAGAATAATAATATATAGTAGTGTCAGTTTATTGAGACTTATTTAAAATAGTTAATAATTTTAAATAATATTTTTTAATTTTGTAATGTAACTGTGATACGATTTTGAATAAATAAATAAGTTGCCCTTTATTTTCTGAATTACATCTTGTTTTTTACTGTAAAGTTGCTAAAGAATGTCGCTTAATTCAGTGTATCTTTTGGCAAAGGCCTCCTCTAGCTCCTTCCATTGCTTTCTGTTTCGAGCCACTCTCCTCCACTTGGGACCCGCTGTTTGTTTCAGCTCATCTTCCCATCTAATTATCTGTTTCCCCTAGCTGCGTTTACTTTCCCTTAGATACCGGTCCGTTATTATTTTACTCCATTTCTCTGTGTTTGCTCTCATCATGTGGCCAGTCCATCTCCATTTTTGTTGGTCAATCCTGTAGGGCTATTGCGTATCTTTTTATTGTCAGTGGCTATCATAAGTGTCCATAGATTAACTGGAAATTTGTTATGGTTTGATACATTTTTTTCTTAAAAACTCACCATTTGACAGTTATTTGATAGACACTTTAAGTTATCCACTGTCATTAAAAGATATGCAATAGCCGTGCTGGTCAAGATGTCTGGTAGATTAGTTCTTGCTTTCAATTGTTCATTTCTTACATGATCTGCTTTGCGAATATTATTTGTCATGCTCCGTTCCATGGCTCTTTGGCAGTACTGCAGTTTATTTCTGTGCAGTTTTGTCAGTGCCCATGTTTCGCATCCGTATGTTATACAGGGTAGTATGCAGATATTTAAAAAAAAAACTCTTAACAGCCATTCTCAAGTCTCTGGATTTCATGACCTCTTTTAATGACCAATACTTTCTCCAACCACTTGCTATGCTTGTGTTGACTTCCTTAGTTATTTGGTCTTATGGTGATATAAAGTGGTCAAGATATATGTATTCATCGACAGGTTCAATCCCACCCCGGATTGAATCTATCAGTGTCGGTTTTTTTTTTCTGAATTGGTCCACAGTTTTTTTTTTGTGGTTATGGACAATCCCACCAAAGCACTTTCCTTGCTTAAAGCTCCAGATGACTTGGGTTTTCCTCAAATACGACTAAGTCGTCTGCGAATCTGAGGTGATTTAGTTTCTGACCATCGATGTTGAGACCCAGATGAGACCAATCCAGTTTCCGGAGTATATTTTCCAGTTCTGCGGAGAATAATTTGGGTGACATTGGGTCACAATCGTCTGACGCCTCGTCTCACTTCAAATTCGTATTTTTGCTTTACTGTTTGAGTAATATAGTTTTGATCAATTCGATGTGAATTCCAGGTATGCCTTGAGTATCCAGACTTTCCCACGATTTTGAATACTGTGTTTTTGAGAATATATATATATTTTATCAAGAAGACTCTAATAAATGTAGATAAAAGTTATAACTAAAATTTAAATAAGGAAAATTATTTTTTGTTTTTCAGTTGATGATTGTTTTTAAATGATACTAGAAACATAAAGTTTTGAGTTCATGAAGAAGATTAGAATTAGTTTTGATTGTTTGTTATCTCAGGTTAATTGAAAGACTGAAGTTTGTCTGTAATTTTTGTTTTATGTTATCTTATTTTAAAGTACAAGTAGTACATAATTATATTGCTAAATAACTGATGTGATTTTAGTGTTATTCCATAGAACAGAAAGTTCCTAAAAAATCTAGTTATAAGCAAAGTTTTGTGAAAGTTATAAGTTTAAGCATAATTACATATTATTTGAAAAGCAATAAAAAATATTGTCAATCAAGACTAGTTGATTGATAAAATTATGACTTTTATTTAAAAATTATCTTTAATTTCAACAAATTTAATTCATTTTGTGCCAGAAAATAGATCACATTTTTTTTATATTATTACGCTATAATGTCGTTAAACTGTAAGGTTTTTGGTTTAACCACGTTTTACCTAAACAATGATTCAAATTTATCCTTTTAATTAATACGCTTCTAAAGGTTACCAGACTTAAAAGCAGTAAAGTAACGTTAAACGCACTTAAGTTTAACATGAATCAGTTCTATAATACATAATCGTAAGCTAAATTGTCGTTAAGTGCAAATAACGCCGTTTTAGCTAATCAATGAAGTGATAAAGTTTTAGCATTTTAATAAACAATAGTTTGCTATGAAAAAGATACACTAAAACGCCGTTACGCTTTACGTAGCGGCGTTTTAGTCGATGATCCATTATGATTTCGGTTACATCTTTGATGAACTAAAACACAAAAGAAGCTTTTTCATGAAATTAAATTAAATTTACGATATGATAGGGTAAGTAGTTCAAAAGTATGCGATTACATCTATATTTTAGTACTTACAAATCTCTGATAGATGTCGTCCTCGAAAAATGACATCGGTTTAAAAAAAATCCGCGGTTTTTCTGTGTTATTCAAAAAAATGACTTTAGCAGATAACGGCATTATAGTTATACCACGGCAGCGTAGTAATAAGTTGACAATTCTTGTCAAAGTACAAAAGTTTGTTTTTGACCTCGATAGATGGCGATGCTTAAAATAAAAGCAGGCTATCGTTGTGTTACATCGATTTGGTTGGGTTCGAGTGGTTTTAGAAAATATATATACCAGCTTAGATCAGGACACAATTTGGTTTTATTTCATTTTCAACCCTATTAGTGTTCACAACAAGTGTTCTAGTTCAATATTACCAGCTCGGTAATATACATTGGTCCATCGAACCTGGATATCAGACCCAGAAAGTCTGCATTTTTTGAGATCGCGGTGCCTTTGGACCGCACCCCAGTACTCGCAGTGGATTGCTGCAACAGGAGTACCGGGTATCCCGCAGAGGCAGCAACTGCTTCGTCCAGCGAGGTGGACGAGCTCAGCCACTGTGGTTAGTTCAACGAGTTCAAGAAGATTAGTGTTCGAGTCCAGACGACTGATCGCGTTCTGCTGAACGCGTTCCGGTGAACGAGATCAACGATCACAACCGACGGTTGAAGTTCCAAGTGACGCCACAGGGGGCGCCACCAGTACTACGCAACCGACTTGGAAGTGTGAGTGAAGTGCAAACGTGAGTACAATTTATTAAATAGTATTAGCAGTGATTCAAGAAGATTTTGCCAAGCAATTTTGAACTTTATTTTAAAGAAGATTTTAACTTAGACATTTTAGATTTTTGCATTTTAGACTTAGAATAATTTCATAAAAAACGACGGAACGGGGAACCTATGCCCGATTTCAATCAGAGTTTTTGTTGTTAAAAACACTTGTAAAATTTTTCGATATTTTTGAGACTTAGAAAAAAATTGTATGTTTTGTTTAGATTCAAACTTGAAGTTTTAAGTCTCAATTTAGGTTTGTTTTAGTGTTTAAGTTTTTGTTGTTCCTTACGATGGAAGGTCTACTTAATATATTGAAAGACCATCAAAATGTTATCCAAAAGGCATTTACAAATTTAAAAAAGAGTCCAAAAGATAGATTGACAATAGAATATATCGAGACAAGGCTCGAATGTTTAGAAAAAGATTGGTCTTTATTTAAGGAGACCAAATGTCAACTTTATGGTCGTTTTAAGGTAGAAGACATAGGTCAAAAGGTGGTCGATATGTACGACTCCACCGAAGATACGTTTATTTCATGTAAAAGTTTGATGAAAGCAACTTTAAATAAGATCAGTCCTAGAGAAGCGGTACCACAAAGTAGTGGATCTAACAATAGTAATTCTTCTAAGTCATCCAATTTATTTGTAAAGTTGCCCAAGATCACAATTCCAAATTTTTCTGGCAAATACAGTGAGTGGACAGCCTTTCATGATCTTTTTAACCGCTCAGGCCCGACTGGAACGATATCGTTCCAGTGAGAAAATTCCGTTGAGACCCGCTGGAACGATATCGTTCCAGTCGGGCGCAGCAAATTCAAACCTTATTTTTACGTAAAATAAGGCTCTAAATCGTTTGACAAAATTTGTGCCAAAGGGAAACTAGCTAGAGCTGTGTATGGCAGCAAGAAATTACTAAACATAAACCCGGAACACTTTTAAAAAAATATTGAGAGGCGCCATAGTGACGTTTGACAGTTGATGCAAAAAACGGTGTGGTAAAGTGTAGGTGTCGTAGTGTTTTTGTGTTTTGTGTTGAGTTTGTTTGTGAAACGTTGGTAAGTAAATGTTTATTAGGTTAGAAGTCCCTATTGCAACTTTGTAGATAATAATTTGCTTGACAATTCATATCCAAAATTATGTTTCGAGCCAACAAAATATCATAACAAAGATTTCGTCGTCGTCATTGAATGACCGAATTGAAAATATGAATTTGACTCCTTTTCATTGAAATAATGGTCTTGGAAACATTATTATCAACGTAAAATATAGTGATAAATCATTATATCGTGTATTCGAAGCAAATAATTTCGTATTTATTTATATTTCAAGGTTATTTCGCAATTCTAAAATGACAGTTCGCTAATAAGAATCTTATAAGAATTTTGAGTTGGAATCTTGTTAGTATAATGTATGTAGGTCTCCTAAAAAAACACTGTCATTAGATTACTTGTACATTTGTTATATTAGTTCTAAAGTTTCGTGTAAATTGATTCAGTAGTTTTACCAAAACAAAATAAGATACGCAACAAGTCGAGTCAGAGTCGAGGTCAGCGACCTCTGTCCTAACTATACGATATTTATAATTCTAAATAAGCTATAAGAGTTGTTTATATAATAATACATCGTCTAGCTCTTCAGAAACACGAAACTGTTTACCGTTTGAGATAAGAGATAATAGAACTCGAGCAATAAGCGTTTTAGTGAACACGGTCAGATGACGCATGCGATGACGTAATCACGTAACTAGGCGGTCCGTGAGGGAGTTGAGTTGGGATCTTATTAGAATAATGTATGTAGGTCTCCTAAAAAAACACTGTCACTATATTACTTGTACATTTGTTATATCAGTTCTAAAGTTTCGTGTAAATTGATTCAGTAGTTTTACCAAAACAAAATAAAATACGCAACAGGTCGAGTGGCGGCGAGATCTGTCCTAACTATACGATATTTTTAATTCTAAATAAGCTATAAAAGAGTTGTTTATATAATAATACATCGTCTAGCTCTTCAGAAACACGAAACTGTTTACGGTTTGAGATAAGAGATAACAGAACTCGAGCAATAAGCGTTTTAGTGAACAAGGTCAGATGACGCATGCGATGACGTAACCAGGCGGTGCGGGAGGGGCAGGGGTCAATTATTTCGCGCGGCCACAGAGAGGTTAAGTCGCTTGTCCATAATAACGCGTCTTTAGATAATGTGCAAAAACTGCACTATCTTAAGAGTCATCTTACTGGTGAAGCCGAACAGTTGATTAGGCATACACCAATTACAGATGCCAACTACAGCGAATGTTGGTCTCAGTTGGAAAAGCGATACGCTAATAAAAAGTATCTTGCAAATTGTATTTTGAAAAGGTTGTTTAGCCAAAAGCGATTAAATGTAGAATCAGCTGCCGGTTTAAAAGAATTGTTAGATACCACAAGTGATTGTCTTAATGCGCTTAGAAATTTAAACGTCAATGTGAGCACATGGGATCTGATCGTCATCCATATAGTTACATTCAAATTAGATAATGAGACGCGAAAACAATGGGAGTTAAGCAGTTCAAATTCAGATTTTCCCACATTTGAGGAACTTAAAATATTTATTGAAAGTCGTTTTCGTGCATTAGAATGTATAGAACCAAGAAAGGCAGTCTCTCACCAGGCCAGTAATAGTTCACAAGTGCATAGTTCGAAAGCAATGCTAGCCACAAAGCCGTCCAATATGCGTTGCGAATACTGCTCGGAAATCCACAAGCTGTGTTTCTGCAAGGAATTTGCAAAACAGCCCACAGAAAGTAGACGTGAATTCGTGGCTAAGAATAACATCTGTTTTAATTGTTTGGGCAGCAATCATAGAGTACATGACTGTAAAAAACAGACTGTGTGCAAGGTTTGCAACAAGCGCCATCATTCATTGCTGCATTCGAATGGAGAACCTAACGGAGAGAACAAAGACGCTACCGTAAAGCCGGGTACGGGTAATACTAGTTCGCCAACTAGTGACAATCCGATAGTTGCATGCTTGTCTACGGGCAAAGTCTCTAAACCCAAACAGGTTTTATTAGCCACCGCGCTAGTAAAAGCCGAGTCCAAAACGGGTCAGTTTCAACTAGTTCGAGCATTATTAGACCAAGGTTCACAAGCCTGTTTTATTACAGAGGCCACAGTCCAACTTCTTCGACTGAAGAAAATTCCAGTCAGAGGTATCGTTTCAGGTTTAGGTGACGATAGATCAACCATTGCAAAGTACATGGTGAATATGACCATTCAGTCAACAATTGATGTCAATTTTCAACTCAAAATAAATGCCTATGTTTTGAGTAAGATTACTTCATACTTGCCTGAGAAAAGTGTAAACACTAGTTCATTGGATTGGATTGCCATAAACAATCTGTATCTAGCAGATCCTAATTTTAACACACCCAATAAAATAGATATTCTTTTGGGTGCAGATGCTTACTGCCACATTGTGAAGGAAGGTATCGTCAAGAGTCCATCTGGCACTCTTATCGCACAGAGCACCACTTTAGGGTGGGTCCTTTCAGGTGTAGTCAGTTCAAGTAGTGAGAGTTCAAACTGTAACACAAAAACCATAATGGTACATTGTGCACATGTCAATGAAGATGACATGTTAAATAAATTTTGGGAGATTGAAGAACAAACCAGTACAAAGAAATTACTTAATCCAGAAGAGCAACGGTGTGAAGACTTTTATACTAAAACTACTAAGAGAGATGATACAGGTAGATATATTGTGCGGCTACCATTCCGAGATGAAGAACCTGCTTGTAAGGCCGGACGTTCACGGGATATAGCTGAAACAAGATTTAGATCATTAGAAAAAAGATTAAGTAAGGACACAGATTTAAAAGAAAAATACACAGATGTAATTAATGAATACTTACATTTAGGACACATGAGACCTGTAAATGCGGAGGACAGTAATAAAGATGTAGCAGTCTATCTACCACATCATGCGGTGATAAAAAACGATAGGATCACCACTAAGGTTCGTGTCGTTTTCAACGCCTCAGAAAAGAATAAGAACGGAGTGTCACTTAATGACACGCTTATGGTAGGACCAAGGCTGCAAGCAGACTTAAGACACACTGTTTTAAGATGGAGAATGCATGCAATTGGTATAGTGGCCGATATAATAAAAATGTATCGTCAAGTTAGAGTGGCCGATGAAGATGCTGTCTTCCAGCGAATACTCTGGCGAGATGATCCTGAAAAGCCAATAAGAGATTATGAGCTGATTACGGTGACATTCGGGACAGCCTCTGCACCATACCAAGCCGTTAGATCACTCCATCAGGTTTCATATGATGAAGGAGACAAATTCCCACATGCAGCAGACAAAGTTTTAAATTGTTTTTATATGGACGATTTGATGACTGGATGTGAGAAGATTGAAGAGGGTGTAGAAATCTGTAATCAAATGGTAGAATTATTAGGAAAAGGAGGATTCACATTACAGAAATGGAACAGTAATAATCAGGAATTATTAGATAAAATAAGTTCAATAGATTTGAATGAAGGAATTCAGCAAACAGATCAAAAAAGCACGGAAAATGAGGACAAAAAGGACATATTAATGGAAAAGGAAGTAAATAATAAGGACAGGGAAATTAAACTAGATAGTACAACGAAAATTTTAGGACTTACCTGGAACCGCCACGAAGATTCCTTCCAGTATGCAGTAACTCTCCCACCGCTGACGACGGCACCTGTAACAAAAAGATCTATCATTTCAGACATAGCTCGTTTGTTCGACCCTTTAGGATGGTTAGCCCCTAGTGTGGTTGTAGCGAAGGTGTTTATCCAGAAGTTATGGCTCGCAGGTGTTAGTTGGGATGAGGAGTTGAGTACGGAATTAGTAACAGAATGGGGTACTTACCGCGAAGAGCTAAAGTTGCTTACCAAGGTCCGTATACCTCGTTGGCTGAAGACTAGTTCAACTGGTGATCTGGAATTGCAAGGTTTCAGTGACGCCTCAAAAACCGCATACTCAGCAGTTGTTTACTTGCGGGTAATTGATCCTACAGGCAAAGTTTATGTTTCATTGTTGGTTGCAAAAACAAGAGTTGCCCCAATTAAACAGGTTAGCATTCCTAGATTGGAGTTATGTGGAGCAGTACTCTTGGCCAAGCTCTTGATAGAGTCTGCAGAGGTTTTAAACATATCAAAGGAGAGAATTTCAGCGTGGACGGATTCGACAGTAGTGCTATCATGGCTCAATAGCCATCCTAGCCGGTGGAGGACGTTTGTTGCGAATCGGACTGCTGAAATATTGAGTACAATGAGTTCGTCTCAATGGTTCCACGTGTCGACCAAAGAGAATCCAGCAGACTGTGCTTCAAGGGGAGTACTACCCAGTGCATTAGTTGGGAATGAGTTGTGGTTTTCTGGACCGCCATTCCTGAAAAACTAAATAATTGAGTACAAAAGACCAAAAGATTTAAAAATAGATTTAGAGCAAATAATAAAGGTTCACGCAGCTGTAGTTCCAGAGCACGTAGTTCTGGAAAAACATTCTAGTTTACTAAAAATTACTTAGAGTAGTTGCGTATTGCCGACGATTTTTGAAGAAGTACAATTTCGACAGTAAATATTTAAAGAAACACCCCGGTGATGATAACCTCACCCGTGTGGTCACATTGCGTACTAAAGCCTCTATAATAAGATACCAACTTCCAAACTATGTATTTTACCAATAGTTCAATGAATATTTTTCATCAAGTTTATGTAAAACTTCTGCAGGTCAAATTATATTATGAATGTTATTTTAAGATTTTGGTTATTGAAGATTGTTAATTTTTGTTGTTTGTCTTTGTAGATTTACGAAGTATTATAGCGTATACAAAGTGCAAAATTTAGACATAAAGATAAGGTTAGAAGGACATTCCGTCACTAAATGTCCTTGGTGGGCGGTATGTTCATGCAGAACCGTAGTAATAAGTTGACAATTCTTGTCAAAGTACAAAAGTTTGTTTTTGACCTCGATAGATGGCGATGCTTAAAATAAAAGCAGGCTATCGTTGTGTTACATCGATTTGGTTGGGTTCGAGTGGTTTTAGAAAATATATATACCAGCTTAGATCAGGACACAATTTGGTTTTATTTTATTTTCAACCCTATTAGTGTTCACAACAAGTGTGCTAGTTCAATTACCATTTTGGTAATATACAACTAGATACATTGTCATTGTGGTTAAAAAAAAAAGCGCTTATAGTTTCACCCACTGGACGCAACATTAAGCCTATGGATTGTTGTAAAAATGACTGATATATTAAGACGACGAACTAGTGATGAGATAAAAATATAAGCTCTTAAAAAATAGTTTTTGCTGTTGTTGTATAGATTGCTGTCACGCACACCCTTAATCGTTCCACGTTTGAAATTAAACAGCGAAAAAGGTCGCAATGTGTCTTTGTGTCCAGCTCGAGAACCCAAGTACTCACTGAAAAAAAAACCTTTAGTCGTTGTCGACATTGAAACTTGGCCCACAAACTCATTTCTTATGGGACTTGATTCGTACGTGACGCGAATTCTCATCCAGTGATGTTTTGGGTCGGTTAATGTCGTTTTACTGCTCAATCTCCTACGGGGATCGGACAGAATTTGATACGAGAACTCTTTCTACTAGGTATATCCTTTTTATATAAAAGTGGAAGGGTGAGTGTGGAATAAATAAAGGGATTTGAATAGGATGTGAATATTGCGGTGTCGTTTGAATGATGGTTTCGGAGTAAAACGTGTCCAAGGTCACAGAATATATTCGTGTGTTCTTTGCGTTTATATTATTCTGAGTTGATGTAGTAAAAAAACAGAGATTAAAATTTTGAAACTTATTTATCTATACAAGTACCTATACCTACATTATCTGACTAGAATGAATGTATTCTCAAGGATCGCCAAAGTTAATGAATTTTTTAATTCTTTAAATCTGCTATATCGAGGGTAGTGCTAAAACACAATAAGTATGAAATTGTTACTTTTGAGATATTAAATGTTTAAAGACAAAAATACTCATGTCATTCATAATGTATAACCAGTCAACCTCACAGCAATTTTATCGTTGCAACCCTCACCCCAAAAACACGATAACATTCATCTTTAATTTGCAACACGATGCTAAATTTCAGCCAAACATGATCGGACAAATCCGCTTTCGGCCGCTTCTGGGCGGATTATACCAGTTTTAACCGAATTCAGGCGGGTGCCACCGACACCGGGGCATTGTAACAAATACATATTAATTCTTGTCCACAATCCACGCATAATTGAAACGACAATATCGGTTAACATGGGGCTAATATAAACTGTTTTTGATTGTTAACCTATTTTAATGATGTCATTGATTTATGAATGGGAGACAATATTGTTTTGGATAGTTGCGCGAATGAGATTAGCGGGGTAATGCTGAATAGTTATGAGGTGAAGTGGTAATTGAATTTAATTATTCAGTTGTAATTTAACGCTGCTTATAGAATGATAGTGAGGTGGTTCTTACGTAAATGCAACATGCCTTACACAAAGGAACAAGAAACTCAAATCTGTGTGGTTCTTTCTTCAAAATACCATATCAGACGTAAATATACATAGTCCTCATGTGAATTGACCAAGAGTATGACGACGAGCTCTTAGTTTGTTTCGGCTCTCTCTTCTCAGAGTATTCAGGTACGAAACACAGGCCCCATCTAGTTTTTCAAAGAGACACCTAAAAGTATTTGTAGAAATCAATTTGCAAAATAAAACATCATTTATCGACCTTAAATTTTGACAAACAGTTTTACTACTGGTTTCGTGTTACTGCTACTGAGCTACTGAGCTTTGAAGATAAGACTGATAAATGACTCAATGAAAAGTACTTTAGCTGCATCCAGTAAGACAAAATTCAACCCCAGCATAGTGAAAAGGTCAATATGATTGGATATCGACATTTAAAAAAGGCCGTCATAAAAAATCAGGAAACGCACAAAGATAGTCGTAATATTATTTACTTTATCAAATAATAAAATACTGCGAAGCCAACATAATAATATCATTACATAAGGAAGGGACAGATGTAATGGTAATCTCAATAGAGGAAATAGATTAGTTGCTGAGATCACGAAAGGGACGGAAGTCAGATAATTTTGTATCGGGGGTCGCTTGGGTGATTGTGTGATAGGACAGAATTAGGTACGATAAGGGTGGATGTTTGGATTGAAGTAAACTTGTGAATACCAATATCAGTTTAGGTAATATTTTCATTTAATAAAACCCAAATGTCCAGTAAAAACGTATCAACCGAGATTTTGTGTATCTTGGGTTGTCCATGTTTTCTTCAAATACGTATACCAAAAATACAACAGCTTGTTGCAAAAAAAATATAATCCAATTTTTTGTTTTACTCGAATACGCTATGTGCTTGCACTAAACAAACGAGGTAGGTATCGTTAGTTTAGTGCAAGCACAACTGATGTGCATAAGGTCCTGGGTTCGGTTGCCGGGTACAAAGTGTAATTGGGTTTTTCTACTTGGAATTTTTAAGTAGTAGCCATGGAGTATGGACTTGTGCCTCATTTTATGGCAACAGAGTCACCCCCTATGACACGGGACGTAAACATATCTAGGAAAATGTAGGTGTGCTATTATACATAATACACTTCTCTGATAAGCCCTTCGTGGATTACAGGCTTAGTTTTATTGAGACGTTTTGACATTGTTTAAATAGATAAGGGTAAGATAACGATGACTCATAACAGCAGAGAAGATTCGTAAAAAATAATAATAAATCTTTGAAAACAATGAAAGTAATTTAATTTTCCATGAAAATCCGGTAATATTTTGCCGCATTTTCATTCGAAGTAATTCAAAAAGTTCCTGTCACACACGCTCTAGTAGTTAGAAACTAAAATGAACCACTACGCCACACAGCTCAGACCCCTACAGTTAATAATAATTCTTGTTCTTGTTAAAAATGTATAGTGTGTGGGTTAATTTATGTATGTTTACATGTGGGTGACGGATGAAGGGAGTTTCATAGTTGAAGTTTATAATAGAGAGTCTTTACGAGACCACATAGGTGATAAACACTAACAAAACATTTTAATGATTTCCGCCTGTTCGGTTACGACATTATGAGAGAGATTGAGCAAAAACAAAATTCCCGGCGGGGCTGCAGGTTGTTCAAAAGAGATACCGCGACCTCGGCACAAGGGCTAAGAAAGAACATGGGTGGTTTTTAGTCAGTAATAAGTCTGACACTCACACTCACAGTCACATACAGTGACTCCTTCCGCTCTAGGCAGAGCGGTAGGGACCGGTACCGGGACCCAGAGCGAAAGTAGTCATTTGATGATTTCCCACATTACAAAAAAAAGACAAACAAAATTGTCAAGTGATTTGATTGGTAGTCAGAATTATCAACTGACTATTGGATTGATTTGTTTTTGAGCACACCTATTTTTTCCATCTATTTTCATTTTCAGTTTCGCTATTCCAAGACTTGAACGAGAGTAGCGTTGCTAAGAACATGCTCCCTTATTAATTTTATTATTATAATTGCCGCGAGTGCCTAATTACGAACTGTTGTCTAAAACACTACGGAAAGTGCGTGTTCGTGTGGTGAAAGGCATCTGTGCGCGCCCCCTCGTGTGCCGCCCTGAATCCAGCAAGGACTCGACCTCTCTGCTGACCCACGCGGAGGATAGAACTTGGAGACGGTGAATTTAAAGGTCAGTGGTGCTGCATGTTTCCTACCAGATTCCTTTGTCCAAGCTCACAAGTTCGTCGTCCTAATCCGTGTCGCATTTGCAAGGTCAGACCTACTCACGTACTTTTCAACCCCCGCAACAATACAGTCCACTAATCAATCAACCAGCTCCCTGCGTCTGGGATAAACGCAAAACTTATATTTCCGCGCAAGTATATGGTGTAAGGCGCCACCATTATTTTTGGTTCGTACGTTCCAAGAGTTAAGGTGGATATGTCAGCCACACCCTACAGGCACTGAACTGCCAGTTTTACAGCCAAATCTCACAGATTTTTTCCCAGAAATTTTATTGAAATAAAACGTCTAGAACAACAAAACAAAAAACTTCACCAATTTCTCAAAACAAAACAAGACTGCACCCCATACAAAAGGTAATTAAAGTAGCGAAATAACCCAGCAGTAACTTAATTCTACCTCCATACAACGTGCTTGAGTATTCCTGATATTAAGGCAGGTTCATACTTACATCTACAGGCCGGTAGTTAACGTAGTCTGCAACACGAAAGGGGCGGTCTCAACGAGCAGTGTATACACTGTCGCAACCTTCCGGCCGGCGGTGTGTACAGGCTTTATTGTGGTGTATGCTAGTGTATACAGTGTCTTAGTTAAGCTAGTGTAATTGATGTGTTGTGTTAAATTCGGTAGGAATTATAGGTATCGGGGAGGTGGTTATTAATATTTTAATTAGGATAAGTGAATTATAAGTAGTGGCTGGGAAATTGAATTTTAATTGCACACCGATTTAATCAAAAGAGGAGGTTCCCAATTCGACTGTATGTTTGTTTTGTATGTTTTTTACGTCATAACTCCGTCATTTATGGACCGATTAGTTAAATTGGGATTAATAAGTACCTACTAATTCCGCAAATGATTGCAAATTCTTGTGTTAATATAAAAGCCCATTTAAAACATGTGATACCTGTATCAACTAACGACAAAATACAATAAATATTAGTGAAAACAAAAAATATACAATTATTCATTTACGATAAGTTTTATTAATAAAAGGTACAATAGAATAGAATTCGCTTTATATTTAACCCGCCCTGGCTAAGCACGGGTGCAATGTATACTACATTTAAATCTTTCTCTGGAATCACTCTGTTGCTGAAAACTGCATTAGAGTTCGTTGCGTAGTTTAATACATCTAAACAGACAAACAGCGGGGGCCACTTTGTTTTATAATATGTAAAAAAATATGTACTTACACCAAAATTGAAACAATTTTGTAAAGTATAACCAAAAACAAAATTAAGAAAGTACCTTCCTACTTATTATAATTTCAATGTTTACCCACATCAATTCCAAGTACTTGTATAATATTTGGCAGCAAATAATAGCAGCATCCTGAATAAAATATAAGACGTTACAGCCTACTGAAGTTGAGGCAAAAATGCGAGAGCAATTTCCCTTCATGACGTAACTTTATATCATCGAGTCAGGCTTATGTTGTCTACTTAACAAGGATATACTCGATCGTTATGTTTATTTAAATTCTTATAACGGAGTCCATTTTGTTTTTGTATTCTTTGGCTAAAGATTACTCGAAGTAAGGAGATCATGGGTAGATAATAACAGTCACTCTTATCAGTCAGACTCGTATCAAACTATAATAGTCAGACGCTTGTCAGACTCTTGTCAGACTTGTCAGACTCTTGTCAGACTCCTGTCAAAATCCTGTCAGACTCTTGTCAGCTGTAACATTGAGGAGCTTGGTAATTATAATAGCAGCTTGGTTCAATCTTCAGGTTAAGCTGCTCTCCCGTCGGGGCTGTGGATTATCGAAAGGATAACGCGGCTCCGACACAAGGGCGTAGAAGGAACATGGGTTTGTTTTTTAGTCAGTAGAAGTCTGACACTCCCCTTCGCTCTGCCCAAGAGCGGGGGGGGGGGGGGGGTTATTCGATGATTTTCCACCCAACCAAAAAAAAAAAAGGTTAAGCTGCTCTTGTCTAGGTTGCTCTGCGAATGGGTGACCACTCATTATATATCAAGCTAGCCTTGAAAAGCACGTTAAGCCGTTGACCTCAGCCGTCATTTGTAGACCTTAAACAGTCATTACAGGTAGTCCATGTACTGGTATTCAGATACATCTGGTTAAACTGGAAGCTGACCCCAGCGTAGTTGTGAAAAGGCAGATGATGATTCTTCCAATTTCTATTATATATAAAACCCTTAAGAGATAAAATTTCAAATAACCTTCCTGCTCACTATCGTTATCAAAGGAAAACTTGTGCAAAAAAACTGATAAATAAGAGGGTTTTCTCATAAATTTCAAGCAATTGCAAGAAGGAAGATCTTACTAATATTATAAACGTGAAAGTTTGTTTGGATGTTTGTTACTCTTTCACACAAAAACTACTAAACGGATTTGGATAAAATTTGGTACACAGATAGTTTATAACCTGGATTAACACGTAGGCTATTTTTATACCGATTTTATCTTCCCGTAGGATAATTTTCGAGTTGTAGTGGTCTATTTGTGTGCTTTGTTTAAGTATAAGAAAATGTATTTTTTAAATAAATAAATAAATAATAATAAGCCGCTGGCAACAGCTAGTCAAAAATAATGTGCCTACGTTAACAAAATCCTCCTACACCATTCTTGTTTGAATAACACTGGAAAGTTGTGGCAGCTTGTTTTCTGAAGTATCGTTAGAAGTTGCAGAACTAGATATTTGTGTAACTACCCAAAATAATACCCAAACAAATAATTTACACTTAAACAAATTATTTGTTTGGGTATTATTTTAAATAAGAAAGCATAATATGCAGTGATAGCCTTGTGGTATGACCGTCGGTCTACCAAGTCATAGGTCATGAGTTTGAACCCTCGACGCTTAGTTTTATTGTCATTTGCTTCGACGAAGGAGAACATCGTGAGGAAAACAAATAAAAATGCCAAGTATAATCCCAGTCAGACCCATTGGCGGCAGAAAAGTCTGACCACAGACACGAGAACAAAAAACATAGCTAATCCCTCGTCACAATAGCTCGAAAAAACGTTCAATAAATGAGTAAAAAAAAAGTAGTTAAAAAACTAAAAAACCCGACTGAAAAAACTGAAAAGCAAAAAACAAGCACATTTTAAATTCTATTTTCTTTTCATAATTTAATATTCAAATGAACCCCGCCTGCTTCCAAGTTTTGTTTAATTTAAAATGTGCTTGTTTTTTGCTTTTCAGTTTTTTCAGTCGGGTTTTTTAGTTTTTTAACTACTTTTTTTATTTCCAAATTTTTAGTTCTTTTGTGTTTGTTCTTTCGTTGGTCGCGTAAAATTCTTCGCAGATGATTTAACTTTTGTGCTTGTGGATTTCTCACTTTGAATTTCTTTTAAACCTATAAGTGTTATATATTTTTGTAATCTCCTTTTAAAACCCTTTATTTTGATACTCTAGACGATGGGATTGAAAAAAATTTTTTTTTTGAACTCCGCGATTTGGCCCCCAAAATCCGCAATTTTTCTTTGTTTTTTAATTTTAATGTAGCCTAACACTCGCGCCATCAAGAGAAATCTAACGACGTATATTCCATTCAAATCGGTTCATTCGTTTATGAGTTATGAGGGAACAAAGAAACGGACATACATACATACTTACATACATACACGTCAAACACATAACCCTCCTTTTGGGCTTCGCCGCAGTCGGGTAAAAATCAGCACAGTCCGTTCCAAAGAAAGCTTCAAAATAGTTAATTTTCTTGCTAATGAAAAACAAAAGATCCAAACAGCATACAATTTCCCAGCTGCATATAAAAATGATTTTGACTTGAATCCTTTTCATGAAATAACTTGGGTATTATCAACAGTGTTTTATTCAATCTACGCCAGAGGGGTTAAGCCGGGTCTCCATTTGTGGGTTTAAAGCCAAGCTCAAGCTATTTTGTCAGCGACAGTGTGCTTCTGACAGGCTACAAGCTATGCCGGTGTTAGTGTGGCTTTATGCCACACCGGAGCGTAATGTTTGCGTGGGTGCGGGCAATGTGAAGTGACTTGTGAGGTGTTATTTGTGAATCGAAGTGATTTTGTTTTGTGTTTTTGTCGATATGTGAATTTCTTTTGAATTCTTATCAATAGCTAGTAATTTTCTTAAATTGTAGTAGGTTTGCCAATAGTAGGAAACAGCTTTATTAAAAAAAAACATACCATAACATGACACCTGGTGGCCCGGGTTCATTTATTTTCATTTATTTGATTGCGGCCGTTGACATTGATTGCATTGCGGCCGTTCGCAGTATACAGACGTGCTCGTTAGCAGTATTTGTTTAACGCAATAATATAGTGACCTTCTTTATTATTTTGCTTAGTGTGTAGTTTAGTTAATATGAAAACATAAAAATTGTGGGCTGTTAGAAAAATGGATAACAACCCCGGTGTTTCAAACAGTCAAGTGCAACCCGATGCCTCGCCAGTGAAAAGCCTACAGTCCAACTTCACCATAGATTATGTGTCCACGCCCGACATTCAGAAATGGATGTCAGGCATCCAGCTGAAGTTAAATGAGGTTTGCTCTATTGCCAAAGAAGGCAAACTCAATTCGGAGCAGAAACTGCACGTTACCAATCTATGCCGTAAAGTAGAATCTGACACCTCTCAAATGGCAGTTCTATATCAGGCTCTGAAGCAGAAAGCCCGTCAAGCCCTCACCATTATCGATACCCAGAAAGAAACCCGCATCCTCACAGAACAAATTTTGGACCTCAAACAGACGATTAAGGAGTCTGGAGCTGTGAGGACTGCTTCGTTTGCCGATATGGTGAAAAAGGGAACAAGTGATTTCGTGCGACCAATTAATTTAAGTTCCGTAGCAGTTTATCCCGACGATAAATTGAAGTCGAGTGACGAAACGAAGGACATCGTGCAAAATCTCATACGCCCTGACGAAATGAAGCTCCATGTTCGTGGTCTGCGGAAAACAAAAAATGGAGGTGTTATCATCAGCACCGAGACCAAACAGGATGCTGATAAAGTCAAGCACGCAGTCCAGATGTCTACATCTGGACTCACCGCCGATGAGCCCATCAAGCGCAAACCACGGATTACGATTATAGGAGTACCGACTGCTTTGGCTGATACTGACGTCTTCAGGTTCATGTACGAACAGAACATCGCTGACAAGTTTCCAGAGATGTCCCTGGAGACCTTTTTAGACCAAATTAAACTTAGCCACAAATCCGGGAAGAAAGAGTCATCTACCTGTAACTTTGTGATCGAAGTTCCAGCCAACATACGTAGAGCTCTAATATCTCAAGCAAGGCTTTTTATAAATTGGAATTCCTGCCCTGTTAAGGACTTCACTTTGGTAACCAGATGCTACAAATGCCAACAATTTGGTCATGCAGCGAAGTCATGCAGAGAGGTTAACTCTTCGTGTGGTCATTGCGGAGAAACGGGACACTCGTTGTCTGAGTGCACGAAGAAAGCGAGCCCACCTAAATGTGCAACGTGCTCGCGGTTTAAAAAGCCCAACAACCACAAAACTGGAGATGTTGAGTGCCCAGCTAGGAAACTAGCAGAATATAGGTACATAAACTCCATCGACTACGAGTGCGTGTAACTTCTAGGTTAAACTTCCTGTTTACGCCATTATCCTAATTGCTTAAATTCGCGCGCTGTATGTGGAATCTGCTATCCTTTCCTATCCGTCTCCCACTCACACGCACCACTAAACGCCGGGCGAGAAAAGGACAGAGAGCTCGTTGTCACCGTGCGACAGCAGCGCCACAACGCGCCTTTGAAAACAGAAGAAACAAGAGTTCAGTGCAGCTTGTGTCATGGCGGTGTGCTCATCTTAGAAGAAAAATTATTACGAAACTCTAAAACTAAGACTATTTACGTCAAATTACCGCTAATACAAAGTGGTTCTGGTTCTGAGTGCTTAGATACAGTGATAACAAAGCCGGCCGGCAGTTAAACCCAACCCAAGTGTAAGAACTTTATCACCCGAGGGCCGCTCGTGCTCCCGCGCCGCTGATGCTGGAGAAGCCGTTCACATTGAACTGGCTTCAGAAGACTGGTGAGTCCTTTACCTAAACATCTTTCTCCTGCTCCACCCGCTCCGCAGATTACAGTCCACTCATCTCCGCTAGGCCAGAGTAATTTCAGAACATTTTATGGTCTGACTTCGAACCGGATAACCTCCCTTTCGCGTTCTCATCTTATTTGGTGTTAACTCTGATAGTTTACACGTATTCAAACCGCTTATTTCATACCGCTTAAGTGCTAAGTTCCGATAGCTTAGCACGTAATCAAACCGCCATCTTATAATTACCTACAACGTGGCGATCTCCCGCGTCGCTAAATAATAATATTATCTATTATTGACCTATTTCGTTACTAAGTAGTAACTCAAGTTATTTATAACTAAATACTTACTTACCTAGCTTGCGTCGCATTCTGCCTATCATGCTTACTCAGTAAACCTACCTACTTAGGTGTATTCACTCGAATATTCAGGTATTTACCTATCTGGACAACCTAATATCCGTATTAGTAGGCATATTATACGTCCCGCTCGTGTATACCTACATAATCATAACCGCTCGCTGTCCGCTTAGTAGGTACCTACCTAACCTAGGTAAAGTTATTTAGTTACCTATTTTTTCCTACCTACGCATCATTTGCTCACCATGGCAGCTAAAATAGCATTATTACAGGCAAAAAACAATGCAATATTCGCTCGCTTGACTAGTCTCCATGATTTAGCTAAAAAAATAACTTTATCCACCGCAGATCTCCGTTCCTCGGAATCATTCATGGCGGAAACCGAAACATTACCGGTCATACGTCAGGAATACATTTCTAATCTAGACTCCATTAATGAGCTAGGCTTTGAAGTTAAAACTGAGTTTGTACCTAATTACGAACCTCTCAATGCATTTGAAGATGTTTACACTAGAGTACAGAGGGTTCGTTCCCGTATCAGTGAGAATTCGCCTCATCAAAACTCGCTCACGTGCGAAAATAAAGGTGCGCTTCCACTGATCAAGTTACCGCCGATCAATATCCCGTCGTTCGAGGGAAAGATGGATAGTTGGCCCATATTTTATGAGTCGTTTAAAGCTAATATACATCTAAATGAGTCGTTAAATGATTCTCAGAGAATGCAATATTTGACAGGGAAATTGACTGGTCCTGCATTAAAAATAATTGCGGGCATCATTCCATCAGGCGAAAATTATTCATCTATTTGGGAAAGTATAGTTAAAAAATACCAAGATAAGAGAGCTTTAGGGTGTCATTACATGTCGATACTTTTTAATATCAAACCCGCGACTAATAATTCCTCGTCTTTAAATACATTCGTTGAAACTTTCGACGCCGCTGTTTCAGCATTGGAGCAATTAAAATTCGACGATTTAAAAGATTTTATGTTATTAAATATTGCAATGCGTAAAATCGATTCTGCGACCGCACATGCCTTTGAATCTTTTACCAGAGACAAAGAAATTCCTTCCTATAAGGATTTCATAGAGTTTACAAAGAGTCAAGTTAAAATACTAGATCGTACTTCGTCGTCGTCACAATCAAACCGCGGTCCTGCCTCGGCAGTGGAACAACACCTTAACAACAACAATGCGAAACATAACCGCCCGCGCAATACCTACCAATCACAGACTTTTATTACGAGTGCCGATAAGGGTGTTGAGTCTTGTTTAATGTGTAACAAGTCTGATCATCAACAGTTATATAAATGTTCCACATTTAAATCGCTTCCCGCCAAAAGTCGTTTCGATTTCGTTAAATCGAAACGAGGATGTATAAACTGCCTAAGTTTATCGCATACCGCTTCGCATTGTAACTCCACTTACACATGCAAATCCTGTAAAAAGACCCATCATACTTTGTTACATTTAGATAATAATAATAACGCGTCGTCATTGCAACAACCACCAAATCTGCCCGCGCCCGCGGCCGTGCATTTTGCGCAATCGCTTGGCGCTGCCGCCGCCGACGCTGCGACGTTGCCGTCTTGCTCGCACTCGCAGGCTTCGGATAGGAACAACTCCGCTCCCGCGAACGTGTCGCTGTGCGCTCGCTCTGATGATACTCCTTCGCTTCGTATTACAAACTCGCCGCGTAATACAGTACTTCTCTCAACCGCTCAAGTAAATATTTTAAATAATGATAAACAAAATATTTCGGTTAGGTGTTTAATTGACAATGCTTCGCAGAATAATTTGATTACGTCCGCATGTTGTGAACAACTCAAATTAAAACCTATTCCGCTTGCAAATTCGTTTATTAAAGGTATCGGGTCCGCTTCACAAACGGTTCAGGGATACATCCCGCTACTTGTAACCACGAAAGATAATAAATATTCTTATAATGTTACCGCGTTGGTAGTTAATAACATTACCGACCGCATGCCTTCCGAATATGTTGACACTTCGGTAGTGCAACATTTGGTTGACTTACCGCTCGCTGATCCGTATTGGCATATTCCGGGCGAGATTGAGTTAATACTCGGCGCTCAGCTGTTCCCGCACTTGTTATTAGGTGGTAGGGTGGTCGCGCCCCCCGCACCTTCCGCTATAGAAACCGTGTTTGGTTACATTCTAATGGGAGATGCTCCTACTAGCAATTCTAATAAAAATAATACCGCTTGCACATTGAAAAATATAAACACCGCTACTTTCTTCACGTGTTCTAGTGACGTGGAGATGCGTGATCGCTTCGATGAACTTCATCTTGATAAAACATTGACCAAGTTTTGGGAAATGGAGGAAATGCCTACCAAGAGGTTTCTTAGTCCAGAGGATAGTCAATGTGAAGACATTTACACCTCTACCGTATCACGTGACGCGACTGGACGTTACTGCACCGCTTTACCTTTTTGCCGAGATCCGTCCGAGTTAGGGGACTCTCGCTCCGTCGCTGTTCGCCGACTGATCTCATTGGAGCGCAAGCTTCATGATCCTGAGCTGCGAGCCAGTTATAATGAGGTAGTACAGGACTACATAGAGAACGATTATTTGTCCGAGGTCCCGCCTGACAGCGAGGATTATTCGCAAGGATATTTCATTCCGCATCATGCCGTCGTTCGCCGCGATAAAGCGACTACGAAGGTTCGTATTGTTCTCGACGCTAGTGCTAAATGTCATAACGACATTTCGCTCAATGATATTCTTCATACAGGGCCGAATCTCCAGGCTGACATTTTTGTTTTGCTACTTAATTTCCGCTTGTTTGCGATAGCGTTAGCTGCAGACATAAAACAAATGTATCTCAGAATTATTCTTAAATCTGAGCACCGCAAATATCAAAAGATTTTATTCCGCTTTGACCCCGCGCAACCTATACGCGAATTTCAGTTTAATCGAGTCGCGTTCGGTTTAAAATGCAGCCCTTTCTTAGCTATGCGCACTGTGCGACAGCTAGCGATCGACGAACGCGATCGTTTTCCACGAGCCGCTGATGTGGCGACTCATGAGCTGTACATGGACGATTTAACCACTTCTGTCCCTACAGTGGACGAAGGAAAATCTCTTTCCCGCGAACTCATTGACTTATTTAAGTCTGGTGGGTTTCATTTGACTAAATGGGCCAGTAACTCACCTGAGTTATTAGACGCTGTGCCACAGTCTAACCGCGCCACAATAGAATTTTCAGATACTGAAAACCTGAAGGTGTTAGGCCTTAAATGGTTACCCGCGCAGGATATATTTACATTTTCAACCGCTCCTATAAAGGAAACATATACCAAACGAACAATTCTTTCAAGCATCGCCCGCTTATGGGACGTACTTGGGTTCGCCGCTCCAGTGATATTATTCGCCAAACTCTTAATTAAAGAGCTGTGGCTACTGAAAGTCGATTGGGACGAGCCCTTACCCGACGATATACTTTCGTTATTTCAAAGGTTTAATGAGCAATTACCGCTTCTTTCCGCGTGTAAAATCCCACGTCATCTAGGTGTAACCATCGATTGCTCTACCAACATTGTCGCGTTCGCTGACGCAAGTATGAAGGCATACGGTTGCGTCGTGTATCTCCACGTCACTGACGGCGAGGGAAATGTGCATGTCAATTTAATATGCGCCAAATCCAAAGTCGCCCCTGTCAAAGTCGTTTCGTTGGCAAGATTAGAACTATGCGCCGCAGTCCTTATGTCGAAACTAGTCCATCTGATTTATGAAACGTACAGTGCTCGTACAAAAATTTCTAATATATTCGCATTTTCAGACTCAAAAATAGCTCTTTCATGGATTAATTCCTTACCGCATAGATGGGATATTTACGTTAGCAACCGCGTCGCGAAATGCCAAGAAAATCTCGATTCGCGTCATTTCTATCATGTCAGTGGGATAGAGAATCCCAGCGATTGTCTCTCTCGAGGTCTCTTGCCCGAACAATTACTCTCTCATCCGCTATGGTGGCATGGCCCTCCTTGGCTTTGTGCTCCTGTATCAAGCTGGCCGATCACACCTTTCCTTCCAGAGGCATGTGAGACCTTACCTGAATATAAAGGTAAAACATTCGTTTGCTCGACTTCCAAATACGCTCCTGGTTTTCTCTATGACCTGACGCAAAAGTTTTCATCCTGGAATAAAATTATCCGTATTATTGCATATATTTTGATATTTGCTAAAATATTACCGCGTAAAAATAGAATAGCCGCTTCTCAGCTCATAATAGCTGAAAGGTATTTAATCCGCGCTGTTCAGAGTTTTCACTTTACTCAATTAATTCATGACTTAAAAACTAATAAAGTTATTTCCTCGCCGCTCAGAAAATTAGACTTATTCATCGATGAACACGGAACTGTACGAATAGGAGGTAGACTTTCAAATAGTAACTTACCATACGAAGCTCAACATCCCGCATTATTGCCTAAACATGACCATGTTACTCACCTTTTAATTGACTACTATCACCGCCTGCATTGTCACACTGGTGCCAATGTTTTGAGTTCTTTGTTGCGCCAAAAATATTGGATCTTAGCTTCAAGGAATGTGATTAGGCAACGTGTTCACGCTTGTAATTTTTGTTTTAAAAATTCTCCATCTCACCTTAATACGAAAATGGCTGATTTACCAGCATACCGCGTTCAAGAAACCAAAGCCTTCGTTCATACGGGCGTGGATTACGCCGGTCCCATAAATATTACTCTATGTAGACGCCGAGGTCAAAAAAGTCAAAAGGCTTACATTTGTTTGTTTATCTGCTTAGTAACCAAAGCCGTGCATATCGAACTAGCTTCCGATCTGTCGTCTGAAGCTTTCATTTCCGCGTTTAAACGCTTCATTTCGAGGCGTGGTCCGGTTTCTCATATGTATTCCGATAATGGAACGAATTTTGTTGGTGCTAAGTCTCAGATAAACGAATTACTTACCGACCATCGCATCGAATGGCATATGATCCCACCTCGCGCTCCTCACTTCGGAGGACTCTGGGAGTCTAATATTAAAAGCATGAAGCTTCATTTATACCGCGTTATTGGATCTCAGTTACTTACTTATGAAGAACTGTTAACTGTTTTGACTCAGGTCGAAACCATTTTAAATTCCAGACCGCTTTGTATTTTATCAGAGGACCCACATCCTGAGCCTCTTACTCCCGCTCATTTTATAATGGCTTCTCCCTTGACTTACCTACCTTCCGCTCCTGTTTCTGAGGAAACTAAGACTCTGCGTCATCGGAAAGAACTGCTAGATCAAATGGTGCATAGTTATTGGAAAAGATGGCGTTTAGAATATCTTAATACATTACAAGTGAGACAAAAATGGCTTACTAATTCGGATAACGTTAAACCCGGTATTATTGTATTGATACATCAAGATGATGTTCCCGCGCTTCGCTGGCCTTTGGGCATTATACAGGAGGTTTACCCGGGTAAAGATGGTAGAGTACGCGTCGCCTTAGTTAAAACTGCTTCTGGCACGTTTAAACGACCTATCGTCAAACTTTGTCCACTGCCCTCTCAATAGATTAATAATAATTTAATTTCATAGTTTAGGTAGGTATATAATTTAGGTATTTCATACATTTTATTTCTTTCAATTTGGCCACTTTTTTTTCGATAATACTACGTATTATCAAAGCCGGGAGGATGTTTACGCCATTATCCTAATTGCTTAAATTCGCGCGCTGTATGTGGAATCTGCTATCCTTTCCTATCCGTCTCCCACTCACACGCACCACTAAACGCCGGGCGAGAAAAGGACAGAGAGCTCGTTGTCACCGTGCGACAGCAGCGCCACAACGCGCCTTTGAAAACAGAAGAAACAAGAGTTCAGTGCAGCTTGTGTCATGGCGGTGTGCTCATCTTAGAAGAAAAATTATTACGAAACTCTAAAACTAAGACTATTTACGTCAAATTACCGCTAATACAAAGTGGTTCTGGTTCTGAGTGCTTAGATACAGTGATAACAAAGCCGGCCGGCAGTTAAACCCAACCCAAGTGTAAGAACTTTATCACCCGAGGGCCGCTCGTGCTCCCGCGCCGCTGATGCTGGAGAAGCCGTTCACATTGAACTGGCTTCAGAAGACTGGTGAGTCCTTTACCTAAACATCTTTCTCCTGCTCCACCCGCTCCGCAGATTACAGTCCACTCATCTCCGCTAGGCCAGAGTAATTTCACAACACTTCCGCTTTTGAGGCATGTTGCTGACACAACATGACAATAACAGACCACTGCGCTGACATAATTACCATCGATATTTTATATTGTATAAGCATATTAGTCGCTAGGTGCAAATATCGAATTTATACAAGATCGCGTCGAATGTATTTTGCGACCTAGTTTACAATTCTGCTGATTCAAATACATATTTTTTCCTATAATAATTGTGTGTTTAGTTTTAAGTTAGAGTTTAAGTAAATTAAAATATCTCTGTCGATAAGTAATGTTAAATGTATTGAACAAAAACTTCTGTCCTAAATATAATAAACTGTTTAAGCTCCTACAGCCTGTGATACAAGATTTCATTATCTTAGTACAGGCATCTTACATTATTATACCTATATTTTTAGTTTTAAGACTCATGTTGTATTTTAGCTTTTTAGGTTTTTGAATAAAGATTTATTATTATTATTATTATTATCTCCTTTATTCATTTTCTTACATATAGATTGCATTTTTAAATATTTCATACAAAATTTATAAAAAAACATTTAAAAATGTAAAAAATAGTGGTCCACCGATAGCGGGAGCAGGGTCCAAGCTACCGGTAGTTAGGGCTCCAGAGACAGGAACCTCCTCACAATGCGGGCCGTATCGAGGAGTACTGCCTTCTGAATCAGGCCCTTGATCCAACCACCTAGTGAGAGTTTGGACAGGTGGTCGTCCAGACTCTTCGCTATAAGACCATTGGCCGTTACGACTATCGGCACAATGATAGCCGAGCTCACATTCCACATATCGACAACCTCGTGTGCTAAATCCAGATATTTTATTTGTTTCTCTTTTTCAGCTTTCACGAGGTTCTCGTCATGTGGAATGGTAACATCGATTATCATTGCGCGGCGCGCTGATCGGTCTATCACCACTATGTCAGGCTTATTGGCAACAATAGTCCTATCAGTGATGATAGACTGATCCCAGTACAACGTAACATGGTCTTTTTCGAGAACTGGGTCGGGCACATACTTGTAGTACGGTAACTCAGACTCCACAAGTTTATATTTCAAAGCAAGTTGCTGGTGAATAATCCTGGCCACTTGATTGTGCCTGTGCAAGTACTCGCCGTTAGCCAGACGAGAACAACCAGAAATAATATGTCTGATGGACTCACCCGGACGGTGGCATGCCCGACACACGTCAACCGTCCCATCCTTCATAATATATTTCCGGTAGTTATTCGTCAACATAACTTCGTCCATAATTGCACAGACAAAACCTTCAGTTTCCCCAAAGAGGTCGCCGAAACGTAGCCAGGACACGGACGCTAGAAAATCTACATCGGGCCCATGAAGAGCCCGGTAGAAGCGCCCGTGAAGCTCCTTGCTTTGCCATACTTCCTTGCGGTCATCAGCAGTAAGTACTACAGGTTTGCGCCAGTTCTCGTTAGCCATGGACAGCGGGGTGAGTCCCTTGTCCACTGCGACCACATCTCGGTGCATACCCACATCGGCTTTTAAAAAATATTCTCTGAGACTGCACACCTCGCGGTTGTGGAGGGTCTTCGCGTTTAAAAAGCCTCGACCCCCACATTTCCGCGGGATGTACAGTCTCATGACCGATGATCGTGGGTGATGCATCCGATTTGCGGTCAGCAATGTACGGACTCTCCTATCCAAGGTATCGAGTTCAGTCTGAGTCCATTTGAGTATGCCGAAAGAGTACATTAAAACTGGCATGACCCAACCGTTGAAGGCGCGCACCTTATTCCCACCCGAAAGAAGGCTATTTAAAACCTTCTTCAGGCGTCCGAAGAGCGCTCCTTCAACGATTCCTTCATGTCAGCTACGTTAATGCCTAACGCTTCCGACATACCCAAATATTTATAGCTTTCGGATGAGGAGAGGGATCTGAGGTGTATGGAATCCGAGAGCTGAATTCCCTCGGATTCCATAATCTCTCCTCTCTTTACATGCATGACTGCACATTTGTCCACACCAAATTCCATCCTGATGGCGCTACTAAAAGAATCAGTTATTTTTAGTAACTCCATCAGTCGCAATTTGTTGGGGGCAAACAGTTTCAGATCATCCATGTAAAGAAGGTGAGATATGACCTGACCATCTCTCCTCAACCGGCAGCCTAGACCTGAATCCTCCAGCAATGTGCTAAGAGGATTCAGGGCTAGACAGAACCAAAGCGGGCTCAGACTGTCGCCCTGGAATATTCCCCGTTTAATCCATACAGGTTCATCGTTCCCCTGAATCCGTCGACACCCTGGATATCGAAGGACCGTCTTCCATTGCCCCATACACGACTCAAGGAAGGCGCGTAGAGTTGCATCTATCTTGTACAACTCCAGCACCCTCATCAGCCATGTATGTGGCACCGAGTCGTAGGCCTTCTTATAATCTATCCAGCATGTCGACAGATCCTTGCGGGCTCGACGAACCCGTTGGCTAATGGCCATGTCGATGAGGAGTAGCTCCTTAGTACCGCGGGATCCGTTCCTACATCCATTCTGAGAAGCAGACATAATACAGTTTTGTTCAATGTGTTTATTAATTTTTGCCCTCAAAATGGATGTAAGAAGTTTATAGACCGTTGACAAACACGTAATCGGTCTATAATTCTTGGGTTCCGCGGGACTACCTGACTTATGGAGCAGGTGGGTAACGCCTGTGGTTAAAAACTGCGGAAGCGACGCAGACTCTAAGGCCGACTGGAATTGAGATGCCAGGCAAGTGTGTGAACTTCTGAGCCATTTGAGCCAGAAATTGTGCAGTCCGTCCGGACCTGGTGATTTCCAGTTCGGTAACGGACGAACTGCACTGGCTATATCTAGTGGTGTTATTAGAATAGTTTCCATTTCTGGAATAGGTTCACACACTCGCTCGACATCACGCAACCAGTCAGCCTCAGTATGACAGACGGGTACCGACCAGATGCTGCGCCAGAATGAACTCGTAGCAGCATCATCTGGGCGACACACGTCCGTCATATTTTGCTCGGGTCGCTCCCAAGTTCTGTATACCCACCTTTCATCGCTCTGGAACATGCGATTCTGCGAGTAACGATCAACCCGCCTCTTATACCGCCGAATACGGTTGGCCCATGCATAAACCTTCTGCTTCAGGAAGTCGATGCGCTCTGTGACACGGGACATGTAATCTTGGGGACTGATTTCAGTTCCCGAGAATGCCCGCCTCACAAAGCGCATCACACGTGGTCGTGTATTGCCCTCCCTGAAGCAGTATAGTTTGCCAATGAGTACCCTGGCCCCGTCGATACGACGCTCGATCCTGCGCTGCCAGGCCGGTACGGCTGGTTTTGGTCGACTAGCTAAGTCACAATTTGGGAATTTAACATTAGCTAGTCGACATGCCGCAACAGCCCCACAGTACAAGATCGAGTGTGCATCAACGAGGTCCTCGCTACTCTCGAATATATTCTTGAGTTGCGAGTCCAGGGCACACACCAACGCCCTATTTCGCCTATGCATGGGTAACCGTGGTAATCGGGGTCTAAGTTCGGTAGGAATGGATCGATACTCGCGAAGCGCATCCTCCAGTGCGCTCCTCAATCGGTCGTTGCACTGGCTACTTACCGTAGCAACCCTATCATCTTCCTCTACAGCAACAGTATTGGGCCACGATGTGGTCGCGTCAATAACAGTCGCTGGTACCGCAGTCTGTGCCTGAGTCAAGATGATACGGTTGCTTAGTACCTCTGAGCGCAGCCTATCAAACGCGGCGTCGTCCAATATGTGATTGCGCTGGATGACGCGCACCTGATCCGACAGTCGTTGGCTTGACACGTTGACGGTTGGTTCTAGGTCCTGGAATAGAGACAGCATCCTAGCACGGTACGCAGTGAGGTTAGTTCCCCCCTCTGTAGACCCGTAGTATGCGCGCATGACGTTCTCATTTATTGTTCGAGTCCATTTCATGCGCTGCACACAACCACCGGTAGCGGGGACCCGGCTCGGGGCCGGTTGGCCCCTAGGTCCCAAGCTGGTCGGCGGCCGGCCTCTCCCCTGCCGACGCTCTGGAGATGGTGATGGTGTTCGTGATGTCGTCGGCGGAGAGAAATACTCGTCGCTCGAGCTCGACGCTACTGCCGCCGCCGGTGACGCAGGTGATTATTATTATTATTATTATTATTTATTCAACAACAAATTACATTGTGTCTGAATGTGGAAGGTACATAAAAAATAGATAATAGACAACAACACTGTACTATTAATACCCACGTTTTGCCAGTTATGTCACTACCCACTAGCATGTTTTTTGTTTCTAACCAGTTGAGTAACGTATAGGTAATTGCTAGCCATAAACCAGTAAATTAATAATATTTTCTTTTTGTGTTGGTAATTAAATAATATTCTTAGTAGGATTACTACTATAACGGTGTAAAAGACGACCAGACCTTTTCTCATAGTTGTAGAACAAGTAAATTCTTTTCCCGACTCTGTTATAAGGACCCATTTATTTCATTTAAGTGAAATTTTTCAACATGAAATGAAAAGCTAATGAGATTGTGTATACATTTTGTGTATAATGATATACATAACATCACGCACGCCTGTTATCAATAAAACAGAGGTGTACTTACAGTCCTACATCCACATTTTAATCAGCCTACAGGCATAAACTAGACTGAGAAACTCCTGATAGGAAAAGCCAGTAACAGCCAGGGCCTTAAACGGAAAACCACAGACTCAACAGTATTCTTGTGACTACTTAAATAAGCAGTTGCTATGCTCGGAGTTTCCTTGCGAGATCTGAAATGAAGACACCCGTATGAGAAAAGTTCTTTAGTGGCGACCGCGAACCGGAAGACGTTGCGTTGGAAGGCCTCCCAGTAGGTGGGCCGATGACCTGGTCAAGGTTGCGGGGATCCGCTGGATGCGAGACGTACGGGACCGATCAATATGTCGACCCTTAGGGGAGGCCTATGCTCAGCAGTGCACGTCTTTTGGCTGTAATGATGATGTTAATGATGACTAAAAGAAGGAGGTAGTTTTTTGTATAAGGGTGGTAAATGAAACTTCAGGCACAAGTGCGGTTTATATTATGAGGGGAAGAGTCTTTATATACTACATTTTATTATATTTCACACTGTTCTTTTATACAAAGATTTACAAGCATCTCTTTTGATATTAAGATATTATAATCCTCAAAAGAATTGTTTCTTTATAGAACTTGGTTTGGGATAAGATATAATGTTATTAAGTCAATTGGATTCATTTTCTTTTGTAACTATTTCCTTTTTCTTACCGTTATGTTGTATATTACTTTCCATTTACTATTGTTGTAAACTGACAACCTGTTTTTGATTCGAAAAGAAATATAAAATTTGACAAACTGCGGTTGGATTAGAAACTTTCAGAAACAGAGATAAAGATAATTTATTTGCATTAGAAATTAGATGGCAGATAATTCCGATTTTGACCACGTGTTAAACATAACCTATCATCACGCTTGTAATCCCCGAAGCGTTTGCAGAGGTGCACCTAATAGTACCTTACATATTTCACCAGTTATATTTAAGTTAAATGTAATAGGGGGCGAGCCTATAGCCATCAAACGGGTACAAATGCAGACTCCGTGGCTACTACTGAGAAGTTTCTGATGGGAATATTTGTGCTATCCGGGAATCGAATATGGGACCGTTTGTTCAGCAGTCGCAATTGCGATATGTATCGTGTTAACTCTGTCAATCTATGAAAAACAATTATTTCAGTTAGTGTATGGTTTGATCGAATCAGAAACGAGAACATCCGCTTGAGAACCAAGGTTACCGACGTAGCCCAAAGAATCGCCAGACTTAAGTGGCAATGGGCAGGGCACATTGCTCGCAGAATGGATGGCCGATGGGGTCGAAAAGTTCTGGAATGGCGACCGCGAACCGGAAGACGTTGCGTTGGAAAGCCTCCCACTAGGTGGACCGACGACCTGGTCAAGGTTGCGGAGACCCGCTGGATGAGAGACGCACGGGACCGGTCAATGTGGCGACACCTGGGGGAGGCCTATGTCCAGCAGTGGACGTCTTATGGCTGAATGATGATGATGATGATGATGGTTTGACCGATTAGGCATTGTTTATTAACTTTTCAAACGTCATCTTCATTACTTAAGTACCTAATCCTAAATCACCAAATCACAGTCTCTCTACCACAGAAAGGCAACTATCGATCAAATTGCCATCCTATCCTATTTAAATAAAATTCAAATTCTATTGCTTGACAATATGAAGGAAGCACCCGCTGGCGTATGTCCAAAAATTGCTTCATTCACCGTCCTGTAAACCACGTTTCAGTTCCATTCAAGTGTAAAGATACTGTTTGAACTAGATCGGGCCAAGCTTTATCTGGAAAATGCAGGTTTAGCAAGTGAAAAGAGCTATTGAGCTGGATAGAGCTTGGTTATGGTCATATTTAGAGAGATTTTTTTTATTTGCACGATAATGGGTAATGAAAAGTTTTACTTTAGGTTTTTACTAATTATATCTTCTATCTACTCGTAAATAAAAATAGAAGTCCTGACTGACTGACTGATTGACTGACTGACTCATCAACGCCCTGCCCAAACCCTTGGACCTAGAAAGCTGAAATTTTTCATAGAGGTTCCCATTATAACGTAGACTAGGAATAAGGAAGGATTTTTCGAAATTCAACCCCTAAGGGAGTTAAATAGGGGATGAAAGTTTGTATGGAAAATCGTCATTTTCACGCGGGCGAAGCCGCTGGCAAAAGCTAGTCTCTAATAAATAAAGAGAGAAGTCCTGACTGACTGACTGACTCATCAACGCCCAGCCCAAACCCTTGGACCTAGAAAGCTGAAATTTTGCACAGAGGTTCCTTTTATAATTTAGACAAGGAATAAGGAAGGATTTTTCGAAATTCAACCCCTAAGGGAGTTAAATAGGGGATGAAAGTTTGTATGGAAAATCGTCATTTTCACGCGTGCGAAGACGCTTGCAAAAGCTAGTATGGAATAAGCTTGGGAAAAAAACGGTGAAGGAAAACATCGTGAGGAAACATCGGCATGTCTTAGAACCAAAAAACTCGAAGACATGTGACATCTGCCAATCCGCACTGGGCCCGCGTGGTGGATTATAGCCCATCCCTCTCCTAGAGAGGAGGCCTGAGTCACAGTATAAATATGTACAGTAGTGTGACTCGGCCGTGTCCTTGAAATAAATGCCTACAGCCGCGCGGTACGTAAACATGCGAAAGGGCTGCCCGCCTCCAGTATTTTAATTAAATGGGCCTACTTTGTGTTTCCATTTAGTTTTGTGATCGTAAATATACTTTTTAAAACAAATAAAATACTTTGTGAACTGAATAGAAAGTGTTCAATAAACATGCGTGTTGTTTTTTGATTGATAGATTTAATTAAAAAACCATGTTTTTTTTCGGGACATATAAAGAAATACTTATCCATTAAAAAGACACACATTAATTATAAGCCTATCTACTAATAAGTGAAATTATTTTATAGTCTTATCTTTCAAAGTTTCCAGGTAATTAAAAAAAAGTTATCTCTGGATACGTTATTAACGAATTCATAAAACCAAAAACAACACAAAAAATGTAAAATAAATGAGCCTGTCTTATTTTTAGAGAAAACATCGCGCATTTATTGTTAAAAAACAACGCACCGTCCGTTCGTCGCTGCGGCACAGTCGCGACTGTCTGCATCCCAGGCGCATCCCATAATCGAGGCGCGTGGCATAGCTCGCGCTTCGTCCGTTATGAAGTCGAACTACTGTATGATAATATTACCGTGCCTGAGTCCCTGCAGTGCGAACATTATAGACTGATGATGAAGCTTGGGAAAAGTAGTTAAGGAAATAGATACATAAACACCTTCATTAGGTCTGGTTTCGAGTCCAAACCTAAGACAAATCTGATTTTTCGGAGTCATGTGCATATATCTATCTATCTTTGACTGGCCTGTTGGTCTAGTGGTTAGTGACCCTAACTGCTATGCCGGAGGTCGTGGGTTCGATTCCCACCCAGGACAAATGTTTGTGTGATGAGCACGATCATTTGTTCTGTGTCTGGGTGTAATTTATCTATAATATGTATGTATTTAGAAATATATAAGTATGTTTATCAGTTGTCTAGTACCCATAACACAAGCTCTGCTTAGCTTGGGACTAGATGGCGTTGTGTGATAGTTGTGGAATATTATTATTATATTATTATTATTATTATCTATATAAATAAAAAGAGAAGTCCTGACTGACTGACTGACTCAGCAACGCCCAGCCCAAACCCTTGGACCTAGAATGCTGAAATTTTGCACAGAGGGTCCTTTTATAATGTAGACAAGGAATAAGGAAGGATTTTTCGAAATTCAACAAGGGAGTTAAATAGGGGATGAAAGTTTGTATGGAAAATCGTCATTTTCACGCGGGCGAAGTCGCTGGCAAAAGCTAGTTGTAAATAATTACCACTTGTTTCAGTGAAGGTAAACAAAGTGACAAAACCAGCATACCTGAGAGATATCCTTCGACGCCATAATTATAAACCCTTGGGCGGCATATAAACCATACAAACTTCCAACACCAGGTTAGGCACTAAATACACTCTAAAGGAGATTAAAAAAAATACAGACACACTGGTTTTGCCACCCACTGAACACAGAGGACTGAACTCTGAAAACTTTAGACTAGAAAGTAAGGCAGCACGTTCTCAACTTTAACTGCAAAAACAGAGTAAGACAAACACTTAAAACTTTCGTCCTACCGCAATTCACGTGATCCAGGTCACATACAGGAGTATCTCTGCCGGAATTCTTGGCACATCAAAAACGGGCAGGTCTCAAAATCGGGCCTAACGTCTGAATACGTCAATTCCCGGGGGTTATTACCAAAATAACCACGTTCTTTCATCAAAATTGCTACACCCACCGGAGAATCTGTCGGCGCCTCAAAGGACCAAGCGAAATGACAGGCTCGAGTGTAAATGACTGATGCATATCTACATTTTCGTGGAGCAGACATTGCCAAACGCCTTCAACGCCCTTTTGTTAACTTCCAAAGCCTTTAGTTTTGATGATATGAACGCTTTCAGGTGATTAAACGAGAAATATTTTTGATTTTGTGTTTTGAAATTGGGTTTAATCTATATTAAAAGGGATCATGGAGCTCATGATTTGATTATTCGTCGTTGATTAAATAGCGCTGCGAAAGAGGCGTGAAATCTGATTACGAACCTTCTGATCTAAATTTCATTTTTGTTAAACGCTGTATTTCAAAACAGTAAAGTCTAAAATGTAATCTCAATAATATCTTCTTTTACAGCACAGCCGGTAAAACTTGGAGACCACCGATGATGAGTTTTGAACTTTAGGAAAGTTGTTCGTTGAGATAGTTTTTGAGAATCTGCACATTGTAGCACAAGCGTGCCGACGGGTACTCAGGAGGAAGATTGATCAATATGTCCCTCAAAGTAAGAAGTTACATAGTTTTGCTACTCTTTTATAAGTAAAACTCGTAAAAGTTTTACGAGTTTGTGTATGGAAGAGTACGTGGAATGTGTGTTAATAATAATAATATATAATAATAAAATAAAAAGCCTTTATTATTCCTTAATACGATGATAAAAAAAAAAAATATTAAACATAAATTAATTTAAGTACAATTTACTGTGCATTAAGGACCCCTCGACGGGTATAGGCCTCCTCCAATAATTTCCACTGCTTTCTGTTTTTTGCTTTAGCAAGCCATGAATCGCCAATCAGTTTTACGATCTCGTCGTGCCAACGCTCTACTGGTCTGCCCCTTTTTCTCTTGCCGTGTGGTCCTAACCACGCGGTCGCTCTCAGAGTCCATCTGCTGTCTTCTGATCGCGCCAGGTGGCCCGCCCATCTCCATTTCAGTGCCTGCGCGTGTTGAAGGGCATCTATGACTTGAGTCTTCTTCCTGATTGTTGAGTTTCGTTGTTTGTCTCTCAGTTTAATGTTTAGGATGCTTCGTTCCATGGCCCTTTGACATACTTGTATTTTATTTTTGGTTGTTCTGTTGAAGATCCAGGTCTGACACGCATAAGTAAGGCATGGCAGCAAACAAGAGTTCATGACTTTAGCTTTGAGTTTTACCGGTAAATTGGATTTCATTATTTCCTTGTAACTCCAAAATTTATTCCAAGTTATGTTAATTCTTCTCTTGATTTCTTCGATGTTTCTATTTTTGTTGAATGATAATTGTTTACCGAGATATATATATTCTTCAACATATTCTACCGTTTCGTTGTTGATTTTTATTTCTTGTTTTGACCTGTTAGTTAATATTTTTGTTTTCAGGGTGTTCATTTCTAGACCAACTTTTGAACCTACGGTATGGAGGTCATTTAGCATCTTTTCCAGTTGTTCCGCAGATTCAGCTACTAAAACAATGTCGTCTGCAAACCTTAAGTGGTTGAAGTATTTACCATCTATGAGAATTCCTTTTCGGTACCAGTCAAGGTTTGACATTACGTGCTGTAGGACGTTAATAAAAAGTTTTGGGGATAGCGGGTCGCCCTGCCTTACTCCGCGTCCTATTGTTATAGCATCCCCAGTTCTGTCCAGTTTGACTCTACTTCTACTTTTGCTGTATATGTCTTTGATAATATTAATGTAAGTTTGTGGGATGTCTATAGCTGAAAGGGAGTCCCATATGCTCTGATGGAGAATCGAGTCGAATGCCTTTTTGTAGTCGACAAAACCCAAGTACAGAGGCGCATTAAACTCTTCATATTTCTCTATTATTTGTTCTATGGCATGAATATGGTCCACTGTGTTAAATCCTTTGCGAAAACCTGCTTGTTCTACTGGTTGATGTTTCTCTATATCTTCTTTTATCCTTTTTTGTGTTAATAGAAACATTATATTTTATTAATAATAATAATGTGACAATGTTTTGCCCAAATGTTCAATAGCGAGGACTGGATTTGTCATTATCATCATCATCAGCCTATAATGTTCCCATTGCAGGGACTCAGGCTTCCTCTATAGGAGAGGGATGAGCTATAACTCACCACGCGGCGCGGGCCCAGTGCGGGTTGGTAGATATCACATGTCTTCGATTTTTTTGGTTCTAAGACATGCCGGTTTCCTCGCGATGTTGTGCTTCACCGTCTTGAGAGCAGCAGTGATGATATAAATTACACAAAGTACTACGCCTGCTTTGGGTTCGAACCCACGACCTATCTGATCGTAAGTCGGGGCCGCCATCACTGGGCCACCGCGGCTGCTCACAGGACTGGATTATGTAAAAATTATGAACAAATAAAGCAAAAGGTATTTACGAGGCAAGGCTAGGAGGGGGACGCGCTACAAAGAAATACATTGATATTGGTCAGGTTCTTTAGAAAGGACGTGTACGAGGCAAACAAAAGTTTGTAAGGATCGCACCAGTTGGCGTTTTGTGGTTTCTGTCTACCCCGAAGGAAAAGGCGTGAATTTATGTAAGTGTGGGTCTGAAAAAATATTAGGTATACTGATATATTTCAACTTTGCTAACCATCAGGACTTCTATTATTTATCTTATGAATTAATCAATAAATGGATGATCAAATATTTTGAAGAACGAGTTTACGAGGTCATATGCAAAATAGCCTAAATTCCAACGGCTTGATTCCTAAATGGCTATCATATTCGCTAGTTAATAGTTCAGTGTTTTAGTACCAATTAACATGATTGAACTATTTGCTATGTTATAAGATATTACGGGCAGCTGTTTGAGTTTGCTGTTCTACGAGGTTACTGGGCACATAAAACATTATGAGGCGTTATTTAAACATAGACATAACAGCAGCAGCGGTGGCCCAGTGGTGTCGGCCCCGACTTACGAACAGTAGGTCGTGAGTTCGAACCCAGGCAGGCGCATTACTTTGTGTAATTTATTTCATCACCGCTGATCTCAAAACGGTGAAGGAAAACATCGTGAGGAAACCGGCATGTCTTAGAACCAATAAATTCGAAGACATGCGACATCTACCAATCCGCACTGGGCCCGCGTGGTGGATTATAAGCCCATCCCTCTTCTAGAGAGGAGGCCTGAGTCCCTGCAGTGGGAACATTATAGGCTGATGATGATGATGAGACATAACACCACGCCTGTAATCCCAAAGGGTTACGCAGAGGTGTATTTATTAATACATCCACATTTTGCCAATTACATTCAAGTGAACAGAAGTATAATAGAGGTCGAAACCATTGCCAGCCACAACTTCAGACTAGGTGGCTGCTAATGAGTAATTCCAAACGGAAAACTCCACAACACTTCACCTGACCCGGGACTCGAACCCAGGACCTCATCATGCTCAGCAGTCGTGTTTGTGACCACTAGACCCTTGATTCGTAATAATAGGTACCTACATCTCTGCCTTACCCTTCAGACATGATGCTATGTTATGTAATAAAGAGAACGTATACTAAAAAAATGAGAAATTGACTGTATGGCTGCGGAATAGGGTATTTCACCAAAAAATCTAATTAGTTCGTCAGATAGATTTCCAAAAAAAATTAATTGAAAAAAGGATAAAATAACATAAAACAACCACCTTAAAAAACCCAAGAATGTCCGTCGGGAGCTGACATTAAATGAACTAGTTTTGCAATGTTCAGCTCCCGACGGACATTCTTGGGTTTTTTAAGGTGGTTGTTTTATGTTATTTTATCCTTTTTTCAATTAATTTTTAACAGTCGTGGGTTTTTTCAAAATTTTTAATTTTGCTTTTTATTTTAAACTTTTTACTTTTATTTTTATTTTTTTATCTAAGAACATGCACCAATCAAACCTTAACCCATAACTGAAAACTGAATCAAAATCGGACTTGTAGTTTTGGAGAAAAATGGCAACTTTGATTTGCACAAAAAATCTTTGCTGCAGCGCCCCCTGGTGAGTTGTCACCGTAACACCTATCTAAGAACATGCACCAATCAAACCCGAACCCATAACTGAAAACTGCATCAAAATCGGACTTGTAGTTTTGGAGAAAAATGGCAACATGTATTTGCACAAACACACAAACAAACAAACAAACACACAAACAAACAAACAACCTCTCACCCCAAACGCTTACACCGTCTCCGTTCCGTCGTGGGTAAAAAAAAAAGAACACATTATTTTTTCTATTTTCACGTAAACAAAAGATGAAGACGATACAATGCATTAAAAAGTCGTGTGACGTCACAAAGTTTAGTGCTTTTTAACCACAAAGTGACGTCACAAGCCCCCACTCGTGATCTTTGACACGTTTTATTTTCGTAAATTTTTATTAATTTGGTAAAATAAAAAACACGTACCTATACCTACCCAATATTTTTCAATAATCTAACAAACGGACTAAATAAACTTATTTGGTAAAATACTCTATTCATCATCATCATCAGCCTATAATGTTCCCACTGCAGGGATTTAGGCCTCCTCTCTAGGAGAGGGATGGGCTATAATCCACCACGCGGGCCCAGTGCGGATTTGCAGATGTCACATGTCTTCGAATTTTTTGGTTCTAAGACATGCCGGTTTCCTCACGATGTTTTCCTTCACCGTTTTGAGAGCAGCGGTGATGAAATAAATTACACAAAGCAATGCGCCTACCTGGGTTCGAACCCACGACCTACTGTTCGTAAGTCGGGGCCGATACCACTGGGCCACCACTGCTCAAATACTCTATTACTGAACAAAATTCAAAACATAATCTTACCAACGCAACATTAATATCTACCTAATTACCCAGTCCACGTAATCCTCGTTCATACATAAAGCCTGCCCCTCATGAATACATAGGAAGTGACTAGTTGTGATGAAGACCTTAAAAGCTTTCCGCAAATGGAGCCCAAACGTGAGATCGTTTTGGCCGACCACTTATCACATAGATTGATTGCAATAGGAGGTGATTGGGTTCTTATATGTAGCGTCAGGTGGTGGCAATTTTCTGGCAATTTGTGAACTGTTTGGCGTTTTATTGACACGTAAAAATTATGTCAACAAAAAATGTTCCATAAATTCTGTAATAGACATCTCTACAATTAAATCACTTGAGAAAACAGTGAAACAATAAAAACACTTACATTTTTTAGCTCGGTTAGGTCTTGTTCAACCAGTAGTTTAGTTAGTCTCGTCAGGTAATGTTAGGATAAATTTTCTACGCATGTTGAGGACAAGCCAAACATTTTGTCATCAACTGCCGAACCTTTATCCAGCTATGTTCGCCCGTCGGGGCTGCGAGATGTCGAAAGAGATACCGCAGCCTCGGCCCAAGGGCGAAGAATCATCAACTACCGAACCTTTATCCAGCTATGTTCGCCCGTCGGGGCTGCGAGATGTCGAAAGAGATACCGCAGCCTCGGCCCAAGGGCGAAGAAGGAACATGGGTGGCTTTTAGTCAGTAGAAGTCTGACACTGCCTTCCGCTCTGTCCAAGAGCGGGAGTAGTTATTTGATGATTTCCCACACTCGAAAAAAAAAAGCTATGTGAGGTCGACCTCCAGTCTACTACTCACCTGTATGACTGCCTATCTGACTTCCACATCTTGGTAAGACTGGCCGACAAGCACGTTATAGTAAACACATATTCTATTTAATTAGCGCTGCAGACTATCTTTTGTTTTATTTCTTTTAAGTGAAGATGGATGTAAAAAGTAATTTATTTCGTGTAAGAAAAAGTGTTCATACTAAACAGTCACATACTTTTTTAGTTTTCAGCCAGTTACTTCATGAAATTCCAGTTTGCGGTTTCTGCTTTATTTTGCACAGTGAAATAAGTCTTGCATAGTGGAGCTTTGTCGGCTGACTATGTTATTGCACACTTGAACATTTCAACGACTAGACTTATGTGCAGATTACCTTAGTAAAGCGTGGAGAGACATAATTTTAAAGAAAATTTTCCACTTTATGAAATCCCGGTAAAGTGTGGTTTTATTTTACTGTCCCTGCTGTTTCGAAATGTAAAGTTTAAGTGTTGGCTTGCTATATAGTCATGATTACGGGAACATAAAGAGTAGCTTAAAAGTAAAATGTATATTTTGGCTATTGATTAAATACTTTTCTCGTCGAATGTTCCGAACCAAAATGAAGTAAATTATGCCTTTCAAGCTTTTGATTTATGAACATAAAGCTGTATCTGACCGCTTCGTCGATCAATACCTTGGATCACTCCCTTGAAAGACGAAGGAGTGACTATTCTTCATAATTAACCACCATGGTTATGGCTTTACCATGGTTAAGGAAATATTCAATTTATATAAATAAATAGTCAATACGGTAGTTTTTCGTGAACGATAGGTACCTTATTTTTTGGGAGAAGTCGGAGAGTGTCTGATTTTTTCTCACTAAAACCATCCTAGTTGTCTCAACACGCACATGAGAGGAGGCGCCGTTACCTCCTAAAATACCTTACCAGAGACCACTCTGTGAAACGTATGTTAAGGCACATCCCTAGTGCAAATTATAAAGGTAAATACTTTGAAATAAATAATGGTAAGTTATCCTACCCTCTACCTGTTTATATGCATAAACATTGCATTACCAAGAGAAACTACGACGTGCAGTAAGAGATTCTTCAGTCAGAAACACAAGTTCAAGCTTCGTTTAGCTTCTGCAAAATCCTTATTCCATTCTAAAGTATACGAGTTATATAATGCCACATCGTAGAATGTTGTAATAAAATAATTTCCTTCCGTCTCCACTACTAGGATAAATTAATGCCTCTAATAAATTAAGGGCTTTTGTCTGTTTCTATTTTGTTTCAGTAATTTGCAAAGGTAAGATAAAGATGGTGGATATACATAGTTTTAGCTGCTTTTAATGTTTATTGTTATGAGGGTTTTAACAGTGAATTGTAGACGTGTATTCTGTCGCCTGAAAATATTCTGAAACGTGGAGAGTCGGTGGAAATTAATTTGTAACTGAAGAAGTTAAAAGAAATCTGCCACTCAAACGTTAAGGTAACTAGAGCGACCTAAAACTTTTTCCGGTTGACCGTTCAGGTAAGTACTAGAGCGACCCAAGAGATCCGCGCAGGACTGTATTACTAAAACGCGTATTTTATCTGTGGTAAGTCTCCAAAGCCGTGACATGTTGTGTTATATTTTTACTCTGTGAAACGACGAATCTATTGATACCAAATACTCTGTGCCAAGCGGCCGCCATCATTAGTTATGATTTTTTATAAACGGGTCGGGTCTCCAGTATTTTTTGTTTACGTTTGAGTGTGGACGTTTAAGGATTATCTGAATTGTGTTGAGTGAACTTGAGTGTTATGTTTGTTATGTTTATTTTAATAGCTGAGTGTGTTTATTCTTATCGTTTATGTGCAAACAGAATTGAAATCGGAGTTTTCAAGGTTATATAAACCAGTGATGAAAATATGTAAACAAAGTGCGTGATTTCTAGCGGTTGTTTTGGTAAGTATTGCATGATTTAATGTATATTTCAGTGCTAAAGTTGTGAAATGCTTCTCAAAATAGGAAAAACAGTTCATTATCAATATAAAAGTAGACTTAAACCAAACAAATATGATGAAAATAGCGATTATTTCACGTGTTTAAAATTTGCGTGCCAAATTTTTAAGTATAGCGGGACACGGGATGGGTATTTGTTTTGATTTATTGTGCTAATACTGTACGTTCCACGTAATGATGTATTGGTATCAAAAAATAGCATATATAATCTATTTTAATAATATATAAGTAACATTGCGATATGATACAAAAAGCTACGTAAAAATCTGTTAATCCAACAATTTTACCCAAATTTGACTCTTATTGTCAACTTCAACATTTTTTGTGTGCGTATTCGATAAGATACGGTATAAAGTATATTATATGTATCGATTCCCTGCATTTCTCGCTATAAACAGATATTTTTTGATACCCGGACGTTTAAAAGAAAAAAAATGTTCTCCAACGTCCCGAACACAATTGTGTTCCGCCGCTACTGTCAACAAATGACGTCACGGACGGACGGTCAACTGTTGACAGCTGTCAAAACTTGGACGTTCGAGTGGTACCTAGACACCTACATAAACGAACGTTAGTTGTGTAAAATGATTTCGTATATTTTAGAAATATGGAAAAACTAGATTTAATTGTTCGTAGACGAAATGGTCAACTCTTTTTTCATAGTGCCCAAAGTCTACTTCAAGCTTATAATAATTTTCGTTGAGTCTTTAATTTTGTTCCGCAAGAATTTGAGAAAAAAACCTTGACGTAGATGCACATGGTTGTGCTGGTTTCAAAGCCATGTTTCTTAGAATCTCTGAAAGTATTCCCTAGTAGTAACGTTGAATTTCCAGTGAATACCAGAACTAAACAATGTAGATAGAAACATGACTGTTACTATAAACTTGCGTCTTCCCTTATAGTTTCGCCATGTCTGTCTGTCCGTACGTCCGTCCGTCCGTCTGTCCGTCCTCGCTTAATCTCTGTGACCGTTAGCACTAGAAAGCTGAAATTTGGTACCAATAATATGTGTATCAATCACGCCGACAAAGTGGTAAAATAAAAATTGGAAAAATATGTTTTATTAGGGTCAAAAAAATCACTTCCCAAAAGGGGGGCTCCCCTTTATGTAAAGTGGGAAGTGTTTTTTTTTTTATTTCAACCCTAACGTGTGATATATTGTTGGAAAGGTATTTAAAAATGAATAGGGATTTACTGAAATAATTTTTTGATAATTTCAATAATTTCATAATTTTTGACAATTTCAAAAGTAGAACTTGATGGACTTTCTAGGAAAATCATTTTGAAACTGAAAAAAAAATATTAAAAAATATATAAAAAGAAATAAAAAAATCATAATGGATACCCACCTTTAAACTCATAAGAGGGAACACTTATTATGACGGACGGGAAACTACGGATCCCTACACTGAGCGTGGCCCGACACGCTCTTGGCCGGTTTTTTTCTTTTATTTATCATTGCCAGTCATTTTGGGACTAAACGTGACAAAAGTCGCAAGAATCAGACACTTAGCGACAAAATGTCGCATGTTCTCGACACGTCCTGTCGAAAAAACACAACTACTGAGTTTCACCAACAAAATCTTTCTCAATACTAATGGAAACCAGGAAAACAAATACAATGGAACTTGGTAAAACAAAGGTCTAAAGTAAAGAACAAACGGCACGGGTCCACAAAACGGGCGGAAATAAGCTGAGGACATTGTTAGAAGTTCAAGCCAAGACGGTGATTGTGAAGGAAAATGAAAATAGTTGAGAAATATAGGTTGTAATTAGGCTGTTGTCTAGACTTTTTTTACTTGGATCGGGAGTAATACTTTGATGCCAACCGGTCTGGTTAGGTTGTATGGCCTATAAAATCAGGACTAACCAAAAGCGCGCTGGGTTCACGAAAAAATGGATAAGAGGTTGACAAAATATAGAATGTGGAGGACAGAAAAAACTTTTTAATAAAAAATAAAACCGACTTCAAAAAAAAAAAAACAAAAAATTGAAAAATAAACTTTAGAAGAAAAATCAGTTTCTGAAGTCGGTGACTTTTGTTTCTTTGATTTCATTTTTTTGCCACCGACTTCAGAAACTGATTTTTCTTCTAAAGTTTATTTTTCACTTTTTTGTGTATTTTTTTTTGAAGTCGGTTTTATTTTTTACTAAAAAGTTTTTATTTTTCACTTTTTAGTGGTTCACATGTAAGTTCACAATTGTTCATGGGTAATGTGCACAATGTAGCTTTTTTTTGAGTTTTGTTGATTTTTCTAAAACCGCTAGTCCGATTTCGATAAAAAAAAAATGGGACCATTTGGGAAGTATACCCTTTCCAACAAAAAAAGAATTTTTCAAATCGGTTAGCAAGCGACGGAGTTATGCCCGAACAAACATAAAAAAAAAACAAACAAACATCCGAATTGAGAACCTCCTTCTTTTTTAGAAGTCGGTTAAAAACAAGAAAGGTGAGGCTTGCGAGTGCGCGATTCCGGGCTGAAATGATGATGTTACCACAAGGTAATTTTGCGAAGAGAATTCAAAACTATAGTAGATTGAGATAAACTACCAAGAACGCTATGTTTTTACCTACTGTTGACATACAAAACGCGTTGTTTGTCTCTTTATGAAAATAATATTTATTATTTATTCCTCTAGATGCTTTATAGTTGATTGAGAGTTGTTGATTGAGAGCAGCGGTGGCCCAGTGGTGTCGGCCCCGACTTACGAACAGTAGGTCGTGGGTTCGAACCCAGGCAGGCGCATTACTTTGTGTAATTTATTTCATCACCGCTGCTCTCAAAACGGTGAAGGAAACAATCGTGAGGAGACCGGCATGTCTTAGAACCAAAAAATTCGAAGACATGTGACATCTGCCAATCCGCACTGGGCCCGCGTGGTGGATTATAGCCCATCCCTCTCCTCGAGAGGTGGCCTGCGTCCCTGCAGTGGGAACATTATAGGCTGATGATGACGATGATGAGATGCTTTAAACAGTGCGAAAATATTGAAAACTTCGTTTAAAATAATAAACATATTACCTAAATATGATATTATACTTAACTTTTCAGTTGGTATATCCAAATCCAACTCTGGTTTGCGTTCGCCTGTTCGCAGAATGGTCGATTCCTACAACAGCACCTTTGAACAAATCGATATCTTTACATGTGTTCCTCATAAGTTTAAAAGTCTAATCCTAAATGAACTTTCGAGAATTTTTTAATTCATTTATACACTACCGATTTGTACTAAGTTTTTGTTACCGTAGCGATGATTATTATTATTTTTAGTGTTATGTATGCTTTTAATTAATCTGTGAACAGCGTTGTGGGCTGCAATATTGTTAATAAGTCTTGTATACTTAGATGTCTATGTATTATATTGTAGCTGTTTGTTGTTCCTTTTGAATAAAAATAAATAAAATAAAAAACTTCAAACAGCATTACGTATGTTGCACTAATATTAATGAACTGATAGACAAGGTAACATATCATAATTGAGAATAAGAAAGATAAGTATATTTTATGAGAAAACCAACCACGGTCTTGACAAAATTGAAAAGCGACATAGCCAAGAAGACAAATCATATTTTATTCATTTCCAAACCAGAATCACAATACATATAGTTCATAACAAGGCAGTAGGTACCCTACAAACGTTTCCAATCAGTAAATGGAAACCACAATAAGTTCCAGTACAGACTGTTAAGGTGCATATGTCACCTTTAGCGCGAACTTTTGGCGTTCCAATGGGTGAACCGTCCCGATTCTCCTCACCCGCGTGGATAAGGTAGCGGGTATAGTGGTTGTGAAATTGAAATGCTTTTGGAAACTTTTTACGTTTATAAAACATTTTTTTTTGTCGATTTGGAGTTTTAAACACCAGTGTAAGTCAGTTTAAATCAAATGAAAGGTGTTTTTTTGTCGAGCACGCATCCGTTGTGCGTGCTCGACGAATATGATATGTAATTGAAAGCTCCAAATTCAAACTTATTCCTTTTCGTTAACAGAATGACAAGTTAAGATATTTTTAAAACGTACCTACTTTTGTTAGAGAACAGATTAAAACTTTAAAACAGTTTTCATCTATATAAATAAAGAGAAAAGTCTTGATTGACTGACTCTTCAACGCCCAGCCCAAAACCTGAACCTAGAATGCTGAAATTTATAAAATTTGTAAGGAAAATCTTCATTTTTTACATTTCCGATATCCACGCGGCCAAAAGCTAGTTCGTAAATAAAATTGCCAACTCTAAAAAAATAAGTATTTAGATTTCTTTGCAACCAACTCATAAATGCCATCTCAGAAATAATAAGTTTTCATGACATGGTCACTAACATTATCAATAACTCTGAAAACAGGATATTTACCTTAGAAATAGGTTACCAGTTTGATTAATTCAACGACACTTAACACATACGTACCTCTCCAAGATTACCCACACGTACGAATATGCTTGAGGTTAAACTAATACTATTCCACCTTCAACGTGTTGATAATTCATAACCTCTCCCGCTTGCTCCTAAATCGGATAATAAAGCTTAACATGGGAAATGGTACCCGTACGGAGCATTGTTAACCGCAAATCCTGTAAGGTGTACCTTTAGGGATATCTCGGAAGATCAGAGAAATGGTGAAAGATTATGTTTTGGATTTAAAACGAGAAATGCTCTTCCAAAAATAGTATTCGTGGAAAATGTCTTCTAATCTGAAGGCAGGTTCGAGGAAAAACTGTCGTATTAGTGGTTGGTTAGGAAAAAAGTACTGCTGATACCGTACTTAAACTCTGAAATGAAAGAGGGCATTGAGGTAAGCCGAGCTATGGTGAAATTAATTAATTTAAAACTAGCTGAAGCCCGCGGCTTCGTCCGCGTGAATGTCGGTTATCGCCACCAAAAGTATTTCATACCCCTTTCAACCCTTATTTCGCATTAAAGCGTAGGTAGCCCATGTCCTTCCTCAGGCTATAGACTATCAGCTGTGTTCAGTAATTTTGGCGTGAAAGTGCGACAATCTGTAACGCTTGTCCTAATCATCAAAACTGGTATTGCACACAGATTTCAGTGACCGACCCATAGTCACACTAAACTACCACACCCGTGTGACTACGGATAATTTAACCTGATCCGTAGTCACACCAGTGTGACTACGGATCAATAAAATTTATTAGTCGTCCGATTAGCCGGATAAATAACCAAAATTATAGGCTGTTGCTAGTCGTCCGCTAAGTGGATGAATCACCGTCTCGCGACAGTATCCTATATGGGCGGCATGGGCACCGGGCCGTAGGCCGACGAAGGAGGCCGGCGGAGGCCCGGCACTTCGGGGACAGAAGATATTAGTGTTATTTAATATGCGAGCGAAGCGAGCGCGCGTCATGGAGTACAAAAATTATGGAAATAATGAAAATAAAAAATTATGGATACTAACCTAGTACTAATTAACCGTAGTCACACCAGTGTGACTACGGATAATTTAACCTGATCCGTAGTCACACTGCTGTGGTAGTTTAGTGTGACTATGGGTCGGTCATGCAGATTTCATGAAAATTGTATTAGGACTTGGAAATATTTTACACAGTTAAAGTTTCGTCTACCTAACTCCATATTTCAGTTTTTTATTACGTAATCAAGTAAACGCGAACAGGAGAACTGTTTCCGCTCAGGGTATAATAAAAACAAGACACAGTAACTATGACTTCCTTTTATAACAAAAGTTATGCACTAGCGTTCCCTCGTGAACGATTAGTACCATACAATAGTCAGTAGTTACGAGCTCGTACTTTAGAATTTATTTGAACTTGTTTTTAAAAGTAGGTCTTATTATATAGAAAAAGCTATTAGAAATATTATGCCCTCATACTTCAACATTCATTGAATTTTTAAATCTACAACGCCAGGGATGACGCGTTTTGTTAAGCCGTGCCCTAATATGCCTTTATACACCGCGACAATAACCGCTCCTCATAATATTTCTTCAAAAATCCAGTAGGTTCTCTATGCTGGTGCGAAGACACATTCACGTTTGCCAAATAAAATAATAAAAAAATCCCGTGACGACGCTTATATTAGAACACGGGAAAAACTGAAGGAATCCTTTTTTACCGAAACCTTTCACAGATCACTGAAAGCCCGAAATCAAATCGAGAGGCCCACGAAAAAGAAAAACCTAGTCGTTTTAAAAATTCGCCACTAAAACCTCACCTGAATCTAGCGGCTGTTCTCTTTTCCGCCTTTATTGGACCGTATTGAGCCGCTGTGAAATGTGTAAAATTGCTAACAGTAGGATTCTAGAGGAACTTTTGAAACGAGTTTGCTAAGAACGGCAGCTAAAGAAAACTAAACATCGGAATGGAAGCGCTCTTCTCGTAATGTTTGACGGTAGAAGTTTTTGTGGTTATATTCTGTGAGTTTTACTGGGATTGTCTTTAGTCGTTGACATGCAGTTAGGATTTAGCAGTGTCTTAGTTTTGTTCAGAAGGTTGAATAATATCGATATTTGTAATAACTGTTGAATTTTCTTATCATACCTCACAATACCCATCCATTTTTTCTTTGGCTTTCCTCTCCCGCTACATCTATCAATGATGATTGATCTGCCTAGCCTTTTCCCAACTATATTGGGGTCGGCTTTCAGTGTAACCGGCCTATCTGAGCTGCCCAACCCAGTTAATACTAGGTAATACGATACTATTTGGTAAGAGTGGTTATCAGACTTTCAGGTCACAAACTACCTGTAACGACTGCTAAAGATCTATTGGCAGCCGGGACCAACAACTATCGTGCTTACCGAGGCACGAAGGATACTCGGTATGTAATGGGTGGTCACCCATCCACAGACCGACCTAGGCAAGTGCGGCTTAACCTAAATCGATCGACCCGAGTAGCAGTTATTATTAAGCCACGAGCCTCCATCTATCAATATCACATTAATGTTCTCAGCCTTCTTTATACACCTACCATACATTGAGACATATTTCACGGACAGGTTCGTTGTATCGTCAATAGTGTGCTTGAAGTGTGTTCGTCATGCATGAATAGTGTAGTAAAGCTTGCTCACTTGAGATTTATTTTTGACTAGTGCCAGGGCGATCTCTTATGCCATTTTGAACGGACGGCTTCTGTTCATCTTTTTTTTTAAACTGCTTAATCCAGGCTATTCCAGCAATGGCAACAATGTCGTCTCCCCAGTTTGGTTGTCTACCGGGGCGAGATGGGCAGACGACATAATGAATGACCTTTTCTAAAATTCAGCCTCTCACCGAACCAAATCACTTCAGAAATTCTAAACATTCACATCACTATTACCAGTCTAGGCTCTAAAATTTTTATTGCCCATAACTGGAGGGTCAGTCTACAATATTTTACTAAAGCTTTCGTTATAACGTTCGAAACTATGTGAGTTTATTAGCACTACTATGAAGATTAAAGCTGAACTGAGTGAGGGTCAGACCTCTAATAGGGGACCTAAAATTTGAGCTGTACCTTGGTCCGGATTTATAGTGGCCTGTAGAATTTCACAGATTATTTAGGGACGTAGTTTCACATTTTATAACTGTTGGAAGTTGAGGTTTGGTTTATGTCAGATTGCTGGAGGGCTTTGAAAATTCTGCTTTGGAGATTTTGGTATTTTGAATAAAGTTTAAAAAAAAAACATTTAATTTTGCAAGTCAAAATTGACTACTTCGTTGTTTTGGCTGAGCATGAGGCTTTAGGATAGATTGTCGGGTCAGACAAATTATTATTGGGATTTTCTATTACAAAATTCTCAGAATTTGTGCCCGGTTTACGGTTAAACGATATCTTCTAGTACTAGTTAAGAGCGGCTCACATAATAAGCAAAAATATTTCACCTCGTCAAAACAATTGGAATAAACGCTCTTTCAGCTCCAACAAGCAACCTTCAGCATACAAAAATCTAATCAACCCCAAACGCATAAGAATTTTATACAAACAATTTTTCATAACAACCCGAAGCAATGTTCCGGGCTGTCAGTTACAAAGTACTGACGAGGTGCGAGCCCTGGTCTCGGTTTAATCAAAGCTCTAACTTGTTCCGACAACGTCGCGGCATAGAATAGATAAGAACAGAAGATTGGCTTTACACAACAAGTGTGTCTAAGACTGGTAAATTCCCGTCAAGGCTGCGGGTTGTTCGAAAGAGATACCTCAGCTTCGACACAAAGGGCTAAGAAGGAACAGAACAAAACGGTGGTTTTTAGTCAGTAGAAGTCTGACACTCCCTACTGCTCTGCCCAGAGCGGGAGGAGTCATTTGATGATTTCCCACCGACCAAAAAAAAAAGAATGGTGTATTCACTGCACTTAAGTCGTACTTCACACGCTGACGCTTCTCTACATTCCGCCCCATTAGACATTTGACAGTTAATAGTTTGTAAACGTGCATTTTTCGATATAATAGTAGTTTATGCGACTGTGCATAATGAAGGGCATTACAACACAAGTGTGGGTTTAAGAAACGAGCCGAAGGCGAGTTTCTTAATAGCATCACACGAGTGTTGTAATGCCTAATTATGTATAGTTGCATACACTAATTTATCTACCCGAATATCATAAGGGCTCTATGATGGGCTCAGGAACCATAGGGAAATGACCAGCATTGTTTTCAGTGTAATGCAATAAAAAATAAACAGGTTATTAGTTGCATTCGTCGCTGCATTTACGATATCTGGCGGAGTGTTCATGTTAATTTCAGAGTCACTATCACTCATTTTCGACAGAAATAAAGAACTTATCAGAAAAATTGTCTACTCAATGAAAGGGAATAAAAAGCTAACGAACAAATGACAGCTCGAAATGGCGGCGTTTCGGATATCTGTCATTTTTTTTAAATCATAGGCAAACGAACAAAGTCACTATTCTTGTGTCACTTGAGATCAAAATGTCGTGCGATTTATAATTAAAATCATACTGAATTGGGGTTTCGTATCGATAGGTATCTGTTTTAATGTAGATACTAGAATAGCCACATAGCACACTCACTTGAATTTGTTTGACACCTGTTCCAAATTTAAACTCATAACCTACTGTTTTCAGTAGGTTATGAGCCATTACAGTTCTGTTAATTTCTGCTGGTTGGTAATGCTGGTCATTGCCTATGGTTTTTGAACGCATTATAGAGGGTTTATGATATTTGGGTAGATAAAATGACATTATAGACATTTGTGACATTCATTACGGTTAAGTACATGACATGACATTCATCATGCATTGCATGCATTCATCATGCATTTTTTTCATTTCATTTCATTGTCATGGATGACATTTATAGCATTGATTGAAGCAGAATAAAACTGAATGGGTTTGACAAGGATAGCTGGTGTAACAGGTAATGTTTGGAGGAAGTATCTTTTTCGAATTTCCGCTAATTGCGGCCAAAAAATTCTAGGATTGACCTAGTGGGTGATGTCCCCATGTGATGTGATGTTGTATTGTCATGACAACGACAGTCGACCCAAGTTCTAAAATAGAGATGTATTTTATTTACAAAATACCTACAACATTGTACGAAACCATGCTACTTGCACTTGGTCGGATTTTTTCCACAATTCATTATAATTTTACTACAACACAAATATACCCCTTATGTCACCATCACTAAAAGACGCAATGATATTGTTTGTCAGCACTATAGATGTAAGTACTCATTTACGAAGCGGTTTCTTTGTTTCCAAGGGCCACAATTATATAATAAACTCAATAAGATATTGAGAATTTACTCTCTTTCAACCTCGGCCGTCAAGGAATCTGTGACAAACTTCCTTCTTACAAATAACTATTCGGATACAGAACGCTTGCTATTATCTGATAACAACCCATCCTAAACCCTCTCATCGAGAACATAACACACATTCTGCTCTGACAAAACATAACACACACTGTCATTATTACACACACACACAAACACTTACACACACACACACACACACATACACATCCACGAATTATCCAAATCTCAAGAAAATCAAATAAATAAATAAATAATAAATTAAATTAATCAATTATATTTTCTAATTTCTGCAATTATATCTCAATGTTTATCTATAAGTTAATTTTATGTTAACTTTGGTTTTAAACACTTGTTCTGTCTGCAATTCTTATGTGATACTGTATACGTATGGGCTGTACCACTGCCCATAATACAAGTTATTTTATAACTTAGTAAGGGTGCTGGTTGCAACACCTACCTGTTTTGTTAACTAGCATTAAGTCAAGTGCATTTATAGAAATTACTATTTGATGTTAACATTGTTATTTTGATTAAATAAATTATTATTATTCACTCATTGTGTCTTGGCAACCTTCTGTACCTCTCCATCTAGTCTGTGGTCTCAACGTAATTGTTTCAACGAAACTAGCTTTAACAGTCGCCAGAGAATTAGCTGTTAAGGATTTGCTGGCGACTTGACGGATTAGCGGACGTTTTAATTTTGAGTTCGTCAATTTCTGGTTAGACTTGATATTTTGGTAGAAAATCGCTTGATACCTTAAGAGATTTAAGATATTATTAAGAGGCTATCAGAGAAATTTTTAGAGAAAAACAATAGATTTACTCAGACGTTTAAAAACAGTATTGTTTTATTGTCATTTCAGTGTGGAAAAGCGACAGAGTAATACGTATCAGGCTTTCTAGCGCCATCTCTTTTCCACACAGAGTTGTGTCAGAGTTATCTTATCCTACTAATATTATAAACGCAAAAGTTTGTATGTATGGATGTTTGTTACTCTTTCACGCAAAAACTACTGAACGAATTTGGATAAAACTTGGTTCACAGATAGTTTATAACCTGTATTAACACATATAATAGTTTTTATCCCGATTTTATCTTCCCGTAGGATAATTTTCGAGTTGGAGCGAAGCCGGTAGCAACACCTAGTAAGAAATAAAACAATACTTCTTTAAGACGTCATGGTGGGTCACCAAGCGCGGCGTCTCAGTAAGACTATTTACAGCAAATTGCCATTATTAGACACGTTTCACTTTTACCGACATTTGCCATTTAATTACTACAAGTACAAAGATTACGTTATTGTTACTTTGTCCATGTTTAATCATCATTTCAGCCGAAAGACGTCCACTACTGTTTATATCCAGAGGTAGACGTCTTTTGGCTAAATGGCCTACCCAAAATGTCACCACATTGACCGGTCCAGTGTTTTGCCATGGTAAGACCAAACCAGATATTTTAACAAAAGTGCAGACAGAGCCTGTACAGTTAAGGAGTGTAGAAAAAATGTTTTTGTTATAATATTATTTTTCAACACTCTTGTTCAATATAGAGAATAATGTAAACGAAACAAACTTAAATTAATTTAACATTTTCTGTAGAACTAAACCGTCTCGTACGAGTCTATGAGATTATTCACATGCCTAAGTTTTAATAGCGTTTCATATTATTATGTGTCTTTCTTTAAGTTTACGTGTACCTACGACTTGTTTGTGCGTCAAAGTTAATCAAATGCTCGCAACAGAAGAGTGTGGTCCAAGTTATAAATTTTTTTTTGTGGTTTAAGCTATACAAGTAAATTTTTACGTTGCAGTTAAGTTAAACGACTATTACCGATTAATTAAACGGTTCACCTAAGGAAGTGAAGAAACCAGCAGTTTTTTGAGCCAGTGAATTGAATTTTGAAATTTCTTTATTTTAACATAAACAAACAGATAAATGACATTTAGGTCTTATTTTAGAAGCATTTAACATTATGATTGAGTGTTTTTTGCAGACTATGGCATCTATTTATAACATTTAAGAATACATTTCATATGTAAGGTATAAAACTTATTGGTTGTTGTAAATTAGCAATATCATACTACTTACGTTAAACATAATGTCGAAATATACACAGCGCGTTGAATAGACACTGTTTGCGATAAATCAAACAAAGAGATTTGTATTTTAGAGGTTTAATCAACCTTTACAAGTAAATAACATTTTTTATATTATATCGTTGCGACGGAGCGGTTTGCAAGATGATGGATGATGAATGGAAATGAAATGACAATGAATGAAGATTGAGTGAATGAAGGAATGCGTCGTAGACATCCTCGGGGGCTTTGAAAGATGAAGCTTTCAAGATTATCAACTATTTGCATGATCAGCCGGTGATGGCAGCAGACACAATCTGTTGATGGCTCTTCGGATGCTGCCTTGTGAAGTAGATACGTCGGCGACTCGTGGTACTCCATCAGCGCCGGGAAATAGCTTCGAGATTCTTCCAAGGCGCCAGCATAGTGGAGGAGTCCTATCATCCTTGATTAGGACTAGGTCGTCTACCTTTAATTCACGGCACCGCACCTTCCACTTTGTGCGCTGCTGGAGCTCCGTGACGTACTCTGTTGACCACCGCTTCCAGAAGTGCTGGCGAGCTTGCTCCAATCGCTGAAAACGGTCAAGACGGTTTGTGCTATAGTCCAGCAGGTACGGCGATGGCAAAGACGTCAGCGGCCTACCAATTATAAAGTGGCTCGGGGTGAGGGGCGATAGATCTTGTGGTGAAGGACTTAATGGGCATAAGGGTCGGCTATTAAGTATCGCCTCGATCTGAGCGAACAACGAACTCAGCTCCTCGAACGTCAAGTGAATATTTTTAAGAACTCTGTGAAGGTGAAATTTCGCGGACTTGACCCCGGCCTCCCACAGACCACCAAAGTGAGGAGCGTATGCTGGTGAGAAGCGGAATTCAATGCCTTCGCGAGATGCAGAGTCAATAATAGCGTCGCTGTTAGACTTAAGAAAGGAATTTATTTCTTTGGCTGCTGCAACAAAATTTCTACCATTGTCGCAGTAGATGACCTTTGGTTTACCCCTGCGGGCCATAAATCTTTTTAATGTTAGGACAAATGCATTCATTGTCAAATCACTGACTAACTCTAAATGAACGCATTTGTACCGAAAGCAAATAAAAATACACAGATAACTCTTAGTTATCTTACAGCCTCGTCCCTTGCGGTCCGTAATAAGAAATGGACCTGCAAAGTCGGTACCTATCGTAGAGAAAGGAAAGTCGGCTTCAACGCGATCTGCAGGTAAGTTTCCCATAATATTATCCATGGTACGAGCATTGAAACGACGACAGGTAACGCACTCGCGCGCTGCACGTCTAGCTAGAGCCCTGCCTCCTACAGGCCAATAGCGCTCCCTTATAGATGCTAGGAGGTGCTGAGGACCGGCGTGCAACAAGCGTAGATGCTCCTGTTTGAACAATAACTTTGTTATATAATGACTGGAACACAATAAGATAGGATGACGTTTGTCATACTGGTAAGTAGATGAATCGATGCGCCCTCCGACTCTAATAATTCTATTTTCATCTAAAAATGGATTAAGAGACGAAAGAGCGGCTTTAGAATTTAAAGATTTACCCTTTTGTAGTAGTCCTAATTCTATAGGAAAGGAATCTTTCTGTGCTATCTTCATAGAAACGTTGTGAGCGTTTTCTAACTCGGAAACTTTAAGTGGACCTTGTAATCTGTCCGATTTTTTGTGTGACCTACAATTGTTGGCGAACCTTAAAACTCTAGCTAGAACCCGAATAAGAGTAGTAAGATTAGAAAATTTTGCTAAATTCACAGATAAATCTGGCATAGAAGATGCATCCTCCCCCCCTAAAATGTGGTGTGTCTTAAGTTCTGGCAATTCTATAATAATAGAGTCCGCAGTGCAGGCGGGCCAGGAATCTTCGGATTCTGAGAGAAATGATGGACCTTTCCACCATATAGAGAGATCTACCTGGTCTGGATCGACACCGCGGGAGACTAAATCGGCAGGGTTGATAGAAGTAGGAACATAACGCCAATCTGTGGGATTTGTTAGCTCATTTATAGCAGCTACTCTGTGGGCAACAAAAGTTTTAGTTTTATTAGAGTTAAGCCAACCTAATACAACTTTGGAGTCTGTCCAATACACCTGACGTTCAATAGGGCAACGTAATGCGGATAAAACTGTAGCAGTTAGTTGAGCTCCTAATAGGGCAGCGCAGAGTTCGAGCCGTGGTATTGTCGTGGGTTTAATAGGTGCCACCCGTGATTTTGAACATACCAGGCTAACTTGTATGTCACCGCTAGTAGAAACGGACCTCAAATATATACAGCTACCGTAGGCACGCTGCGAAGCGTCAGAAAAACAATGTATTTCTACAGAGGAATGATTATCAATTAAGATATGTCTAGGAATTTTTAAAGAAGACAAACATGAAGATTTATTAGAAAATCTTAACCAGGAGGACCTTATTTCTGGAGGAACAGGTTCGTCCCAATCAATTTTGTGACTCCATAGTTCTTGTAGCATAATTTTAGGTTTAATTGTGAAAATAGATAGAAGACCAAGTGGATCAAATATTTTAAATGTTGAGGAGAGTATCGTTCTCTTTGTGACATTTTCAGAAGCCGAAACATCATGCTGAAAGTGAAGTTCATCCGAAGACGGCGTCCAACCTACACCTAGCGTACTAGTCGCATTACTAATCATGAGATTGCCGCTTTCCAGGTTAACGGAGTCTGCGAGTAACTCAGGTAAGTTTGAACGGTATTTACGTAGATGAAAACTTCCCTTCGCTAATTCAGAGGAGACTGAAAGATAGATATGACGTAACTCCTCCTCACTGTTTGCACCGGTAAGTAGATCATCACAATATAGATCATTTTGTATAATAGTTTTGACCTTCTGATCTGAACACTCTTCACCTATCTGCCAAAGAGAACGAGTAGTGAGAAAGGAGGCACTAGCGAACCCGTAGGTAACCGTATTTAAACGAAGTGTCCTTAAAGGCTTATCTTCACTATCACGCCACAGTATCAGTTGAAGATTGCGATCAGATTCCTTGAGAAGTACTGAGCGAAACATTTTCTCGATGTCTCCTGTCAAAACATACTTATGTTGTCTGAAACGAACTAATATATTGAACAGAGGTTCTTGCACTACTGGTCCCACCATTTGTAGGTCGTTAACAGAAACACCAGAAGAAGTACGGGCCGAAGCGTCAAAAACGACGCGTAACTTAGTCGACTCGCTCTGTTCCCGTATCACGGGGTGGTGGGGCAAGAAATAGGCATTTAATGGCCTAGACTCAGGAGATTCCGATAGGTGGCCTAATGCTTCGTATTCGTTTATGAATTGACAATATTGTTGCTTTAATTCTGGTTGTTTCCGGAAACGAGCCTCTAAATTAAAAAACCTCTTTTTGGCTAGATTATAGGAATTGCCCAAACAGTCTATGCTATCACGAAGAGGCAACCCTACACAAAATTGACCATTGCTAGTGCGAGTAGTGTTGGCGAGATAAAGTTTCTCACACAACTTTTCTTCACTACTCAGGGGCTTTTTTTGAGGAAAATTTTCAAGTTCCCAGAATTTAGACAACTCGTCATGTATGTTACTAGAAGTGTCACCATTTGAGACAAAATTGACCATGACTGAGTTAGTTTTAATTTCATTTAAACAAGGCAGTGATCCCGTAACGAGCCATCCTAACTTTGATGCCTGAAGTTTAGGATAACCAAGTCCTAACGAATGCTGCTGGGCACTAATGATGTCCCAGAATAAGTCAGCACCAATCAAAATATCTACTGGGGATGGTTCATTTAAAGTGGGATCTGCTAACTGAAATCCATGAATATTTAATTTTTTTAAATCAAAATATGACTTAGGTAAGTCGCCGGTAATTTGCGGCAAAACTAAACATGAAACTGTCACATTAAAAGAACTTGTTTCAGAATGAATGCGTAGAATACAGCGTTCTGTGTTAATATTTAACTTGGTGTTACCAATGCCCACTATGGTAGTGTCTGATGGCTGAGGAATCAGGTTTAGACGGCGTTTTACTTCCTGTGTAATAATTGTCGACTGACTCCCGCTGTCGAGCAAAGCTCGCACTATCATAGTCTCGTTGGTGGCTGGGTTGGTAACCTTTACTCGAGCAGTACACAAAAGTACTTCTGAAGAACACGTTGAGGACATAATAACGGAATTAACAGAATTTGAATGTTCAGTTTCTTCTGATTTATGAAGAAGAGAATTATGTCGCGATTTGCAATGACGACATGTAGCTGAAAGGCGACAACGTTTAGCAATGTGGCCAGATCTCAAACAATTCTCACATAATTTGTTGGAAGAAACAAATGCTAATCTATCCTCTATTGAGCTCGACTTAAAAGGCGGACACTCATCAAGGCGATGACTGTTCTTACAGAACAAACATTCCGGTATTTTAGAAGTAGAAGTGTTGCGTTCGTTTGGTGTAGCCACTAAAGACTTGGAGCTATTATGTTTGTTTTGATTACAAGAGGATTGTTTTTGTTTATTGTCTTGATTGTCATGTTTATGGCGATAAACGGTCTGCAATACATCAGCGCGACGTTTAAGAAAACTGAAGAAATCATTAAGCGAAGGTACGTCACTCAAACTATTTCTATGTTCTTCCCACTTGAAATATGTACTACTATTTAATTTACCTGCAATAATATATATAAGTAAAATATCTCCTAGCTTAGTCCCTAGCCCTAGTGAATTGAGCGCGCGCAAATTTTTAGTGACATGGTCAATAATATATCTTAAAGACTTATCATTTTCTTGCACGGAATTAATGTTGAGCAGAGACTTGACATGGTTATTTATTAATTGACGCTTATTGTCATAACGTTCGCATAAAAGTTGCCATGCTTCAGGATAATTATTATGGGAAACCTCCAAATTGGCAATAACCCGAGCGGCTTCTCCATCGAGATAAGATTGCAAGTAGTGATATTTATGGATGTTTTCAATCTGGTTATTGTTGTGAACTAAAGAAACAAACGTTTCCTTAAACTCCAACCATTTAAAATAGGTACCGTCGAAGTTTGGAATTTTAATCATCGGTAATTTAAAACCCAACGTATTACAACTGTGATCGTTATGATGACAAGTGGCCATAGAAGATTTAATTTGAGAATTATTCTCATCATGTTGAACTGCAGAATTTTTCTTAATTAACTTTTGAAATAACGCAATACAATGGTAGAAATCGTTTTCTATTAAATCTCTAGTAGTTAACTCGCTACTTTGATTATCTGCGTTGTAAATTTCTATCTGATTCTGCACCTCATCGAATTCAATGAACAATGTCTCAATTTTTGATAGCTTCAATACGAGTTTATTTACTTCTAATTCTGGAATGGATTCTAATAATGCTAAACTGTCAAGACTTGACTTAAATTTCGTTACGCGTCCTCTAATAGAACCGCGTTTGATTATTAGTTCCTTTAACTTTGAAGGATCGGTCATTGTAGCAAACTCGTAATGAGCTAACACAAACAGATGTTAATAGATAACGAAATAGGTATATAGCATACGATACGCTCCTCGTTTTGTTGATCAGCTGACGCTCGCGGCTCTCGTAGACTGCACGCAATGGTCAGCCGTGCAGGTGGGGCGCGCCGGCAGTCAGGTGACAGCGATGCGCAAGCGATGCCGTGTCACAAGTCACAACGCACGATCACTGGAATAGATCAATTCCATGCGTCTTAGCAAACTGATAAAAACAATTCGTATGACGAAAGACGACGGTTCGTAAGTTTACAGTTAAACTCGGGAAGTGTTCACTATGTAAGTGATTTATGAGTTGGAATTAGTGTTCTAGGGGACAATAATCAATAATATTGAAACAGTTAAATGAAAATTACTTGATTTGAGTAACGGTAAGAGATTAAGTTAAAGTTAAATGTGCATTAATTAACGATGGCGGTAGGTCGGTGAGTGAAATTAATTAGGCTAATTTGTGCGTCGTCTGTCCCATTTATATTTACTTCTTTCGAAGATACTTAGAAGATGGTTAGGCACGATAGACACAAATAGAAAGATAGGAACTTCACTTGACTTCGAGAAACTAAACCCGCTAGATGCACAGACTCTAAGACAATACAATAGGTGGGTAAGTTAGTAAGATGGAACGAGCTCACTTCAAATAGGCAGACAGCTAATCGCAGCAGTCCAATTTTAGGCAGTAGCACGTAGATAGGCACGTAGATAGGCACGTAGATAGGCACGTAGGTAGGATATTAGACTCGTAATGAGGGCGGACTTGCTCGATCGGAGTTCCGTAGTAGTCTCTGCAGTTTTCCGAATGGCTTGACCAAGGCGATGTTCGACCCAGGTGAAGTAGGATGCCAGTCCACAGGCACGGCGATCTTGTATTCTCAACACGGCCTTCCGTTGGTAGGTACTGGTAGATCTCGTCCGGTGTCGACGCGACGGTGTCCTTCAAAAGTCCTTGACGCGGGCTTCGGGAACAATCTGAGTGACAGTGGATCCGACGATTGCAAGTCCTGTCACGGTCGCCATTTTTGTTTGCGATAAATCAAACAAAGAGATTTGTATTTTAGAGGTTTAATCAACCTTTACAAGTAAATAACATTTTTTATATTATATCGTTGCGACGGAGCGGTTTGCAAGATGATGGATGATGAATGGAAATGAAATGACAATGAATGAAGATTGAGTGAATGAAGGAATGCGTCGTAGACAGACACAAACACACTTTATAACACTAAAAACTTGGAAAAAACGTGTCTTTTCGTCGCCAGTGGAGACGAAAAGACACCAGTCATACCAAAGGGTATCGTACTACCCAGTATTAACTGGGTTGTGGAGGTCATACTGGTATTCAGCTGCATCCAGTGAGACTGGAAGCCGACCCCAATATAGTTGGGAAAAGGCTAGACCGGTGATTTAGACAAAAAGAGAAGTGAGCGGCATACGGTGAGTGGTGTACTGTGAGGGGCGTGCCGGTTTGCGCAACTCCGTTCAGTTTCGATGGCTACACTCTAGATTTTACGTATCTGCTCTCCTCTACGAATCGCCCATCTCCGCTCCTCTCCGCTTTGATGGAATCTGGACCTTACGAATGTTTAAGAGAATATTGTACGATTCAACATGGGCCAAAACAATTTTTATGCAAAGCAAGTACGTAAACACTTTGAAGCAAACGTCTGTTACTAGAAAACTGAAAACTTCAACACTGTTTTTATACATTGCAATATAACATTACAGTGCATATAAAATTTACTGCTCCAGAATAGTATCGTATTTACGTTTCGTTCCAGTCATCAGAATTCCATTTCATAAAACTACGAAACGATCACAATTCTTCGATCCATGCATGTGTAAACGGACACAAACTACACGAATAAATAAAAAATTTAAACTAGTGTCTGTTTGTGATTTTAAAACAACAGCCTTTTACTGAATGCATTTGGAGAAGAATTTGAAATCAGCAACACTTGAGTTTAATAATATACCCAGCACAAACCCTGAATCTCAACAAACGCTCATGAACTCTGTTCAAAAATTAGGAGATATCATAAATCAGCCTGTGCAAACAACTGATATTAAAAACATTTTCCGCACAATGGGCAAAAAAGACACAATGGGTACTGTCCTTGTAGAATTCACATCACCATCAATTAAAGAACAGTTATTGAAGTCGACTAGAAACTATATTAAAGTCAATAACAATAATCGTCTCAATACTACCCACCTGCAACCTATAGGACCAGAAAAACCCATATATGTCTCGGAAGCTCTCACCACCATGACAAAACGCCTGCACTATCTTAGCAGGGAATTTATCAGAACCAGTACATATGAGCAGTGTTGGATTGCAAATGGGAAAGTGTATGTGCGCGAAAAAGAAGGTATGCCCAGACGGCTCATAAAAACTGAAGAAGACCTGGCTAAACTACGTCACGGGAAAACAAAATGACTAGTACTTATACTACCTCGTCAAACCGTTACCTATTACCGATTCGCTAAAAAAATATTTTTAATATGTTGTGTACCTATGTCGAAAACTGTTATTTTTTTACTTGTTTACCTACAAAATTGTCTGATATTATCGCTAGTTCATAATGTTCAAAAAAAATACTAACCTACTTATTTACATCTACCTACAATCACATCTACAATACTACACCTACAATAAAAATACACCTTCAATACTACTTTACATTCATAACTTACACAAACTAAATTGTCCGACATACTATATATTTTTTTTTTTTTTTTTTTGTTCTTAATTATGCGATCAGTCGAAAGACTATGAGCAGATGTGTTGCAGGATCAATGGCGATTAGAGTTAATTCCCCATCAGGAATTTCTCCATAATTAGACATGGCCATCCAGTATATGCCGTCGTTTCAGCCTTCGCATTGACTCTGGAATAGTTAATTGTACGGCGAGTTGGTTTGGGTGATCCTTCAGCCTGGTTTTGTATTTGAGATTGGTGTTGTTAATTTCCTCTTTCACTGTGTTCATATGTAGGTTGCTGTGGATTTCTGGAATTTTTAGAAACCACGGAGCGTTGGATATCTGCTTGAGGATGTAGTTTTGACATCTTTGCATTATGCTAATATTGGAGTCACAAGCTGAACCCCACAATTGGACTCCATAGGTCCATATTGGCTTCAAAATTGTCTTGTAGAGTTTATTGTCGAGAGACAATTTGGAATTACGTCCAAGCATCCAATACAGTCGTTTGAATTTGAGGTTTATTTCATCCCTTTTAGTCTGTATGTGTTTTCTCCACGTAAGGCGACGGTCCAAGTGCATACCCAAGTATTTTGCGTGGTTGTTTTGGGTCAGTTGGTTATTTCGGAGTGATACCGGCGGGCAGTCTTCTCTTCGCAGTGTGAAAGTTACTTGGACTGACTTCTGAGCACTGACTTTTATTCTCCATTTTGTCAGCCACTTATCAATTTGGTTTAAGCTACGCTGGAGAACCATTGAGGCTTCTTTAGGGCATTTACTACGAGCCAGAACTGCTGTGTCATCTGCGAACGTGGCCACCGTTACTTCGTCGCTCTGAGGTAGGTCGTAAGTAAATATTGTGTAGAGGACTGGGCCCAAAACTGAACCCTGTGGCACCCCAGCAAGTATTGGGTGGAAAGAGGAGGTGCATTGATCTTCTTTTATTTGAAAGATTCTATCAGCTAAGTATGATTTAATGAGAACGAAGTATGGGTATGGTAGGAGTGATTTTATTTTAAATAGCAAGCCCTTATGCCATACTCGATCAAATGCCTGCTGGACATCCAGAAATACTGACGAACAGTACTCTTTCTTTTCAAGTGCACCTCGGATGATTTTGCACACTCTGTGAACCTGTTCCACTGTGGCATGCTCCTTTCTGAACCCAAATTGGTGGTCTGGTATGATGGATCTATTCAGGAGCTCTGGGTGAAGTCTTTTGAGCAGGATCTTTTCGAATAGCTTTGAAGTTATTGGTAGCAGGCTAATAGGTCTATAGGAAGTTATTTCATGACTTGGCTTTCCCGGTTTTTGTACCATTATTACCTGGGATACCTTCCACAAACTTGGGTAGTGACCAGTTCTTAAGATACCATTGAAAATCATGACAAGATAGATGATAGCCTTCCTTGGTAACTCCATGAGCACTTTTTTGTCAATCATATCGAAGCCAGGCGCTTTTTTGTCTTCCATGTGCTTGATCACACTCATAACTTCCCTCAAACTAGTGGGTTTGATCGGGAGATCCAACTGATAGTCCTGGATCAAGACATTCTCTATTTCTGATTCATCGGTTTCTGGATCAGGTTCGTTGGGTGTAAATACCTTGGCTAGAAATTCCCCGAACGCGTCCGTTTTTTCTTGTTTGGATCTGGCCCATCTGTTGTTTTCGAGTTTTATCGGAGGTTTTGGGACGACCGGACGGCTGATTTTATGACAAGCTCTCCAAAGTGAGTAATTGGTGAAACTGTTCGCAGATAGAGATTCCAAGTATGTTTCCATTGCAGTTTCCTTCTCTTTAGCTGTCGCGTCTTTTAAGGTTTTTGCAAATTTATTGAAGGCAGACTTGTCAGCGGGATGCCTACTGCAATGCCAAACCCTTCGAAGTCGTCTCTTTTCTAAAATAAGACTTCTTATTTCAGTCGATACTGCGTTTTGTCTCGGAGTTAAGTTTTGGCTTTCAGGAGTGCACCTCCAACATGCACCCTGTATTGTAGTCGTGAAGATCTTTACAGCCTCATCAACGTCGGCTTCATTCTTCAGGGCTATTTGCAGTTGTAATTCTTGAGTCACGATGTCCCGAAATGACTCCCAGTCGGTTCGTCTATTATAGAGTTTGGGTCTTTTCTCTCTGTTCAGAATCATTGTGCTAACCGTCAAGATTACTGGGATGTGATTAGAGGAGCCATCCAAACACGAGTCAATCCCGAAGAACATCCGCGACATCCCCTTAGTGATAAAGAAATCCAAGACATCTGGTAGCCTATTTGGATCCGTAGGCCAGTGTGTCGGTTCCGAAGTGGAGAAAGTAGTGAGAAGATGTTTATCAATACACTTTTTCAGTTCTCTTCCTCTAGTGGTCACCAATCTAGAACCCCAGTGAAGATGCTTTGAATTCCAATCTCCTCCAGCTATGAAGCGGCTGCCAAGACTGTTAAAGTATTCAGTGAATAATTGTTCATTGGTTATCTTATGCTTAGGAGGGCAGTATACGGATGACACATTAAAATCACCATTTCTATCAGAGACAGCAATAGATGTGGCCTGAATATGGTCTGTGCTGAATTTTGGCAGCTCATGATGCTCTATAGTTGATTTTATAATAATTGCAGTACCTCCATGAGCTGTTCCATCCGGGTGATTTGTGGAATAGATATTGAATCCTCTTATTCTTACCAGGCTGTTGTTAACAAAATGAGTTTCAGTTATTAGTAGTATGTCTAGTCGATGCATATGAAGTAGGGTTTCTACTTCATGTGTGTTGGGAGCAAGTCCATTAATGTTCCAAGTGGCTATCTTTAGGGTTGCCATTTAGCCCAACTTAGAGATTAATGACGTTATAAGTTGGAGTAATGTACTCATTTGTTGTAGGACTAGATCAATTTTTTCAGACTGTTTAGAGAATATGTGCTCGATCATTTTAAGAGAGTTAGGCTGTAGATCCAAGTTTGGTTGTGGTGATTTAGAATCAAGGCTATGTTTGGAAGCCTGGGAGTATGATTCTTTCGTGGCATTATCAGGTTGGGGGACTGGTGCTGTACTTCCTTCAGCTATATGCGGCGCTTGATTTGTGGATTTAAAGGATCTTAATGGTAGTCGTTTTGCAGTTTTCCGAGCAAGTATCTCCTTGTACACTTCACATCCTTTATAGTTGGCCGGATGTGACCCCAGGCACAGGGCACAAGTCGCTGGCGTAGTCCGATCCACTTTCGGGCATTCTGAAGTTTTGTGAGCTTCGGCGCACTTGACACAACGGTACGGTTTCATACAATAGTTTTTGGTGTGTCCATATTGTTGGCATCTTTGGCATTGAACAACTGTGTTTCTTTTTCGTGGATCTTCAATGGTGACTATTTGGTGGTAAATCACCTTAATATTCTTCACTGCTTTGTTGTTGGGCCCTGATGAGACGTTCACAAAGAACGTAGAAGTGGGTTTCTTGTCCCGTCCATACCTGGCATTTATTATTTCACCATCTATAGAATTACCCGTTTCCTCTATGGCTTCTTTTATAGAGCTAAGCGGGGTTGTGTGGTGCAAGTTCCTAATGACTATTCTATAGGGCCTTTTGTCCTTTTGATTAAAAGTGTGCCCAATCAATCCCTTTTCACGAATAGTTGAAATCACATTTTTATAAACTTCAATATTAGCAGTAGTGATTTTGATTTGATTCTTGTTGATCATTTTGTATGTAAATTGACTTTTTTCCGCAGATTTCTCAATAAGTTCTGTAAGCTTGTTTAAGTCCTCTATGCCATATAGGATAATGGGTGGCGGCTTATTAGGTTTTTCTTTGTATAGAGGTTGTTCAGCTTCTTCAGTTAAGTCAACTGTCAATCCACTGAATCGGTTTGAAATTTCTACCCGGTCTGGCGAGGGAGATCTTGAATTTGAGACCTTTCTTCTCTTCGGACATCTTATAGAGGGAACTCTTTGCCAAGGGGGAGGTTTGGCAGATGATTGACTCTGTGGATTCACTTTGTCCGAGGATTCAGTCTCCATGGCATTTGGGTTTGTACTAGGTGTAGAACCACTTGGTTGGCTTGTCATTGAGGCACTCCTTGGTCTTCTGGCGAATAGGCTTGGATGGAAGGCCTGTTGAACGAATTTTTTATTTTGTTTTTCAAATGTTGGCGAAATTATGCCCCCCCCAGATACGATGGGGCAGCCTGAGTTAGACTCAGAGAGGGATTCTCCGGTTGTTAGGCCGGTACCCTCCTGGGGTAGATTTGTTTTTAACTCCGCTTCCATGTTTCTTTCACCTTCTTTTACAACTCCAGACATTTTAAGGGTTATTTCGACCCTAAGGCTCGCTTTAGCCTCTTCCAGCTGGTTTCCCAGCCGGGGGTATGGTTATCCCGCCATTGCTCGGTCGCCAGAGCCTCGTCGGTTGTCTGGCAGGGGGCACCACGGGGACTATTTTGTCTCCGCCGTATAAATAAAAATCAACTACATGTATTTTCAACTAAATCGCACCTGCTCTGTACCACTATATTATTGAACTTGGTTGTTGTGCTGTTATGCAGCGCTCAAAACATAAATGTCAAATCGAAAATTTTAAACATTAACATTCGATAACGCACAAAACAACCTAAATAACCTAGATGCTGTGTCTGTGTCGGATGCTTCGATTTGTAGCCTGGAAAACTGTGTTCCACCAAATTTCCTACCTAATCAAACACTTAAGATCATCACTCAGAACATAAGAAGCATAAATAAAAACATAGCGGGTTTTATGACTACACTTGCTCGAACAAAACTTGACTGGGACATAATAGCGTTAACTGAGTGTTGGCTCCCGAACACCCACAATATTCCCGAGTTGTCGAACTATAATTATTATCTTACCAACAATAATCATACACAAAATGAAGGTGTTGTACTGTATGTACATAAAAACCTACAATTAGTTGCCCAGGAGCCGTCATTCTTAGATGCTAACTGTCTCGAATTAAAAATTAATAGAAACACTGTTCTTTTAGCGATATACCGCCCGCCGGGTTACAAAGACCTAGATAACTTTCTCAACTCCTTAAATATTACCCTAACTAGGCTATCCAAATACAACACTATAATTATCGCGGGAGATATCAATATAAATATACATGAACTCTGCAAGGATTCCGCTAAACATTCCTACCTAAACTTACTGGCTACCCATGGTCTCTTACCTGCTCATACAATACCTACGCGACAACAAGCTTGTCTTGACCACGTCATCCTGAAAACTCGACTACCTGCTTCTACTTCAGTCGCACACTCTGCTCTAACTGATCATGAGACAGTAATGCTATTCTTGTCAAAACGAATGCCTAAAATAATCACAAAAAATTGTATCCGTTTTAATCATGTTAAGATAGACTTAGACCTAACACAACTAGACTTTAGTGAAGTATACAAGACCCAAGATCCTCATGTGGCAGGGGAAACAATCACAAGATTAATAAAACACGTGATAGACTCAAACTCCATATCTGGTAAGACTCCGAACCGTAAATATTAAAGCCATGGATTACTCCTGGTTTACTTCGCTGTATACGGCATCGAGACACATTGCATAAACAATTTAAACAGGCGCCTCACAATGATATTTTAAAAATTACTTTTACCAGATACAGAAATTATTGTAATAAATTATTAAGAAAATTAAAAATAGAATCAGAAAAAAATGAAATCAGTACAGCTGGAAAAAACAATAAACAATTATGGTCGGCTATAAATAATATAGCCGACCATACCGAAACGTGGTCGCTCACAATGGGCCTCATCAGAAAGCTCAAAGTCACCCAAAGGGCAATGGAGAGGGCTATGCTCGGAGTTTCCTTGCGTGATCGAATCAGAAATGAGGACATCCGCTTGAGAACCAAGGTTACCGACGTAGCCCGAAGAATCGCCAGACTTAAGTGGCAATGGGCAGGGCACATTGCTCGCAGAACGGATGGCCGATGGGGCCGAAAAGTTCTGGAATGGCGACCGCGAACCGGAAGACGTTGCGCTGGAAGGCCTCCCACTAGGTGGACCGATGACCTGGTCAAGGTTGCAGGAACCCGCTGGATGAGAGACGCACGGGACCGGTCAATGTGGCGACGCCTGGGGGAGGCCTATGTTCAGCAGTGGACGTCTTTTGGCTGAAATGATGATGATGATGATGATAAATAATATAACAAACAGGTCGAAAAGGAAAGCCAATACATCAACACAATTATTAGCCTCATCAAGTACCCCACAAAATTCCGTAGACCATGTCAATGACGTTTTTGCCAAAATAGGTGAAACACTAGCAAAAAATATAAAGGCTACACAAACAAAAGCTACAAAGGTAAAACTTTGTAACAGAGCGCAATCCATGGTATTGCTCCCAACAGATGAGGAAGAGGTAGCGGGAATATTAATGTCACTTCGAAATAACTGTGCCGCAGGATGGGATGGGATATCCGGTGACCTTTTAAAAAAGCATTCGGCCGTAGTCGTGCCTCCGCTAACGTACGTATGTAACCTTGCCATTTCTTCTGGTAAATTTCCAAACGTATTCAAAAAGGCCATCATACACCCGATCTACAAGGGTGGGGACGGGAGCCGTGTTGATAACTACAGACCTATATCTGTGTTGTCTGCCTTTTCCAAAATACTGGAACGGGTAATGAACAGCAGACTTGTGAGCTACTTGGAAAACCATGATCTTGTCGCACCAGCCCAATTTGGCTTTCGCTCAGGTAAATCCACCTCTGACGCGGTCCATGAGCTAACAGACTATGTAGTCACAAACATGGGTGGCGGGGATAGGGTCATGGCCATATTCCTGGACCTAGCTAAAGCTTTCGACACGGTTTCTGTCCCAATTCTTGTAAGCAAAATGGAGAACTTGGGAATCAGAGGACTTCCACTGGACCTCTTTAAAGATTATCTTAGTGAGCGTACCCAGAGAGTAAAGATAGATGAATTCATCAGTGGGGAGCAGAGGATTAACTACGGCACGCCTCAAGGCAGTGTCCTTGGGCCTTCATTGTTCCTCATTTATATCAATGATCTGGGTATGCTCACTATCCCGAATGGCAAAATCATTAGCTTTGCTGATGACACTGCCCTCTTGTTCAGCGCGAAATCTTGGAAAGATGTCTATGAGCATGCACAACTAGGCTTCAATACAGTATCCAACTGGCTACGCGACAATCTTTTGACCCTCAATACAACCAAAACCAATTACATAGCTTTCTCCATAAAAAACAATAGATCCTTCCAAACATTACGTAAAATAGTAGCTCACTCTTGCACAAACCCACTGACCCATAGTTGTAACTGCGAACCGCTAACCAGGGCTCAGACTGTAAAATACCTGGGAATTACAATCGACCAAAATCTAAAGTTCCAAGAACACATAACCATTCTTAGTAACAGATTACGGAAACTAATATATGTGTTCAAAACGCTAAGACATGTAGTTGATAAAAACATCCTCAAAACAGTATACTATGCCCTTGCTCAATCTGTAATATGCTACTGCATCACCTCTTGGGGTGGAGCTCCAAAAACAACCCTTATAGAAATTGAAAGAGCCCAAAGAGCCATACTGAAAGTGTCAACTTTTCGACCATATCGCTACCCCACTGAACAGCTATACAAAGAAAATGAAGTCCTGACGGTGCGGCAACTGTTTATATTGCACATTCTACTAAAACAGCATGCTCTCTTGGTTTATAATCCAACGCTGTCCAGGGGGAAAAGACGATATGACCCAGTGGAGCGCCATCATCTACGTCACAAAACTATTTTTGCAAGGCGTTACTTTTGCTATCTAGGTGGCTACTTATATAATAAAATTCATAAGGTGTTACATATCTTTAACCTCACAAAGAATAAATTAAAAAATGACTGGCTATTAAAATTAAACTATAATGATACTGAGAACCTCCTTAAAATAATGACCTAAGCACACGATATCTTACTCACACACACCTACACACGCATACACCCACAGGCATCACACACCACACTCACACACAATCACCCATACTACATTTATCTACTAACATCTTCTTCGCATACTTAACCTAGATTTTAATAATTGTAAATGTAACTATAAAATGCTGTATGTTTGATTACTCACTACATTCTGTCAGCGCGTCTAGTACATAATGTGTAAAATGAAAATGTAAAGGGGTGGGATCCTGGTGTCCTGAAACACAGGCCATGAGCCTAGCTTAGGCACCAGTCTCCCACAATATATAATAAGTACCTGAATTGTGTATCTTGTCGAATCTGACCATTGTAAACTAATTTATATATATTGTGGTGAGAAAATAAAACTTTATTATTATTATTATTATTTGAAAGGTTCTTATAGTAAACCACTTTTTAACTTTGTTTCTGTCTGTTTAATCCGCCTAATCTCCAAAACGGCTGGACCGGTTTTGGGGGTATTTTACTGAAAGAAAGCTGGTATTATTCTAGTTGATTAAATATTTTACTGCTACAGAACATAAAGCTATTTACGTCTAGATTTCAGCCCTCAGAGTTCCATTTAATCTAGTGGTCATGTAAGCGACCGCTGATCATGAGGTCCATGGTATGATTCTTAGGCCAAGCAAAGTGCTATTGGAATTATCCATCAGAAATATCTCTGTAGGATTTGTGCCAAGTCGATGGCACTAGACTCGCCCCCTAATACTTGGGACTTAACGTAACTGACGAAATTTTAGAGTACTTTTCGCTACATCTTTGCCTAACCATTCGGAGATTACCGGCATAATGTTATAATATTATTAGGAATCAGAAGTGAAATACGTGAACAAAATAAACAATGTTTAATATCTTTTGAATTACACTTTTACAAAAATATCAAGACAAACATTTTAAACAATAATCAAATAGAAATAGCACTAGCAAATGGAATAATCAGTACACGATCAAAAACATAAACCAAAATTAGCGAAGCACACGATAATAGTCGGGTAGCAAGTCCTTTCCGAGCGCCGTCCAAGCAAAAAGTGACCGCTGCACCGCCGCTCGCCTCGTTTTATGAACTTCTGTCGGTAGCCGTACGTCGACCGGATGCAAACCGCACGGCTACTGGCTGATGGCGTGACTTTGAGCCAACACGGCCTCTCCTGACGCTCTGACGTCCTCGTCAGCTTCCAACAAGGCGGCTGAGTCTTCGCTGTCTCCTTGATAGCGTGTCTCACAACGCCAGTGGGGCGTGCTGGCACAGTGGAGTGCCACGCACAACTGCGCCTGTAGGGCGCGCTGGCACCGTGGAGTGCCGCACACAACTGCGCCTGTGGGGCGCGCTGGCACTGTGGAGTGCCGCACACAACTGCGCCTGGGGGGCGCGCTGGCACCGTGGAGTGCCACGCACAACTGCGCCTGTAGGGCGCGCTGGCACCGTGGAGTGCCGCACACAACTGCGCCTGTGGGGCGCGCTGGCACTGTGGAGTGCCGCACACAACTGCGCCTGTAGTAGGGATGGGTCTTAAATTAATAAGCTGCTAAATTAACACTGCTAATTTTTTTTTTTTTTTTAGTGTCAACACCTGTTAAATAAGTTCTGATATAGCTGTTAAATCTAGCAGTCACAACTGACAGTGACAAGTTCCGTTTCTATTGAATTGGTTTCAACACGAGTTATTTAGCAACTAGCGAGCGGGTTGATTTAACTCACCGCTAAGTGCTAACTGCTGAATTCGGAAATATTACATTTAAAGAGAGTTAAATAAAGACTGATCTTCGTTACGAAGGTTTACCGCGGGATAAGATAAAAAGATTAGAAGAAAATTACAAATACAAAAATAACAGACATGAAAAAAAGAAATCGTTGTAAATAAATTGATTCTCATTACAAATACGCCAACAGAAAAAGTTAACAGTCCTAAGCCTGTGAAAAATATGAAGGAAATGAGAATTAATTATGTTAAAAATCTGTCTGTGACTAAATTTAACAGTTGCTAAAAATAACTGCTAATTTTAAGTGTTAATTATTTTTTGCATTAGCATTTAGCAGTGTTATTATTTTTTAACGCTTAAGCCCATCTCTAGCCTGTAGGGCGCGCTAGCACCGTGGAGTGCCGCACACAACTGCGCCTGTAGGGCGCGCTGGCACCGTGGAGTGACGCGCTTAACACGTCAGTAGCGCGCTGGCAGCCTGGAGCTACGCGCTTAACACGACAGTAGCGCGCTGGCAGCCTGGAGCTACGCGCTTAACACGACAGTAGCGCGCTGGCAGCCTGGAGCTACGCGCTGTACACGCCAGTAGGGCGCGCAGTCGGCCTGCAGCGACGCGCTCGGCCTGCAGCGAGGCGCTGGCCTTCAGCGAGGCGCTCGGCCTGCAGCGAGGCGCTCGGCAACGTCAGAAGGCGCGCAGTCGCCTTGCAGCGACGCGCTCAGCAACGCCAGAAGGGCGCGCAGTCGCCTTGCAGCGACGCGCTCAGCAACGCCAGAAGGGCGCGCAGTCGCCTTGCAGCGACGCGCTCAGCAACGCCAGAAGGCGCGCTCGGCAACGCCAGTAGGGCGCGCAGTCGCCTTGCAGCGACGCGCTCAGCAACGCCGGTAAGGCGCGCTGGCACCCTGCAGTGACGTGCACGTTCACGGCGTCATTGTGGCAAAGCCCTGGCAACCACTGCTAAGGCCAAGCAGCGTTGCGTTGCGTCCATCCTTGTGTAATGGTTACTCTGCAAACAAAAACAAACAAGTTTACAACAGAATTTTGTTCCGCTCGATCAGTCCTGACCAAACTTTAGTTCCATTGGGTGGCACCAAATTCGACTCTCATTAATTAAATCAAATGTACTGGAAATTATCGAAAATACAACACTACTTTGACTCAACTACCTTGAGTCATATACCATAGTCGTTCACACCAACCTTAAAAATTCTATTGCAACAAAAACTGCTGAAATCATCGAGTAAAACCTTTAACACCAAGGCTCTCTAACCGAGTAGTACAACAAGAGAGTAATCTCATTCATTAAGGAACATTCAAGTCGAGAATCAAATTCAAAGAAACATTCACCAAACAAAACTTGTCAGACAAGAATACCAATAGGCACATAGGGATGTACGAGTATAAGCACATTGTTAGCATATCACACATACTTCTTCCACAACACTGTAGGCATAGGCTCCAAGTTTGCATACCCCTCAGTGGCTGTTGACATCACAGACTTCCACACACACTGTAGGCATAGGCTCCAAGTTTGCATACCCCTCAGTGGCTGTTGACATAGGCACATTGTTAGCATATCACACAGACTTCCACACACACTGTAGGCATAGGCTCCAAGTTTGCATACCCCTCAGTGGCTGTTGACATAGGCACATTGTTAGCGTATCACACAGACTTTCACACAGACTTTCACACACGCAGCTGAGGTCACGCGCTTGACCAAACCACACGTTCATAAGTAATGGTTTACTATGCAAAGAGACAAAACCTGACCAAACATCTACGACAGAACCTGACCAAACATCCATTAGGTCCTACTCTCGTTGATAAAATCAAACGCGGCTAAACTGGAAATTATCGAAAATACAACAATCAACCACCCTTACATTGTCGTTTAAATCAATCTTAAAAACATTATTGCGTCAAAAAAATGCCAGGTTCACAAAAATCATCGAGTAAAACCACAGATCTCTAACTGACTAGTAAACAAGTCTATCTCCCGTGTGTATCACTATTTGACTTAACACTACGGTCTTTCCAGACCCTGACCTCAACCAGAGCTAAACGCACAACATACAAGAAACACACCCACTGTCTACTCGAGTTTCCTCAAAAACCTTCAATTTTAATCAGACTACGACTACACAATAATTACTGGTACTGTCTAACACAATACAGCCGATAGAATCTCTTGGCTTGCAACCACAACTTTACTTCATCAAAATCCTTATAAACATCAACTGATACGTAACTCATTGTCATCTTTCTTAGCCTATCATGTGTATTATAAAGCAACTTCTATAATAAAGCAAAACTTATCAGACTTTACAGTGCACCTGTATACGGCCTACGTCTTCACACGAAAACAAGTCAACTGATCATATTGCGTAGGGGTTTGCATTTACGCATACCATGATTATTCGAGTTTGATGTGCCAACAACTGCACTTTTTGGTTTCAAATATACGGAAAACAAGACTTTTGACTGTATTTTGTTTTGTTCATAATTGCGGCTTTTATTTGAGCATCAGATATCACAAATCACAACGTTGCCCCTCACCAGGAATTTCTCCTGTATCGTGGGTACCTTCACAAATATTTAAACTCACATACACAAGTACCCGACTTAAAAAAAACTATCTGTAGGTCATACAGGTACTTGTACTCGTAACGTCATTATAGCACAGTGACCATATCGACTTCACGCGGACACAATGACCGAAATTCGTGTTTAAAATGAGTCCACGTGCTGTTATTGGTCAACCAATCGTTAAGCGACGTATTAGCACCACCATGTAAATAACCACCAATGCGTCCGAGGCATTGTCAATCACCCCAGTGACCTTATAAACACACACATAACATCACGCCTGCAATCCCCGAAGGGTTAGGCAGAGGTACCCAGTATACCCACATTTCGCCAGTTATGTTAAGACATAAGCTTAACCATGTAATAGGGGTGAGCCCATTGTCACCAACAGGGCACAAATCCAGAAAATAACACTTTGCCCGACCCGGGAATCGAACCCAGAACCTTCATGCTCATAGTCGCGCTTACGACTACTAAACCAACGAAATATTAAAATGGTTCGATCTTACTTGTATCAGGAACGAAAGTAAACCAATCCTGTCCGGAGCGTCGCCTCAACCGCGAGAGCGGTTACACAGGACTTCGCGTCCTCACGCGGCTCCTACGACGATCTCGTTCGCGCTTGGAACGGCGATCGGATCCCGAAACTTGCTATACGTGACCTTCCACTCCACTTATGGTGGCTACGAGATCGCTTAGAACGCAAGGCACTAGTTTTTTGAACGCGAACAACTCAATCTATCCATTGCTAACTACTACCCGCTTTTATCTAAAATTAAAAGCCTGAAAACTAGTTTTTAACTTGTGGGCGAAAAGAATCTTTATCCCACTTCTGATATTAGGAATCAGAAGTGAAATACGTGAACAAAATAAACAATGTTTAATATCTTTTGAATTACACTTTTACAAAAATATCAAGACAAACATTTTAAACAATAATCAAATAGAAATAGCACTAGCAAATGGAATAATCAGTACACGATCAAAAACATAAACCAAAATTAGCGAAGCACACGATAATAGTCGGGTAGCAAGTCCTTTCCGAGCGCCGTCCAAGCAAAAAGTGACCGCTGCACCGCCGCTCGCCTCGTTTTATGAACTTCTGTCGGTAGCCGTACGTCGACCGGATGCAAACCGCACGGCTACTGGCTGATGGCGTGACTTTGAGCCAACAATATTATATTACTACCTGTGGCTTCCCCTGCTTGAAAATGTCGATTTTACATACAAACTGTCATTCACTATTTAAATCTCATAGGGGTTTAATTTCGAAAAACCCTACATTATTCCATGTCTACATTATTTTTATAGGGAACGTCTGAATAAAATTTCAGCTTTCTAGCCTGTCTAATGGTTTGGACTGGGTTTTGATGAGCAGTCAGCCAGATCTTTTTTTTTGTTTGGAAGGTGGCAAATAATCAAATGACTCCTCCCGCTCTGGGCAGAGCGGTAGAGAGTGTCAGACTTCTACTGACTAAAACCCACCCATGTTCCTTCTTACCCCTTTGTGTCGATACCGCAGTATCTCTTTCGAACAACCCGCAGCCCCGACGAGGTCAGTCAGGACTTGTATTTTTATTTACATAGATAAAACTCTTACACCCGTATTTATAAACAAGTAATTACAATTACTTGAGTAAATGTCATTGTTTAAGATACGATATTTTTTCTCTGTAGTTTAGTAATTCCTTAATGTTAGAACTATCAAACGTTAGAATTCTTAATTTTCTTTCATTGGCGATTCTAACTTCGTTTAAATTCTTGCTTAATGCATAAAAATATTTGCATAAGTAATTACTTAAGTCCAAGTAATTACTTTGACTTGACTAAAAATATGGGAATTAGAATTCTCCAAATCACGTATGGTTGAGGTCTGTATAAACAGCCCAATTTCTCATAATTTCTGACTTACACAGAAACCTACTAGTAATTGTTTCAGTTCGCCCGCAGTTTGACATGTAATTACGAGTGGATAGCCCTGTTTGTTGTTCTATGCAAATACTATGTTCCCCTCTGTGTCAATAGCGAGTTAGAGATTTGTTATTGTGACCTTGCTGTGTTCTGGGCTTATTTGGTTTATTAATTTATAGTTTGTTAGGTCTTTCTTAGGGTTTGGTTTGTTATTGTAGTTTGTTTACGGGCCTAGGGCGGTTGCTACGGTTTTAGATTCATAAGTACCTAATTAGTCAATGTTTTTAATTTTGTGTTTTTGGCCTCTTTTTGTGAAAAAGTGGTGAAGTACACTACGTGAATGTCTTGTGGGTCGGTGTATGTAGCCAACCTTTATTTTTATTAATTTAAAGATTATTCCATAGCAACTGCAGCGTACAGCTTTAACACTCTCACTGCCAGCAATAATATAGCATAGTTCCAGCTCAGCAAGCCATGGGGTCCGCTGGCGGGTCCCAACGATTCCGATGCAGCAGGCCAGAATGTTTTGAGCACGCCATGGGATCCGCTGTGACCCCCTAAATCGAAACTGATTTTCATACTACTGGCCTGCTAATATAGAAAAAACGGCCTACTGTTAATGTTTCTTTAAATTAAGACTGGATGGCCCTTTGCACTCGAAAACTTTGGACCCACCAGCGGATCCCATGGCAGTGACAGTGTTAAGCCCCATTTATAAGCCTTGTACCAAAGCCCAGCCGAGCCCCAAATGTTTGAGAATATTCCAGACTTATCTAATATACCATTACGCCTGTAATCCCTGAGGGTAAGGTCCTACCATACACCAGTTACTGATACACCGGTACCTAATACACACCCACATTGCCACTAAGTCGCATGAGATAGCGGGCGAGCCTATTTCCACCAACCACCCAAAAAATCTAGAGCTACTGAGCAGTTCCTCATGGAAAAATTCAGTAACAGTTTGTCCGACCAGGGAATCGGATCCTGGACCTCAAGTTCAGTGGTCGATCTTGTTACTAGACCAATAAGGCATCTACTTGTTCATAATCAGCATTAGGGTGGAATACCCATGTTCGAGAGCAGCGGAGGTTGGGTGGCGGCCCCAACTTACGAACAGTAGATCGTGGGTTCGAACCCAGGTGTGTAATTTATTTCATCACCGCTGGTCTCAAAACGGTGAAGGAAAACATCGTGAGGAAACCGGCATGTCTTAGAACCAAAAAATTCGAAGACATGTGACATCTACCAATCTGTACTGGGCCCGCGTGGTAGATTAAAGCCCATTCCCTCTCAAAAAGAGAGGAGGCCTGTGTCCCTGTAGTGGGAACATTAATAGGCTGTTGATGATGACCCATGTTTGTAGATGCGCAAAAACCAAAACTTGTAAACGCTAGCCCAACAGCCAATTTCGTTTTGTCCACTCCTGTCTATTCAAGTTAAGGTACGTACACACCGTACAGTAATTGGATGGGTCAACAACTTTATTCGATAACGTGCCCGGCGTCTCGTGCTCGAAGCATAAGTGGATTGAACTGTGTTTGGACGTTTTCTCCAGTTTACTACAAGTTTCCACCTTGTATTTGGTATTTTGTTTTGCTATGCAAGCGTGTGTCGATGACCGCATCATTGCTTGCCTGCAACGTTCAGTAAGACAGCTTGTAAAATATGAAGAGCATTAAATAGTTAAATAAACATAACATCACGCCTGAAATCCCCGAAGAGTAAGACAGACATGTACCTCTTTAGGCAGATGCTTGTCAATAATTTATATACAAACAATTAACCAAAAATATCTAAACACGTCTTACTCTTTATACCTAGATTTTTTTGTCACCAACTTCAGAAACTGATTTTTCTTCTAAAGTTTATTTTTCACTTGAACTCGGTTTTATTGAACACCAAATGACTGTTCTAGGTATAAAGAGTAAGTAAGTTATTGTTCAGATATTTTTGGTTAGTTGTTTGTATAGAAACTATTGACAAGCATCTGCTCAGATATTAATGAATGTTCAGATATTAATGGTAACTTGTAGTGTATGGATCATGACATTTTAAATTGTTCAGAAGTATTTGGTCACCTTCTCTGCTACAATATATCTGATGGCGACTGTACCATTGTACACTCACATTTTTCGCCTCTAATGATTTAAGTCCATTATTTAAGTAGGCCTTTTCCATAAACTGGACACAAATCCAGACACAGACTGAGTCTGGATTTGTGTCCAGTTTGGCTGCTACTAAGAAATTCCTGATGGAAAACCCATTAATAGTTTCCAAGACCGGTGAATCAAACACATGACCTCATGATCAGAAGTCACACTTGCAACCTCTAACCCAACGAGGCAGAAAACATTAAAAAACGTTGAATCCCTTAATAAGGAGAGAATTGGGTGTAAAGCTCCTCATCCCCCATAGAAAAGGGAGGATCCTCCGACCGGACGGGTGTTGTGTCCGGCGGGCTAACTGCCCGACATTTATGTAAGTCGGGAACTCCTATATAGGCTTATGTCGCGGATAATGTTGATAGCGCGATGTAGGATTTCTGTCGATCGTTTGTTAGTACGCAGGTGTTGCGATTGATGTCGCTAGTCGCCACATCACTCTCCTCCGAGACCGGAGGTCGAAAGCAGGTTAAGTCTTGGCGCTTGTCAGCCATTGGAAGGTTCCAGTGAGTCGGAACCGGATGCCGCATAGTTCACGGTGAGTCGGAACTGTCTGCGGTGATGCCCCAGTGAGTCGGGGTGATGCTGCATATTAGCTCCAGTGAGTAGGAGTGATGCAGTGCTGCGTTGTGGCTGGCTGCTGCGTCGACCAGGAGAGAAGTGCGTCTCTTGCTGACCGGCCGAAGTGCAGTGTGCTGTGCCAAAGTCGCTGATGAGGCTGGGGGTGATGTCCAGGAATGCGCTTCCGCTGCATGCTGGTGGACAGGATACCCCATGAAGCCGTGGATGCTGGCTGACGGTATGACTCGCTGCTCGAAGGCGAAGGGGAAGTGATGACGACGTATGAAGTGCTTGCACGAAGGCTGCGCTGACGATCACGTCGGGGTCACCAGTTTGGGGGGGATGAGGAACAGGGTGTAAAGCTCTTCATCCCCCATAGAAAAGGGAGGATCCTCCGACCGGACGGGTGTTGTGTCCGGCGGGCTAACTGCCCGACATATGTAAGTCGGGAACTCCTATATAGGCTTATGTCGCGGATAATGTTGATAGCGCGATGTAGGATTTCTGTCGATCGTTTGTTAGTACGCAGGTGTTGCGATAGATGTCGCTAGTCGCCACAAATACTATAAGTTGCGACATATCAATATTTTACATAAAAACAACCACTCGCAATCTAAGATTAGTTAGTTTGTATTTAGGTTAGTTTAGTTTATATATTTAGTATAGTCTTACTTTAATGTTTAATATACAATAAAATATTCATTTCTTTATTCAACTATTCTACTAAAAACCAAACCGTTGAACCAATAACCGCTCGCTTGGTTTACGAAAACTATTTTTATTACAAAACCGTGAAATGTTGTGAAGTTCTTTGTCCCAGCCGATGTGATTTGAATTCAATAAACGGCAAGGGAACGACTCAGATCGTTTTCCATGGAAATGAAGGGAGAGACTTTTATTTTGAGAGAAAGAATAATTCTATTGGCAGGTAATCGTTGCAGAGATTGGAGGTAGATATTAAAAATCCACTGGGAAGCTATTCAGGCATCCGATGGCTTTGCCATTTTCATTGTTGGAAAATTTATGCTCAATTTTTTTTGTATTCCTTTTTTGTATTTGCATTTTTGTGCTCTTTTCGTTTTGGCAGGGAGTTTGCAATTTGTTAGTGAGAATTTGAGAAAGAAAGTGTTTGCACGTTATTCAATTTGTGATGTGTGAGGAAAATTCCAGTCATTCAGTACTTATCCATAGTACTGAACAAATAAATATAAAATAAATAAACAACATGAGTTTCAGTTAAGCCCGAGTCCTTATCTTCCGGAGGGCAGCAATCCAGTAACAGTAAATATGGAGTGATACCAACTAACTGTTCTGATTTTTGCAGTATGACAACAGCATTTTAAAATCCGGAAACGCCCAGTCCTTGCATGATCACGCGTGCCCAATAAATAATATCTCAATCAAACAGAGAAACTGAATGCTCAAACAATGGCCGCTGATTTAAACACGTCGAACTTACTGTATCAGATGAAAATCAACATAATTCAGCCTTTCATGAAAATCCAATTGAATTTGTCCATTTTAATAAGTTTAATTAATAGATAGGGGTGAATTGTGGCGCCTTTTACGTTATCAATTGACGTATTTGCATATTTCACACCATTGATATATGCTTTTTGATTTAATTAACCTGATATTACCATATTTGGGGCACTATTAATTCTATAATGGTAAAGATAGATGATGACGGGTTTCCATTATGATAGCGTTGGGATAATTATTTTTAATGTTTTACCCGCATTCATTATGTTTTACGCATGTATGTATGTTTAAAGCTGCATCGTTGCGTTTTGGTTTGATGATCAACTTCGACTGTGGAACTATTGATCTCAGGGTTTAGAAAAAATAACATAAATAATCGATTCCAATGACGGTAATGTCTAAAACGTATTGTAATAAATAAGGCTCCAAAACATGGATTTATAGGCCACTTGAGTCCGAAAGATTATGAGCCCATGCTCAAGAAAGCATTTAGTTACTTATCATTGTAAAATGGTGACTGCCGATCTCTGGGTCTGACAAAGTATATTGATATTTCTGCAGGCTATTCTCAACGGGGTATAATTTACGATACTGATGAACTATACACATCTGCCCCTTAAAACCCAACCATCTCCATATTAAAAGCCAATGTTTTCCTTCAATTCCATCTTCCCAACACAATGTTCTAGCCCCTCATCTAACAGTATGATTCAACAACAAATCAAACTACTGTGGCCCTTGTATTGACATTTGTTATTCTGTTTATGTTGCTCCAACTCCAAATTATTCTCTAAACATCAATATGGAGTTGCTAATTCCAGTTTGTGGCAATAGTTTGGTATTTACAACCTTTGTGGGGTATTGACGTGGCGGCGGAATAGATTGGGGAAAGTTTGTGCAGGCTGAATAAAGTATTGAATATTTTGGAGACTTGGAACCATATATTTTCTGCCATAAAGTGATGCTAAAATCTTCCAACTACATTAGCCAAGCAAGCACGACTGCTGAGCATGATGTCTGCTTCCTTTGTCGGACTAGTTTATTTAGGTTTTTTCAATCAGAAAATTCTCAGTAACAGGGATGTTTTGAGATACGAGTATTATATGGAACTTAAACATATCTGGTGGTATGTACTTTTTCTAATAGGTACACTTCTGCTTAAGCCGTCAGGGGTTATAGTCGTCATGCTATATATTATGTTGTTATCACCAACCAGACACAAATTCAGATCTCTGGCTGTCATTGAAAAATTGCTCATGAAAATCTCCAACAAATTTTCAGCCGACCTAATAATCAAATCCAAGACCTAAAAATACATACCTAGATTATAAAACACCTGCAACACCACCATTAATCTAAAGTTTAATCTTGCCAGTGCCTGTAATCAGTGGCAGCTAGACTGGCTGGCAATGTTTTACGAATGGCAGAATTAGGAATAGTGTCAGTAATTACTCGGACGAGTCCAGTCACAAAGCGCTCTTTACTCGACCTGCTAATTTTAAGCTAACAAAGGCAAAGGGTAATGGAATTATAACTTACTACGGCTACACGTAACAGAAGTAAAAATCATCACGTGTAGGGGATTTTCGTTTCATGAACATTTAAATCGCATTCAAGAACTATCATGCAATGCGATGCGGTGGAAATTTGCTTAACGTTACTTTTTGAGTATTATTTTATATGGAACAAGCCTGCAACACTATTCCTAAACTCCTGAAAGTCAGAATTAACAGTAGAAACCACCAGAATTTTGCCCAAGAAACTTAAATCATTTTTCTAGGAACATTGTCTTTGCCGAGACAATGTTCCTAGAAAAATGATTTAAGTTTCTTGAATCCTGCAACGAAATGAATCTGAAAAGAATAGCGGAGGAGAAGGAAAAAAAATCAAACTACCCTCTATATCAACATTACAGAGCACAGAACAGAATAAAGCCAATAGCCACAATGCAATGGGACGTATACAATTGGGCCAGTCAAAGCCCAGTTGCCTAGCACTACGGATAAATATTTATTATCATTAATATTAATGGGTCCTAACTTGTGTCGTTTTAAGAATTAAAGCTTTAAATTACATAAGAAAAGAGGGTCCCCAAATTTTATTGTTAACGCACAATCATGAACTTCTAATTCGATTTGTGGTTTGAATCTCGCTCACTTTTTTACTTTATGAACACAAATGACAACAGAATTAACTTCTGTTGTCATTTTTGTTCATAAGCAAGCTAGATAAATAATGCGAACAACTACGACAAAATACTAATAAACAAATATGTAGCACAATACACTCATTTTATTAACTCAAACAATTTATGCGAAGTAACAAAAAATTAACTGCAAAGTCGGATAAGTGAAATATTTGCGCTCACTGCAGTAAACTGACCAAATGAACATCGCAAATAAAAAGTCGTAGCATGTTCACACGGAATTATCTCTCACACAAAAAGAGGAATTCTCTAAATGTAGCGAAGCCATTGTTTTACAGAATAATGCGCAGTTGTACAATATTATTTATGCGTTCATTACGACAGGTCATGCCGATAGTTCCAGCAATAACCGTACTAACATTAATTTAAATTGAATTATTAAGTTTACTAACGAACCTACCAATTTTAATAGGACCCCTTTTGATAACACATGTGAGATTTTGTACAAGACAGCGATCGTGAATGCGGGGGATGAGGGAGCTCTTGTTACGCTAGCTGTAATTCATTAGATGGGTTCTTGGTCTAGAGATTATGTCCCAGCTAAAGGGCCTGATAACAAAATTGGAACCTCTTGGGCCCAATTCGGTGATTAACAGATACATGATAGGTGTACCCCAAAAGACAGCGTTTCGGAAGGTGTTAAGTTCTAACTTAATGGAACTTAACCCTTCTTTGCATGGTGATGGAAATTTCAATCATAATATTTAGTCAACAAAAAAAGGTACTCAAAACCCAAGTACTGTAAATTTGTTGTTGCTGGCAACATTTTATGCGACTATTGCGTACAACAAAACGCAGTTGTCAAAAAATAGCAAACGTCACTGTCAATTACCAGGCCTAGAACTTGTCATTCCGCTGTTTGTTGCGACTGGAAAAAAGGAGCGAGATTTGAGTTTTTTTTAAGGAAATAAACTGAGATATGAAAATACAGTAAAAGTGAAAATGAGTGGAAAAAAGGTTTGTTTTCATGTTTTTGTTGTTTTATGTACAATTTATATCAAAACACTGTGAATAAATTTCTCAAAACTATGTGATGGAAATTTACATCACTATGCAGTAATTTCACTTGTAATGTATGGCAAAATTTGTTTTGTAAATCTTTATTTTATGTTGTTTTTTACATTTACATTTATTTTATTTATTTTTATTTATTTATTTATTTTTATTTATATTTTCTTTTTTATTTTGTTTACATTTACATTTATTTTTATTTTTTTACATTTTTTTTAGTTTTTTTACATAATACATACTTTTATTTACATTAGGATTTTTTTAAATATTTTTCCTTTAATCTAGAGCATTAATTACATCACCCTGATTTTTTTTTTTTAAATAGGAAAAATCATGCAAAGAAGGGTTAAGTTAAGGTAAAATGACTTTCAGCAACGGCTGGAAGTTATTTTAAGGTTTCTGGAAGTTTTTAGGAATGTGTTTTAATTGTTTTTTGTTTAATAAGTCACCGTAAGACAAATTTTACTGATCCTAACCGCCATCAGCATATCCGCATCGGCTACAAGAGACGTTGTCAGATTCAAAATTCTATCATCTTCTTTTCGAGTCGATAACTCAGATTTTGTGCGACCAGTACATGGTGACCTGAAGAGCTCTGTCGTATGCTTCATACAAGTGGAGAGTGCAGTTCATAAGTTTTTCACAGACAATTTTTTTATCTAAAAAAATACTGTTTTCTACCAAACTGCAGTACCTACACGGTCAAGATGTAATTTATGTGTCACCGGGCTCAGAATTATGTACTGAATAGGTGTTAACCATTTTTACGGCGGTTAACCCCCCCCCCCCCCCTCTGTATAACCACACCTCTCTGATACCCCCCATAGATTCTACTATTAATATCATAAACGGGATATTTACCATGTTTGATTGTAGTTTCGAGTTCCCGATATTCAAACATCAACAACAAACAACACAACAAACAAACACAACAACAAACATGGTAAATATCCCGTTTATGATATTAATAGTAGTGTCAGTGACCATGTCAGTTTAAAAACTTATACCCCCCATAGATTGTACAATATGACACACAAAGGAACAAAGTTACTCACAGAATACCTGTTCGAAACCATTTCATAAGGCCGAAGTGATAGAAGACAGAAACTATTTCTGAAATAGTTACTAATATAGATTGTTGAGGATATTTCTGTCATTGTTGCCTCTATCAATAGTTTGGACTGTTTGACTGTCTTTTACCTACAATATAGAATCTTTGATAAATTATGGGCATTATATGAAATCTGTTTAGATGATGCGTCTCATACATACGGCACGTTACTGTTTTATTTTCATGAAACACTTTTCTACTGGACTGTACATACAAACTTTGAAATTAGCTTGTACCTCAATATAGTGGTTCGAATCGCCCCATTCCTAAGATCGATTCACACCGCTCCGCACTCCATGGACCGCCGCGGTGCGAAACAGCCCATTCTTAAGAGCTCTTCTGCGTTTCACACCGCGGTCCGAACCGCTCGTGGTCCGAAACGACGAAAGACCCATTTCAGCAGCCACGACTCTTCGTGTACATTTTACATACAAAATCACTGTCACGCTTGTTCGCCAGTTATGTTTAAGTTTCTTGTACGGTCCCCATTAGTGGTCCCATCCAGTCTCTGTGGGTGCTACAAAGAAATTCCTTATGGGAAAACCCCAATAATACTTTGCCTGACCTGGTAATCGCACCCAGGACCATACTTAGCAGTTGCGCTTGCGATCACTAGGCCACCGAGGTAGTAGCCTTAAAAAGATAAAAATAAATCAACATTATTTAAAAGTGTCATAATTGTCAACTTAAATTTTACACTTTTAAAACGCAGGCCAAGTTTAAATAAATAAAGTCCAAGAATATCGCAATTCACCCCAAAAGCTATTTGTACAGAGTGAGGTTTAAATATTCAAACTTCGTAAGTGGCTCACTGGGAAGTGACATCGGCCGTAGAAAACCCACTAAATCATCAAAGTACTTTTAAATTAAACCAAAAACGTCTTGAAGACAGTCTGAACCAAGCCTTGGGGTAAATTGGCCCCTTCCAGAATTTGTCTGACAAACTAAACTTAGTCAAATTAATTTAGTGGGACCCATCATTGTACTGAATACAAAGTTCATTTTCTTGGCGGCAACCGTAAGTATTGCATGAACAACTTTGAGCAGTTATGTGCTTAACTATTTCAATAATGATTTGGAATTCTGATGGTACATACGATTGGGTAATTTTAGATCTATTGTGTTTCGTATTTTCGAAGTGTTTGTGCTGGTCGAGTTTGTTCGTTGTTAAACTTGTAAAGTACTATGGCCTAGACTGGAATTCGACCGGGTTTCGAGATACCAACTGGTACATTGCTCTCAAAATATCGAAAACACGGAGACAGATCATGTGAAGAAAGAATTATGTGATTTTTGCCTACTCTTCCGCCATTCTTTTCTGATTAATTTGCGGGGTTTGGGACAGTTGTTTATTTTCTCTGGGACTTTGTCAAGTTTCAATGTCTCTGCTATTTGCCGCCTGGTGGTTGCCACTGATGATTCTTGAGTTGCAGTTGTTTGGGAATAGCGTGGCGGACTTGATTGATCATAATTTGAGTAGCAATTTGATTAAAGCTACATCAAGCTACGCTACAGACCTCGGTCCTCCACCTTCTACATCCAGCTTGCAACAACCATCTGTCTTTGAAGGTTATCACTATCAGTCCTTCGGTAAACAACTCCCTGCTTCATCATCTAAAAAATGTTATGTCGACCTTTTTCCTTTCATCGGCCTTGTCAAATGAGTTAATGTATTTTTGCTCTAAGTTTCGATGGGACCGCGCTAACTGAATGCAACATTATATGAACTGCCACTACATGCATTAGTTAGTGCTCATACTGCTTACCCAGTAAGGCTATGGTTTAACCTCAAGACATGTGGCAAGGCAGTTAAAGTGCTTCAGGAATTATGGGTGGACGTCAATTTGTTTCATAGAAATAGAATGCTTCTGTTTGTATGGAACAAATGTAGATTTAATGGTAGACTAATTCATTGTCTGTAATATTGCTATAACTAGTGGTAAATAAATTAATAAATTTTGGAATTAGCTGGGCTCTTTATCAGAGGATTAGACTGTCATCGCACTAGATCACGAAGCACGGAAGAAGAAAGAAGAATGAAGTAGAACTAGAAGTAGAACGAATGAAGCATGGCCTTTGGCCAGCTGTGAGTCAAATAGGCTCATAATAATTCAATTCCTGTTCAATATTTAATAGGCTATTTTAACTAAATTTTCATCATGCCATATTTACCGCGGTACTCATCAGAAATGTCTTTTTTTGTCACGATTATTTATCTCATGTTCAGTGATCTGTAATACTTTTTTATTTTGGGTCCAATTCCTTAAATTCTGACTGGCCAGTGTGTTCTAGACTGTTCTGTGATCGGACTCATTTTCAGTTTTGCAACCATTAATCCAAGATAATACAACATTTTATTTTCTAAATCACGTAAGATAACAAATTATTAATTCTCTTTTACTCAATTTACACCGAACATATTTTCAACAGTCGCTGAATATCCGTCACAACCGCCCTTTTAGTCACAACGCTGCTGAAATAAATTGTCCTTTAATTGCCACGCTAAACATTTTACCTACGTTTCAAGGGGGACCGCTAATGCATACAACTTGAGAAATAAGGAAACTGTCCAGTGTTCTATTTTTTGCTGTTTTTCCTTTAACAAGTAATTTAGCACGTTGATGGGAATGAAATGTGAGCATTTAATGCTTTTATTTGGGTATTTGCTTTAGAATTTTCAGTTTAGCACGAGTATTTGTTTAGTAATTAGTACTTTGTGCCACCCCACGATTTAAATTAAACCGATCTGATTTTTCAAATAATATAGATTGCTGATTCAAATCTATGTAAAATAAGCGGTAAACAGTAGTGTTGTTATTACCTGAAATCGTAAAAGCTTCCCTTGGCAGACATCTTCCAGATTGCACTAAAACTCATCCATCAGTGCAGATTCAATCTGCTTACCACTCCTTACTATTTGCATCTGTCTAGGCGAAGAATCTTGGATATCTACACACTATGATCACTACTCACCACTATTTTAGGTATCTCCTCTTAATCGCCACGCTATCCTTGACTGCATTTTCTTCCATAAATAAATCAATTCCTCACAATCTAAGGACCTTCAACTACAAAAAATAATAACCCCTTTATAAAGCAAAATTCCATTTAATTTAAATTTTACCGTCAGAACGGCGCCTGTTCCCAAGTTCACACTGCGCGGTGTGACACGAGCAGGTGGCTAGCTAAGTAGCCGGTCACTCCACTACAGTGCCGGCAATTTATAGCCTCCGGCTTGGACAAAAGAACACCTAGATTTTGTAGTAATGTACGAGAAATGGTGGTTTAATTGCATGGGCAAATAAATGGTAAGGGTCTAGTGGAATGAAAGTGCAATTGTTTGGATGTATGCCGTTATTAATTTTGGCAAATTTATGTTGTCTGATGACAGGTACAATCATTCATAATCACCATCTCATTTTAGCGGAAAGACTTCCTCTGCTGGATACAGGCCTCCCTCAAGTGTCGCCACATTGATCGGTCTCCTACGTCTCGCACCCAGCGGGATCGCCGCATAATATTTACTCGTGCAATTAAATTTATTTTGATACAATTTGTTTAATACCTAGACAGGTACAATAGTATAATTCTGAAGAAATGAAGATGAAGCTAAACGATTTCCATTAAATAGGGCTACCTAAATACAAAGCAACGGTGAAGGAAAACATCGTGAGGAAACCGGCATGTCCTAGAACCAAAAATTCGATGACTTGTGACATCTACCAATCCGCACTGGGCCCGCGTGGTAGATTATAGCCCATTCCCTCTCAAAGAGTAGAGGCCTGTGTCCCAGCAGTGGGAACATGAATAGGCTGTTGATGAAATACAAAGCAATGGGACCGACAATGCATATTTATGATTGTGCGTAGGGTTCGAACGCACACAAAGCCTTAGCTTTGTGCATTTACTTTAGCCATAATTATACTTCAAAAATATACTTCATCGTGTTATGAACAATTACTACCTCATTCAAAAAAACAGCTGCGTCCTACAAAAGTGTTTGCGTGGTCCAAAATTTGGGGAACTGGGCGAAATAATCCACCACGAAAGAACTGATCGCCCGCCTGGTATCTGCCGGCGTCCACGAAGATAAATAGAATGGTCCAAAATTATGTAGCAGCTTCGTGATAACCGTGTGTACTTTAGTGTCCCCTTCCACCCTGTATATTTCATTGAAGGTAACGTTCATATTGAAACCTAGTTAACCAAAGCCATTTGCACTAATCATTTGGTACATAATGCCATTATTGGACGCTTAAAAGGTCTGTCTATTCTGTCAGATATAACCTTACATCTACATAACATAATTCCGGCTATATTGGATGCTAATAACATCAACCATCGACATCCAATAATCTTGCTAAGTGTATTGGCTACTGCATACTGTACCGACATTATGGGCTAGTACTCACCTAAATGGCAAAGGATTTTTGAAAGCTGACTTTTCAAACGCAAAATTTGTTTTATTTTTATTATTTGATTACTTTGTATTCAGAGAGATTGCGTTGGTGAAGGAAAGCATAGTGAGGAAACCAAACCAGTACATCTGAGAGATATTTCTCGACGGCAAGCAGTACAGCTAAGTCAGAGACACATAGGCGGTGTAAAAACTCTGACACCAAGTTAGTCACAAACCACGTGAAAAAGAAGAAGACGTTTTTTTTTTATAAAGCGTTGCCCTACACTTAAAATTTCTCCTGTATCGTGGATGAGTTTACAAACATTTGAACTCACATACAGAAATACCCAGACCCGAAACAACTATTTGTAGGCCATACAAATATTTGCTCCGTTCAGGGATCAAACCCACGACACGCAGCGCAGCAGTGCAGTCGCTCGTCATCGCTCGTGGAATCAAAAAAGTTTAATCATAATTTGAGGAGAGTTGACCATACCGCGGGAAGTTTCAACATACCTCGGCAAATAATGAAAGTAGTGAACGCTAGCCTTAATATATCCTTCCACAGATTAGGTCAAAGCACTCAGATATTACTGAACAGATGCTGATGATGCATTCACACTTATATTTTACGTTTTAGAATAGAATAGAATAGAATATGTATTTATTCGCTAATGGACAGCAGCAACACAAAAGAGCAGCACATACATAAACAAATAACAACAAACAGCTTAACAGTTTTACTCTCGACATAGGTAGGTGGGTTCACTTTACACCACAATAGAGTCGGATTTTATGCTCGAGGCATATGACGAGGCAACTAGATTTTGTTTTGTTAAATAGTATTCTAGATCTATTCTGTTGGGACGTGTAAAAAATCGATTAGTACAAACTTGCATTTTCTTATTCAACTACAAGTTTATTTATTTCAGAATTTTTCCATTTACTTGTGCTGTAAGATATTGCTTCTTGTCATATTTCATGATCCAGGTCAATGGGAAATACCCTATAGGATTTGATACCAAAGGGCAGCAGACCTGAGAATTCTATATTAATTTCGGCTTGATACTTACACGAGATCCTGAGAAAAAGAGTCAATCTTGACAAACGTAAAGACGGACAACAAAGTGATCCTCTAATAAAATTGTTCCAGGTTCGACATAAGTACGGAATCCTAAACATTCGAGTATACACTTACCACCCGTACTGAGGTCGTGTAGATTACGAGTTTACGACCTATTTTGTTTGCTTTTCGTAGTGACATAGAACCAGACACCATGAATCGTTTTAAACGTCTCTAAATCTGAAAACTAAACCTTTTTTTGGGGGGGGGGGGGGGGGGAAGCTTTAAATAACCCCTCTCGCTCGAAGAGAGTGTCAGACTTCTACGCACAAAAAAAAACCACTCATGTTCCTTCTTAGTCCTTTGTTTCGAGGCCGCGGTATCTCTTTCGAACAACCCGCAGCTGACAACTAAACCTCAGTCAAAAATAAACTTCACGTTGACTTTTTACCACAACACACAGCTAATTGCGCAGACACGACATGCACTTAGCTCTTAAACTACTGCTCATAAATGTACCTACACACACCAAATGTTTCTTTTCTAATGTAAGTTTACATTCTCGACGCTAAAAGCGAGGTGTAAAGATACAGAGGCACATAAGCAGTGTCGGACCTAAGTGCTAGGTCACCACTTCACACGGTACTGGTGTAAATTTATTGCCCTGAGCGCTAGACTAAGAGTGCGCTCTTGGATTACATTTGTTGAATAATTTCTACGGGAGGGTTATTTAAAACTGAGATGTGTGAGAGTTGAGGAATAATGGGGATGTTTATTTCAAATTGTGAAGAGATTTTTTTGTGGAATATAACGTCGTAGAGCCTTGTTTTGAGTGAGTTATTGGTGAGTATAGGCTTCTTCCCTTTTGTAGCGAGTTAATCAAAGTACGAACACATTAAGAAATCATAAAATATGCAAAAATTGGCGAAAAAGGTAACCATGAGACTTCCTCAAAATTAATAGTTAAGTAACCGTCTTGGGTTTAAACGAAAAAAATAAACGCGGCGGTCCCCACCTATTGCTCTGTTTAGGACATAGCTGTGATCGATCGCTTTGAATATAGGACACAGTTGTATATAAAATTAAACAATAAAATTGAAACACGAACGTTTTCCCAACCATTTTTAAATCGACATCAAGCAGCAAATGTAAAGGAAATATTAATAAAACGCCATTTTAAAATAGTATTTCATTTTGTACAATGGAATCAATTGTAAAAAAAACGTATTTACCTGTTATAAAGCGCGGCTGTAGGTACTTGTCTGAAACATCGTCAGTTTTGACGCTTAATAAAATTATAGCGCTTTTATTTCAATGCTACAGTAATCGTACAACTTTTTATTACACAATTAAATGTTCTGGTTGGTATTGTGTTGAAAAAAGACGCGTGTAAAAGCAGGTTAATTTATAATGAGAAAAGTTCAGGGATACGTTTTTATTCATTAAAATTATTTTAATTTGGCTAGGTGATATTTTATGAGAGCTGTGGTTGGTCTACTACCAATTGTAGATTTAAGGTTAAAACCCCAGACAAGCATCACCTGGCTTTTATGGTTTCTTGCCTCTAAAGGAAAAAAGAAACCGTTAAAATATCACTTTGTCCGTCTGTTTGTAAACCCTCTTTTTCCTAAGATCGCAAAGAGGTATCCAGTTAATTTATACTTGAGTCTGCCATCTCTTTCAGCTGTGAAAAAAAAATTAAACTTGTTAGTTTACGCGATCAAAAGATATGAACGCTTATATCGCATACTTTGCAAGGAAATCAGAATCTAGCAATTCACACTTTGTAGATTTTTGTATTGCTCTTTTTAAGAAAAGATTGCGGCCGGTACTTGGGTAAGCGCTTTTATAGTGTGATTGCATTTGCCGCACCAAACTACAATTTCGTCACCTATTAAATTGTTTCCAACACACCGCTCCCACAAAAGTTTACAAAAACAAACAAATAAATAAAATCCGCCATATTTTTAAGAAGCCTGCTAGTTTATAGGACAGAGCATTCGGTCGCCGGCCACCCAACATGGCATTCAACACATGATATATGCTGGCAAGCTAACTGCGCGGAAGTTCTACATTTGTATGGGAAGTCGTAATTTTATGTGTCCCAGTGCCTACACAAAATAAATATTGTGATAGTGTTTCGCTGTAAAAATTTCAATAAATCTGTCTGTACGCATATTCTAGAATATTAATTAACTAGCATGTTTATAATCTACCTTCAGATTTTTGATTTTCTCCGCCTCGGGGCGACAGGGGCGGAGGGAGAGAGGTCGAGCGCTGGGCTCGGCGTGAAGCAGTTCGTATTGAGTCGCGCTGGGCGTTGAACGAGTATTATAGTAGCCATCGGAGAACGGGTGAAAGCGCACGCGCATTGATTAAATCGACTTGTGGAGTCATTTCGCGGCACCCAATTATACTAGTTAAGCAGTACGGTTAGCGACGCTGTGAATGTCGAACGGGTTATTGATAATATCATTGGTTTGCCTTGTCACGGGAGTGCTATTGGGAAGGCACCGAGGCTTTTGTGGTTAGACTAATACGGAGTGAGTGTGGTGGCTCGCGTTAACGGTGTGGCTTGCAGCGACGTGGAAGAATCGTCCGGAACTACCAGCAAACCATCGCAAGGTCATATACACTCATTATACACATACACAGTTACACAACTTGCGAGGGGTCAAGGAAGTGAGACCGGCTCGAAGAAATGAGGTAAGGGTAGCTTTAAGTTCAGAAATTGTAATATTGTTCGGAGGCGCGTATCGCGTCTATTTGATCCCGTTAGGACGGCAGCTGTTCTGAGACCTGTCTTCCATGGGCCCGAGATAAGGTTCGGCTGAGTCCTGGCGCGATCAAAATCTGGTAGCAGAGCAGTGGTTATACCCACTTGTAAAAATTAGTAGGTACTTGGTACCAATTTACTTGTAAAAATTGTGTTCATGTACAGATTCAACTTGTAGGTAGTAGTACATTGACCTACATACCAGTGTACACCTCAAGTTGAGTTTGGAATTATCAATAATAAGTACATAAATGGAATGTGAATATTCGTTGATAAAATAATTTGTTATTTACGTTCGGTTACGCACAAATATAACCTCATCACAAATCGTGTTATGATTGTCAACATTTGAGACATAGAGGAATAACCTCTAGAGCACGTAGAGGAATAAGTTCAAGAGTTGGCATAGCGTCGTAGATTTATTCACTCAACGAATATATTATTATTGTTAGTTCCGGATACAATAATTGTTATTTTTTTTGGTTATTGTTATTTATTATTGCATAATCGCGTATTGAAGTTGGTACTATGGCTCCGTCAGTAACGAAAACTATCGCAGCCAGAATCGAAGCTGAATTGAGATGGTTTTCATCGGTTGTTACGTTGGTAGGTCGCACCGATCGTGAAGATGCGTTATTGTCACGCGCTCGGCAAGTTGACGAACGATATGACGCCGTGTTAAAGTGTCACGCTGAGTATTTAGCATGTCTCGAATCGACGGATCTGTCGTCGGTGGACAAGGATGCTCAGGTGGTACGGGGCAATGTGGACCAGTGTGGGGAAATGTCCATGAGCATAATCCAGGCGGCGGCCGACATTGAGCGATCGCGCATGGGTGACGTCAGGGAATCATGTCGGCCAGCAGGCGTAGGAATTCAGGCGCCGTTGCCACCAGTACATGTACCCGAGTTTAGCGGCGAGTATGCCGATTGGCCGCGATTCCGCGATATTTTTAATAGTGTCGTGCATTCGCGTACGGATCTCTCGCCCGCCTACAAGATGGCTCAATTAATGGGTAGGCTTAACGGTGAGCCGCACGACATCTTGACCCACCTGGAGATTACGGACGCCAGTTATGAGACGGCATGGGGCCTATTAATCGACCGATATGATAATCGGCGATTAATAGTTGAGGGCCTCATCGATAAGATTTTTGAAATCCCGAAGGTGTCTAACGTGTACGAAATAAGGGCGAAAATCCTTAATCCGGTCACGGTTGCGGTGAACACGTTAGATCGACTTAAGTTGTCGTTAGGGGACAATAAATATATCATCGTCAATAGGGTTTTACGGAAGTTGCCGATCGACGTGGTGGCGCGCTTTGAGCAGTCACATGGTGGCGAATCGACGGACCACCTCCCAAGTTACGATGACTTGAGGGTGTTTTTAGAAGGCGAGTGCCGGCGGGCGGATTGCCAAGGGGCATCCACGTCGCACCCTCCTCCGTCAACCCGACGTACGAGCGGGCCCAAGCCGGTTGAGCCCCGTCGGGGGGGGAAGAAATACCACGCCCTCCAATCGGAAGTGTGCGCCTTCTGTCGGAAGGAAGGGCACGGTCTCGCCGCATGCGCGGACTTTAAGGCGCAGCGGGTGCATAGACGAAGAGGGGTGGTCAAGCAGCGCTATTTGTGCTTCCGCTGCTTGGGGACTCACTTTGTACGTGAGTGCCACAGGACCACTAACTGTGGAACCTGCGGAGGAGCCCATCACGAGTTGCTATGCCTGGCGGAGAGTAGGGAGGTGCACGGAGCCTCGCCGGGAGGTCACCCCCCCTCTCCTAAGCCAGATTCGGGTGGTCGGTCACCCCCCCCTAGGGGGGGTGGGTCGGCCAGGAATCAGCGGTCGCCGCCCCCTCGGGGGGGTGGGCCAAGGGCTGATCCAGAGCACAACCCGATACCGTCGTCTTCCCCGCGGGGGGGGGATAGGCACCGAGACTCGGGCAGGGGCCCGGAGGTAGTACAGACGGGTTACGCGGCGTACTCGAATGCGTTGGGGGGCATGTTGCCACCCCCGAGTAGTCGCTTCTCCCCGCCTCTCGCAGAACGCCCTCGGCTGACGGCGCGCCCGCCACCGTTCGGAAGGATGCCAGTAGGCTACTTCCGACCGGCACGGATGTCACCGATGGGTCGGGAGGGTTACTACCCGGGTTGGGACCCGTATACTGGGACAGTATTTACTCCCCCTCCGGCAGGGGAGGAGGGAGGTGCCTCCTATTAGCAACTAGCAGCCTGTTCGTCAGTGGTGCCCACCCCGACAGTAACGGTATTATTACCGACGGCTAGGATTACTGTCAGGGGTACTGACGGACAGCCGGTGCACGTGCGAGCACTGTTAGATTCAGGGGCACAAGGTTGTATTGTGTCCAGCTGTTTAGTGAAAAAGCTGGGCCTTACATTAGAGCCATCACGGGATGGCGCCGTAGGTATAGGTGGCAATCGGGTGCCTCACCTCAGGGGTCAGACGACATTCCTGTTCGAGATGGGTGACACGGCATCGGTCACGCGGGTGAATGCCACGGCGATCGTTTTGGACGAAGTGGTTGGGGTCCTCCCTCAGACTCGGTTACCGTCTGCGGTAAAAGGGTTGACCAATGGATTGGAGTTAGCCGATCCCCACTTCGCGATCCCCGGACGGGTGGACGTCTTGCTTGGGTCTGACGTCCTCGGGAAGCTGCTCCGAAGCGGCAAACGGGAGCTGCAACCAAACGGGGTTGTGGCCATGCGTACCGCAGGTGGTTACGCGTTATTGGGCCCAGTACGGGAACCACAGCACTCAACGGATTATAGCTCCATATATTATGGCAGCGTGTTATCCGACGTCCTGCAACGGTTCTGGGCAACGGAAGAGCCACCCACCGCTCTTAGAAATAACCCACGTGATGAGGAGTGCGAAACATTCTATCGATTTAACACGGTGCGCCTCCCATCGGGTAGATTTATGACAAGGTTGCCATTTCTGTCAATTCGACCTCCGCTGGGGAGCTCATGGAGTCTGGCAGAAAAGCGGTTAGTGGCAATGGAAAGGCGCATGAAGCGGGACTCCAACTTCCGACAGAAGTATGTGGAGTTCATGCGCGAATACCTGACGTTGGGTCACATGTCGGTGTCCAGGGTTGACTATCGTCATGAGGAGCATTATGTGTTGCCTCATCATGCTGTTTTGAAGACACCTGACTCAAAGATTAGGGTCGTGTTCGACGGGAGCGCGGAGACGTCTAGCGGGGTGTCCCTGAATCAATGTCTCCATGCTGGTCCTAAGCTGACCAGAGACATTGCAGACATTCTCACGGACTTCAGGAGACACCAGGTTGTCTTCGTTACGGACGTACGGATGATGTTTCGTCAAACTGAGATTCATCCAGACGACCGTCGGTTCCAGCTGATATTGTGGCGAGAGAGCCCAGAAGAACCGATGGTCACGTACGAGCTCAACACAAACACGTACGGATTAAAGCCCAGCCCATATGTAGCCATGCGTACGCTACGAGAACTGGCTGATCAAGAACGGCTCCGCTTTCCCCGCGCGGCTGCTGTCATTGATAGGGACGTCTATGTAGACGACATTTGTACGGGCTCAGACAGTATTGAGCAGGCGCTCATCTTAAGGGATGAATTGGTGGCGCTCATGGCCTCCGGTGGCTATGAACTCAGGAAATGGCTGTCGAACTGCCCAGAGGTACTGGCAGGACTGCCAACTGAGTATCAACAAGACCCGCATTTGTTTGAGGATTCGGAGAATCTTCATGCGTTGGCCATTTTAGGGGTCCAGTATCGACCGAGTCAGGATGCCTTCACATACAGTTGTGAGGCCGAGTTGCTGTCGAAGACCTGGACCAAGCGATCGGTCCTTTCGACTATCGCACGAACGTTCGACCCAACCGGTTGGATCGCGCCGGTCACGTTCATGGGAAAGTGCTTCATTCAGAAGCTTTGGTTGGCTCAACTAGGTTGGGATGATCAGCTCACGGAGGAGCTGGCTCGGGAGTGGTCGGCATTCGTCACCACCTTACCACAGATCTCAGAGATTGAGATCCCGCGTAAACTGCTCCCGCAGGCAGGAGTCAAGGTCACCCTGCACGGGTTTTGTGATGCGTCGGAGAAGGGGTACGCGGCCGCAGTCTACCTGAGAACAGGTGAGACCGCTGGTAGGGGAACGGTACGCTTGGTACTGGCCAAGAGCAAGGTTGCACCTGTTCGGACTCGTTGGACGATTCCGAAGATGGAACTGGCAGGTGCAGCCCTTCTGACGCGGCTCTTGAACCATGTGGTGCGGAATTTGCGTGGTACGGTGGCTCTGAACGAGACGGTCTATGCATGGACTGACAGCCGAATCGTGTTATGCTGGTTGCAGACTTCGGTCCACACGCTCGAGGTATTTGTGGCCAACCGAGTCTCACAAATAAATAGCTCAGAGACTCCTCTGGTCTGGAGACATGTTCCAGGTGAGATTAATCCGGCTGACTGCGCTTCACGCGGCTGTCCGGCGCCTGCTTTGGTTGAACATTCTCTTTGGTGGGGGCCACAATGGCTGGAACAGCCACATGCGGAGTGGCCATTTAATGAGTGCGGTCGACATTCATTACCCCCAGACCAAGGCTTGAGGCTGAATGTGACTACAGTGGAACCCGCCACCGTAGACCACACCCTCTTGGAACGATATAGTTCGTTAGGGAAGTTACTTAGAGTAACGGGATGGGTAATGAGATTTTGTCAAAATTGTCGTTGTCCTGTCGCGCAGCGAAACATGTCGCCTATAATGGGACCTGAAGAACAGCGAAAGGCTCTCTCACTCTGGGTGAGAGTCGTTCAGAGGAATGAGTTCCAGGACGAAATTAGGGTCTTGAAGACTGGCGCAGGTCGATTGAAAAAGGGTCTTGTCCGCCTCAACCCGTTCATTGATGAGCATGGAATGCTCCGGGTGGGAGGACGATTACGGAATGCCGACTTGCCCTATGCAGCGCGACATCCTCTAATTCTCCCCAAGAAGGGAGCTTTGGTGGAGTTGTTGGTTAGGGACCGTCACACCAAGAATTCACACGCAGGCTGTAACACCCTTCTGGGCATTTTGCAGCGTGAATTTTGGATTTTATCGGCCCGCAGAATCATACGGAGCGTTGTGTTTCGTTGCTTGCCTTGTTACCGACTCAAGGCAGCCACAATGCAGCCACAAATGGGAGATCTCCCGGCCGATCGAGTCACGGAGGCTCGGCCATTTGCTGGCGTAGGGACAGATTTCGCGGGGCCTTTCATGGTCAAGACATCGCACCTTCGCAACGCGAAGTCGGTTAAGGCATATCTGTGTGTCTTCGTGTGTCTGGCGACCAAGGCCGTTCATTTGGAATTGGTGGCCGATCTCTCTACGGAGGCCTTTCTGGCGGCGTTAGATCGATTTGTTTCTAGACGGGGAGTACCGTCACTGATTCGGTCGGACTGTGGTACCAACTTCAAGGGTGCCGACCGGTGCTTAAAGGAAATTGTATTGTTTTTAAGTCAGAATGAGCGAGAGATTGGCACGGGCCTCGCCAGTCGGGGCATTTCGTGGTATTTTAGTCCACCTGGATGCCCCCACTGGGGTGGAATTTTCGAGGCAGTAGTCAAGTCTTCCAAGACTCACTTGTATCGGGTCATCGGCTCAACGATTCTCACCTTTGAGGAGTTGTCAACGGTGTTTTGCAGAATTGAGGCGGTCTTAAACTCGCGACCTTTGTGCCCGTTGAGCGCTGACCCGAATGACCTTGAGGCCATGACCCCAGGTCATTTTTTGATTGGCCAACCACTTAACGCCTTGCCGGAATATCCGTATACTGATGTCAAGTTGTACCGGTTGTCACGGTATCAGATGTTACGGCAAATGAGCCAAAATTTTTGGAAGCGATGGTCGCTGGAGTATTTGCATATTCTACAGCAACGCGTTAAGTGGACGGACAGGACGACCCCACCCTGCGTTGGAGACCTCGTTCTGGTTAAGGATGCTAACCTATCACCGTTGTGTTGGCGACGGGGGCGCATTGTTAACCTGATTACGGGCAAGGATGGGTTTCCAAGGATCGCAGACGTCCAGGTGAGGGACTCGATCCTTAGACGGGCAGTTTCAACTTTATCTCGACTCCCGGGAGTTTGAGCGGACCGACAACGGGTCGGTCCGGGGGGGGTGATTGTTTATAATCTACCTTCAGATTTTTGATTTTCTCCGCCTCGGGGCGACAGGGGCGGAGGGAGAGAGGTCGAGCGCTGGGCTCGGCGTGAAGCAGTTCGTATTGAGTCGCGCTGGGCGTTGAACGAGTATTATAGTAGCCATCGGAGAACGGGTGAAAGCGCACGCGCATTGATTAAATCGACTTGTGGAGTCATTTCGCGGCACCCAATTATACTAGTTAAGCAGTACGGTTAGCGACGCTGTGAATGTCGAACGGGTTATTGATAATATCATTGGTTTGCCTTGTCACGGGAGTGCTATTGGGAAGGCACCGAGGCTTTTGTGGTTAGACTAATACGGAGTGAGTGTGGTGGCTCGCGTTAACGGTGTGGCTTGCAGCGACGTGGAAGAATCGTCCGGAACTACCAGCAAACCATCGCAAGGTCATATACACTCATTATACACATACACAGTTACACAACTTGCGAGGGGTCAAGGAAGTGAGACCGGCTCGAAGAAATGAGGTAAGGGTAGCTTTAAGTTCAGAAATTGTAATATTGTTCGGAGGCGCGTATCGCGTCTATTTGATCCCGTTAGGACGGCAGCTGTTCTGAGACCTGTCTTCCATGGGCCCGAGATAAGGTTCGGCTGAGTCCTGGCGCGATCATAGCATGTTTCTGGTCTTTCTGTTCTGATCGTTCTAGTAATGTTTTTAAAATTAAATTATGTTTTTTTTTTTACCTAGCCAGTATACCTAGTTGCTTTGAATGATAAACGGCATTGATAATTAAAATAGGGTGCTAATTAAACCGGCTTCTTTTTAATAGCATTATTTGCATCTAAAAATCTAACTTGCCTTCTAAATTACTAAGTCAGCCACAATTAACGAGCATCTAAAAAATACTATCTTAGCCACAAGTTATCTTTTTTAAAGCCACTCTAAATACAACTCAGCATCGTGATTATTTTTTAGCATCTAAATTTGTAACATGAATTCAAACAGTAAACTTCTAAAATACTAATATATGGCATCAAAAAAATATTCAATTAGCTTCTAATTTATTAACTCAGTACGTTTAAATTATAACTCATGCCACATTAACTGAGCATCAAAATTTAATTAAAATTGTCATCAAATATTATATTATAGCCACTAATAGTATGTATAAACTCCTGTCGTGTCATCGAAAGGCTAAAATATAGAAGTTCAGAGTACTTAATGACCTCAATATTAAAGTTCACAGTATCGAATGTCCTAAAGATCGATTTTATTTACATGTTGTGCTACAAAAGTTATTGACAGAATCGCTTCAGAACTTCATTTTTATCGGAAAACTAGACAATAAATTGTGAAAACATTTCTGCAAGCAACTCGGAAGTAGCGCTCGCCGGCCGCTGCCGCGGCACCGCTCGCTTCGCTCGCTCGGCTCGCGCGCGTTTGGTCACAGTTTTAACCTAACCTAACCTATTTCCCTCAGTTTACAATAACGAATCATACAATCTGCCTGTGACTAGTCAATTAGACAATGGTAAAAACATTTCTGTAACTAATAGGTATTTTTAACGTAAATATAATAATCTAAAGTGTATCAAAAGTTGACATTTCATGGCGCTCTCTGATTGGTGCAAATGACCGGTCGCTGTCGTCTCGCGCGCTCGCGCCAAATCTTTCTGTTGCTATTTTCACGATAAAAGGTGATGTATTATTTTACATGCGAAGTTATAATAAATGATGTTGAATACGGTCGCTTCATTTATATTTTTTTGAGGGCCTTGTGTTGAAGCTGTAAAATGTAAAATGGTGGTGAGATATAAATTCCGTGGCTGAGTTAGTAAATTAGGTGCCTATGTATAAATAACAAGGACAAGTTAATATAAATGTTGATCGTCACTTGAAGCTTTCTATAGAATATTAAGTGGGCGTTGTAAAGAAGACGAATTAGTATAATAGAGTAGTTATAAAATTAGAAGTTTGATCCTGTGGCCAATTAAAAAAACTGAGGCTCGTTTAATTATTTCTCATTAAAATATCATCATCACAATACTGCCCTTGTCCCAGCTACTCTGCTCAGCTACTGCCAGGGGTTGGCGCAATACGAATAAGAATGAAAATATTCAGATAATTATAATAATATAACAAAATGGTAAGTTAAACAGTTTACCTTTCAAAATCAAATCCACAGTACAATAAAAAAATGTTAGGTACAACCGATAAACGAATCTGGACCAAAATAAAATCCGAAAACAACTAGCAAACATACGTAACGATCCTATTAGGTTTCACATATAAAAATAAAAGATAATAACACAATCGTAAACGTACGCAATAATACAGTTATTAAACATAGCTGTTAGTAATAAACGTTTGGAACGAGACACGTTCTAACAATCAAGTGAGATTGAACACCTAGTCCTAGACTGGACTGGAAGAATTCTGGTATTGGCTGGATTAAGTGGACGCGTGATCTTGTCGTCGGAGGTATGATAGTAATGTTGTAGTGGCAGTTTGAGCGTTATGTTATAGATACTTATAACTGAGGCTCGCACAAGCGCGCGGTGTAAACGTTACGTAAATATGAATCGAAAATGCAATTGTGCTTTTGCATCTTAGTTCAATTGTTTTGCAACTACGACAATTGATTTCATCCACAGGTACGAATCAATTCATAAAATTATTAAAAATATTATAATTTATGTCAAACTTTTAAATTGAAGTAGCTACATTACGTTCGAACCACCCGCTTGGTGATAGAGCCTCGATGGCTCTCTAAATTAAGTTGACCCAGATTTTGGCGTCTGTAATAGCGCCCTTTAGATCAAAATACAAGCAAGACATGCTATTGATTACATGATTATATTATTTATTTATTTTAATTTATTTATGCATACACAAAATACAAAAAAAAAGGATAAAAACATAACAAATAGAAGAGCACAAAGGTACTGCTTATTACAAAAGAAATTTCTTCCAGCAGACCTGCGAGAGGAAAGTTTGATTACAAATGTAGACAGTGTGTAGACACGACTAACAAGATTTTAATTAAAATTAAGAACTAAGCATAATTATCCATATAAAATAAACATACATACTAATATACCTGTAATAAACATACACATATATAGAATATTACAGAATGGAGGAAAGGTAATGCTCTCTGACTTATTTTTTGAAAGTAAATAAAGATTTTGACTCTAAAATTTTAGGCGGAAGTGAGTTCCACAAACGTACAGCGTGAACAGAGAAGGAGTAGGAAAAGAATTCAGTTTTATGGGAAGGGAAATTAAGATGATGCCTAAGGTGGGATCTACACAGAGCGAGATTATGTGCAATAGGACTACATTAATCTCCAGGCTGGAACCATCTCTGAACCTCCACTTGATTGGTTAGTCCTGTTCCAGAACCTGTTTAAAGATTACTAGGTCTCACAATTAAATACATCTCAGTATTTTCAAGTAAGACTTAACCTTACCCGGGAATCAGCTTTACAATTAGCATTGAGACCACTAAACCCACGCACACTTACCTTTATACAAATCCAAAAAACTCGATTTAAACAGAAGAAATTCAATCCTTGTATCTAATTATAATTAAATCCAACTTTCACGTTAAGATTACTAAGATTTACGTTCAAACGGCCCCTAACTTCGCCGCCCTTACATTATTTCAGCCTTAATCTAGTATTCGCTTTTTTATTTTCTAATTTCATTGTTTTAAGTAAGACTACAGACAGGTACCTATAAATTGTACCAACAAAATAACGGCGAAATGTAAAGAATTTTAACTTTTGTAGCTAGAGGGAGCTAATTACTAAATTGTGTTTGAAAATTTAATTAGTCTTTATGCTTCTCTCTTTGCCCTTTTATTTATTGTAACGAATGAAAAGGAAAGCTACTATTTTGTGTCCTGTTAGTGATAATAGATCTTGTTAAAAAAAAATATCTTTTGTTTTTAAATCTGATCACGAGACCTTTAAATTATAAATATTATTAGCTGCTTTATTATTTGATCGAAATAACAATAGCGAGATTTTCTACTAAATTAAATTATGGACAATAAGAAACCCCAGGCAAGTTACAGTTATCGTTATTTTGTTTAATAAAAAACTAAATAGAGTTTTATATAATTACCCGAACAAATACGTACTATTCTTTTGTATACTCTCTCATAAATAGGGACTCAAACTCAAAGCATTTATTTCAATTAGACCATTATAGGCACTTTTGAATGTCAGAATAACAAATTAAACGAAGCTATAGTCAAAGTTACAAGACTTAATAACTTGTGAAAGTATTGTAGTTGCCGTCAAAAGCGTAGATCTCTATAGCGAAGAATAGGCAAGGAAGTCCATGGACTTGGACTTGATAATTATGGACTTAAGTCTGACTCCTTATAAAATAAAGCCCTGACTACATGGTCTGGTTATCGCTCATCTATAAGCAACCTAGAATAACACGTTCAACGACACCAATCATCAAAAGACCACCCAAAAAGTTTCTAATCATCTCCGACCACCAGCAACATTGCCAAAATAAATTAGCAACAAAATATATATCACAGACTATCTCCACGAGAGCTTACCAACCGTGTTTGGGCACCTAACAGCCCCAAGTCGACCAACAACAGCGCCCTGGAAGCCTTCCAACCACAAATCGCGGAATTTATTTGCCTTCAACCGTTGCTAGTGCATCTACGTGGGTAGTATACAAAATGCATTGGTGCAAGGATGTATGGCTACTGGATAAAACAAAGAGATGCTTGAATCAAATAAACACTAAAGTCTATAGTATAAGATAAAGTATATTAATAAAACTTATAAATATTAATAATCGGCTCGGCTGCACTGAAACGTTCCGACTACGCTTGTCAATGCCATAGAGTCTATGGCATTAGAATTAGAATTTATTTATTTGTAAGAATGTAGTTGTACATAGTATGATGTTAAAATTACTATATTAACCACAATATGTGGTGTACAAATATTAAATAATAAAATAATAATAAAATGTCATTCTTATAACTAAGTACAATAAATGTCAAGATTTGCGATACAATAATTCCAGCATTAATTAATATGATTATAATTATAGATTTAAAACCAATGTCCAAATTAAGTAGGTACATGTCGTCTTGGATTGTTACAATATTCTGTAACAATCCATGTTATTGTTATATATTGACAAGCGTAGTCCGAACGTTTCGGTTGTGGTTGTTGGTGTTCCAAGGACAATAGTCTATGGCACTATTGTCCATGGTCCATGAGAAGCGAAGGGACGCGAGCGCAGACGGCTGGCTGTCAATGTCAATATGTTTTTGAAGAAACAACATAAAAACAACAAGAAAATCTACCGAAACAATAAATTTTCTGGTCGTCAATCGAACTACTTCTCAATTTTTTGACCGACTAGTTAGTTGTCGTTATCGGATAACTCTATAATTTACAACATTCCAAGATACTTGTAACTACTTTATCATCCACAGAATAACTTCATCCACAAATGTCTCATACAAATATTCAGCCTACTATTGATTACAAGAGTCTTCGGTACATTCGGAAATGGTCTACTTAATAAAGTACAATATCTTGTTAGCCGTGTCATCATGTTACACTCGACACGTTCAATGTGAAATGTTGCAAGGAAATATAAGATTAACTTGAGTAGTTTTGATGTTGCCATGGGTGGCATGGAAAATCTGTCACCAAACCATCAAATCAAAACCAAAAGTCATTTATTCAATCTAGACTGATAATCAGCACTTTTCGAACGTCAAAATTTACTTATATACAAGAGACAGTCCCCCAAAACGTCCACACTTCGACACCTCCAAGTGTTTTGGTTGGAAAGAAGAAATGGCGGAACAAACTCCCCAGCAATATATCTGTATGTTAGTTTAGAAGAACCAGACTCAATACAATAGTAAAAGAAAAAGTCACAAGCTTACTGTTTTAGTTTTATGCAGAGCTTATCTATTTTATCGCATTAAAGTATACTCAATGATGTATCTAGTATTTTTAGGTCTTTGTTAACAGACTTGTAGCGGGAGGCCGTATTTTACTCAGTTCAGTTATGGCGTTGCAACTCAAGTATTGGGTGATATTAATAAAGTCACAACACATTCGAGTTTTATCTACCGATTGTTTACTTTAAAGTGAACAGTTTTGTCAACAAAGCTGTTATTTTCCTCAACGGAAAGAACATTTGTCACCCTTTAAATCAAAGTTTGAAATGCGGAGTTCTTGACTAAATAATTACAACCTTTAAGCCGCGCATGTCTAGGATGGTCTGTGGATGAGTATTACAGTCATACTGCTGTCGTTCGTTGACCTTTGACAGTCGTTATAGGTCGTACCAAGGGTTATCGTACTAACTAGGTTTTGGTGGTGAGGTAGGCAGTCACTCTATCTAAAATACTACATAGTTTTCAGCTGCATCAGAGGACGCTGACCCCAACATAATTAGGAAAAGTATATTAAGCAGTTAATGTAATAAAGTTCAGCAATGGACTTTGTATTTAGTATTACATGAGATTTATATTTAAAAAATAAACTTAAGAAGAAAAATCTGCTTCTGAAGTCGGTGACTTTTGTTTGTTTGACTTCATGTTTTTGCCACCGACTTCAGAAGCAGATTTTTCTTCTTAAGTTTATTTTTCTCTTTTTGGTGTTTTTGAAGTCGGTTGTTTTTTTTTTGCAAAAAAGTTTTTTTTATTTTTTCATTTTTAGTTGTAATAAGTACCTATATATATATATCCTATACAAATATTTACTATGCATTTAACATTCAACCAAGAAACCAAACCCTTAACCTTCAAGATTCAACTATTTTTGCTTTCAACTCGGAGTGGTACTACTCCTCAACGGTTAAGAGCATGAAGACAAGTGATGACTGCTAGATGCGAATACTTGAATAGCGTTACAAAAAGCACGAAACACGTAATAGTCTATGAAATTCATATATAACAACTAAAAAAATGTGTATTGTACACATCTGCATACCCCCTCAGAGCATACAGGCGTGATGTTACGTCATGATAATGTATATTCAATAAACATCCAAGCGATTCCAGCAATTACGACAGATTTGCCGTCCATTTTTGAAGAGTTCCATTGTATATCTCCGAAGATCAGCACCAGATCTTCACCAAATTAAAATGGGACCACCTCAGGAGTATACTTTTTCAAATAAAAAAAGAATTTTGAGAATCGGTCCACAAACGGGGGAGAAATCAGGTAACATACATAAAAAAAAAAAATACATACACACGAACATATAACCTCCTCCTTTTTCGAAGTCGGTTAAAAATGATATTGATACGACTTCATGATAATGCCTATCATGAAGTCGTCATTTTGTTGGTATTTATTGTTATTTTTTTTAAACTTTCAGTGAGATAGCCGTATCGGATAAGGTATATCATGAGAAATTACCTCAGCTCTATAATTATTGTATCACTGATGTTTTCCCAGAATTGGGACTTCAACATAGTTGGCAAAATGTGTGTGTACCCAGTTTTTTCTGAACCCTCGTGTATAAAGAAAACGAAGACAAGACAGTGGTGTGAGAAGGGGGCTGTGGGCCCCTTCGGGGCTTCGGGTTTGTAGCAAGAGATACCACGGCCGCGGCACAAAGGGCTAAGAAGGAACCTGGGTGGTTTTTAGTCAGTAGAAGCTTGACACTCCCACCGCTCTGCCCAGAGCGGGTGGAGTCATTTGATGACTTCCCAACCACCAAAAAAGAAAAGGGGCGTTAGATAATGACGCAGACTGTACTAGTTGGTACAGTCGAACAAGCTAATAAGTATACAGCCAGCTAAACTATATTCACTTTTAAAGATTATACAGATACATTTAGATACTGATGTCAAACGATATACAGCGTTTGAAATCAGTCGCTTAATGCGAAGCACTTGATAAAACAAAATTACAATCAATATTTTCAGTGTTACAGAATTATAGAGATCTCTACCCTGTATACTTATTAGCTTATTCGACTGTACATCTCTTCTCTTCTCTTCGGAGTTTACAGGCGCTTTGTCATGTTTTCCCAGAACTTAAAATATTAATCTACACACCAATCAACTAACTCAATTACCTCTATAGAAACGTAAATGTTTAATTGCCAGTTGATAGGGCTTCAAACAGACACCTCTAATACCTTAATGTAATTAGGAATAGTTAATTATCGTGTTGATATCAAGCTGTATTAGATAATCATAATAATTAGGTATAACCAGTCAATTTACAAGCAGCAGAAAGGATTCCTTGAAGTAATTACTTCGAACATACAATAGAACTATGAGTGTATGTAATTTCTACGCCGAATAATACTGTAAAAGAACGTCTGTTTTTCATCAAATAAGGAAGCAACATACACATACCAATTTGACGTTAAAGCCTTCCTGAAATAACAGACAAAAAACTTTCCTTGTAACATTATTCCTTTTATTATCGCATCCCGACTTCAAAGACCAAATTTGGACCTTCGTACACGTTCCATTATACTCTTTTCGTCTTTCCCTCCCAATTATTATCTATAGCTACATATCACTCAAATCAACCTTTGACCTAAGGACTTAATTATCGTCGTAATTAACATTGCTACAGTATAATTACATTAATTTCCATACCTTATTAAGGTCTATGGAGTAACGAAGGGTGTTTTTTAAAATAACACGTTAACTTTTGCGGGAGGCCGATGAAAAAATACAGTATACGGTACGAAACAACTGTTTAATTTACCTTGGAAATGTTTATTATCTTTAGGGAAATTTAACGGAATCGTGACTCGAATGTTGAATACTGTATTTTCATCAAACGCTCGCCCGACATCGGGGAGCGTTACAGCTTTTTTATTGTAATCTTCATCAAATAAAATTTGAAGTCATTTTTAAAACGTACATGAGTTAATGGTGGATTTCGAGGTTTTATGTTCGCTTAAGCTTAATTTGGTTCATTTAGATCGAGGCGGATTCAATTTTTTTCTCGGTTTTAGTTCTTTTGACAGCTACAACGAGGTCAAATGAAAAGAGTATTAAGTCGTATTGTGTCCAATGTACATTTCAGATATTCAAAAGGAAAACTTCTCCTACACTTGAGTTACAAACTTAGGAATGGTGTGGTTCCCTAACCGAGTGTCAGGTCAGTTTTAAAGGCTCTGACTTGGCATTTCATACTAAAAATTATGTCTCAGGTATGCTGGTTTCCTCACGATGTTTCTTTTCACCGCAGCAAGTGATAATTATAAAATACGAATAACCAGAGGTGCGTGTTTTGAGTTTGAACTCGAGACCAATGTCGTGGCAGTCTAAGGGCTCGTTTACGGAGACGCGGGGCGTCGCGTTCAGAAGGCTCGATGCGTGTTTTTTTATTAATTTACTGAGAGGCGGGTCCACCACAACCAACGCTGCATTTTAAACTAACAAGTGAAAAACGCTTCTAGAAAAATCGACGTTTGAAATTGTTAACGTTTTCATACATCGCAATGTGTTTGAATAAAAAACGCACAACGCGCCGCGCGACGCCCCGCCTGTACGTAAACATGCACTTACGGTCACACCACAAGACTATCATCATTGATTAGAGACTAGGAACAAGAAAATAATGTACACTCATCAAAAATACAACAGCATGCAGTATAAAATCACTTATTATTTTACATACACATATACTCGACTGCTATATGTAGGTATATCTAAGCAAACATCACAGAAACGCACTTGAGAGCCCGAAAAAGTATTCGCTCAAGGTTCTTTCTCCGTTGTGTTGACGAGACGAATAGACGATCTTATTCAGCCCTGTCGAATGTATGACGTGTGAATTATTCATAGAATATTTTATCTTTTCAGTGCGAACAGGGAATCATGTATGTTTTAGGGAGTTGATACTCGGATCACGGCATTTTCTGTCTCAATGAAGGGGCCCAGGAGTTTCAATAACGCTTTTGTTTTTTTTTTGGATTGAGTAGTTTTAGGCGCGGTGTTTTGTAAGGGCTAATTTTGGAAGTAAATGACTTCCTGACATGAACGTTCTTATCAGCAGGGGTACTGCTATGAGCATTGTCACTAAAATACTTGTGAAACAACAAAATGCTACCATCTTGTTTTTTCGTGGCGTTAGTTTTTCTATCCAGGATAAAGAACGACAAAAGACGTAGTAAAGAGGAATATGATTGTGTAAACAAAGCAATTTTTAAACGTGATTGTCTAATTCTGAGCATTTTGGAAGCAATCTATTACGAAATATGTCTTATCTCAAAGTAGAGACCGTAAGAGAATAGCTATAGACTTTTGCTAAGTGTACTTACACAATTTTGTGCTCGTAACTTTACATGACTCTTCATGGGCATCTTTACGTAAAGGTAGCCAGCCAATATTTTAAGCAAATACTTATTTTTTAGTTAGAAAATATACAGCAGATACCTAGACAGATTCAGTCCGTAGAAATCTCTCAAATATAATTATAATGAATACACCTTTCAGTACAAAAGATCCTTATATTAAAAGTTTGACCTTTTATCCTACAAAAGAGGAAGACTTCGCAAATAAAGTTAAGCTTCTTAAACCGTTAAATATTCGATAGTTCGAGCCATACGGCACTATTCAAGCTCCACCAGTTGTTGCTACCACTGAATAAATTGTATTTTCCATCTACTACAGTGGATAAGAATGGCGTCTATGGTCTAGTGGTCACAAGTGCTAAGCATGATCATGTATCCATGGCCGAGGACATGGGTTCGGTTCCAAGGTAAGCCAAAGGGTTATTTGTTTTTTTTTCTAAAATATGCTAGTCCCCTATGAAATGGGAATCAAAATATGACTGGTAAAATATAGATTTACTATGAACCTGTAGGTTAAAACTTTCTTACACTTTTAGAAAAGCAAGCGTGATGTTATGCTACAGTACATGGAAAAAGTGTAAAATCTTTTTTTGAAACGATTCGAGGTTTTGTAAAGATAATAACCGCGAGAAAAAATCATTCTTCCATCATTCTAATTCTTAGAAATAAGATAAACAACAGGTAAAAGAAAGTTACTGGTTCGCTCCCTTTAAACCGCCTACAGAAACAGATAGTCTTTGATGCGTATTTTTTTTGTATTTTTACTCTCCCGAGATTTCTAATTAAAAATATTTCTATTTCAGTTTTGTAAGTGGATGTTTTTCTGGTTTCTGAATAGATTAGTGACCAACTTGTAACTTATTGTAGCTTCAATCGGCGGCAAAATTGAAAACTTAATTAATAATATTCTGGGAAATATAGTGCCTGCTCTAACCTACGGGACATAGAGAGGTTGGCAAAAAAGTCTGTTAGGCTAAAATAGATTTGGTCGGGTCACGTCAGCCGCACGCTCGATAACCGTTGGGAAAAAATCTCCACACGACGATGGTTGGATGACTGACGGCCAACCTAGAAAGAGATGGCAAGAAGAACTGGACACGTACCGCGAGGGCTAGTTTGAGGAGGCACGGGAAGAGAGCTCATGAAAGGAATTGGGGTAGACTGATTGGGGTGGGGTTTTGCCCAACAGTGGGAACAGAAATGACTAGTAAAAAAATATGTGCCAAAACTGTCGAGTTGTACCTACAATAAACGCTTTCAAGTGATTCGAGGGCTTTTCTTGGTTTTATAATCTGTAGGAAATCTTCTACCCAATCAAAAATGTTTCCTTTGCGTAAAGATTTTCGTTTCTTTTCAACTCTTTTTTTTATGAAATGGACTTAATCTTGACCTCAATCTAAAGGGCGGAGAGTCAGTAGTAGTCTAACACTCTCTTCCACTCCACTCAGAGCAGGAGAAGTTATTTAATGATTTCCCAGACTCCAAAAATAAGGGCAGAGATGAGGTCTACGATGAAACAAGCTAACTCAGAAGCCTATTTACTCCACAAAAATCATTCTCAACCAATAAATAATATCGGCGTCCTCCAATGTTTAGCTCGTTATCGCGATCGGGTATTGCAACAATGCCTTGGAAGCCTTCCAAACGCATCATGAACATCATAATTTTCTACTGGCAACGACGTCGCTTTTTAGCCCCACTGACAATTATTGCTTTATTTTAAAAGTTAGCTGAACAAGTCAATTTGGCTGCAGTTTTTCACTGCAATTTTTCTGAAAAGCGTGTGCAAGAATATTCTAGAGGCGTGTTTTATACAAAGTTTCTGGTATTCCAAAAAGCGAGTGTATATTGCGTAGGTACTTGACGGGAGGAGTTTGGAATTGTGCTTGGTTGATGGCAATAGGCCCACCCCTATTACATGGGATTTAAACACGACTGACAAAATGTGGGTGTCCTATTAGGCACCTCTAACCTAACCTAACCCTTCAGGGATTCCTGGAGCGATTTTATGTTATGTGAAAACATTTTTTTCCTTTTAAGGGCATCTTCATCATCAACCATAAGACGTCCACTGCTGGACAAAGGCCTCCCCAATAGAACGCCATAACGAACGGCTACCTGCCGTTTGCATCCACCGGTTGCCCGCGACTCTCACGATATCGTCAGTCCACCTGGTGGGAGGACCACCAACGCTGCGTCTTCCGGTTCGTGGTCGCCACTCAAGAACCTTTCTTCCCTATCGGTTGTCGGTTCTTCGAGTGATATGGCCTGCCTTTTGCCACTTCAACTTGCATATTCTGTGAGCTATGTCGGTGAACCTGGTTCTGCGGCGAATTTCCTCATTTCAGATTTTGTCACACAAAGAAACTACAAGCATAGTTTTTATGGTCGTTTCAGTGAAACCTTCATTGCTTGTAGAGGCTTAAATGAAAACTTGTGTCTCAACTTCGGAACTCGGTTCTGGATTAAATCGGTCACAAATAAAACAAAAGTTCATATAATCTTATCCAACTGATTCTGAAAAGAAAGGTATCCATTAAACCAATGCCAGGCTACAAATAAAAACTGTCTTAGAAACTATATTGATTGCTACTGAAACTCTTGAAAGTTATGAGCATTTGTTTGGGATTCAATTTATTTTTGCCTTCTTTCACTAGTTCTTAAGCTTCCTTGGCGTCAGTTAAATTCTCGATCAAGGAGATCTGAGTAAAAAACAAAAATTCTAGCATAATCTGTCCCACTCCTGGGTGAAGACATCACTCTACTTTTCAAAGCACGCGATTTTCATTCGTTTTCTTTCCAGTTTTAATCTATGCCTGTCGCGACCCCGCTTTACTGTGTCAGGGCGCCAGTTTCCAGGGGTCTAAAATGACCATTTAGGCAGATCATAATAATTATGAACATCAGCCATCCGTTCTGCGAGCAATGTGCCCTGCCCATTGCCACTTAAGTTTGGCAATTCAGTTCAGTAAACGTCGGTAACCTTGGTTCTCGTGCGGATGTCTTCATTCCTGATTCGATCACGCAAGGAAACTCTAAGCATAAACCTCCCCATTGCTCTTTGGGTGACTTTAAGCCTTCTGATGAGGCCCATTGTGAGCGACCACGTTTCGGTCCCCTACTAACGTACATCAGCCTGTAAATTGCTCCAAATATTCGGAGTTTCCAGCATCGTCCAAGACCGTCTAACTTGACATCACGCGCAACAAATATGTCGGGACAACACACAAACTTCACTAACTTTGTTTGGATTTCTTGTTACATTCTGGGAACTTTTTAATTGGCTTCTGTTATATCGTACGTCGGCTTAGTTTCGGCTCTTTACGTTGAACACAGATTGGTTCTGTTAATAGTTTCGTTATTTAATTTTAAAAGTAGAAAGAGAGAAGACGTAGACAGAAAAAAAATGTATAAGTCCAGATTGAGTAGTTAAATATTGGTATGGCCTACAGAAAGTTGTTTCGGGTCTGGCTTTGTGTATGTGACTTTAAATGTTTGTAAACGCAACCACGATATATGAGAAATTCCTAGTGTAGATCAACATTATTAAAACAAAACGTAATGTTGGCTAGGCTGGTCCCATTAAACGCGTTGTAAAGAAATTAAGTTTCTTCATATTTATTGAGCAAAGAGAGAACAAAAAGAATGCTGCTTATAATCGCACTAATTTGGAAAGTTTTCTGAGAGCAATGCAGTTTATAGGTTTATAAGGAGATCAAGTTAAAAAATAGCGTTTTGTTTATAGTGGCTTGAATGTGAAAAGGTGGGTGTACCTACACCCACTCGATACTCCTTCATCTTGTATCCTAAATAAATGTTCTAGCCATTTATTTGATACGTGAAGATATTCTGCAGTTTCATCGTCATCTCCGTTTTAATGGAACAGAAGTCCGAGAATTTCATTTTTAATGATAATGTTTCGTCTTTAACGACATCTCGTATTAAATTACAAGGGCACCGTTTTGGTCAATATCGCTGATTTACACCCGCGTTTCTGTGTAGACAGGTCTTAAACAAAATGCTAATGCAAGCATTTTTTTTTTCAAAATAACACGGAATATAAATTGCTAAGATTTACAACTCTTTGGAGTTCATGATATCACTTGTATTATCATGTTTTAGTAGTAAAAGTTGTAAAAATATAGGCTATTCATTTTTTAACACAAATAAAATATTTAAAAATTATAAAATACAACTTCAAAACAACTAAACAAATTGCAGTCTAAAATTTTATTGTATATTGTTAAAACTGCGTTTCAAAAAATTTTGCCAAGCTACAATCAGATTTACTAGAACGAGTTTTATGTGCCTTTTTTGGCAGCACGCGTTTGTTCTAAACAAAAACCCGGTTTGTGAGGACTGTTCTCACTAGACGGGATAGTTCTGACTTCTTTTATGATATTAGTTTCTTGTATTGGAAGTTTTTCTAACCTCTCGGCCACGAGCTACAACTCAAGCGACATACGTCTTGGGACAGAAAATGCAAAAAAAAAACAAACAAAGGAAGTTGCATAAGCCGGTCATAGCCAATACGTTATGAAAAAGGGAAAATACATTGATTTGGTACATGTGAAGCACCCATATCGACGTATGTTGCCGGTGATGCCATATTTAGCCACCACAATGTGGCCTCCGACAGGCTCGTAGTGTCGTATGTCCTCTATGAAACTCGGTTCTGCATGAAGATTTTGCATCACCTTCAAAATGAAACCACAACCAGAACCTACAAGAAGAAATGCTACAATTCACCGCGACGCGATACAAGGGACGCTCATATTGCTTGATGGATGTCGCGTCGCAAGTTGCATCACCTGAGGTTATGACGGAGTCCCTATTGAAGTTTGTTGGGGACCTCACTCGAAGACTTGAAGTGGCCTGCATGTGCATACACCTCGTTAAATAAAACTTGCTCAGCGCTTACCGGAATCTTGGAGTTGTTTGCGGATTTGTTTACCTTGAGCAAAACCACGGTGAGAATAAAAGAAGATTTTAGCTGAGTATTTGTAAAACTATGTCGTGTCTTCAATACCTACTAGAGCGTACAAAATCAGACAGACTAAAGTTGGTTCCTGATCTTGCTGGTTTTGGTATAAGGCTAAATCCTCTCAAGTTATGAAGCCTGTGTCTAAGCAGAGGAGATTTAATGGGCTGATTATGACGATCTAGTCAAAACTTATTATTTTGGAATTAAATTAGTAATCAGTCAAAAGGTGTTCCACTAAGCGATATAATTACTGCGACGAAGCTCAAAAGGAGGCTTGTTAGAATTTGTAACAGATAACCCGAATTGACAGTATGCTTTACAAGTTAATCGCAAACCATGAATTCAAAACTGGATTACGTAGATTAAATACCCTTTATTCTCTCTGTAGAGTGGTAAATCATCAAATGACTCTTCCCGCCCTGGGCAGAGCAGTAGGGAGTGTCAGACTTCTACTGCTACTTATACTAAAAACCACCCATGTTCCTTCTTACTCCTTGTGCCCAGGCCACGGTATGTCTTTCAAACAACCCGCAGCCCCGATGGGACATCAAAATATACCCTTATTCTTGAGTTTGATAGTGGGAATCCAGTTCCACGTGAATGTCAAGTCACAAATGATCTTTATTTTTTATCTGAAGAAACAAGCTCAACAAAAACTATTTTGTTTTTCTCTTAATCTATACCAGTCAAAACTTTCAGCACAAACAAAAAATCAACATCAGCGGAACAGCACCAACTTTATTCAAACACCACCGAAAAATAGTGAGAAATAGTCTTTAGTTTTTAACAGTGGAAGCTGCAGACAATGTTGTTCAAATAGTGTCGTTCCGCAACTCTTGCTTCGTTAGCGACCACGTCCTGAATCGCGGTGCACCCGCGAAATAAAGTTGCTACAGCAAAAATAAGCTTTTGTATACATTTTTATGTTTACATCGTGCAAGTTGGCTGCATAATGTTTTGTCTGTGTTCTGTGTTTTTTTATGGTGTTGGGTGTTTTATTAAAATGTAATGTGATGTGTGTAATGTGTGTGTTTAAGTGTAATGTGATGTGTGATGTGATGTGATGTGTGTGTAATGTAATGTAATGTAATGTGTTGTATGTGGTTTAAGATTTTTTGTTGGAAATTTTTATTGATAATTTTGGGTCGGGTTTTTGTGGCGCTTGTTTCGTGTATTATGATTTGTAATGATTTAGTTAACGTGATTTGAGTTTACATCTCACTTGTTAAGCTCACAAGATCTACATTGATACCCTTCTAAATAAATAATAATTATTACCTTTCATTCTAGCGTCTGCTAAATATGTAATTTTATCATCAATTTCATCTGCTTAGCTATTTCCCGACTAGGACAGAAGTTTCATTCGTAGATCTTTGACATTCATTACGGATAACCAGAAGTCCACAAGTCAGACAAGCAGTCCTGCCAAGGGGTGTTTTGTTAACAAGTAACTAGGTTGTAGAGGACAGCTGATATCATGTTAAATAGCAGTAGCTCCAGTTAAGACTGGATTTTTCTTACAAGGTGGTGTTTTGTCTCCAATTTTTTTTCTAATAACATCGTAACTTTTTTTGTCTCCACGCACAAGCTACATCAAAAGCTACTTAACGGTTATAATACATCAAGAGTTGTGCCGATTAGTGGCATTACTAAACGCCATTTAATTTTACATACTGGTACAGAGCGTCACTTTTCTTAGATTGCAATAGGCTCGCTTTTAACTACATGATGTAGGTACTTCTACAAACGGGCAAATTGTCTGCAGCTACTGAGACACACCTCTGCCTATCTCTTCGAGGGTTACAGGCGTACTGTTAAGTTATCTCTAAAAACATCGTATTTTTTCCATCCCCACGCACAACGCAACTTTACGATACGATACATCAAGAGTTGCGCCCATTAGCGGCATTTCCAAACGCCGTCCATATTCTACGTGCCCGTATAGAGCGGCACGTTGTCGCGATTATCACGCTGTACCCGAATGTTTCCAATTCACCCTAAATGCCGTTTAGAGGACGATTATTTTTGTTTGCTGTCTTTTTTGTTTATTTTTGGGTTATGTGATGCTAGATAATGGCTGGTAAGTGTTCCATTGCAGGGTAAAGGCTTCATAATAGATGCGAAAGGCACGAATATTTTCATGTTTTCTCGTTCCCGTTGTACGGCAATTTCAGTATATCAGTCAAAATGATGGTCTTAACATTATCTAAATTTCAACATTTCTTTTTTTACACAGGGCGCACTCATACACAGCATATTGTTTAGTTTATTGGCAATGTTTGTTTATTGGCAATGTTTAGTTGTTATTGCTACTATTCCATACATAATCAACTTTTTAACAATAAAACAAGTAGACAGCCATCTCCCAATTGGTTGCGGTATTACCTAACGGTCTTACTTTGCTTGTTAATCATCATTATTTCAGCCCACGTTTCCTCTGCCACTCTTCTCTGTTCTGCGCTTCCCTCATCCATCCGTTTCCCACGATCCTAACGATATTGTCAACCCGTCGTGGTTTTGGACGGCCTTTGTTTGTAAGGCCCAACCTTGGCCACTATTCGGTCAGAACCTTATTTCATCTTTTCATTTTGCTTATTATTTGTACAAAATTCTCTAAATCTCCGACTGACAAGGCAAAAAAAAACCAACAAACAAAAAGTAATCCTCTTATAAACCCAATCAGCTGATTACATGAAAGAGCCGCTATTGTAAAACCGGTTTCAGGATGACCGCAAAGGAATAGGAGTGAACTGGAAAACATAACACTGAACAAGGAAAATTACAGGAACAAAACACCCGAACTGTGAATAGAGGCTGCGGAGCGCAAAATTGATTGAATTTTAAACTTTGGTACCAACTCGTTGAGTTGGGCTGTGAAATAAGCGGGTAGCTTGTGACTATATTTGGGCATTATTTGTATAGAATGCCTGTTAAAGTAGTAAACGAAGTTTAGAATATTCATCATCATCATCAGCCTATAATGTTCCCACTGCAGGGACTCAGGCCTGTTACCGTCGGGGCTGCAGGTTGTTCGAAAGAGATACCGCAGCCTCGGCAGAAAGGGCTAAAAAGGAACACGAGTGGTTTTTAGTCAGTAGAAGTCTGACACTCCCTACCGCTCTGCCCAGAGTGGGAGGAGTATTTGATAAAGCACCATACCCGAAAAATGTATATCCTAGGCCTCCTCATAAGAGAGGGTTGGGCTATGATTCACCACGCGGGCCCTGTGTGGGTTGGTAGATGTCACATGTCTTCGAATTGTTTTGGTTCTTAGACATGCTGGTTTCCTCACGATGTTTTTCTTCACCGTTTTGGGAGCAGCGGTGATAATATTATATAAATTACACATTAAGTAATGCGCCCGCTTGGGTTCAAGCCCACGACTTCCTGTTCGTAAGTCGAGGCCGCCACCACTGGGCCACCGCTGCCCTCTCTCTTTCTGTGCTGCTCTAGAATATTCATGCATAACTCAAATAAACTTTCAACATCCAAATTGACCGGTCTCGTGCGTCTTGTATCTAGTGGATCGCCGCAACCTTCACCAGGCCATCGGTGCACATTAGAAAATTACAAGCACCTTTGAATGCCAGACAAACCAAAAAAAATGCGAAGTTATAATAACTTGTGAAAGTAGGCACTGTAGTTGCCTAATAACTAACGCGGGTTAGAAGCGATGTTGTCGTACGGCTATGAAACGCGCGACAGCATCGCTAGAAAATTCACCGTGGGCTTTTGCCCAAGAGCCTAAACTTAATGAACTTTCGCAAATAAAATCCTCGTATCAGTCCGCAGGTAACATCAAAAAAATCAAATATTCATACATTCATCATCGCCAGCCGTTTTAACAGCCGCACCCTTAGACCTGTTGGCTTCCGCCACGAACAGTGGAGTTAATTACCTAACTCCCGCTTTGAAGCCCGATAGATAACTTGTAGTATGGGATGTACTTTAAAATCTTAAATGTAGTTGTTTAACTTTCCGCGTTCCAGCGTACGAGTATATTGAAACTTTGGAGAATTTTAAATAAGCAATCTGTAAGTAGACGATGTACTTCTTGTGTTTATGTTTCGGGATGTTCATTATGTATTATGTGTGTGTTTTGTGTCTTGGTATAAAAGTTATGATTATGGCTGTGGTGGAGAAAATAACGTCATGTAAAAATATAGGAGGTTTATTAATTAATGAAATCAGAGTGAATGGGTGACTGATAAGGTTTATTTAATGAATGACTGAATGTGGTCCTGGTTTGATTTCTGTGTGTTTAATTTTTTGTAATCCACACAAAAATAGAGAACACAACATAGCTATTTTATCATAAAGCACACACAGACGAGCTATTCGAAGCGTGTTGATAAAGTTATCGTTGCGGGCATTCGGTGGCGTGTGGTTCGGCGTGGTGGCTTTCAGAATGACGTATTACACTCGTAGTTTCGTTCTTCTTCCGTCCTTCTGACATTCAAAAGTGCCTGTAATGGCTTAATTGAAATAAAATATTTGAGTTTGAGTTTATCAGTTTAGTTCACTATAAAACATAAAAAGTAAACACAACTGAAATATAAATAAAAGAAAAACAAACCACATTGGCTGTCTGGCTGTGAAACCTAACTGGCGAAATGCGGGTGTCTATTAGGTACACCTCTACCTAACCCTTTGGGGATTACGATCGTGATGTTATGTTGGGACGACTATATTACGTAAAAAATAACGTCCAAAAACATTCAAACCACTCCATCCATTCCACTTACAAACAAAAGCTACCTTTTACCAACCTAACAAAGAAAATCACCAACCGTAATCCTGGTCTAAGTAGAAAACTAGAAATCAGAAACATCAGTAATTAAACTAAAAAGGATTGAACGAACTAGCACTATCCATTAGCGGTGAGGGATCGGGATTGTCTTTGCTCCCAGTGTTTCAGTTGCAAGACAAACTGCTTGGAAGCACAAATGGTGAGCGATGGTACAGTCGTTAGCAAAAGTGATTCTGTGGGAAAAGATTGGCGATATGTTTGGGAATTGTGGCAGTGGTTTATCTTGTAGTCAATTCTTGAAAAAAATATTTAAACTTTGTTTTAAAAAGTTTATTTGATTTTTTTAAATTTTAAGAATACTAGAAGAATTACCTTGTTGGTTCAGTGGTCTCAGGCGCGATTGCTGGTGATCCTCGATTCCCGGGCAATGTGTGGGCGATGGTACAGTCGTTAGAAAAAGTGATTTTGTGGGGAAAAATTGGCGATATGTTGGGGAATGTAAGTGGGGTGTTTATTTTGTTGTAAATTTTTGAATAGATAAACCTTTTTGCTAAAATTTATTTGATTTTTTCAACTTTATTACGGAAGACTCTAGATCTCTAAAACTCTAGGAAGCTCTAGTGGTCGTAAGCGCGATTACTAAACATAAGGTCCTGGGGCTCAATTCCCAAATTAGGAAAAGTGTTCTTTGGTTTTTCCATAGTTCAAAACTCAAACTCAAATATTTTATTTCAATTAAGCCATTACAGGCACTTTTGAATGTCAGAAGGACGGAAGAAGAACGAAACTACGAGTGCAATACGTCATTCCAAAAGTCACCACGCCGAACCACACGCCACCGAATGCCCGCAACAACGAACACTGCGAGCACAAAAGCACGCAGCGACGCAAACCGCAACAACGAATGTTCGAGAGTTGATTTCTCAGTAACAGCCATGGAGTCAAAATTTGTGGCTTTTTGATGGCAGTAAGCTAACCCCCTATTACTTGGGACATTGTATCATTATGAATTAGAATCGTTCCATCGTGAAGAACATTTTTTCGACCTATGAAGCACACACGAACACGTTTATAAAGCACTTACTGTAGGGCTATTGCGTATCTTTTAATGACAGTGGATAACTTATATTGTCTATCAAATAACTCAAATGGTGAGTTTTTAAGAAAAAAATGTACCAAACCATAACCAATTTACAGTTAATCTATGGACATTTCTGATAGCCACTGACGTTAAAAAGATACGCAATAGGGGGGCTGGACGGGTAACGGTAGCTTTATTCGCCCTAAAAGAAATGATGCCTGTATCCTAGCAGTGGGGATATTACAGGCTAATTAAGTAATTAGCCTTATCATTAATTCAGGTATGTAAAACCAACTAAGAACCCCATGGTTGGCATAAAAACTCTGACGTCACCATTGATATAACAAGTAAAGATACGGTCGTCCGAACATTTTGCTCGATGCGTTCCCCCTAAAGAGAAACACTAACGTCATCTTTAAGAACTAATCAGGCTGCTCGTAAACGTAACCTTGTATGAGCGGCGTGGCGTGGTATTATCGAGATATAAAGAAATTAAATAAAGCTTTAATTAAAAGGTTAATAAAAAAAAATGTTAAATTTTAATTTTTCATTTTCATTTTCTTTTAAACATCGGTTTAGTCAAGACCTATTTGGGACCAAATTCGAGGCGTCATTTTATCATGCGGTCCCGGTCCGCCCAGTCCTTACGCAGTAATATGTAAGTCAATGGACGTCACACAATAAAAAATAATGACAATAACCACACGATTAAGAAATGGCGATTCATCATAGCTTTCATCGATGGTCTTCTATTATAATATGCACGAATGAATAGTCTACGGTTATATTAGCAAAGTATAGTATTTGCGTTGGAGTTGAATAGCAAAAAAAAACATTGTTTCTTATTTCGTTTTTTGCATTCTGAAACACAGCTCACTGGTTTTCAATAAAAACTTTTTTCTTTATATTTTGAGGAAAACAACAGTTTTCAAATAATAAACATTTGCATTACAGATTAATTTTGCCTGTAAACTCACAAATGAACAAAAATTATATGAGATTTTCCAACAAAACATTCACAATAACAAATATGTCGTGACCGTCGTAATCAAAAACTTAATTATCATTTCGTAAATATAAAGCAACAAATGGACGTCACAGCTGAATCAACCGTCCCGAGAGAAGCGAAATGGCAAAGGAATTATTCACAATTTGCCAACGTTACCGTGCAAGCAATGAATGCTTTTATTTGACAAGAACAAGATTTATTCGCTTTTGTCTAGATTGAGTGAGCGGAGCTGAACTGTCAGTGGTACTGAGGAGATAGGTGAGGTAGTTGGAATGTTTTCATAATGAAAGGATAGAATTTGGTTAATTACATTCTTGCTTGCATGTGTGATGAAGCTAGGAAAGTTAGATTGCAGTCAGAAGTTATTGGTATGAGGCAAGGTATATTAAATACCGAGAAAATACGAAGTTTATTCCTTAGAACAAAAAAATCTAGAAAGTTGAGAACATCCTACAAAACCTGATGTAATATGAATTAAACTGTGTACCTGTAAACTGGTTTAATTTTTGGATTCTTCGTAGAAACACTGAATGTCAAGTAAAAGTACCAGTGCTCTGAATATCCAATATAGTTACTTAATGATACAGGAATCCAATAATTAAAATAAAATTATTTGAAGCAAATAAGTATTATAAGTAAGTAATATAAGTGTTATTATATTTTTTAAGTATTATAGTTTCCTAGAAACTTCGCGACTGCTGCGGGCACAGCTCGTCTACATCTACCTTCTTTTTGGAGTGTGGGAAATCATCAAGTGCCTTCTCCCGCTCTTGGTAGAGTGATAGGGATTGTCAGACTTCTACTGACAAAAAAAAAGTAGTAAAAAACTAAAAAAAACCGACTGAAAAAACTGAAAAGTAAACAAAAAACAAGCACATTTTAAATTAAACAAAATTTGGAAGCAAGCGGGGTCCATTCTATTTACCTTTCATACTCGTAATTTAATATTCAAATGAACCCCGCCTATTCCCAAATTTAGTTTTTTTTTTTTTTCCAACTTTTTAGTTCTTTTGTGTTTGTTCTTTCGTTCGTCGCGTAAAATTCTTTGCAGATGATTTAACTTTTGTGCTTGTTTATAGGATTTGTCACTTCAACGACGTATATTTTACTTAAATTCCCTTCATCCGTTTATGAGTTATGAGGGAACAAAGAAACGGACATACATACATACATTACACGTCAAACACATAACCCTCCTTTTGGGCTTCGCCGCAGTCGGGTAAAAACCACCCATGTTCCTTCTTAGCCCTTTGTGTTAAGGCCGTGGTATCTCTTTCGAAAAACCCGCAGCCCCGACGGGGTCTACATTCACCTTTGAACGACTATAATAATTTAAGAGTAAGTAATCGTTTTGCATATAGAATTTATGGAAGACTTTGCTGTCATATATTAAACAAGTTTTAACAAAATTGCTGTATTCGATCTAAATTTCGCAGAGTTCACATTGCACATTCGTGCTATACCAACCAATTCAACAATCATACCGTGCAATATGACACAAATGTGTTTTTAACCCAGTGAAGCAGTGAATTAAGTAAAAAGTGCACATACATGAAAAACATCGGGACTATAACTACTGATGTCGGAAAGCAATTAAAAGTTATCCCCATTTATCTGGTGTCGACGTCGTGCGTATACTATACTGTAACATAGAGTAATAAAACACTGAAGAAGCGACATTCATATTGTGTGCTTTTGATGCTTGCGCTGATGTCGCTGGAATAATCATCTGTTAGTTGACTGCCCACCATCCTGTTACAAACCAAAACGGGGTTAAAACGAGCCTGGAGTTTGTAATGTACCTACACCGTAAGAGTTATCCTGCGGTGTACATTACAAACTCCAAGCTCATTTCAATTCACGCTTCGTCCGTTAAGACAAAGCGTGATTTTTTTTCTTCTAGATTTTTTTAGCTTTTGCATAGTTTCGGAAAGTTGCATTTAGTTTAGGAACCCAAAACAAATAAATCTAACCTGCTTTTAGCCATCTACCACCTTCTTTTTTTGTGGTGTTGGGAAATCATCAAATTACTCCTTCTACGGGCTAGACTAAAAACCACCCATGTTCCTTTTTAGCCCTTTGTGTCGAGGCTCCGGTATCTTTTTTGAACAACCCGTAGCCCCGATGGGAGCCCTCTACCACCATCATCATCTGCCTAGCCTTTTCCCAACTATATTGGGGTCGGCTTCCAGTCTAACCGGATGCAGCTGAATACCAGTATTTTACATGGAGCGACTGCCTATCTGACCTCCACAACCCAGTTAATACTAGGTAATACAATACCCTTTGGTAAGACTGGATGTCAGAATTTCAGGTCACTGACTACCTGTAACGACTGCCAAAGATCTATATTTAAGGCAGCCGGGAAAAACAGCTTAACGTGCTTTCCGAGGCAAGGAGGAAACTCGGTATGTTGGGCGGTCACCCATCCACAGACCGACCTAGGCAAGCACAGCTTTACCTAAAGATCGACCTGAGTGGCTGTTCTTATTGAGCCCTCTACCACCAGACGAAACGAAATGCCAAAATGTAACTAGGTATCTGTGTAGGCGACGATACAAATCTGAGCTTGTATAGGGTTATGCCAAAGCCATCATGTCGAAGGGTGGGGCGTTTTGGGGGCTTGTAAATATGTAAATTTTGACGTTCGAAAAGTGCCGATGATCAGCCTAGTTTGATTAATAAATGACTATTGATTTTGATTTTTTAACCGACTTCTAAAAAAGAAGGAGGTTCTCAATTCGGATGTTTGTATTTTTTTTTTTTTTTTTTTTTTTATGTTTGTTCGGGCATAACTCCGTCACTTGCTAACCGATTTGAAAAATTCTTTCTTTGTTGGAAAGGGTATACTTCCAAAATGGTCCCATAATTTTTTTTTCGAAATCAGACAAGCGGTTTTTGAAAAATCAACAAAACTCAAAAAAAATCTACATTGTCCACATTGACCCATGAACATGTGAACCACTAAAAAGTGAAAAATAAAAACTTTTTAACAAAAAATAAAACCGACTTCAAAAAAAAAACACAAAAAAGTGAAAAATAAACTTTAGAAGAAAAACCAGTCTCTGAAGTCGGTGGCAAAAAAATGAAATCAAACAAACAAAAGTCACCGACTTCAGAGACTGGTTTTTCTTCTAAAGTTTATTTTTCACTTTTTTGTGTTTTTTTTTTGAAGTCGGTTTTATTTTTTGTTAAAAAGTTTTTATCTTAACTGTTACACTGCAAACGAAGGCGGATAGTGCTATATATATAGCCATACTCTCCGGCTCGCAGTGAAAGGTTATTGTGCTCACTGTATAAAAAGAAAAACTGAACCGGTTTTATACAAACCGGTTCAGTTTTTCTTTTGCTTCGAAGCTATAGGCACTAAGAACGATTTCAGAGGGTTATTATTAAGCGAAGAATGGGTTCCGAAGAGATGTGTCGCTACTTTATTTTTTCTTAATCCATGAGTGTAGTTTTTGCTAATCGCACCATATAAGTTTTAATTGCCAAGTGGTCACGTGTAAATTTATCTAACGCGGTTTTGTAACGAAATAGTTTCGTATACACATGAATTGTTTAGAATTGATACTGTAAATAGTTTGTGACGCGACGGTGAGTAATTAAAGTGTTTTTTAATTTGTTTGATGTGTTTTGGGTTAGAATTAAGGGTAGGTGCTTCTACGGTTTAGTAAAATTGTATTATAGGATACGTAAAGTCAGTAAAAGTGCTTGTTTTCAGTTGATGGTAATAGACTGACTGCCGCACAGAGAGCTTTAATGATTACTTAGGCCATCACTTAGTAACGGTTTTGACAGTTTTTGTATGACAAAACTGTCATAACCTTTACTACGTGACGGCTCTTTGAGTACCGCAGTAACACAATTGCAACTAGTACATTTTAAGGTATATTTAAGTTTTTGGTGTACTAATTGGTACACATCTGCCTAACACAATAGCGATTGCAAGCTTTATGTTATGTTAAGTTTGACTAAATAAAAGCCAAACAGGAACAAACATTAAAAAATCAGATATTTTTTAATCAATAAAAACAAACACATAAACTCACGCCTTTTTACCATGGGGGTAGGTAGAAATCACAGATATCTACATCCTTTTTTTTTTGTTTTTGGTGCGTGGAAAATCATCAAATGATCCCCCCCCCCCGCTCTTGGGCAGAGCGAAGGGGAGTGTCAGACTTCAACTGACTAAAACCGAACCCATGTTCCTTCTTTGCCCTTGCGCCAAGGCCACGTCATCTAGTACAAAAATCCGCGGCCCCGATGGGAGGTCTCTACATCCTTACATACACCTTTTGCCCCGTCCACGTTCATAAATCTGGTCATACACGCCATTCATCGCTTCAAAAAAAACCTATGTACAAAACTAAACTAGTAATCAAAACATCCGAGCGCTCCATCCGCCGTGTTACTTTCAATTTAATTAAAAAACAATAGAACGGTAGCATTCAATAAATAATTAATTCACAGTCATTCATTACACAGTGAATGAATTCATTCGCTTTTAACAGTTCAGCTACACATAAAACATTTGCAGGAGATTAATACTAGATTACCAAAGTTTGCTTAATCCAAAAGTAGAGATACGTTTTAAGGCATGAGGCATACATGTTCTGTGTAAATATTGTATGAGTTGAAACTCAGCTTGAAATTGTTTGTGTTTGAGGTGAATTGTTGCCAGTCTATGTCTTAGGCTGAGGCTACATTAGGCCGCGACGCGACCTGCGACACATGAGCGATTATAACAAGTAAATGAATGCTCACGTATATGGCTACACCGTACATCAATTCAATTCAGTTCAAAAAATTTCGCTCTTCCAGTCGCATCGCAAATCGCTGCCTACTGTAGCCTCAGCCTTAGTTCTTCAGAGTGGATAGATAGACGTTTGATACTTATTTTATGCCGACTGCTGAGCATGACACCCTCCCTGGTTACATTATGTGGACACGTGTAAAAATCATTTACAGTCCAAAGACGAAATAATAAAACAGTGGTACTAATTTTGAGTTTCACCAGCTTTACACATGTGTGTCTGATTTCTTGTGTCGAGTTGGTGAATAAACCTTATTACAAGGTAAATATTATTTTCAGCCACGCTTTGATTGAACATCAGAATATCAGAATATATGGGTTTAGTAAGAAAAAAAAAATTAAAAGACTGCTAAATAGTATTAAAGCACCAAAGAGTGATGATTTCCCTGAATTTTAATCTGGGTTATTTTACAAGGAAATACCTATTCGTTAGTAGTATTGTTGGCGACCAGCTACCAAACTCTTTTATTTATATTTCCTAAGAGAAAAATATGTGTTAAGGGAGCTGTGACAATAAAGAAAAGGCTGAACTTGTGGTTTAAATCTATCCCACTGCTGACACCGCTCACACCTAGGAGGCGGTTGCAGGAGGCTCGTCCATTAAGGGTGGGCGATCTAGTTTTCATCGCAGATGGCACGCTACCCGGGAACCAATGGCCTCGAGGGCGAATCACGGCAGTGCACCCGGGGAAAGACGGCATCGTCAGAGTTGTGGACGTCACCACGAAGGGGGGCGTGCTGCGACGACCCACTCGAAAGGTGGTATTGCTGGTCGCCGGCCAGTAAATTGGTGCTTCACACCGTCGGGGGCCATGTTGGCGACCAGCTACCAAACTCTTTAATTTATATTTCTTTTTTACTTGTCAATTTTTGTTTTCTTTTACTTTAATGTCAGTATGAGAAAAATATGTGCTATGAGAGCTGTGACAATAAAGAAAAGGCTGAACTTGTGGTTTAAATCTATTCTGTTCTCAACAAGTATTATACATTAATACTGGGTAATACGATACCCCTTGGTAAGACTGGTTGTCAGACTTTCAGGCCATTAATTTTCTGTAACGACTATCATAGATCTACAAAAGACACCTGAAAATTATAAACCCTTATTTACCCATTTTAAACTGCGTTTCTGTTTTAGATAGGAGTTTTTTAGTAACTGCTGAATCTAGGTCATCGCTCATAGACAAAGAGAATTTGAATGGACGAATGTAAACAAGGACTTAATACTGTTGACTGGTTTCAGTCGTTTGAAACTTGTGTGGTCTAGAATTGACTACTTTGTTTTATTTTAGTCGGGACTGGTCAACTTTTTATAACAGATTCGTTGTAACTACTACCATTGACAGTTCCATGATGGAACTACTGAATGTTTTTTTTTTATCACGAGTTCCATTTAAAAAAAAAACTGAAAATAGTGGAACTAATGTTGAATTTTTCATACTGGTTTTTGCTCGCGGTTTTGCCCCCGTTATCTATTCGTTCGTTTATCGTTTGACGACACAGTTGGTGCAGTGCTGCGCTGCGTGTCGAGGGTTCGACCTCCGCACGGAACATTTAATATAGGTAAATATTTGTACGGCCTACAGATAGTTGTTTCTGGTCTGGGTGCTTGGGTTTGTTTAGTGAGTTTAAATGTTTGTAAACGCACCCACGACACAGGATAAATTCCTAGAGTGGGGAAAAGTTCAAAAACAAAAACTGGCCAAGTGCAAGTCGAACTTGCACATGAAGGAATTGAGGACTTTCCATGGTATTTTAGCACCACAAACTTGTTATAGGTTTTCCTGTAATCTGTACTAGTGTTGAACTAATTTCTCTATTTTTTTCATAATTTTAGGCTCAGTAGTTTTGGAGATAAATGGGAGAATGGCTGGACAGACAGACACAGAAGTGATCCTATAAGCGTTCCGTTATTTCCTTTTGAGGTACGGAATCCTAAAAATAAAAATAAAACTGGAAATTAACCGACTGGAATGTGTGGGTACAATTATTATGTAGCCTATGACACTCGGGTGTAATGTACTTTCCCGTAAGTGAAAGATATTTCAGATCTGTAGGCAGCTAAGCGGATCAGTTACTGATCCGCTTAGCTGCATACAGATCTAAAATATCTAAATTAACATTTGTTTGTATGTAGGGGTAATCTTTGGAACTACTGTAGTTCCAAAGATTACCCCTACATACAACAAATGTTATATCTTAAGTCTTTGGACTTATTTTCGTTGGATTAGAGTTTTCGATTCCATTTTTGAGGTATTAACGATAAGATCTATTTACTATTTTCATAGAATTCTATGTTATAACTACATGACTGTGTACTTTCCATAGGAAAAGTGATTTACTCAATCAAACATATTATCGTTAAATACAGTTAACATAAATCTATGTCAAGTTCACCCATGATTTGTGCCTGAACTTGATAATCCTGTGTTTCAAGCGATTGGAGGTAACAATAATAAAAATAGTAAAGAGCTTAGTGTGGATGTTGCTTAGATCATCAGCAGCATTGCAAAAGGAGATTAAAAAAAAAAATATAGAAACATAAAATATTTTGTTTCAGTTTACTTTTATACCAAAGTTGACAATAAATTCCATTATATTTACGGCAACAAATACCCGTTTTCACTAACGTACATGCATTGGACTCCACGGGTCTGTGCTCGTGTGGATCGAAAATAGGACAATGCCTCTCCATGGACACAAGGCAAAATCAGACAGCTGATCGACAGTATTCACGACTCCTGGCTATTTGTGGCTTGAAAGTTTCGGAAGCTTCTATTACGCTTTAGTATTCTGAAGCGCTAATGCGTTAAATAATGATCTCATATCACACTAATAAAGTAGGTATGTGTAGTGCTAATGCTAAGTCGTGGAATATAATCAAAATACCTCTCTGCAATCTCAAGAAAACATGACGCCTGTTATTTCAGAAGGGTTAGGGAGAGGTGCACCTAATAGTAAACCCATAAACTTCTGTCAGTTACGTTTAAGTCCAAAATAAATAGGGGGTGAGCCAATTGCCCTCAGCAGGGCACAAATTCAGGTTCCGTGTCTGCGACTGAAAAAGTTCTTATGGAATAACTTAATAACAAACTGTCCGATCCGGCAATCGAACCCGACTTCATGTCCAGAAGTCGCGCTCTACTACTCGGCCAAAAAAAAGAAAATCGCAAATCAAACTTTCCAATAGCAGCAACACGGCAACAATTGGTATACTTTTAATATTATCATCATAATTTCAGCTAAAATACATCTACTGCTGGACATAGGCCTCCCCCAAGTGTCAGCCGTACGGGACTGGTCAATGTGGCGTCCCTTTTTTTTTGGTGGGTGGAAAATCATCGAATAGCCCCCCCCCCTGCTCTTGGGCAGAGCGAAGGGGAGTGTCAGACTTCTCTGACTAAAAACCAAACCCATGTTCCTTCTTCGCCCTTGAGTCGGAGCCGCGTTATCCTTTCGATAAGCCACAGCCCCGACGGTATCCACAGCCCCGACGGTATCCACAGCCCCGACGGGGATGTGGCGTCCCTTAGGGGAAGCCTATGTATATAAAAAAAAATATTGTAAAAAATAAGTACATGATGTTAGTATTGATCTCGGTCATCTGATAAAACGTTGACGAAAATAAATATGAATTCAGATTGATTGTACCGCCTTGCGATCTAAATTGCTTATGGATCCAAGTACATAAACTCGCAGTTTGTAACAGGTATAAAAGCTACAAAGTTCAAAATACGTGTTCAATCGTAAGTTAGTAGCAGTGATAGCTATAATCCAGAGCATATTGAATATTATAGTAACTCTACGGAGCAATTTTGTGATACTCCTATTTATGAGTCAAACCGGTACTATACAGAATGAATACATCGAACGACGAATGAACAATATGAGAGAAGCAATTCCCGTATTTTGTTGAGTTTCTAGTCATCATCCTTCTCTTGCCCTTATCCTAGTTCATTTAAAGAAAGAAAGAAAGAAAACATAATTATGTAAACGTATGTTCCTATTTATGTATATCAATTTATATTACATATTGGTTTTCTCCTTATTATTATTTTTTGTACTCTACCACAGTGCTGTCTTATTTGACCCTAAGGTTGACTGGTAGAGAATGCCTTGTGGCATTAAGTCCGCTTATGTGCCACTCTTGTGCATGAAGTTTAAATAAATAAAAATATTTATTCGGGACAAGCACAGGAACTACAAAAATAATAATAACAAAAAAGAATTTAAAACTAAATAATAAAAGAGAAGACCTGTGCGAGGCCAAAAAGGCTCCTATCTCAGCATGATGCTGCGATAAATGGAAACAAATACCGCAGCGCTGGTATTCATTGGTCGTTATTTGGTTTTCATTGGTCGTGGTGGTTATTTGGGGTTGGCGCATCATATTTATGTCTTCTTCTTCCATACTTCTCTGTTTCTAATCTAAGTTTAATTAGACAGGTTTGACTGTCTCGTTGGTCTGTAGGTTGCGAGCGCCACTGCAGTGGATGAGGTCCTGGGTTCGACTCCCGGGTTGGGTAGTCATGTTTCATCATCATCAGCCTATAATGTTCCCACTGCAGGGACTCAGGCCTCCTCTCTGGGGGAGGGATGGGCTATAATCTACCACGCGGGCCCAGTGCGGATTAGCAGATGTCACATGTCTTCGAATTTTTTGGTTCTAAGACATGTCAGTTTCCTCACGATGTTTTCCTTCACCATTTTGAGAGCAGCGGTGATGAATTAAATTACAAAAAGTAATGCGCCTGCCTGGGTTCGAACCCACGACCTACTGTTCGTTAGTCGGGTTTACGTCTATGTAATAGGGAGCGAGCCTAATTGCCATCAACCTTATACCTGTGCGTCTCGCATCCAGCGGATCCCCGCAACCTTCACCAGGTCATCGGTCCACCTAAAGGGAGGCCTTCGAACGCAACGTCTTCCGGTTCGCAGTCGCCACTCCAGAACCTTACGGCCCCATCCCCATTGTCTCCGTCACTGCTATTAGAAAACTTCCAACCCGGGACCTCAAAGAAGCAGTTATACAGAAAAACAAAAAAAAATGCACAGAAAAATGTAATCAAGAATGTTTAACTTTATTCTACTTCTATTTCAGGCCTTTTTGACTCAATAGGGTCTCCTATCTCAGGCCTAAGGCAATCCCGACATCGGTTTAAGCGGATTTGATGGATTCACTTGTAAAGCTGAGATAAAATTAAAATGTCTGCTCAAATCTTGCCAGCTTATTGATATTATGTTTATCATGAAATTTTGTGTATTGTTCATTGTCTAAAAAAGTTGAAACTATAAATTTTACAAACTCATGACTGATGAATTGCTTTTTCCCCAACTATGTTTAGGTTGGTTTTGAGGCCCCAAGCGCAGCGGATAACCTTGTTTTTTTTTACATAAAGTGCAACAACAGCAACACAACAACAACACAACACAACTTGTTAACAAAATATGGATTTAGGAGATATTTTTTTAATACGGGGAATAAATAAGGATTGGTTCAGGCGTCCGACATTCATTGATAACAAAGAATCGCACCAGGGACCGACTGTTCTTTCCAAAGCACGTAAAGGTCTCGGCGTCTCACATTCGTTCTCAGATCGACCTCCATAATTTATCCTTCGATCGTATTATAATTAACGTTTACCTATCCTAAAAGTGGTTCTCGCATTAAGGATTATACCGTAAAGGTACCTACTTAAAAACAGGAAGAACTTGTTGCTAAATAATATTCCATTTCGTGCCCCGAAAAGCACGTTAAGCCGTTGGTCCCAGCTCTCATTCGGAGAATTTTGTCAGTCGATACAGGTAGTCATTGGCCCATAAGCCTGGCAACCTGGGTATCACATCACCCAAGTCTAATTGGGTTATGGAGGTCAGATAGGTAGTCACTCCATATAAAATGAGGGCATTCAGCTGAATCCGGTTAGACCAGAAGTTGACCCTAACATATTTGGGAACCGACTAGGCAGTTGATGTGTTAAAAACATTACTTAGATATTGTGAAACATACATTGACTTAGATATTGCGAATCCCTTTCATTCTTGCAGTAACTTAGAAAGGAGTTCAAAAGTGACACTAAATATAGTCATAAAATAGATTGGAACCAGTTATGAAAGCTATAACGTCACTATTTTTATGACCAATACCTCCTTATTATGGCTTTGCTTCTGCAATTGAACTGCAAAGAGAGACATTGTGTATTTTATGTCTTTTGAGAATAAATACATTTTTGAGTGATTAGAATGAATCTTATTTCGAACATACAGGGTGTAAATAAACAAAATTTGCAGGGAAACTACTTTTATTTTGGGGTGAAAAATCACACTTTCAAAACTCAATTTAGCACTTGATAGAATATTCTTATAAACATTGTGCTACTGGATGCTTTTAGTAGTAAACGGGGCATGGAGGTAGTTTAAGTAAAGTTAATACCCGTAAAACTGGTAAAAACAAACAGCTTTGAAATGAAATTTGGATTCTCAATATCTCCGGAACTATGGGCCGTATCCCAGGTATGGTCAAAAACAAAAAAAAAATATATCGCAGTAATGGTACTTTCACACCAAGGCATTCGTAGTTGTTCTAATGTTTGAGAAACATAGAACTTTTTAGAATAAAGGTAGAATCTGTAGCTACTGAAACCGTGCAGTAAAGCAGCTGCCTATTTAGTGTTCAATGCGATAAAGCAAGGTAAATTTACTCCTGGAGTTACCTTTGTAATTATCAGCCTATAATGTTCTCACTGCAAGCACTCAAGTCTCCTCACTAGGAGAGGCAGAGGCTATAATGCACCACGCCGGCCCAGTGCGAATTGGTAGATGTTACGACTTTTGGTTCTAAGACAGTCTAAGTTTCATCATGATGTTTTCATTTACCGCTTTGAGAGCAGTGGTGATAAAATAAATTACACAAAATAATGCGCCTGACTGGGTTCGAACCCTAACAGTTCGTTAGTCGGAGCTGCCACTGCCCCTGCTTCGTAATTGTACCATCAAAAAAGCCATCGATAGGAAAAGTTAGATATCGATTAAACCACAGATTTCATTACATCATCGATTACTCAATTGGAAAAGATCAGCCTGGCGTAACTTTCTGAGTAACAGTATAAGAAGATGAAGACAGTCTAAAAGTAATACGCAAAGTCACTGAACCGATTGAGAAAGAAACTTTAACAGCCACCAGACTTCTATTGTAAGGGCGTTTCTATACTAGCGTTTTTAAAGGAGTTTTGTTAGAAATGTCAGCTGTACCAGTGTCCCTGCTGGGCAAACCATATTAGAATCCTTTGGTAATAATTATAAAGGTCATCATCATCATCATCATTTCAGCCGAAAGACGTCCACTGCTGGACATAGGCCTCCCCTAAGTGTCGCCACATTGACCGGTCCCGTGCGTCTCGCATCCAGCGGATCCCCGCAACCTTCACCAGGTCATCGGTCCACCTAGTGGGAGGCCTTCCAACGCAACGTCTTCCGGTTCGCGGTCGCCACTCCAGAACCTTCCGGCCCCATCGGCCATCCGTCCTGCGAGCAATGTGCCCTGCCCACTGCCACTTAAGCTTGGCAATTCTTCGGGCTATGTCGGCAACCTAATAACCTAATGTAGCTTGGCAATTATAAAGGTGTCTCTAGGTAAAACCAAAATGTATGGTTGTACGTACGGCAACAGCCATACATTTCCATTATAACATAGTCACCCTTTTTTTTTGGAGGGTGGGAAACCATCACATGACTCCTCCCACTCTGGTCAGAGCGGTAGGGAGTGTCAGTCGTCTACTGACTAAAAACCACCCATGTTCCTTCTCAGCGGTTACGACGGACGTAGCAATTTTGCTACATCAAAATTCATCTAGAACGTTTACCTAAGTTTTGTGTTACTATGTTACATTGTTGAAATTGAAACACTATTTCTAGATAATTTAAAGCCTACAAGCCATTTCAAAGAAATAAATAAATAATATAATATTCCACAACTATTCCACAATATATTTACAAAATGTACTACTAGCCCTAAATTCTCAGACGACAGGTGCTATATTCCAAGATAAGTATGACGGATTGTTTCTAATACAGTAGACATGATTGAATTCATAATTATACATTCTCAGATATATTTTTATTATTAGGCAATAATTTATAAGTCGATTGAAAATGATAGGCAATTTTATACAATAAATAGATTTTTTAGGTATAACTATTTTTATTCGCCTTTTTAGGTTTCAAATTCAAATTCAATTTCAATATTGTAGTTGAAATTGAAATCTCAAATTGAGGTAGTACAAAACGTATTTTCACGTAATAAGAGCTACAAAATATTTGTATCAGAATTCAGGTGAAATCAGAATGATAAATCTGACAGCAAGCAGTAGCGTTTTTGCTCACAACTTAAGACCCATTAATATTAATGATAATATTTATACGTGGTGTTAGGCAACTGAGTTTATCAGTTGTGTTTGTCCCTTTGTGCATAGTGGCCTTGTTCTATTCTGTCTCCTGATGATATAGTCCTGGAGGATAGTGGAAATTATAATTATTTTTCCTACCCCGCTCGCTATCCTCTTCTGATAAATTTCGTTGAAGGATCTGAGACAGTTCAATTGTTTCCCTGTGACTTTGTCGAGCTACATTCCCTCGCCGCTTTTTCTGTAGGTAGTCATCACTGTTGCTATTGGCTTTCAGGAGTTGCACTGGTTTGGGAATAAAGTGGCGGGCTTGTTTCAATTAAACTAATAGCAATAATTGACTCATTACCTTTAAATGGAGGTAAAATAACTTTTCAACCTGTTTGTTATACCAAATGAAACGACTATTAGCTTGACCTCAATGTTTGATTTGGTAGACATTCCCGTACATAAATAAATGACACAGGTTCACATACAGCAAAAAAACAAGTTTTCGTAATAATACAAATAAATCTAAACATTTCATGGCTCTAATATAAAAACCAACACGGCGTCACGTAGTTCTGGGAACTTTTGTGACGTTTCCCCTTTTATTAAATTCTGTCCACGTAGTAAAATAGCGAAGGTTTCATAAAAAAATAAAAGTAATGGGATGATAGTAAAATATTGTATGAAATGGTCGGGCCGTTTTGTGAGATTTTAATGGTGCCTATGTTTGCCTTGCCGCTTTGTATGATAACATTGCATCTTATCATTGACTTGTTCACTGCCTCAGGCGACCCAACTTAAATAGCGTGGCACCGAATACAAAGGGCTATGAAGGAACATGGGTGGTTTTAGTCAGAAGAAGAAGAAATAGAAGAAGAAAAGTCATTTGAAAATTCTCCAGTCAACAAACAAAAAGAACACGCGCGTGCGTCTTTTGTTTCGTTTTGTGAAAACCGTTGCTCTACAAGTTGAGTTGCGATGACTCAATTCAATTCGAAAACAGTAAGTAGTAATCTATTCAGTTTATTTCTTCTTCGCCTTTTCAGGAAAAACTTGGACTTGCTTTCAGTATCTAATACTAAATCAATTTCCTCATCATTAATATAAAACAATCCCACTCTTGCACATCTGCTTATAACACAGGCTCACGAAAAACGCTTGTCAAAATGCCAAGAAAACTTTGTCACTGTCATTATTACGTCCAATGTGAACGGAGCTTAAAATTTAAATGAAAACTTTCCGCGGATAGCCCGAGGCTGAAGTCATTGTCTCCTTCAACGATTATAATAGATCTAATTTTTGAAGAGCACTCCACAAATTAAGACGAAAATATGGGCCGAGGCGACGACCTGATGCTGGAAGCTCCTGTTATTAAAGAAGATTGTGAAAAGTTCTGTCGTTTGTGTACATTATTGTGTGGGATTTCACTTTGAAAATGTAATTTTCATATAGACTATCGGATCGAAGTAGGTATGCGGCGCAATGGACTGAGAAACTTATGAACTATGGATAGAGAATATTATGAATATGGTATTGGAATCGGTGTGTCTAACACTGATTTTGTTTAGCTACTCTACCGTGTATGGGTAATGTTACAGTACAATCTTACTAGGGAAAGGCATCGTTTTACGAATGCGATATCAACACTGTTACCTTTTCACGCCTTGGCAGATTTGAATAATTATTCTTTAGCATTTTAAATAGGCAGTTACATACACTTTTGAATAGTCGAAACAAATACAAAATCAAAAAGAGAAGCTCTCAGTCACAATACATCTCATCATCATCATCCACAGCCTGAGTTCACTCGCTGCTGGGTATAGGCTTCCCTTTTCTTGTGCCATTCTAAACGGTCCTGTGCCAGCCTCATCCAGGTTTTTCCCCCGACGGTAACGACGAGGACGGTTTCGTCTGCCCATCTCGCTGCTGGACAACCCACACTTGCCTTTTTTTTTTTGGTGGATGGAAAATCATCAAATAACCCCCCCCTCCCCCCCCCCGCTCTTGGGCAGAGCGAAGGGGATTGTCAGACTTCTACTGACTAAAAACCAACCCATGTTCCTTCTTCGCCCTTTTGCCGAGGCCACGTCATCTCTTTCGATAATTCGCGGCCCCGACGGGCGTCGGCCTCCTTGCTGACATCTCTTTGAGGCGCGCGTGGAACATGAACGCGCCGCCGATACGGTCTGTTGCCGTCTTGACGACGGCCTGACGGCGAGCTGGCCCATTACTCATCGTCCACAGGCCCGCGTTTAAGGTGGCCGGAAGCCATCACGTGGCCCCCGACGCCCGGAGCGCCTTCCGCGGCGGCTGGGACGAGAGGTTCTCTCCCTCTCTCGTTTCGCCACCTCCTTCGCTAGCATCACTGCGTTGCGCATTAGTGGGACCTATGGATACTTTTACCCCAGCTCTATGTTCCTGTAAGATAATTTACTTCACAGATGAAATCACAGGTAAGAGCTAGTTGCTCAGGGCAAGAAATAAATAAATCAATATTTAACAAATAAATGTCTGCTTCCGCAATATTCCTTTTCAAATAAAGCAAATTCTTTAACATGCATGACTGTCTCGTACAGAAAATAAACCTCTTTAGTGATACTTCGTAGTATGTTCAAGTCGAGAATAAAAAAACGCAGCCTACAGTACTTATTGAGTATCGTATGTTATTTATTTCTGTAACGTGAGCGCAGTATTCATACATAAAATGTTCTTACATTTAAAATTTGCCATTTTATATTATACCTTTGACGTTCAGGAAATTACGCGTCTGTGAATTTTGAAGAACTCTTTCAGGATCCAAGGAAGTGGTTTCTGTTTTATTTTGAACTAGCTGTTGCCCGCCGCCTTTGTCTTCGTGAACTTATTATAATCCCTATTTAGTAACCAATATCAAGAGTTTACTACATTACTTAGTGTAATTTATTTCATCACCACTGCTCTCAAAACAGTGAAGGAAAACATCGTGAGGAAATGGGCATATCTTAGAACCAAAAACTTCGAATACATGTGACATCTACCAACCCACACTCAACTGAGCCCGCGTGTTTCCATCCTATCCCATCCTTCTCCTAGAGAGGAGGCCTGACAGAGTTCGTGCTGTGGGAACATTTTAGGCTGGTGATGATGATGATGATTTAGTATAGATAGAACGTGTAATAAACGTACCACTAATGTTATTTAATTGAATTTAATGACGAACACAAAACGTTAATGCTTTCTATAAATTGTTATAAAACAGCTTGAAGCATTTATAAATTTTATTGCCAGCAGCTCCCTGGAAAATTGTAGCGAAATCGTGACCACGAACACTTAGGGAGAAAATAAAATTTTAACAATAAACATGCGATATTCTCACCCGCAAAGATTTCTTTCCTTAGAATGAAATAAAAGTCTGATATCTCAACTTTTATGTTCTTTCTCTTATTGTGTTAGTTACTGAAAAATCTCGGTCATTCGTGCTTTCTTTTTTGATCTTAGCATTTTTGATTTTAGCATTTTTTTTTTGATCTATCGAGTCATATTTCATTTGTTATGAAAATTAAAATAGTATCAGTTAACATTTTTAAGATAAAGCCACATTGACGGTCTCATGCGTCTCGCATCCAGCAGATCCCCGAAACTTTCACCAAGTCATTGGTCCACATAGTAGGCGGAGGCCTTCCAACGCAACGTCTTCCGGTTCGCGGTCGCCACTCCAGAACTTTTCGGCCCTAATAGTGCCCTGCCTATTGTCACTTAAGTCTGACAATTCTTCGGGCTACGTCGGTAACCTTGGTTCTCATGCGGATGTCTTCATAAACACTATCAATGACTTTAAATACACAATAATTTTATAATCAACTTTTCAGCAGTTCCGCTTAGAGTAAATTAGATTTAAACAGTAAGGTACAGTTCTTAAAATTTGATTTCTATTCAGTTTTTTCACATAAAATAAATACATTACTCAATAAAAAATGTAAAATAATAAACATGAATGTATCATCACGATCATCTAACGTTTAATTTACTACGTACCCATTTATTTACAAAGGCTTAAGTTATCATCAGCGCAAAGGCAGCAAATAAAGCATCGCACGTACAGTCTCCTCACGAAACAAAGGTCACCAAACTCAAAATAAAACTTGCATTATTTGAAAGGCATTTTAAAGAAACTGTATCTTAGAATTTCAAGTTTATATTGGAAACATCCCAAGACTTTATTTATTCTGAACATCGCTGGTACAATATACTTGCAAATTTTTCGATATGTGCTGTCATTTGAGAACTATGAATAAAATATCACAGTTTAAGTCACGCTGTAATTCTGTAATACGTTCATGAAAAGGTAAATAATGTGATATTATTTTATTTAAGTTGCTACTAGACTTTGTACCTGGGTTTGCTCGTGTTTTTGGAGTCACAAAGTATTTTTTATTGTTTATTAAACGAAAATGTCGTGCGAAAAGTTCTGAGGAAGAATTTGGATGGGTAGGTATAAGAGCAGAAGACAACCAATAAAATTATGGATGGGCTGTGTAAAGCATGGCATTGCAAGAAAGGAGGTTTCAGATGAAATGACGAATAACAGAGAAGCACGGAAGGAGAACATGGAGCATGGACAAGAAGACATGCTGTGTCAATTGAAATAAGGGAAAGGGAATGATGATGATGAATTAAAGAAAGAAAGAAAGAAAGAAAATGCATTTATTTGGCACAGGCCACAAATACACACTATAATAATAATAATAATACTGCCTTTTATTTTCCTATAACATTACAATGTTTTTACTTAAATCTATGTTAGTGAAGTTTAGAAGACAGTTAATTCTAATGTTAGTTTTCTTAAAATCTATACTATAGGAACCCCTCGTAGGGTATAGGCCTCCTCCAATTCTTTCCATTTGGTTCTATCTTGAGCTAATTTTGTCCAGTCTTTGCCGACCGTCTCTTCTATGTCGTCCTTCCACCGTTTTTGTGGTCTGCCCACGTTCCTTATTCCATGTGGACCGGACCATTTTGTACTCTTAAGAGTCCATCGCTGGTCTGTGCATCTCGCTACATGGCCAGCCCAGCTCCATTTCAATTTTAGTGCTTGGTGTAATGCATCTGTCAGTCTGGTCTTGTTTCTTATTTCTTGGCTTCTTGTTTTTTGAATTTTTCTCAGGTGAAGCATGCTCCTCTCCATTGCTCGCTGACAAGTTCTTATTTTGTTACATATTTTTTTAGTGAATGTCCACGTTGGTGAGCCATAGGTCAAGCAGGGCAGAACACAAGTAGCAGGCAAAGGGCAGTATCCATGATGATCTTTTTCATATTTAAGTCGTATTTACCTTTTAGAATTTCCTTGTGGGCCCAGTATTTATTCCAACTGCACGTTATTCTCCTGTTGATCTCATCTTCATTTCTTGTTTTAGCAAATGATACTTGTTTGCCTAAGTATACGTACTGTTCCACATATTCAAGTTCCACACCATCAAGCATTATTTTTCCTCTTTTACTGTTTGTCATTATTTTTGTCTTGCTTAGGTTCATATGTAGACCAACCTGTTTGCTCTCTATATTTAGTTGCGATATCATATTTTCTAACTTCTTAGGAGTTTCGGCAAAGATCACGATGTCGTCAGCAAATCTCAGATGTGTGAGGCGTTCGTTGTTTATGGGGATACCTTCAGAAGTCCAGTTCAATTTGGAGAATATACCTTGCAGGACGGCTATGAACAATTTTGGAGATAAAGGGTCTCCCTGCCTGACGCCTCGGGCGATTTTGATTTCGTCTCCTCTAGACTCTAGCTTGACTCTGCTAACACTGTACTGGTATATATTCTTTATGGTTCTTATTATTATTGGGTCTATTTTGCAGTTATGTAAAGCTTGCCATATAGAGTCGTGATAGAGACTGTCGAAGGCTTTTGTGTAATCGATGAAGCTTATATATAGATTTCCGTTAAATTCTGTGGTTATCTGGTTACTTTATTTTTGTAATTATAAATCGGCTGTCAACTAGTTTACATTTCACTGATATCAAAACCTAGTGTAATAGAAGTTTACAATAATTGTTTTCCAACCTCCAGCAAGTGTAAATTGCTCATTAAAGTAATTAGTAAATATATCTAAAAGTGCCGTATCACAGTGACAATCTCGAAAGTGCAAGGAACCTTCACGGTTACGTGAACGTGTTAACGGCTAAAGTCCTGCGAGTACTGAGTACTCCACCGTCCCAGTGCTACCAACCTATCGACGACGAAGTTTTTGGCGAAAGCGTTCCAGCGCCGCGTGCCGTGCTTTGTGCGCCTGCGTTGCATTGCGTAGACACGCGACTAGTGGCGCCACCCCGACAACTCAGAGAACTATTTTCTACATCAATCAACTGTAAAAAACCGTGAGCAGAATTTTGGTATCAATTGTTTGCTGACTTGGCCTGTTTTGTTTACGAGCCTTATATTTATTGCATCTAAATCTGTGTCTACTCGAGACTGTTGGTGTGTGAAACAAACAGTCAAAACATAGAAACATGGCTAGTGTGCAACGTTCCCCACCGAATACGCCCAAAAATCAAGCAAACAAGCTGACCCATACACAGACTCAGTCAGAACCAGATCTTAAGTCGGCTATTGAGGACAGCGTTCACATCAACACCAGCAGAAATAAACGCGCTCGACAAGAGAAAACACATCAAAGCGGTGCAGCCTTGAGTTCGCAAGAGCTAGAAGACAAGCTTGATACATGGCAAAAGGAACGGGACACTAGCGTCTCCAAACTGACTAAGACCCTATCGGAACAGACGATCTTAATATCAAAACTTGTCTCTGATACTGCTGAGATCAAGACGCAAAACAGCAAAATTCATGCATCCAACATCGAGATTCGACAGTCTAATGAGGAAATCATGCAATCAATAACATTCATTAACAACAACTTCGAGGATCTGAAAAAAGAAGTGGAGGGTCTTAAAAAGGAACGACAGGAACAACAGCTGTATATAGAAAACTTGGAGAAAAAGATCTACGATATGCAAATTATGTCACGCTCTTCGGGCATTGAAATTAGAAACGTTCCTACAGAAAATGCGGAAAATAGCGCTAGTCTCGTTACAACTGTTTGTAACATAGGCAAACGAATTGGAGTAAATCTTACGGTACCTGAGTTTCGTGACATCTACCGTCTGCCAGGGAACTCCAACAATTCTGCAACACCGCGCCCAATTATTGCCGAATTTACTACAGTTCAATCCAAGCAGTCATTACTATCAGCTGTACGAACTTACAACAAAGACAGACAAAAACAGGATAAATTGAACACAACACTTGTTGGCCTTTCGGGAAAATGTCAACCAATTTATATCACCGAACAATTACCTGCCACCACAAAAAAATTGTTTTATCTATCCCGGGAGTTTGCCAAAAAGTATGACTACAAATATTGCTGGATTGCCAACGGGAATATCTTCTTGAGAAAGGTGGAGGGAGAAAAACAAAAATTAATTCGCTCGGAAAAATGTCTACAGGCTATACTTACCACCAATATCTGACTAGTTATTAAGCTCCTTATTTTAATTTTATTGTCTTTCATTATTTTCAGTGTGTCTTTATGTTTAACTTTTAGTGCATGTTTACACAAACAACTGCAAATCTCACACACATTCATACCCAAACACATTACCCCACAATACGCCACTAGCACAAATACACAGATAACATACATCACACACTCACAAAAGAACTCCCTTTCACCATCAGTCAGATTACAGAGATACGTCCCTGACTTTTTCAAGGTACTGTTAGGAACCCCTAACGAAATCAGCAAAAATAACCATAGCCATAACATTAACCCCAATTCCAATGGCTACTATAAATAACATTAATGATGAGTTAGACAGGCTCTACACAGAAACTTCTTTTTTAATTAACCCAGAGGACTGCGTTAAATATTCTGAACATAATAACATTAAGATAATGCACATTAATATACGCAGCATAAGTAAAAATTTCGATAGTCTTCAAACACTCATTTATGCCACTAAAGTTGAGTTCGACGTTATTGTCCTGACAGAATGCTGGCTAAGAAAAGTAACTAACGTGCCGATACTTGATGGTTACCAGTCACACTGTTCCTCAAATAACTCAAACCAAAATGAAGGCATCGTAATCTACCTAAAATCTGAGACTAGCGCCACTGTGTATGAACCCAACATTGTAAATGCAAACTGTCTGATAAGCAAAATAGAACCAGGACTTGCGATTGTGGCAGTTTACAGGTCTCCCTCGTACCACACCCGAGATCAATTTGAAAGTTTCCTTAATAGCCTAAATGACGCCTACAATGATCTATCTGCTTATCAAAACATCGTCCTTGTTGGTGACCTGAATGTTGACATCAAGCAAGATAACAGAAACGACCGTAGCTTGGACTATCTCATCCTTAACGCCTCTCACGGACTGTTACCTACCCACCTACTCCCAACCAGATTAGAAAACTGTATAGACCACTTTTTCATAAAGACAAATTTAGACAATACTACCTTAATTCTGGAATCACACATTACCGATCATAAACCAATAGTTCTATTACTCAAATACAAAAACCCTATACGTACCAAGATTACCACTGTTTCTCGTACAAACCTTGACGCTATGAAAGACGAATTGGAGAACACAAGTTTTGGCGATATCTACAATACTCGTGATGGTAACGAAGCTATGAATATGCTTATAAAAATTATCTCAAAAATTACAACTAAACATACAAGACAAGTTACCCTACCAAGGAAACAACGAACTTTAAAGCCTTGGATCACCGAAGGTCTTCTTAAATGCATTAAGAATCGGGACGGCATGCATTTGAAATCCAAAAATAACCCAGATAATTTAATTCTCAAAATAACGTATACGCGCTATAGAAATTTTTGCAATGAATTACTTCGAAAACTTAAACAAGCACATGAACATAATGAGTTACAAAAAGGTAAAAACAACCCCAAAGCCCTATGGAAAACCATTAAAACAATCACGAACACTCGCCCAACACAAAACAGTGCAGACATACTGCTGAAATTAGGTGACACCCCTACTTCTTCCATTAATAATGTATGCACTTTTTTCACCAACGTAGGCAAAAACTTGGCATCCAAAATTTCACAAAATCTGACTACATCCATCAGTAGTCCCTCCCCCCAATCTTTAACAAAGGCTAATCCTTGTAATTCACTTGTGATTACTGAATTAGACGAAAGTGACGTAGAAGCAACTATACTTCAGCTACGCAGTGACTGTGCCGTAGGTTGGGACGGTATCACATCATCGTTGCTTAAAACACATCGTCGCATCCTGGCCCCACCTATAACCTACATACTAAACCTCTGCATTCAGTCGGGAGTATTTCCGAATGCTCTTAAGAAGGCCATTTTGCACCCAATCTTCAAGGGAGGGGACAGAAACTGTGTTACCAATTACAGACCCATATCGGTACTTACTTCACTGTCAAAAATCTTTGAGAAAATCCTTAACAGGCAACTTAGAAACTTCCTTGACAAATTTCAACTTATAGCTGATAACCAATACGGCTTTCGTTCAGGTGTATCAACTGAAGACGCGGTATTAGACCTTACTCAATTGGTTGCTGGAAAACTCGATGAAAAGACAAAGTGCCTGGGAATTTTCATCGATCTTTCTAAAGCGTTTGACACGGTTTCTGTCCCCAAACTTATCTCCAAGTTGGAATATATAGGTGTACGTGGCAGGACTCTTGAGATTTTCACAGACTACCTTAGAAACCGTAGTCAACAAGTCAAAATTGGTAGCAATTTAAGCAACGAGGCTCTTGTGACTTACGGCGTACCACAAGGTAGCATCCTTGGGCCGACACTGTTCCAGATCTATATTAACGATCTCTGTAACCTGACACTCCCTAACTCCAACATATATACCTATGCAGATGACACCGCAATTATCGTCCATGGGCCTTCTTGGGAAGCTGTTAAGAGCAATGCTGAAAATGCCCTAAGCAGCATCATGCTCTGGTTTAACTCTAACCTACTGACATTGAATTTGGCCAAAACATCTTATGTTCCTTTCGCTATCCGTTGCAACATGAAACCCTCTAGTACTTTCTCCATAACGGCCCACTCATGTACAAGTCGTTTAAGACACTGCTCCTGCCCAAACTTAAGAAGAGAAGACTGTGTTAAATATCTCGGCATCCATATAGACTACGGACTTAGATGGGACAAACACCTAGACACACTTTCCACCCGAACAATGCGACTCATCTCTGTCTTTAAATCACTCAGGGGGTCAGCCAACAATGATATCCTTAAAATGGTCTATTTTGCACTGGCCCAATCGGTGTTAGGGTACTGCATCAGTGTGTGGGGTGGGGCCGGGAAGACAGGTCTCCTGAGGGTTGAGAGAGCACAAAGGGCGATTCTTAAAGTTATGACAAAGAAGCCACGCAGATATCCAACAGCGCAACTTTATGAAGACTGTAAAGTGTTAACTGTGCGGCAGCTATTTGTGCTTCAATCGATCCTTAGGACACATGGCAGTCTGGCTCCCCCCGACCCCAAAAAACGTAAGCATATAATTCCCAGCATCCAACATAAAACAAAGTTTGCGAGGCACCAATTTTACGTTATAAGTAGACACATTTATAGCGAAGTCAATAAAAAAGTAAATATTCTCGGTCTCCCTAAGTTTAAACTGAAACGTACAGTAATTGAATGGCTACTCAAACAGGACTATCATAAAACGGAGTCTCTTCTTACCTACATAACCTAACAAACATCCACTCTGTATGTGATAATCACCTATTTCTTGCACACACTAAAAACATACACTCACTTCACTTACTCCTCTCACGACAAGTAACAAATACCTTACACACGCTCTCATCAAACACCGGCACTCACATCATTCACTCTTCACTTTCTCACCCTCACACTTTGAAAGTATACCACAAGATCAAAAATGCACCCACTTGACACAGTCCACTGGCACGTCTGCCAAAATAAAATTATCTAAGCATACCCAATAGCCGGACACTGCCCCCTAAGATACAGGCCTAGCCTAGTTTAGGGGACAGGGTTGAACTTATTGTACTTATTTACCTAAATTAATGCTAAACTAAGAAAAACTTTAATCTGTATATAGTGCAATGTACTTGAATCTTGTGGCAATAAATATTATTATTATTATTTCTCTATTACTTGTTCAAGTGTATGGATGTGGTCCATGGTCGAAAAACCGGGGCGGAAGCCTGCTTGTTCTACCGGTTGCTGACTGTCTATTGTTGGGTTAATTTTACTATTTATAATAGAGGTGAATAATTTGTACACTGTTGATAGCAGGCTAATTGGACGGTAGTTTGCGATGTCCAGCGGGTCGCCTTTTTTATAAAGGAGTATTATATCTGAGTTCAACCATTGCTTTGGTATTGTACCCGTTTGTAGAACCATGTTGAATATTACATGTCAGTGGTCCGGTTAGTAGTTTCGCTCCTACTATCAAAGCTTGGTTCTTTAATCCGTCGGGCCCTGGGCTCTTTTCTCGCTTCAGCTTTTTGATATGTTCCCAGATCTCACGCTCATCTATAATAATTGTTTCGCTGGTGTTTGACTGAAAACTGTTTATTTCTGTAAATGTATTACTGTCTTGTGGATCTTTGGAATAAAGATACTTGTAAAAGTTTGTAGCGCAGGTTATTAGGTCCTTCCTTGATTTTGTCTCTTTTTGTCCGTCCTTTAAGCCCTTGATCCACTCTGTGTGAGTGGAAAGTTGCTTATAAGCTCTTTTGGCGCTTCGATAGTGCTTTATACTGTTTTCTATGATTTTTTGTCTGTGAATTTCATACTCATTTTTTATTGACTTACTGGCTTGTTTAAATAGATTTGATAGCTGTTTTTTCATTTCAGGTGTTTTATTTTTGGTTTTTATAAGTTCAGTACACCGTTGGATTTGAAGTTTGGTTGTTTCGCTGAGAAAGTACGAAATGCCCACGTTGTTCTTGGTTTTGATTTCCGACTTAAAGCTGTTTTTTAGGTAGAGTTCAAATTCATCATATGTTTTTTGTAGGTTATTTTCATCGAAGTTGGTTAGGTTTGTCATGTTAGTTTCTAGTTTTCGAAGGTATGTGTAGTGTTTGTAGATTATATAGTTCTGTCGTCTCACACGCCGCGCGCTATAGTATGGTGGGGGAGCGGGGCATACAATACAACCCGCCCCTCACTCACTCTGTTTGTAACCACGAAGCGGGACGGACGCGCGTGCGGCGAGTTGGGCAGTGAGCCGATATAAAGTTAAGTGCACGAACAGTACATTTTGGCGACGAGTATTGTAAGTACTGTGTTTTTTTTTCTGATTGAAAAAATGCGAAATTGTCGGCGTTTATTTTTTTGGTAAGGAAAGGTTAGAAGGAAAGCTCAATATTGGTGTGCAAGTTTATAATAATTTAACGTGGGTTATTTACTGCAACAAAACTTTGCTTTGTCGTTGTGGATAGTTGACTTTTGCGGGAGGAAGGACATGAGTTATATACTTATAATATACGTTGATGATAATGCTTAGCTTGATCATTTTGTTTATGTAAAGATGGGTGGTATCATAATAGTTTTAAACATTTTTATTTTATCATGTGATAAGATCATGTTAAAACGTAAAAGGAAGTTGTTACGTAACTATGCAAACAATACCCTCTAACGTCTATATTATGTAGCACATATAAGCATTAATCGAATTTCATTATAACAAATATAGTGCTAAATGGAAACAAACACCAACAAAATGGTAGTTGTGTATAATGCAGGTATACCAATAATAAACATACAGTTAATTAGGATATTATAAATCTGTAGTTATTCTACCTACCCTCTATTCTATCGGGTTCGAGCCCCGATTTAATCGGCTGATTTCTGGTTATCATAACAATTAGTATTTATTATTTGAAATATGTTTTTATCGTAATTAGTTAAATACAGAGTATCTGTTGCTTAAAACTTGAAAAGATGATTGTTTTATTGTAGAACAAAACGGTTGATGCCGTATTGTTTACATATTTTGAGCGATAAGGTGTTGATTAATGGGTTGAATTATCCTATTAAATACGGTTACATTGCGTACATAGGGAAGTTAGTCAGAACGGATGATGCCCGTTCATGACTAGAAGTGTTATGATCAGTAATGATTGAAGCTTTCGTGAAGGTTAGTCAGAACGGATGATGCCCGTTCATGACTAGGAAGAAGTATTATGATGAATTATGTTGGTCAGAACGGATGATGCCGGTTCATGACTAGAAGTATTAGGATGTGATGATGGAAGCTTTCTTAAAAGTTGATTAGAACGGATGTTTCATGACTATATTATTATAATGATTGTAGACTGCTATTAATATGTTGAACGTAGTCGTTACTTCAAAACGGAACTGATTTAGTTACATTGATTGGTACCTAAACATTCGTGTACTAATACAACAAACGTCAATGACGAATGCTTTGATTATTGGCAGAAACAAATTGGAGTGTTGTTAGATGGTTGTTAGCATTGATATATATATTACTGCGTAGTTGTTAGTAATACTAAGTTATGCATTTTGCACATTATAACGATATTTTGGGTTCAAATTGAAGGCGGCTGTTATTTAATTATGATTGTAAGGAAGTTAGACCATGATTATTATTATACGGTGAGGCTCTTTATGGTTGACAATTATATTTGCGGTCTTGAGTAATCTTGGATACCAGTGATAGACATGATGTTTATCCAAATTAACACTTTTAATCTGTCAATAATCAAAGTTAACATTGTCGTTAGAGGTAGTTGCTTATGCAGACGGTACCTAATGATCTCGTAGGTATAAATTTCGGTCCAAATGGACTGGGATGAAATACAATCAGATCAAGAGGTAGTTTCATTAATTTGGAACGGTACCTAAATGGTCTGGATTCATTAATTTGGAACAGTACCAAAATCAGTCCAAAAGTCCAAATGGATTGGGATGAAATACAATAAAATTAATAGGTAGTTTCATAAATAACAGTCCAAATGGATTGAGATGAAATACAATACCTACCTAAAATTAAAAGGTAGTTTCAGTAATTTGGAACGGTACCTAAATGATCTTGTATAAATAACAGTCCAAATGGATTGGATGAAATACAATAAAATTAAAAGGTAGTTTCATTAATTTGGAAAGTTACCTAAAGAGGTAGTTCCATTAATTTGGAACGGTACCTAAAGAAGTAGTTCCATTAATTTGGAACGATACCTAAAGACTTAGTTCTATTAATTTGGAACGGTACCTAAAGACGAAAGTTACATCGTCAGAGGTAGTTTGTTATCAAACGGTACCTAAATGAGCTTGTATAAATACTGGGATAAAATACAATAAGATCAAGAGTTATTTCGATTAACTCGAAACGGTACCTAAAGAAGGAAATTACCCCTTCCATCCAGGTAGACCACAAGTGTCGCACATACGACCTCAACAGTCGTTGGACTGTGTCGGTGACCTAGTTTCAGTTGGTTTACGTTGGGAAAAAACGTGCACCAGAGTCAGACCTGACGGCTACCAAGTTACCACACTCAGGTGGCCTTAGGGCAATAGAGCTTTACTCTTACTCATGGGTCGGTTAACCCTTCCAGAAATATAATATTCCCGATGCACATGTAGAAACTACTAAGAGGACCTTGTGGCTTAATAATATCTGCCACTCAGGTCGATCTTCAGGTTAAGCCACGCTTGCCTTGATTGGTCTGTGAATGGGTTGATCGCCCATTACATATCGTTTCCTCCGTGCCTCGGAAAGCACGTTAAGCTGTTGGTTCCGACTGCCATTTAGATCTTTGGCAGTCGTTACGGGTGGTCAGTGACCTGAAAGTCTGACAACCAGTCTTACCGGAGGGCACCGTATTACCTAGTATTAGCTGTCTTGTGGAGATCAAATAAGCAGTCGTTCTATGTAAAATACTGGTATTCAGCTGCATCCGGTTAGACTGGAAGCCGACCCCAACATAGTTGGGAAAAGGCTAGGCAGATGATGACTTGTAGAAACTACTAGTGGTAACAATTATGTATTTACTGTTGCTATCAACAAGCTCGATGAATATTTGCCCTCTAAACAAAGTCGTGTTTATAAGCGTCACTTGTTGAGGCTCATCAAATAATAAAGTGTGGGAATATTTACAAGTTTCTGGTCAGACTTGGACATCTGAGCTTAAAAGTAAATTCATGTGTGCGTTGTGGTGGCAGTCATTCAACTGATACTAAAGTTGTCCAGCCCGAGATAAGAATTGTCTCAAGTGTGGGATTTTTGAATATTTTCAAAACAGTGTAAGACTAAGGCGCTGTGTTGAAATTGAGATGTAACGTCATTCTCAAAGACAATGGTGTCCTTGTTGAAAATCAAGTAATATCTAAAAAAAGGAGGTTTATGGCCTACGTTAGTCTTAATACCTTAACCGTTCTAGGGTCTATTGACTCTAAACAATTGGTAACGGTTTTTGTAGAGCCAAAGCCAAATTTTATATTGTAAAAATGGGACTAGAAATTTGCTAGGGAAAGACACCGCCAAGTGCCAATGCAGTCTATGGTGTGTTCCCTAAAATTAAAGATGATCTAATTCATATTCTTATAGATAAATTAATTCAACCAGTTGCTCAGCTTTATCGAAGAGTATACCCTAACGGGACAGCGTTAGAGTATAAAATTAATAAAAATAAAAAGACCAAGAGTTTGTTGAGTTTGACACTATATATACCCAGTATAGGCCCATCTGACTGGATCCCTCCATTGGTACCTGTTAAAAAAACAGATTTACCATTATGAAGGTACAAATAGCAAATGTGAAAAGATAACAATGTTCTACTAAATGATGCAAAATGTGCATTAGAGTTCATCAAATTGGTTTCTCGGTCATCAGTTCATCACTTATCTTTGTTTAAGGACAATTTACTGTTGCGCGAAAATAAAATAGGATCATATAATAAGCGAGGTCAAATATTTTAGCAGCTGCTCAGAAGGTCACTCGAGCATAGTAGTCATGGAAATAATAATAATAAATTTATTTTTCTCATTTATACACAATAATCATACAATGTCAAATATCTACATAGAGACTGGTGTCTGTTTTAGGTAGAACCTGTATTACAGATCACCAGGCTAACCCGCCGTCGGACATTTCTCATAAGACATAATAATTATAATTAAATGAACAAAATTAAATGAGTATAAACAATTCAAATAAGTAAATACAAATGAATTAAATTAGAGATAAATTAAATTACAAATAAATCAAATTAGAACATTAATGGCCGGTAAGGACTTCGTAATGTAAAATGTTACCAGTTGATGCCTGGTAGTCCGGAAACGGGTAACGCCTGTAAGGACTTCGTAATGTTAAATGTTACCAGATGATGCCTGGTAGTCCGGGAAACAGGTAACGCCTGTAAGGACTTCGTAATGTAAAATGTTGCCAGTTGATGCCTGGTAGTCCGGAAACAGGTAGCGCCTGTAAGGACTTCGTAATGTAAAATGTTACCAGATGATGCCTGGTAGTCCGAAAACAGGTAGCGCCTGTAAGGACTTCGTAATGTATAATGTTACCAGTTGATGCCTGGTAGTCCGGAAACAGGTAACGCCTGTAAGGACTTCGTAATGTTAAATGTTACTAGATGATGCCTGGTAGTCCGGAAACAGGTAACGCCTGTAAGGACTTCGTAATGTAAAATGTTACCAGTTGATGCCTGGTAGTCCGGAAACAGGTAGCGCCTGTAAGGACTTCGTAATGTAAAATGTTACCAGATGATGCCTGGTAGTCCGGAAAAAGGTAGCGCCTGTAAGGACTTCGTAATGTAAAATGTTGCCAGATGATGCCTGGTAGTCCGGAAACAGGTAACGCCTGTAAGGACTTCGTAATCTAATTTGGTACAGGTGATGCCTGTAAGTACATGATGCGATGCGACGTAGTTATGTCAGTGTTTGATACATGGAGGTTTTATATGGGTGATGCCCGTAATTTGAAGTTTTGTGTACGGATAACTCCCGTTTACTGAAGTTTAAAGAAAATTGAAACAATATTGTTAGTCTAATATGGACTATGGTTTAAATGTATACTGTATGAAATAAATAATGAATGTGTCAGGTTGTTAAAAGGATGATGCCCATTTGGTGACCTAAATTAGCCACTCTTTATTTGTTTCATTGTCCACAAATTAAAATATGATGTCAAGCCTTACCTTAGAACAATTTGAGTGCGATGGTGAAGCAGGATCTGTTGGAGGATTAGAACGGAAGCGAAGTGTTATAAGGTTAAATGTTAATAACAAAAGATTAATTGGGAAGTGAAGGAAGTATTAAATTAGTTAGTTATTTCAAAGTGTTTGTTAAAACCAGAATATTGGAAAGATTATTGATGCTATTAATGTTATGCTGAATCGTAACCTTTAGTTGATTATGATATTTGAAAAGTCAATGGAAAAGGAATAAAGAAAAAATAATAAGGAATATACGCCAATTGGCGAAAAGTGGCGGACATTGATCAAAATAGTTTTAAACTAAAGAGTACATTACCTTTGTGATGCCAATTAAAATGTAGAAGGTTGTTATGATGCTCTAATAAAGATGCTACTAAATATAATAAAAGTTATTATTGTATCTAAAACTTTCATTAAAATAAGGAAGAGATGTAGTGTTTGTAGATTATATAGTTCTGTCGTCTCACACGCCGCGCGCTATAGTATGGTGGGGGAGCGGGGCATACAATACAACCCGCCCCTCACTCACTCTGTTTGTAACCACGAAGCGGGACGGACGCGCGTGCGGCGAGTTGGGCAGTGAGCCGATATAAAGTTAAGTGCACGAACAGTACAGTATGTATTTTCTTCTTCGTTCGTTTTCACAAATACACACTATGTAAAACAAAAATAATATAAAAAAAGAACTTAAAACTAAACAAATCGTCCCCCTGTGTGCCTCACGGCTGCGCCAAAAAGGCCCAGTTCAGCAAAATTATTGTTCAACTTTAAACCTATAATGTTAATTATTATTTCCACAATTTCTGTTTTCAGTAAATACCAGACGACGCGCGACGCCTCAATACATATCGAAAGTGGAACAAAAATACTGCAATTATAATAAAACATTCATTGAGGTTGCTGTAAGTTAAAACGGGTTTTCGCTTCTCGCTATAAATTAAATTGTCTACTTAAAAAGTTACTGCCTCTATTGCAACTAAAACTTTTATGATTCGAATGGCTACATTCACGGTTTATATCTGCATTCTAAAAAACTTAATCCATCAAAGCAATATTCTATCAAAAGGCTTTAAAACGTGCCGACATGGCCCATTGTGTGCAGAAGCCATAAGGTTATAAACCATGGAAGCTTTGCACCCCACGATAAAACAGCAGCGGAGAAAAGCGATATTGCGTAAAGTGTTTAAGGGGTGATACATAATTTGTTACAGATGTATTTGAGGAAAAACAATACATGACCTGAACAAATTAGCTCTCAAATTCGGATTTCAATCGAGTCGTACGGACACCGCAGTCCGTACGACCTTTATGCGATACAGTATAACTGAAAATATTTTTAATTGCATTTGAATAGGCTTTGAATAGGTAATAGGCCATAGAGGAAATTATAGTAACGTTTTAACCGAATTTGGAACTTTGACCCCTAATCTAAATAGATATTCTGCTATACAGACCATCTGATAGTTGAACGTTTTGCTACGGGGACATTTTGTTATGTAGACTTACTGCTCGTATGACATTTTGCGCTTTTGGACATTCTGATCAGGAGGGATATTTACCTAACTAGATTTTAATTTCTTATTTCTTTTTTATTGCTATATAGAATATAATTTAATGTAAGGATTTAGTGAATAAGTCGTTGGTGTGTCAATAAAATAAATAAATAAATAAAAATCCCAGGTAAGTCTAAATAAATAAAAAATTGCAATGACAGGGAGAAAAACTGCTTTTCGGTTTCGTTAAGGATATTTTATAACCTTTATAACTACTAGCATACAATGACATACTAACCCTCGCATGATGCTACTTATTGGGTTGTCAACCATGAACATTAAAAAAAACCATTAAAATCTGGTGGTTTCGAGATTAGCGTGTACAAACATAGTGTTACTCGTGATTTTTTTAAATTATTTTTTGCACCAAATCAAGCCTACCTTAATATGATGTAGCACCCCTCATTTTCACATAAAACATACGAGATAGAAAACAACACACAATATTCCAACGTAATTCTAAGTTTTAAGACCCACCGTGTTCCACATCTTGCCAACTTCGCCGACAAAATGTAAAGTAAGCATAAACGAGAGTTAAATTTTGCCAAACTGCCACATATAACGTTCTGAGCTCGTAAACAAAAAGATAAAACAGTCGTATTTGGGTTGTGTTTGGTTGGTCGACGGCGTTTCCTTTAAACAGATATGAAGGGACGTCAGTGTTACGTGTCTAAGCGTAGGTTAATTTTGTGAGCGCGTCTTTATTGCGAATCTGATCTTTTGAATGACTTGGTTTACTTTTAAGCTTGTGAAAAGAAACTTTTTATATTTAATTTTTTTTTTCCAGTGCGGGGCAGTGGTCCAATGCTCTGTCCTATTAGTTAAATATAAAAAGTTATTTTATTGATTATTACAAAGATAATAATGTCCACCTCGTTGCGCTATTGGTCCAAAGTCTGACTGCAAAACATGAGGTCGAAGGTTCGTTTTCCAGGTCGGAAAAAACCACGGAGTCTGTATTTGTGCTCAGTTGATGGCAACCTCAAAACGGTGAAGGAAAACATCGTGAGGAAACCGGCATGTCTTAGAACCAAAACATTCCAAGACATATGACATCTGCCAATCCGCACTGGGCCCGCGTGGTGGATTATAGCCCATCCCTCTCCTAGAGAGGAGGCCTGAGTCCCTGCAGTGGGAACATTATAGGCTGATGAAGATGATGATGATGGCAACCCCTAACCTGTCTAACCGTTCCGGGATTATGTGGCAAACTGTTTTTAAATAGGTACAACAACTCATATAAAAATCGAAATAGTGGTTTGAACTGAAAAAAGGAAAAGTGCACTTCGTTCAAATTTCTCTCGCAAATACTTTTGATCTTATTATTTAAAGAGGGCCATAAAATACTTATCAAGAATATTCAACACTTTTCTAACAAATTTACATAATAACATTAAACATAATAAAAAGCAATTGAGCCTGACAGTTAAGTATCGTCCCTACTTGTTAAAACTACCCTCAAACAAGCCAACAAAGAATGATACTCAATGAATATTTTTACAAGAAGTTATCGTTTGAAAATATTAAAAGTTTTAAACAAGCAGAGCTCTATCGAACTGAACTATTAGGGTTTTGTGGAATTCGTAGAATAAAGAATATGGTTGGCGAACTTTCAGACAGTTGTAATCCAATTATGTAAAGCAATATTACTGATGACTAATCATATTTTATTGCAAGCTTTTGTCTACGGATTCACTCGCTTATTTCGGGAAAGATATTAAGGAAATATCTATAGGGATGAAAGTCTAACTGTCGTATTTATGTCCTGGCCTAGATCAAGTAGCTCGTGGCTAGGTAATACGGCCGCTCGGATCAATCGTCAGGTTAAGCCGCCTAGGTTTGTTTTGTTTAATTTTATTTTGATTATTTTATATTTTAAATCCTATTATTTTGTATTAATTTTCACTTTCCAATTTCTGTTTTTATCATTAAATATATAAATATAAATTAAATTATGCAAATTAGGTACTTTAATTATTACTATATATTTTTTTTTTTAATATTTTGAATCTTTTTTTTGTATTAATTACCATTATATAAATATAAATTTAAATTAAATTATGCAAATTATACTCAATACACTATACACATTATTATTATTATAAATTATACACATTATTATTAAGGAATTTTTGTCTGGAGAAGGGCGTTGGAAGCTGCGCTACAGTTTATACTTTTGCAGCTTCCATCGTTTTATTTGTTTTATTAAGTCGTTACTATTCCAAAATAAACTTTTATTATTTTATTATTATTATTACATGTCGAGTTTTCTCGGTGCCTCGAAGAGCACGTCAGTGGTGAAAAGGTAACAAATAGAGAGTAAGTATATTGGATACTAAATAATCATTGAGTAACTTTATTGGCAGACTTTCGAAATCATATTATTTCTCTTGAGTAATGTTGTAGCGCTAAAATGCCATTAAAGGTTACTTTGGATCATTTTTTACCCCAAAATAATGCTGACAACTGACCTCTGCAACGTCGTGGTAGCGACGAATTAATATAAATTATAATAACTTGTAAGCTATCGTTCCAGCGATGCGAAGCAGAAAAAAAATGGTGGCTCATAAAGGTAGATTTGTTTAAAATGTACACTTATATTACTTTGTCTAAACAGGATTAATGTTACATGCTAGTATTAAAATTGCTGTTATATCTATACTTACAACATGAGTGAAAAAAATGATTTACAAAGTTTCATAATGATTGTGTCTAGCCTGTTTAGTGAAAGAGTTATTCAATTCAAGTGTAATCATTTTCATGCAATAGTAAATTATGATCGACATAACCGATCAGAAAGCTGTCATTCAAAACAATGAAAAATACTGTGAGAATATTACCGAAGATTGCAAAAAAAACTTGAAATTCTGACAGCAACAGCAGCTGACTCAGATTGCATTAGTACCTAAAATACGCTAACACAAGCTTTTTCCAAATGCGCCATTTTAGCCTACAGATGTTAGCATCAGATAAATCTGATAATACAATATCTACATTATTCCCGAAGCGCTAAAGTCCGAATCGCTGTACGCATATTTTTCTTCTAAGTACCGATAAATCACCGAAACTTCAATACAGAGAAAATTCTAGTTTTATGTTCTACATAATGTACTTTGGAATTTTATTATGAAAGTATGTCTATTGAGTTTGAGGGAATTAACACTTTATTGACTTTTATTACACGAAGTTTGGTTAACGACTTAATTTTTATTAGGCTTCTATAGAAGATGGTAAGTGAAAATACTGGGAAGAAATGAGCATCTCTTAGAAGAATATATTTTATAAGCTATAAGCTGACCTTATTGGTAATGTTTTTCAGGAAGGTCAGGTGCGTAGTGTTGGCAACACAATTAGCATGTATGATAATTGATAAATAATGTTTATTTGACAAAAAGTTTTACAAACACTTTTACATGACGTCATTTTATAAACTAGATGGGGTCGGAGTTTCGTACCTGATTACTCTGAGAAGGTCTTAAAGGCCCAGACATAATCTTTGTCAAATCATATGAGGGCTACCTATACAGATTATTGTCTGAGGGCGTCTTCTGAAGAAAGAACCACACAGATTTGAGTGACCCTGTCCAGTCATTTCAAGCATTTGTTAGTTATCGTTTAGGTCGACTTGTAACTCAAGCAGCTCTACGACACGTGAATGTATTAATGTTGACGAAGCAAATAGATTATGTAAAGATTGTAGCAGGTATCCCACCCGGCCTGTTGACGGTGAGTAATGGGCTAGCTCACTGTCCATTCTTCTTATGATGATGACAAGCCGTGTCGACGGCGACGCGACGGCGCGATCGTGTCCCACGCGCGCCTCAAAGAGATGTCAGTATTAATATTGCAAGGGCCAACGCCTTTTGGGGCTGCGGGTTGATCGAAGAGATACCGCGGCCCCGGATACAAAGGGCTAAGAAGGAACATGGGTGGTAGAAGTCTGACACTCTCTTCCGCTCCACCCAGAGCGGGAGAATTCATTTGATGATTGGAAATCACACTCCAAAAAAAAGGTAGTATTCTACAATTTCTTCTCACTGCCATGAGGATATTTCGCGATATAAGCATGTATGCTATAAGAGGGTAATATTTTATGCTTTTGTTCGGAATATTGTAGATAGCTTTTTTAATAATGAACAATGGGAGAGGAGAATTAATATCGTTGCACAGAAAGTTTGCGGCTGCTGTGCCCGTCCAATTAGTAAGCTGAGAAAAATGGATTATCCTGCAGTTTGTAGCGTCGCGGAGTTTTGCTTGTGCACAATTTTAAATGTTGAAATCCGGGTACAATATGAATGAAGAATAATAAAAATTCCTCAAATTGACACAGTGATTTTTCACACGTCTGTTTTCGGTAATTTGTTGAAATTTTAGTATTATTGACAAACAATAATAATTATATACATTTATAGTATATAGATAATAAACTAAAGAAAAAATAAAAAACGGGTGGCGTTACCACGGTGTATAGCAACGATAAGCCCCTGACCAAGGAAAAACCCAGCCTTTGGGTCAATTTAAATTAGATGACGCTAGCATAATCCTAACAGATTTGATCCTTAAGAAGAAGTGCTAGAACGGCCTCAAAGATTTACCTAATGGTCATAGGTTGACAACTCGTAACCCACACTTTTTCACAAAATGAGTTTTAAACACCAAAAATTTTTAAATTAAACGCCGAATCTTTCCATTGCTAACTCGTAATTTACAAAAAATGACATTCGAACAATTTATGCCACAATTGACAACTCACAGCTAACAGGTATCAACTTGCCCTCACTAGCGCGCTAGTTACGAGATGTCAACGCAAATATAGTTCGCAAGAATTAACTGACAGAGTAAGATTACGGCGCAAGTTTTAATTGTTTTAAAATAGTTTTATGTTTAATTAGCACTTTAAATAAGTACGTCTATTTATTTCCGAAAAGTGTCTTATAAGGTATATTGGTAATTCTTTTTATTATATTTTACGTAAAATGGTCAATAAAACCGCACTAATGAAATTTTAAGCCATTATATCATCCGTACCTTAATGTAGGTAATACAATTAATAAGAACTATTGAGTTAATCAACATTTCAACAATATTTGAGGTAATACTCGTAATCATAATAAAACCATATTTAATAAGTCAGCTCGGTCTTACTAGAGGACGGACGTGCCTCTCGCGATCGCGTGCTCTAGTTAGCAAAGTGCATACGCATCACAACAGTGTGGCCGATCCGTGCGTCATCAGTTCGCTCGGAGTGGTCGCGATGACCCAGATACTGTTTGTGCGAAACATGTTTAATCATCACAACATTTGTTAAGGCGAAGACATCTTTCACCGACATGGCTTCGAAAACGCAAACAATAAAATTAACTACCAATTTGGAACATGAGCTGTTTAAGTATTACAGCGAAGAAAAGGCAAAGCGAGAAGAATTACAATGTCAAGTAATAGAGCTTAAAACCGAAATGGAAAAGCTACGGGAAATTTTGAAACACCAATCTGATCAAGAGGAAAATAAGGCCACTGAAAAGGCCAACAAAGAAAGTTCACCCAAACCAATCGAATATGAGACGGATGAGGAGGAACTAGCTAGAGAAACGGAGTGGATTAGGATAGAAAATAAAAGAAAAAAACGTAAGTTGAACCGTACGCTGACTCCCCCCTCCCAAAATAATGCTAATATTGAACAAGGGAGCATACATCCCAAAAAAACGCCAAAGCCACCCCCAATAAATGTGCAGGGTGTTAAAGATTACCAGTCATTCTATGACTCAATAGCCAGTACTCAGGGCGACACGTTCACCATAAAAATGATGAACGGGGATAGCGTCAAAATAAATGCAACAAATGAAGATGCCTATAGAGAGATTACGAAGCTTCTAACTTCAAACAATTTACTCTGGCACACGTATGAAAACAAACAAACCAGACCGATAAGAGTGATGGCCAAAAAGCTTCATCATACATGCCAGCCAGAAAGAATTGTAGAGTACCTGAAAAACAAGGGCTACAAAATTGAAAATGCCGTAAGCAAATTGAGTTGGAGGAAAAAAGAACCACTCAACATGTTTATGTTGACATTTCAAAAAGATGAAGAGATAAACAAAGTTTATGAAATAACTAATATTCTAGGGTGCAAAGTTGAAATCCACCCACTTAGAGCATCTAAGCTAGTTCCTCAGTGCAAAAGATGCCAAGCCTATGGACACACCCAAAAGTACTGTTCGAAAGAACCAAGGTGCGTCAAGTGCACGGGCAAACACCTCACAAGAGACTGCGTGAAACCGGCTCAAGATAAACCAAAATGTGTCCATTGTGGTGAGCCACATCCAGCTAACTATAGAGGGTGTATAGTAGCAAAGGAGATGCAAGTATTAAAAAGTAAATACAATAAGAAGCAAACTGTATCCCAACCAAATAAGCATACCGAACCATCAGCAACCAAAGAAGCTAATGTAAAGATGGGAATGACCCACCAACCACCCAAGCCGTCCTCGTACTCTCAAGTAGTCAAAAATAATATGGAGACAAGTTCGGAGTCAAAACTCGACCAAATCTTAAGTCTAATGTCAACATTTGATGAACGGCTTAAAAAACTAGAAATGAGTGCCAAAAAAGCTCCAATTCATCTGCGAAAATGATTAATAACCTCAAGATCATGGCTTGGAATGCTAATGGACTGCTGCAACACCAACATGAGTTACAAGTAGTCCTAGATACAGAAAACATAGATATATGCTTAATTTCCGAAACACACTTTACACGACAATCATTTGTTAAACAAGGCTATAAGATATATCATGCCCTGCATCCTGATAACTCCGCGAGAGGAGGCAGCGCCGTCATAATAAGAGAAAACATACATCATTATGAACAGACCAAATGTGAAGATCAGGAAATGCAAGTGATCGGTGTAACTATTAAAATGAAAAGATACGACTCCGTTACTATAGCAGCTATATACATCCCCCCAAAACACGCACTAAAAAAAGAGCAATACAAGACACTCTTAGCGCTACTTGGAAACAGATTTATATTAGGTGGAGACTTCAATGCCAAGAATACCTATTGGGGCTCCAGACTAACTACTACAAAAGGCAGAGAGCTACTAAGTGCCATACAAGAAACCAAATCAGAGGTTCTATCAACTGGAAAACCGACATATTGGCCAACAGACTTAAGAAAAATTCCAGACTTAATTGACTTTTTTATTTATAAAGGAATATCCTCTGACTTTATGAGTGCCGAAGAAGGATTTAATATGAACTCTGATCACTCACCAATAATTTTATACACTAGTGAATATGTCAAACAGAGAGAAAGCAATCCGTTTCTCGTCAACAAGTTCACAGACTGGGAATCCTTTAAAATAGACTTAGAAAATAAAATAGACTTAAATATATTCATAAATGATAAGCACCGACTTGATTTAGAACTAAGCAAATTTATTGTAGATGTCCAACAAACTGCATGGGCTAATACACCCGAGAAAAGAAGAACTGTGAAGGTTAATACTTATCCAAAAGAAATAACAGATCTGATCAGAGAAAAAAGAACATTGAGAAAAAAGTGGCAGCGAAACAGGTTTCCCCAAGATAAGACACTGTTAAATAGAATAAGTAAACAAATTAATAAGGCAATCAAGAACTTTCGGGACGACAATTTAAATAGGCATCTTCTTCAACTGACTAATGATCGATCGACTGATTATTCACTTTGGAAAGCCACAAGGAACCAAAAACGACCTATTGCTCACATACCGCCAATAAAAGAGCTAAATGGACAATGGGCAATAAGTAATGAGCAAAAAGCATCAAGGTTCGCCCAACACTTGGAGGACACTTTTACACAAACCGAGAGCGCTAACCAAGATCTCCACTGGGAACAACTACTACAAGTAGACCAAGAGATAAAACTTGTAACACCAAAAGAAGTATTTAAAGAAATCAGAGATCATATCAGCCCAAAAAAATCCCCCGGTTATGACCTTATCACAGGGGAAATCCTAAAGAATCTACCAAGAAAAGCCTTGGTGAAACTTACTAAGATACTCAATGCTTCTTTTAGACTAAAGCATGTTCCAGACCTATGGAAGGTTGCAGAAGTGATCATGATCCCCAAATCAGGGAAACCACCTCAAGATGCATCATCATACAGGCCTATCTCCTTGCTGCCAGTGATGTCAAAGCTTTTCGAAAAACTACTTCTAAAACGACTAAAACCAATTATAGAAAATAGCAACATAATACCAGAATATCAATTTGGATTCAGAGAAAAACATTCAACGATAGATCAGGTGCATAGAATTACAACAGTAATTGAAAAAGCCCTTGAAGATAGGAAAGTATGTACCACTGTATTTTTAGATGTAGCCCAGGCTTTTGACAAAGTTTGGCACAATGGATTGATTTATAAACTAAGAACTATGTTGCCAAAACAGTTCGCAGATATATTAGAATCATATATAACTGGTAGAGTCTTTAGAGTAAGGCAAGAAAACGCCTATTCTGAACTAAAAGAAATAAAAGCTGGTGTACCACAAGGAAGTGTTCTAGGCCCGGTCCTGTACCTATTGTACACATGTGATATACCAGAACTAGAAAATGCAACTATCGCTACTTTTGCTGATGATACCGCAATAATGTCCACAGGATCTAGTCACAAGGAAGCTGTGGTAAAAGTACAAACAGCAATAAATCAATTCTATGATTGGACCAAAAAGTGGAAGATAAAGTTGAATGAAACAAAATCCATTCACATTGACTTCACTAACAAGAAATCGGAACACAACCCAGTATACATAAACAACAAAAGTGTACCGTACGAAAACACTGCCAAATATCTTGGTATGACCTTAGACGCAAAGCTTCGCTGGAAAGCCCATGTCAAAAAGAAACGAGAAGAATTAGAAATTCGTTACAGAAGCATGAACTGGTTACTAGGAAAGCATTCCGCGTTGTCAGTTTCTAACAAAATCCTGATCTACAGATCAGTCCTTATGCCAGTATGGACCTATGGTATACAACTATGGGGTTGTGCCAAAGAAAGCAATGTAGAAATTATACAAAAATTCCATAATAAAGTACTCAAGAACATCGTGAACGCGCCTTGGTATATACGAATTGACGACATCCATCGGGACCTGAATATAGAGTTCGTAAACAGCATAATCCAAAAATATGCAGAAGCTCATGAACATCGACTTCATCATCATGTTAATGTTGAGGCCATCCAGCTCCTCGATAACACGGACATAGTAAGAAGGCTCAAAAGGACTAAACCTTTTGAGTTAGTGTAGTGTAATATAGTGTAACATAATAATATCTGTGACTTTACCGCGAGTGTAATATAGTACCTAGCTATTTATATGGACACAAGAACAAAGTGACTTCACCTTAATAGACGCTAAGTAAACGCAATGGACGTGCTCTTAGATATACTTTTACTTTTAGCAAATTAAGTTAGATCAAAATTGCTTATTAGCCATATTGGGCTAGATTGTAATATAATAAACAAAACAAAAAAAAAAAAAAAAAAATATTTAATAAGTAGTAGGTGTGAGACACGGAGACGTCATATCTCCGAAGCTGTTCACCGCTGTACTGGAGCATATCTTCAAGGTTCTGGACTGGAGAGGACTAGGCATCAACGTCAATGGCGAGTACATTACTCACCGTCGGTTTGCCGATGATAGGTGTAGTTGCATGGCTGAGATCATAGAGGACCTCAGTACAATGCTCAATGAACTCAGTAGAGCTTCCGAAAGAGTGGGTCTTAAAATGGACATGGAAAAAATCAAGTTCTGTTGAATGCCCATGTAACATTAACATTAAGATCGAAGACTACACTCGAAGTTGTAGACGACTATGTCTACCTGGGACAAACGGTCCAGTTAGGTAGGTCTAACTTTGAGAAAGAGGTCAATCATCGACTCCGACTCGGCTGGGCAGCGTTGAAGTAGCGGGGAAGCTGAGTCTTCTCGTCCAACTTACCGCAGTGTCTCAAGACGAAAGTCTATGGCCGTGGTGGCACCAAAGATTATCATACGAGACCGAAACGTGATCGCTCACAATGGGCCTCATCAGAAGGCTCAAAGTCACCCAAAGGACAATGAAGAAGGCTATGCTCGGAGTTTCCTTGCGTGATCGAATCAGAAATGAAAACATCCGCATGAGAACCAAGGTTACAGACGTAGCCCGAAGAATTGCCAAACTTAAGTGGCAGTGGGCAGGGCACATTGCTCGCAGAACGGATGGCCGATGGGGCCAGAAAGTGCTGGAGTGGCGACCGTGAACTGGAAGACGTTGCGTTGGAAGGCCTCCCACTAGGTGGACCGATGACCTGGTGGAGGTTGCTGGGATCCGCTGAATGCAAGACGCACGGGACCGGTCAATGTGGCAACACTTAGGGGAGGCCTATGTCCAGCAGTGGACGTCTTTCGGGTGTCGTGACTGCCTCGTTGGTCTAGTGGTCGCAAGCACGACTACTGAGCATGTTGGCTTTCTCCATCAGAAATTTATCAGTAACAGTCACGGAGTCTGGATTTGTGTTGATCGCTATAGGCTCGCCCCCTATTACACGGGACTTAAAAAACATAACTGGCGAGATGTGGGTGTTCTATTAGATTAGACGAACACCTTTGCCTAACCCTTCGGGGATTACAGGCGTTATGTTATCTCTCTTTTTACGATAATTATCCGCACAATCATGTAATCTAATGAAACATTGTTTTTTTTTTTTTTAAATTGACACCACGTAAGTAACTGTTGACTGCTCGTAACACGTAAATAGTGAGGATTTTTTAACATTGTTTACTCGTAACTGTTTTATTATTGATTATTTCGTAAAAAACCTATGTGGTAATTACATTTTTTTAATTATATCAATAAATAATTCGACTATCTACCAACTACTTTTTTGTTTTATTTTATTTCAACTTATTTTCGAAATTATACAGTTATTTCTCTCTCCTGTAAAATTTGACATAATGCAGTTACGTGCTGTCAACCTATGACCATCGATGCCTTTTTAGTGTTTATTAACTAAATCGTTTCAGTTCTCTAAAACTCTTTTTATTTATATAGATTAAAAGAATTCACACACACACAGTAAAATTAAAATTAAAACATTCAAAAAGTTTACAAAAAACTTTACGTCAATAAAAGTCCCTAGACGTTCCCGGCGCAAAGGAGCCCATGACACTTGCAGCGTTTCCGCGCTGAATTGCCAGGGCTAGCCTCTGCACCAGGAAAGAACCAGAGCGTGGGTCACCGCCCCTCTCTCTAAGTCGACGGCCGATCTCCGCCACAAATTTGATAGCGTCGGACCCCCAGCAACCAGTGGTCTCCACTGCCAGTGGGACAAAATAGTATTTTGGCTCCAAGGCCGCATATTTGGCTCGCTTTTTGAGAGCGGCTGATTCAGCCGCGGCACCGGGTGACCCGACAGTGCGAGGGAGATGGTGCTAACACGCGTTGCGTCCCAAAGAAGGCACTTACCCTTTTGCCAGGGTACTAACGTCAGGCCATCCGGTCTTTTGCCATCCAAGCGACATAGACCCGGCGGCTCCAGGACGCAAGGGATATTGGCGCCAACCAGCGCCCTCCGGACAATATCGTTGAGAGCATGGTGCCGCGGAAACCTCCCTGAGCAACGACAGCAACTTAACGCGTGGTGGCCGTTGGCCTCCACTCTGGACCCGCAGATGCATATATGTGGTTCACAGACATCGCAGCCCAGGCGGAGAGCCACCGCCACCCGCAAAGACTCGCCGTCAAGTAAAGTGCCCAGGTGAGGTGAAGGAAGCGCTTGCAACCACGCTCCTGATTCTGACCGCGACACTGCCTTTAAGCGCGCCAATTCAACCCCCTCCGCCCGATCTATAAGGCCGGCCAGAACTGCCTTCGCCCCTACATCATCCCAAGAGCGCTGCACTTGAGGTTCTTTCGGAGTGATACTGCCAGGGCAATGGCCTGACCAGGCCGCCAGAGCGTCCGCTGCGAAAGGGATACTGACTTGTTCGCCATCAAGAGAAAGAATGCGAGCGACCAAGTCGGTAACCCCATGCGCAGACGCTAAGAAAGCCGGCAAGCCGACATCCTGTGCGCGACGAACCCCCAGACCTCCAAGCCGGATAGGCAAAGCCGCTTGTGCCCATTGAGCTTCGTTCAGCGAAACATTCAAAATACTCCCTATCGCCTCCTTAAGAGCTTCATCGAAATATGAGAGAGACTGTGGGAACCACCACGTCGGGGCAGTCCGCAAAAAGTATGTCAATTTCGGTACCGCGAAACACATGCGCAAAAGTATCAAAGCGACGTGGGCAGAAAGATCCTTGAGCCTTTTGTGGGCGACGAGAAGGTTACGCTTGCGATCCTCTAGAGCCTCAGGGACCGCAACAGGGAAGATCGGGGCACCCAAGAGACTGAAAGAAATAGGTGAAAGCATAGTGAGACCCGGAAGAAAGGAAGAAAAGTGCGAGAACCCTGGCTCAGCCTCAGGGCCACAGGGGAAAAACTCACATTTAGATGAGTTTACCTCGAGGCCCAGCTCCCTAAGACGAGGAATTAATGTGCGGATGTCTTGTTCCACATCCTCAGGTTTGCCACCCAAGATACCGTCATCCAGGTACCACACGTTCAAGGGTGATTTTAAATCGTGGATTGACGCTTGGATGGCCAGGCTAAAAGTGAGCGGCCCAAGAGGGTCTCCCTGCTGAGCTCCAACCTGAGACTTGATCAAGGAATCGCCATAGTAAAGATTGGAAGGTGCCTCGTACACTTGATGGAGAAACGGGTATAAGGATGGGGTCCTTCCCCTCACCTCCCTCAAAAGAACATCCCTTTCCAGGGTATTAAACGCATTCTTGAGATCCAGCTTCACAATGATGCAGTTTGCGTTTTCGGTCCCCGTCGCAAAAGCACGAGTGGCATGTATGGCAGCCTCGCACCCGAGGCGCGTACCGAAGCCTAGTTGATGAGGCTGTAAATATGCTGCCATCTCTTCCTTAACGGCTCGACATGCCAGCTTAGCTGTCAGGCGCCGAAAGGTGCTACCAATGGCAATTGGCCTCACACCCCCATCCTTCTTAGTGATAGCACATAGAGAAGCCCCGTACAAGTATGGGCATACCTCTCGATTTAATTGACCGCTAAGCAAGAAATTGCACAACCTGCACAATGACTCCAGAAGGCGTTGGCCATTGTCGCCCGCCGAACTGGACGTCAGTTCTTTTAGGTGCCCCGGTCTGATTCCATCTAGCCCTGCAGCCGAACCACTGTAGAAGGAGCCAAGAGCCAGGGACACATCCTCGATGGTGACAGTCAGCGGTGAACATGACCGATCTGGGGGTTCTGGAAAGACAAGAGGACGAGACGGCGAGGGGTGCTTCGATCTTAAAGCATCAAGAGTCTCAGGAGCAGATTGAGCTATGGTATCGTCAGACATTAAGGGTAAACAAGCCAACGGCACGAACTAGTTGGTGGGCGGGGCTAAAATGCATGCTATTTCACACGACATCACGAGCGAAATGCATAGAGCGAAAGAGACACAACTAAAACGGGCGCGCGATTGTTTCTATGCAGATCTTTGGTATATTTGGTTTCATGAAAAATCTATTGAATGTATCTGTTCAAAATCAAATTATTTAAATTTTTTAATAACTAATCTATGTCTGTATGGTTTCACTTTTTTCTTTTTCATACTATATACCTTACTTATTTACGCCCAAAGATGAGTTAAAATTAGTGCTAAAATATGAAAGTTTTGACGTTCATAACTTCCAAATCAATATTTTTTTTCCAATTCTGCTTCCATACAGACCTAGATAATGATAAGACCAGTTGATACAATTTTTAATTTTGAACCTACACCGTCAAACAGAGGAGTAATCACCTTCGTAAGTTTGTATGGAAGAATGACTGGCTTGTTCAACCTTAACAGACGAACTGCTCCCCTTAGGTCCCCTTCATGTACCTTGGTTTCAATTGCCCTCGAAACAGATTAGGATCCAAAATACTTCCTTTCATCAATTTCCGGCGAGTCCAAGCAGCAATGGTCAAAGGAACCGATATTATTTTTAACTTTCTGCACCATGCCACCCTTGTCCGATCTGCTCGGAGTCTTTAATGCCTTAAAAGAGAAGGTAAGGAGAGAGCACCAATCCTCAACGCCATTGTTAACCACACAGCTGTTTATAATTTGGGAAAGTTTTTCCGCAGCCAAACTACGCGCGCCCCGAGGGATGTGTCGCAAAACGGGCGTATCTCTTTTGAGTTTAGCCAGATTTTGAAATGACACCACCTGCTGCAACGAACCCCCAGGCGACAGCGTTGAACCCGCTGCAAAAGCCACCCGGCTACCTGATTTTATAGCAGACGTCTCATTTTTATGCATGCGCCCTATGTGAATTTTGAGGCCCCGAGAACTCAAAAGACGCGATGAATCGGGACAGTGAGGGCACGGCGACAAAGAGGAGGAACTCATTCTACCACAATCTGTATAAATTCCAAAAATAATTGATACAAAAACAAATAACTACTTTGTATCAAAATCTCAGAAACAAACAGTTATTTCCTACATCAATTAAATTAAAATCTCAGAAACAAATAGTTCATACATCAAATTAATAAATTAAAATCTCAGAAACAAACAGTTATTTCATGCATCAATTAAATTCAAAATTAAATTAATAAATAATTAGTTCCGACAGACAAAATAAATAATAGCTATTCACAACGTTACGATTATTATACACAATATTAATAAATACCAAAATGTCGAAAATGTCGAAATTCTAAAATGCAAAAAAAAAAAAAACAATTAACAATGTCATGTACTAAGAATTAAATAATGTCAAAAGTAATAAAAGTCAACCCCTAATACACTAAGTTTTTACACTCTTCGTAACGTACCCGACGACAGCAGGCAGGTCTTCAATTCGTCTTCCAGTGTTGCAAAATGCGTTGACTGGAACGTCGAGTAGATGACAGGTGACGTTTGAATCCAAACAAACAACGAAGTGACAGACCGTTCGTTCGGCGCCGGCGCAGTAGTGTGATTTTCTCGAAAAATGTCGGTGGAATAAAATTGTTCAGCTCCAAATAAGTGCTCAATGTGCGTGTGTGCGTGGTTTTTGAAAAATTCAACCACTAAATTATGCCGAAGTCTAATGGGACCAAGTTGAAAAATCGCCCTCCAAAAGTAAGTAAATACTTGCGTCACAGAGGTTATGTTGTTGGTCGCCGTCGACACTCGCTCTTAAGCAATTCCAAGCACTTTTATATGTAATTTCCAATAAAATTTTGACGAGCACTTTGTTTTTTAGATTTTTTAGATTAAAATAGATTATATACTTTGGGTTATACACTTCTGGACACATCTATTGGCCCACCTTAGAGTTTTTAGTTTTTTGTTCTCTAAAATATTCATCATATTTTCCTATTCAAATTAAATCAGCCCAAAATTTTGCAACGAGTTTGGCACTTTCAGTTCACTTAATCAAAAACCCTTCCGTAAAAATTGGTCGATATTTATTTCAAAGTCTTGCTTTCCTGGAACTTTCATTCATAATTATATATGAGTTAGATTTTAAGGGCGTTTTTTTTTTTAAATAACAGTCTCACCAATAAAAAAAAAAAAAAAAAAAAAATATATAAATATAAATAAAAAAAAAAAATATATAAAAATATAAATTTGAGCAATTACTCGAAACTCCTTACATACACAACCCTCACATAATAAATCTTTATGCAAAAATACCCTCCATTTTATGTGTTGTTACGATCTTATGTTACAGTTTTCGCCCCTTTCTAGGGGTTGAAGATCTAAGGATGGTATATGAAAAAAGTCGGTCAAGTGCATTAAATGTGCTCACTGAATAGATTCTGTACTGTTAGTCGCGGGGTCGTAGAGGGTGAGAAAAACTTAGATGTTTAGAAGCTATGGTAAAATTTACACAATAATATGGGATGCGTAACAGATAAAAAGGAATTAGGGTTATTGTGGTGGAAAAGGTAAGTTGGCCTTCGTTTACAAATTCGGTTGACCAGAAATGGTTTTCAGCAAGCAGGATTTCAGGCTTAAACTCTAGACAGGGGTAGGATTTTTAAAGCTGTTTTTTTTTACTTTCAACATACAATAAAGTTTCAGGTTTCCATCAAGGCATTTTTGTTGAACTTGAATGTAAAACAAAACTACGCCATTAATCCGATCTTTTTTTGTTTTTTACTAATCACGATTGCTTTGTTTTATCCAAATAGTGAGGTCATTTTTCAGTTTCATTTTAAAATAAACACCCAGCTGCAAATCCAAACTAAACCGAAAAACAACGATAGCAGTCCCGCAAAAAATATGACAAAACATTCAAATGACAACTTATCAAAAAACTGTTTGACAAAACAACGGCGATACATCACAAATATAGTGGACATTACAAGGTAAACTTTAGTGAATTTCCCGCTACAATGGTTTTATATAGCTTGTTACATACACTCGGCTTTCCAGCTTAGGGCTTTTATGGGGAGCTCATAAAAATGATAGATCACTATGCGGTTGCTCTTTCCATAGTAAGGTAGGCATTCCCCTTTTATCGTATTTCGCTCAGTACCATATTGGATGTTCGAATTCTCCTGAATTCGAACATCCAATATGGTACTGATGTATGGCTGTATGGCTTTAATGTTGCGTGACAGTATTTTGATGGTGAATTGCTGTCGGAAAAAGATTAATATTAGGCATGAGATAGAGTAGTGTGTGTAATATTGAACTTACAGATCACCGAGGGGAGGGATAGGCGAGAGTATCCATATGGCGCCGTCCGTCTTCCGGCATCCATCGTGTTGAGGCTTTTGCCCAGCGGCCATCTTGCATGCGGCTGACGTGACCCGCCCATTCCCACTTTAACTTAGCAGCCTTCTTGCCCACGTCCACTATACCCGTTTTGGATCGCAGCGTGGTGTTTCGTATCCTGTCTTGCCTTTTGACACCCAAAATACTGCGCTCCATTGCCCTTTGGCATACTCCAAGGCGGAACTTCTGAGTCTCGGTGAGTGACCATGTCTGAGCACCGTAGGTTAGGACGGGCAGAATGCACATGTCGATGAGTTTGTGCTTCAGGGAAACCGGAAGATCACCCTTCATTAGCGTCTTCATGGACCAGTAGCTTTTCCAGGCGTTTTCGACTCGGCGATCGATTTCCCTTTCTTGCCTGTTTTCGAAAGATACTAACTGGCCCAAGTAGATATACTCATAATAATAATTATTATAATAAGCATAAGTATAATCCGCCTATAATCTTGTTTATCATGTGTTTAGTGTATAACCTGATGTCAGAGTTTTTATAGCGCCCATGGACCATTGACGTGAGGAATATCTCCGCATGCTATATTCCTCACAATGATTTCCTTTACATTTCCTTACTATTTTTTCTAAACTTAATATTAATATTGTAATGTGTAGGTAACTGTTTTTTGTTCCAAATAAATAAAATAAAATAAGTAAGTTATAATTAAACATCATGCTCATGGGTTTGAACCCGAGACAGCCTATGAAAAGAAAGAAAGAAAGAAAAGAAAATGTATTTATTAGTCTTACACAGGACAACACAATTTGATAAAAAAAAACAATAACACAGAAAACACAGTTGACAATTATCAGGGAACGGGCTCTGATTTACCACTTTTGGTTATTGGACAATAATATCATTTTTTTTCATTTTTTTTTAGTAGCCTGTTTTATCAAAACAGGAAAAGGCAAAGGTAGGCCAGGCCATAGTCTTCCACTATTCTGTTTATAATATAATATTTAATATCAAATAATACTAAATAAATAATCTAGTTTGAACAATTAACAAAGTGTTGGAGCTTAGTGTAAACAAAAGTGAAAAAGTACTGATGTGGTAACGAAACCGTTGGCTCTGTTTACTTTTAATTAACAAACAGTTTTGTGCAAAACAAGGTATGAACTATTTTCGTTTTTTGGTTAAAACCTGCGCCAAGCTTGGGGCATGGGCTGTTAAAATATTATGGGCATGTATTAATATTGTGTATAAAAACGGTACAATATTATATTATAATGGTTGAGTTTATATTTTACATTACATAACATCACGCTTCTTATCCCGAAAGGTAAGGCAGAGGTGTACCTAATAGTACACCCACATTTCGTCAGTTATGTTTTAAGTCCCATGTAATAGGGGGCGAGCCTATTGCCATCAACCGAGCACAATTCCAGACTCCGACTCCGTGGCGTAGTTTGTTTTTGACAGGAGCAAACTGTAAGTTTATGTTTCAATTTCATACCTTGCTGTGTGTGTGTCAATGTAACTATTTTAAATAGTTATGTAAATTTCGCATTCCCAAGTCGCAAGAAACAAACAGTGTTTAGTTTGTGGGTCGCTAATTATAGATGACATAATTGTTTCGTGTATATTATAAATGCGAAAGTAACTCTGTCTGTCTGTCTTTACTTCACGCCTAAACTACTGAACCGATTTGTATGAAATTTGGTACAGACATAGTTTGGAACTTGAGAAAGGACATAGGATAGTTTTTTTTTTTTTTTCCGCGAGATAAACCAAAAATCTGCCGGAATTCACTATTCCACGCGAACGAAGTCGCGGGCAAAAGCTAGTTGATTAATATAATTCATCATCATCGTCAGCCTATTAATAATGTTCCCGCTGCAGGAACTCTGGCTTCTTCTCTAACAGAGGGATGGGCTATAATCCACCCCGCAGGCCCAGTGCGGGTTGGTAGATGTCACAAATGTCTTCCAATTTTCTGGTTCTAAGACATGCCAGTTTCCTTACGATGCTTTTTTCCTTCTATACTTTTGAAAATGATTATGTGTCATGTCATTAATGAAGTCTTATTCTAAAATCTACACGGACGAATTTGCTGGCAAAGTTCTAATAAACAATAAACTTAAGGCAATCACCCTTTTGCAGCTTTCCTGTCCTTAATTCACCATGTATTCACTGATGTGTGAATGAGCTGTGAAAATACGTAGAACACGTTGTGGAAAGGCTTCTATGGAATTTTGACCATGCTCCAGCAGGTTCCATCCGTGCCCAATCAGCTGCTGCAAAATGTACGAGTATTCGTCTGTTGCACGACTGTACGGTTATAGGCTTCCGTACAATCCAGTGCACTCTGTCTTGCGATGAATTTATACTGACCTAGATATCCATACCGCAGTAAGAAGAATAGATACTGACGTTTATGTTATTCTAGGGCTCCTAAAACCCTGGTTTTTTATACACACATGATACAAAAACTCACGCCTTTTTCCCACGGGGTAAGCAGAAACCACAGCACGCCACCAGCTATGATCCTTACATAACTACTCGTTTTGCCTTGTCTACGTTCATACATCTGCACGCACACACATGCACGCCGGTTGCAAGTACTACGTACCTGTCCTTTCTGAAGAACCTCACTTTAAGGTAGGTTGTATGTCGTAGCTCTGGTTTTATAGAAAAGTAATACTGTTAAGTCGATACTAGGCGTTTTCATTTTCCAAAGCTAAAATGAAAACGCCTGGTATCGACATTCGGTTTCTTTTACTCGAAGTGAAAAGTTTAAATACAAAATAATCTATCACACGTGAAAGATTACTTCATTCCTTTGTTATTATGGCAGTGTCACGTGAACGTGAAATAAAACAAAAGTAAGCCGTTTACCTAGACTGAAACATTTGATATCAATTGTCTTATAAACTGTCATTCATAAATAATAAATACTTTTTTGACATCGTCAGAACATCAACAGATAAGTAGAGTCCTAGGCAAATAACTTGAAACAAAATGGCGTCGTTCTGCGCAGGTTCCCTGCTTGATTTGTGGGACGTCTAAAAAACGACTACTGCGCACTTTCAACTTATATGCCGCGTGCCATACAAGCGTAGATAATACATGTCATTTTAGTTCAATTGTTTGTTCAAAATTATCTTAACAGATTATCATATTAGCTCCTTTGCTAGTTCTTGTATCACACATAACATCACACCTGTAATTCCTGACAGGTTCGGCAGAGGTGTACGTATAGTACACCCACATTTCACCATTTATATTAATAATTTCCATGTAATATTATAGGGCAAGCCTATTGACAACCGAGCGACCGCGCGTATTGTCGTATTTATCCTTGTAACTTAATATAAACTATTATAGTCACCAGTAGCTCGTAAATTTCGGATATTGGTTCTCATACAGCTCTAGTGGACGATAATTATACTATAAGTACCTAATTACCATAGTTACGCTTGATTTGCTAATCAGATATTACCAATAATTGCAGTATCAATCATTCGATACTCCCAATAAAAAAATTAAGTTCAAAAATCTAAAACCCGACTACTAACAAAATCGCGGTCGTAAAAGTAGAAAACAAGAAAATAATTCTTGTCTGATATTCTTCGTAGTCGCATGCCACCTTGTATTAATGAGAACGCCATGAAGGAGCATCAGGTATCAGTGACATGCGACTACGAAGAATATCAGACAAGAATTATTTTCTTGTTTTCTACTTTTACGACCGCGATTTTGTTAGTAGTCGGGTTTTAGATTTTTGAACTTAATTTTTTTATTTGAATTTTATTTTTGTGTGTACTTAAACTATAATATAATACATATTTGTAGTGTGCTCGCCAAGACCTTTCATTTGATACCAAACTGGCTATGATTATCTCAATTTAATATTTTTTGAGGTAAGTTTTTGACATTTAAATTCCGTCATAAAAAGAATTTATAAAATTTATATAGCCTATGTCACCCGGGCTATTCTTACGAATCTATTGACACCTAATTTATTAAAATCCGTTCAGTAGTTTAGGCGCTACGGTGGAACATACATACATATATACATACATACATAGACTGCCAAAATCATTACCCTTCCTTTTGGCTTCGCCGTAGTCGGGTAAAAACATAACGATCCGTCCTGACTCTTTTGATAATTTTGTCACTATTTCTAAAATGATAGTGACATAATGAGGCTCATTAATTTAAATTTTGATTTCAAAATACCTATGGTTAGAGATAGATTTGGGTTATAAAAGTTTTTTACTAATTTAGATATTTTGTTATTCAATTTGAATTATCAGATCTTCTATTTAATACAAACATAAAATGAATCGCAAGCGCGCTAGTGAAATTATCACGAGATCTTACTAGGCAACCCACAGCTGACCACAGCGAGCTTTACAGAGTCATGATGTTTTGAGTTTTCAGCGAGGACGACATTCAGTGTCTGATCGCAGTGGAGTCGAGACCTGGGCCCCGAGTCTGCTATTCAATAGTGTCAGAATGGTCAATCATTGATCTCATAATTGTTGATTTTGACAAGTTTGGTGTTGTTAAAATCAGTAGTAATGAGATCAATGATTGACCATTCTGACACTATTGAATAGCAGACTCGGGGCCCTGGTGTTGTGCTGTGCCTGGTGTTGTGCTGTGCCTGGTGTTGTGTTAAATTGTAATTTCAAGTATCTAAGTTAGTCAAATAAAAACTGTGTTTCCTCACCCTACGTGTTCTGCCTACATGATGTCGACCCAAACGGAATAAATTAATCCTGACTATTCAACATAATTATAATACGTAAATGTAATTTTGTGACTTCAATGTAACTTTAGACCTATTTCATTGATATCGCCATCAACTGCTAAATATAGTGTTCTCCATACAAACTCTATTAAGAGCATTTGTTTGTACATCCACATACGATATACAAATAAAACTTTGACTTCAAGAAGTAAAGTCTATTTTTGCCCAGCTCATCTCTTTTCCAACCCTTATAATATAATTGTATATATTGTATACACAAAAACCAATAAATCATTATTAAAGAAGTCGTCTAACCTCAATGTGTACTCGTAAAATATATTTAGTACACCAAAATACCTCGCGTGGCGTAATGTGAAAACTTTTGCCATAGTCCCGCCATCACGAAGGAAAGCAATAGAGCAAGGAAGTTTACTAATTTAATGTTGAACAACTATGTACTGGGCATGTTAGGTATGTGTCTGAGGCAATGTCTGAGGTAATTATTTTGAGGGTTCGTGTCATATTGTTTCTACGGACCTTGTAGTTTATATTTGACTAGCTGATGCCCACGGCTTCGCCCGCGTGGATGTCATCCTCTTCCTCAAGAACCACTCTATTCGTTTGTGAAAACAACATGAAAATCTGTGTAGTAGTTTTTGAGCTTGTCGCGAGTAGACAGACAGGCAGACAGCCGTTGCGAAGGACTTTGTTTTAAATAATATGTAGTGACTGAAAATGGATGAATACAAATATGATTCGCGAAATACCAAAATCGTTGCAATTAATTGTTCCTATGAAGATGAAGAATCGCCAGACTTAAGTGGCAATGGGCAGGGCACATTGCTAGGAGAACGGATGGCCGATGGGGCCGAAAAGTTCTGGAATGGCGACCGCGAACCGTAAGACGTTGCGTTGGAAGGCCTTCCACTAGGTGGACCGATAACCTGTTCAAGGTTGCAGGAACCCGCTGGATGAGAGACGCACGGGACCGGTCAATGTGGCGACACCTGGGGGAGGCCTATGTCCAGCAGTGGACGTCTTTTGGCTGAAATGATGATGATGATGAGGATGTAAAGATCATAATCTGCAAAGCCTTTTCATAACTGTGTAGCTGATTACTAGTATTTTACTCGGAGGCAGTCGCCTATCTGACCTCCACAATCAAGTTAGTACTGGGTAGTACGATATTCTCTTGGTAAGACTGAAAGGAAATAAAAAAATAAATCTTTGTATATCTATGTATTTGGACAGGTTTGTAATAGGTGAATAATTGGACACTCATGATCATGATCATCAAATTATTTTATTATTTTGGTTTAAATAAAAAAAAACTAGTATTTTAATCAATACCCTAGTAGCAATTGCCGTTGGCTTCCATACGCCAACAGTTGGGAATGTATTGGCAGACGGTTAGTTATTTCGCCAACCCAAACTTAAAATAGGCCCATTGTCATAAACATGCACTATTTGCCCTACGAAGAGCCAACGACGGGCCTGCGTTACTATTCTTACTGTTGGGTGATTTTTGTAGGGATTTATGATATTAAAACAACATTGGGCCAACTAACGACGGGCCTGCTGCTTCTATTGCTACTGTTGGGAGATTTTTGTAGGGATTTAAGTTATGATAACAACATTGGTCCAACTTAGATACCCTTCAATGGCCCTGTTACTTGCTGCTCCTACGGGGTGGTATCGGGGTGCGCGGGGGGCGGGCGGCGGCACCCGTCGCCCGGCCCGCCCGCCATTTTGCAGTTTGTTATTTCATTTGTGCGGTGCCGGGTGCGCTTGCGGCTGCGGAGTATTTGTTTTATTTATATATATAAAATATTAGCCTGACAGGCAGTGATAAAAATGTTTAAACTTGTGGAATTTGACGATGAAGATGGTTACGGTGGGGAACTCGGTGTGGTGCGTGAAAACTGGATGACGCCACGGAAGACGCATTGCATGTGGCCTCCATATACCTAAAACTGCAATAATATTCAACAAATGCCTTAGCAGTAACGAGGCTCCAACTAAGATAACATGGACATTATGTCCTGTAAAACGTTTATTTTACGAAACGGGTAAGTTTTTCATAAGTAGGTATTTATCTACTTAGAACCCGTGCGAATTACCTTGAGACCTGGGACTAAGATGCTATTATTTATGAAATACTATCTTATTTTGTTCTTAATAAATCTCGTGCAAATCTCTAGCTAAAAAAAATACTACGACGCATCATTTTGCACAACATACCTAAATTGAAATTGAATCATCGGCCCGGTCTCAAGTTAATTCGCACATAACCTAACAAAAAATTGTCTATAATTTATCCTTACTGGCATTGCATGTATTTGTTGTTTTACTATAATGGGTTGTGTTGTGTTTGTTGCAGATAAACTACATAACCTACATTGGTGGGAACAAAACTGGTCCCTATCACAAGAAAAATCCTTGAACGAATCTTTGACAACAACTTAACTGCAAAGTGTAGCTTTGTAAAAGTAGGTAGGTACTCTATCAATGTTACAATGTATCATAGTAGGTACGGTGTGTATCGTTTTACTGCAGAGCTACCGTCTCCAAATTGTGTAAAATTTGTCTTCATTTTGTCAATAACATAATATAACAATAAATAAATATTCAATTATCATAATTTGTATTTCATTTAATTTCAGTTAATTAACACAGTATAATAGGTCAACGCAGACGACACAACGTCCTCTCATGTACTCACGTCAAAGTGCAAAAGAGAGACGACTGTTTGGTGGGTGACTTTTGTATGTCGTCGTCTGGGTTGGCCTATTAGGGCTGGTTTCAGAGCGACGCGTCTTGCCAGCGCCGGCCGCACGCACGTCGCTGCACATGAACCTTATCGGCTTTAAAATAAGGTTGGTTTTTCAAAACATCGCAAAAACCAAACTTATTATGAAGCTGATAAAGTTCATGTTCAGCGACACGCGTACGGCCGGCGCTGGCGAGACGCGTCGCTATGAAACCAGCTATAGAACCAACAAACATACAACCGCTTGCCTACATGTATTATGTGTCGTTGGGCCTACCCATAACACGTTTTCCTCGGGCCTCTGTAGGGCAATGCACGTTGGCCCTATCGCAAGTTGGGCCTTCGTAGGCAAATCCACGTAGGCCATCAGTTTTGGGCCCAACCCGCAAACTGCCCGCCAATTGTATGCATTTGCCAACTAACCAGAGGTACGTGGCCCAACTAAATGCCAACAAAAAATGCTACTAGGGTAGCTCTTGATATTTTCTTTTACGATACTTGTTAGTGCCTGTATGACAGCCAAGTATATTGGATGACATTTTATAGTGTCCAGACATTTCATAAAAAATATATTTACAAACACACGTAGCGACACTAATCCTGGAATATAACGCCAAAGCAGCAAAAAGTTAATAAGGTAGATAAAAAACGGACTCCATTTTCATACGTGATAATAAATGGGACGACTAAATCCACAATTCGTTCTAGAAAACAAAGGAAAACTCAGTATAAAAGTTTTAATAAAACAGTACAGGGTACTCCGAAGATCTCCCAAGGAGACCATAAAACGTTATAAGTTGAAAGCATCGTTGTGTTTTAGCTTTCTTTCCTTGGAAGTATGTATACCGGCTACATTTTCTTATGGAAACTAGCGACTTTGTATAAGGATCGATACTGAATGGTCCAACGAGGATTCAGTTGGCATAGGCCAGCTCTCGGTTCGGGCTAAGTGTAGGTTTTTTAATCAGTAATTTCTCAGTCAAAGCCACGGACGGTCTGGATCTATGCCTGATTGATGGCAATAAGCTCGGTCCGTATATATGGGACTTTAATGAAACAGGCGTAATGTGATATTATTGGGTACGTCTCTGCCTTACCCTCCGAGAGATTACAGGCGTGATGTCATGATAACATGATTGATAGCAAGGCAAACTCAATGGTTATGATCTATCACTCAATGCTGCCAGGTATGGTAAAACCTTCAGCTAGTTGATGGCGGTAACTGTTCAAGAGCTCCACGAGCTTATTCCACCATCTCACTTCTTCCATCGAGAGACTAGACGTACTGCAGGGTATCACCCATACCTTGTCGATGTTCCACACATTCGTACGAAGCGTTTTGCTAAGTCTTTCATTATTCGTACAGCCAAGGAGTGGAACACCCTGCCTGCGTCGGTTTTCCCGAGTTCATATAACCCCAATCTATTTAAGTTGCGAGTAAATAGGCTTCTTCTGTGTAAGCTCGTTCCATCGTCGACCTCATCTCTGCCCTTAGGGCAAGATTGAGGTCAAGAGTAAGCCCATATTATTTTATTTTTTTTAAAAGGTGTGTGTACATGTAAGTTTCAGTACCGTCACAAAACCTCCGGTCAGCCGGTACGAGTATTTTAATGTACCTTTAGACACTGCTGTATAGTTTACCTTTTCGAAGTATCGCCATATAATCTAAATACTCAGCCTTGCACACCCAGTTGAATGACCTCTGTTTCCCATTCTTCTGTCGACTCCTAGCAGCTAAAAGTATCGTGTCTGCGACGACCATTCTGCCGTCGTAAGAAAAAGGGGCACAACTAACATTTTGAACAAAATTGAGTTATATACATATTTGGAATCAGAAAAAAAAGGCGCATCTGCTCAATTTTTTGTAGAATTTTATCTTCAAGGAATTCGGAGATACAGTAGGCTTAAAAGGCACAAATTACAATAATATTCATGTTCTATAGAATGAAAAGGCACATTTATTGACCATTATATTGAAAAGGCACAAATACGTAGATGTGACTATTACTTCATACAGATTTTAACTAAAAACTACATTGAAAAGGCACACCTAACCATAAAGAACCAACATAACATAAAGAAAAGGCTCAAATGCCAAATGTGCCCTGTCTACTTAATTAATGATCCATGCATGTCTCAATTAATTTACGTATAAAAGGCACAAATAACCAATTGTGCCTTTTCTTTAAATTATTTAGGATTAGGGGTTAGGAAAAAAGGCAGGGTTTGATTGAAACGCGCCAGTTGTGCCTGCGACGTCGAAGTGACTCTACGCTTATCTTTATGGGTATTGATGCTATTGAGTTCCTCAGGGGTTTGTTCTCTCCGCGACACTTTTCCTGCTGCACGTCAATGACCTCCTTGTTCCTGGCATTGTTGGGTACGCAGATGACAGCACTGTCCTGGAGAGTTATACTTCCAGCGCAAAAGCCGGCGGTGATGAAGTACGTTCATTGAGAGAGGCCATGGTAGAGCGAACGAATTCAGCCTTAAGTCTTGTCTCCAAGTGGGGTAACGAGAATCTGGTTAATTTTAACGCCACCAAAACGCAAGTGTGTCTATTCACCGCCAAAAGGAGTCCGTTCAATCTGGCCCCTACTTTCCGGAGTGCGCCTGTACAAGTTATTGACATTCTCGAGCTTCTTGGCACGAAGTTGAGCGGGAATCTAAACTTCGGCGCCTACATTGAGTCGAAAGCTCAAACTGCGGCAAAAAAGCTGGGTATCCTAAATAAGGTTAAGCGGTACTTCAAGCCTGGACAGCTTTCAGTATTACATAAAGCTCAAGTCCGGTCTGGCATGGAGTATTGCTGTCACCTTTGGGATGGCTCAGCCAAATACCAACTTGCCACACTTGACTCTGTAGAGCGCAGAGCCAGGAGGCTAATTCGCGACGATAAGCTGTTTGCCAAGCTACATAGCCTGGCCCACCGCCGCAAAGTTGCATGTCTGTCGGTCTTCCACAGGCTGTACTTCGGAGAGTGTGCGCAGGAGCTTCCACCATCTCCCTTTTTCCATCGGGAGACTAGACATACTGCAAGTTATCACCCATACCTTGTCGATGTTCCACACATTCGAACAAAGCACTTTGCTAATTATTTTGTCATACGCACAGCCAAACAGTGGAACGGGAGTTCCACTGTGCGACCTATGTGTTCCACCTGCGTAGGTTTTCCCGAGTTCATATAACCCCAATCTATTGTCGCGAGTAAATAGGCTTCTTCTGGGTGAGCTCGTTCCATCGTCGACCTCATCTCTGCTCTTAGGGCAAGACAAATAAAAAAATAAAAAAAAAAAAAATTACGGGTATAAGCTATTTCCTGTAAACGAACAATATTTATAATTAGAATAAGCTCTAATAGAGTAGCTTAAAGGTTCTAAACCAAAATGTATGCTCCTATTACTTATTAAACTTTCTTCACATGATTATTTGTTTTTTTTTTTATAGAAAACATTAAGTTAATAATTTACATTAAAAAGGCGCAATTAGACAAAATGTGCCCTTTCTTTTAGACTCAATGACCAATTTGCTTGAAATATTAAAAAGAAAGGTCACATTTGGTTAACTATGCCTTTTCTTTGTAGTAAGTGGTATTTTACAATATTTATTTTTTTATGTTGAAAGGAATAAATTGAATTTATTTAATAATTACTTATATATAAAACCTAAAAAGTAAAAAATATAATAGTACTAACCTTCACGCATATATCATCAGTATTTTTTTTCTTTTAATCAATTAGGTTTCCACACTATTAAGCAAAATATGGTAAAAACTTTAATCCCTATTATCTCAGTTTCACCAAAATGATAGATGTGCCCCTCTCTCGTACGACGGCAGCATTATATACCAACGTTATATTTACAGTGGCGAGCAAACTAGCTAAGATAGAAGATAGTTTGTACCTGCATTATACTACGTTAAGTGAAGTTGAATAGTTTATGTGGCACAATCTATGTACTAACGATGTTTGAGGACTGGACGCTACTGGACTAACTTTTGCATTGCTTTTTTCTTTCGTTGTCCGTCTTTGTAGATTTGTGCTGTCTGTGTCTTTTATTTTATTTTGAAAAGTTTTCCTTTTCTAGTTCTAATATAAGTGAGTAGCCATCATGTTCCCTCTGCAGGGAGTCAGGCCTCCTCTCTAAGCGAAGCATGAGATGAGATGCTGACAGATGTCAGCATCTCATCTCATGCTGGTGGGTAGATACCAACCCACACTGGGCTCGCGTGGTGGATTATGCCAACCAGCATTACTTAACTGCTGGTTTAGGCGTTTGCCTTGTGACCCGGTGGTCATGGGTTCGATTCCGATGGAAAGCATACTTTGTGAAGTTGTTTCCAGTTTGGTTAGGACATTGCAGGCTTGAATCACCTGATTGTCTGATAAAAAGATGGTTCCGTGCTTCGGAAGGCACGTATAAGCCGGTGGTCCCGGCCGCCAAATGGCGGTCGTCAAACCATGTCAGAGGCCCTTGCGACGGTTTAGAAACTCTGATACTAGGGTGTGTGGGGTCGTTAGACCTTACTGCCCACACGATAAGAAGACCAGCATTTGTCTTAGAACCAAAAAAATCAAAACATCCGAAGTTTTGATTTTTTTGGTTCAAAGACATGCTGGTTTCCTCACGATGTTTACCTTCACCGTTTTGAGAGCAGCGGTGATGAAATAAATTATACAATTATACTGCCTGGGTTCGAACCCACACGGCTTACTATTCGTAAGTCGGGATCGCCACCTCTGGGCCACCGTTCGTCTACTGTCAGTCAGTACTAACCTAAATAGGGAATAACATCCAAAGATTGCACAAAACAGCAAAATAAAAACAATATAATTACACTAGGACTAGTATTCGGAACATACGTGACTTGCAAGTGAAGAAGATAGCTCTCGAAGTCACGCAGCCTCCGTCAACTGTTGCTATGGTAACCGTACGTGGAAGGTATTTGTGTGATAGTTGAAGTATCTTGCTATGATGTTAGGAGTATTATTATAAGGTGAATATGGTAAAAGGTCTCAATCCTCGAAGAACTGAATATAAAACAACGTCTTTCTTCCATCGTTTAAGGTCGTATTCTCACTTTCTTTGGACATAGTACACGTCGAGAGGACACGTCTGTGGAGCGACTCGTGGTCCAGGGCAAAACTGAGGTCACGAGGGCGCTCGGCAGATCACCATTGCGCTGGACCGACTAAATAAAAAAAATACTAAATGGTCCGCTCTACGAATGCACGAGGCAAGCAACAGTAGGAGAGGAATGGCGTCGAATTGTTAAGCTTGCCACCACCCCTACCACTGTTATGACGACCACGACTACTCTGCCAAGAGTGTGACGACAGAGAAGAAAAAGTTGCATTCAAAGTTGTTATTACAATTAAATATCAATACGCAAAATACACCCTTTAGACGTGGAGTTGCGGACAGCAACCCGTTATCAAAAGGTTAAGTCGTAAAAAAGTAAAATAGCCAGGCAGGTCAACAGACGAGCATTCCATCCATCACTTTTGAAATAATTTATTTTACTATTTACGAGTATGTTTAAAACTTTTGGTTACGGCTGTCATTTTTAGATCTTTGGCAGTCGTTAAAGGTAGTCAGTGGGTCGAAAATCTGACAATCAGTCTTACCAAAGGGTATTGTATTACCCAGTACTAACTGCAAGGGTCGTAGAAGGTCAAAAGGGCAGTCTAAGTAATAACCCTCCTTTTGGGCTTCGCCGCAGTCGGGTAAAAAGACTGGTACCTACTCATCTGTAACCAGTGAGACTTTAAGCCGACGTCAACATACGTAGGAAAAGGATTAGCATAATAAGATGTTTAAAATCACGGACTACGTGTTGACAGGTCACAAACAAAACCTGCCATAAGAAATTCAACGAAAAAAAAATCCAAGCATACATTTTCCAACACTGTAGTCGGCATTCTTTACCTATACACGCTTAACTGAACATTTGGCTCAATCGGATCGTGTGAATCTTCGATACACTCCGAGGTCAAGAGGGGCACGAAATTTTCAGTGTAAATATTATATGAAAGATTTTGTGCCCTGCTTATTATTATAACAGCTTGCACTTGGGTTACTCCCAATACCGATTCCCGGCCGATGGCCGATTCTTAAAGTTATGAGGAATACGTTTCAAGTTATATTATACTAGCTAATGCCCGCGGCTTTACCCGCGTGGATGTTCAAATAATATACTAAAACCTTCCTCGAGGACCTCTCTATCCATTGGTGAAAACAGCATGAAAATCAGTGCTGTAGTTTGTGAGTTTATCGTGAACAGGCAGACAGATAGACGCAGCGGAGGAATTTGTTTTATAATAATGTAATGATAGTGATTTGCGACTAGTGTGCCCAGTGATCTTCGACTTCATTCATGTGATTTTAGTATAAAATATTAGCAATCAATAATTCAACAATTTTAACAATTCAATTACTCTGTTAAGAATTTAAAGAGTTTTAATACTTTTTCACGGACTTTCCCTAGAGTGTAAATGTTATGCTAATTCACACACATTAGGGCAGTTTATATCGTGTTCTGTTGTGAAGAACTCGATTGAGCTGGCAGCGAAGGGGTGGATTCGTTATGTAGCAGGATTTCTTTCTTCTAATGAAACTCCTTTGTAGTACAAATAATGATAGGTTTAATGACTTTAACCTTTACAAAAATGAATTTTAGTTCGGCTCGACACACAAACATAACGACCGGTGCTGTCGGCAGACATTTCGAATAGAGATGCGCATCGCGGACCGCGCGCGCGCCGTTCCTAGAGCTGCGCGTCGCCTGTCGCCACAGATTAATAATACTCTCGCGCAGTGCCGTATGCGTGTGTATAAAGTCTTGTACACATGCAAGGCGTCAACAAGTTGCCCCCCTCGGCAAGGAACCGTGGCTTGTAGACACATCAGGCCGATCTTCAACTGGTAGCGGGTATAGTCGATTGAAGGCGCGCCGAAGTGTGCCCGATGAAGTCTTCACGTCAGCTACCCTGGTCACACCATCGGAGCCTGGATACACGCTGGTTATTCGCCCAAGCAGCCATCTGTTTGGTGGCAGTCTATCATCCTTGACTAGCACCATCTCTCCAAGTCGTAGGTCTCTTCCACCTCTGCACCATTTCTGTCTTTTCTGCAGCTCTGTAATGTACTCTTTGTAAAATCTATCCCAGAAATGGGTTTTCAACTGTTGAGTTCTCATAAATCGTGAGAAAGTGCTCAACCATGTAGTGTCTTGTGCCTGAGGAGAGGGTAAAACAGTTAGTGTTCGTCCAAGAAGGAAATGTGACGGTGTGAGGGCTACTAGGTCTGAAGGATCAGAAGATAAAGGAGTTAGAGGCCTCGAGTTCAAGATAGCCTCTATCTGGGTAAGTACTGTGTTCATTTCCTCGTAAGTAAGGTTTGCAAGAGCAAGTATTCGCTTCAAGTGATGCTTAACTGACTTCACGGCACCCTCAGCTAAACCGTTAAAGTGTGGGCTATAAGCTGGTGAGAATTTAAAGTTTATTGATAAATTTGAAGCATGTGCACTTAAATAATTTGCATTATTTTTTAAAAACCTAGCCAGTTCATTACACGCTCCTACGAAGCATGTACCATTGTCCGAGAAGATGTTGACAGGTTTTCCTCTACGGGCAATAAATCTGTTTAGGGCAGAAATAAAGGTTTCGGAGCTGAGATCTGTCACAAGCTCTATGTGTACTGCTTTAACAGCCAAGCACACAAAAATGCAAATATATGCCTTAATTAAATTACTACCTCTACCCTTTCGGTTCAAAATCATCACTGGTCCTGCATAATCTACTGCTGTGTTTATAAATGGATAATCAGCATGTAGGCGCTGCTCAGGAAGGTTGCCCATTATTGGTTGTGTGATTCTTCCTGAAAAACGACAACATGTAACACAGCTATGTACTGTTTTTCTAGAAAGATTTCTACCATTTAATGCCCAAAATTTATGACGAATGTTTGACAGCAGCAATTGGGGGCCAGGATGCATGAGTAATTTGTGATAATGTTTAAAAATAAGTACTGTAATGTGGTTAGATGCATGCAGCAATATAGGATGTTTAGTGTCATACCTATAATGTGAATTAGAAAGCCTTCCTCCAACTCTAATAAGACCATCAGAATGAAAAAATGGATTCAAACTAGTTAACTTGTTTTTTAATGGCAATTGTTGTTTGTTTTTTAATAATTTATACTCCTGATGAAATGATTCGTGTTGTGAAATTCTACATAATGTAATTAAAGACCGATTAAGTTCACATAAAGTTAAAGACCCTTTACATTTGTTTTGTGAATTGCGACAATTATATATAAATCTCAAGATATAGGCGGTAATGCGCTGCAGCTTACTAAAATCCGAAAATCGGCTCACGAAGTCAACTGATTGTTGCTCTGAGACGTTTAAATGACTTTGAACCTTAAATTCCGGCAAGTCATCTTCTTTAATGTTTGTTGGTGGGCCAGGCCAGTTAAACTCTGGTTCTGTTAAAAATGCAGGTCCTGACCACCACAAGCTATTAGATTCCAGATGGCGAGCATCTGCGCCGCGCGACCCTACATCAGCAGGGTTCAACTTTGTAGGTACATAACGCCAAGTACCTGGTTCTGTGAGAGACTTCAGTTCATGAATTCTGTTATAAACAAATGGCTTTAATAGATTGGTCTTGGAAGTATTAATCCAAGCTAATACAATGGTCGAGTCACACCAATAAGTGCAACTGTGTAGTCCCATTAATGAGGATTTTACCTTATCAGCTAAACGAGCTGCTATTAGAGCTCCACTCAATTCCAACCGTGGAACTGTCATTGGTTTCAGTGGAGCCACACGGCTCTTTGCAGTCACCAACTTCACTGTCATTTCATTATCTTGGGAAACAGACCTTAGATAAATACAAGCGCTGTAAGCTTGTGTGGATGCGTCGCTAAAGGCATGCAATTCACAAATGACAGGATAGTTACAGGTAATATGTCTTGGTATTCTTATTTTCCTAATGTCATCTAATGATTTAATAAAGTTATACCAAGCTGCTTGAATCTCAGTTGAAACATTTTCATCCCATGTTATTTTTAATGACCATAATTTTTGTAAAATAATTTTAGCTTGCAATATGCATGGATTAATGAGTCCAAGTGGATCAAATATTTGAGCCATGGTAGACAAGATTGTGCGTTTTGTAATGTGTTCATGTTTCTTAATGTTTGCTGAAAATAACAACACATCTTCTTTACAACCCCAAAGTAATCCTAATGTTTTTGAATACTCATGGTTACTCAAATTAAGTAATTCATCTTTGCTATTTTCACCTATGAGTTGTTTTATAATGTGTGAATTATTTGAAGACCATTTTCTTAAAGAAAGTTGTCCGCTTTCAAGTTGGTTAATGACGCCTCTGCAGATGTCTACCAGCTTAGACATGTCGTTGTGACCATATATAAAATCATCAACATAAAATCCTTTAATGATAGCATCTGAAATGGACTTATCAGTGCATTCTTTTCCCAGCTGAACTAGACATCGGGTTGCAAGATATGGTGCAGATGCGGTCCCATAAGTTACAGTGTTGAGTTTGTACTGTTTGAGTTGTTCGTTAGGTTCGAAACGCCATAGTATCTGTTGTAACATATGTTGGTTTTCAATTACCTTTATCATTCTATACATTTTTTCAACATCCGCAGTAACAACATATTTAAACTGTCGGAATCTAATTAATATACTAATGAGGTCACTTTGTACTGTAGGGCCTACCATTTGAATATTGTTAAACGATAACCCGGATGAGGTTACTGCAGATGCATCAAAAACAACCCTTAATTTAGTTGTTAAACTTGTTTCACGTAACACTCCATGATGTGGCATAATGTATGTGTATTCATCATTATGTGGAGTTGCGTTTTCAGCCATGTGACCTAACGATATATATTCCTTAATGAATTCAGCATATTGCCCTTTGAATAAAGGGTCACGCTTGAATCTACGTTCTAATGATATGAATCTAGACAGGGCTTGTTCATATGAACCACCCAGCTGTTGAGGCGATTCCTTTAATGGAATTGTTACAATGAATCGACCATCATTATCACGAGTAGTAGTTTGTATGAAATTGCTTTCACATTCCTGTTCCTCTTTGGTTACAGGTTTGTGCACTGTGACCGTTTCAAGTTCAAAGAATTTGGTTAATTGATCCTGAAGTTGATCATCATAATTTGTAATTGAATGATTGCAATGGACTGTATTAAAATTGATGCTATGTTGTAATGAGTGTGTGGGCCCAGATATCAACCATCCAAACTTTGTTTCACTTAATGTGGGCTTATTCTTACCTAATGAAATATTATTATTTAACAATACACTCCAAAATAAGTCCGCTCCAAGCAGCATATCTACTTGTGACGGTGTGTGGAATAAAGGATCCGCTAATGTAATATTTTGGGGTATATCTAGCCCTTTATGGTTGACTTGTTTGCAAGGTAATGCTTGAGTAATGTGTGGAACCACAAAACAATGTATACTCTCAGAATATGAATTGATAAGTGATGATATAACGACATCACATCTTTTAGATATGCAACTAGATTGACGATTTAACCCTTCAACTAATGTCGAGGTTGAACGAGTGGGTAATTTGAGTTTGTCACATAAGCTCTTTGTAATGAAGCTTGATGTGCTACCATTGTCTAATAATGCACGGACTTTGTGTTTATGACCACTGTGATCAGTAACATTAATGGTAGCCGTTGACAGCAATATAACACATTGAGGATTGTGAGTGGCGGACAGAACCACATTATCTTGTGAGCTTGTTGACAACTGCGTGTTTGACTGTGCTGTGCAGAGTGCTACACTACTAGTACTAGGAGTAGGCTGTGTAGAAGTAGGTGGAGAATCAGTACTACCATTGTCTGTATCCTGTGTACTGGATGGCTCATTCAAATGCAACATGGTGTTATGTCGTTTATGACAATGGCTGCAACCACCCATCCTGCACTTAAATGATTTGTGACCATTACGTAAGCAGTTAAGGCACAGGTTAAGGGATCTTGCCTTCTCAATGCGAGCTTCAATGGAAAGCGACTTAAAACTTGAGCACTGATAAATGGCATGGTTACCCTTACATAATGGACAACTGTATGGTTTGTTATTGCTAGAAGACTCCGAGTTGGCAATAAATGTCTTTTGCTTATGTATACTGTCACCTTGTTTGTGTGTATTGCCACTATGCCTTCTTTTTGAACCATTGTTATGAACTTCCGCAATAGTTTCTAATAAATCTGCTCGATTCTTAAGAAATTTGTTAAAATCAGCAAGTGTGGCTAAGTCATCCAATGCATTACGGTAAGTTTCCCATTCCCTACTTGTCACTGAATCCAATTTACTAGAGACCATGTGTATAATGAGCACATCCCAACCATCCGTGGGCAGCTTAAGTGTTTTCAAAGCTCTTATATTACGATTGACTGTATCAATGATGTTGCGCAGAACTTTGAAGGATTCTTGCGTACCATGTTCAATATTAATGATAGCTTGAACATGATTGTAAACTAGAAGCCGTTTGTTATTGTAGCGGTCACATAGTAGCTTCCATGCAACATTATAATTTTCATCGGAGAAGTCAAGAGAACTTATTATTAAAGCAGCACTATCCTTCAAAGCTGCTCGCAAATAATGGAATTTACTTATTCTCGGAATACTGTCATTTAAATGTATTAATGAGTTATATGTGTCATGGAACTCAAGCCAGTTGTGATATTGACCCGAAAAGGTAGGCAAATGTATTGTAGGAAGCTTAAGTTTTATCCCACCTTTATTTCCAGAAACAGTACTAGCACCTGTAACCGATTCAGTGCCCGCAGAGGCCCCCTGCTTACTCAACAGCTCCTGGGCAGCAGCAATCGCAGCATAGTACTGGTCCTCGTAGGTTTCGCGTTCCTTATACTGGTCTTCTGGAATTTCAGATAAATTCTCTATGTCACTTTGTATACTATCATATTCAGGATACAATTCCTCTATTTTTGCTAACCTTATTTTTAATTCACTAATCTGTAAGGAACTTAGAGTATTACAACTTGTTACCACTTCTAAATATGATTTAAATTGAGTTAATTTAGCCTTACAGGTTCCACGTTTTTTAATTAATGATTTGCAATCCATGTTAACGATATAAACTTAATGAAATTATAGTTCAGACAAGCTACGAAAATCTTTAAAGTAAAAAGTGCAAGGTTATACTTAAATTTTATCTGCAAGGAAGCAGTGAGGGTGCGCATAAAACCAACCAAACACCAAGCAAGCGAGTGCTACGCGCTCGCGGGAGCCCCACGGCACGCAAACATGCCACGCGGCTAGCGAAGCGCGCCCGCCAAGGGCGCCAAGCAGCTCAGCCGCGGATGGCAACAGCGAACACGTTTTCGAATTTAGGTATGAGCTGTGAACACGAAATAATCACTATGAGTTTATGAACACAATAAATAACCATTTACAGGGGCGATTCAAGATGCTAAAGGCCTGACAATGGGATTTTTAAAGAAACGGATCGAACACTCGTCGTACTAATAAAATAGTAACAAAGGGAGTAGCGTTGGTTAGCCCAACGTTAATTAAGGAATTTATAATGAAATGAGGATGGACTTTGCACTGTGACACTCTGTTTTCACTAAAGGTTGGCACTATGATCGATGAATTCCATCCATGATCTATTATCCTTCCAAATTGATGATATTTCGCACGACTCCACGTGTCGTGCTTGGGTGCGTAGTTAACGATCCACGTAATGGCCGCCTCGTGCGCAGTCTCTTTGTTCTCGTCGCGTCGTCTGTAATCCGGTTCGTCAGGACCAAAATGAAGAACTCGATTGAGCTGGCAGCGAAGGGGTGGATTCTTTATGTAGCAGGATTTCTTTCTTCTAATGAAACTCCTTTGTAGTACAAATAATGATAGGTTTAATGACTTTAACCTTTACAAAAATGAATTTTAGTTCGGCTCGACACACAAACATAACGACCGGTGCTGTCGGCAGACATTTCGAATAGAGATGCGCATCGCGGACCGCGCGCGCGCCGTTCCTAGAGCTGCGCGTCGCCTGTCGCCACAGATTAATAATACTCTCGCGCAGTGCCGTATGCGTGTGTATAAAGTCTTGTACACATGCAAGGCGTCAACAGTTGTTTGTTCGCTTCGGGAACTGATGGACGCTACCGAAAGCGTCAAACTATTAGCCCATGGTTCTTGATCGACACAATTTAGATTGCCATCAACACGCTAAAACGAAGATTTATAGATAGACTTTTCTAAATCTAATGCTGTAATATTATTATTTGGCTCGGGTTAAAATATTTATTTTGTGTTAAACATTTCATCTTGATTCCAGGAGGCCATTTCGAAATTCAGTAGATTGAAATCACGTGCTAAATTTGTTCGGGCGTAAAAATTCCAAGTACCTACATTTATACAATCTCAATCTTTATTTTATTAGACTGGACAAGATTTTTCTTTGTTGTGTATTCGTTCTAGTTGATATAAAAAATTAGAACATTTCTGTTGTGTTCGGTGACAACGCCTGTTAACCCCGAAGGATAAGGCAGAGGCGTATCAGTATACCCACATTTCGCTAGTAATGCTCGAAACAACAACTGCGAAACCGCTGCGTGAGTTTCGCTGTACAACAGTACTGTAACGGTCAATGGGCGGAGATGTAGACGGCTCCTGAGCAAACGAGCGAAATCGTGTTAGGAAGAGACAACATCATAGTCAGTTTTGTACGTTAGATCAGGGAATTTCGCTCCAGTTTCGCCGCCAAAGAACTCGCAACTCATAACGAAACTATTGCAGTTTCGCCCTTTGAGTTTCGCAGCGGAGGTGTGCTACAGGCATAAGTCCTATATAGTAGAGGGCGAGCCTATTGCCATCAACCGGGCACAAATCCACACTCCGTGCCTGCTGCCGAGAAATTCCTGATGGGAAAACGCAATACCACCTTGCTGACCTGAGAATCGAACCCTGGACCGCATGCACAGCAGTCACGCTTGTAACCAGTAGACCAACGAAAGGATATTTTATTTAGCTTATGTTTGCCATTATTTCACCTGTTGTAAAACGCTTGCCGCCTGCCAACTAAAAAATATTTGCTAAGTACTGCCAAGTTTTCGCGCCCTCAGACAAACAAGTAGGGACCTTAAAAAGTGTCCTTACATCGCGTTCTTTATTTACACTCGACTAGGCATTTAGCTCAACCGACGTATCGTGTGAATCTCTTAGACCAATCACAGAATAAAAAAAATGTGTAGAAGCGACATTGGGGCACTTTTCTTATAATTATCATCACCTTAAAATTAATCACCTAAACAGGGATTTCAATTATGTGAGTCAGATCCAGTCATTAGTACGGACATAAAATGCTGTCCTTCAGTATCTGATCACTGCAGAGTTGAGAGGTTCCAGACCAGTAGCCGATTCATTGTGTCCCGTATTATTGTGATAAATCGTAATTTCAATTAATTGGCTAGAGTAAAAACACTCTATCGCACCCAGTGTGTTTTTACTTAACGAAATCATATTCTCACAACAACGTACAAGCCTAATGGTCTAAATTCTGAGAATCCGAAATTTAAATGATCGAGTGCGGACCACTTAACTTGCTCCGAAATTTTCCATAGAAATAACATTTAGCCGAACGATATCCAGTCTACTGGACATAGGGCTCCTCAGTAATTCATCACAACAACCCACCCTGCGTTTCCTGCTACAATGAGTTCATTCAATTTTCACCACGTCATCGGTCTACCTTGTGGTACCTAAATTGCTGTCATATAAAACCGTATGCAAGTCTAAATTACGCTTATTTCAGCATGAATGCGACAGATTACTCTTGATAAATCTTAAAAGTATTGTAGCAGAATTACTGACTTTATTAAAGTTCGAGTACGAGTAAAAAAGTTTTTTTTTTCAAAAACTCACCCTTACTTAGTAGCGTTGCAACAACCCATTGTTTAATACCACTTGTATAATTATAATCTCCCACCTTGACATCTGCTTATCACAGATAAGGTGATGGACGCCACTGAAAGTATCAAACTGATCGCCAAACTTCAATTTGAATTTTCATCGATACGCTAAGTAGAAAAACATATTTAGAAACTAAACTCCGATTATAGTAATCAACCTACGAATTCTATCTTTAGGAAATGTTCAACAGAAACCATATTGAATACATTCATACCATGAGTCTCGCTTCTACCCTACCCTTAATCTATGCAGCGTCTCAGTGACGTCACCAGTGACGTCCCCACATGACACATCCCACGCTTGTTTATCACGATTATCCGAAACATTACGCGCCACGATCTCTTGTTCGTAAAAAGAAACGAGGCGATATCTCTTTCCTTAACGTTGCCTCGTCTTACCGTTCGCGTTGTTCTATAAAGGCACTCTGACATTTTTTATGGAGTTTTTCTTCATTGAGTTTTGTCGTGTGTGTATTGAAATTTTTGGGAGGGCGTTCGCGTGTTAGACAAGTTGTGAAGCTTGAAAGTTCTTCATAGTCTATAAAATAAGTTAAGTTTTTTCTTCAACCTGTTTTTTTTTTTAGGAAAAACTTGCCTTTTAACGACGTCGAAAGCGAACTGGTGATTTTTTTAGGTTTTTATATGCGAGTGATTGATATTGTTGGATTTGAAAATAACTGAATAAACTAAAAGGTGTACTAATGTGTGTACCTGTATGGTAATCTGTAAGGTTATAAGGTAATGTTCTCTATGACCGGTCATTTAGAGGATGTTATTGAACAGTAGGTCGAGCTTCAGTCAGAAGGATGACTGTCCTCCATAAAACCACCTGCGTCTTTTACTAAACTAATTATTTTATATAACAGAAAGACGTAGGTACCATCACTTAAACTAGCTAAGACAGCTGATGGTGCAATATGTATTAGCGCTCCCGCCCACGTCTGACTTATTGTAGGTGACCGATTAAAATTTGTTCATAAAAAATCGGTAACCGATTTTTTTTTTTTTTTTTTTTTTTTGGTCAGAAATAACGAGCAATTTTAAATCGGCCCGATAAAAAGTCGGACGTGGGCGTTCAGTCTTAAGGCTATTTAAAATCCCCACCAGAGTGTTCCCACGTTGCCGTCGTGGTGGGGCTTGCGTGTCTCAATGACCCTTGGGGCTCTGCCGGTAGATATACTCATGCCGGAAAGGCCCAAGGCGAGAGACCAGACAAAGAGGGACACGCGGGGGGCGCACCGCCCGGGGACGTGAACAGTGTTCGGGTTCTCGGGCGGTGTGCCTGTCGCAGGAGGAAACCCTACTCGCTGCTCTCTGGTTCGCGTCTGCTCATCAGACGTGACTGTGAGGGCAGCGAGTAGGCTGAGGGAGGAAGTTTGTAGGGGAGAGGGACCACACCCTTAAAAGGAAAATATGGATAAGACTAGCGCAATAGAACTACCCCAGGGCGGTACCAGCTGCACAGCAGCTGGAGAATCCGCCACGTCTCCTTCGGAGGCGTCAAGCCCCTCGTATTCTGGGGGGGGCAACGTCAGTCCCATACCGCATGCCAGTGGCAACACTGGCAACATGAGCCGAGGAGGCTCCCGGTCCGGAAGTGTTGGGTCCGGTATTAGTGTTGAGGTGAGCGCGCCTGACAAGATGTCGGGTAAGTGCCGGGAGAAGGCTCTCGGCAAACTTTGGGAGGGGAGTCGCTTGAGCGACTCGGGGTCGGATTCTGACTCCGGGTCGGGCGCTAGCCTGGCGGGCTCCGGACGCGAGGTTCCGGGGGCTGCTGAGGAAAACGCAGAGCGTTTCCTTAAGCGGCCCAGAGCCAGAGCCGGAGCCGAGGAGTCGTCGTCCGGCGGATCGGACCGATTAGCCTCGGCCCGAAAAATCCCTCGGGGAAGGCGTGCCGCTTCCCTGGAGGCTGCCCGGCGGGCCAAGGGGGACGCCGGAGAAGGGCTCCGTCTCGGCCGAAAGGTCATTTCGTCGTCGTCTTCTGGCGGCGAGACGGAGACCGGTGGAGAGCGCGGTGAGCCTGGTGAGCCGGAGACCGGTGTTGAGGCCAACACTGGCGGAGACCAGGTCACCGGCGGCGGCTCCGTTGGTGAGCGCCTGGCCGGGTTTGCGGAGTTCGTGGGGGCCGCTATACATGGAGTCTCTCTAAAGAGGAACAACGAGTCGAAGAAGGCCGCGATCGCCGCGGCCTCGGCCTCCATTGTGGCGGCAGCGAAGGCGCTGTGTGGTGGACCTCCGTCGGACGAGGTGTCCGTTCTGCGGGCGGAGGTCACCCGCCAGGCGGTCGCCATAGAGCGTCTCCAGAAGGAGAACACGTGGCTCCAGGCGAACCTGGCCAAGCTCCGAGGAGCCTGCCCTGAGGAGGTGCCTCAAGACGGGCGCGGGCAAAGCCGGCCCCTGGCTGCCGGGGACCGGGACTTAACCCTGGTTCTGCAGAGGCTGGCTGACCTCGAGAGGGGGCACTCCCTCTTGGAGGGCATTGTTCTTCGGCCCTCCCTGGGGGCGAAGACCTATGCGGACGCGGCGGCCGGTGACCCTGGGGCGGGGCTGTCCAGCCAGCCTGAAGGCGGGGCCCAGCCAGGTGGGAAGCCGGCCCCAGCGCCACCGCGTAAAACGGCTGCCCCTCAGAAGGGCAAGGCGGGACCCCCCCCTCCGAAGGGCAAGGCCCAGGCGAAGGGTAAGGCGCCCGAACCGGAGAAGGGCAAGGCGCCTGCCCCTCCGAAGGACAAGGAGCCTACCCCTCCAAAGAGCAGGGCGCCTCCCCAGAAGGGGGGTAAGGCGCCTGCCCAGAAGAAGAAGGGCAAGGCACCCCCTCCACCCCCTGAGCCTTCCGAGGGCGAGTCAGGTTGGGAGGTGGCCGGGGAAAAGCGGCGGGAGCAAAAGGCGGCCCAAAAAGCCAGGCGGAGAGAACGCAAGCGCCGGCAGAAAAAGCGGAGCGCTGCGGCGCGGCTCCGTGCCCCGAAAAACGCGGCTGTAGTGGTAACGCTGCAGCCAAACGCGGTTATTAAGGGCATGGAGTACGGAGGCGTTATCGATGGGCTGAAGGCGAAGGTGAACCTCGAAGAGCTCGGAATCATCGGGGGCCTCCGAATTCGACCCACCGCTACAGGGGCTCGATTATTGGAGCTCCCCGAGGGTTCGAGCGCCTCGTCGGCGGACGCTCTGGCTGAAAAGTTCAGGGCGTACCTAAATGCAGACGAGGTCCGGGTGTCCAGGCCCATCAAGTGCGCAAGCCTGCGCATCGTGGGTCTGGACGACTCGGTCTCCGAGGAGGAGGTGTTGGCTGCCATCACCGCGGCTGGAGGGTGCTCTGCCGAGCAGGTCAAGGCGGGCACCCTGCGCCCGGACCGCGAAGGCATGCTGACTGTAACGGTCAGCTGCCCTGTGACGGTGGCGAAGACGATTGCGGAGGGTCGCACCCTCAAGGTGGGCTGGTCGAGGGCGCAGGTCAAGCTCCTGGAGCCCAGACCTCTGAGGTGCTTTCGCTGCCACGTGGGGCAGCACGTAGGGTGCCGATGCACCTCGGAGGTGGACCGCAGCGAACTATGCTTCCGCTGCGGTCAGCCCGGTCACTGGGCTGCGGCTTGCCTGGCCACGCCGCACTGCGACGCATGTGCGGCGGCTGGGAAGCCGGCCGAGCACCGGGCAGGGAGCAAGGCCTGCGCTCCACCCGCCAAGGCCAGGGGAAAAGGGCGGCCCTCCGCCACCACCCCCACCGTCGCCAACGCCGAGGCCGCTGCCGCTGCCGCTGCCGCCGCTGCCGCCGCCGTCGCTGCTGCCGCAGCCGCCGCTGCCGCCAAAGCCGCTGCCGCCAAAGCCGCTGCCGCTAAAGCCGCTGCTGCCAAAGCCGCTGCCGCCAAGCCTAAGGAGGCCCCGGAGGGGGCTGAAATGGACTGCCATTAATTAATGGCCCCATTAAGCCTCCTCCAGGCGAATATCAACCACTGCGCCTGCGCTCAAGATCTGTTGCTCCAGAGCATGGCGCAGTGGTCGATCAACATCGCCGTGGTCGCTGAGCCCTATTTCGTCCCGCCCAGGCCAGACTGGGTGGAGGACCTCAGTGGCTCAGTGACCATCATTGCGTCGGCCGCCACCGGCACCCCGGCCCTTGAGATGGTCAGGAAGGGTCAGGGGTGCGTAGCAGCACGGTTCGGGGAGATAGTAGTGGCGGGAGTCTACTTCTCTCCGAGCCGAACTCTCGCCGAGTTCCAAAACTCCCTCAGGGAGTTGAGTGTCGTCATCGGAGGCTATTCCCTTCCCGTACTTGTGCTCGGGGACTTCAATGCCAAGAACTTGGCTTGGGGTTCTCGTTACACGGATGTGCGGGGTAGGATGGTCGAGTGCTGGGCTCTGGAAACAGGCCTGGACATCCTGAACCGGGGTTCTGTGGCCACGTGTGTGCGGATGCGGGGCGAGTCGGTGGTGGACATCTCGTTCGCCAGCCCCGCTCTGTCGCAGCGTGTCGCTGACTGGCGCGTCATGGAGGGGGTGGAGACCTACTCCGACCACCGGTATATCCGGTTTGAGGTCTCTGCCCAGTCCCCAAGCGCGCCGGTCCCGCAGACCCCGAGTGGTCCGCGTTGGGCGCTGAAGCAGCTGGACCGGAAGCTCCTCCTGGAGGCCGCGATCGTGTGGTCCTGGGGGTCATCCCCAGCCAGGCCCGCCGACGTCAACACCGAGGCGGCTTGGTTCCAGGAGGCCATGTCCGAGATATGCGACATGGCAATGCCCCGAGTCCGGCCAGGAAGCGCCCGGCGTCATGTGTACTGGTGGTCGCAAGAGCTGTCGCACCTGCGTCAGCAGTGTGTGGTGGCGTGGCGCCGGTACACCAGGCATCGCAGGCGCCGCATTCGTCCTCCGAATGCGGAAGCCGTGGAGGCGGAGCTGTATGAAGGGTACAGAGCGGCGAAGACCGCCCTCTCCGAGGCTCGTCGGCGGGCCAAGGATCAGGCCCGCGAGGAGATGCTGGAGACTCTCAACAGAGATCCGTGGGGGCGCCCTTATAAGGTGGTGCGGAATCAACTCCGCACCCGGGGCCCCCCGCTGACGCAGAGTCTCCGGCCTGAGCTCGTGGAGGACGTGGTGAGCGTTCTGTTCCCTTCGCGAGGGGAGCATCGTCCCCCGCCAATGGCTCCGCCACCTGCGGTGCCGGAAGCGGACCAATCAGGATCTGATGACGACATTCCGGAGGTGACTGGGGTAGACCTGAGAGCGGCGGTACGGAGGCTTAATGCCAAAAATACCGCCCCGGGGCCCGATGGCTTGCCTGGCAAAGCCTGGGCCCTGGCCTCAGAGGCTCTTGGGCCCCGACTGGAGGGGTTCTTCAGCGCGTGCATGGAGAGAGGCCAGTTCCCGCGTCGTTGGAAGACGGGGAAGCTGGTCCTCATTCAGAAGCCCGGGCGCCCTGCGGACTCGCCGTCCGCATACCGGCCCATTGTGCTGCTCGACGAGGTGGGCAAGCTCTTTGAAAGAGTAATTGCAAACCGCCTCGCCGAGCACCTTGAGGGAATGGGTCCGGATCTTGCGGAACACCAGTTCGGTTTCCGCAAGAGGCGCTCGACGGTGGACGCCATCATGCGCGTGAGAGCCCTCACGACGGGGGATGCGGTCTCTCGGGGCGGTGTGGTCCTGGCGGTGTCTCTCGACATCGCCAACGCCTTCAACACCATGCCCTGGAGCTGCATCAGGGAGGCACTCCGGTATCACCGGGTGCCGGCCTACCTTCGTCGTGTAGTCGGGGACTATCTGACAGACAGGGCTGTCGTCTACCCTGGTCAAGACGGACAGTGGAACCGGCGAGAGATGTCGTGCGGTGTTCCGCAGGGTTCGGTTCTGGGGCCGCCCCTGTGGAACATCGGTTACGACTGGGTGCTGCGTGCCGACCTCCCTGACGGCGTCAGCGTCGTCTGCTACGCGGACGATACGCTGGTGCTGGCACGGGGGGAGTCGCACGAGGCGGCGGCCGCGAACATGACACGCGGGGTTGCGATAGTCGTTGAGAGGATCCGGCAGCTGGGTCTCGAGGTGGCACTTCACAAGTCGGAGGCCATGGGCTTCCATGGACGTGGGAATGTGCTACCGTCGGGATCCCAGCTATCGGTGGGAGGGGTTTCCATCGGCGTCGAGTGTACTTTAAAGTACCTCGGACTCGTCCTCGACAGCCGGTGGAACTTCGTGGAGCATTTCCGACGTTTGGCTCCCAGACTGGAGCGGGCTGCAGCTGCCTTTAGGTGGCTCTTGCCCAATCTGGGGGGGCCAAACGCCTCCTGCCGTAGGCTGTATGCGGGGATCGTGCGGTCCATGGCCCTTTACGGGGCCCCGGTGTGGGCGCGTGCCGTGAGGAAGCGGGCCGTCCACTACCTGAACGCGACCCAAAAGGTCATGGCCGTAAGGCTTGTCCGCGGGTACCGCACGATCTCCCGCGAGGCGGCGATTCTCCTTGCCGGATTGCCGCCGTGGGATCTGGAGGCGATAGTCCTCGCGCGCCTACATGAGTGGCGCGCGGAGGCGCTACACCGGGGGGTCACTCTGCTGCCGCGGCACATTGCTGTGCGGCGGACAGACCTCCGGTGCGATCTCATGGCGGCATGGAGACAGCGACTGTCGCAACCCAGCGCAGGGCACGCCACGATAGTGGCGGTAAGTCCCCTCTTTGAGGAGTGGCTGGAGAGGCGCCACGGCGCCCTCACCTACCGTCTGACGCAGGTCCTCACCGGACACGGGTGTTTCGGGAGGTACCTGTACCGAATCAGGCGGGAGGAAACGCCCGGATGCTTCCACTGCGAGGATCGACCGGAGGACACGGTGGAGCACACTGTGGAGGCTTGCCCTGCTTGGGCAGAGCCCCGCCGTGTTCTCGTAGCGGCGATCGGCGGCGGCGACCTCTCGCGCCCGGCCCTGGTGCAAGCCATGGTCCGGGGCGAGGAGGAATGGGACGCCGTCGCCTCCTTCTGCGAAGCAGTGATGCTAGCGAAGGAGGTGGCGGAACGAGAGAGGGAGAGAACCTCTCAACGTCCCAGCCGCCGCGGAAGGCGCTCCGGGCGTCGGGGGTCACGCGATGACCTCCGGCCACCGTAGACGCGGGCCTGTGGACGGTGAGTAAGGGGCTAGCTCGCCGTCCGGCCGTCGTCATGACGGCAACAGACCGTGTCGGCGGCGCGTACGTGTTCCACGCGCGCCTCAAAGAGATGTCAGCAAGGAGGGGCCCGCAAGGGCCGACGCCCGTCGGGGCTGCGGATATCGGAAAGTTACCGCGGCTCCGACACAAGGGCGAGGAAGAAGGAACATGGGTTGGTTTTTAGTCAGTAGAAGTCTGACACTCCCCTTCGCTCTGCCCAAGAGCGGGGGGGGTTATTCGATGATTTTCCACCCACCAAAAAAAAAAAAAAAAAAAAAAAAAAAAAAAAAAAAAAAAAAAAAAAAAAAAAAAAAAAGGCTATTTAAAATTGAATTATTTCTCAGAGAAGATAAAATTTGGGAAGAAATAAATTGCATAGCTGCTGATAAGACTGAAGAAAATCCTATCCTTACTTCCGTATCAGCAATTCGGGATCAAGTCAACCTAATTTCCTTTTTCTGGCAACATAACAGATTCATACTGCAGTGAGCAGTCCAATCAATCAAACATTCAAAAGAAATTCGCATGAAGGCCGAAGAAATCAAATTTCCGTCGGCGTCACGACGGACAACTTAAGGCCAACGGACACTTATGAAGGCCTACGGTACAGGACTAGCATCGCTTCGTCACCATAAGGGCTGTTCAGAAGTTTTTGTATGGGAATGTATATTGCAACTCACATTTAGAAGCAGCGTAACGGGAATAGCTACTATTTTTAAACCACAAGTTTGTAAAATGTTGACTAATGGCTTACAGCTAGCCTTTTTTTTGTTTTTGTTTTGGAGGTCTGGAAATCATCAAACCACTTCTCCCGCTCTGGGTATAGCGGTTACACTTACTGACTAAAAACCACCCATGTTCCTTCTTAGCCCTTTGTGCCGAGACCGCGGTATCTCTCTTACTTATGTTCCTCACTTAACTTCATCCAACCGGTGTCATCATTTCAGCCAAAAGACGTACACTGCCAACCAATGTGCTAAGCTGATAATTATTATGGTTATGTGGACGCATAGTGACTGCCTCGTTGGTCTAGTGGGTGCAATCGCTTGTGTTGATCATGAGGACCGCACGAAGGTTCGGTTCCCGCGTTGGGCAAATTGTTCTTGGGTTTTTCTATCTGGAGTTTCTCAGTAGCCGCCACGGAGTTGGGTTTTGTGCCCGGTTGGCATTAGGCTCGCCCCCTATTACATGGGACTTAAAGATAACTGGCGAAATGTGGGTGTGCTATTTAGGTACACCTTTGCCTAATCCTTCAGGGATTACAGTCGTGATGTTATGTCATTATTATGAATGGACGCATGGTTAACGCGAGCCGAGATGATGCTGATTCCACATACTTACACGTGTGTGCTGACCTTTATGGTCAAGCGAATATTCATACCGACGTTATACGGAAAGCTATTTCTCTGAATATACAAAGCGATATTTTTGATCAACAATATTTATCAGAGGAATGGAAAAACGGAATATATAGCCGTCGATATATTTAAAAGTAGTCGAGATTGTGTGACTTTCGGTGGGTTTATTTCATACTGCGTTGCGGTTTGTCTCGATGTTTCTGATTAATCGTCGAAACGTTTTTTGTTTGATTAATTTGGAGCAGAGAGTACACCTGTATGCACACGCTTGTGCAAAAGATATACGCGCATATACGTATTTTGTTTATCTCAGTTGAAATCGGACACTGCGCTCCGTGGCCGAAATCCGGTTGGAAGGATATTATTTTTCGTACTCCATTTTGGCAATTTTTTTAGTTTTTTAAAAAGCGACCCGGGCGTTGCCCTACACTAGGAATTGCTCAAATGTATGTTTTTCATATTTCAATACATTATGAAGTATATTCGACGTCTATTTAACCTAGTTGCGGGTCAGATAAACAGTCACTACATAACTGATTAACCAATACAAAAACCCTTCTATTAGTCTAGGCAACAAACGCCTTTTTGATGAAGTTTTTTCAGCAGTCTCCGAAAATTATGATTGAGGTGTCATTCGATTCGGAATGGCATCCAGATGATTTTCGAAGAAAAATGAAGTTCCGCTTGCAAAAATTGCAAAAGTTATTAACAATTAACTAAAAAAATTAAAATGGGTTTAGTGTTTTGCAAATATCTCAAAACCTAATTAAAATTTTTCAAATTTGAAATAAGATTCAAAAAGGGGAGGAAATTTCCTAAAGAATATTCTAACTTTCGGAATTGTAGGGCCAATATTAATAACTTTCCGATCGGGTTGAAAATACGCCCGAAAACTGATACTCCGTCTTGCGCAAGCTACGCTCCATTCGGACCTTTAATGAATAAATGTTATTTAAACTTATTAAATATGAAAATTAAAAATTAAAAATGTTTTATTGCTTAAAAACGCATTTGCGTTTTTAAGCAATAAAACATTTTTTTTAAGAAACGGTTTTTTTTAAAAAAATCATGCAAAGATTACGATATTAAAAAAAAAACATTAAATTATCTCATAAACAACGCATTTGTTTATAAAAATATTTTATCTACCCAAATATCATAAACCCTCTTTAATGCGTTTAAAAACCATAGGCAATGACCAGCATTACCAACCAGCAGAAATTAACAGAACTGTAATGAGCTCATAACCTACTGAAAACAGTAGGTTATGAGTTTTAAATTTGGAACAGGTGTCAAATTCAAGTGAGTGTGCTATTCTATAGTGCGCGCGGAACTAGTTGGCCGCGCCTTAGGTGGCGACAGGGGTGAGGGGGCGGGTTGCCTACAGCTCGCAATGCACAGGAGACTTTAATAAATTAGACAGTGATGACCAATCTCGAGATATCGTGAACAATAATTTGTTCAATTTATTGAAAAGAATAGAAATAAAAAACAAAAACATGCCTAAGGCGCGGCCAACTAGTTACGCGCGCACGTATCTACATTAAAACAGATACCTATCGATACGAAATAACGAAACCCCAATTCAGTATGATTTTAATTATAAATCGCACGACATTTTGATCTCGAGTGACACAAGAATAGTGACTTTTTTCGTTTGCCTATGATTAAAAAAAAATAACAGATATCCGAAACGCCGCCATTTCGAGCTGTCATTTGTTCGTTAGCTTTTTATTCCCTTTCATTGAGTAGACAAATTTTCTGTTAATTGTTTATTTCTGTCGAAAATGAGTGATAGTGACTCAGAAATTAACATGAACACTCCGCCAGATATCGTAAATGCAGCGACGAATGCAACTAATAACCTGTTTATTTTTTATTGCATTACACTGGTAACAATGCTGGTCATTTCCCTATGGTTCCTGAACCCATCATAGAGCCCTTATGATATTCGGGTAGATAAATTAGTGTATGCAACTATACATAATTAGGCATTACAACACTCGTGTGATGCTATTAAGAAACTCGCCTTCGGCTCGTTTCTTAAACCCACACTTGTGTTGTAATGCCCTTCATTATGCACAGTCGCATAAACTACTATTAAAAAACAGGATATAAAAAATATAAAAAATCATTTTTAAGTAGCTTCTGATCATACAAAAACGGTTCAATAATAATATAATAAAAAAAAAGAATTTTTTAATGTCTAATGAAGGTTTGAAATTTTTCATTTCAGTAAATTGTTAATTAAAAAACGAAAATTAACATTTTTTTTAATTTTTCCAACGAGAGCCTATTCTAAGACCTTTGAAAAGTAGCTCCACGAAAGGAAAAAAATCTCAGATGAATAGTGTAATAATTATCGCACTTGCAATGTCAGTGTTCGTGCTACAAAAAATTGTTAATTATTTAATGGATAACTTATTGAAAATTCGCGATAAAAATTTTTAGATCACAGATTATTGTGTATTGGTCTATCCTGCAGGCGCCTGAATTTTTTCAATTTTTAATTTTCATATTTAATAAGTTTAAATAACATTTATTCATTAAAGGTCCGAATGGAGCGTAGCTTGCGCAAGACGGAGTACCAGTTTTCGGGCGTATTTTCAACCCGATCGGAAAGTTATTAATATTGGTCCTACAATTCCGAAAGTTAGAACATTCTTTAGGAAATTTCCTCCCCTTTTTGAATCTTATTTCAAATTTGAAAAATTTTAATTAGGTTTTGAGATATTTGCAAAACACTAAACCCATTTTAATTTTTTTAGTTAATTGTTAATAACTTTTGCAATTTTTGCAAGCGGAACTTCATTTTTCTTCGAAAATCATCTGGATGCCATTCCGAATCGAATGACACCTCAATCATAATTTTCGGAGACTGCTGAAAAAACTTCATCAAAAAGGCGTTTGTTGCCTAGACTATATTGGTCTTCACCGCAGTTGGTTAAAAAAACAGTAGCGCTTCATCATCATCATCATTTCAGCCACTGCTGGACATAGGCCTCCCCTGAGTGTCGCCACATTGACCGGTCCCGTGCGTCTCGCGTAGCGCTTCATTCGTTCTTAACTTACCACGTCAAACATTACTGACATATTAACTAACAAAAAAATGCACTTTTCTTCCAGGAAAGAACCCCACAAATCTTCAACATAAACAAAAGGATATGACGTGACTATAATGAAGTCTCCAGCATTTTAAGAAGACGTAAACCGTCACGTCAGCTTACCCCCGAACAAATTCTTTGAGCACACTACTTGAGACAACCGTCATATTTTAGCCGGAACGTAAGAAATACGGCGGTGTCTTTGCAGTGTGGGCCATGAAATATATGTCGGACATGTTATTTTATTTTATGTAGGTCAAGAATAATTTTGATGCAGTGAAATTGGCTATTATGTAACTGCTTTTACTGTTAAACTATAGGTAAGAACTACAAACTACGGTACGATTCCTGGGTCAGGCAAAATTATTAGGTATTTCCATCATTAATTTCGCAGTAGCAGCCACGGAGTCTAGATTTGTGGCTGGTTGATGACAATTAAAAGAAAAAACTCGATTTCTTCTTAGTTAGTTATTTCCTGTGCCGTAGACCAAGATAAGGTCAGAAAATCAATGGTGGTATACTATATTAAATACCTAACTATAACTTTTATGTCAGTAAGCCTACATTTTCTTACATACGCGTACATAATTATGTACTGTGTTTTTTTTACTGTTTCTACCATAAAGCTTAGTGTGTTATTTTTATATCAGAAACTATGAAACACCACTTTACCTTAATCATGCACTTTTATTACATAATTGCAATATAATTATGTTCCAATATTGACCGCTGGTTATAGTGGGTTCAATGCCAGTAATTACATGAAACTGCACGGCAAACGTTTGACTGAAATTTTGAAAATTTCGAGGAAATACTTGAATTTATTTGTTGAAAATAAATTCATTTACGCTTATAATGCCGATGATTTAAAGAATGATTGAATGACATTAAGTACATTGTTCATGTTTGAATTTTATTTACAGATGGGTTAAAAATATTTGCACAAAAAAAACTAATAAGGGTATTTTTAAGGAAGTACGTAGACAGTACCACTAATTATAGTTTACCTTATAGTTTCAAATTCTCCACCCGCCACAATATCTATCGCTATCGCTTCCTTCATAGCCACACCTAAAATCACAGCCCCAAACACAAACGGCTCGAGTAAACCTTTGACAAGTAATATCCAAGACAACATAATCGCATTATATACCAGCGGCTGCAAAATGTTCTGGACCACTGAGGCCGGAACTGGCAAGTAAATACTATTAACATACGGAAGATCCTGACTTCCGGTGTGTATAATATTTATGGTATACTATAATATAATTATATACACACATCAAAAGTGTCTAGGGATCAACATATATTTTTGCAATAACTTTTCTCCTGATTGATATTAATTAAAAATAAAAAACTTTTTGCAAAAAAAAACAACCGACTTCAAAAACACCAAAAAGTGAAAAATAAACTTCGGAAGAAAAATCAGCTTCTGAAGTCGGTGGCAAAAAAAACCAAATAAAACAAAGAAATGTCACCGACTTCAGAAGCTGATTTTTCTTCTGAAGTTATTTTTTTTTTTTTTTGCAAAAAGTTTTTTATTTTTTCATTTTTAGTTGTAATATCTTATAGAAATACTTACTATGACACCTAACCCTTAACCTTCAAGATTCTCTGATTATTGCTTTCAACTCCTAACCATTGAGGAGTAGTACCTTCCATCATAAGCTCATCAACATGAAGTGATGACTGCTAGATGCGAATACTTGTATAGCGTCAGAAAAAGCACGAAACACGTAATATGTGCCTATGAAATTTGAGGGTTGCCCTCGATTTCTCTGGGATTCCATCATCAGGTCCTGGTTTCCCTTATCCCATATCATGGTGGCCCTTGAAGTATCTCCGTTCCAATAAAACAAGAATCATCAAAATTGGTTCATAAACGACGAAGTTATTCGCGATACACAAAATCAGGTAACATACCTACTTACATAAAAAAATGTGTATTGTACACATCTGCATACCCCCTCAGAGCATACAGGCGTGATGTTACGTCATGATAATGTATATTCAATAAACAACCAAGCGATTCCAGCAATTACGACAGATTTGCCGTCTATTTTTGAAGAGTTCCATTGTATATCTCCGAAGATCAGTACCAGATCAGACCACCTCAGGAGTATACTCTTTCAAATAAAAAAATAATTTTGAGAATCGGTCAACAAATGGGGCAGAAATCAGGTAACATACATAAAAAAAAAAACACACACAAACATAAATAACCTCCTCCTTTTTTGAAGTCGGTTAAAAATTTTCTTTAAGGATTCATCAAATAAAGTGTTTTCGTTTGTCACAGTAACGATAAACCAAGTCACTTTTGCATTAATAAAGAAAGCCATTTTCCTAATAAAGGGATTTTTGACATTTGAACCACTAACATTAAAGTTCGAAAAAAAGACTGAAATAACAGTTTTCTTTAAAATTTTATTGGGTAACTTAAACAATTAATAATCCGTGTTTCTACCGCGAACACTAACAACACAAGAAAATCGGTTTGGCATACTCAAAATGAGTTCATCCAAATCACGCTGTGGAATGGCCGCCCATGTTCGTTGCAACAACAAAAAAAGGTCTTCTTGCGACTGGATACCCTCCATATTCGGCAGAGCTCTTTTCTGTAGCATATCCCATGCATGCTCAATCGGGTTCAAGTCTGGCGACTGAGCAGGCCAGGGCAGGACATTGATGTTAGCTGCGGCGAGAGTCTGTCTTACAACTCTTGCGGTGTGCGGTCGTGCATTATCATGCATTAACTGAAATAAGGGACCGATTTGCACTTGTAGAGGAACGATGACGTCTGATACAATCGTCTCAGCATAAATTTGAGCGTTGAGGTTGCCTCTGATCCAAATCAACTCAGTTCTACCGCCGATCCAAATACCCGCCCATACCATGATGGTTCCACCACTATAAGGATGGACTTCCTGGCAGGATTTTAATCGCTGTTGGCGTCCAGGGGTTCTCCAGTGTCGTATACGTCTTGTATCCGGTCTCATACCAAAACGAGACTCATCAGAAAAGCACACGAAACGCCATTGTTCTTCTGCCCAATTTCTGTGTTCAAGAGCCCATTGATATCGAATCCTACGATTGTGCATTGCTATAGGTGGTACCCGTAGCGGTCTTCGGGAATGAAGGTTCACTTCATGCAAGCGGTTTCCGACTGTTTGGTCGCTAATTAAGTTCCCTGAAGAGTGATGAAGCCTCACGGCTAACATCATGGCGGTTATTGTTGGAGCTCTTCGAGTTAAGATTTGAATGTATCGGTCTTGTCTCCGTGTGGTGCAGCGATACCGTCCTCCATGGCGCTCAGCCACGGTACCAGTGCTTCGGTAACGTGTCTAAAGTCGACTGATAACACTCTGACTTGTATAATTCAGAGCTAAAGCCACAGTACGTTGCCGGGAACCAGCTTCTATCATTCCCACGGCTCTGAGCATTTCTTCCCTGCTTAAATGACGTCGCCGCTCCTTAATAACGTTGGTTTTAATCAGTAGTAGGGAAACAGTAGCACTTAGCACTAATAATGTCTTCAATGCGTTGTATGTAAATGTTGTTGTAAATCAGCTGTCAATATAGGGAAAATATTGACAGCTGATTTTCATCTTTTACTCGAATTTGATTGACAGTTCCTGATTCAAATTATGAAATGCATCAAAAAGGATCCATATAAATTTATAAAATCATAAATTTATTACAAAGCCACATCTCAATCTCAAGAAATCCGCATATAAATGCTTGATCCCTAGACACTTTTGATGTGTGTAGTTCACATAGTATGTGAACTATGAAGGTGTATTGACTTGATTGAAGGTGTGGTATTGATTGCCTTGTTAGCTTTGTAGCTACAAATAATATAATGGTATAGTTTAGGCCAGTTTAGATCTCATTAACGGTCATTGACCTACCTACAATTATTATTAAAAAATTTAACTTTGAAATACGAAAATAAGTCTGTTTATGTCTTCGTGATCTTCAAAAGAGAATCGTCATCTATCGTGATCTTAAACATTTTTTCTAATGAAAAACGATAACATGGTTCATTTGTTTTAATTTGTACGAAGAGATATTAGAGAAAGGGCAATGACCGCTATTGCGATCTTAATTGGCAACAACTATAGACGAGTGTTAGGCTCAGAGTTTGATTCTCGGTTTGGACACTGTAACAAATCTACTTTATTTAGAGGAATAAAAGAGTTGAGACAGTAGACTTGAACATTATAATATTGAGAGAAAAGTAAAAAAATACAAAAGTAGTTATAAAAAAGGGCACACTCTCAGAAGGGAGGAGGGAGGAGGTTTTAAAGAACTTTATGGTTGTGGTTATCCTTGGCTTTATGGTTCCACGGCAGTGCAGGTCACTCTGGTTGTGATTAAGATGGTCCTCTTTAGTGTCAGCGTCACCTTGAGTAGGAGGACCAGCAGCAGTATCAGCGTCACCTTGAGTAGGAGGACCAGCAGCAACAATGAACCAGTGTAGAACTTAGAGTATTGGAGATGTTTCCTCGATCAGATTCAGATTAGAAGTCCGCGCGTGTGAAATCATTTCCGCTTTTATAGATCCACAGCTTGTCATTTTCAGTTCATTTTTCAGAATTTCAAATAGTGACTTCTTCGTCTTAGAAATGCAACTTGCCAGTATTCAGAACAGCCAGTAATATTCAATCCAAAACCTTTTCGTAGAATTCTGAGAGCGTGTTAATTAATTATATGTAAGTTATAAAATACAATATCTGAGCAATGTAAGTTATAAAATATAATATTTAAGCTAACATATTGATAAAAAGAATCTGGGGGCACGGCAGTGCCCCCGCCGAGTCGAGCGCGAAGCAAACACTGCCGTACCATCCTTTACTGGAACCATTTCGCCGCATTTTCAGGCCCCTATTTGAGAACCTCTGGATAAGACCAGAACGCTGAAATTTTCGTCATCCAGTAAGCTATACAATCACATTTAAAATAAAAAGTTTCAAGTCTGTAGGTCATTTAGTTCCGAAGTTAAGCGAAAGCAAAGTTTCGCATTTATGAAACTCACTCACTCACTCACTCATGATCATCAAAATAGAACTAGTACTTCCCATAAACTCAGAGAGCTGAAATTTGGTACAGAGTTAGGGTTTAATAGCCACATAAAGGGAAAACTATAAAAAGTAGGAAAATCGAAAAAAAAAAAAAACTAAAAAAAAATTGTTTTAAATAAGAAAATCTAATAAAATAAATCAATATGCCCACGTTTCTACAAAAAGAAGTGAAATCCCATCAAAAACATTCTGTAAAAAACTAGCCAAGTCTCGATGGAGCTGCTTGTTTATCTCTAAAAAGTAATGAAATCTAGACAAAGTCGTGCCAAGTCTAAGGTTCCATAGTGCGATTTCTTTATTATTATAGTTAATGTTGTGTGACTTGGCCGTTGTTCGTTTCGTTTAGTTCGGTCATTTTTCTTCGTGGCGTCCAATTACCAATACCAGTATGGGTTATTATCTCGCTTAACAATCATAGGTAGTTACAACAGATATAACATTACGTATAAACTAAATTGACTTGTACCCACTAACGTATAAAGAATGTTCAACGGCCAAGACACACAACAATAACTATAATAATAAAGAAATCGCAATAAGGAACCTTAGACTTGCACGACTTTGTCTAGATTTCATTACTTTTTAGAGATAAACAAGCAGCTCCATCGAGACTTGGCTAGTTTTTTACAGAATGTTTTTGATGGGATTTAAATTACATAAATCAAAAGTAACCTTCATAGACTAAGCCAGTAAGAAACTATGAGAGAAAATTTAAAAGAAAAAAGTATTGACAGCTTGACAGCCTGACGTAAGTGTCATAACAATGAAAAATATGAGAATTATTTATTTTATTTTAGAAGGAAACGAATCGTTTTAGAACGATTCGCAGAATAGTAATGCAAAAACCAATAAAACGTATGATAGATGCGAAGTGTAAGTATATGATGTAAAATGTAAATAAGTAAGTATTATATGAGAACACTACAGCTCACTCAGTGAAATAAATAAAATACGTGGTTTAGAATAGCGAAATACCACAACACTTAAATAACATGCTAGTTTGCTCACAATGATATTTTCCTCGCCTCTTGGGTCGGATCTCGAGATCTATGATTCGGCAGTCCGATGGTCAAACTAGGCTGCTAACTGATTTCAAATCCGTGTACATGAAAGTAGAGCGGTTGTATTACAAAAAAATCTTTACAACAATATAAAAAACCAACCTCCCTATTTATTACTATCTAAAAATATCCCAATTTATATCAGGTAAAATAAATACTTTACAATTTTATTAGGTAATCATTTGATAACATAATTATACGTATTATCAATCATTTAGTATTTCTGTTTACTAATTATTAAATTTATTTACTAATTACTAAATAAATATATTCTCAATATATTAGCTGTACTCGACAACAAATAATAAAAAAAAAACAATATTATTCAATAAATCGCAACCGTACATTTTCTTAAAATAATTCCGCATTACGAAACTCAGAGCTCAAAATATAAACACGATTTATTACCGCATTTATGGTAAATAAAAAAGTAAATATTCACAAGAACGGGAGCAACATTTGTATGAGACAAACGTGACTGGAATGCCGGTAACGAAGCGAAAACACGGTTGCGTACACTCACTAGTTTATTTACAAAAAATGTTAGACTTAAAGCCCCGTACAGATCAACCAGATTCTGATTTTATTTAAAATGACGAAAACAATAACAAAAAATGTGTCTATATTGGAGAGCTGCCCTTGATTTCCCTGGGATCCCATAATCGGATCCTGACATGGTGACAATGGGACTACCTCGGGAGAATACTCTTTCGAATGCAAAAAGTACCTATTTTGAAAATCTTATCATTAGTGGCGGAGATATCCGAAAACAAAAATACAGACCACTTGAGAGCTTCCTATTTTTTGGAAGTCGGTTATAAGACAGATCATAGCATCACGCCTGTAATCCCCGAAGTGGTAAGCAGAGGTGTACCCATTAGAACACGACACTGAACCACAGACTCTAGTTTTGCCTTAAAATATGCCATGCGCCTTAAAACAAAACTGACGAAATGTGCATGTACTATTAGGTAGGTATACTTCTGCTTAACCCATCGGATATAACAGGCGTGATTTAATGTAAATGAAAAAAATACTCAATTGCCCACAGTAACTCTCATCAGTAGATCTACGAAATCAGTTTAAACGAAGCCGATCCCCTATCCTACGTCATTTGAGGTCGAAATAAGAACACGTGTTTTTCCTCCATTCTGTCCTGTCAGTCGTCAAGCTATCATTTATTCCTTTTTCCTTCATATCACTCCTCACACACTCCATCCCCTTTCAAAATTGTAGAAATGAAAACTCAGATAATAGTTCGCAGCAACACTAATTTCGAAGAAAGTCGCCGCCACTTACACCATACACGACATATTTGACGCAGAGCAGGGGCCGTATTTTTGAATCAATAGAATAGGGTAGTCGACAAAAAAAAACTAATTAGTCCGTCAGATAGATTTCCAAAAAATATTGAACACGTATTTTTTCTTTTTTCACGTAAACAAAAAATGAAGACGATACAGTGCTTCGAAAAGTCGTGAAACGTCACAGCTTGGTCCAATTTTACCTAACTATGACGTCAAACGCCCCCTCTCCATGGTCTTTGACAAGCTTTATTTTCGTCAATTTTTATTAATTTGATAAAACAAAAAACACGTATCCAATATTTTTCAATAATCTGACTGACGGACTAAACAGAATCATATTTTTTTTAGTCGGTCGACTACCCTATTCCAAATCGTGTACGAAGTCGCAGAATTCGTATGCGAATCCGTACGAAATCGCTATTTTTGAATATTCATACCCGTGACTTTTGCAAAGAGTGGTCCGACCCACTCGTTTCCGATATTAAATGACGGAAATGACGTGATGAATTCTGCGATTTCGTACACGATTTGGAATTCTATTGATTCAAAAATACGGCCTCTGTAATGCTGTACGAAACGAAGGGTGCAGGAAGTCCCGTGGGGACTGCGGATTGTTGGAAAGAGATACAGCGACCTCGACACAAAGGGCTAAGAAGGAACATGGATGGTTTTAGTCAGTAGAAATCTGACACTCGCTACCGCTCTGGGGGATTTTTATGATTTCCCATCCTCCAAAGAAAAAGGATGCAGGTATGGTACATTAAACTTTTTAGCTCAGTCTTTGAACGACTGTTAGTGCTTTGCACTTACGCGTCGAGTTATGGTTAACGATCTTACCAAGTTTAATAGATGAAATAGACGTTATCCCACTTTCACTCAAAATAATCATATTTTTTTCACTACTTTAAATATGAGTCTATTATTTATTTTAAGCCAGTTCTTTATAACAAGTCCAAAACAAAAAAGCTAATGTTCTGCTTTTCTAATGAAAAAAAATCTGCGTTGAAACATGCCATAGCCATTTGGACACGTACCATGTTGACAGTAACACTTACAATACAGTGACACCTGAAGGTGCCACAACCCGTCGTGGCTGCGGGTTGTTCGATAGAAAGAAATACCGCGGCCTCGGCACAAAGGGCTAAGAAGGAACAGGGATGGTTTTTAGTTAGTAGAAGTCAAACACTCCCTATATACCACTCTGCCCAGAGCGGGCGGAGTCATTTGATGATTTCCTCACTTCAAAAAAAATAAAAAGGTGCGTCAAGACATTTTCACCACTCTTAGTATCATCCAGGATTCACCAAATAGCACTGTATTTTGAGAGATAAGCATTTTTTTTTCGCAAGGCAGCTGTGCCCCAAAACTCCGCTTGTAAAAAAAATGGGATGTCCCATTTATTACGCGGCAACATAGCCACTTGTACGTCAAAACACACGCTTCGGTTGTTTAGAATGTCTGGAAAAGAAGCCACTTTGTGTGCACACAGCTATCTTTGTGTGCTGAGCCACTCTGTGTTGTCTTCCCTTCAATAGAGCTTGTCTACGTTGAGGATTAAAAAAATGTGGTAGGTACTGGTTTTTGAAGGAATATTGTTGAGCAGTAATGTTTGATAGGCAATTAGGTATGTTTAAAGAAACCAAAAATACAGGGCTGATTATATGCCAGGACAAGGTGAAAATTATTATGACTTCATAATATTATTCATTAGTCACATTTCCAGGAGAGGTCAGGACAGATGGACCAGAATCGTCACACACTGGGTGCCTGAAGACGGTCGTCGTCACCGAGGCAGACCCAAGAAACGTTGGCGTGACGATCTGGACTCGTTCGTGACTGATTGGCCAGAGAAGGCACAACACCGGGAGTGCTGGAAAGAAATGGAGGAGGCCTTTGCCCAGCAGTGGGACACAATAGGCTAATAAAAAAAAAAAAGTATAAGAGCAGAGGGGAATGAATACGGCCCTATTTAAGAAAACTCTAAAAAAAATTCTGGTTAATAAATGCTACTATAACTTGAATGACTTCCTCAATGATAATTTTGCCAAACTAAAGACCTCACAGTGACATCAACTAAAATTAATTGTTCAATGAATTATGCATGTATCTCTTATTAAATTAACTAATTTTGACATTGACATTGAAATACTTAATCTATTTTTTATTATTATTTATTAATTAATTTATTCTCCAATATGGCTTTAACTTGTTATAACTATATCGTGCTTATTTCATCTTATTTTATTTATTCCAATGTCTATTTTGATTAATTGATGAATAACTACATAAGACTGTATAAATTTTGCATGCCTTACGGTAGAATCACTTGAAACATGTAATTCTTATAACACCATTGTAACAGTGTATTCAGCAAAAATAAATGATTTGATTTGATTTGATTTGAGAGGAAGCCCGAAGATACAGTATAGAACCAAAAACCTATAGATGGACTGTGTAAATGATGTCAAAAAAGTGGTGTCTGATGACATGACGAGTAATATACCACAAGTGACTTGGTACAAGGGCAAGAAGGCAAGAAAAATAATGAATAATTTTTATTCGGTGGAAATAAATATGTAATATGTATTGTACAAGTTTCAATTAACGAAAATAATTATGGAAACTACTTTATAAAGAACACTGCACCATATTTCTAAAATCAAAAGTAAACTAAAAATAGGGCCAAATTATTTTAGGCTTCAGTGCGTACCCGCCTTTCAAACATATTCGTAAACTGAATAAAATACTTGACTAGCATAATCTGAACCCGCCTTAACAGATGTAAATAGAATAGCTGGATATTTTTATTCGCTCCTTTTTACGTCCTATTTTTACGACATTATTAAAACCTTGCTGTAGGGTAATATTATTATGAGAACGCATAGAAACTAACAAAATTAAATTCCACAGCTACTTTTGTGCCGGTTAAGGTGCAAGTGTGGGTATTAACCTAAAAACTTAGCATCGTGATATTTTGAGTCCACCATATTGAAATTCGTTGACATTCAATGGCTCAGAAGTGCTCGACAAAATCTTTTGGATCAGTAAAAAGAAGAACAGAATCTATGTTCAAGTTATGTTGGTGTTCCTTTCATGAAGATGATCTGAGATTGTTTCCCTGGTCAGACAAACCTTTAGTGGGTTTATCCTGTACTAATTTCACCGCCAGGAGTCAGGATTAAATTTGTGCCCGGTTGATGGCAGCAGGCTCAAACGTTTTTACATATCACTAAAGTATAAATGGATAATAATAACTGCCACTCGGGTCGATCTTTAGGTTAAGTCGCGCAGCAGGTTGGTCTGTGGATGGGTGACCGCCCATTACATACCAAGTTTTCTCTGTGCCTCGGTGCCAGTCTCTACAAGTAGTCAGCCACTGCTAGTCTGACAACCAGTCTTACCAAAGGGTACCGTATTAGTCAGATAGGCTGTCGCTCCATGTAAATACTGGTATTCAGCTGCATCCGGTTAGACTGGAAGTTGACCCGAACAGAGTTTGGAAAAGGTTGGGCAGCTGATGATAAAAGGATGTTTGTATCAATTTTAAAATTCAAATATATAATATATAGGTGTATAGGATAGAATCTCCTCAGATCGACCTAATTTTAATGACGTCACATTTTATACTCACGTCACATTTTATATAGGTGGACCGATGACCTGGTCAAGGTTGCAGGAACCCGCTGGATGAGAGACGCACGGGACCGGTCAATGTGGCGACACCTGGGGGAGGCCTATGTCCAGCAGTGGACGTCTTTTGGCTGAAATGATGATGATGACATTTTATACGATTCAGTTCAATGCAGTTCCTTGCTACGGTTAAAGAAGTTCTCTCAAACACACGCAAACACGAACATCACAAGTAGGAGGCTGCAAGTAATACTTTTCAGAATGTTCGATATATTTTGTTCATTATTTTCCACTGCAACTTTGCGCTAATGGGTTCCATACCTGTTTGTTTTTCCTTAATTGATGATGTCCGATGTTTGGTTGCTGGTAAGTGGTTTTTGTTCGTAGTTTTATACGATTTTTAGTTTAATTTTTAATGGATAACCGGTTAACCTTGGTGTTTTTGTTATTTACTGAGACAGTGCTCCGGTTTTCCAATCTCTGCAAACAGGATTCAGTTCGTCCCGCCATCGCGATAATACATCTTTAATTAAATTCGTTTCCAATGAGCTGTGGGTCAAAATAGCCATTTTCTGGAGCCCTGAGACAGGCAGAAGACGTCGCACCAGACCTCTTAGAAAGTCGGTCGACGATCTGGACAGGATCAGCGAACAGTAGTCCACGTTGGCCTTGTATCGAAACAACTGGAAATCATGAGAAAAGGCCTATTTCCAACAGTGGAATGATACAGGCTTAGAATATCTATCAGTAAGTTCTCATATACTTTATCACCGTCGAAGCTTCTTCCACAATCTTGCTTTTAATTCAATGCATAAATCAGGACAGAAGCACAAAAACTTCATTTGGTAATATTAAGAAATCCTTACTTTTTATGTTTAAAAAAAATCTGTTCAACCATAAACGAAAAACCTAGATGAAGCATAACAAATCCTAACTAATATAAACCCAAAAGTCTGTTTATTTGTTTGTTACTCAAACATCCCTCGACGAAGCGATGGATCGTAATGAAATTTTGGGTGCGGGAATGTCGAGACGAGGGGAAAAGGTCTGATATACCCAAATATTCAACCTGCGTCCCGGCGGGGTATTTCTGTCCGACCCGTTTTATATGAGCTCGGAGACAACGTATTAATACTAGGAAAACTTAGTATTAAAACTAGAATAGGCTTTTGGAAGTACTAAAAGTATTTTGGTGTTTTGGGTTAGTTTTGACCTATTTCTATTTTATGGTGTAGAGAGTTGCCTGATTTATTTAATATGATTGTACTGCATAAAGTTTTTCTTAATATGTAATATGTGTATGAACTAATTTCTCCTGTAACGTGGGAGCTATCACAAGCATTTAAATTCACATACACAAACAGTCAGATCTGGAATAACCTGTGGACCATACAAATATTTGTTGCTTGCGGTAATCGAACCTGCGACACACAGTGCCGTAGTCAATTGCTCGGTCGAACCGTACAGTCAAAGTCTTTAGTGCTTTTGTCATTTGATGCACATTTTTAACCCGTTAAAAGATAAATTGCAACTCGTCGTAGCAATTTCTTTCATTATTTTACACATCGCTGACGAAAAAGCGTGTAGCTCACAACCAATAAAAAATTAAGATAAAGTATTTAAGATGGCTAGACACCTAATTTGCCCAGTCAGCAAATCCACAAGTCAAAATCACAAGATCATCTCCTTTTTTCCATCAATAATCTGACGTGTACAAGTGAATTCTCACCGCGTACTCACGTCCTGTCAAATTACGACTAGTCCCCAAAACGAGGGTGTTGACAATACTGGGTGCGATATTAAAAGTCCCAACTCAAGAGCTGGACCTGTTATTACGCCTGTGGTAACGTCAGCTGTCTCTCGACCCATGTTAGAACCGAAGGTATGCCTTCCCTGCTTTTGAAACCGAATCAACAAGTTTGGGTTATAGTGGGCAGTTTTGTTTAATTTATGTTTTGTTATTTATTTACGGGCGAGCTCGTAGATTAATTTGGCCTTTCAAGGTTAAGCCACGCTTGTGTAGGTCTGTGTATGGGTGAACATCAATTACATACGTAGATGCTTCGTGCCTCGAGAAGCATGCTTATCAGTTGGTCTCGAATATCATATGTCGATCTTTGACAGGCGTTAGAAGTAAGTGGTCCAAAAGCCAGACAACCAGTCTATTCAGGGGGAATCGTATTACCTAGTACTAACTCGGTTCTGCAGTTTAGATAGGTAGCCGCTTCGAAAATACCGAGTATTTAGAAAAAAATATCGAATACGTAGTTCAGAAGATTACCTATTACATCCAAACATTTATGACAAGTTCAACTCGTTAACAATAATAATAATTTCTTCGTTCAAAATATTTCATCAACTTTTCCAAAAGCTTAACCTCGTCAAAATCAAATCAATTAAATTTTATCCCGTTGATGTCACCGCGCCATTGCTTAAATGCTAGTGACAGTAAGTCTCCCCATTAATACCAAAGCCTTTAATGAAGCGACCTTACTAATCAAAGAAACCAATGAATTGATGAAAACGTGTCGTTTTCATTCCAAAGTTACAGAAACTTCAATTTCTTTTGAACATAAATTAAATTGTATGAAGTTCCACGAGGAAGAATAAACCACGTGGCCTTGAATGCTGATAAACAGAATAAATAATACTGAATAATTTATTTACAAGTATAAAGATTGGACCTACACCCGTTGATTATAAAAAAGATAAGAAAAAAACAAGCAAAAGTAGTAGTTGTTCAGTATTTTTAACTAAGTTACTGCTGCACTCTTAAAAAACAGAGCCATTCTATTTTTGTTATTCGTAATTTTACATCACTTTTATAGTTTTGCTGTTACAATGACACTTTTTCTAGACCCCAAGGATACAGTATTCCACATTCTGAAGAGTTTTCCTGATCGTTTACAATTTCTGGGTTGAATCCAATCTGCTAGTACGTCTTAACTCCTTTAACCACGCATTAGTACATGTTGGAGTGGAAACTCATTACATCGTGTTATATAATCGTGTGTTCTTCCAACGTTTTAAAGAGGTCTGTATTAAAAGACAACCTGTAGGTTGAAATCTCTAAAAAGAGGCACTAATACAGACTATACTGTGAACCTTTTAAAAGCCTTGGTTCAAAGTTTCTACATTTGTGTTCCTTAAACATTCCAATACCTACTTCATTCAGCCCCAAACTACATAGCACATGCATAATATGTAACTGGGTTGCAGCAGTACCTCTGCATCGCTCCGAATAAAATATTGATAGTCCACCGCATTTGGTTAAACGGGAAGCTGACCCGAACATATTTGAACACATTCACAACCGATGAATGTAATTCTCAAGACCCATACCGTACGGTCAATATAAAGAGCTTTAAGCCTTTAAGTCTCTTTGATGCGTTTAACAGCATAACACCGCTGGAAGAGGAAGAATCTATGAATAATTCCTACGACGGTCGTAAACTGCGGAGATTGTAAACACTTTAATTTATAACCTTACATTATTCATCATAACTTGGCTAATGCCTACTCTGCTATTTAAGTCAAAGTAGATTTTAATAAACTTCCACCTCTACCATGTATACAATTTTGTTGGCGTGAAATTTAAAATCTCACCTTAGGTTTTACATTAGGGGAATATGCAAAGAGTGTGTATTATAAGAAATTTTAAAAGCTAGCTCGACTGAACCGTTTAGAGCTGAGGGTTAAACTACACACGACACTGAAAGCTCTTTGACACTTGGCGAACGAGTAATTGAATGTACGCCCAAAGTAAAGTAAGTCTGCGCGTTTTATATGCGAGAGGAAATGTCGCCCTGCCGTGGAGGCGCTGGGAATGTTCGATGAAGCGATCGTTTAGGAATTTTAGTTTTGAAAAATTCAGTTTTCGTTTGCGGGAGCTTAGATGGGTATTTTAAGAGTTGGTCAGTGGGAAGACGGAAATAGGTCATAGCAATTTTACGGTAAATATAGTCTACGAAATTATAGATCTCTGTTAGGTGGGATTATCCTATTACATACCGAGTTTCCTCCATGACACGGAAAGCACGTTAAACCGTCGTTTCCGGCTGTCATTTGTAGATATTTGACAGTCATGTAAAGGCAAACAGTGGGTCGAAAGAATCAGTCTTACATAGAGTATCGTATTAGCCAGTACTAAATGGGATTGTAGAAGTCATACAAGCAGTCGCACTGGTCTTCCAGTGCATCCGATAAGACTTAAAATAGATTCCAACGAAGTTGGAAAAAGGCTAGGCAAATGATGATGAGTCTACAAAATCATGTATTGACGCGATTTGAATGTACGATCATTTTAAAACGATCTAGTTTCACTCGTAACTTTACTTTTCCTTTAGCTAGATCAGTTTTTCGAATTGATAAATCTAAAATAACATAAACATAACATCACGTCTGTAATCCTTAAAGGGTTAGGTTGTGGTGTACCTGTACACTAACATTTCGCCAATAATGTTCACGTTTTAAAATAAAAATCTAAGTACTAACAAATCAGGGGGTCTACTCGCTAAGCACCAAATCCGTAAATACGGCCGTATAAACGGGGTTTTTTACTCTACGCCGTAAATGTGTGTAAACCCTACTCTCTAGTGATCACGGACCAATGACTTTCGAACGGAGTCATAGACAAGCTTGCTTTATTCTTTCGGTTGATTCCCGGTTTTCTTACTTCGTGGTTTTCAAGCATTTAAATTAAAAATATCATTGGTATTGTTAGAAAAAGACTGCATTTGCACAAAATATTTATTCTAATGTCTTTTTAGACATAATTTAAATATATTTGTCCGGGTTAAAGCTGTAACCTCTGCCTTCTTTGTATTTGATTGAAGGATACCGATTTGTCAATGGAAATGTCAAAATGTCAGTTTTTTATTTACAATAAATAATAAACAATTTGCATTATTAATACGAGGTACGACCCGGAAACTTTTCGTACCTAATAAATTGTAAAATTGCCTCAAACGCTTTTGTAGGCCCTCACGCGCTCAAATAGAGGCACTCCTCGATTTTATAAGTGAAAACAACGAGTTGGTACCTACTAACAATAAACATCAGCGGAAACAAAAACAAACAAACACGGAGTAACTAGGAGCCCCCCAAGCTAGTTAAAAGCACGTTGCCACCGGTAACAAGCCAAGGACAGGCTGATGAGGAAGGCTTAATTTGTATGGACAACATGTTGCTGCGTCCCGCTATACATATCACATCACATCATGATGCCAGAGGTTTTGGAGTATTTAAGGAGCAACAAGATTCATTTCAAGTCTTTTATGGTGCAGGACACATCATCTTGAGACCCATATGAAGGAGTTTTGGTCGTAGGATATTGTGTATTAGTGTTTTCGCGAAAAGCTACATGGCACCTTGACTCGAAGCCCGCCAAACATAGTTAATGGTGTTAATTTGTTTGATGTATTAGTTTATTATTGTACTTGAAGATTATTTTGTGTATTGTTTAGGGCATTCAATGCTTGAAAATAAGTAATTTTGGTGCAAAATAAAAGAAACAACTGTTCAACATTAAATTATGCTTTTATAGTAGAAATCTTTGTTTTAGTTATATCAGAATCTTCTGCCAGTCCCAGCGCCAAACCAAACCATTACCTACCTTCATTCTTGAATCAACACCATTTCGTTGCTTTTGTTGAGGCAAAAAAAAGGTAATAGTTTCTCGCAGGAACCTTGAACCTTCCTTCCTTGTTTGTGTGTATGTTTGTAATGAATAAACTCAAAAAACTACTGCGTCGATTGCAAAAATTCTTTCACCATTAGAAAGCTACATTCACCCTGAGTAACATAGGCTTTTTCAAATTCAAATTCAAATTCAAATATTTTATTTCAGAATAAATTCCATTCCATCCATTTCCATTTTTTATCCATGTATTCCTAAGACAACGGGAACTACGCGGGTGAAACCGCGGGACGTCCACTAGTCTTCAAATAATTCCCTTATGAGCCTATAGTTCCTTTAAACTCAAAATGGTGAATACTCGACAACCGAAAGTTTTAGCGTGAAAACAACCGGCGAATGTACTTTTAGAGCTCCTTCGAGCATTCAAAAAGCAGCCAAATTATTGATTTTCTAAAAAAAAAAATCTTTAAAATCTTTTTTTTACCCGACTGTTTTTTTTTTTTTTTACTTTCGGGGCCTGCACGATAACTATGTTGTTATCGTTTAAAATGACATAAAAATCCGCGTAAACAAGTGTCAAATTCAAATTTTCGGACGGGCTAAAACTCATCGGGAGTAGGGCAAGCTGTCAAATCGACTAGTCATTCTATCAATTCTGAGTCAATTTCTATCTTAGTTCGGGCCGACTTTAGTACGGCCCGAAAATTAGTCGGCAAATTAGCGAGTAGACCCCCAGTAAACATCACTCAGTAATTTCGAACTTCAAAACCGTAATAATTGCTCATAATCAACTCAAGAACAGTTTCCACGAATAAACAAATTACGTTGAAAAAGTCGAAATTGTTATTTCAAGTCTACTAAATTCAAATCCTACTATCTGGCGCAGTTAACCCGTGTAATCAGTTTAGTATGCTCATAACGCCGAAAGAGTGAAGATTTAATTAACAACAATTATCTCGACATTACTAACGAAGTTAGTTTTATTATTTTGCTGTATTTAGTTTTGGATTATGGATTGAATTAGGTTAAAAATTAAGGAGCCAGCGTTATTTATTTACCACTCATTATAGCAACTTAACGGATTAGATCCAATACGATGCTACCTATATGAAAAAAAGGACAATATAAAAAAAATTCATCATTATATTACGCTGTAATCCTAGAAGGAATAGGCAGAGGAGTACCTAATAGTACACTCACATTTGTTTTGGAGCGCAATATTGTGTTTCGAATATATGGACTACAGGTTGTTTTTTGGCTGTTTGTGAATGAGAGTTTAAATGTTTGTTAATGCATCCAGGAAACAGGAGCAATATCGTTAAACAAAATAGCTTTTTAAAAAAAAATATGCAATACAGTTCCCACATTTTTAGGTTGAAATTGTACTAGTGAAACATATTCCTGTGCAGCATTAAAACAAACTAGAAACCCGATATGAAGCTTTTACAGCAATTGGTAAAACAACATAAATAACAAATCCGCGAAACTAAAAGTCCTATTCACTTTTGAACACTCACATCAACCGTAACTAATAAAACTTTTCAACAATTTTGTTTGAACTAAATAAATTGATTGCAATTTTGATTCTATAACATAATTTAATCCAAAACTTTTTCTGAAAAACAACCGACTTCAAAAACACCAAAAAGTTAAAAATAAACTTCAGAAGAAAAATCTGCTTCTGAAGTCGGTGACATTTGTTTAATACATTTCGTTTTTTTGCCACCGACTTCAGAAGCAGATTTTTCTTCTGAAGTTTATTTTTAACTTTTTGCTGTTTTTGAAGTCGGTTGTTTTTTTTTGCAAAAAAGTTTTTTAATTTTTCATTTTTAGTTTTAATATCCCATAGAAATATTTACTGTACATTTAAAAAAAGAATCATCATAATTGGTTCATAAACGACGAAGTTATTCGCGAACAAACATTTTAACGATAAATGTTCATAAATTAAGAAAAATCTTCATAAAATGAAAAGTACTGGGCCAAACTATATTAAATTTTTATGGGACCAAATGGCAACTATTTCGCATCAAACTAAAAAAGAATCACGTAAATCGGACCATAAATCGCAGCGTAATCGGTGTACATACATAGAAAAAAAAAAAAACATACCAATCGAATTGAAAACCTCCTCCTTTTGGGAAGTCGGTTAAAAATCACTATCGTGCCCCCTTTTTTTGTCGACGTTTTACAAAGTGTCCATGTAGGCTTATGTGAAATAAAATATTTTGACTTTAACTTTGACTAGACGGATTTTAATGAAATGCAATACACAGTTAGAGCAGGCCACGTTGGTCTAATGATCGCAAGCGCAACTGCTGTCCATGAGCTTTTGGGTCCTATTCCCAGGTCGGCCAAAGTGCGATTGGGTTTTTCAATCAGGAATTTCTCAGTAGCAGCCACGGAGGCTTGATTTGTGTCCGTTTGATGGCAATAGGCTCGCCCCCTTTTACACGGGACGTAAACGTAAATGGCAAATTTTTTTTTTTTGGATGGTGGGAAAATATCAAATGCCTCCTCCCGCTCTAGGCGGGGTGTCAGACTTCTAGTAACTGATTAAAAACTGCCCTTCCTTCTCAGCCCTTTTTCTCCAGGGCCGCGGTATCTCTCTCGAACTACCCGCAGCCCCGGTTGGAATTTGCTACCCCTGTAGGTCGGTGATAGCTCTTCATGTTCTGTTAATTTAGATCATGCTCAAGGTTACGACCAAGTTACGACAGACTAAAAATTTCTACTGTAGTTCGTTCATGTAACAGTACCTACCTACCTTTAGAATCGTTTCGCAGGAACTCGATGCGGGCAAAGCCACGTGCAAAAGACAGAATTCTATTTAAGGCTCTAAAGCATAAAGACTGCTAACGGCAGATAAGCAATAATTTGAAGCTAAAATAAAACTAAGATACTTAAAATAAGAGAAACAAGACAAAAAGACTTTTACGTTCGCATTTATAAGGTGGTTTATACACGAGTGACAAAGTTGCGAACTTTTCAGTGCAGTTTAAATTAAAGAACCTACTTTTTATTTTTACACAAAAAAGGTCAATATTCTGTGCGTTCAATATTCTATGCCTTCAAAAGTTCAATCTGTTTCAGATATTTTACTTTATCCTTTTTCTATAGATCTTGCAACATGAAGTATTTTAACAAGCTTTATTTAATTTTATATTTGCATAAATTACTATTGTTACCAGATCTAAGAGTTTGTTTTGTATGTATAAATCATATTATTCGAATCTTGTTTAGGACATGCAATTTAGCTTTATTAATGTCATTAATAACATGCCTGTAACATTTTTTTGTGAAATTCTCATCTACTTTTAATCTGTAGTTTACACGTCGCGTCGAGTCGTTAAACTGTATATCATCCTTTTTTTATTTGGGAGTCATTTTGGTAACGATTTTGTTGTGCATAAAGTTTTAATAAATAAATTTAATAATGGATACGCTCTGTCTGGGTTAAGCGGAGGGTAAGGCTGGGTCATCAGCTGGGTGCCCGAGTTTCCCTTAGAGATTTTTTTAAGGAGATTGGTATTCTCACGGTTGCTTCTCAGTACATCTTTGCCAACATTTTATATATTAGACAAAATATCCATCTGTACACTAAAAACAGTGATATCTACAACTTTAACACTAGAAATAAGCATAAACTACGTGCTCCTTTTCACCGGCTTCACAAAGTTCACAATTCATTCGTAGGGCTCGGGATTACATTTTATAATAAACTGCCATCTTCTTTTCTAGACTTGCCATTTAATGAGTTTAAAGCCAAAGTTAAATCTAATCTTTGTTTAAAAGCTTACTATTCTATTAACGACTACTTAGATGATAAGAATAGTTGGTCGCTGAGTTGAACACAAGACAATGTTTGTTGTTTGTTATTTGTGTTCTTTCTCCAAAATTAGTTTACTGTTATGTTATGTATTTATTATTTTATTTTTACATTGTTTACACTTACTTTGTAATTTGTATATACTTTTGTTTATTACTGATTGTGTCTGTAGTAAATCTTAAATTTAACTGACACCTTGCTATTGTATCGAGTCTGGTTCTTCTAACCAACCAAACAGACAGATGTGTGCTGGGGAGTTTGTTCCGCCACTTCTTCTTTCCAGCTAAACACTAGGAAGTGCCGATGGGTGGGCGTTTTTGGGGGACTGTCTTATAAAAAATGTAAATACAGTGAAACCTGGTTAAATGTGTCTCAGATATTCAATTTGTTTCATGGGACCCCAGTATGAGTTCCAGTTATAGAGATTTCTCACTTATCCATGTCCCAGTTAGCCAAATTTCACTGTAGTAAAGTAAAGTAAAGTAAATTTTGACCTTCGAAAAGTGCTGATTATCAGCCTAGTTTGAATAAATGAATTTTGATTTTGATTTGATTTGATTTTGATTTTGCTGCCTATCCATTGAAGCGGAGCGAAGCTGCGGAGCGGAGAAACGGAATAAAATTAACCAATAGGACTGCATGAAATCCTTGCTTCGCTCCAGTATGCAATCATTTTGGTTAATATTTGTAGACTGCTGACAGGCAGCCTTAAATATGTTGGACTCTAAGACTAAAACTCTACTGTTCTTAACACTACCATGTCTAACCATGTGTCAAAGATCCGTGAGCCGGGGCCTCATCCTCTGGGCAAACGAAATCGTCTCGTCTAAAACGAAATTGAAATTCTGAACGACCTGATTCCCTCCTAACTTATCTTTTCACCCATTTAAGTCGGATACCCAGTGTTGGCAGTCTGTAACCCACCTTAATCGTGCGGAGAGACATAGTAAATACACTTTGTTAATACCTCTGCCGTGTGTTGGGAATCGCCTCTAAATTCCCTTTTGCCTGACTTTTGGGGATTTTTTGTTCTCGAATGAGGATGAAGTTTATTCGTCGTGTCATTTCTAAAAGGCACATTATTTATTGTTTTTTTTTTTGCGTATGGCATATGGCTAATTTTCACATGACAGATGGATATGTATCGAGTATATACATCATTAAAATCATGGTTCTTAACCCTTAATTCGAATTTGTCCGAGCCACCGGACAAGTACTATAAATAAATCTACCTCCTTGTCGGTATCTATTTTTACAATAAAAAAAACTATTAAACTATTGAGAGATTAGTCAAGTTTTAGTGAAAAAATAAAGTTTGCGTGTGACAACCCCCAATTTGACAGTTGGCGAAAAAATGTCGGCGAAACCGCGCACTCAGAAAGTATTCCAGGTAATTTACTTCAAAAAATATATCTTTGCTTATGTTGTGTAGTTTTTCTGTCTGTGTTTTGTGAATCAGTTCTAGTCACGTTCAAGTAATACGATTCCATAACTTTTGCTTATGTCAATCACAATAAATAACGAGTTTTTACTTGTCCGGCACACCGGACCTCGTCGATACATCTGTGTTTCATGTGTTGTATACCTTGTCCGTCACAGCGGACTCTGTCGAAATATGGACGAAAGTTGAAAGGTTTGTCTGTCCTGTCAAAACCTTACATTTATTCTGAGTACCTACCTACCAACTTCTTGTATACAACTTTTATACCTAATCTTTACGTAAAACTAACATGCTAAAAGCTAAGTACTTGCTATAACTATCTCCAGATACCTACTTCCCAATGTAAGTACTGGATAATCACTGTGCAACGGCTGTCACATTTACAACACTAACATTGACTCTGTGACGTTCCACCGTGTGTACCCTATTTTGACCTTACTATTTTTTTTTATGGTGGTGGTGTTTTGCTTAGTTTTGCTTTTCTTGTCTGCATGAACGCACGAAAAAGATATTGGCACTTATTCCCAAAGAACGCGCACCATCTGAAACAGGCGATAGCTCCAGCGCCGAAAATGATCCTCATCCATTCTCTAATCCGCCTTCTGCCGCCAGTTCACCTACACCATCAATTGCATCTTCGCTAGAGCGCTTGAATATCGTAGATAGCTCTGATGAGAATCCTGAAAGAAGTTTTGAAGTCTACAACGACTTCCCGACACCTTTGACTCCAATTTTGCAACAAGTTTTCCCGAACCAGTCGCAGGAACCCAATTTTGCGAACTTACCTTCCATATCGTTGCCAACACCTGTAAATAGAAAAAGAAGACTCAGGGGACCATCAGTTGTGACAAAAAAGAGACCAAAGCAAATCCAAAAGTTTTCCCTCTCGTACAAATGGACACACCGTACCTTTTTATATAGAGCCCAAATAGAAGATACTCCAGCAGATGAAGATCCTTCCATACAAAATAATGCATTCTCTTATAGTTTCTTTGTACTTTTATAAAAAATAAAGATCTTTTTAGTATTCAAATTCTTTACTTTAAACTATGCAACACCTATGTATACCATGTTTTACGCAAATAAATAAATTATCTTATCTTATGAAATTTCTTTCACAAATTCGGCAAAGTCCGCTAGGACGGACAAGTCATTTTAACAATTTTTTTACTTATGTTTGATAATGTCCGGTGTGGCGGACATCGAATTTATCCACAAGGGTGGGGGGTAGATTTTTTTTTATGATTTTTGGATGTTCAGAAAGACCAAGGAAACAAAGTTATTTAATAAAATTTTAATTATTTTACTATCACCTTCTCCGTCGAAATAAGGGTTAAGGATAAGGATCAAAAAGAAAAGTGGTGATAAGTGCTGGTGGTGGGCATTGGTCGCAAACACGACTTCTGAGCATGAGGTCCGGAGTTTTCCCATTAGGAATTTCTCATTATAGCTGTACTATAATGGTTTACAGGTGTTTTTTTAATGGGACAAGCCCGCCACACTATTCCCAAACCACTGTAACTCCTGTTAGCCAGAATCAACAGTAGCGACCACAAGAAAAGCGCCGAGACAATGAAGCTCGACGAAGTCCCAGAGAAATGATTTAACTGTCTTGGATCCCGCAACGAAATTAATCAGAAAAAAGAATAGCGGAGGAGTAGGAAAAAACATAAGTGGAAATTGTGCTTTTTCCTACTCCTCCGCTATTCTTTTATCTATAATGGTTTGCAGATGTGATGATAATGTTATGTTATATTACTTTAAGCCATTAATGTTGTCTTCTAAATATACCCAGGTTAATATCATACTCTTTTAAATTTCCTGAGCGTTTCAGATACTTCCCTTTTCCAAAGTTCTATATGAATCGTCCGAGAATATATGGCTCTTACGTGATCCGAATTATTTGGTAATCGGCGTTTTATTTAAAGTTTCTAGTGCAGCTTTGCATTCCCAATATTATGCATGGAGATTTGAAAGGGTGTAGTGCTACTCGTATGTTTTCGATTAGGATTTGTGTAATATTTATACTATCTTTTATCTAAGAGACTAAAGCGGAAAGGTATAGATATGAAATTGATTTAATGATTGTTGTAAAACTGTTTTTTTTCGTATTTAGAGAGTTTCTGTTTTATCCATGAAGCCAATAAGTACCTAATGGGTGTAAAAATGTTTTTTTTTTGTTTTGGACTATTCCTAGGAGCTATAATAATATAATTATGTGTGTTAAAGTTACAACATTTTCACAAGGATTCCTTTTTAATAAAAGTTTTTAATGTTACGACTTTACGTAAATACCACGAACTACCCGTACAATTTAATGTATGCATCAGTTAAGTGTTTTTTTCGCGTTGCATTAAGTCCTACCGTGAGACGTGATAATATTACAGTCTAAAAAATACGCATTGACTTACTTAGTTTGATATACAGAACGCTTTGTTGACGGCTTCATAAAGAGTCCGTTTACACCGCGCACATACACCCTCAAAAAAAAAGTTACTCACTCCATTGAATTCCAACACACAACACAGCAGGCTCCGTAATAGCCACAACCCAAAAAAAAAGTGAACAAAAACATGTAAAATACAAAACATAACAAACCATCCGTACTTCGTCCCTATAATAATGAAGGTGTAACTACGGATGACCGTTCCCTTTCCTTTGACCCCGTTCTAAGGCCCCTCGGCATTGGTTCTCAACACTGGTCCGTGGATCACTAGTATTTTTTGTTTTCTTAGTTGATAATAATAGGTCCATATTGGCTCACCTAAATTTTTTTACCCGAAATTGTTCTTCCTAACGATTTGTAATCCGAATGATCACTCCTCCTAAAATTTTTCATCCTAAAGTTAGAATTCCTACTATTTGTAATGCTACTGGCGATGTTCCTAACACTCATGTTTCCGAAAATTTTAATTCATAATATCGGTATTGTAAACATATTTCAACTCCTACTGTTTTTTATCCTAACGTTTTTATCCCTAAACATAATTACCATAATATTTTCACTCATACAACACTGTTTAGAATGATTAAAGGTCGTTTCACTGATTTTTGTCTTGAAATGAAATAAATGAATGAAATTCAGGTCGTTAAATTAAATTATTAAATTCTGTCGTCATAGTGCCCCCCACTATGAAAAAAATACTTAGAAAAATTTCGCGACCAATTTCCAGGTAGTCACAGTTCTAACCTAACCTAACCTATGGATATCTTTGCATAGTATATAAGGTCCCATTAAAATAGGTGGACAAATTTTAACACAGCGTTTAGTAAGCCTAACTAAAGACACCTAAACAAAAAAAAAAAAGTGATTTTATTTTGACTTAAAATAATAAATTGCCGGCACTCTAGAACAAACTCATCCTATAAAAGTAGGTATTTTAATATCTTTTTCTTATATATTTTTTTAATATTGTCCTTATTTTAGCGGTCTAAATGATTTCTAAAATTTTGTCCACCTATTTTAATGGGACCTTTTATAATACTGATTATTATGAATAAAAAGTAATATAAACAAAAAAGATATGACTTTGAATAATAGTGTAAAAGATGGTTATGTTGAGAAAATAATATAGGAAAACAAATAATAGTGTAATAGATGTTTATTGCTACTGACATTATGAAGTTGAATGCTTCGGAATTAAAACATTAGAGACAGAGACTTTAGGAATTGCGATCGTTAGGATGAAAAATGTTAGGAAGAACATTTTTGGATTTACAATAAAATATCGGAGTTGAAATTTTAGGTGAACTTTGGCGCACCCGATAATAATATATGTCGGTCAAATTATATATTAAAACTTTCCACGAGAACCACTCTATTCATTGGTGGAAACAGCATGAAAATCGGTGCAGTAGTTTTTGAGTTTATCACGAACAGACTGACAGATGGACACGACGGAGGACTTTTTTTATAATAATTATGTTTTAGTGATTATAATAACCTATTACACAAAAATAATCTGTTATTGCATGTTACATGAACTCAACTCGTCGACGTAGCTCATGAAGCTGCAAGAGTCCTGAGACAGCTGGACGGGGTTGAATTGGTCATTATTTATTTTAACTCTGGACGCTACTAACTTGCACTTCTTTCTACATCGTTCTCATATAAAATGCATAATAACATTTCTCTGTTAGCAATGACGACAGGAGTTTCTTAAATGTTACTAAGGGCTTATCCTTAATACAATTTGGCAATTTATTAAATATAACAGGTGCCATACCAATTACGTTTTTTTTAAGCAAAGCAGTGTTATATCTACCAGTACATAATAGATTTTGATATTTGGATCTCAAGGCAGTAGTTCGCATCCTTGTGTCATTTAATGCAGGAAATAGATGCTTGTTAGTTTTAACGAAGATAGCTACTTCGAGAATGTATATGCTAGGAAAAGTTAATATTTTATGTTTCTTGAAAAAAGGAATGCAACTATCTGTAACCTTGAGATTGAAAATAGACCTTATACACCGTTTTTGGGCTTTAAATATAGACTCCCTTTCGGAACAATTGCCCCAGAATACTACACCAAACCTTAGAATAGAGACCACCAAACCATGATATGCAACCATTAAAGTATCCACGTTAACTTTCTTAGACAGATTGAAGAGAGCATGATCGCAATATAAATGAAGCAACCAAGAGACCAAGAGAAAGCAACCAAGAGAGCTCCACGAGCTTATTCCACCATCGCCCTTCTTCCATCGAGAGACTAGACGTACTGCGGGTTATCACCCATACCTTATCGATGTTCCACACATTCGTACAAAGCGTTTTGCTAAGTCTTTCATTATTCGTACAGCCAAGGAGTGGAACACCCTGCCTGCGTCGGTATTCCCGAGTTCATATAACCCCAATCTATTTAAGTCGCGAGTAAATAGGCTTCTTCTGGGTAAACTCGTTCCATCGTCGACCTCATCTCTGCCCTTAGGGCAAGATTGAAGTCAAGAGTAAGCCCATATAAAATAAAAATAAAAACCAAGATTTTGTAACCCTATTAAGATTTAAAAGAGTGTCCATAGAGTTTCATGCCCATTATTTTTAGCGACTCGCCAGGTGGCGCTGTACCGGTGTTAACCTGTTTTAGCTCACTCCCAGTAAATATTTATCTTAGAAATAGTAAAAGTGTGCAAACGAACCTAAATACGTGTAAAAAGTTTGAAGAGACAAATATCCTGCCTGTGTTAATAGTTTTAACAAGTTTTAATAACAATATATTGTGTTTTAACCCTTGGAACGCTGTGTGCATGACGGTACACCGTACTCAAAAAGTCAAAACAACAAAGACAATAAACATAAGTGCAACAAACTCGGTGAAACACAGTGTAATAACAGTTCTGTGGCGTTTTTGGTGTCGCTCTGCACAGATATAAGTGCAAGAGCCTTTGAAACCGTAATTAGAGTGTTGGGTGATTTTTATCCAAATTCTGCAACTCATTCCTTCTTGTCGTAGTATATTTGAGAACAGCGACATCTATCCTAATATACTGGAACTACTACGGCCATCACTTCACATCGTTGATCTTTGCGAAATCGATCCTCGCGCAGAGTAATTTGCAACTCGCGTCTACACTTGCCACTAGGTGGCGTAAGTAGTACCATAATTTACGTACGTTCATAATATTATTGTTTCTGCTCTCTGAAAATGAATTCGAAGTGTAATCTCTGCAATAAAGTGATTGGAACTGTGGCACTATCACTAAAATGTCACACCTGTGATGGAATTTACCACTTTGAGTGTCTGAACATCACAAAGCTACAATTCGCTGGGTTTACTCGCGATCAAAAGTCCCACTGGAAATGTCTCCCCTGCAGCAATATCACACTTCGGGATCGCTCGAACTCGGCCTCCCTGAACCACTCCATATATATGCCTACAAGCCACGGTGATGCTATGAATATGTCCTGCGACCACTTGGATCAACAGACCGTGTCATCGAACTCCTCATCAGGCTCAACATCAACAACTATTGTCAGTGGCGCCGGTGGTGCCACACACACTGCCGCTGGTGGCGACCTGAGCGCGTTTTCCTTGTTACTCAACAATACGTTAAAAGGATGGCGTAGCGACTTGGACCAGACTATGGCTACGTTCACTGATGAAATCAGCGGAACCTTGCGCAGCTGGCGTCAAGAAATGGAGATTAGCATAACAAAATTCAACGATGGGATTAAGAGTACTCTCTCTGAAATAAAACAAGACATGAATAATCTCCGAAGTGAACAGGAGAGACTCAAAGAACGCGTTCATACGGTTGCTGAGAGCGTCTCAGATCTAACAACGTCACTGCAATTCCAATCCGACGAACATAAAGACCTTAAGGAACGTGTAGATACCATAGCCCGCAGCAGCTCCGATCAATCTCAAATTTTAATCAGCAATCTTGAACAAAAAATAGATTCACTGGAGCAGCAGGCTAGGAACTGCAACATTGAAATCTGTAACGTCCCTGAAAAGCGTGGTGAAAACTTGCTACAGTTAATGGATACGATTAGCAATGCCATCAATTGCCCAACATCGCAGAGAGATATAATATCTATCCATAGAGTTCAGCACGCCCAGCAAACCATTAGCAGACCGAAGAATATTATCGTTAAATTTACATCACGGATTATGCGCGATAACCTACTAAGCGCCTTCCGCTTAGCTAAGGGCCTCAAAACTGACCAAATTGGAATGTCAGGATCGCCAACTAAATTATACATAAATGAACACCTGACTCTGAAAACAAAGCAGTTATTTCGTAAATGTAAAGACGCTGCTAAACAAAGTGATTTTAAATACGTGTGGGTTAAAAACTCAACCATACTGGTACGTGAACGGGACGGAGTACCTTCCTTTGCGGTTAGAACAGTGGATGATATTCGCAAAATTAACAAGTCCCCACCCCTTAGTGCTCAAAATAATATTGTTACACGTCAATGTGAAATGTAAAATTATTTCAAAATTACGTACTTTAGATTGTAACTTAAAACTCTTTCTTTGTTATTTTCTTATTACTTACTACTTTTTTTTAATTTGTTCTTCATTATTTTTTCGTTATTTATGTCTTGTATATTTTACTTGTATTAGTTGCTGGATAACTGGAATTGAACTCATACTTTTCATAGCTTCTACACATTACACACATACGTCGCTATTACCTGGCACCCTTGCACTGCTAGCACATTTGTCTAACACATTTAAGTACCCTAACAGCTCTTGTGACTCTTAAAAACTTATCTATTTATTATCAAAACTGTAGGGGCACCCGTACGAAACTGCATACTCTAAACATGAACATCCTTTCGCGAACGTACGATATCATCATACTGACCGAAACATGGCTAACACCAGAAATTAATAATAGCGAATTCATCGACCAGCGCTACACTGTGTACAGGTGTGATCGCGATCGCACGGCTACGAAGAAGCTGGATGGTGGGGGTGTCCTGGTGGCAGTACTAAAGACTCTCAGATCCACCGAGATTGACCTAAGCACATACCTAAACGTTACGCCGTGGCATAACCACATCGAACAGGTTGCCATTGAACTACCAAGTGGCCAAAATAAGAAGCGTCATGTTGTCATTGCTGCATATATACCACCTACGACCCCTGAGCATGTATACGCGAAGCACTTTGAGCTTCTCTACGACGTTTTGGCAAATCCTGGAGTCGAATACTTTTATATACTTGGAGATTATAATATTCCCGATGCGACGTGGAACATGTCATCCTCCCCGAACTCGCCACCAAGTGCTCCTCTATGCTCTAGTTCCAACATAACTTGTAATCACCTTAATAACTTTATATCCCTTTTGAATGCCTTGCAATATAATAACTTACTCAACGCTAAAGGCAAAACCCTTGACCTTATAATATCTAATAGTGCCTGTTACGTTAAACTCGAGGCCTCATCTTTGCTACCTGTAGACGCTTACCACCCTCCGTTCGTTTGCGATACCAACGTAAATTTAGAAAGCCCTCCCTTTAAAAAGCAGTATATTCAGAGATATAATTTTTACAAGGCTAACTATGATCAAATTAACAAAATTATACAAGAAACAGACTGGCTTGACCTCCTCGCACATAAAAATTCTGAGGACGCCTTATCTGTATTTTATGAGAAGCTAGATGAGATAATTAAGCCTTACACGCCTCTGACCAATCATAAATCCTCCACATTCCCAGTTTGGTTTTCACGACCCTTAATAAGCTTGTTCAAAAAAAAGCAAAAAGTTTGGATTAAGTGGAAAAAGTACAATAACTTATCAGACTATGAAACATTCGCCCTGCATAGAACTAACTTTAAAGATTTGTGTAGTAAATGCTACACTACGTACATTAATTCGGTTGAAGACAGCTTACGCACTAATGTTAAGCACTTCTGGACATATGTATCAAACCGAAGGGACAAACCAATCATTCCAGCAAAAGTTTCCTACAATAATACAGAATCCGACAAACCAGAGGTAATTTGTAATATGTTTTCTGATTTCTTTTACTCAGTGTATGAACCTTCATCTCCGCGACTATCACAATGGCAACCGACAGCAGAAACTTCCTTAGCTAGCGATGTTACCACTAACTTACACTTCAGCGAGGAAAAGGTGCTGAAAGAACTCAGGTCATTAGATCCTTCAAAAGGACCGGGACCTGATGGAATATCAGCACTTTTTCTTCGAAACACTGCAGCTTACATCTATAGGCCGTTAACTGTCATTTACAATAAATGTATCACCGAAGGCGTGTTCCCCAACCGGTGGAAACATGCTAACATCACACCTGTACACAAGAGTGGTTCCAAAAATAATGTTGAAAATTACCGACCAATTTCCATTCTCTCCACCTTGTCAAAGGTTTTTGAGAAACTCGTTCACAACGAAATATATCCATTGTTCCACCATGTCATTATACAGGAACAACACGGCTTTGTCAAACATAGATCGACTACCACAAACCTCTTATCGTTCTCTAGTTTCTTGTTTGACAGTTTTGACGCTAATGAACAAGTGGATACTGTGTACACAGACTTTTGCAAGGCCTTTGACAAGGTGGATCACGAATTGCTTCTGAACAAAATTGCCTTCAACGGAATAAGAGGAAACTTGTTGCGCTGGTTCGCGTCGTATATTACCAACCGCTGCCAGAGTGTTGCAATCAACGGATACAGGTCGAACATTACCAAGTTAACATCTGGCGTTCCACAGGGTTCTATTCTTGGGCCTTTATTATTTAACATATTTGTCAACGATATAGGGAAATGCTTTCAGCACACTCAGTTCCTATTATACGCAGACGATCTAAAGGTGTATAAATCGGTAAAAACTGTTGATGATTGTACTCTTTTCCAACAGGACCTAGACCGACTGTCTGACTACTGTGCCAGTAATAAGCTCAAGCTAAGTTTGCCTAAGTGCAATTACATTACATTTACCAAGAAAAAGAACTTCATTAACTTTAAATACACCCTATGTCACACACCACTCGCCAAATTAAACTCAATTAGGGATCTGGGTGTTATATTTGACTCGAAACTCTGCTTAGACCTGCATATCGATAAAATTGTGAATAAAGCTTATCAAATGTACGGATTTATTATGAGGTCCACCATCAACTTTAAAAGAACCTCATCTTATTTATGCCTGTATAAAGCCCTTGTTCGATCTCAACTGGAGTATGCGGTTTCGATATGGAACCCCTTTTATAAGAAATACGCGGAAATGATTGAAATCGTACAACGCAAATTTCTACGCGCTATGCATTACAGGTGCCATCGATCTTACCTGCCCTATACCCAGTTACTCAGCAAGTACAAACTTTTATCCCTAAACTGTCGAAGAAAATACCTAGAAGCTATGACGCTATACAAAATTGTTAGAAATAAATTCAACTGCATAAATCTGAATAATATGATCTGCTACGCAATACCTAGAACCTTCCACAAGCGTCAGGTGCGCGCAGGTACGCTATTCGCAATTCCTTCCTGCCGAACTAACTCCGGCCTGCGCTCACCCGTCCGCCACATGGTTGACTTGTACAACAAGACCTTTCTAAATATTGACATCTTCAACAACTCGCTAGGAAAATTCAAAGGTCTGATTCTCAGAACTCTTATAAATTAATATGTATTACCGTTAATCAAATAAACTCTTCTCATTATTGTCTCATATTGATATTATCTAGCCTGATTGTGTACTTTTTACTGTTTTTATATTTTTTTTTTCTGTCGCCCCTGGCGATTATTGTTTGTATTAAACTAATAAGATAACCCGTGGACAGCGTTGTGGGTTGCATTATTAGCAAAATGAAAGTATTGTTAAACTAGATATAAGTTCTTATAATGTAACTGTTTGTTGTTCCTCTTAATAAAAATAAAAATAAAATAAAATTTTCTATAGAGAGACTTTGCTTTGGAATGTGCAGTTACAGTACCTTCACAAGTTATTCTGCCTTGACTGGTAGCTTCGCATTTTTTATTTTTCTGACATTCAAAAGTGCCAATATGGGTTTAATTAAAATAAAAGCTTCTTCCCAGCCTAGCATGATTTTTAGATTGCTGGTAAAACTATAATCAAAAAATCTCTGGCTCAAAGGTTGGAAGCCACTGCTCTACAAATACACGGATATTCAATTGGAAACTTCTCAATATCTTTGATGAAGCAAGCGGATCATTTCGTTGGTCGTTTTGTAAACATCCTTGTATGGGATTTTTTAGGGTGGTGCTCTTTTTGCTTCCGTGTCGGGTTTTATAGTTATTTGTGTATTTATGTGAAACCTGGTAGGGACGTAACCTTTGAAAGCGTCATGTTCTTTTATGTAATCTATGATAGTATTGATGCTCGGAAAATGAAACCTAGTTAATCTAAAAAGGACAAAATTCACCAACGTACTTTGTCTTGAAAGAGGTTCATACGAAAATCTGTCTGGTATTCACTTTTGGCTTTGGTATTTGCTTTTGGCTTTGACTCTTGCCTTATCTTGGCACCCACTGACTTACTTTCCATACTTTCGACAAGTGTCTGGTTCAACAATAATTATTATTATTTTTTCTATTCAAAGAGTCATGTGCAAAATTATTACTTTTTCTATCCAAAGCTCATGGACTAATAATTTTTTTTTGTTTCCAACTTTCGCCAATAGTACCTATTATTTTCTTTTGAGTCCTGTCTATGTTAAGGTGTAGGTATGGGAAAAACCTACTTTTGCATCTATAATATATAAGCCAACATTGTCGCATATAGTCAACAAAGTTACAACGACCACGAATGCATAATTTTCAATAAAACAGTTTTGCAGTAAAATCAACAAAATCGCTACACAATTGTAAAGGAGTTTAACTAATCGATATTCAATTGACTCTAACAGCCGTGGGAAGTAAAACAGCTGATAATTTTGTTCCTTCTGTCCTGAGATTAGCTTCGATTCATTTGTTATTCCTTTCAATAACTGTCACACTGATTTATCGTAGGATATCAATAAAGAAATTAACGGTTTAAATTGGCGATATAGTACTGGATTTTATTTGATAATTTTTGTCAATTTTTGTGCATTTGGTAGCATTATGGCGTGCTCTTAAACTGACATTCAAAACAGCTGTCATGAAGGAATGTGTGTCATTTATAGATTGTCAATCTAATCTGTGGAGTAGACGATTGTTCATACATGAAAGAAAAAAATATTTTCTATATTAAAAATTAAGTACCAATTGTTTATAACCTGATAGGTACTTGTTCATGACTAAGCAATAACAGTCGCTTGGTTTGATCTTTAGGTTAAGTTGCGCTTGCCTAGGTTGGTTCGTAAAGATCAGTTGTACCTATTAACCTTCGGCATGCCTGGTGGCAAAAAAATACACGGTAACTGGTGGGTTTATCAGACCCGGATTTTTATCTTGTAAATTCTAATATTTAAATGTACTAATATGTTTACTAGAGGTGTATGTTAGAAAATAAAATAAAACAATTGCAAATCAACAACTTTTAATAATTATAATGCCAATTAAACTTAAGTAGTGTTCTAAAATCTTTTTAAACTTAGTTACTCTTATACACACTTTACTTATTAAAAACTTAAGAGATCTCAATCAGACTATACCTATAAAGATAATAAGGCTCTTCTATTTACTTATAAATACTACTACTACCACGAGAGTGCATTCTGGTCTCAGATAGTGGGCTGCGGGTGCCTAGCAATTCATAACGGCCAGCTACTAAGTGCGGTTAGGCGAGAAATTCGAATTTAAAGGAAATACAATGGTTTATATTGTACGCAGGTGGGTCTGACGGACCCTACCAGGCATGCCGAAGGTTAAGACTGGAAGCCCACCCAAACATAGTTGGAAAATGGATAGCGAGACGATGACATTATTAGTGAAAACTGAAATTGATACGATTTTTCTCACTTTGAACTACATCAGTCATCACATACCAACCCTTTATCAAAGCATTAACTCCAAGCTTTCCTTATTCAGTAAACTAAATTCAACCGGAAAAAACATACGCTCGCAAAAAATGAGGTTCATAACACGGTCTAACTAAATCAGGCTTCCTCAAACTCAGTGTTGAAGGAATTCGCGGGTTTTTCGCAAAGTAATCTACTTTGCGAAACACCCGCGAATTCCTTATTCCACAGTAACAAACCAAGGATCATTACTATTAACACTATAAACGGGATATTTACCATGTTTTCTTATTGTTTCGAGTTCCCGATATTTCGGCGCTGTTACGGATAAACTGAAGTCATTGCGGGTGGATGTTTATGAGCAGACAAATCGTAAATATCCCGTTTAAAGTGTTAATAGTAATGTCAGTGACCATGTCAGTTTAAAAACTTATATAAACCAAGGATCTAATAGAAAAACGACTGCTTCTGAATTATTTGCTCTTAGTATTTACAGGCGCGTATCTCACAGATATTTTCTAGGCTGTGCATCGTAGCTTACTCTTTAATATGGCTACTAGGTTCTCTAGGCTTTTTTTCCTATTTGGCGCTGGATTTCAGGAAATTAGGTCTTATAGGATTTGGTTTATTTCTGGGGATATTTGGTTTGAGATTTGGAATCGTCTTTGATATTAATATCTACTATATTTCCCTTCACGGATCCGCCATACTGTGCAACAAACTAAGTAAACCTACGCAAAAAGCATAGCGTTAAATAGCTTCTGGGACTTCGTCAAACTTCTGTTGGTCGCCACTCTTGATTCTGGCTCCAGTTGCAAAGATTTGGGAATAGTTTGCAGTTGGTCCCAATAAAAAGCTGGTCTATTTATTTTTCGTCAACCACACATTAAATCACCAAATCGATCACCTGACTGACATTAGCTAACACATCACAAGAGACAGCACTCCAGCTTAACCTATCTCATTTCTCGCTCCCCGTTTAACTTTATCAGCTTAGCCGGTAAATGTTCACGGGAGCGATTTATTTCGCAGCAGCCCCCACGGATATCGAGCGTTTGAACGTAAATAGTTTTTGAGATAAAGCACATTTAAAAAACCGCAAATATAACTTTGTCATTCATACAAACACTATGAAAAACAAACTTATCACAAAATATGTTTTTTTTTCTGTTGCCGCTTTAACAAGAAATAATACTAATTTAAAGGGGTTTCCATCTGAGGGGTTTCCCTACTACGATGATACGGAACCCTTCAAGTGCAAGTCCGACTTGCACTTGGCTAGGTTTTTTTTGTGACGGTGACCCGCTGGATGCGTGACGCATGTGACCCGTTGATGTAACGACACCTGGGCGAGGCATATGTCCAGTAGTAGACGTATTTTGGCTGAAATGATGATGATGAGCTTTTTTAACGGGGTTAGTATTCAGCTGGAAAAAATGAGTTGTGAATAGTAAGCTGCTGTATTTAATTTGGTCACACACATAAAATTACCGAATCGATCACCTACTGACATTAGCTAACTACACATCACAAGAGACAGCACTCCAGCTTAACCTATCTCATTTCTCGCTCCCCGTTTAACTTTATCAGCTTAGCCGGTAAATGTTCACGGGAGCGATTTATTTCGCAGCAGCCCCCACGGATATCGAGCGTGCGGCCAATTTCGTCACGTACACTGGCGTGCGCTTTGTCAACGCCACGGCTACGAAATAAACGTATTTACCGTGGCTTGAATTAATCATAAACCATTGGTGATGGCGGGTTGGTTTTAAGCGCTGGTAGTGTAAGTGAGGGGTAAGCGTTGTGGGGATAGGATTAGGGGATTTTCGAGTTTCTAAGTTTGTCTATATTATATTTCTTATCCAACTTGACTCTCGCAGGTCTGCTGAAAGAAACGTCTTATGAAATAAGCAGTACCTTTGTGCTCTTCTATTTTTTTAAATGTTTTTTTTTTAATTTTTTGTCTTTAGTGTGTACATAAATAATTAAATAAGTTAGCTGTTACTTTTTCAAGAGAATATAGAAGGCTGGATTTTTTTCTAAAATACCAACTCAAAGTATAGTACTTCTACTTCTATCGCGTCGATGGTACAACTTACTTATACATCTTGAGCGAAGTATGTGGTCCAGTTAATCAAAGCGTCTGTGGCGTCCTCTAAAGTGCAGGCATTAAGGCACTTCATAGACTCCAGCAAGTGGGCCATCGCATCGTCCGGTTGGGAGGATTCACACTGTGTATAAAAATAAACTCAGACCGTAAAGTATAACTATCTATTAAAGTATGCCTTGCCTTTTCCTAATTTTGTTAAACGAAAACAAAACAAACAAAGTCACAACTTACGAAAGTAATTTTTTTTCTACATGTTTTATAGAATTAGATGAAATTAAAATAACCTAAGGAATAAATTGTCAGAGCTTGTTCCTGTTTACGCTGGCCTTCTCTTCGCCGAAGTAATTAATCTATATAATCTCGAATAACACAGAACACACCATTCTCCCCACTAATTCATTTCAACACAATTGTCGCAGTCTTGATTCCAGATAGATTGAAACTCAGCAACTTGCATTTCTCGATAGTTGAATTGAAACCTGTTCAAACACGGTTTAAGTTTCCAGCGACGCAGTGGATTTGTGAAAATTTACACGAGTATTCACTATTCATAAGTGGGTTTAAACTTGCAAAACTGGATTTGGAAAGTTTGGTGGTGTCTGGTTGAATTTTTGCGTCGGTTTTTCGACGCGATGATAGTATACGTTGGCGGAAGTGAAAATTGTTTGTTTTTTGTTTTATTTTTGGGGTATGTTAAATTGTGTGGTAATTGTCATTTGAAACAAAAAATATGAACTTAAACTGAAACAACAATATCGATCCAACGACTATAAAAACGTCAGAATCCCTATTGTAAATCAACTTCATTACTTTTTCAGATTCAGGAAAACGAAAATGCGTTGACAACCGTTTCTGGTAATGCCAGGATTACATTAGGCACGACTCCGCATGAATTACCGATGTGGCACGCAAAGAAGTATTAAGTAGAAGTAGTAATGTTTACCATTAGGTACGAGTAATGAGTATTCAGGTAGACTTTCCTTTTTAGGTTTCCGTAGCCGAAAGGAAAAAAACGGAACCCGTATAGATTCGTCATGTCTGTCTGTCCGTCCGTATGTCACAGCCACTTTATTCGAAAACTATCAACCCTCCGTGCACCAGATGACTGAAAGTCTCGTGTCGTAAAATATATAAAAGTGATAAAATGTACATTTTTTTTTCTGGCGGAATTAAATGTTAGATATTTATAAATATACAATATTAACCAGGTTTAAGTAAAACAAAGAGCAGAAAGTATGTATTTAAATATTTCTTGTTTCAAAAGAACAAAAAAACACAACTTCTGTAATCAGACATTTTCTTATGTTCTTATTTCAAATAACACTTTTTATTTTAAAAATCATTTTAATTTTACAAACTAAAATACCTTTTCTAATATTAAAAACAGATTGAACACAGGAAAGTTACATTTTAAATGAGATCATCGATGCACAATTCTTGACAAAAAACTCACTCTGCTGCATAACATTTTAGCACGTAAATCCAGACTCAGTGGCTGCCACTAAGAAATCCCTGATGAAAAAACCTATTAACACTTAGTCCGACCCAAGAATCGAACCCAGGACCTTATGCACTTTAGAACTATCAATTTTGGTAAATGTATGTATATTATCTTCCGTTGTGTTCACCTTCTTTGTGATAGTAACTCGTGTTTAATACACGCTACTTCCCCCAGCAGCTTGGCTTCATTGTCTGTCAGTAAATTAATTTAAGACTCTTGTGGAGGATGGAAGCCTGATCCTAAATTACCAAAATAAAATAAGGACTCTTGTTATAATATTTTATCTTTTCTTCTTTACGTTTGACACAGAACCAAAATAAAAAAAGTTATAGAAAATACATTCCGCCAGCACCAAAACACTATAAAATGGTTGGTCGGTCTACAACAACTCTTATAAATAAATTCTTATTCCAAGAAACAGCAGGTCTTGAAAACAGATAAGTACCTACACTTGTTTAAAACTTAATAAACAAGAAATTTCTTTTTTACAAGCAAAACAATAAAAACGTTGCATCTTAGCACTTTAACAGAACCTCACAATTCTATTAACACAGTTTCTAAAAAACCCTTTTAAAACTAAAAAACATTTTTGCAAAAGAAAAAAGCAACTATTAACAGAAACGAAGGAGTCTTTAATACGACGGCAGGTCGAGTACAGTACTGGCAGAGAGTACTGGTAGGGGAAAGTGAAAAGCTGTTGTCTGAAATAAATAAAGGAATGGTCCCCTTTATAAAATGTTTAACGTTGATATTTTTGCCCTATGAGCTGCTTCAGATAGTATTAAATAAACATTTTTTGTTCAGCATCAAGCTTTTTTAGTTGACTAAGTGAGTTGATTAAGTTAAATATTCTTTATTATGTGGAGCATACAAGTTAAAATTATAATTATCAAGTAACGAAAGCAGAGCACCATATTTTGATGTTATGCTTTGTCATGCATTTGTTAGTGGTTTGGGCAAAGGGTGACGGAAAAAAAATACTTTGTCAATTTGTGTGTGTGTTCTAGAAATGTATTTTTGTTTCAGTCAACAACCTGATTGTACCATTCTGGCCTCCTGCCAGTTTGTGGGACTTTACTATCCTGGTTTCTTATCTCTTTCTTTTCTCTCTCTCTCTTTCATAACTCCTATATTTGATGACAGCCCGAAAGAAATGATTAATCTCCTACTAACTTATGATACCCTAGTACTAAATAACACATTTCATTACTCCTGTTAACTCCTATATTTGGTGACAGCCCTAAAGAAATGATTAATCTTCTACTAACTTATGATACCCTAGTACTTCATAACACATTACATTGACCGCGGTCCCGGCTGTGGTCCCGGTCCCGAAAGCCCCACGATCCCAACGTAATGTTTTTCATTCAGACTGTACAAAATTTGCTTAAAAAAGTGTAGTCCGAAACTCAAAAATATGAATAAAAATTAAATTCCTGTCTCGACCGGACCGGGCGAGTTCCAGCGGTCGAGTCGCCTACTAAGCCTGTTGTTAATCATGCCCAGCATAATTTTTAATTAAATCTCTATTTCCAATGTACAAAACAGTCAAAATTATTCAATATTGCTAATAATACTGCTATTCCCATTTTATTTTCCAGTACATGAAAGTCAAGATTACAATAAATACTACAGACAATCTCAAAGCAATCCATTAGTCTGAAATAAATTGTAAAAAAAAAAAACAAAGGTAAGTTAAAAAGGTATTTAAAGCTTACTCCGAACGCCAGATTACGATGTCCCCTAAATTAAGTCGGAGAGTTGCAGGTGATGAATATTTAAAACAAAGGAAAGAATAGGGTCCGCTGTGATCGTAACTTTAGAGGTCTGTTCTGTTAAACGTAACAACTAATTTTAATAAATATTTTTGATGGCAAACTCAAGTCATCGTCTGCCTCACCTTTTCTCAAATGCGTTGGGGTTGGCTTCCATCATCATCATCATCATTTCAGCCGAAAGACGTGCACTGCTGGACATAGGCCTCCCCTAAGTGTCGCCACATTGGCATCGGCTTCCAGACTAAACGAATGCAGCTGAGTATCAGTATTTTCCATGGAGCGATTGCCAACCGGACCTCTACAATCCAGTCAGTACTGTATAATTATGATTCCCCTTGGTAAGACTGGTGGTCAGACTTTCTGGTCACGGACTATGTGTAACGACTGTCAAAGATCTACAAAAGATAGCTGGGTCCAACAGCTTAACATGCTTTTCGAGATTCATCTTAAAAGCTAAATTTTGTTCGTGATTGCATTTGGGTGACTTGAAAGTTTATCCCGATTTTCTTGGTTGGCAGAGGATCAGTTTTGACACCCGCCGCGTTCCGTAGAAAACCGTAATGCCATTTTATTTAACCCTTTATAAGGCTCTGGCAATATATTTGCCACCATATTTTTCAGATATATATCGTTGTACAGAGAATATTTAAAAACTTATCAGACACTCATTAAATATTCAAAAAACAAAAAAAAAGTAAAAAAAAACTTAAAAATTATTTTCTACCAATTATACCTATGCCAATTTGCCCTTATTTTCCGATTGCCAGATCGCTATGCCTTATAAAGGGTTATACAAAGTATAGTAAAGTAAATTTATTGGTTCGAATTATGTATTCTTTAGCCACAGACACCTACAGATTTAATTTTCTCCTCTCTTATAAATCAGACAGACGAACCAGACCCTAATAAAAAAGTTTAAATTTTAAATTCCTAAGCACGTTATAGAAGCAGGTTGGCTTGTAAAACGTGTAGATTAAGTGGCTCTATAGATAGCTGTGCCCAATGATATCTGGTACATAATGAATCAAACGCTTAAGAGCTTGAAAGGAGGATGGGATAAGCAGGACTGATGCTGTTGCTTAATACGTGAAAGAAAATTGGATTGAAATTGACTAAAATTGTTCGTAAAACGAATGAAAGTATTGTTTTTCTTATTCGTAATGAGAGTTAAATACAAATCGTAGTCAGGACATGGACAATTTGCATATAAAGTTGGATACTTAAGCAAATGGTAGCAACAAAAATACGAATTTGCTATAACTGTTGGCAATGTTGGACTTTGATTAATAAAGTAATAAATAGTCGATGTATCTTTATGATATACTTGAACTAAAATTTTAGTTACCTTTTTAGTACCTATGTTAATGCCAATTGATATAACCTCGATGAGGCCAGCACTGGAAAGCGGGTATTAGAAAAGAGAAGCCAGTGGAGCAGTGCTGAATAGTGGAGTCATGGATGATGACAATGATATTGATGGTCATAAGGAGCCTATCAATACGCTGGCATGCTAATAAATATGTAGTTGGTCGTTAAACTAAGTAATATTTACTGCTACAATGTGTAACAACTAAGATGGCCTTTCATTATTTACCAGACCAAAATATACCCCAAAATAATTTAGGGTACATAATATTTTCATATAAATAGGTATAGTTGAGCAATTAAGCCGTCGCTTAATTAACAAAGTTTTAGCTCTTACCCTAGATTCAACCGTCCAAAGTGTAGGTCAAGCGGTATTATACTTAATGTGTAAATAAACTACGTCCAATTTAATTTTAGAACCTAGTTTTTGGGCTAATAAGGCAAATGTGCAGCTGGATTGCGATAATGAATTAGTGTTTCGAATTCATTATGGTAATGTGGGTAAATGTTCTTGTCAAGGCAGTAATGGATGGTTTTATTGGTGACTGACGATGATGAATGCAGGCCACATTTCAATCATCATAATCAGTTGAAACTGGTTATAGGTGCATCAACATCGTCTTTTGCCTTTTCGTACTTTATTGGGATCGGTTCCAGTCTCAATACCAGTATATCATAATAATAATAATAGTAGTATATCATGGAGCGACTGCTTATCTGACCTCTACAACCCCATTGACGGTACGGTAGGCGCAGCGGCTAAGCGATTGGACTGCTGCGCTGCGTGTCGCGGGTTCGATCCCCGCACGGAACAAATATTTGTATGGCCTGCAGATAGTTGTTTTGGGTCTGGGTATTTGTGTATGTGACTTTCTATGTTTGTGAACGCACCCACGATACAGGAGACATTCCTAGTGTGGGGCAACGTTTTTAAAAAACAAAAAAAAAACAAAAAATTAACCCCTGCTTATATTGTTTCCTGCAGTGATTCTCTATTCATTGACTACCTGTTACGACTGTTAAATATCTACAAAATTTGTAGATATTAATATTATTTAATTTTGTCATTCAATGACAGCTGGGACCAACAGCTTAACGTGCTTTACGAGACAAAGTGGAAATTCGGATGATCACCTTTCCCCAGACAGGCCTACCTTAGAGACTGGCTTGATTTTGGATATTGACCCGTGCAGCTGTTATTATTTGGCCACGAACTATTTTACTACTGAAACATAGCCATCTCAGTGTGCATACCATGTACATAACAGGTTTCGTTCGTAAGAGTGAATATCGTCCCCGTAGTTGGAAAATTAAATAAGTCCGATTTAGGCGATATTGACTTTTCCCTATTTTCAAAACACTTTTAACATGCTGCAAATTTGAGCCGTGCAGGCATTTTCGTATCTTTTTCCGTTCCAAAAAGATAATCATTTTTGTCGGACAGATGGAATAATAAATATCTTCAGACAAACACTATTTTATTTAAGGAAAAATAAATAACTCAATAAATAAATCAATAATTACTGTGGTCAATGATAAGTTGAATGTCAAATAAATTAAATGACTTAAGTTGTTGAATTTTTCCTCAACTTAAAAATTCTTTCACAAAACTAAGTTCTAGGAAAACTAAAAAACTCTATTTATTTAATTCTGCTATTCAGAATTCTGATATAACGTACCTAATTTACATCATTAAAAATAGTATAAAACAAAGTCGCTTTCCGCTGTCTGTCCCTATGTATGCTTAAATCTTTAAAACTACGCAACGGATTTTGATACGGGTTTTTTAATAGATAGAGTGATTCAAGAGGAGTCTAAGAGTAGAATATATGCTTCCGTGCGAAGCCGGGTCGGGTCGCTAGTCTACCTATCTATCTATCTATATAAATAAAAAGAGAAGTCCTGACTGAGTGACTCATTAACGCCCAGCCCAAACCCTTGGACCTAGAAAGCTGAAATTTTGCACAGAGGTTCCCTATATAATGTAGACAAGGAGTAAGGAAGGATTTTTCAAAATTCAACCCCTAAGGGAGTTAAATAGGGGATGAAAGTTTGTATGCAAAATCGTCATTTTCACGTGGGCGAAGCCGCTGGCAAAAGCTAGTTGGTAATAAAAGTAGTTTTAATTATTCTGATATTGGTAGTACGGGTTTTATGCACTGCAAACTGTCTCGATTGCTGCATACAGGGTGTAAACGAACCCTTAACAAAGCCGTCAACCAATCATTATGTACATTAAACTAAGTACCCCTGCGTAAAAACTATTGCTGGATTCTATTCGTAGTACATGGTGGTAAAATCGTTGTTTGTACATTAACTAAAAAAAACACTAAATCGCGTTTATCTTAGAACTACAAAATCAGAGTTATTTAATTTTCCAACTACGGTAACGGATATGCTTTCTTACGTAACACACAGTCTTGTTCATACATCACTCATCATTACGCTTTTATTTATTTATGAATGAGTGAGTATATACTCACTCATTATTAAATATTGTTTCAGTATTGTAACAATATTTCCTTAGAAATATTTGTTTGTGTTTCATTCACATTCTTGTGTATTTAATAAACACAATATCATGTGTGCTCGGTTGCTACAATATATTACTTGTTTTGCTATAATTATGATACAAAATTTTGTTGCTTACGAGAACTTTGGTTTGTAAACAAATGGTTGTTGTTTAAAATTGAGGCTGAAAACGGTAAAATTGAACAACTCATTAAAACAATCGCAAGGAGGAAGGAGCAGGGACAAGTTAATATGGCGATTACACGAGTCTCATTGTTTAATGGCTGTTCATCACTTTACGTGTGCCAATCTCCACGTATTTGAACCAGTCTTAAATGTAATGCCTTAAAAACACACTGAATTTAAGTATTATGAAGATATTATGCCGATCGCAAAAAAAATCTTTAGTATTTTAGATGATTGTTTTTCTGATGTTTGCTTTATGAATGTTACGTACAATATTGCACTTTATTAAAAAAATGATTATTGTATTACTTTTATATTTTATCATTTTTATTATAGAGATTAAAAAAATGTTTGAATGAATACTTCGTTTACGTAGACTTTTCGAACTAACCGCTAAGCTCAAAGCCTCTGATCATCGCCGTCTGAACACGTTTTTTAAGTCTTTTATGTGACAAATTATAAACACTCAAAATTCCTGAAATAACTGATACCAACTTCCGTTTTTAGCCATAGGACTAAAACTGAACAAACTAGCACACTTTATACTCACAAAAGAGACTGTCTACAAAGAATCAGAGAAAGAAACTGGCAGCAACATTCCACTTTGTATCAAAAAACAAAAAAAGTTCTGTTCACAAAAGTGCTCCAAACTGTTCGTTCCTTGCGGTATTACTGTGACTGCATAAGACATTGTTTCTTCTTGATGTTTACCTACTCTGGAATATCCAGAAGCGAAGGCAAGACGTGGCAATCGCATTTCATATTTTCCAATAGGAACTTTATACAGGATTCTTGTAAGCAATTCAGTAGCCGGAGGAGTCACAATCAAACACTGTTTTCTGTGTTTGAGTTTTGCGTGATTTATCGTAATTATATTGCTGACAGAATGTCACTTTGTTTATTGGTTTTTTTTTAGAGAGCAGGGAAAAATTTAATACTAATTAACTAATTATGTAGTCTGGTATCAGTACTACGTACTATAGTATGCTTACTTTATAAAACTATGGTTACGGGTTTGTTGTGTGGTTTTATAACCAATAACAGACATTTTTCAGGTCATTAAATGTATAAAAACCTGTAACCATTTTCCATCAATTGAGGTGCATATTTCGTGCTATTCAGCGACATGTAGAAGTAAATAGCAAAGATTAAACTGCCGTTTTCCTGACATAAAAACATCTTTAGTAAAAAAATATTTATAGAGATCTAGAGAACAGAAAACACTTCATAAAAGAGAAATTCAGAAGTTTCTTTAACAAAAATTGTCGAAGAGATTATTCAGAAAGTTAGGAAAACTAAAATAAGTTACAGTCGACGCCTTTCCTATCATTTATCACGGGTATTATAAAACTTATGGAATGATCGATGGTATCTCACTTTGCAACTTTCTGGTTCGGGATTTTTAAATAATATCAACGGTGATAAATTGTTTTGTTTATTTCGCATTTATTTTAGAACAATTATTAACTTTTCCGTTTAGATTTCTTTTTTATAATATGGTTAGTAATAGCTGTTGACTACTTTGCCGAAGAAAACCAAAATATGCATGTTATTTCAATATTTTCGTGTTTGCCATGATTATTACAATCAGTTAACGGAATTTTCAAATGTTAAAGTGCATACAGTCACGAGCAAAAGTATGTAAATATCTTTGCAAAGTTAAAAGCTATTCTCTTATGAAATAACGGTTCTACTTTGAGATAAAACTTATTTCGTAATAGTATGACTTCCAAAATGATAAGAACGTAAAAATATGACTATGGCATTTTATGAGAAAAATATGACTATATGAAGTTACTTCATGTATGCATATTGGTGCTCATGATTGTACTATGTATTTGTAGTTCTCTCAACTTTTTTTTTTACATTTTTATTAACCGTTTTTGTACCCCTATTGTTTTGCTTTATAATGGTGCTTGCCCGTCTATTTAAGTAGTGATTGACTATTTTAATATACGTGCTATTACTGCAATTTGAACTGAACTTCGTGATTGATGAATACAATTAAGTACCTAAATGAAAATCGTAAATCCACTTTATTGATATAAAAATATGTAATTAATGTTCTGTTCACGTTTTATTGATAGATTTATTATTATCATTAATACTCTATTATTCGGTCAATTAGTTTTGCTAATTATATATATAATAAACAATGATAACATTTTGAAATGGCCAATGATTTTAAGTAGTTGCTAAAGTAAGTCGGCACGGTTGGCGCAATGGCTAATAAAGAAAAGCAGTTGACTGCTGCGCTATGTGTCGCGGGTTTGATGGTTTGGAATAAATATTTGTATGGCTTACAGCTGATAGTTGTTTCGGGTCTGGGTATTTGTGTATGTGAGTTTAAAACACATCTTGCAGTTTTTGTCATAATACGTTTCAACAACAACAATCACATAATTTTTTTATAGGCTACCTACCTTAAAACTAACATAATATAATATGAACTAACTACAAAAATGTTTGTCAAACCGGCAAAACCATGACTACGACAATAACATAATAATACATACATACATTCAAATCACCCTAAAATACAAGTAATAATACAGAACATTGAGACTCGTATAAGAGTCTGAAGAGCTTCTAATAGGCACAGGAATGGTTCGAGCCCTTGCAATATCAGAGACAACACAATCGCATTAAAATATTGCTTCTACTATTTGTTGTCGATTTTGCAGATTTTTTTTGTAAAATGGGAACTTATTATTGAGTTACTGTGTCTGTTGTAGGCTAGGGAAAATTCTCGACTGTCTTCTTTCTTCTTCTCGAATCAATTACTCAGATATTGCCCAACCAGTATATAGGAAACTGAACAGCTCTGGACTTTTTCTTCGTTTAAGTTAAGATTGGAAATAGAGGAAGTGAGAAGTTAGATGCTACCGGTCCAATTTGGTTTGGCAATCTATTCTTACTCTTTATTGCACACATAAAATAACAAATATAAACATAAATTACAAAGCTTATGTACTAAGGCGAGCTTAACCCAGAATTGGGTTTTCTTACAGCAAACCTAATCTCGAAAGTGAGATTTGCAATTGAGAATACACTTAATGTATGTGCATTAATAACATTAAATTAAGTTACTTAAATTAAATAGTCTATTTCTTATTTAAGGAAGAAATATTTTTTTCTTTCAAACTCAAACTCTAAACACATATTAAACCATTTTAAGAGCACTTATGGATAGGTAGTCAATTATTGACAAAGATTGAGACGTCCTTTCGTAATTTATACTGCGTGATTTTTATACGAGAACTCGTGAATTGCAAGTTGATTACAAATAAATGGGAAAAGTGCAAGAAAATGATTAATGATGATGATTTGATTACAAATAAAGCAAGTAAGAAGAACGAGACTTTTTACTTAGTATAGGCTATTTCTTCAAAAGCCATAAACTTCGACTCCTACTTAATCGTTTAACAAACCCATAGCAAGGGACACAAAGGAAGTTTAGCAATCGTTTAGGATATGTTGAAACGCGACATAAGAATACTCTTTGATTTTATTGAGTGTAAGGAAAGAGATTGGAATTCGTCGAGCCGAGCCGACTTACTGGCATTCCGTGTGACGTCACAAACATGTTGAGTATCTTGTGGATGCTCAGTTTATTAAAATGTGCCAGAAATGCTTTGGGGGCAATGCTTTTGCTTTTTTTGTCAAAGTTATGTTGACTGCGGTTAAGGGAGTTTAATCTGCCTCCGTGGTCGAGTGACCTGATGATGAACGGGTCGTGGGTTCGATTCCCACAGGAAGCATACTTTGTAAAGTGGTTTCCAGTTTGGTTAGGGCATTGCAGGCTTGAATCACCTGATTGTCTGATAAAAAGATGGTTCGGTGCTTCGGAAGGCACGTATAAGCCAGTGGTCCAGGCCACCAAATGGCGGTCGTCATACCATGCCAGAGGCCCTTGTGGTGGTTTAGAAACTCTGACACTAAGGTGTGTAGGGTCGTTAGACCTTTAATATAATAATAATAATAACGTTTATTGTGTCCAAAAGTTATACACAAACAATATTGGGTTTGGAGTCTTCATTTTAGCAGATAATGCCTGTATTTAAAGACTCCGCTCCTTCACAACAGTAAGTACCTATATTAAACACAATCCGCCTTATTACAAAAGGTAGTGGTAGTGGTAGTTTTAAGTGTTACTTATAAGTTTACTTGGTTTAGGTACCTGTAATTTTTTGTCAATTTGTTTTTGTCCTGTGGGAAACCAATAAATCATTTTTCTTTCTTTCTAGTTAAACCTGGTTCAACTCAGACCTGGTTTATCTCGCATGCTGTCACTTTCTTTTGAATATTATTGAAGTGAGACGTCATGCGAGATAAACTATGTCTAAGTTAAACCAGGTTTAACTCCATTTTGTAATAAGGCGGAATAAATACAAAAACAAAAACAGTTTAAGTGGGTAATAAAACAAAATATAATTATGTGAACGTGTGCGTACGTGTAGGTACATGGATTGGTTGTGTTGATGAGTGTGTGGTTGTATGGGTACCCTCCCAAGTGTGAATGTACGTGTAGATATGGGAGAGCCTCTGAGTATGTGTGAGTGGGTCGTATACTTGTGTTAGGTTACGTTTTGCAGGAGAGCTTCAGTGTTTTCATAATAATATGCCAGTTGTTTTATATATTTTTTTTAGTTTTTTTTTTTAGCCTACTTTGTGTCCCACTGCTGAGCAAAGGCCTCCCCTTTCACTTTCCACATGTCTCTATCATGGGCGATCTCTGGCCATGTTAGCCCCGCAAACATGATCAGATCGTCACGCCACATACAATTTGATAGTTAGAGTGATAGTGATAGATATATTTTTTAGTGAACTGCCTCGCTGATCTAGTGGTCGCCAGTGCGACTGCTGAGCATTCGATTCCCAGGTCGGACAAAGTGTTGTTGGATTATTACATTAAAAATCTCTCTTAGTAGCAGGCCCGGAATTCTGATCTGTGCTCGGTTGATAGCAATAAGTCAGGCAATAAAATGACCCGTCGCGCGTCGGGGCCGCGGATTATAGAACGAGATGACGTGGCCTCGGCGCAAGGGTTCAGATTTTAGTCAGTAGAAGTCTGACACTCCCCTTCGCTCTGCCCAAGAGCGGGGGGGGGGGGGGGGGGTCATTTAATGATTTTCCACCCACCAAAAAAAAAAACAAAAAGGCAATAACATGTGAGTATACTATAAGGTACACTTCTACCTAACCCTGCGGGGATTACAAACAGGTGTGATGTCATTGTGTGTTTTAAGTTTATTTTGAACTAGTGACCCGCCCCGGCTTCGCACGGGTGCAAAAAAGGTATTAAAACCTTCCTCTTGAATCACTCCGCACCGCATCAAAATCCGTTGCGCAGTTTTAAAGATTTAAGCATACAAAGGGACATAGGTACAGAGAAAGCGACTTTGTTTTATAAAGTAGTGATGCTACGTGGTGAAGACAGAAGTGTGAAATTTTGTTATACTGCAAGTAAAATACTGGTATTTGGCTATATTCGCTTAGACTGGAAGAGAAAAGACAAGAGGCATGATGACATTGTATGAGAAAATTAAATCCCCAAGCTCTACATTGCAACAATAACGAATCAATAAACAATCATACTGCATACATTCTCCAATAATATTCGAAACCCGACAATACACTGCCGTGCAATGCAATACAATATTCTCCACATTATAATTCTGAGAATCACTTTGGTGACTACATTCACGTGCAACACCACAGATATAGATAGACCTAGATAACGCAAGTATCACGATCTGTATGTAAAACCAAGTGTGCTATTTTTTGACTACCTATCATGACGTCACAAGCACTATAAATCGGAAAATCAAATAGATTCAAAGACGCAGCCGCGTACGGCACCTTCTTCGCCCCAACCCCTGCCTTTTGCACCAGCACCGACGTCCGATTAGCGCTATACACCGATGCAGACTGAGCGCTAAAGTGGCCACTTACGATTTTTGTACGTAAGTTAGGCACGAAAAGAGACACGCGAAGTAGTTACTCTCAGGGCTTGTTAACGTTACCAAATTCACGATAAAAGTATCGGTAAGTAACGATATTTTCATAATGTTAATTTTATTAACGTTATCACTGGTATCGGTAATTTGGTATCGGATCAGTTTATTAATGTTCCCTGGTAACGGTAAAAGTATCGATACTTTTACCGTTACAGTCACTTACCTTCCATTTCGGTTAACCCACGTAGGTAATTTTATATACTAAATGAACAGATAAACCGTTTGCGTTCGGTTTTGGGTGGCGACTAAACTCACAGCAAGTGGAAACAGAAAAAAAAGCTATTATGACGACATAAATGCGTCGTAAGAAAGAGATGAAAGAAAAATACCGTTACTTATAGGGTTAATTTGGTATCGGTATCAAGTATCGTTACCTGATAACACTATCATTTAACGGTAAATCATTGATAACGTTAAGTCAAATTACCGGTAAAAGTCCACCCAACTATCGATACCAGACTTAACGTTACCTATGAAATTAACGTTACCTTCGAATGAAGGAGGTAACGATACCTAATTTTTAACGGTATTCAAAGCCCTGGTTACTCTTGCGTTTTCTAGGTCTATCTATATCTGTGCGTGCAACACAGTGTAGCTATCTCAAAGAGCTATCACCGATCGTATCTATTGTAATAACGTATAGTATTAAACGCTTGTGCATGTCACTGATTATTATCGATATGCTTTGGTTTATGGATAGACTAGCTTTTGCCTGTGGTTTTGTCTTGGTATTGCATGTTAATTGCATGTATATCAGGGGTTCACATCTGCAAATGAAATGACGAATGACTGGTAATTAACACTATAATGGTTAAGTTACACAATTTATTTTAGTAATCTTCTCATTAAAAAGCATTGTTAAAGTATCAATATAATGGCTGCGGGTTGTTCACAAGAGATACCATGGCCTCGACACAAGGGCTAAGGACATGGGTGGTTTTTAGTCAGTAGAAGCCTGACACTCCTTGACTCCTGACCTTTCGCTCTGCCCAAGAGCGGGAGGGGTTTTTTGATGATTACACCCCCCCCCTCCCCCCCCCCCCCCCAAAAAGGGATCAATATAATTACTTTGACAATGGCAATTATTCAATGTACTAACTCCCACGTAATACATTTTATAGTTGAAAGGCATGAGTGTATGGTAAGCTGACATAATATCGGCGTTCTATTAAGTAGGTAATAAGCTATTTTCAAGTTGACCAGTCACTTTCACAGGCGACTCCTACATACCATGCGATGCACAAAACATTTTTATTCAGGCATTTTTCGTGTCACAAAGTTTTATTGAAAATTAGCATCACAACCCTAAATAGGACCCTTCGGAGAATGAAAAAATGATACCATACAACAATAATAAAGAACATGGTATGTTGAAGGATACCAAATAATTACACTATCTTCACAATACTGTTAAAAACTCCCTCGTAAACTAGTCAGCAATTTTTCACGTGTTGTAAGTTTATAACACAAGTAAATCAATAACAGATTCCATACTTGATTGCAAAGTTAACCTTTTGCTGTTGACCCGTTTTTCCTCAAAAACATACAATTTACTGGGAATGTGACAAATGAAATGTATCTAAAACCTGCCCGATGGCAAACAAGAAAATATGGCATTCAATCAAAAATACCTATGTTGACTAAAAGTCAAAATCAAAAAGTCAAAATTACCTATGTTGACTTACTTGAAAATATTTTTCCGTCGTTTTTGACAAGTTAATAGTCGAAAAAGAGATCTCGGGTTTGATATTTCATTTCGTTTGTTGCACTGCTTAAAATATGTTTTCCTTTTTATAAACAGATGATATTTGAATTTTTATTGTGCTACGTGGTATTTTCTTTTGGGCATTTTTTTAACTTCACTTTGATTCTACCTACCTACTTACAATGCTAAGTTCATCATCTAAGTTTAGGACAGTAACAAATAATTTATAGTTATTGGTAAGAACCACGAAAACAATGACGATAATAATTTTAAAATATCAATTTAAAGATATAAATCAATTTAACTCAAAGAGAACAATCTGTGAGAGACGGATTTAAAAAAGAACATCGGTAGATGCCCCAGTGGACGTCTAGAATCGAGCAGTATTTTCTATATTCGAGCGATTTTTCTATTCGCCCGTTCCTGCCATGTATTTTAAACGCGTGGCTCGATTCTGTCTAAAGTGTTCCACAGTAAATCTAACGGTACAAAAAATCCCGAAATCTCGAACCATTTCGGTCGAGTACCGTCGGGTCTTTGTGAAATCTCACTGGCCTACTGTTGATAAGAGTATTTAATTTTATTTATTTAAACTTATGTAGGATAATGAGTGGTACATAGACAGACTTAATGTCGTCATATCATGGATTAATCATTTACTATTGGCAATTGGATCATTGCCTTTGAAACTAATATGATATCATTATCGAATCATGAATTGGCAGACTTGTAATGTTCTACTGCCTCTGTGTAAAGACCTTTTGCGGCATGCATTCCTGGTCTGTTATAGTTTAATTTACGTTTTGTAAATTAAATCAAATCAAGGTAAGTGTTATTATTAAACATCGTTGTAACATAAAATCTCAAAGTCACCCAAAGGGCAATGGAGAGGGCTATGCTCGGAGTTTCCTTGCGTGATCGAATCAGAAATGAGGACATCCGCATGAGAACCAAGGTTACCGACGTAGCCCGAAGAATCGCCAGACTTAAGTGGCAATGGGCAGGGCACATTGCTCGCAGAACGGATGGCCGATGGGGCCGAAAAGTTCTGGAATGGCGACCGCGAACCGGAAGACGTTGCGTTGGAAGGCCTCCCACTAGGTGGACCGATGACCTGGTCAAGGTTGCAGGAACCCGCTGGATGAGAGACGCACGGGACCGGTCAATGTGGCGACGAATGGGGGAGGCCTATGTCCAGCAGTGGACGTCTTTTGACTGAAATGATGTAACATAAAATAACACAACAATAATTTCAAAACACTCTGAACTCAGAACCAATATCATCAAAAAACTTATGAGAAACCTTTGAAAGCTGTTTGTCAATCTGTATTATATAGAACAAACTATTATCCACCGTTTAGCTTCTCCGTATCATCACCCATTTCCCACGAGGTGAAAATAAAAACATGTAAACACTCTCCAATATTCATTTCCTTAGCCGTCAAACAGCCACCATTCTTGTCTTAAGGGGCACGAGAGCGTAAACAATTTGAGATTGTGCCTTCTACCTAAACGGAAGTTTCTACTGAGTAGACTTTTCAATTTTGCCGAGTGCCAAGAATTTATGCTGGGAAACATCGTAGTGTTTCTTTTCATTTTGAAAAGAGCATTCGTATTCGTACTCCTCTGTAGACTTGGTGCTATTTAGGGAGTCTTTTGAAACCGTTTGACTCTTGTGATGCCGGTTAAATGATTGGATGTGTACAGATTTAAATTATACGCGTTTGATTTTATTATAATAATATGTGTCTGATTAGAGATGTGGTCTAATATCAATTTTGTGTGGTTACTATTTTTAACCGAATTTTAATAAGGAGGCTATATTTTCCACCAGTGTGGAACAGCGATTTCTATGTACAGCGTTGTTATGTACAGCGATTTCTATGTGATAACTGGTTCCAATTTTTTTGATAATTTTTTGTTTTTCACTTTTTCTTCTAAAATATTTTTTCTTCTTCGCTAATGTTGATGAAATGATGGTATAATATTAATAATATCTTCTTGGTACAGTCGAACAAGCTAATAAGTATACAGCCAGCTAACTTGTATTTACTTTAAAGATTATTCAGATACGTTTAGAGACTGATGTCAAACGATACAGCGTTTGACATCAGTCGCTTAATTCGGAACACTTGATAAAACAAAATTACAATCAATATTTTCAGTGGTAGAGAATTATAAAGATCTCTACCCTGTATACTTATTAGCTTGTTTGACTGTACAATAAAAACATATTTTGTGATGGACATTAATGGTGATGAGCGAATTAGATCAAGAGGATTATGATTATAATAAAGTTAAATTAGAGTAGGTATGCTAAAGTTATTTTCTGTAAAAAAATGATTCAATTTTTATAAAGCCAAAAAAATGCTAAAATTTATTTGGTAGGCTATGTCACCCTGTCCCTGTATCAAGACAACGACCGGCAGGTAGAAATTAATTGTAGTTTTAATTACGAGTCGTAATTTGTTTGTATTTCTGTCAGGCTTTAGGTGAACTTCCTTTGATGTGGTTTTGTTATCATACAACAATACGGGAAACAGCTGCATGCTTGTTTAATTTAATTATTAGAAAATTCACGCAATTATTCGCAACAGATTGAATACCTTCAATCATAAACGCAGGTTGATATAATCGGCGGAAGCAATACCAGCGCTGGAGTCACCTACGTTTGACCAGGGTGTCTAGATTATTAACCACTTTAGCGCAATTCGTATATAATAACTATTCATAATAGTAACTGTGCCTAAGAACATTTCATGAATTTTTGCCCTCCCTTATCATTTTCAATTTTAGCTTTTTCCGTTCAACTAAAAAGTATAGTAATTATCCAATACTAATTTGGTTGTGGATATCAAATATGTAGTCACTTCATGTACAAACACAAAATACTGGTATTCAGCTGGTTCTGGTTACTGGAATCCAATTCCAATATTCTTTGGAAAAGGCAAGGCAGATGATTACTTGATATCTCTTGGCTAGTAGGTACCTGAATTTTAGAACGTATATTTTTTCATCACGTCACGGCCTAGGAAATATTTATGTAGCCAGTTTGCAGTAATAAACTATACAGTTAAATAGTCGAAAGGGATTCTGTGAAATGCTATCATGTTTTGTCTAATTACTTCATTTTCTAAACATTAAAGTAAGACTTATACTAAATATATAAACTAAACTAACCTAAAAACAAACTAACTACCTATAAAAGGGCATTGAAAAACTCCTCCTCAACGCTGTCAGCAGGTAAAGTACCCAAGAGACTGGCAGCGTTGCCGCGTTGTATGGCAACACTTAGCCTCTGGCCAAAGAAAAAGCCAGCCCTTGGGTCGGAGGAAGCGTCAACAAGGCGTTTGGAAATATCCTTAAAAAGGCCCTAAAGTTTCAACCCCAAACGGCTCGAAAATATAGTTTCCACAAAGGTTACCATATTTACGCCGCTTGAGGTTCTCAGCAGCCGCAGCGGCAGCGCCAGCACAACACGAAGAGCTTGGAAGATGCGATGGTGCAAGAGTATCGACGCAAGTTGCGTCCCATACTAAAGGCCTACCCATCTTCCAATGAAACAACGACATGCCGTCCGGTCTTTTGCCATCGTCGCGTGCCAAGCCATTTGGCTCTAAGACAGCTGGGACGCCGACGGTAACAAGAGCTCGTCGGATGATGTTGTTAATTAAATTAAATTAATTAATTTAATTTAATTCCTCGAATGGCGCTGTAATATATTATTAGTCCATAATACCATTATTTTACAAACAACAATGAATGCCAGATAATTATATTTGGTACATAATGAGAATTTAATCATTAACTGATAGTTTCTATAATCTAACTTTTAACTGATTTTAGTTAAAACTTAATTCAAAACATTGCCAACATTAATTAGATTTGCTGAAACAATGCTGTTAAATTTGATATAAAATACCCAATCTAACTTAATAATGCATTCAGTTTACCAGCGATGCAATTGAACAATGTTTTGGAAAATATTTAAATGGTTTCGGAAATTCTATTAACTCGTAACTATAGTTAAAGGTTTTATTAAATCCGCCATCAATGATTAGTTTAGCTCGAAATAGACTAAGTAAATAATCAGTAGGAAGAAAGATATTGGAAGCTTAGATCTTCGGTGGCCTTATGAACGCCCAAGAACATTTTCAATATTCGTGATGCGTGGTCAAATACGAAACAAAAGTGTTATGAATTCAAAGTTTATTGAATACACATCCAAGCAGTTCACTCCACAAACGTACTCTAAAGACGTCCACAAATATTGCCCCAAGCGCGCTAAATGTTTGCAAGAATCGGTTAAAGCCATGCGTCTCCCCGTTCACCGTACAAGACCATGCACTAAGATTGCCCACGATTATGCGAACGATGCAAGCAAGAACTGCAAGAAAGGCTTCGTCTAAGTGGAGTGTACAATTTAAATGAGTGCGTCTTGCAATGTTTGAACACCGACGCAATGCACTATGCACACTCTATTTCGAGTGATATGAAACGGTTCGTAGCTCATGAAAAGCCTTTTCGAAAGATCTTCAGGCTCTTTTTTTAGTGAAAGCAACGGGATTGAATAACAAAGAGTGCCTTTGATTGGCCTCACAGAGCCTCATTTATACTTTTTTCCATGAAACGTATGTTTATCTGGAGCAAATGATGCTCGTTCTGGGCCGTTTCATTTCAATTGATTACGAAGTGGCATGTGAATAGGTCGGATACTTAATTAAATTAAAAGGGGTTTTGAATTTGGGACTGTCTTTATGGCCTAGTGGTCGTAAACGACTTCTGAGCATGAGGTTTTGGGTTCGATCGTACTTGATAGTTGTTCTTGCAAACATAACAAATGGAAAACATTCAGCTTTAAAAGAAAGCTAATGAATGGTTTAAATAAAAACAAAAAAAAAGTATTATCAATTATTGCTGTAATGTCTTACGGCTGTTTGTCATTTAAAGAAAAACTTTGCTGGTGGAAAAGACATAAGAGTGAAAATAATTGATAATACTTTTTTTTTTGTTTTTATTTAAACCATTCATTAGCTTTCTTTTAAAGTTGAATGTGTTCCATTTGTAAACATAACAAGGTAATATTTGACTAGCTAACATTTTAAAACGGTATTGAGTCTCATTTAAAAGTAAAAAATATTTTCGTATCAATTGCTACACTACAAACTTTTGAGATAAGTATACAGTAGAATTTTCACGCAATTTCACAGCGGTTCTGCGGATTCTGAAAGTTTTTTAGTGTAGCTTTAGAATACTGATTTCAACAAGTTGGTGACTTTTTCGAGTTGCGTCCGCGGAGTGAATGATACAAAAAATATAGAATAATGTTGTTATGTACAATTATAATAACATCACGCCTATAATCCCCGAAGGGTTAGGCAGAGCTGTATCCATTATAGTACACCAAAATTCCAACAGTTTTTTTTGAGCTCCATGCAATAGGGGACGCGCCTTATGTCATCAACCGAGTACAAATCCTATACTCCGTGGTTTTTACTGAGTGATTCTTGATTTGAAAAAACCCAATAACACTTTGCTCGACCTAGGAATCGACCACGACCTCATACTCAGAATAATAAGGCAGATATAGGTATTGTACAATTATATGTCTCAAAGCACGGATTTGTTCTTGTCAATTCGGCAGTAAACAGTAGTTAAACAGTTAAGAAAACCCGAAACCATACACCATCATCAGCCTATTAATGTTCCCACAGCTGGGACACAAACCTCGTATCTTTTATGAGTGAGTGGGCTATAATCTACCACGCGGGCCCAATGCGTATTGGTAGAATGTAGTCTTCAAATTTTTGGATCTATAAATTACACAAAGTAATGCGCCTGGGTTCGGACCCACGACTTACTGTTGGTAAGTCAGGGCCGCTACCACTGGGCTCGAAGCAATTACCATTATCGAAATTATGTTCAGGTCAGCTCAACACACGTCGCAATAAGCCGACCGACTTTATACCGAAACATACGTAATGTATCAACATTCTAATTTGATTTCTCACCCGGTGTGCCTAATCATGCTGACCTGAATATTTGCGTTACCTTTACCTTTGGTATTCTGGCAGTCTACCTATTCTTATAAAAACACTAGTTGATACCTGCGGCTTCGACCGCGTAAATTATACACTAGAAACTTCCTCGAGAACCACTTTATCCATTGGTGAAAACAGCATTAAAATCGGTGCAGAAGTTTTTTGAGTTTATAGCAAACAGACAGACGCGGCAGAGGACTTTGTTTTATAATATGTAGTGATAACTTTGTGAACTAAAACCTCTCCACGAAACCGAGTCATACAGGCTCTGACGACAATCTAACAAACACAAAATCAATTATCACCATTCAAATCCCGCCCAAAAACCATCAAATAACGCAAACATTACTTTCATCCACGCCATTTTCAATCCCCAATACCCGAACACCGTGTGAGTATAATAAAATACAATTGAATCTGTTAACGAGACACGACACCCTGTATATCCGCAATGTACACACTCCACTCATTTCCAGAGGATCGAATAAACAATGTTGACATTGGGCGTCGCACGCGCTGGGATCAGCCTTCGAAAATGGGCACTGAGCTTGTGTCTATACCTTTACATCTGTATCAGTTGTTTTTTTACGATACCTACGTGTTTTTGGTCGAATATTTTATTAGTATGTTACGGGGTATCGTGCGGATTACTCATTCACTTATATTTGGCATAATGAGCGTAGGTATAAATTTTCCTTTGCTAAGACAATGGCCTCTATTAACAGGACCTCAACGTGCGGTATTGTGGACGTCACATCAACAGTGGTGATAACCTTATCATCTGCCTAGTCTGTTCCCAACTATGTTAGGGTCGGCTTCCAGTGAAAACAGATGGAGCGACTGGCCATCTTCCCTCCACAATCCAGTTGGTATTGTGTTATGTAGTACAATACCCATCGGTAAGTCTGGTTGTCAGACTCTCATGACGACTGCCAAAGATCATTATAGGTAATATGTTGTGATAAACCAAATTACACAAACTCAAACTCAAATCATTTATTTCAATTAAGCCATTACAGGCACTTTTGAATTTCAGAAGGACGGAAGAAGAACGAAACTACGAGTGCAATACGTCATTCCGAAAGCCACCACGCCGAACCACACGCTACCGAATGCCCGCAACAACGATCACTGCGAGCACGAAAGCACGCAGCGACGCAAACCGCAACAACGAATGCTCGAGACCCCGAATCACGGAACAACGAATGCACGCCGCAACGTGCAACCGCCCCGCCCCGCGACCCGGAGCCCCGCACACCCGCCGCCACGGCACACTATCTGCTTTGGTTCATAACCAAAACGTATATATCGGGGCCTATAGATAACGTTCTTATTCTCTAGCAAGGGGAATATTTAGATCCACGCATTCGATTCGGCACTATTAAATTTGCCGAAACAATAATAACACATTCGGAATTAGAGCCGCTCGTGCCGAGCCGATCAGCAAACCTTCAATTTCAACTAAGCCCAGCGGTCCCGAACGTTTATGTGCGAATATTTTGTTTCATAAACCAGAACATGTGTGTGCAATTCCATAACGGTTTAAGCGAACATCAAAAAAGAGGTTTCGCTAACGGGTGTATCGTGTACCTACTCATAGTGTTTTTCGCGGAAGGCTACATGACAACCAGCTTAACGAAATATGTCGGGAGCATTCTGTAAAATGTAGTCTTATGCGCAGTAGTTATATAATTGTATGTCATATAAAATTGTATATCATAATCCTATGAAGCTAGTTGCCTGCAATAAAAAGAAATAAGTTAGAAATTTCTAAGAAATAAGCAGTACCTTTGTACTCATGAAATTATTATTTTATGTTAGTTTCCTGTGATGTCTTCTGTGTGTACATAAATTGTTAAATAAATAAATAAATAATAAATAAGTCTACGAGGTACGGACTCTTTAAGTTACTGAATGAAAATATATAATGAAATGTTTAGAGCTGCTTTTGCCCTCACCATCTCTCGCATTTTGGTTAAATTATTTACAAAAATGTTTAAAATATAGGTCAATTAGGACAACTCTAGGATAATTTTACTTCTCACTAGCGAAAGAATTTTCGGAATCGGATCAGAAGTTCCCAAAAATTACGACTTACATCCATTACATACGATATACATACGACCACATCATACACATAAGCTTACTATTTACTACATAATTGGTGTAGATATTCCGTTATGTCTTGAAGTGCACTGGCATTACAGTACCCGGCGGTAAATATTGCACATCGACCTTTGGAAAAACTATATACGAAATGAGTGTTCGAGACTTCTCTTTTCCGCGGTGCTTTTGTACATAACTGCCGCAAGCTAGGTCGGTTCGAAAATGTTTCACGGCAAGCTAAATACAAAATAAGAACTTAATTAACGAATAAATTGCATTGATTTTTCCAAAGGTCGATGTGCAATATTTATCGCCGGGTACTGTATTTTATTCCATAGTTTAAACGTGTACGCGTACAAAAACACGAACAAAAGGTAGGTATTAAAGTACCCATTGAAAATTTTTTCAGTATCAATGTTGGGCGTCCTGCTCGATTTCTTGGTCTTATCGAGAACATTCGCATATCTTTACCAATATCAAAGTCCTGTATTTATGGCTTAGCGAAAAAAACCCTTTTATTCTTTAGATACGTTTACAGGTAAGCCTTTAGGGTTTTATTAAAGGACCTGTTAAGTAATATAAGATTAGAAAGGAAAATAATTGCATTTTCAATAGGATTAGGTCATATTGTTATGTGAGTGTACTCATTTTGTTAGATTTCATGGAAGATGGGTGGTCCAGACACAAAGAACAAGATTCATTTTTTTTATAAACCACCCAGTACCAAATAATATACCTACATTCAGGACTGGGTGGGTCACGTTACTAGGACTAAGCTGGTTACATAGGCAAAGATACCTATAGTCACGTAATAGTTGACCCGTCGTCATTATCGGGACAGGCCCAATAATAAAGGGTAATTTTATTGATGAACATTGTAAATCATAAACGAACTCTAAACGAGTGGGGTCCCTGCGTTGGTAATTTGGTAAAACTAGTAATTATTCTTATTCCCCCTTAACATGCACGTAATCGATAAATACACAGATTTTTGTAAAGCTGTGTATCTATCGATTACGTGCATGTTTCAAAAATACACAGGTTTACAAAAATATGTTGGATTACTCCAATAAAAATAAGTATAAATCTGTGAATCTATCAGGAATATTAATTATTAATTTATCCCAAAAAAACCTATAAAACTATACAAGTATCGTTCAAGTAGAAAATCTGTGGCTCTCGAACATACATACTGCTGACGGAAAACAAGCGGCAAGAGTGCGGTAATATTTAATTGGCGCCAATTTGCGAGTTAATTGAAATATTGAGTAGCTGTTGCGTTTTCATGTACCGTTTGTTGCTCTAGGAATATTTTGTAGCATATTTTTATAATAGGGATGTTTACTGACTTAAAAAAATACGATTATAATAAGTGCGTCTGTTAGATTATCGAAAAATATTGGATAAGTTCGTATTTTTTGTTTTATCGACTTCATAAAAATTGACGTAGATAAAACGCGTCAAAGATTTGAGTGGGAGGTTGTGACGTCACTCACCGGTAAGAAATAATAATAATAATAATATTTATTTCACAACAAAAATTACACAATAACATAATTACATGACTGGATAGGCTTAGTATACATTTTAAATTATGGAATCCTCTGTTGCCGAACTAGGACGGATCCTGTATCTCGGCAAGCAGCGCCATCCCCTAACAGATTACACTACAAAGTTAAAGCCAAACTAGACATACAAATTGCTTCTATATAAGATAGTAAAATTTATGATATAAATTAATTAATTATTCCTAAAATTTACATCTATTATAGCTAGCTCATATTGCATTCAATAAAACAAATATCAATATAATTTAAATGTCATACTAATGTCTTGGAATATGACGTCACACGAGTTTTCAAAGCACTGTATCGTCTCCATTGTTTGTTTACGTGAAAAATGTAAAAATATGTGTCCAATATTTTTGAAAATCTATCTGACGGACTAATTAGATTTTTTTGGGTATCTACCGTATTGGTAATGAACAAAATGTGGATGTCCGTCGAAAATACCGAAAATGTGTGTGTGTGTGTGAATTAGTATTACCCTAAAGGCGTCCACTGTTGGACATAGACCTTCCCCTTGCGTCCCGTTGCGACACAAGGTGCAAAAGTCATTGGTCCCCTTGTCGGAGGTCTTCCACTTATTTCTATGCTTCGAATAAACCTAATGGTAGAGGCTAGCAAAACTTATTAATATACGGTATATCAAAGAGTAAGTTGATAGAAGGTTGGTAGAAGTCGGTAGGTTTTGAAAAGAATACAACACCACAAAATGTAACACCATGTAATAAATACTATTTAGTTTATTTGAAAAAAAAAAAAAACGATGTTACGTTTTATTCCGTAGTCGATAAATATTCCTATACATATATATACCAGTATTGCCAGTGTTTTCATTTTAAAATTCAAATTCAGTTATTTAGCTAACACAGCAGAAAAACTGACAGGATTAACAGCGGTCCATCAACGGAGTTAACATTTTCATTGTTCTGGTAGTATTGGAAAAATATCTATAATTTATGAAAATAAAAAAAATAATACTAATGATTATTCAAATAAAAATAAAACAAATAATTAAAAGCATTGAAATCCATCTGGTAAAGTTCACGTGTTCAGTTTGTATGTCATCATAACTAGAATAATTTCTATAAAAATACTGTAACTGACTTGTTTTTCATTAGATTTTCTTTAACTTTTAAAATAAAACGTAGGAGCGTACATTACAATATGATGTTGGGGCTGCCTCGCTTCTGTAGTGCATCGGGGATGTTCGCACTGTATCGAACTGATGGCTTTCATGCCGTCATTCGCAAGAAAACTGTTTCCCTGATCTGCAGAATGCGTGGCAGCTGTAACAGAATCCTGATGACTGTAGCGGATAGGATCACTTCTCCGACGTGGGTATCATTTATTAGGCGCATAATTTAAATGTTTTAATTTTAATTTATTTTAATTTGTATGTTTTATTTAAATTTTATCTAATTTTATTTTGAATGATTTAAATTTAATTTTTATTTTATCTAATTTTTATTTTGAATGTTTTAATTTTATTTTAATTTTATCTAATTTTATTTTGAATGTTTTAATTTTTAATGAATGTGTATTTTAATCTTATTTTGACTCGTTGTACCTATTATTTTGATTTTAATTGTAATTTATTTTTATTTTTAAACCTGTTTTCTATATTAGTTTTCTTCTACCTGTATGGATCAAGTTATCTGAAATAAATGAATTTTTTTTTTTTTTTTTATTTTATTACGTAGGAAGGGCTACTTTTCACGTCTTCATAATTAAGTATGTTACATAAATGGCTTCGCCGATTAAAGGAGATTGCCCAACTTTGGTCCAAATGCTGCCCAGGAATGGGAATACCTGCGCTGGGTTCCTGGCACTACTCTATGTCATTATACTAAATATTTTGAAAATCCATCCTGGGGTTCCTATTTTTTTTGATGATATTTTTTTTTTTACATGTTTATTTTTTGACGGTATTTTAACATTTTTACGCTTTTTGGACCCCAACTAAAGACAATTTGTGTAAATGGACAGTTTTATACGTTAATTTTTTGACATAAAAAATGTCAAAAATGTCGGAATCGACGGTCTGTTAGCTTTTTTTAAACAGAGTCCTGGCCGTTTGCAGTCTCGCTTGAAAGAAATCGAGGCACTGGGCCTCAAGGTGGCTCTCGAGCGAGAAGATGGAGGCACTGGTATTTCTTGTGCTCCGACGAACACCGAATCTGATCGGCACGGCGTTAGCCCTCAGCCGGCTTTTGTCGAACCTGGGTGGACCAAACGTGGTCTGAGACGGCTGTAAACGGGGGTGATTCGGTTGACGGCACTCTACGGAGCCCTGGTATGGGTACACCCTCGTGGGATTCGGAGGCATAAGTGCTCACTGAAGTCTACCGGCGTGGCGCAGACCTGCAGGTGGAGATTGGCAGGATGTCCGACCGCCATGGCGACCTGATACCGCCCGAGGAGGTGCCAGCGGGCGATAGATCGGGGTATCTGTCATCTCCGCATTGCACGGCGCTCATGAGTAGTGGCGGTTTTAGGTGATTTGATTCTGGAGCCCGGAGGCAGGGTACGCTAGATGAGTCGCGAACATCATGCGTAGCCGTTCTCGGGGCTCATCCGACAAGGCGACAGTAAGCTCACGGCGGTGTTTTTACAAGCCCCGTATAACCAAACCGTCTCTCCGGACGCGGACGGTGCGGTATGCGTTGGGCATTTTTCACTGCTTAATAAAATAAAAATAGAGGCACCAAGTTGTTATCAGACCTCTGCCCTCTATACCTACATCAGCAATACTTGGACGTTGTTGATGAACGGGATCAATTGAAGGTGGTCACGGATGGTTTTAATAATTGTAGTAACCTATATGAGGAGGCTTTATATAAAATTAGGGACTTAGAAGATGAAGTAATTCATGCCAATAGTCTTATTTTAAAATTACAACGAGAAAACGAATGTTCTCAGGTTAAAGAAACAAACCTCTTATATAACAAATTAGTAAACAATAATGGTAACCCCTCTTCCTTAATAACTATTGATCTGACTGAAGATTCCTTGGTAAAACATAATTATAAAGTTAGCAATAAGAAACTTAAAAAATATGCTAAACTGAATAGATTAATTAGGAAATGTAACCAATTTAAGAAACAGCATAAACTTTTTTCTAAATATATTCCACTGAGGAAAGAGCGTGTTGATTTAGTTAAAAAAGTAAATAATTATCAAATAAAATTAGAAGATAGCATAAAAATTTATGACATTGATACTCGGCATTTGCAGTCTGAAATACAGGTTCTTAGGGACAAACTCAGTTCCCTTTCCAGTAGGTATCTGAATTCTCAGAACCAAATTAAGGAGCATATCCTTGCTGCGAATGAGTTGGTAATGAGTCAATGTCGTTGTCAGTCAGATCCTATAAATGATACCGTCCAGCCCGAGGTAATGGAGGACCCATCCCAGGCCGTGAATTTATTTCAGGACAGTACACTTAAACAAGTAACAGCTGATATTACACAAAATTATTTACAAGTGGTTCAGCCTGAGAAATATCACAGTCAGGATTGTTTTAAATCAATAATGTTCTCAGATAGCATGGGAAGAGGTGTAGGTAAATTAATAAGTGTCCTGAGTAACCTGAGTTTTTCAAATCAAAACCATTGTATGCCAGGGGCTACATACAAACAGATTATGGCATCAGTTACTAGAAATGTTTATAATAAAAATACTGACATCACTATATTTGTAGGGAATAGTTCAAAAGTTAAAATAAAAGACATCACAAACTGTGTTACTGAATTGTTAGAGTTAAATTGTCGTAAAATAATATTGTGTGCCTTTCCATACCTTGCGAAATTGTCAGCCAAGAAAAACAATTATATTCACAGGCTGAATAGCCATGTTCAGTTCTTAGTAGGTCACTATAGTGACAGGCTTTTATACTTTGACATCAACAGTTTTGTTGATAATCTTAAGTCGACACCAAGTAATGTGTGTCTACCTATTAGTTGTAGACACAAAATAGCTAGGCTATTAGTTTATAATATTCACTCAGACATAAATAGTATGTCGTTGTTTAGTACTATAATTGACACTGCCAATATTAGTAATTTTACTAATAATTCTTTTTATAATTTTTTAAATACAGAGGATACTTCAGTGGGGTCCACTGATGGTAGGATGACATTGCATAGTGACAGCATGGGCATCTTGGATCTCACTCCAGATGCTCATTTAAACTAGTTAGTAAGACAACAGAAGGTACCAGTAAAATTAATGTCACTTTAAACAATAATATTGTACCTTCTGGCTCTCGACAAGCTAGATGTAAAAAAGGGGCTAAGCAGAATTCGTTGCAATTATTTCATCAGAATATTCAAGGCCTCTCCTCAAAGCAACTTGAAATTGAATTATTTTTAGAGAAAACAAAATTTGAAATTGTCTGTTTCACTGAACATTGGTTGAGAAACTATGAAATGTTAATAAGTTATGCAAACTACAGCGTGGGCAGTTGCTTTAACCGAAAATGTAAGATTCGTGGGGGATCATTAATCTTAATTAAAAATTCTATTAAATTTAAGACCCGTGCTGATATTGTTAAACTATCGGTGGAACATATTATTGAGCTATCTTGTGTTGAGCTGGATAGGCATGTAATAGTGTGCGTTTACAGGCCCCCTAATTATCAAAACTACTCTACATTTGAGTCAGTAATGGAAGATGTTTTAGCAAAACTTGTAACTGGTAATAAATCAGTAGTTGTATGTGGGGACTTTAATGTTAATATTTTAGACAAAAATTCGAATAGTAGTAGATTTTTGCACCTTTTTAAATCATTTAATTTATTAAACGTGTTTTCGGAACCAACCCGAATTACTACAAATACTGCTACATGTCTGGATAATGTTTTTTGTTGCTGCGACTACTTGGATAAATTCATTGTAAATTACCTTCCTTCAGATCACAGCGGTCAAATCGTTGTGTTCGAATCCTACACACCAGTGCAAAAAATCGAAATAAAATCTAGACAGATAACACCCAGCAATTTAAATAAGTTTAATGATAATTTAATTATTAATTTAGGCATTCCAAGCCAGATTATTGACAACGTAAATCTATTTTATGAGGAATTCTTTTCGGTGATTCACACGGAGTTCAATAATACAATAAAAACGAAAACTAAATCTATTTGCCCTAAGTTTATGTTCAGTGACTGGGCAACAAAGGGCATTAGGAAAAGTAGGGAGCGATTGTTTGAGCTGTACGGTCTTAAGCCTTACATTAACTCTGAAACTTTTAGTAAATATGTTGCAACTTACTCTAAAATCTTCAAAAACGCTTGCAAAGTAGCTAAAGCCTTATTCATTAGCAACAAGATTAAATCCGCCGATAATAAAATAAAGACGGTTTGGAAAATTATCAATAGTGAAACGAATAGAAATAAAAAAAATAATAATGATATCACTCTAGAGACTTCACGTGGCCTTTTAAATTCTAAAAACGAAGTTGCTCAAGAATTTGTAGATTTCTTCACTAGTATCCCACTTAAAACTACTGAAACCTTAAATTCATCACCCTTGCTTTCTATTGAGTTACTAAGAGCGAACGTTTCAGCCTGCCCGGTTGAGTTTCAATTTAAACATATAAACCCCATAGCAGTCATTAAAGCTTTTAAGGAAATTAAAGTCAAATTAACCGAAGATCTATGGGGACTGTCGATTAAAGTTTGTCAAGCTATTATTGAGACTGTAGCTCCGTATTTAGCCTTAATATTTAATTTGTGTGTGGACCAGGGAGTCTTCCCGGACCTTATGAAATACAGCAAGGTAATACCACTTTTCAAATCCGGTGACAGTAAAGACACTAATAACTATAGACCCGTATCCGTTTTGCCTGTTTTCAGCAAGGTGTTTGAAAAGGTTATGCTTAATCAAATGCTCATCCACTTTAACACAAATAAAATCTTACATGAGAAACAGTATGGTTTCACCAAAGGACGTTGTACGACTGACGCCGGTGTCACCTTATTAAAACATATATTTACTGCGTGGGAAGAGTCACAAGATGCCATAGGGATTTTCTGTGACCTCTCGAAAGCATTTGATTGCGTCAACCACGAAACCCTTCTCAGAAAGCTTGAACATTACGGTTTAGGGAAACTTGCGCTCAGTTTAATGAAATCGTATTTAAACGATAGACATCAGCAAGTACAAATAAATGGTGTCAATTCAACGGGCTTAAAAGTAAGTATGGGTGTACCACAAGGTTCGATATTAGGTCCCTTTCTCTTTTTGGTCTATATTAATGATCTACCCCATTTATTTAAAAACCAACCTGAAATGGTATTGTTTGCCGACGATACTTCTTTAATATTTAAGGTAAACAGACGTGCCACAAATCTTGATGACGTAAATAACGCCCTACTGCAGGTTCATAATTGGTTCACCGTCAATAATTTAGTCTTGAATGGGAAAAAAACTAAGTGCATAAGATTTGCTCTACCAAATGTCAAAAGTACTGATTGTGACATAGTATTGAATCAAGAGACACTAGAATTTGTCGATGAAACTGTTTTCTTGGGGATAACGATTGACTCGAGGCTACAGTGGGGTCCGCATTTAACATCTCTTGCAGGTCGGCTGAGTTCAGCAGCATATGCTGTTAGGAAAATCCGCCAATTTACTGACGTAGATACCGCGAGACTAGTCTATTTTAGCTATTTTCATAGTGTTATGTCATACGGTATTTTACTATGGGGACGGGCTGCAGACATCGAGTCTATATTTATTCTGCAGAAAAGAGCCATTAGAGCCATATATGGTCTACGAAGGCGCGATTCTCTGAGAGAGCTGTTTAAGGAAATTAACATCATGACAGTACCTTGTCAATACATATATGAAAACATCATGTACGTTAGGAAAAATCTGCATTTGTTTAGCAAAAGAGGTGATAGACACCACTATAATACGAGGAATAGGGACCAACTAGTTCAGCCAGGTTTCAGGTTAGCTAAAGTAGACTCATCTTTCATGGGGTACTGTTTAAAATGTTACAATAAAATACCCCCTCACATTCTTCAACTGAGTGAGACGAAATTTAAAACTTGTGTAAAACGCACACTATGTAGGCAAGCATACTATAAGTTGGGGGATTACATTGATGATAAAAATGCTTGGCTCAATGCTGGTCCTGCTCCACAACCTTAGGGGCAAATACATCGATCATGTGAAGTTATTGTAGAGGCTGCAGAAGATTGTAAAAATATCTTTACATTGTATAGATTCAATGTCTTAATATTGTATAATTGCATGGCACATGTGTGAGTACTATGTACTATAAAGCCACTTTTTACATTTAGTTATATTTTAGTGACGTTGCCCTGGTGGCTGGGAGAATGTCATGCTCACTCAAATGTCTCGCTGATGGTGGCGGGTGTGTCGGATCATTTGATTCCCTTCAAAATGGTTGAGTTAGATGGTGCTGATCCATGCGTCATGTTCGTGAACGGGCGCTGTCAGTGGAGACTGGTCATTTCTTAGCTGCCATGGTTTAGATATTTTTCTTTGATTTGTTTTTTATATCTTTTTACTCTGGACGCTCTTAACTTGCACGTCTTGCTACATAGTTCTCACATAATATACCATCTTAACATGAATGATGTAATGTACCAAGATTTTGTAACAAATACTGATTTAAAAGAGTGTCCATGGAGTTTCTTGCCCGTTCTTCTTCATGAGATCTACGTTAGGGAACTGGCAACTGCAGTACTTTCACAAGTTATTATGCCTTGTGATTGTGACTGTAGCGTAGGAGTGCAATGCGTCGTTTCGGGAGTTGCTGCGTCGGGCTGCGCGGCGCCGGATGTTACCGGCGGCGATTGCTGTGGGTGCGGGGGCGCGCGGCGGCGCGTGCCGTGGCGGCGGATGTGCGGGGCTTCGGGTCGCGGGGCGGCGGTTGCACGTTGCGGCGTGCATTCGTTGTTCCGTGTTTCGGGGTCTCGAGCATTCGTTGTTGCGGTTTGCGTCGCTGCGTGCTTTCGTGCTCGCAGTGTTCGTTGTTGCGGGCATTCGGTGGCGTGTGGTTCGGCGTGGTGGCTTTCGGAATGACGTATTGCACTCGTAGTTTCGTTTTTCTTCCGTCCTTCTGACATTCAAAAGTGCCTGTAATGGCTTAATTGAAATAAAATATTTGAGTTTGAGTTTGAGTTTTATTTAGTACACACAGAGACATTGATGAAAATGATGATGATTGAAATAGAAATAAATGATACAAGCCATTTTTTTTGTTCCTTTCTATCACTTCCAATACGGAATAAGTATTAAAACTGTCCATTTATACAAAATGTCTTTAGTTGTGGTCTTTAAAGGTGTAAAAAAACACCATGTGAAAAAAATAAATTCATCAGAGTAAATAGGTAAAAAAAGTGGGAACCCCGGGATGGATTCTAAAAATATTTTGTATAATGACATAGTTTAGTGCCAGGAACCCATTGCAGGTACTCCCATTCCTGGGCGGCATTTGGACCAAACCTCATATAAACTTGAGCAATGTCCTTTATGGAACTCTTTACGACTTTCATTACTGTCTAAATCTTGGTTGGCGCTAATTAGAAGCTTACTTCGTATATTACTTGATGCACGGTATTACCTTCAGAGATTGTGTTTCTGATTACCTGAAGCGCGTTTAATATCTCTATCTTCTTGTTATGTGGAATGTATGAAATTTTAAATAAACTAAGTACCATGTTGAATAACTTATTTTGAGCCTAGAATTATAGCCTCCTCTTCCGTCCTATTCGACTCAATAGACAACGCTTTGCGGCACCAAGTTCGCCTTTGTGCTACTCATGTAGTTTTAAAAATATTACACAAAAAAAAACTTCCGCATTTAATCATACAAACTAAAGACAAACATTGGTGGTTCTTTATAAACTCAGTTGTTTTTTAACAGGAAATGTGTCACAAAAAGACAATAAACCCAAAATTAAAACGCATTCCCCACATAATTCATCACAACACAAGTGCACTAAAGCAGCTTTTATCAACTTAACCTACTCATAATATAATTCCAGCCTAAATCTCCGTTGATTCCGCCCCGCTGACGTCATATAATGATATTCAACTGACAACGAACAATTCACACGTTATATCACGCCGAGTAATACAAAATTTACTGAACACATCCCATTTCAACACTCGTGCGAAGACGTTATAATAAATATTTCACACTTTATTGCTACGCTTATTTGAGGACGGGGAGGCCTAATGACCAATTTAACGCTTATGAAGTGCAAATTCTCTGTCACACCGTGAAACGAGACATTATAATACCCAATTTCAGCTTCAGAAAGAATATAAATGGGTAACGCACCTGTGAGACACTTTCTCCTCTGTTTTTAGGGTTCCGTACCTCAAAAGGAAAAAACGGAACCCTTATAGGATCACTTTGTTGTCCGTCTGTCTGTCTGTCTGTCTGTCAAGACCTTTTTTCTCAGGAACGCGTGGAGGTATCAAGCTGAAATTCATATCAAATACTCAAGTCTATGGTCTCTTGGAGCTGTGAAAAAATCAAACTTCTAAGTCAACGCGATCAAAAGATACTCCCGTTTATGCCGCAAATTTTCGACACTCGCAAGGGAATCAAAACCTACAGGGTACTTCCCGTGAACTCAGAATCTTGAAATTTGGTACGAAGCAACGTCTTATAGCATAGATAAAGGAATAATTACGAAAACCATAAATTTTTAGTTACATCAAGATACTCCCGTTTATGCCGCAAATTTTCGACACTCGCAAGGGAATCAAAACCTACAGGGTACTTCCCGTGAACTCAGAATCTTGAATTGGTACGAAGCAACGTCTTATAGCATAGATAAAGGAATAATTACGAAAACCATAAATTTTTAGTTACATCACATAATATTTTTTTTTTACGGAACCCTCGGTGCGCGAGTCCGACTCGCACTTGGCCGGTTTTTGCTACACGATATTTTTTAATTTTATCTTCCCAATTGCTGGAAAAGTTGGAGAAGTGGGGTTTATTAAATTTAATAAAAACTTGACAATGAGTTTGGTTTTCACCTTTATTATTAAAAAAGTATTTTCGAATTGTATTATTATTGAAATCTATCATCTGGACGAGAGGAAATATTGACCTAATTGATTTCAAAGGGACATTTTACGGAATCTAAGGCTATAGAATCAATCAAATTTTCTCGTCTATTCCCCAAAGTAATCACTTTAGATTGGCCCTCAATAATTTACTTTCAAAATACTCACTAAGTGCTGTTTTCATGAATTGTTAAATGTTTCGATTGGTGAGTTTTATTGAAAAAGGAAATTGCGAACAGCTATCTGTTCGGATGACTTGTGTTCAAAGGTAAATTAAAAGGATCAAATATTTTTGTTACTTTCTTGAGTTTTTAGGCAGTCACACGTTATTTTGGAAGAAAATAACGTGTTGCGCCGACCCCAAATGACATGGGATAAGGGCAGGAAGCTCATGATGCTTCATGTGTACTGGTATTCAGCTGCATCCGGTTAGACAGCATACCGACCCCGACATAATTGGAAAAAGGCTATGCAGATGATGACGACTTTCTTGAATCTCTTGTCCCGAAAGGATTTCACACACACATCGGCACAATCATCATCCGTTCTCCGGCACATTGCTCGCAGAACGGATGGCCGATGGGGCCGAAAAGTTCTGGAATGGTGACCGCGAACCGGAAGACGTTGCGTTGGAAGGCCTCCCACTAGGTGGACCGATGACCTGGTCAAGGTTGCGGGAACCCACTGGATGAGAGAGTCACGGGACCGGTCAATGTGGCGACACCTGGGGGAGGCCTATGTCCAGCAGTCACTGTGGACGTCTTTTGGCTGAAATGATGATGATGAAAAGGATTTCCTTTCATTCATTAAAATAATATCTATCTAGTCACCTTTAAAGTAACCTCACATTAGTAGCGAGATTAGCTTTTGCTCATTTACGTTAATGTTGGCGTACAGGAAGTGCGTATTTATTCTTATAGTTTAAGCTAATCCACACTTTCGAATGTCAATTTTAAGATAACACTTCCAAGCTAACGATATTGGAGAACAAAATACTGAAGCTAACTCAGATCTCATGATTTCTTTATCAGAGTCTTTCTTCGGATTCGTATGGTTGTGCACACCGACGTTTATGATAAATGACCCTCAAATAATATGTCAGCGAACCTCCAAGGGTCACACTAGTTTGCTACACAAGACAAAGCAATTATTCTTTTGATCGTTATCGTAAACCAAGAGAAAAGACCCTTTGTTTGTTTAGGCTTCGTTATTTTAGATTTGCGATTTTTGCCTCCAAATCTCATTGTTTGGAAAAGGTTGGATTCTTTTCAGTGAGGTAATAGATATGTTATTTTTTTTTTGTTGCTGAGGGTTCGTGGAAAATTGTGTTGTTTCAAAAGTTTGTTAAAATGGAATATTTAATTTGAGTTCAATCTTGATATTTAAATGAATAAAATATTGTAAGAGCTTTTATTGTAGGATCTGTTAAATGTTTTGACACAAATTGTACAGCCAGGTAAAGTAAAGTGGCTGTGGTTTGTCGAAAGGTTAACGCGGCTCCGACACAAGGGCGAAGAAGGAACATGGGTTTGGTTTTTAGTCAGTAGAAGTCTGACACTCCCCTTCGCTCTGCACAAGAGCGGGGGGGGGGGGGGGGGTTATTCGATGATTTTCCACCCACCAAAAAAAAAAAGGTAAAGGAAAGTATTATTTATTTGCATATAAATTGGCGATACATAAAATAACATAACCTAACATCACGCCTGTCATTCCTGAAAGGCTAGACAGAGGTGTAGTCTACCCACATTTCACCAGTTTTGTTTCTGTCCCACGTAATAGCCGTGCACGAATTCAGATTCCGTGCTGCTACTGAAAAATTCCTGATGGAAAAATCCATTAACACTTTGCCCGACCTGGTATTCGAACTCAGGACCTCATACTCAGCTGCCGCCCTTGTGACCATTTAACCATCGAGGCAATCATAAAACAAGAGGTAACAATAAAATGAGCCTTGTACATAACAATATACCTTACATTAGGCATGCACACATTAAATAGATAGTAGATTCGTAACTATGAAGAATTTTTAAAACACTTATGAGCCATAACTAAAACATCATTTACATCACACCAAAATAACCGACCCACAGCCTTTTAAAAAAAAAAATATAACTTTTCATTTTCATAATTCCATCTGGCCAAACTTTTTATTTTTATAATTCCAGCTGGTAGAACCGTTTATAAATTCAAGAGAATAAACTGAAAACGTAACGTCATTTCCTCTGGCGGGTCCGACACGAGTCCACGCCGACGGAAATGAGATCCCTCCACCCTTTTATCAGGGACTAATCGCGATAGAACATGGTCGCGTACTTGGAATAAGATTTCCTACTGAGCCGCAAAACGTGTACTTAAATCTGGCCAGAAGTGTTTTTTTTTTCGCTGTTCTTTATTTAAAGAGAAAATGAATGGCACAGCTGTTGCAAGAAGAATTTAATTGAATGCTCTGTGATATTTCGCTGCGGTTTCAAGTTTTTTTTTAATGGTTTGTTTTATTTTAAGGAAAAGGAATGTTCAATGCATTAGGAAATTAAATAGAGTTACTAAGATGGTGATCATTTGATGGGATTTGGTTATCAATAACAACTTTAAGATGTCACTTTCTTTTCAAGGCGTTAGTTTCTTCAACTCATCATCATTTACCTAGCCTTTTCCTATCTTTACTGGGGTCAGCTTCGAGTCTTACCAAGTGTAGCTAAAAAAAACAGTATTTTACATAGAGGGATTACCTATCTGTCCTCTACAACCTAGTTCGTACTGAGTGATACTGGTTAGACCACATGGTAAGACGGGTTGTCAGACTACCCGAGGAACGGAAGGAACTCGACATGTAATGGGTGGTCCCCCATCCACGGCCCAGACTAGGCAAGCACGGCTTAATCTAAAGCTGGACCCGATCGGTTGCTTTTATTTAGCCACAAATTTCTCACCTAATTCCTACTCAAAGTCAGCAAAAATGAGGTATTCCACATTGGGCACCCGCTTTAACGGCACCTGAGGTAATGGCACCTGAGGTATTCCACATGCGGCACCTGTCAATATTTTTCGCAGGTGCCATTAGTGGAATAGTTTATTATTTAAAATTTTATTCCACATACGGCACCTACGGATCAGTAGGTACTACTAGTGTTGGGGGGATCACATCAACAAATTCGTACTAACAAAATAATTGCCCTTACTATACCTTATTACTACTACTTTTTAACCCTATCAAAACTCCCTCCGTAACCCTCACTATTTTTACGTATTAGAACGAACGGTGGATCGTAAAAGTCCGTGTTTGGCGTATAAGCCGATTACCGCATGTAATCTGGCTTAAGAGTGACACATGACCCCTCTCCGTGCCTTCAATTAGGTTTTCTGTGTCACTACACTACCTTAGCCACGTTGTACTGCTTTATTTTGAGCTTGTTTTATGTTAAAGCTTGATGTAATATACTGTTTGGTGTTCTAGAAAGGTGATAAAGCACGAGTTTGTGTTTAAAAATAGAAAAATATACAGTAAGCCAAATTCTAGTTATAGTTTGTTTTCCGACGTCGAATAAAAAAGTCACGTGTTGCTGAACTAACTCAAATATTTTGTTGGTTAGCTTAAAAGAGTTAAAGATTTTTTATGAAATTTTATACAAGGTTACAATAAGGTTTTCTTCCAACTATGCTTTAATTTCATCATAATCACACTAAAAACTCAGCACAAAGCGAGTCTTTAGTGCTCTAGAGCAATAAAAATGTATGAAATTTCATTATTGCACAGTTTATTTTTTTTAATCGCACCGATGCCAATCTCAATGGATTAGCTCTATTCAGCCAGCCGATATCAATACTTTTTTTTTTACATAACTATTATTCGTTTCTATCCTACTACTTGTTCCAAATTTAAAAAATGATTGTTGCTAACTAGTTACTATAAAATGAAAGAAATTTAAAAAAGTAATTTGGCGGGAACTTTTGGGGAACTTTGTTAATTTTGCTTGACAATATTTTTGGAAACGATAAAGTGTGATACTATCTGATTTTGAGTGCTTCGGCTTCGAATTAAAATGGAATCATTTAGCGACACATTAACTCCGGAAAACATTCTAAATGAAGACGACAGTGTTAAGTATAGAAAATCTTTTAACTGTTTGATATGAGTTTCTTTTATCTACTATTCCTTTATGTAATAGTTGAAAGAAAAGTAGATTATGCACCTCGCCTTAAGTAATTTATATTGCCCTCGTGCCTGTTAGATTAGAGCCCTCGCTAACGCTCAGGCTCTAAATCAGGCACTCGGTGCAATAATAAATTACTTTGTGCTCGATGCAATAATCTACTATTAATTTGTTTGTAGATTTTTGTTGGCTTCTACATTGGTGTGTCGAGTAGTCTTTATGCGATTTAATATACTATCTGAACTTATCCAATGGCTAACAGATTTAAGTAAGCGCAGATTTCAGTTTACTCAATTAAGTAATCTTCCAGAATAATCCCTACGTCAATCCTTCAAAGTAGTATATTCAGTTCCCAGCATTTACTGACCCCTCGGATAAAGAATAAAAGGACAAGTGGTGTGAGAAGAGAGGTCAAGTAATGCTGGGCACTGAGTGTACCTGTATTAATATGATGCATTATTAACTTTCATGTAACTACATAATTTCAAAGTATTAGCTGAGAGTGCTCAACTCTTGTTCAGCGCTACAACGAGGGATTTTAACAATCCTCCTTATATCTAAATCGATATTCCATGCATGCAGTTAATTAGTTAGGTATTCTCATTTAGTTAGCTATTTGGTTATTATGTTAGTGATTTGTGGTTACTTGGAATCTACAGATTAAGACATACAATATCTATCTTAGAAATCTGAACATAACATCATGTCTTTAGCTCCTAAAGGGTTAGCCAGAAGTGTGATTATAAGGCTCATACATTTAATCTGTGGAGTTTAATTCCCATTTAATAAGGGGCGAGCTTAATGCCATCAACAAGACACTAACTAGAGCAACAGGCTTTGCAACCACTACATTAACGAGGTTGTTCATCTAGATGCCTATTAATCTCATAATAATTTAGTGGTTTAGTTCAATAATCATAATCCTGCCCTTGTCGCATTATATTTTGGGGTCGGTATAAAACGATTTCTTCTTCTCTTTCATATCATTCCTTACAGAATCCATATATATTTTCTTTGGCCTTCCTCTCACTCCATCAACATGTGTGTGTCTCTTTAATTCAGTCACATACTTTTCATCCCTTGTCATTACAGGTGCCAAAATTTAAAAGAAGTCGTTTATCTTGGAATGGGCGTATTCCAAGATAAACGACTTCTTTTAAATTTTCTGACACCACTTCTAAACTTCCTTCAAAATAGGTACTCATTCCTTACTAATAAAAAGTACCTACATGAAATTTTAGTGAGTTTTCCTTATCTAAGTATATCCATTTGAATTTCTACGTCTTCACCCCTCAGGCGGCCATGAAATCTAGACCAAAAACTCGTCCATGCAAAATCAAAACACGATAAAACAGTAAACATTAATAAACACGAATCAATAGTTGAAACAAACACCTATTCCCACACTCGTAAACAATGTAACCATAAAAAGAGCCGGCAGGGATCACATGGTACGTGCCAAATGTTCTATAGGCTACAATCGGATTGTTTGCTTGTAATCTAAATCCGCACAGGTGTATCGCACATTTGAATAAAACAACGTTTTTCTAGCCCCCATTTTAGGGTTAGCGAAACGTAAAAACTGTTTCGATATCCGTCAATGTTTGTTTTTGTGTGTCTTTCGTATTGTTTTGTGGTTTTGTTTCGTGACTAGCAGTTGACGACGAATAAATGGTCGGTTTATTTGAATCAAGTTCTTATTGACGAAAAGTAGAGCTACGATTTCAAATATTGTTATAAATTATTTTAAATTTTTACTTATGTTACATCATAACATTAAGTCTCAAGTGACTCTGTGTGGGGTCGAGATTAGTGCCATCAACCGGGCACAAATCCAAATTCTGTGGTTGCTACAGACAAATTCCCAATGGAAAAACCCAGTAACACATTGCCCGACCTTGAAATCGAACCCAAGATCTCATGATTTAGCAGTCGACCACTAGACCAATAAATAAGGCAATCAATTTTTTTTAATATAGATTTTTACACAGATTGGAAGCTTTTTTGCATCTTGTGTAAATTGATGAATAAAAACGCACACATTGAATGAAATTAACATAGAGTAAATTACAATATTCCCCTCATTAACTACGTACTATAACATATTACTAGAACATAAGGTATTACTAAAGGCGATCAGTTTCAACAGCGTAATTCTCCCTCAATCTACCCTGCTATTGGCTGAGTTGATTGAGGGCACAATAACACAATATCATACCGAACCTCTCAATCAACACTAAACTCAATATCAGTTCCACAATTCATCAAATATCACTCAGTTATACTCCCTACCAATATTGCTATATACCTAGATGTGGTTGAAACTGCATTCGCGTCAGAAACGCTTGGAATGTTGCTCACCCCAGCATGCCTATACATCGCAATATAATTGCTTTAGCAACCTGCTAACTCGTAACCCTGCCTATTAAGTTCGGTGTAGGTGGGTATCTGTTTACGTAGTAAGTTATTGGGTTAAAGTTTGTGTAAACTTGGTGTTTATTACTGTGTCGATATGATACTACCAATATGCGAGTATCTAGTAGGATAAGAATCATAATTTAGCTGTCTTTTTCACTGTTCTCTATCTTCACTGATCTATACTGCCCTCGTAAATGAAACCACAGTATCTTCAGTTACTGTGTTTATGCCTGTATTAGTTATTGAAATAAGGCGGCCGAGAGCTATCTGAGAAAATTTTCGGTTTGTTTCTATCTACCACCGTTGCGGAGATATGATACATAAAAACACAGTATTTTTCTAAAAATCAATACATTTTTAAGAAAATACACAGTGCATTAACTTTTTTAGGTTTAAACACAGTGAACTAGTATTTACTTTGCTTTAATATGTGTTCATGTATTTATTTAAGTATGTTTTGCTTGGTTATAACACGGCATCTTCAAATACTGTGGTTGTATGTAAAATTTTCTTAGGATAAACTTAAATTAATCACAGTATGTTACTTACTGGGTTTTAGATGCTTGCAGTTTTAATATTTATTTCAAAACTACTAAGCTGTACCACAGTAACGATTGGCTTACTAGGTTTTAAGCTAACCTTTTGCGAATAAGTAAGTTTATATAAGGACTCGGGAGGGGTGTGCCGGACAGATCCCCACGCGCGCGCTGCCCACCGCCGGCCACAGCGGCGCATTCGTTCGAGTGACCTTCTTCCTTGACACACGTCTTACGCCCAATGCAGGTATTGAAAACGAGATATAACCGCGCAGGATATTTTATTTTATTTTAGTATTCCTTTTATTAAATAATTAATTATCTATATTTTGATAAGTAGTACTTTATTGTTATCAGAAATACATAATTATAACATAAAAAAGGCGCGAAAGATTGCAATGACGCGAAGTAGGTATTGTTAAGAAGGAGCGAATTGATTGAATTACGTAAATGAGCTAGTTTGCTTTATTCATAGCAACATAATAGATAGTTGTTCCGGGTCTGGGTATTTGTGTATGTGAGTTTAAATGTTTGTGAACGCACCCACGATACAGGAGAAATTCCTAGTGTAGGACAACGTTTTTAAAAAAAAAAAATAATAATAATAATGTAATGGGAAACAGGCCTCATATTTGTATTTGAAATGTTTTTACAAACTTTATTTCTTTTATTGCAATCTTTGATATTATGTTGACGTGTTATTGTGGTTTTTTTGCTTAAAGTGTTTTTGAGATGAAATAAAGATCTGAAGTTTGTTTATGCCACATTTCTCAATGTCTAATCAAGTAAAACTATTACTATTTTGCAAATAGGTTTCGCCTTGTACACCTACGCTCGCGCGGTTTTATATTTTATCAAAGATTACAAGATACTACACTCCACGTACTTACGCTCGCTAAACTACCGTGGCCGTTGATTAACATACCAATAATGACGATGGTTGTGACTAAGGCATATTATTATGAATATTTTATTTAATTGTTTCATTTATGTTACTAATGAAGAAGCTATTTTTTTTTGTTGTTTTCTATATTTTTAAGTTTGTTAAATAGTAATTATAAAATAATTACTGGCAAAGGGCAATTACTCAGAATAATTTTATCTCACTAGTCATCTTGTCGTTGATTTACATACCAATAATGACGATGTTGTGACTAAGGCATATTATGATTATTTTATTTTATTGTTTCATATTGTTAATGAAGAAGTTATTTTTTTATGTTGCTTGCTATATTTTTAAGTTTGTTATGTAGTAATTATAAAATAATTACTGGCAAAGGGCAATTACTTAGATTAATTTGATCTCAATATCTCCTCATCTTGTCGTTGTACCCCTTATGGATAAATTATATTAATGAAGACATAAGAAAGTAGACTGATTAATAAGAAACTGATCTCGAATTTAGCAATTACAATTAATAATTAGAAAGTGATTTTACTTTTAGTAGATTTAAAAATAAATTAACTTAAAGTGGTGTTATTGTTCTATTTCATACCTTTTATGACAAAACCAGGGTCATTATTATTTTAAGGAATCACACATAAATGAAAAAAGGTTAGCTTAGAATACAGTATATTTAGATACTCATTACTGCATTTTAGATTTTTTAATCATAAATTAGACTTAAAAATAGCATCTTCACTTACTAAGTATTCATCTAGTGATCGAAGTCTACTGTTATTAGGTTTCAATCCAGTATGTGTACGGTTACTGTTTAGTATCATCACTAGAGTTCATGTCTATAGATGGTTAATACACAGTAACGTTTAAAACTAAACTAGACCATAGTAACCATTCAATTACTAGGTTTTAGCATAAAAAAATGAAATTTCATGAATTTTGTTTCTATTTTAGAACACATTAACTGATTTTATTAATTATATAACAATAAAATATTAGTTCTTAATACTCTAAATTAAAGCTTTGTTAGTTTTACAACATATAAAAAAACAAAAAACGACTTAACTTAAATATTATGTTCAGAACGAAACGATTTAACAATTAAACTTTAACCGCGTTTTTCTCAAAATGGCATTTTCGGGGTTACTGTGGTTTCATTTACGAGGGCAGTATAAAAGTACCTATAATCGTTGAAACAAATACGTGCAGCATTTGCATTGCGTTTCCCATGCGGGATTGACTTCTAGCCTTTTTTTTTAGAATAAGATTGCCACACTTTTCTCAAACCACTGCAACTCTTGAAAGTCAGAATCAACAGTGAAAACCACCAATAAAATACCGAGACATTGAAGTTTGACAAAGGTGTGGGAGTGGAAGAAACAATTTAACTGTCATCAATTGCGTAATCTGTATAAATAAAGAGAGAAGTCCTGACTGACTGACTTACTGACTCATCAACGCCCAGCCCAAACCCTTGGACCTAGAAAGCTGAAATTTTGCACAGAGGTTCCCTTTATAATTTAGACAAGGAATAAGGAAGGACTTTTCGAAATTCAACCCCTAAGGGATAAATAGGGGATGAAAGTTTGTATGGAAAATCGACATTTTCACGCGGGCGAAGCCGCTGGCAATAGCTAGTCAGGGAATAATAGCGGAGGAGTAGGAATAACATTTTCTCTTTCTTTTCAATTCCCTCCATATAAGCAGGAGACATAATAGAACAAGTCATAAAGGGACGCACAATACTACTGAGTTAAGCCCAGTTGCCCTTGCACCACGCACAAATATTGCTTCAAGCCTGGGCAGAGAACTTCTTAGAACCAAACCACATTGTCTAAGTGGCATTAGCGCCCTGCACACGTACAGTTCGGACCGCGGGAAACACCACGCGCCGTTCCATCCCTCGCTCCAAACTGTACGTGTAGATGTTCGGATCTAACAGTCCGATCTGGCACCTCGACGCGAGTGCATGTCTCACAGTTTTACGAGCGCATCACGTATAAACGTAAATTACAAAAATGGCGGTTTGGAGCGTCGAAGCTATCACAGAGTTCATTCGTTTGTACCGTGAACATCGTATTCCTTTACCCACACTCGTCGTTTTTTTCGGCTTTATGCTAACTACAAATCCAGCTAACGCGATGACCAACCGATCGTCCATTTTTCTTACTACTGTGTAAAAAACTTTTAAAAGCTATAACGTTCCACGCGCCAGTCCAAACTGCAGTCCAAACTCTTGAAAATTAATTTACACGCACAGTTCGGAACGTTTGTCTAATTATGTAAGTTTCGTCGGCAATCCAAACCGTGAATGCATTTTTAATCGTAATTAGCACAACGGTTTGATCCGCAGTCCAAACCGTACAGATCTAACTGCTGTTTGGAACGCAGTCCAAGATGCGCGGTCCGAACTGTACGTGTGCAGGGCGCTATTGATTTACATTTCACCTTTTTTTTGGGTGGGGAACATCAAATAACCCCTCCCCCTCTTGGGCAGAGCAAAAGGGAATGTCAGACTTCTACTGACTAAAAACCACCCATGTTACTTCTTAGCCCTTTATGTCGAGGCCGCAGTATCTCTTGCGAACAACCCGCAGCCCCGACGGGATATACATTTCACCTTAGAATTAATTAAAACCTAACCCCAAACGGTCTCAATACATCCCACGCTCATGTACCACGTTCAGGTATACTTCCCACCTCGTGGCCGGTCCTCATTCTTTATTCATCATCGGAGCCTGTTCAATTAATGTAACATCCTTCAACAGTTCTACCCTTGTCAATCAACGTCTATTTCGTGTCCTCACATCCCATTTTAAATCTATCCTTTTGTTTGCGTCATAAGTAATTCTTCTTTTCTAAACATGTTCAGGTCCCCTGTGGAGTCTTTCAATCAGTTGCGGTGGGGACCTTAGTTTTCGGGTGCAGGTTTTTTACAGGCGATTGCCCGATTGATGGGTATTCATTTTCTTGTGTTTGCGTTATTTATTTGACAGGCGGAGAAAGAGAGAAAAAGAGCAAGCGATAGTGGCTTTTTTATTTGGGAAAATTCAAATTATTTTTAGTACTTTTCGCATGGTGATAATGGAGAGACTAGCGGAAAAATCGGACATTACTGAAAAAGATAACAAACTATGTCACCTTTAATTAATTTCATGCAAATAAAGTATCTTGAACGACAATGACAGAAAAGCTATTTGATCAGTACCTACTACAGTTTCTTTTCATAATAAAATATTTAAAAAGTAACAATGTACAAAACATAAAAGAAAACGGTACAAAATACGAACAACATAAATAAAAAATCACATGCATAAAATACCTAGTATCTAACTTATTCATGGATGCAAATGTAAAAAATCAAAGGGTTTTTTGAAAGCGATCCCTTGAAGCATATTATAGTGACGAAAAGTAAACAGAAGGGTAAATAAGAGGATGGCTCTAAGGGGATGAATCTTCTCATACAATGCCGGAGGTCAGTTAGGGTCACATTTAATATACTCCCCAAAATGTTGTATTACCCTCTAAGGGATGCTACTTGGGTAGCATCGCAGGTAACTAAACTATATACTTTTGTGTAGTGTAAGCCAAAATTATGTAGACAGCAAAAAATATATTTTTGTTTTGATGAATGAATTTACGCGTAAAATCAAGACTGATAAGATAATAATATAATTATCTTTCAGGCAACTTACAAATAAGAGGTACACGTTTAATTGGATTAAATCTGAAATTCAAATTATCCTTAGATCTACACGTGTGAACAGTAGGGCTATTGCGTATCTTTTTAATGTCAGTAGCTATCATAAGTGTTCATAAATCTGTAAATTGGCTATGGTTTGGTAATTTTTTTTTAAACTTTTCATTTGACAGTTATTTGATAGACACTATAATTATTATGTTAGCCACTGTCATTAAAAGTTAAGCAATAGCCCTGCTGATCATAATACCCTATGTATGATGATAAATAATATTTCAGGTGTAGGTTGATATAAGGCTCCTTTCACGGCCGCGTTTTTTATTTCCTTCAACTGACTATTGTCGTTCTGCAGGTGACACTTGTGATGCGATCAAAATCACTTATTTTCATTTGTTTTCTCGGTATTCGTCTTACGGTTGCAAGTGACGTTTTGCTTGAGAATTTAAAGCTGAAGCTGCTACGACACGAGAAGAGAGGAAATGTGTTGTAAATCACCGATAGAATTTTATAATTTTCATTATTCATCTCCGATTACCTTTTATTTAGTGGAAACTGTTGAGCAGAGAGGAAAGGAGATAATAGCCAAAGCTAAGCAAGCTAATAATAGCCAAAGGAGACGAGAAGAGACGAGTGTAGTGAGCGGTGTGATCACATCTTCACTTGTCTCCGCTTTGATAAAGTCTTATCTGTGCCCTAAGCTTGTGGCCGACTGGTTATTGTTCAATGTGGGTGGCGTTCCGAACTGTGCTATTGCATTAAACCCTTGTGTCGGTTTCCGCTTGGAATTCTAATTAGCAGTGTGCGCATACGTAATAATCTGTTCTCACGATACGAATTTCCATGCTAAGCGTTTGAATTACAACCTGCAAAGCACGGCGGTAAAATATCACGTGCAGCGGGACTAGGTTTATTGGGTGATTACGTGTAATTTCCCAATAGGAAAACGATGATTATTCGTTTCTAGCCAGGTGTGAATCTAATTTTGTAATAATCATGTTTTATCAAAAAGAGTCCAACGAAGTTTACCACCCGCATGGTGGATTACAGCCCACTCCTCTCCTAGAGAGGAGGCCTCAGTCTCTGCAGTGGGAACATTATAGGCTAATGATGATGATGATCAAAAAGAGATGTATTTCTCTATGGAGATCTCCATTTTTACTTCAACTTTCTGACTAACTGACCGAAAACTTGACGATTCAAAAGTGCGTGTAAATTGTTTAATTGACATAAGTGCTCTTTGAGTTTATGTTTTGAGCTTAGCAAATGCAGTAAAAGAGCTCATGGAATAAATTAGGTGAGGCCTTTACCCACAGTGAGACAGTAACAGGCTAAAATGCAATCGTTATGGTCTCATCAACCTAAAGACAAAGAAAGTATTCCTCCTGTTATCAATAAAAACGACTATCAAACCAAACTATAACTTCTACAACACTTCACACCACCATTCTAAACTCATTTAAACAAACAGAACATTTGAACACATTAAAAACAGTTCTCTGCGAAAAATTTCCATAACATTATTTTATGTGGCCTCAAGTGTAAAGAGATGGTGAAATGAATGTCGCCAGTGGAACCATAAATCCTTAAATATTAAAACTGGCGTGGCAGTGACCATAGCTACGACGTGGAATAATGAAGATATTCAACATGTTTGTGCTGTGTCGTGAAAAGGGGTGCACTTTGTTGCTGATTTTTTTATGAAAATAAAACGGTGTCTTGTTTTGTGTTTAACGTTTGTTTTTTTATCGGTTCTGGTTTTGGTTTGCTTTTTTTTGTGGTCTTGGGTTGAACTTATTTTTTTGTCTTTAATATATATTCTATTATACAGTACAAGTGAGTTATATATTAAGTTGCTGTTTGGTAAAATGATGCATCTTTACCTCATTACAAACGCAACTTTTAAGTCTCGATTTTTTAGAAATAAATGTTGCCCTACTTTAGGAATTTCACCTGTATTGTGAGTGCATTAACAATTTTATTATTATTAGCCTGTAATGTCCCACTGCAGGGCAAAGGCCTCCCTTCCCTCCTTCCACTTTTCGCGATCTAGTGCGATGATAGGCCAATCCTTTGAGAAGGAATCCAGCTCATCCCGTCATCTCCTTCTGGGCCTGCCGCGTTGTCGTTTCCTGCTGGTTGGTGTCCACTGAGTGGTAATTTTTGCCCATTGCTCCTCCGACATGCGGCAGATGTGACCAGCCCAGTTCCATTTCAACCCAGCAGCTGTATTGCCAGCATCGGCTATTTGGGTTTTCGAGCGAAGTATAGTGTTTCTGATGCGGTCCGTGAGTTTGACACCCAGTATAGCTCCATAGCTCGTTGGCAGACCCCAAGTGCGGACTTCTGACGTTTTGTAAGCGACCATGTTTGCGTTCCATAGGTGAGGGTGGGGAGAATGCACATGTCCATGAGCTTTCGTTTAAGAGAAAGAGGGAGTGGTCCCTTCATTAAATGCTTCATCGACCAGTAGCTCTTCCAGGCATTTTGGGTGCGTCGAGCAACTTCTTTATCTTGTCTTGCCTGGAAAGAGACTATCTGGCCGAGGTATATATATTCATGGACATATTCATTAACTCAACTCAACTCATATTCATTAACTAATTCATTAACAATCATTCTTTTTTATTTAATTGATTTAACTTCATCTAGAAAATATGGAATTTTCTCCATTTCTTCAATGTAGAATTAAACTTTAAGCAAATTGAAAGAGTCGTTCAGTGGCCTTCTTAGCCGTCTAGACGTCAAAAAGACGAAAAACTGAAACCAATTTTAAATTTCTTAGACCTAATAATATAATAATTTGGTTTCTCGAGTGATCTTATCATTTAATTTACCAAGTAACAATGCAATAATACTTGAAAAAGGTAATTTTCATTTCGTATTTTATGCTTGCAAATAATACTCACCATAGTCTCTTTAAAAAATACCAGCAAAATAAAATTGGCGACTTAATATGTCAAAGAAACCTTTAATATATTTTAAATTAAGCAACAATCATATTCTTCATAAACAAACGTACCTGAAGTATCCACTTCCAAGATTTGGTCCGCTCTTGAAAAATAATTCGTGAGTACAAAAGTTGAGAATCAAAGAAGGCTCTTAGTGAATTAATTTTATTGCCTCAAAAATTCAAAGTAAATGACTTTTTTTAAGAAATAAAAGATATAAGATTTTTCAAATTTCATTTTTCGCTTGCAAATCCATCGCTACGGTTGAAATTAGAAACGTAATTAAATTAGAAGATTATTTTCTTTTAAGCAATTTGTTGTTGGTTGAGCTTTGTTTAAAATTGGCTAGCTGGTTGTTTACACTTTTAATTCTGAAAGCGTTAGTAATTCTAAGAGAAAATATCAATAACACTGAATAATAATTATGGTAGGTACATTTTTCGTGTTTACTATTTGTTTTGAGTTTTAGAGATTTCCGTGCTATGAACGTATTATGAAACGCGTACAGTACCAACAGATCGGATCAGTGTCAATAGATCGGTGAAAACATTGAGATTTGTGTACTACATGGAACTTAAATAAGTATAATGTGTGAATGGAAAAGTAGTCTAAATCCATAGAAGTAATAAATATTTTTATGCCTAAATGATAAATCATTACAAAAACGTACACACTCGGTTACACATAGGTACCTACAGGCAGGTACAAAAGTAACCTTGTTTTGTACTATCATTTAAAAATTTCTTCAGCTGACTTCAAAGTAAAAATAACCCTTGGTATAATAAAATGACAGGAAAAACATTTGCTCAAACGATTACTTTGTTCTTTGCGTGGGAAGATCGGTAAGTAGTCAGCTTTCTTTTAATCCCAAACTCAAGATTTACGAAAAACATTTTCGCTCCAAATTACCGTTTTAATATTACCAGAAATTTTAAACCAAAAATATCCTTGAAAGCCGCATCAATCAAATTAAATGACTACCTTAAAATGAGCAGGTAAAAGGTAAAATACATTTGTTGTACATATTTTTACGTCAAGAGTTACGAGTTTTGGTTAGCAGGAAAGCAATAAAGGTATATTAAGGCTTCGCATAATAGGGTGTGTGTGGCATCAGTCATTCTGTCGCGTAGAACGTTGGATATTTTCAATCTGCCACGTTCGTTTGTACGTGTGTCGCGTCATCATTACGCTTTATTAAAGCGCTACAAGCGCTGACTTCCAACGAGGTGGGAACATACCGCACTGTCTGATGTAATGGATAGGCTGGTATGATCGTTTTTGGATTGTGTTAAAAGTGTTTTTGAAGGTTTGTCGTGATACCCGTTTATTATTGTCATGATACCGTTTGGTGCGGACATCATGTGGGTCGAAGATAGTCTTACCGCGTGATTTACATGCGAGCGACTGCCTATCTGACCTCCACAACCCAGTAAATATTGCATAATACGATATTCCTTGGCTTATCAAGGTGTACCCTACAAGTAGTACGCGTTGTCCGACTTTGGGTTACTGACTACGTGTAACGACTGTCAAAGTACTATAAATGACAGCAGGACCAACGGTTTAAGATACTTTTCGATGCACGAAGCCTACCCTAAGCAAATGCGGCTGAACCTGGAGTTCGACCAAATGAAGATACACGATCTCTTTTAGCGAAGAATATCAATGAATAGAATACCGACTGAATATTGGATTTTTATTGCTGAGTGAATTACATAAACTCTGATGTGTCTATACTTATGAGTCAAACAATCTCCGCGTTAGTCATATTCCACATTTCGCGCGGGTTTCCCTTCATTGTGGCCAGAGCAGAGATTAAATTACTTTGGCAAGTAAACTAGTCGGTGAAAGAGATTCAGAAACTTCAATCAATAAATCAAGATAGATATATAATACTAAACAAATTTGTTTTTACATTGCGATTACCCTATTCTGTATTTGGCAATAAAGTAAAAACACATTTTCTTTCCTAAGGCATAAAAATACATTCTCACTGTCAGGGAAAACAAATATTGAAGTAATTTACGGAAAACTTGAAGAGAACCTGTGGGACCTGTTAGAATGATTGATTGAGTACTTAGCCTTAAACTTGTGATACAATATAAATAAATAAATGCTTCATACTGAAGTTCCCTTGGTACCAAGTTATTTTTTACTTTCAGAAGTACCTCATTTAATGTTGCTAGGTTTTGGTGATAAAATTGTTGTATTAAAGGTCCTGTAACTATTAAATTAATTATGGAGCTTTTAGCTAAATAATAACATCTGATTGGAGCAATCTTCAGGTTAAGCCGCGCTTGCGTAGGTTGCTCTGTGAATGGGAGACCACCTATAACATACAGAGTTTCCTGAATGCAAAAGCACGTTAAGCCGTTGGTCACGGCCATCATTAAAATTTGTAGAACTAGACAGATATAGATGATAATAATAAACTAAACGCATTACTTTGTGTTTTATTTCATCACCACTGCTCTCAAAACGGTAAAGGAAAACATCGTGAGGAAACTAGCATGTCTTAGAACCAAAATATTCGAAGACATGTGACATTACTAATCCGCACTGGGCCCGCGTGGTAGATTATAGCCCATCCTTCTCTTAGAGAGGAGGCCTGAGTACCAGCAGTGGGAACATTATAGGCTGATGATGATGATGAATTGATGAATAAAATAAACAACTTCAACTCATGATACCACTATATTGAATGCAGTTTGAATATTCCAGTAAGTCGACACAATCAACGAGACAATTAATTCTTTCATGATTCATTTTCAGTTTAACAGAGCTTCATTTTAGTCGAAAGACACTGCGCATAGGCTTTTATTTTGGATGGCGCGTGGCGGTTAGACACCAAATAACTCCGCTCCGCCGGGCGGAGCGGTACGGAGTGTCAGACTTCTACTGACTAAAAATCACCCATGTTCCTTCTAAGCCCTTTGTGTCCGAGGCCGTGGTATCTCATTCGAACAACCCGAAGACCGTCAAACAGAACAGCCTCGTTGTAGAACGGACAGATGGTGAACGAGCCCATTACTTACAGACTCGCGCCCACGCTTACAGTGGCTGGAAGCCATCACGTGGCACCCGACACCTGGAACGTCTCCGGCAGCGGCTGGGACAAGACGATCTCTTTCTTTCACGTTCCGGCACCTCCTTCGCTAGCATCACTGCTTTGCAGAAGGTGGCGACAGCGTCCCTATCCCTCTCGCTCTGGACCATGACTTGTAACAAATCTACTGAATTTAGAAGAAATAAAAGGTTTTAGACTTGAACATTATAATAAATTTAGGGAGGAGTAAAAAATACAATAGGAGTTATAAAAGGCACACTCTCAGAAGGGAGGAGGGAGGTTTTAAAAGAAGAACGTTAGCTTTCAGTTTATCCACAAGAGAAGATCCTCAGTGTCACGGCAGTACAGGTCACTCGGGTAGAAGTATTGGAGGTCCTCTTGGCGTCAGCGTAGCGTCTCTCGCTCGACACCAGTATTGGAGGTCCTCTTGGCGTCAGCGTAGCGTCTCGCTCGACACCAGTATTGGAGGTCCTCTTGGCGTCAGCGTAGCGTCTCGCTCGACACCAGTATTGGAGGTCCTCTTGGCGTCAGCGTAGCGTCTCGCTCGACACCAGTATTGGAGGTCCTCTTGGCGTCAGCGTTGCGTCTCGCTCGACACCGTTCCGTTCACTCAATGAACCAGCAGCAGCACAGACCCAGTGAAGACTTAAAGTACAATATGTAGATTTTCAGTTCATTTTTCAGAATTTAAAATAGTGACTTCTTAATTGTCTTATAGACTTGAACCAGGGCCGGACGCGAGAGGTTGTCGCCGCCAATCGCCGCTACGAGATCACGGTGGGGCTCAAGGAGCAGACCTCCACGGTGACTCATCGGATCCCTGTAACCTTGACCAGGTCTTTGGAGCCGGTTGGGTCATCAGAGCTTTATACCATTTTATAAACTCACCCTACATCTTAGTGGGTTGACATCAACGGCGACTCATCCTCCTAGCCTTCATACAGTATTTGGATAGCGACGAAATTCAATAAGAAACTTTATGTTAGCTTAAGCACCGGGAACTCTGAAATCCATTTATTTCTTTAACTTGAAACGGTTAAGTAACACAAATACTGGCCGTTTGTTTAAGTAAAAGACAAAGTTTCTTCAGGTCGAGTGCAAAATACTTGCGGCAATCTTGAAGCTTGTTAGTTAGCCGGGTTTTTTGGGGGTTACCATTTGCATTTTTAATTAAACGTAGTGAGTACATAAACGGACTGTAGATATACAGTGCAAGCCAGATGCAGATGAGTAGAAACAATTGACACTGCTGAGTTTTTACTGCTATCAGTTATCGCGACGCCAAATAGCAATCCCATCACCCCATAAATGTAGGTTTATTGAAGTTCTTAATTAAATAAGGCTGCAGTTCATGTCTTAAATCGTCATCTATCGCGATCTACAACATTTTTACCCGACTACGGCAAAGCCAAAAGGGAGGGTAATGATTTTGGCAGTCAATGTATGTATGTAATGTACCTATGCATGTTTGGGCTTATTCCACTTTTCCCCCCTGTTTGTATGTATGTATGTTCCACCGTAGCGCATAAACTGCAGAACGGATTTTAATAGATGAGGTGTCAATAGATTTGTAAGAATAGCCTGGGTTACAAAAAAATTATATAGCCTATCTATATAAATTTTATCAGTTTTTGTATGACGGAATTTAAATGTCAGATTCATGCCTCAAAAAAAAATTATTTGTGATAATCATAACATGTTTGGTATCAAATGAAAGGTCTTGGCGAGCACATTACAAATAATTATGTTTATTATATTATAGTTTCAGTCAACATACACGTTTAGAATGCAGTCAAAAAGTTAACCGCGGTTTGTAGTCGGGTTTTAGTTTTTAAACTTGTTTCTTATAAAAAACGATACATGGTTCATTAAAATTTGTTTTCGTTCGTAAGAAGGGAATATTAGGGAAAGCGCAATGACCGCTATTGACATCTTGATTGGCAGCAACTATAGATTGTGTTTATTTAGATGTAACTACACTGTACTCAGGGTTCAAGAAATCTTCTCGATAACCGAAAAAAAAAACTGCTCTACCTACAACTGACAAAGTATTAATATTACGAGTCTTTGGTCAACTGGACACACTCGAATTAGACTCAAAGTGGATCAGTAGAACAAATCACATTTGAATTAGTGTTTATTTCATAGTTTTGTAGTGAGTCCAGTTGCAAGCGGGACCAGTTGAATTTAATTTTCAACGACTTGTCATAATTTTCAGAAATTCTTTGCTTCTCTGAGATTTACCTTCCTTCAGATAAATAGGGTTCAAACAGGTAGGCCGAGCCGTTGTTACTAGGAACGTCACGTGTGGGAACCGCCATAACGCAATTATAAGGGTTCCAGTACTTTTGGGGTCCTAGGAATGCTGAATAAGTTATTTCGCTAGACTTGATATTGGTACCAAAAATAAAACCTTTTTAGGACTAGGAGTTGAAGAATAAAATCTTTCAAACATTTATTTTGCAGAAAATTGTTTTTGTGTTAAATTCAATATTTGACGATTTCCTGTATCCGAATCCCTGAATTGATTTAGTTATTTTAAACATTTGGCAGAAACAGTCAAATATTTTAAGTTGCTAAACGTGAGGCAAGCCAGCGAAAAATATCACATTTTCTACTGCCTCATACTGTCAAAAAGCCAAAAACAAACAAGTAAAAAATAGCCATAAACAAGACCAACTCATGCTATAAGCAAAATGCAAGCATAACCATTGAATCCCCTACATTCATGCTACTGAATGAAAGAATGTAATTTTTCGACGCGCGATATTAATATTTGCTAAGGTTTAATTTTGCTATTCAATTAACTAGTTTGCTACAGTTTAATTAAGTCCAATATTGATCTAAATGAAAGTGGAGCTTGTCAACTCGAGTGGAATGAATGAAGTGCTCATAAGGTTCTTTGCAGTGTAAGTGCTATTAGATATGTACACATGTTGTACACACTTGTCTCTTTATTACTGTGCCATCTGACTCTTTTATGAATAGAATTTATTAGGAGAGTAACTCTAGAGTTTCTTGCAGTTTCTTCTTCATAAGAAACGACCAACCCGAACGGTGCATTTTAGTCAACGTTTTGTAGGTGCCCATGTAGGCCTTTGTGAAATAACATATTTTGATTTGATTACTGGTACACAACCACAACAGACAGACAACCAGTCTTACTAAGTAGCATCATATTACCCAATACTAATAACCTTAAATAGTATGTAAATTATGTAGGTACATTACAAATTAAGATTATTTTGATGAGGCTGACTTGCCTATAAGGATAAAAGCCTTCTTTAAAATAAAGATTAAAAAAAAAAAGATTATTTTAAGATTTATCGAAGGCTTCGATTATTGAATACTTAAGTGTTTATATTTTAAGATTATATTTTGCCTGAATGTCTGGAGCATCGTCTATCAAAGTCGGTTCTTAAGTTGCTTATACAGGGTGGGCCAAAAATTTTTGCACTTTTGAAACATGAATAGAAATAAAACTACAAATGTTATTTTGTTGATAATTTATTTAACGTAATAACTAAAGGGTGGGCCAAAAATTTTTGCAAATAGAAACACTAGATTTTTTTGGGAAACGTTCGAGGGAGGGGCGCGCAGGTGGCGGGAAACTGTGCGCCACTTCATGCAATTTTAGTTACGATGGAGCGCTTCACGGGACAACAGCGTGCTTTTTGTGTAAAACAAATTTACAAAAACAATGATTCCTACGTTACTGTACGACTCCTGTTTAGAATTGATTACGGATTATGCCGTGTAAGTGAGTGTCAAAGTGTTAATTTGATCCAAGCTTGAGTCGAGAAGTTCGAGCAAACGGGATCGAAAATGAATATTAAACAAACAGGGCGGCCACGATAAAACGACAGCATGGGGTGCCATATCATCAAAGGGCATTGGTCCGTATTTCTTTGAAAATAATCAAGGAAATAATGTAATTGTGAATTCAGCGGAATACGTCAAGATGTTGCAAGACTTTTTGACGCCGTAGTTGCATGAATTTCAAGGGTACAACAGCAGGACTTGGATGCAACAAGATGGAGCAACATGCCATACGTCAAATGTGAGTTTACCGGTAGTTAAAGAAATGTTTCTGAACAAATTGATTTCTCGCAGGGGTGATATCCCATGGCCTCCGAGAAGCCTGGACCTTAAACCATGCGATTTTTTCTGGTGGGGATACCTGAAAAGTCGAGTGTACCTTAATAAACCGACGACAATATCCCAATTAAAACAAAAAATCCACGAGGATACCTATAACCGCGATCCCCCGCAGCATGTGTCAGCGAGTTTTCCAAAATTTGCGTAGTCGATTGCAGGAGTGTTAACAACGAGGCAGCGCACATTTGGACGATGTTATTTTTAAATAATAAATTTCATTAAATGGTTATTACGTTAAATAAATTATCAACAAAATAACATTTGTAGTTTTATTTCTATTCATGTTTCAAAAGTGCAAAAATTTTTGGCCCACCCTGTATTTAATGAAATTTATTATTTAAAAGTAACATCGTCCAAATGTGCGCTGCCTCGTTGTTAACACTCCTGCAATCGACTACGCAAATTTTGGAAAACTCGCTGACACATGCTGCGGGGGATCGCGGTTATTTCCTCGTGGATTTTTTGTTTTAATTAGGATATTGTCGTCGGTTTATTAAGGTACACTCGATTTTTCAGGTATCCCCACAAGAAAAAATCGCATGGTTTAAGGTCCAGGCTTCTCGGAGGCCATGGGATATCACCCCTGCGAGAAATTAATTTGTTCAGAAACATTTCTTTAACTACCGGTAAACTCACATTTGACGTATGGCATGTTGCTCCATCTTGTTGCATCCAAGTCCTGCTGTTGTACCCTTGAAATTCATGCAACTGCGGCGTCAAAAAGTCTTGCAACATCTTGACGAATTCCGCTGAATTCACAATTACATTATTTCCTTGATTTTTTTCAAAGAAATACGGACCAATGCCCTTTGATGATATGGCACCCCATGCTGTCGTTTTATCGTGGCCGCCCTGTTTGTTTAATATTCATTTTCGATCCCGTTTGCTCGAACTTCTCGACTCAAGCTTGCATCAAATTAACACTTTGACACTCACTTACACGGCATAATCCGTAATCAATTCTAAACAGGAGTCGTACAGTAACGTAGGAATCATTGTTTTTGTAAATTTGTTTTACACAAAAAGCACGCTGTTGTCCCGTGAAGCGCTCCATCGTAACTAAAATTGCATGAAGTGGCGCACAGTTTCCTGCCACCTGCGCGCCCCTCCCTCGAACGTTTCCCAAAAAAATCTAGTGTTTCTATTTGCAAAAATTTTTGGCCCACCCTTTTGATGGATTTGGTGTTAAAGCTTCTCCACGTGTTTATATTTAGTTAGAATATACTTCCTTGCTTTTATGCTATTCATTTTAAATAATTTATTTATTTTATTTTATTTCTTTTAAGGAAACTTACAGCTAAAACATTTATAGTAAAACTACCATGTAGAGGAAGGCATAATAATTAGCATTCTACCTGATTTATTTTGAAGGTTGATGATAATCATTAATGTTTCCCTAAATTTGTTTGGTTGGATACAATACATCTATATAAAGAGAGAAGTCCTGACTGACTGACTGACTGACTGACTGATTGACTGATTGACTCATCAACGCCCAGCCCAAACCCAACCTAGAAAGCTGAAATTTTGCACAGAGGATCCTTTTATAATGTAGACAAGGAATAAGGAAGGATTTTTCGAAATTCAACCCCTAAGGGAGTTAAATAGGGGATGAAAGTTTGTATGGAAAATCGTCATTTTCACACGGGCGAAGCCGCTGGCAAAAGCTGTTTTGTCTGTTTAGACATCTTGCTTATTGAGTAAATAGCACACCGTAGCGTAGGTATGAAAAGTGACATCCAAAAATGTCATCTCTTGGGTATTGTTATTTAGTTGAGTTGTTTACGATTACTGACTGCATCCCATGTTTAAATAAATACTTTCAATAGGATAACCCACTGAAACTGAGGGCAGATTTTATATGCAATCCTATTGGTCAATTTTTCTCTATTTCTCCGTACCGCAGCCTGGCTGCGCTTAAGTGGACAGACAGCCTAAGACGGGTACACACAGATCTGTGTGTTTGATTCCTTAAATGACTATCCCAAATATAAATCTATATTATGAGATGATTCCTGGCCAAGATAATGTCTATCTTTGGGAAGTGATTTCAACCTCTATTCGTTCCGGTATTTCTTCTCAAAGTTCTATTAGAACCACATGGTTCATCTAATTTTATAAACATTCGTTCACTCGTGTGTCACAAAGTTAAATATTATATCGTTATTAAAAACATTACGCCTTTTTCTTTTCACTTAAAATCAAGTCATCGTTTTCCTTTTCATTAATTTCTCGTTTATTAAAAAAAACTCAACTCATGTGTGTTTCAAAAGTTTTAATATTCGAAATATTGTACAGCGCATTCCGTCATTCATCACAGCGCCGATATCAGAACGGTCAAATGCACTCACTACAAAACTGATTGATTATTTTCTACTATAAATCGTACAAAGAGAAATAAGGGAAAACTTGGAAAATACTTGACAATGACTGGTTGTTTTCTTTGATCTTTGTTCTATTCGAGTTATAATGACATTATTATTTTTAAAAGAGACAAGCTTTTTGCCCGCAGTTGTGCTCTCTTTAGGGCTGGACTGCACTGAAGTGGAGACGAGACAAGAGAACAAGAGATTTGTCGTAATTGATATATAAGGCCAGCCTCCACACCAGACAGTCACAAGTGGAGACAAGAACAGAGAAAGCGGTGTGGTGTGAGTGACGTAAGGTATGCGGTGTGTTGTGTGCGGTGAGTAGTGTGTTGTGAGCAGCGTGCTGTGTGCTGTGAGCGTTGTAAGGTGAGCGGTGTGCTGTGTGTGTGTGTAACTGCTTCGTTAGTGGTTGGTAGGCGAACCACAAGCGCGACTAATGATCCAGATTCCAGGATTACAAGCAAGATCTTATGTAGATGTATAGAAAAGTAAATCAAAAGACCCACATTAAAACCATTCATAACTTAGACATAAATGAAGTAGGTAAGACTCTTCAGTTGTCACCGCGTCGGTAAGTTCTTCAATATCCTGAAACATAAGTAAAACTTCAGGTCCTAACTTCCATTCACAAACTCACGAACTTCCAGCTTTTGAAAGATGGATATTCACCGAATATTTCAGTTTCTCAAGAACACATTTACAAATGGACCTAACTGTAGTTACTATGGTCCTTAAATATCTTAACGTGGAGCTTCTTTAGAATATTATTATGTTTTAAGAAATAACTTTAATATGTAGTCAAGTATTTTCTTACTAGGTAAGAGCCTACTAAAAATTATGTCTTACAGTTTTAGATTAGGGCCTTGTTGTTATTTTATTTTAACCATTTTAAGGATAAACGTCATGCTGCAGGTTGTTCAAAAGAGATACCACGGCCCCGGACTCAGAGGGCTAAGAAGGAACATGGGTGGTTTTTAGTCAATAAAAGTCTGACTCTCACCCCCAGAAAAACAAAAAAAAAGACTAATCGTCATGTCAGCCGGATGCACGATAACCGCTGAGCACATGTCTCCGGATGGATGGTTGCCGGAAGATAGACGGTGCCGCCGAGACCGGCCCAGAAAGAGGTGACGAGAGGCTCTTGAAAGAGCTAATTCAGTAAATCGGGGGAGGCGTTTGCCCAGCAGTGAGACTGTACAAACTAATAAAAACACAAAAAAATAAAACCAATGCGAATTACCATAATATTAAACAAATTATTCTTCTTAAACTTAAAAATAAAGTACCTACAGCCTACATCACTTTATTTTGTCATGTAAACAAAACAGCCCACGTAAGCTTGAATAAATTTGTTTAAGATATTTTGGAGAGGGTTGCGTTTGCGCTAAGCGGCTGAAAAATAGCTTCCGAACAAAGTAATAAAGCCCCGACCAATCGATTGAAAGAAAATACGAGTTTCCGCCAAATCTCGGTGAAGATACGAAAGGATTCTGTGGAAATCTCTCGCGGAGACGAACTTGGTAACTTGTGAATGGGGACTGATTGAAAAAACAAATAAGGAATGTGTATTTTTAAATACTGCTATCGTTTTTGCTTTTGTTTTGTCTGATTTACTTCGTTTTGTTTGTTTGTTGTGGGCTTGTTTTGTTTATGTTTTTGCTATATTGCGCTCTCTTGTTGTAATCCTTACAATTACTACAGCTAAATGATTTATACTATCAACATATTAAAATATTATTTAAATAATCCAACCGTTACCTAGTAAAAGTTTCAAAGCTTCGTGTTTCAGTAATAATTAAATCTCCGCTTACTTTTGTTTCGTAAATTAATCTAGAATCTAGACGAAATTCCACTATCCGTTCAATTGTTTTGACTTCGTAAAACTACTGACGCAATTACTAGACAATTTTTGGAATTTGTCTACTTGATAGCTTTATCTAAAAGGTATTTAACAATGTTTTGACGTCTTAACTGAGGATAAAATTAATTTAAAATGTTTAAGCTGGAGTCTTGAATAAAGACTTCTGTAAGTTTTTGATGTTAATTGACATGATGAGTCTGTATAAATACACAACAGAAAATGAAACACAATTTTAGCCCATTTACTTTTCAAAAAGAAGTGCACACGAAAGTCCATACATCAATTACTGTGAAACTATCAAACTAAACCAGATGTTTCTATGCATATTCAACCATGATAAATCTTAGACACTTGGTCATCAGACCACAGATTTGGAACACCGTAAATAAACTGACGCATTATTACCATAGGGTAATGCACTATATACGTTCCTGGCTTATTGATTAAATGATCCCTGCTGGTGCGACTGTTAAGCATGCCAAACCTGGGTTTGATTCTCAGGTCAGGCCAACTGATAATAATACATATTATATTTTTCTATTAGGAATATTTCAGTCACAGTCACCAAAAGGTCTGGGTTCATGACTGGCTGATATAAATAGGGTCGCTCCCAATGCCTTTTCTACTACTACTTATACTTAAATATAATTAGCTGAAAATGTGGGTGAACTATAAGCCACCTCTGCATAACCTGCGGATTATAGGCGTGTATATTATATTAAGAAATCATTAACACGACAAAGGATATCTAAAAAAGTAGTTAAAAAACAAAAAAACCCGACTGAAAAAACTGAAAAGCAAAAAACAAACAAATTTTAAATTAAACAAACCTTGGAAGCAGGCGGGGTCCATCCTATTTCAATTCATAATTTAATATTGTCCTTGTTTTTTGCTTTTCAGTTTTTTCAAGCGAGTTTTTTAACAACTTTTTTTTATTTCCAACTTTTTAGTTCTTTTGTGTTTCTTTTTCTATTTTCTATTCTTCGCAGATGATTTAACTTTTGTGTTTGTTTATAGGATTTGTCAAATATACGACACTTATATGTTTAAAAGAAATTCATTCTTTTAAACATATAAGTGTCGTATATTTTTTGTTATCTCCTTTGATACCCTACTCGATGGTAACGGAAAACAAAATTAACTCCTTGATATGGCCCCCAAAATCCTAAATGTAGCCAGTGACACTCGCGCCATCAAGACGAATCTAACGACGTATAATTTATTTGAATCCCTTCATCCGTTTAGCAGTTATGAGCGAACAAAAAGACAGACATACATAGATACACGTCAAACACATAACCCTCCTCTTGGGCTTCGCCGCAGTCGGGTAAAAAGATAAACATCCATCAATTAAAGTCCTTCCCATACCCCAGTTCCAGTAATGACTAAATTAAATTAGCATGCCATGAATTTTTGACTCCATTAGAGAGAAAAAAAGTGTTTCTTAAAGGTGATTACTTTGTTAATGGACGAAAAGTGAAAGGTCTTCACTTTAGAGATTATGGCCTTTTTGTGGACAACAATGGTGAACAAATTAGTCCATGATGGTGTCCGGACTATAATGGTGTTTTTGTGTGTTTAATTTAATAGGTGTGTGAGGTGAGGTTGACTTGTAGTCCACCGAGTAACAGATATAAAAGAGCGTTAGCTTATGGACATGAAGATGATAATTGTTTTACGAGCAGTTTTTTATTTTATTTTTTTGTACCTAATCATCAAATGACTCTACTGCAGACCGGCTCGCAAAGAATCAACTGCGGACTAGACGTCATTAGACCTACTATGCAGATAACTCCTTCAACTTACGCAACCAAATAGACTTGTTCATTAAACAAGACGAAAATAATATTTTGATGTTAATCCCTAAAAACAATTTTGTACTGAACACATGGCACTTTTCGAATACTGAGCGGTATCACCTAAAAACAGTCTACATCTACGTTATCTTGCTGATACATTTTCTGTTTCAATTTATTAATGTGTTCGGATCAACTACCAAGAAAACTTTCAGGTTCACAAATAAAATAACATCAGCTGCTAAAAGCTAAGCTACTTCTATTTGCATCAAAATTTCAGTGACCCATTTTCTATTTTCCTGCGGGAATATGGATAAATCCCATCTCGATCGTGTTGCCTTTCAATATTATAAAAGAAGCGGATTTATACAGCTTTCTGTTTTCTACGAGGTGATAGTGCCTTTGAATAGATGTGTAGTAAAACTGCTAATAAAATATTTTAAGGAGAAACGATGAATGGACTGTGTGAAGGATGATAATAATATGGCTAGAAAGGAGGTGACTGCTGACATGACGAGAAATATAGAAGAAGAAGGCATGTTAGCTACATAGCCTGGCCCACCGCTGCAAAGTTGCATGTCTGTCGGTCTTCTACAGACTGTACTTCGGAGAGTGTGGAATAAGCTCGTGGAACTCTTGCTCCACGAGCTTATTCCACCATCGCCCTTCTTCCATCGAGAGACTAGGCGTACTGCGGGTTATCACCCATACCTTATCGATGTTCCACACATTCGTACGAAGCGTTTTGTTAAGTCTTTCATTATTTGTACAGCCAACGAGTGGAACACCCTGCCTGCGTCGGTATTCCCGAGTTCATATAACCCCAATCTATTTAAGTCGCGAGTAAATAGGCTTCTTCTGGGTAAGCTCGTTCCATCGTCAACCTCATCTCTGCCCTTAGGGCAAGATTGAAGTCAAGAGTAAGCCCATATAAAATAAAATAAATAAATAAAATGTTAGGAAGACCCCAAATAAGTTGGGATAAAGGCAAGAGAATGATGATGGTTTTATTTTAAGTAGGTGAAAATTAAATAATATGTTTATTAGTTTTTTATGTAGGAGTAATATCTATCCAAATAAAAAAAAAACACCGATAGAAAAGTACATTATCTTTATTAGTGGGTGCTATGTGCATTATATTATAATATAATGCATATTGGCATAGCTGTCACAATTTTGTGGACGAAGTTGCAAATAATACAGACAGCACGGGTCTCGCCTTCATGGGATTCAATGGATGTAATATGGGTGAAATGTGGGTATTCTTTTAAGTAGACCTCTGCCTAACCCTTTAGGGATTACATGCGTGATTTTATGTACCTATGATAAATGGATGTTGGCGGTTTTTGGTTTTTTGTATTAATATCTATTTTGTCTAAGATGACTTGACTATATGTGGTTTGTATCCCCATTTTCCCAGATAATAATAAATGCATGTAGTGTGTTTACAGTTAATTTATTAATGCAAGTTAATAACTGAACGAACGGCTTGACGTAGTTTTATTAAAAAGAGCAGCTCTTTATAAACTGTTTAATTAATGAGGTACCGATCAGTGAGGAAGCATTATTTTTATAAGATTTCTTGAACAGGGTTCATTTTCTATTAAAGTTAAACAGCTGGCCTTTTTACAGGAGAGAAGAATGCGATGAGAATTTTTGCTTATATATTATATTCATAGTGAAGTTAACAGGAATGGATATTAATATGTCTACCTACGTGAAGCAAGGTCTTTTATTTTGTTTTATTATAATCTATGTTTAGGTTCATGATGTTAAAGTTTATCGATTATAGTGGTATCGACATGTGATGCCAAAGAATGAGGAAAATGTAGTCACGAAAATATTGAGATACATGGAAATCAAATACACGCAAATTGTTGACGTGGCTCAAAAGGCTGCCATACTTAAATGGGACTGGGCAGGACATATCTGTCGCATGCCGAACGAGCTGTGGGCCCGTAAAGCTCAGGATTGGTGCCCTGAAACAGTTACACGAGGTCGTGGCAGACCACGTAGGAGATGGCGGGACGAACTGGATGTCTTCCTTGAGAATTGGAGAAACGTTGCCCAGAATCGCGACCGTTGGAAGGAATGGAGGGAGGCCTTTGCTCAGCAGTGGGACAACATAGGCTAGCTATAATAATAATAATGGAAATCAGAGTAGAGAAATACCAAAGAAACGATGGATGGACTGTGTGAAGGATGACGTGGTTAGAAAAGAGTTGACTGCTGAGTCGACGAGTAATAGAGATGAGTGAACGAAGAAGACATGCTGGACCGACCACTAATAAAATAATAAAGATAAAGGCAAGAGATTGATGCAGACGTCCAAGTTGAATAAAGTGAAGTAGGGAGACAGTGTTTAATTTGCTATTCGCTAAAAGGACAAACAAAAAAACCGACCAAGAGCGTGTCGGGCCACGCTCAGTGTAGGGTTCCGTAGTTCATATTGCATTCAAGTTCAAAATGATTTTCCTAGAAAGTCGTTATAAAGTTCTGTTTTTCAGATTTTCTAAACTTATGGTTCAAAAGTTAGAGGGGGGGAAGACACATTGTTTTTTACTTTTGGAGCGATTATTTCCGAAATTATTGACATTATCAAAAAATAATTTTAGTAAACCCCTATTCATTTTTAAATACCTTTCCAACAATATATCACACGTTAGGGTTGAAATTAAAAAAAATCACTTCCCACTTTACATTTAGGGGGGCTACCCTAATAAAACATTTTTTTCCAATTTTTATTTTACTACTTTGTCGGCGTGATTGATACACATATTGGTACCAAAGTTCAGCTTTCTAGTGCTAACGGTCACAGAGATTAAGCGAGGACAGACGGACGGACAGCAAACATGGCGAAACTATAAGGGTTCCTAGTTGACTACGGAACCCTAAAAACGGTTCAATACTACCTTAAGAAATATACCTACCTACGCCTCATCGCAATAAGCACTTATATCACAGGCAAAACGAAATGCATATAATTTGAGAAACGCGGGTGTAACTATCTACTATCGGAACACCTCTCCTTAACCTTCAGTTCAGGAGTTCATTTGCTTGCATAATGAAAATTCTTCAACGTCTGTTATCCCCTCACTACACTTCGGATACTACAGTATCGAAGGTATTTGGTCCGCTAGTACACCGTGGATACTACAACTTTTAAAAGCTCTAGTCGACTAAATGGCTTCACATGTAAATTAATTATTATGTGGCGACACTTGTGGGAGGCCTATGACCAGCAGTGGCCGTCTTTCGGCTAAAATGATTATATGATGATGATGTAAATTAAAACTTGTGACGAGTTTTCTGGCTCCTCCTATACTAATGACTGTGATGTAAATCTAAACAAATAAAAAAAATCTAATCGTGAATTCGAACAGCGTTCCTTTTCACATCATCAATAATATCGCCTTCCCCATAAAAAAACAGTGATCCAAAACTTCCGCGACGTCATTCACAGCGGTACTAAAATCCAATAATTAAACTTCCCGAAGATAAGCCGAATCTTGAGAACGGCTTTAAACGGGACATTACTTTAATTTCTAATGTCTAATCTTATTCAAATAACGTATTATAACGTCATTTAGAATTCGCGTGTAAAGAGGCGATAAGCCAAAATCAACATTTTCCTCCGCATTTTGATGCAAAACCGAGAACAATTACAAAAGTTGGGTCCGTATTGTTCGAGGTGGTGTTTTGGTATTTGCGGATAATCGCTACGATTAAACGCATGGGATTCGGTGACAGTTTGTTTATGTTATACAAGGAATTCATTATGTTTATGTTTTACGAAAACTTATCTTGCTTCGAGTGTAGTGAGGAGCTTGTGTGTAGTAGAGTTTCAAGGTTAAGCCGCTGTTGCCTAGCCCGGTTTCGGGATGGGTGACCATAATAACATAATGGCTTTCCTTCATGCCTCGGAAAACACGTTAAGCCGTTGGTCCCAGCTGAAGTTTGTAGATCTTTGACAGTCGTTAGAGGCAGTCAGTAGCCCAAAAGTTTGACAAGCAGGCTTGTCAAGGGGTATCAAACTGAGTTGTGGAGGTCATATAGGCAGTCATTCTATGTAAAATACTGGTACCTAATGTTATTGCTTCAAGTGAAGGTATTTCCCTGCAACGCGTCTCATTGTAAGTGATGTTGGTGCGCTCCACTGGCCCAGCTATGAACTTGAGAAAGCCTCATCATCATCATCATTTCAGCCAGAAGACGTCTACTGCTGGACATAGGCCTCCACCAAGTGTCACCAAGTGTCGTTAAAGTCACCCAAAGTGCAACAGAGAGGACTATATCACCATTGCCCTTTAGGTGACTTTAAGCCTTCTGATGAGGCCCATTGTGAGTGAGCACGTTTCGGTACCATAATGTAGAAAACCTATATCGTTTTTCTACGCAGGTCTAGGTACTTTATGGATAGCTCCAGTCATGAAAAAACTTTGCTGCAGCTGTCTGGAGTACCTGGGGTAGTTGCCCAATATCAGATGGGTGTTGACACAATGTCAGATATTGCCGGAAAACTTCTCGGTGCTCGTTGTTGCACGCTACTGATACCTGCATCATCAACATCATGCCATCAGGGACTCAGACCTCCTCTCCAGGACAGGGATAGGCTATAATCCACCACGTGGGCCCAGTGTGGGTTAGTAAATGCCACGTGTCTTCGAATTTTTTGGCTACCTACCCTACCTGCATACCTATAATTAAAATATACAGAAACTCTACGTCTACAGATTTATATTCTGTAATTAGATAATTATTTTTGTAATATACTAAATATATAAACTAAACTAACCTAAAAACAAACTAAATATAAAAGGGCAGAATAAATAAAATAAATAATAAAATAAAATAAAACAATTAAGTACATAACATCACAGGAGATTTTGAAAATACAAAAAAATATGCTATCCTACATTATCGCAATACTTTATAAAAGTTCATTCACATCACTCAGCAGATGAAAGAAAAAGAATTATTAAGTGAGCTCAGTGTTGGTTTTTCACTCTTTGTTTTGTCTTTTCTGGTCGCTAAATGCATTGCGGATTATAGAGGGAGCAAAGAAGAATAAATAAATGCTGTAGACTTAGCTTTCCTTTTTTTATATCAACGAAGCTTTTATTTTTCTTTGTCAAGTGACAAGTGACAAGTGAGTTTGACAAGTGTGCCAGTAGGTATTTATTGCTGTTGATTTCAATTCGTTATTTTTGAGGTCTATTAAGTTTTAAATGTGCATGTCAAGTTTTCTTAAATTTTTGTAATTTTGATTGATAGGAGAAGTGTATTCGAAAGCACTTAGTAGTTAATTTGGGTCTGATCAATAAAAATATTGTGACTCTACACTGCTATTTCTTTGTCTTGCAATGTTATGTATTGTTGAAAATATATTTTACAAACGGGAACATTCGAATTTACTAAAGAATTCTTCTGCATCGAGTATTATAGGTTATAGGCCGCGGTATTTCATTCGAACAACCCGCAGCCCCGACGGGACTTGCGAGATATCTTCCGTGATTATCCATGATTCTGAAAAAGATATCAAGTATGAAAGCTAAAAAACCGGCCAAGAGCGTGTCCCGGCCACGCTCAGTGTAGGGTTCCGTAGTTAGTTACTGGTAAGCATACACACTGTTGTTTCCACCCAAGTTCAAAATGATTTTCCTAGAAAGTCCTTATAAAGTACTACTTTTCAGATTTTTTTCATATTTTCTAGGTTCAAAAGTTAGAGGGGGGGGGGACATTGTTTTTTACTTTTGGAGCGATTATTTCCGAAATTATTGACATTATCAAAAAATGATTTCAGTAAACCCCTGTTCATTTTTAAATATCTTTCCAACAATATATCACACGTTAGGGTTGAAATAAACAAAAAATCACTTCCCACTTTACATATAGGGGGGCTACCCTAATAAAACATTTTTTTTTAATTTTAATTTTACCACTTTGTCGGCGTGATTGATACACATATTAACTGTACCAAATTTCAGCTTTCTAGTGCTAACGGTCACAGAGATTAAGCGAGGACGGACAGACGGACAGACAGACATGGCGAAACTATAAGGGTTCCTAGTTGACTACGGAACCCTAAAATGATGAGTGATCATCTTTTCATCAGCTCCTGTCACTTTGTGTGGTAAACAATACCTACGCTTATGAGTACAGTATAATATATTATTATGACAAAATAATGCTACCAGAGTAACGGTCACCTGTCATAATTTCTGTACTAAACGCTCTGATCTCCCGTATCGCAGCCAAGTTAGTAATAAGCTCGTTATTTGCGTCCATTGTCCTAATGAACACACTCATTTGCTAAAGCTAACATTGGCTCAACTCCTTCATCCATGTAATACCTAGATTGTGGTTTTCATCACAGGAACGCAAGGGTTTTAATAATATTAAAACTAGCTGTTACCTGCGACATTTGTCTGTGTGAAATTATTAAAAACAAAATAAATCTTTTACTTCCCTATTTGAAACGGGTTTGGTTAATAATTTCAAGGGTTTTATGAAATAAGCAGTACCTTTGTGCTCTTCTATTCCTTTTATGTATTTTCCTATTTTTTGTATTTTGTGTGTACAAAAAAAAAAAAAAAAAAAGATGGTAAAAGAAACGACCCTTAGTAAAATGGGATAAGGGCAGGATGACAACGATGAAGCTCGCCACGCTATTCCCAAACCTTTGTAACTCCTGAAAACCAGAAAAACATAGTGGCGACCATTAGAAAAGCCGTCAAAACCGGAGTATTCGTACAGCCAAGGAGTGGAACACCCTGCCTGCGTCGGTTTTCCCGAGTTCATATAACCCCAATCTATTTAAGTCGCGAGTAAATAGGCTTCTTCTGGGTAAGCTCGTTCCATCGTCGACCTCATCTCTGCCCTTAGGGCAAGATTGAGGTCAAGAGTAAGCCCATATTAAATAAATAAAAAAAAGAGTAGTCGAAAAAACATCATTTCCATTTCTTCTTATAATCCCATAAACCAGCTACTGCTAGCCCTTTCCGCGATACGGTATCAAGTAATCAAATACCTAGGTGATTTAAAAAATAAACTCAAAAAACTATATCTGACTGTAGTTAATTAATCTTGTAACAAGAAGCCAATTAATCCTTTCACTGGAAAATTTCAAGCATAAATAACTAACATAATATTTTAACATAATACGCACAAATACAAATACACAAAAATGTTTAGTTCGCGTGACATTTTTAATCAGTATCTACATTTAATTACATACGTCTATTATTGTTGTTGAATGTACCGCGCAATCAATCATGTTGTATGGGCGTGCCTTCTCATACAAATTGTTAAAAATGGTTTTATCATAATGTCGAGCCTTTGGGGTATTACACGGGTTATCGCGTTATGGGGTGTACAGGGTGAAAGGAAAAAGATCCCATTTGTAAGGGGAGAAATTAAGATAATTGGGGTTTAATAAGATTAAAAGCGGAGAAGATTTCGATTGATGGCTTTTTGGATTCTTGCTTTTGTTAGTCAAAGGTTGGAAATTAATCCTCTAAACGATGTCGAAAATATTAATTAGATTTATTTGAATATTTAATAATTATATTTAGTAATGAAATACCTATATCAAAGTAACTTGATACCTAGTTTGTTATTAAAATTATAATGTTAAGGTACATTATTTTGACGTGGTGTAGTTCTAGGAAATATATTTCATCAACAGGCTCGAGATGGGAGTTTTGGGGATTAAATAAGTAATAAGATTACCAAGAATTGTGCGAGGTATTATTTGTAAAATTATAATTATGATAAATAAAGTTATCCTATTGCATCTTTGTTCTCGTAATCATATCAAAATCAAAGCATATTATATTTCAAGGCTAGCTACGGGTACTTGTGAATTGTCAAAACAAATATAAAATAAAAAGAACCTACAGTCCCAGTCACAACGCATGATAACTGAATCATATGTACCTTTTTGCCCTTGTGTATATCTCAATGGAGAAAAACGGGCAAGAAACTCCATGGACACTCTTACACTTCACTCTTTGTTTAATTCTACAATCAAGATTCAATGACCTAAACAGCTTTCAATAAACCTAAAACCGAACCCATTTGAGAACCATTACCTCGATCATCTAAAAACTATCAGACCATTCCGGCAATCCACCTGGAGCTCCATAAATCTTCCTTAAACGTAATTTAAATCCACTTATATCAGTAACATTACTTGCAATATAACTTCAGGAGTGCACGCCCATTCCGTGTCCACCAACCTGTAACGACCCACAGAAACTAACGTGACCCAATAAAAGTACCACCACAAATTGATATTCTACTAACCTAGAAATTTAAGCAAATTTAAACTTTGCCACCTTGCAATAGGAAAGAAAATTTCTTATTCGACCTCATAATTTTTCCATGGATCATGTACATTTTTCTTTGAACTCGGGGAGTAAGACCAACAAAATTGAAATATAATTATCTCAAATCGTAGCTTATAATTAGAACCTCAATAGCGATGCTTCCTGACTAAAAATAATATGATTCTGTTTAGTCCGTCTGATTAGCGAAAAATATTGGATACGTATTTTTAAACTTAAATTGATTTAAACTGTGACGTCACAAGACTTTTCGAAGCACAGTATTGTCTTCATTTTTTGTTTACGTGAAAAATATTAGGTAATACTACGGACTAATTACATTTCTTTTGTCAACTACCGTATACGTTGAAATCAGTTTTCCTGAATATGGGCTTCCGCAATAGCAGGCTACTAAACTTTAATTTTGGTAACTCTCGTGCAGTTGCTACCCGGGCCGTCACCCTGTAAAGATCGTCGCTACCGAGCCTGAGGGCATTCCACACTCCCACTGTACGCTCACTACTTCCTGATTCACGGTCTTCACTGCAGAATACGTCTATATCCTGTTGGGGTAGACTTGTTCTTGAGTCATCACTGAACAGTCATCGTTACAACAGGTTACATGGCTGGTCCATTTCCATTTTAGCTTACTTATTAATCCGGTTAATTAAAACAAATTAATTATTTTATTCTTATACGCCTGTAAACGTACAAATCCCTGGAGCCTAATTAATTATTAACGCAAGAATTATTAATGATTTTCATTTTTTTAGACACGCAATGTTCGTAGCAAGTCTTATTTTGTTATTAGGTTTTACATTTTATGTTATTTTAAAACTGCCTCGTTAGACAGGTGGTCATGGGCTCGATTCCCAGGGCAAAGTATTATTGGGTTCCCCATCATGATTTTTCAGTAGCAGCCACGGAGTCTCGATTTGGTTGATGGCAATAGGTTCGCCCACTCTTACATGGGACTTAAGCATAACTGGCAAAATGGCACTTCTGCCTAACCATTGAGGATTATAAGTGTGATGCTATGTATATTATTTCAAAACTTTTGATTCAAGTTTTAAGTACCAAAGTTCAAATATCTATTAGTAAACCATTGAAAGACGACAAGAGACAACAGATAATCATTATTTTCCAAACCTTGCAGAAACACTCAACGTGACGAGTTTCCCAAAACCCAAAAACTCCATGTTTTTTTTACTCAACAAAGCAATGCCTACTAAAAAGTCTCAAAAACTTAAACATCAACTTTTCTCGTTAAAAGTTTCTAAGTGAATAATAAAATAGACCTTTTATTGGTGACGCGTCAAATTTTCTCTTGATTGAAGACCAGACATGGAGTTTTTTTCCGTTTGAATTATTTTAGGTCGCCCTGTCCCAATGGCTTTCCGCTGTGGGAATCAATTTGCATAATTATCGAGTTTTAATTAGAGGCAGTGTAAATTTATATGTGCTAATAGAGAGTTTATTTAATTCAGTGAAAATCCTGGTGGTTCGGAATGGAAATCGGGCTGTTCTAACTTTGTAAAGTAAACTATGAAGTCTCGATATTTGTGTAGCTTGAAGTTTTAAATATACATCTCTTAACGCCTGTAGTTGACTGTCAGATTGGGTTATTTTATAAACTGGTTCTTACAAGCACCAATAAACTTCTTTTATAAAATGATAGGGCTTTTCTTTCCATTTTCTCAGTTCAATCAATCAACAGTTTTTATATTTGTCTACTCTATTCAAACATCTGTGTTTGGGTCGGTGATATTATCCCCCGATGACAAATTCTAAATAGAAATATTTGTACTTTAACTACTTCGTTTCGACATTTCCTTTCGAGAATCGGTCAGCTAAAATGGCATTTTTAAAACCTTGATGTGTAAAAGTGTCATGTAGATTGTAGATAGTTTTAACTTTTGTAGAAATAATATTAGCTGAGCTAGCTATCAAGTAGCTGTATGCGAAATTGACCAAGTAAGAACCAGATTAAAATAACTTAAGAAACAAATGGCGTGAGTGCAAAGCACGAACCTCGTTGTAGACGTTCTTATAGTATAGACTATAGAGTTTATGAGAGCTGTTTATCGAAAAACACGTATCTATAAAACTGTGTGTTGTCCGTGCTATAGGTACAAAGAATGAAAAGCTTTATTTTAGTAGTAGTGTACACATTGTGTGCGTTTCGACCGCGCGGCCCGGACGTTTTTAAAAAAAAAAAGAGAATGTGGCACTCGGAGACTGCCGCGGTAAAGCTATTGCATAGCATTTTTTATCAATTATTTAATTTGACAACCTCAGTTGACAACCTTGTTATTTTCCGTAACCATAGCAACCTGGTTGAAAATATTTTCGTTACGGAATTTCTGGATTCGCTCTCCACGCTCAAGGCCCGCGATAGAAGCTATGCAATAGCTTAAAAAACTATGCCAAGATTATGTAAAAGTTTGTAAAAGTTGATTCCCAAAACCATAAATTTGTCAAAGTTATAGTTACAAAGTTGGAAGGGTTTGAACGTGGCCGCGCCATCGAAACGCGGAGAACCGCGCGGCCACGGAGATCTTTGAAACTAAGCGTTGCAGAGACCTGAAATTTAGGTAAACAACAGATTGAATATTTAAAAAAAAATGTAAAAATATAGAAAAAAATCCTAGGTTTATATTTTAGAAGCTGTAAGACTAAAACCCCATGGCCGCGCCATTGAAACGGTGAAAACCACGTTATCCCCGATATCTCGCTGAAAAAGCATCGTAGAGGTCTGGAGTTTCTTGTAAAACCTAGAATTGAATTTGTCAAACATTGTAAAAATACACTAAAAAATCCTTGGTTTATATTTTAGGAGCTGTTAGACTAAAACCCCATGGCCGCGCCATTGAAACGGTGAAAAACCACCTTATCGCCGATATCTCGCTGAAAAAGTATCGTAGAGGTCTGGCGTTACTTGTAACCAAATGGATTAAAACACATTTTGTTATTCAGTTTATAATGAAAAAGAATGTGACGATTCCTACTAAAAGGGTGTAATGTACGACCCGGAAGTTTTAGGGGAATCGCGTGCCGCGGGTTCATTGACCGATTAGGTGAATCGTGTGCTGTCATAGTTTCTGTAATGGTCTTACTTTGTAGCCTCGCATTGTGTTATCTAGAAAGGATTGTTGTGTTCGTGATGCAGAAAAACAACACCTTTTATTATTAACCGACGAAGAAAACGGAGGAGGTTCTCAATTTGTCATGTATGTTTTTTGGGGTTAAAACATGATTGTACATGTATCTATCATATATTGCCCTAACCTATGGAGAAATTACGTTACGCAACAGACTTTGCCTATACCAAATTCATTAATTTTGACAGATAAACATCTTCCGAAAAGTTTTGGATTGTGATTGTAAGCGTGTTATATAAAGACAAGAACAATAGAAATTAAACTCAGGGGTTGGGAAATCATTAAGACACCTCTCGCTCTGGGCAGAGCTACCGCTCCCTACTGGGAGTGACAGAATTCTACTGACTAAAAACCACCCATGCATGTTCCTTCAAAGCCCATTGTGTCGACGCCGCGGTATCTCTTTCGAAGAACCCGCAGCCCCGACGGAAAGAGAACAAACCTTCGTTTATCATTCCCCTGACTATTTAGGGTCAGTGCATGTCTTCTTTAATTATATGCCCCCTTTCTAGCAACGAGTTCTCATCGTTTTTTTTAAATAGACAAAAACAACGGTTTCTTTGGATATAAATGTTTTTGTATATGTCACGGCTAATACCCGAAGTGCGGCTGCACCTAGTTTTAGCCGGTTAGAACTAGGTGTAGCCACTTACTCTTGGTTAAACCTAGTACGAGCCGATTGTTTTCGGGTAAAACTAGGTCTATCCTTCATCATGCCGGCTACAACTAGGTTCGGCCGGATAAAACTAGGTCTATCCGATATCACGACCGTCTCGCGGCAGTATGACTTTATGGGCGGCATGGGCACCGGGCCGTAGGCCGACGAAGGAGGCCGGCGGAGGCCCAGCACTTCGGGGACAGAAGACATTAGTGTTATATATATACGCGAGCGAAGCGAGCGCGCGTCATGGAGTACATATGCGAGGATAGACCTAGTTTTACCCGAAAACAAACATTTACATCGGCTCGTACTAGGTTTAACCAAGAGTAAGTGGCTACACCTAGTTCTAACTGGCTAAAACTAGGTGTAGCCGCACTTCGGGTATTAGCCGTAACATATACATAGATGAGAGTTAATAGCTTTCTATAAATGTTGCATTCATCAGATTAGTTAGACGATTTATATAAATTTAAATTTTCAACTATTCATCGTACTAATGAGAACTTAAAGCTTCTATAATACTATTGCGTTTTCCTAGTATAGTAAATTCAATTAAGAGCGATTAATATCACATTTTCAACATTGTTCGGTCTTCTGCAATGAATCCCTGTGGAAGTCGTTCGAGGAATTAATTGTCTGTTATAGGAAAATAATATTTATTTATCCGACTTCGTGGTATATCGTGATAACCTCAAGGCAGATTAATACGTTGCAAAGGATCTAAATACAGCACCATTTAAATACCTCTAGAGGCATTCAGATATTTGTCTACATATAAAATTCCGTAAGCATACTTTTGCATATTAACACCGTAAAGTTACATTATCGGATCTGGATCAACTAGTAAATATAATGCTGTTCTTATACCATTGATTTTCGATTGATCGGTGTATCTTTCCGTACGTTTCGTTGTCCTTGAACAACCGCCACAGTTCTCCTCATTTCGCTATGGCTTTTAAATAAATGTTATTATTGTTACATCGTTTCTTGAAACTCTATCGGAGATCAGAAGTTTTAGACAAAATATGACATCCACTTTTGAGGCGTTTTGTATTTCTACGCCAACTTTCAACCGGATTCCTATTACTGCTTGCCTATCTCCCATACTTTTTTAATCATCGTCATTATTGGCAAAACGTCAGTTTGTCTACGGCCCTAGGAGACCCAAAAAATCAAAATCTCCACACATTTCTCCCAAACACAACAAACTGCTAGATCTGTAATTCAGTAACGACCACATTATATGGACGAAACGGGTCTATTACTCGGCTCACCCAATCACGAACATAAAAAAGCAATCCGAGATAAAATATCTCGAATTTTATTGTTTTCTCGAAACAGTAGAAACACACCGACATTAGAATAAAAGTAGACGTTAGCCTAGATCGCGCCGTAGACGATATTATTCGAGCGAAAAATGTCGGAAATCTTGAAAGCTTCCGATCGCTACACGAAAGCCCTGAGAATGCCTCCAATCTGACTGAGTGCTCTAGCGGGTTCATATTGCCTCCCAATGACTGGCTCTTTCTATATATAATTTTGAATGTGAATTTCTCCGTGGATATTCAAGCCAATTTTACGGAGAAAGGAAAGCACGGAACCTTATTGACTTACGTCGTGTACGACGGATCGGTTTTATATTTTTTAATGCTCATTGAAGTGAAATGTTCCACAGTCAATGGGATCGACATTATGTATTTATTTTGTCAATTAGGGATTTAAGAATAAATTAATGTTCGATATTTTTTTCGATACTTACCTATTCATCAGTTTCTTAATTCATGATGTAAACCGATTAATGAGAGTTGAAAAACCGAAACCCAACCGAAAACCTGGATGAGGCTAGCACAGGACCGTGGAGAATGGCACAAGAAAAGAGAGGCCTATGCCCAGCAGTGGGTGAGTTCGGGCTGTGGATGATGATGATGATGATATAAATAAACGCATTCGGCAGCAAATTGTGATTGAAAACTGAAGCAAAAAATATAATAACCAAATAAAGTGTACCTAAGGGCTCGTACACATAGCGATCCGTTTTACAGGTCCGTTATTTGATGGCGTATGGAGTTGCATGAGCGAGTTCACACACAAAACAGTATTCCGGATTCAGTAATCATGTCGCTCCGGTCCAATTCTGATCCGTTAAAACGGATCCAGTAAAAACGGACCTATATGTGTACGCGCCCTAACGCCCAAATACTCGAACGTCACTCAATTTTAAGTTGCACTTAAATGTCGTGCTGTATTTGTTACTTAAACGCAGAGTGACAGAGATAGCAGGAGTTTTGAGGGTTAAAGAAGAAGAAGAAGAAGAAAAAGTATTTATTGATTTTGGTTACCGTAAAATGCTGTAACATTGCCTTTTTAGCTCAACATTGCCTAAATTCAAAAAAGTTAAATTATTGCCGCTGCGAAATGTTTTTTATGTCTATGGTATTACTAAAAGCAAGTCGGCAATCTGTATGGCAACATTCGATCATATGTCACTCCAAATTTTAGTTAACAAACTGTCAGTGTCAGTTTCATTGTCAGTATGGATACTCGCTGTCAGAAAAAAATCATTTTGCAACAACTTTGCCTAGCAAGGTAAAAAAAAAAATAAAAATAAAAATCTTGTGCCATTCAAGATTCAGTGAAGTCTGACGTGGAAAAGAACTTTATGGCAATATGGGTGTCAAATCCGTTATCCAAAATACATAAAATTTTTCTTATAATTGAGTGACGTTCGAGTATTTGGGCGTAAGTTCTTTTAACTCGGAGCACTTCTTATGCTCAGGTAAAACTCAAGAAAAGAACTGGGGCAATGCTAAGCCGATTGGGTGGGGGAGCACTATGGCATCCTGAAAACATTCGTTGAAAACTTTGAATATTCATTTACCCGTTTTCCTAAAACCATACATTCCACCCAAATAAATATAAATTAGTAGTAACGTATATTTACTCGAATGTGGTGAATCGCAAAAGGAGGGTTATGTATTTGATTTATGTTTTTTTGGTACTCACACTATGTTTTTTTGACCAAAATAAATTCCTGTGCGGGATGTTGCACGAAATTTGAGTTCTCGACAGTGTTCATACGGCTTCCTTATTAATACTACAATAATGCGTGCTTTCACATTCGTATCCTGGAAACAGCCTAAGTTGTAACAGTCCATTAGTGAACAAAGATGCCATAATAAGTCAGGATATTATATCCAATAACAAACTGTCCTATCTCATCACTCAATAAACAGTCACGGATACAATCCTCACAAGTAAATTCTATTTCCGTTACAGTCGCCTTTGATCGCGGCCATTGTAATCTTTCCTCATATCTTTCGAGAATTTGTTCAAACATGTATGGTATTATTGTCGGAAAAGAGACAGAGAAATGTCATAGCAAGTATGTTGATATCAATTCTCTTGAGATGCTTTAAGTCGCCTGTATGACTGTTTTCGTGGAATCAACTGGCTTACTTTTTGTCGAGCCTCACCTTTATTAAATGTGGTGTTTTGGTATACTAGCTTTCTTTTATTTTTTCGCATGGTAGGTGAAAGAGACATTGACGTGTCAACGTTTCCTACTTGTTTATTTAGTACTTGACATCATCATCATTGAAATTAATAATCGACGTTGTTTTTTAAATGTGCTGTTGTCTACAAAAGTGCGTAAACAAATAGACATATATAAGTTTTTAAACTGACATGGTCACCTACGTTATTTATTAACGCTTGTAACAGGATATTTACCATGTTCACTATTTGTTTAGTTTCTCCGTGATTACGTTGCATGCAACGGCGCCGAAATATCGGAAACTCGAAACAAATAGGAAATAAAGTAAACATCCTGGTACAAGAGTTAATAATAAATAAAATGTATGAAGTAGCAAATTATTATTTTTATATTACTTATGAACATTTGTATACAAGGGTCTCGTCGGGGCTGCTGGTTGTTCAAAAGAGATACCGCGGCTTCGACACAAAGGGCTAAGAAGGAACATGGGTGGTTTATAGTCAGTAGAAGTCAGACACTCCCTACTGCTCTGCCAAGAGCGGGAGGAGTCATTAATTGATGATTTTCAAAAAAATAATTTTTCGGAATTATGTACTGAGTTCGTAGTAACCATTTGTGCGTCGGTGACCTTTCCGCCCTGCATACATCTTCTTTTCCCCAAACAATAATATAATAAATATTCCCAAGGATAGTTGGACAATAGTCATATTTTGGGATTCAAATTAAATACCCTCCGATATAATATATCATGCCCTTCGTGTGGGATTTACGATTTCATTTCGTCGGCTTATTGACTGCGTCGGGTTATTAAATAAGGTCACTGGTCCTTAATCCGACTCTGAACTACTATACGGGGTATTTGCTAATAGAGGCAATGCTGCCAGACTTTTGTGCCGAGTTCCCGAGATACTTTCGTGTAGATGTGTGGGTGAAATGAAGCGTGCGCGTGAAAGGGTGGTGCTTGCTTTCATACAGTGGTGTTGGGGGAAAATATGATTATGTGTTGTAGTTTTAATCCGTATTATGTTCGATGTGGGTCGGGAAAAAGTGCTATTGGCTTTTCCATTAGAATTTTTTCAGTAATAGACCGGAGTTTGGAAATTTTGCGGTATGGTACCCCTGTTTCTTTTAGAGCACGGTAAGCCGTTGGTCTTGTGCCTGATATCTCTCCGGTCATGCCGGATTGCCGTCTCTTAAAATATCAAATTATATCTCAAATACATCTCATATCATTGTGTCATACATTAACTGAAGCAGTCCGAGTACGTAACAATAGTATTTTTGTCGGGGCTGTCTCACTCTTCCCTTAGATGATATCTTAGCAATGATGATATTCTATGATGATGCTAGCTAATTAACAGAAAAAAACACCCACCCATAGCATAATTGCTTCCGGTAGCATTCGAATTAAATAGGATACCCTTTATTGTGTAGAATCATTTCAACAATCATCCAGCTTTCAATACGTGGGTGTAGTAAAGAAATGTAGGTGGATTACATTATCTTTGCGATTAGAATGCCAATTATGTTCACTTCAGGTTTCTTATGGATTCAATCGAAGGCATTTATAATTTAGGTGATAAAAGCCATCTAAGGTAACTCTTGCAATATTTACCCACAAAAAGAGATATTATTTTATTACTTCTTGACCGAAAGGTATCAAATAAATACGTCCTTAACGTTTATTCCCTCGACGCCATTACGAGACTAGTAGCAAACTATAAAAAAAATAAGTTGTTACTAAAAGCGATGCTTTCGGCGGCATGTTATTGAGAATATCGTCAGTTTCGTCACGAACCCATTACTGATTCCGTTGAGGTCTCGACTTAAGTACCTCTGAGAAAGACTTTACTACTTGATCCCGAGTTTAAGTTTCAGCATCCCGTGTTTTCTACTACCCTTTTATATTAACGTTTCATACATTTTGAGACATCAAACAACCTGTGTTTTGATACTTGCTTTGAATTGGCTAGTTTGTTGTAATGGGTCGTTTTGCACATTTACAAAGAATACTATATTGTTTTCAGTATTAACTGAAACAATAAAATAAAACTGACTGACGGTTTATAATTAGAAATGAGAGCTTATGAATCAACTTCCCAAGTCACGTTATAATCAAGATATAAACAATCTAAGTCAAAACCAAAGTCTTTGTAATATTTCGCGTCGACAATCCCACCGAAAAATCCGTATTCCAAAACCCTCTTCTTAATCCCAAACCCCCGAATTGCAACATCATACATATTTATAAACATATTTAGTTCAGTAATACCCAAACTTTTACTAACTTCGCCCGGACTTAGCCGAAAATCCGCGGACGTTTGCCAGAGATAAAAAAAAACTTCAGCCCGTATTAAAATAATAAATACGGCAAGTAACAAAACTCGACAAAAGTTATAAGATTTATTCGCACCATTAATTATTTGCTCGCCCGGAGACATAGCGTAATTATATTGTTGAGGCAAAGTGAAATCCTACACCCCAGGCAACTAGCGAGTTGTAAAATTTTACAGGATTTTGTTTTAATCGATCCGATATGGTGGTAATAAAAATCTTTGTGAGTGAATTGTATTGATAGACTACAGACATATCTATGTAGCGCATACTTTGTTGTGAAGTTTTATAGTCAACTGCTTTCATAACCATCTTCCTGCCCTTGACCCATTTTATTTGAAGTCGGCGCAACATGAATTAAAGGTAGAACGCCTGATAATGAAAATAGTTCCGATATGCAGTGACTTTTTGTAATAAAAAATCATTTCGCAATTTACATCTTTGGGATAAGACTAGATTTTAGTGTAATCTTGAATCATGGCAATAGCACGAAGACTAGCGAAGAAGAAGAACGGTAAAGTTATACGTGGCTATACTTAACTTAGGCTATGGCAGATAGGGATTAAGATATCGTGCTTTAAGTAAATTAATCTAGCCACGGTTTAAAAACTCAATGCTTTTTAATAGCAGTGCAATTCCTGATACAGATCCTGGCCATATATTTATATTCAAAAAAACAGTTTGGTCTAGAATCACAAGAGTTCCTAAAAACCACTTCAGTTTCCACATATCACAACAAAGCTTGCAGCCGATGAACAGAATACAAAAACGGTAACCACAAACAAGTTAGACATGCTTATGACCAAAACACTAGAATATGCTGTCCAAGTTTACCAATTTCACACGGACGCAATCCTGTAGGGGTTAACGAACCGTGTCCAGGGGACAAAAACACAATGCAGTTTGTCAAAACAGTATGATATATTGGTTAGTGCACCAACAGATTCGTAGAAACTCAGGCGTGGTATTCGTTTGGGAGAATTTTAAAACACAATTTTACGGTGAGTGATTTTGTTTGGGTCTCGTTTCGTACAACGGTCTTATGAGTAGGTATACGGACCAAGTTGTTGATTTGGTGGGATTTTCTGTTATATTAGCTTCAAAGACTACGTTTTTGGAAACGAACTTTGTGCTGGTTTGATTCTAGCTTTATACTTTGAGGTAGCGTTTTTAAAGTAAAATCTGATTCCTGAAAAATCTTAAATGTGATTTTGGTTTTTTTCGTATACCTACCCCAAAACAAAATTGTTAGTTATGGTTTCTCTGAACTCCCCTTTATGCCTAGTCTTATTATTTATTGAACAATCATTAAAAACTATAATTATGCTTCATGCTCATCCGATTCACTGTCTTTAATCTGAATATTATTTTAAATCTGCAAGCACTCTCATTTCCAGTCGAGTATATTATGTAAATTATTCATTAATTCAACAACTTTTACCTTTTAAGAATGATAATCATTTTACTATGAGAAAAAGGCTGCAAAATGAAAACACAAAAGTTCCTTGCAAAAAAACCTTGTGTCACAATCAATCACCGAAAAATGTTTGCCGCCAATGACAACTTGTTAACATTCCGCCGCTTCAATGCGATCTTTTTGGCAACCCCAAATCACGGGCCGCGTCCAGGGAGCCGCCATTTTAAGATTTACGACCGACACAGCGGCATCCATTTTGTTAAAACCTACTCACGTGCAACATGCAAAAGCACTCGACCCGAAAACTCTTGAATGTACCGAAACTACTCAACGTGACACACGAAACGGGGGCCGCTTGGGGCCTCAGTAATTAAACAATTTTCATTATTTCACCACACGTTGCCCACCCCTGTGTAATGGCGATGTGTTATAGAAATTTCGCGAAATATATTTTAATGGAACCCGGGATAATCCCTCGATTAATTAACCTCATTTGTTTTTAAAGTACGGCGCGTCCGAAGTGTCGGCCTGAATGTTTTATAATGACGTTTTTATTTGAATTGCGGTTCATCTCGAGAGCGAACGACTCGATTTCGAGCATCGAACGCAGAGTAAAGGGAATTCAATAATTATTTTTGATATATTGTGAAATTTTAATGTCATTGCGAGGATGATAATGAACCGTTTTCATTCATGCCATTAAAACAGTTTTTGAAACGTTGTTGCTATTCAATCAATTATTTTTATGCTGACGGTGCCCACATTATTCTGAGAGTCGGACAAAATGAGATTGTATCAGCGACATAATCAGTGATGGAAAAATGAAAAATCATGTATTAGATTAAATAATGATACATTCTAACTCGAAAACCAGATATCTCATTTACGTCAGCTTGTTTTATTAATTTAATAGATTATGTTCTTAGCGCAGCTACTACTATATACTTTTCTATCCACTATACCTTATTCAGTGCCGGTATGTCACAGTGATTCTTCTATCAAGTGAATCTATTTCGATTGGCTACGTTGCGAGGTTTACGACTAGGAACAGTTTAACGTCCCGGGAGACTACCCTGTAGTCAATACTTCGGGTACCACTTCAACTTTGTAACCAATGTCGATCTCGTCTGTTGGAATTGTCACAAGTTGAATTACAGGTCGCAGGCGTGGGTTGGAGGTAAATGAGGAAAATAATACTTTATTATTTCTTATTACTATGTGGTTATTCAAACCACAACTTAACCGAGACACTAAATAAAAAAACTTTTTGACTGTTATGTTTATAAAGTCTCGTATCATATGAGGCGAGATTATCGCTGTCAACTGCGCACAAATTACGACTTCGAGCAGCTCCTTAGTACTTCCTGAAGAGAAACCCAATAATTAAATAAGTACTTTGCCCTCGTGTTCAGCTATTAATACTGGAAGACCAACAGCAACGCGCAAAACATGTAGCGACTATTATATACCGAAACCGGCGCGACCCTCACAGGCTCGTACTGGATGTCATGCCAAGGCTAGCTAAATATAATAAAAGCTGTTTGTATATGTGTGTAGAAATATTTAATAAGATACCAAACGATCTAAAAATTCTAAATACAAGATTATTTAAAAGAAAATTGTATGATTGGCTGTCCACTAATAGTTTTTATAGTTTTAAAGATTTTTTTGACAAGAAGTTTAAGTGACTGTGAATGTAATGTTTTATTTAATTAAATTTAATGTATGCACGAAAATTTGCACGCTTATAATGTTAAGCAAAAACATGTACGCTCTGTATCTAATTTTTTGTACCATCTTTTATACCATGTTTTTATGCAATTAAAATATATTCTATTCTATTCTATTTACTAACCCCCTAATACATAAGACATAAACACTAACAAATACACAAACTTAGGTTCGTTTACCGTCAAAATATGTGTAGTCACTTTATTTCTCAACCAATAACATAAAACATCACAATTTATTATTGTTCAAGAGTACAATGACAATTTCACTTCTAAACGCTAAAAGCAATATTATCTAAAACTAGCTGATGCCCGCGGCTTCACCCGCGTGGATGTCGTTCAAATTATATACTAAAACCTTCCTCTTGAATCACTCTATCTATTAAAAAAAAACCGCATCAAAATAGTTTTAAAGATTTAAGCATACAGACAAACAAACAAACAAACAGACACGACTTTGTTTTATACTATGTAAGGATAATTGACCAACACTCAAAAAATTAGACCGTTATCTAAGTGCTTCTATAAAATTATCCAGGATTTTTATTATCTAAGATTTATAAAGTCTTTTACTAACCACAACTGAATCGTTCAAAAAAGTTCATTCGCCTATCATTCATTCGTGTCAATATCAATCATTCGTCAGTACGGGTACACTGACACATGTGCGCATATCAATTTTGGCCCAGTTCGGACATAGCAATTTGTCGTGTATATTGGATCGGATTTTTATCGAAGTCCTTTTAAAAAAAGTGGGCTTAGAACAGACTGGAGTCCATAAAAAATGTCTACAAAACTTACAATCGGTTTTCGAAAGCCGATCAATTGAATTTGGTTTACTGTAAATATTATTTGACCTGCCCGGCTCATGCTACTTCAGTCAGTCAATCTTAGCAGTACATGATAGTTTAACACCGTGTGAGTTCACATAAATTTATTACAACAAATAAGTTTCTAACAAGCGAGCCTGCGTTTGTGCTCGGATTGAGACTCGCCCCATACAACATGAGACTTAAACATTGTTAAGTTATCTTTTAAGTTCACGTTTCCATTACTTTTCTTGTTCCGATGTAAGTGATATCACCATGGTTAAATCTTATTGAAAATGTATGGCAATCGATGATATAAACATGACACTTGAGATGATTAAAACAGTATTTCAATTCAAGGCTACGTCAAAACATGTTTTTAATCTGAACACACAGAACGCCCCGATGTAATATGCCACGATCATGACATATTACTTTTGCCTTATTTAAACAGAAAAGTCCAACGAAAATAAGATTTACCAAGCACTGACTTCACAACGAAATAGCCTCTTAAACCTATAAGAACAATAGTGAATCCTTTAAAACTACAGTACGAAAATCCTCCTGAGCTCCGACTGACACATTAATTGCCGTTAGACAACGAACGAAAAACGTAAAAACATTCCTCTCTTTAAACTTCAAAAAGCTCTTTGATGCGAAACCCTTTGACGTTCGGTTAAAAAGCACAAAGTTCCACGCTAAAAGCAGATCACAATCAGTAATTAAAACATGGTTTTCGATCACGCCTCCTGTAAGAATTACCGGGAATTCTACGAACATGATAAAAGTATTGGAAACTAGATAAAGTATAATAGTTCATTTTTAATGGGTGGGTCTTATCTTCCGGTTTTACAGAGAAAATATTCTTGGCGTGTTTTTAATGTTGTGAAATATTAAAAGTGGTTTGAGTTTTCATGATTTAATGTTTTTCTAGGAGCAGCAGGAGCAGTGGTGGCCCAGTAAGGAGCAGTGGTGGCCCAGTATGGAGCAGTGGTGGCCCAGTAAGGAGCAGTGGTGGCCCAGTGGTGGCGCCCCCGACTTACGAACAGTGAGTCGTGGGATCGAATCCCAGTCAGGCACATTACTTTGTGTATTTTATTTCATCACCACTGCTCTCAAAACGGTGAAGGAAAACATCGTGAGGAAACCGGCATATCTTAGAACCAAAAAATTCGAAGACATGTGACATCTACCAATCCGCACTCGGCCCGCGTGGTGGATTATAGCCCATCCCTCTCCTAGAGAGGAGGCCTGAGTCCCTGCAGTGGGAACATTATAGGCTGATGATGATGATGATGAATGTTTTTCTGACATATTCCGAGATCCCGCTGGATGCAAGACGCACCGGATCAGTCAATATGGCGACACAAGGGGTGAGGCCTATCATATGTCGAGCAGTGGACGGCTTCGTCTTTCGGCTGAAATAACGATATTGACATAATTATTTTATTACTAATATCAGTGAAGGCAATTAGTGGTAAAGATACGGAAGTCTATGGAGGAGACTTTACATTTGTTTTGTAAACTAATGATGTAGAGTTCATCAAAAATATATCAAGGCGTGTCTTTGTATACGTGTTTCAAGAAAGTAATAACCGCTGACTCTGATTTCATTTCTTTTTCCAAGAGGGCTACGCTGCCGTCGTATGAGAGAAGGGCACATCTATCATTTTGGTGAAACTGAGAAAATAGGGATTAAAGTTTTTACCATATTCTGCTTCATAGTGTGGAAACCTATTGCTTAAAAGAAAAAAAAATACTGATGACATATGCGTGAAGGTTAGTACTATTATATTTTTTACTTTTTAGGTTTTATATATAAGTAATTATTAAATAAATTCAAATAATTCCTTTCATCTTAAAAAAATAAATATTATAAAATACCACTTACTACAAAGAAAAGGCATAGTTAACCAAATGTGACCTTTCTTTTTAATATTTCAAGCAAATTGGTCATTGAGTCTAAAAGAATGGGCACATTTTGTCTAATTGCGCCTTTTTAATGTAAATTGACTTAATGTTTTCTATAAAAAAAAAAAAACAAATATCATGTGAAGAAAGATTATTAAACTATATAATAAAACATATCCTTTATTAGGCTACTCTATTAGAGCTTATTCTAATCATAATATTGTTCGTTTACAGGAAATAGCTTATAAGTACCCGTAATTTATTTTTATTTTTTTATTATTTTGTCTTGCCCTAAGGGCAGAGATGAGGTCGACGATGGAATGAGCTCACCCAGAAGAAGCCTGTTTACTCGCGACAATAGATTGGGGTTATATGAACTTGGGAAAACCGACGCAGGTGGAACACACAGTGGAACGCACAGTGGAACTCCCGTTCCACTGTTTGGCTGTGCGCTTAATAAAAGAATTAGCAAAGTGCTTTGTTCGAAAGTGTGGAACATCGACAAGGTATGAGTGATAACTTGCAGTACTTACGTCTAGTCTCCCGATGGAAGAAGGATGGTGGAAGCTCCTGCGCACACTCTCCGAAGTACAGTCTGTAGAAGACCGACAGACATGCAACTTTGCGGCGGTGGGCCAGGCTATGTAGCTTGGCAAACAGCTTATCGTTGCCAATTAGCCTCCTGGCTCTGCGATCTACAGAGTCAAGTGTGGCAAGTTGGTATTTGGCTGAGCCATCCCAAAGGTGACAGCAATACTCCATGCATGCCCGACCGGACTAGAGCTTTATGTAGTACTGAAAGCTGTGTTGAAGTACCGCTCAACCTTATTTAGGATACTCAGCTTTTTTGCCGCAGTTTGAGCTTTCGACTCAATGTAGGCGCCGAAGTTCGATTCGCGCTCAACTTTGTGCCAAGAAGCTCGAGACTGTCGGTAACTTGTACAGACACACTCCGGAAAGTAGGGGAGGGGCCAGATTGAACGGACTCCTTCTGGCGGTGAATAGACACAATTGCGTTTTGGTGGCGTTGAAATCAACCAGATTCTCGTTACCCCACTTGGAGACAAGACTTAAGGCTGAATTCGTTCGCTCTACCATGGCCTCTCTCAATGAACGTACTTCGTCGCTTTTGCGCTGGATGTATAACTCTCCAGGACAGTGCTGTCATCTGCGTACCCAACAATGCCAGGAACAAGGAGATCATTGATGTGCAGCAGGAAAAGTGTCGCGGAGAGAACAAACCCCTGAGGAACTCAATAGCATCAATTATAGCCATAAGGACAAGCGTAGAGTCACTTCGACGTCGCAGGCACAACTGGCGCGTTTCAATCAAACCCTGCCTTTTTTTCCTAACCCCTAATCCTAAATAATTTAAAGAAAAGGCACAACTGGTTATTTGTGCCTTTTATACGTAAATTAATTGAGACATGCATGGATCATTAATTAAGTAGACAGGGCACATCTGGCATTTGAACCTTTTCTTTAATGTTATGTTGGTTCTTTATGTTAAGTGTTGAGATGGTCGTTCTTCGAAGCACTATTCTTTTTTTGCATATGGAAGTAATAAATAACTTACGTTATAGCCATCCATAAATTTCAACCCTTGTCAAAAACTACCTATTGAAATATCCATGGGAAGAAATTATTTAGAAACAAAAGATAAGAAAACGGACCCAAAACACTTAGAAAATAAAAATCTATTGAATTTAGTTTAAAATAATATTGCAAAACGACACTCGAAAAGCAATAAATCGTACGTTGGAGTAACCTTTCTCGGAATATCTGGACTTATGTTAAAAAGATGTGTGAAATGGCGATGCATAGAAGGGGCGCGTACGCAGCATTGGGCGGGAACCCGACGCCATGCTTTTGACTGTAGCAGCAACATCAACGTCCGCGCGCGCGTACGTTAGTTTTATGCCCGCACGCACTGCGCGCGGCCGTTGATGTTGCTGCTACATGACCAATGAGCAAGCGTCTTATACAAGACAGCCAATGAAAAACAGATTACTTGCGTGTGAACTTGAATTTCTAGGGAGGAGTCTATCTGGGTGCTTGGCGGGAGTGGGGCAACCAGACGAAAGGAGACATGCTTTGGCAAGGACAGACGAGTTTTACAGCGAGCGAAGAACGGTTGCTAGTGATAATTATAGTTAATTATAATCATTGAATATTGATTGTATTTTAAAATAAAATTAGAAGCAGTGTGTCTAAGTCTAAGTAATATTAAGTGAAATCGAGAGACAGAGAGAGAGCTAAAATTTGGTAACGTATTCCAAGTTAAAATTTTGTGTAAAAGCAAGATCCCAAGCTAATTTACAACAACTTCAGTCACGGTCGTTAAATAGATTGGCTATTTAACGACCCAAGTAAAAACGGAGGCTGCAACAAACTTCGATATATTATATTCACTAAGTCAAAAGACACAAGAGCACCTTTGGTCTAGCCTAGACAAAGTAGCTATATATATATATATATATTATATTGAAAAGGCACAAATACGTAGATGTGACTATTACTTCATACAGATTTTAACTAAAATCTACTTTGAAAAGGCACACTGTGATGGCTCCAGGTCTCGGCCTCCAAATCCAGTGATGGTAGCCCTGTCCTAAGACCAATTCCTGCAACGGTAAAGATGACGGCCTGTGTTGTCATCATACCAAGGTTCTGTGTTGGCTCGCGTTGATCGTCTAGTCTGTTTGTTTTGTGAGTGAATATACTGAGAAAGAGTCGAACTTTCTTAGTTAGCCTTTGGTAATCAATACTGTGTTTAATCTAGGAAGGATTGAACTTCCTCACACTAGTGTTTAGGAAACAATGCTGTATCAAGAGAGTCATTTCGGGGTTTTTAATCAACAATTAGATTTAGATTGACCACAGGTCAATCTCGAGTACACTCCACTGTGCGAACAATGTAGACTTATCAATCATTCTACTCGATAATGCGAAGCTTGTCTCGACGCGTCTGTATTATTGTTTAGTACAATACTTAATCAGTCTTCCTCTGATTTAATAAAGGATTTTACAAGTTAAATTCAATTTGAAACGTTAGAATGATTTGTGTAAGTTGATACATGTGCGTTTTCGTTCTATAAAACATGAATATTAGTGTAATTTGTGCCTTTTGAGAATACTGTATCTCCGAATTCCTCGATGATAAAATTCTACGAAAAATTGAGCAGATGCACCTTTTTTTCTGATTCCAAATATGTATACAACTCAATTTTTGTCAAAATGTTAGTTGTGCCCCTTTTTCTTACGAACGGCAGTCGCACAAACTACAAAATGCCATCGCCAGCTCCTACGATTTGACACTTCGTTGGCTTCGCTACGTTCATACATCAAGAAACCCAGGTTCCTAGTATGCCTATTCAAACAAACAAAACTGTATTCTCAGCTTCAACCACTAGACCTTACAACGTACCTTCAGATTTATCTTGTATTGATTGTTCCAAAAACCACAGTGCAGCTAGGTTTACATACCAAACAAAGTCCGTAGGTCTATTTCAATATGGCCGAAACGCTTCAAGCGACAGCAGTTGTGCAGTATCACGTACTGCAGAACTGAAGCACGATTCTGTACTCTAAACAAACGCAGTACATTTTGGGGGAAAGCGTCTGGTGACGGTTTTAGTGGGAACGATAAAATTCGATATATTTTCGAACTGCAAAAGTTTTTGGCCGAATGTTGAACGTTGGTTTCGTACTTTTGTTTTTTTGGTTTTGGTTTGGTGGTGGGTGCCATATTTGACAGATTTTTCTCTGGATTTTTTCATGACTTACTTTCACGAAATTTATTCGATATCGGTTTAGTTTCTTGTATACATTCATAGATTTAGTGGTTTCCGCACCCTTGTGTTCTTATTTCCGAAGGAATTTTTCCATCTGAAAAATTGTCAAAGTTAATGTTTCTGCCAGTAAAATAGTGAATTTAACACTACAGTTATACACGCGCGGCCTACTATAGTAGACCAGGGTAACTCTTTTTCCAATAACTTTTTAGTATAGCACGCTAGAAACTAGCGATTTCAGGTAAGCCTCGTCTGGTATATTTGTCACAACCTCGGTACCCCTCGCGACCCCGTACGCGACGCACGCGCAAGCAATTTGGCGCCAAAACCGTGGGCCTACTAAAGTAGTCCGCGCGTGTATTGGTGTACCAAATTGAGGTATGTAACTTTTGATGTAATAATGTATGTAATATATTAAAATTTGCAATAAATGGATTTGTCCCGATCACCAAGCAGTAGTGTGTCCTGAATACTATGAAAACAAAGAAAATATAAATACAGTTTAGTTTTTAACCGACTTCAAAAAAAAGAAGGAGGTTCTCAATTCGGATGTTTGTTTTTTTTTTTTTTTATGTTTGTTCGGGCATAACTCCGTCACTTGCTAACCGATTTGAAAAATTCTTTTTTTGTTGGAAAGGGTATACTTCCCAAATGGTCCCATATTTTTTTTATCGAAATCGGACAAGCGGATTTTGAAAAATCAACAAAACTCAAAAAAAATACTACATTGTCCACATTCGGTGAACCACTAAAAAGTGAAAAACAAAAACTTTTTAACAAAAAATAAAACCGACTTAAAAAAAAAGTCAAAAATAAATCAGTTTCTGAAGTCGGTGACAAAAAAATGAAATCAAACAAACAAAAGTCACCGACTTCAGAAACTGATTTATTTTTGACTTTTTTTTTAAGTCGGTTTTATTTTTTGTTAAAAAGTTTTTTAAGTTAAAAAAAAAGTTAAAAAGTGCCATTTTTGTTAATTTTTCTTATATATTTACTAAATTGTTGATTATTAATACTTTCTTAATGATTTTTGTAAAAAGTAAGGTTCTAAGACTAAGTTAAATAATCACCTTTTAATTTCATTTGTTGTTTTATTCAGATAATTAGGAATATACATGTTATTGATATTTTAAAATGGCCTACCATAGTAGGCCACGCGTGTACTTAAGTAAAAAAAAGGGGCGCGTGTACTGTAGTGTTAAGGTTTTTTTTTATGTTTTATTTTTCAGTTTAATAACAAAAAATCTCTTTATAATTTTACATTATCTACAGCCCTTCTACAATTTACGAACTAATAAAAATCTACTGAAATAAATAGCTACTGACTCTATTTTATTGAACACTAGTGACCCGCCCCGGCTTTGCACGGGTCCAAAAAAGATACTAAAACCTTCCTCTTGAATCACTCTATCTATTAAAAAAAACCGCATCAAAATCCGTTGCGTAGTTTTAAAGATTTAAGCATACAAAGGGACATCTCAGAGAAAGCGATTTTGTTTTATACTATGTAGTGATAATGAAGTTTACCAAAACATCTAATAAAAACCTTTTATTATAATTATTTCCGAGTAACCGAGAGCGGAATGTTCGAATTTCCGGACACAAATTCCATTGACGAACCGGTTTATTAAACGTTCATATTCGATGCCTACTATTCAATGCAGTCATCAAACCTGAAATGTAAATATCGAAACTAGCTGTTTTGTTGTCAATTTAGGTTTCATAAAGGTAAGCGCATGGTTAATTAATAACAGCTGCTCGGGCCGACATTCACGCCAAGCCACGCTTACTTAGGTTGATCTGTGAATGGATGACCCACTACTTACCGAGTCTCCTCCACAGCAATCAGTCTTACCAATGTTAACTGAGTTGTGGAGGTCAGATAAGCAGTATTTCTATGTAAAATACAGATATTCAGCTGAATTTGATCAGACTAGAAGAGGCCCCGTATATGGCTGGGAATAGGCTAGTCAGATGATGATGACCCTGAATACTACTGAAAATTGAATACACGGTATTTATAAACAGCTCTATTACTCTATCGTATCAGTTTCACGGCGGACTAATCGAATTTAAACTTTAGCGGCAAACTGATACCATACTTCTAGTTAGAAAAGTTATAAACTTCTATAACCCTGCCGGACTGCGTGCCTTTAATAAGCTCTTTAGGCGGGCTTGTCCCAATTTAAAAACATCTGGCCTTGCCTCAGGATTCCTGCAATCTGTGATAAATACCAAGAAACCTGGGGCTTCTATGTTGCAGTTATCTAACATCTGAAAAGGAAACTTCTAAGATTTATATTAGACTTACCTACGATTATATACGATAGTAAATCTGTTCCAGAAATAACTCAGCGTCGCCTATAATTAACTCCCACAAACAAATGAGAAAAAGTCACACAGCTACTCTTTCACCTCAGCGAATATAAATAAAAACCAATATACCTATTATCTCTATACAGCAATACATTTCCACTACAGACAAACCTAATCATATAATAAGACCGAGTAGAGCCGGAGTCACACCGGCGAACTGAATTATTGAACAGAGTGCTCCAAGAGTACACGCTCTAAATGGCGTCGGATTTTTGTTCGTACAATATTCACCAAAAGAGATTAGCGAGGGCATTGAGACGAATGCCCGGTAGGTAGCTATGAAGGGTAATCTTATGGGATTAGGGAATATTAGACGAAAGATTCTTTTTTGACCTTCTGAAAGGTTATTAATATAGGAAGTTTTTCGTTGGGTTATATTTATATTTTTGCTATGGAATGGACGAAATATGTTCAGGATTTTTTTCGCTGGGCATTTTTTTTTGTATCGCTTTTTTTGAGCTGTTATAACAAAATGGTAGTTTCAAATGTTCACAAAGGTTTACTTTGTTGTTATAGTTGTTTATTTCATACATAAATGACGATAGTTCTATAATTCTCAATCCACAATCAGATCTTAGCATTAGAGAATATCAATTAATATTAGCACCTGAGTATTAATATGTGCACCTTTTTGTCGACGTTTAACAAGTGACCATGTAGGCCTATGTGAAAAAATATATTTTGATTTTGATTTAGCTGCAAGAAGTCCACTGCAGAACACAGAACTTCTTCTACCGTCACCATGTTAACCGATATTGTGCTTCTCAGATCCAGCAACTCCTAAAGCCCATTACCAGGTTATCGGACATCCGAAGTTACGCTTTTCGATACGCGGTCACTACTCCAAAACCCTAGCCTGTCCGTTCTACGAGCAATGAACTCTGCTATCACACAAATACTTGAATAAGGTTTGTTTTAAAATAACACCACTTTAATTTAAAAGCGGTTCTATTTTTCTACATTTTATAGTAGGTGTAATTCCAAGGGATTGTAACATGTGGGTATCGTTTTATAAAATTGCGTTATCTTCAAAGTCCGTATTAGCCATTGTCTTGCACTCTCCCTGATTGCTTTACAATCAACTAACAGCTGCAGCAGGTACTTAGTTAGGTACTTTAATCTCTATTCGATATCAATGTTCGTTTTAAGAATGAAATGTTTACTTAAAAACTTTTTTGCAAAAAAAAAACCGACTTCTAAAACACAAAAAAGTAAAAAATAATTAGTATCTGAAGAAAAATTTGCTTCTGAATTCTGTGACATTTGTTTGTTTGAATCCGTTTTTTTTTTGCCAAAAATGAAAACACACGACTAGAGAACCTCCTCTTTTTTTGTAAAAGTCGGTTAAGAATATCTGACTAAACAAAAAGTATATCATATTCTACTCTTCTGCCCTTGTCCCATTTTATATGGGGTCGGAAACACGTAATCTTTTTCTATTCTCCCCTATCAGTCGCCTTACATCATTTACTTCTTTGTCTTTCATATCATACAAAAACTATGAAGAATGAAAAGGATTTATCTCACACTGCAGTACAATAAAATTAAAACTTTTTACCAAAAAATAGAACCGACTTTAATCTGAAAGCCTTTTGGATAAGTGTTCAATCGTCTTTCTATCATAGCTTACATTTCATACGATGAATAATAATTGAAAAACAGAAAATAAATCTGATTTGTTGTATTTTATTTTTGAAATAAGTTATAACATAACATCACGCCTGTTATCCTCGAAGGGTTAGGCAGAGGTGTACCCATGAGTACACCCATATTCCACCAGTTATGTGTAAGACCCGTGTCATAGGAGATGACTCTATTGCCATCAACCAGGCACAAATCTAGCCTCCGTGGCTGCTACTAAGCAATTCCTCATGGAAAAACTCAATTACACATTGCCCAACCTGGATTGAACCCGGGTCCTCATGCGCGACCTTCCCGCTTGCAACCACCAACGAGACGAGATGGACACATAATTCGTTTAAGACATGAACGCAAACCCACAGCTAAAAACAAGACCAAAAATTCCTTGGGAATAAATTCCCTAAATACAAGAAAAAGAAAATCAAAATCTTTCACAATAGGGGATCGGACAAAAAAAAAATTAATCCGTCAGATAGATATCCAAAAAAATTTGAACACGTATTTTTTCTTTTCTCGTATTCTTTTTTTTAAACAAAAATATTAAAACGATACAGTGCTTAGAAAACTCGTGTGACGTCATGATAGTACCTACATTTTTAACCTACAAGTGACGTTTCAAGCCCCACTCCATGATCTTTGACGGGTTTTATCTTCGTTAGTTTTTATTATATTTGATAAAACAAAAAACACGTATCCAATATTTTTCGATAATCTAACTGACGGACTAAACAGAATCGTATTTTTTTAGTCAGTCCGATCCCCTATTTAGAAGACTAGCTACACACTTAGGTATACTAGTTATTTATACGTAGATATATAACAGAGAAATATGTAGATGAGACTTTCATATCCGATAAAAAGCATTGTGTGATTGGTTTATCCATTTAGTCCTTCTCCAATCGTAAAATTCGCAAGTTAGGTAGCTGTTTTGTGGAACATCTGAAAAATAAAACCAGTTTTATTGATTTATTAGCGAACGTAAAAAAGGAGTTATAAAAGACAGCCAACGAACAAACTGCTAAAGAAAAGACGGCTGTCATAACCGGGGCAGTCCAAAGAACCTCTTTAATTTAGGGGTGTGGGAAATCATCAAATAACCCCTCCTGCTCTGGGCATAGCGGAAGGGAGTGTCAGACTTCTACTGACTAAAAATCACCCATGTTCCTTCTTAGCCCTTGTGCGGAGGCCACGGTATCTCTTTTTCAAACAACCCGCAGCGCCGACGAGGGTCCAAAGAACCTCTGGCTTGACGATCTGAACTCACGGATAAGTCAGTCTGCTTAATTTCATTGCTGGACAAACGCATGGCCTTTGTCCAGCAATGAAATAAAGCAGAAAAAAATATGAATACACTGTTATTGAAATAAATAACATACTATTATTAAAGTTGATCCTGCTTTAACACGGCTTATGTTCTTGCATAAAATAGTTTGTAAGTACCTGCTTAATTCCAGTTAATATTTTAATAATCATTATGTATTGTATTCAACTAGTTGATAAGCTGGATTGATATTTTTATTTTATTTTAAATAATGATTTTATTTCCAATTCATACTATTTTTATCCGGCTTTGCTCGAGCTGGAAAGAAAGTAAAGTTACAAGTAAAAGTGATTCATAATTTCCTGCTCTGTACTGCCTCCGTGGTTGAGTGGTTTAGGCGTTTGCCTTGTGACCCGGTGGACGTGGGTTCGATTCCCACGGGAAGCATACTTTGTAAAGTTATTTCCAGTTTGGCTAGGACATTGCAGGCTTGAATCACCTGATTGTCCGACAAAGAGATGATTCCGTGCTTCGGAAGGCACGTATAAGCCGGTGGTCCCGGCCGCTACATGGCGGTCGTCAAACCATGTCAGAAGCCCTTGAGGTGGTTTAGAAACTCTGACACTAGGGTGTGTAGGGTCGTTAGACCTTATTGCCCACAAGATAAGAAGAAGATAATTTCCTGTGTGGTTGGTCTAATGACTGTAAGAGCGACTGCTGATCATAAGATCCTAAATTCGATTCCCGGATCGTACAAAGTGTTGGGGTTTTTCGATCATGAATTTGTCAGTGGTAGCGACGGAGTCTTGATTTGTGCCCGCCTGCTACCAATACATTAGGTTTTAGACATAACTGTCAAAGTATGAGTGAACTGTCAGGTACACCTCTGCCGAAACCTATCCTAACCCTTCGGGAATTCCAGGTGTGATATTTTGCTATGTAAAATTCAGAGATTTTTCTTATCTAAGTTATGGTCTATTTCACACTCGCAAGTAAAAACTATCCAACAGTTAGTCAACACTAACAAAAAAAAAAACACAAAATCGTCATAAATCCGACGTGCAAAAGCGTGTAGCTACAATGTCCAGGTAATCTTGTTAGCGGTGCGACACCAGATACGGATTGAGAGCACCCCACTGAATTATTGATGACCAGCTCCGTGCCTCTGATATAGTAATGACTTCGGAATTTTTATGTGCACGATACAGGTTATTTCATTTTTAGCTAAACTTGTTTGAGTGATGCAGTTTAGGGTTGTGTGGTGAACGGTTGGTTGGTTTTAATAAAATATCAGTTGTACACTGACGAATGTACATATTAGTACCCAGTATTGATCGGGTTATGGAGGTCAGATAGGCAGTCGCTCCATGTAAAATACTGGATTTATATTCAATTGCATCCAGTTAGATTGGAAGCTGACCCCAACATAGTTAGGATTTTTCCCCTTTTTTTTTTTTTTTTGGTGGGTGGAAAATCATCGAATGACCCCCCCCCCCCGCTCTTGGGCAGAGCGAAGGGGAGTGTCAGACTTCTACTGACTAAAAACCGAACCCATGTTACTTCTTTGCCCTTGCGCCCAGGCCACGTCATCTAGTACAAAAATCCGCGGCCCCGACGGGCAGGATTTTTCCCCTTAGATAATGTTAGAGAACGCCATCTACCACGATCTTAACATAGTCTACACTCTCACTACTAAAATTATTATGTTGAAACTTTTCATCCGAAAAAGTGTTAGATACTTAGAGGAGGCCTATACGTCGAACAGTGGAAGCCATTCGCTAAAATAATGATGATGATCTCCCACTGCTTGGGCCAGAGATTGCGCCATTTTGCGCAATCTCTGGCCCACGGCTTAAGCGACCGAAATACCATGAACGAGTGAGTATGTACAACCATTCTTTGAAATTGCATACATAAAATAAGACTAGTACTCAGACTGTAGTCTGTAAAGCTTTCCCATCAGTTAGATAACGTCCACTCCCACCGAACATCAATCTAAAAATCAATTCTAATACACTCGAATCTGAAATTCGATCAGTTCCCAAAATTCAAAACTTTATTTACGAGGACTAATTCAGTATTCCATCAGGGATGCGTACATTGAATGTGTTCGCGTATAAATCAGAGATGGGACGAGATCGCGGCCGGCTGGCTGAATTATTGATGGCAAATGTCCGACGAATTGTGACTGGTGCACCTTCATTCATCCGTTTAATTTTATTCATAGGTACTTTTTTGGTGAATACGTGTAAGTAATTGGGTTAAAAAGTATACCCACACGTCGGGAAATATTGTACAAAAATTCAGTTGGTATTTTTCATCGGAGAGTTACTGAACAAAATGTTGTTTTCCTTTTAATTGAACTGCTTTGAACTGGAGCAGCGGTGGCCCAGTGGTGTCGGCCCGACTTACGAAAAGTAGGTCGTGGGTTCAAACCCAGGCAGGCGCATTACTTTGTGTAATTTATTTCATCATCGCTGCTCTCAAAACGGTGAAGGGAAACATCGTTAGGAAACCGGCATGTCTTAGAACCAAAAAATTCGAAGACATGTGACATCAGCCAATCCGCACTGGGCCCGCGTGGTGGATTATAGCCCATCCCTTTCCTAGAGAGGAGGCCTGAGTCCCTGCAGTGGGAACATTATAGGCTCATGATGATGATGATGATGAACTACCTTGCAAGTGGTCGAAAGCGTGACTGCTGACCGTGAGGTTTTGGATTCTATTCCCGGATCAATAAGTGTGCTATTAGGTTTTTAACCGACTTCTAAAAAAAGAAGGAGGTTCTCAATTCGGATGTTTGTATTTTTTTTTTTTTTTAATGTTCGTTCGGGCATAACTCCGTCACTTGCTAACCGATTTGAAAAATTCTTTCTTTGTTGGAAAGGGTATACTTCCGAAATGGTCCCATCATTTTTTTTTCGAAATCGGACAAGCGGTTTTTGAAAAATCAACAAAACTCAAAAAAAAACTACATTGGCCACATTGACCCATGAACATGTGAACCACTAAAAAGTGAAAAATAAAAACTTTTTAACAAAAAATAAAACCGACTTCAAAAAAAAAACACAAAAAAGTGAAAAATAAACTTTAGAAGAAAAACCAGTCTCTGAAGTCGGTGGCAAAAAATGAAATCAAACAAACAGAAGTCACCGACTTCAGAGACTGGTTTTTCTTCTAAAGTTTATTTTTCACTTTTTGTGTTTTTTTTTTGAAGTCGGTTTTATTTTTTGTTAAAAAGTTTTTTTCCATCTGGAATTTCTCATTAGCAGTTATGAAGTCTGGATTTGTGCTAGGTTAATGGCAATCGGGTAACTCCCCATTACTTAACATAATTTGCAAAATGTTTCTAACCCTATAGCCATTAACAGGCGTGGTGTTATGTTTTTTGCTGAAATAGTGATACACAAGCACTAGAAATACTTTTACATAATAATTAATAAACTTTCGTTAAAAAGCAAAAGTTTTTTTTTCAGATGTAAGACCCGAACAGTCCTGCAACTAAGATAAATAAAAGAACATAAAGAAGAAAGCAGAAGTAAACAAAAGAAAACGTAACAAAAAACCACAACACCAAAGCACAAAACCAGACTAAAAAACACGAAATCCAACTATTGGATCACGAAAAACCCGTCACAACGGATCCGATGTAAAGGAAAATAGAATGTGGATTGCACGATACGAAGATACTCGTACAATAACAATCATGGACACAGATAGACCGAATGAAATGGGGCCGTCCGTACTACATGCAAAGGTATCAACCTTCGTCGAAGCAACCATATTGAATTGTTCAGGCATTTGTTTTGTTAAAACCCAATCGAATGCGAAGCGTTTTAAAATAAAATTGAAGAAAGATTTAGGAAATTGGAGCTTCTGTGACTAATTTTAAGAGCGTATAAGTAAATTGTAAACGAGTTTTTTTTTTGATGGTATTTAAAAGTACTTCAATTTATTCCCATTTCATTTACCTAATTTTGCCTGTGTTCCACCAAATATACTGAATGTGCACCAAAATATGTTCATTAAAATATGTCATAACGAGCATCTATTTAACAACTGTTGCAAATTTGTAAAAACAGTAATACACCTAATTTTAAAAACAAGCATTTATTTTTTTATTTTTACTTCAGATAATGCACTGCAAAATGTATTTGAATCGCAACGCATGTACTCCATGACGCGCGCTCGCTTCGCTCGCATATTAAATAACACTAATATCTTCTGTCCCCGAAGTGCCGGGCCTCCGCCGGTCTCCTTCGCCATGCCGCCCATAAAGGATACTTTCGCGAGACGGTCGAAAAACCTTATAAAAATCTACAAAATATTAAACATTCTGCGAAATGAGTATTCTATTATACTAGGATGCATACTAAATATTTTGTGTAACATTCAGGAATATTTGGTGCACGATCAGTATTTTTCGAGGAAGAGAACAGATGTACCTTTAGATTTTTGGTGAACACAAAAATATTACCTTTTTTTTTGGTGTGAATTTAAGTGTTTTGCGACAGTAATCACTATCACTACATAATTATAAAACAAAGTCCTCCGCCGTGTCTGTCTGTATGTTCGCGATAAACTCACGAACTACCTCACCGATTTACATGCTGTTTTCACCAATGGATAAAGTAGTTTTCGAGGAAGGTTTAGGTATTTAATTTGTCGCGGGCTTCAGCTAGTTTTTAAATATAAGTGTGGAGTGTTTATGTGTAAGTGTGGTATGTGTGTACCTATTTTGTGTGTGGTGTGTAACAGCAATAATGCAGTTGAGGTGAAGTTCGCGCCCAAGCCAGAGACGAGGTAGTTATGTAGCCATGTTATTTCAATATTCTCCAACAGACGTTTTTTCACTACTTATCCCCTTGTTTGCCTTACCAACTTTCACACAATCTATCCATTGTTTCATTGGTATTCCTTTATTCTTATAGCCATTCTCACACACAATATTTTCGTCTGCATTTTCCTCATTCCCCGCCTCACATACCCATACCATGACAACCGCCAGTAGTATTAAAGATAACAAAAGCATTCTGGTAACGTTTATTGTGATTCGGTCTTAGCAGTTGATATATTATTATGACACCATGATAACATAACAGTCCTCAGACTTTGTCTAGTAGTCGTTATGACCACTACTGAACATGAAACCCTAGGTTCGATAGTCGGAAAAAAGAGGTTCCTGGTTGGGTTTTCCGTCAGAATCATCACGGAGTCTGAATTGGATTTCAGAAATAACTGGCGAAATGTGGGTGTATTATTAGGTACACCTCCCTTTCAAGCAAAATAGGCGTAATATTTTGTAACATCCCTCCGTATCCGTACTAATATTATAAATGTGAATGTAAGTTTTTTTGAAACGCTTTCACGCGAAAACTACTTAACCGATCATCATGAAACTTTGTACACATATTTTTAAAAGGTATTAGAAGTAACATAGGATACTCTACTTTACTTATAGAAGAAAAAAGACAAAAAATATTCCACGCGAAGTCGCGGACAACAGCTAGTAAAACATAAATTCTTCGACTTTTAGGTTGATTTAAGAAATGAGAAACGTAATTATAAAAGAACACCCAAAAAATTCTCTACGCGATTTAAATAGGTAAGAACATAGAGCAAAGACCTGTCATTAAGAAATTATAGCTGCGTACCTACACTAAACAATAGGTAAGCAGTTTATCATTATTTACGTCCTCATTGCGGTACTCCAGTACATAATTGCTCTACGTATATTACCGTAAGCTACACATAGTAATTTATTAGGTACACTGAAACACTCATGGTGGAATTACCCGCTGGAATTATCGTATTGGAGCCAGGAATTTGAAATGGAAGAGGAATAATGTATTCTTAGAATTACTATATAAATACTCACTCAGGTATTCAGTGGCTCCTGTCGGGCTGCGGGTTGTTTGGAAGAGATACCGTGGCCTCGACACAAAGGGCTAAGAAGGAACATAGGTGGTTTTTAGTCAGTAGAAGTCTGACACTCTCTACCGCTCTGCCCAGGGCGGGAGGAGTCATTTGTTGATTTCCAACCCCATAAAAAAATGTGGTATTCAGTGGTTATAAAGTCTGAAGACCAGTGTTACCAAGGGGTATCTTATTACGCAGTACTAACTAAGTTGTGAACGTCAGATAGGCAAACGGTCCTTGTAAATGTTGCTATTCAGCTTGTATCTGGTTAGACTGGAAGCCGACCCCAACATCGTTGGGAAAAACACGCATTTTCATTGTTTTTTTTTTAAATGGGACAGCCTATCTAAAAAAAATACAGTTTACTAGCGATCTTCTTTTATCTATACGTTACTCGCTTGCCTTGAAACCACGACCTACACACTCGCAAATCGGTTACGTTACCACAAAGCCTACACTGTTTTCATATTTTCTTAGATCCTTATTAATTATGAAGAGGTATAATTTCCGATCTAAAGGAATTATTCAAAAGCCGTAAGTTCAAATTAGGTCAAGTAATAAAGGGAAATCGTTCTTATGAGAGACTTATCTTTTGTAAATATTCTACGAAATTATTGGTTACTCAAATTAATAATATGGAAATAGAAATTGGTGTTACCATCCCAAAGGCAGCTTCCTGGTTTATTTTTGTCAATAATCATATTCTCAGAAGCAGTCTTAACAGCGAGCATTGGACTATTGATAAAATTTAGAATATTGTCAATAATCCGTTGTTTGAAGTCAATATTTTACGAACATACGCAAATAAACATGGACATAAAATGTTTAAAACAAAACAAAATGTGTGTAATTTTCTGTCCTTGAAATTACAAAGGCAGAAAACTATCCTTTATATTTATATCAATTGAATTGAGACCCTTATAGTAAGCAGATGATAGAGACGGAATAGCCAAAACCAACAGTTAAACGTACTTACCGAGGCAGCTCGATTACATTTAATGGGTGGTACCCATCCACAGACTAATCTAGGCAAACACGACTTAACCTTAAGAGCGTAGACGGGCTGCATTTTTCCATACAAATGTATTCCTCTATTCTCTTCCTGGATAATGCCTTTAGAGTAATCGTTTTTATTTATAAAAATCCAGGTCTATTGAAGGCATGCCCCTGTCATTTTTTTTTTTCAAAAAATTTATTACAAAAATAAATATGACTTACCAAAAACCTAAAAAAATACCCCGTTTTTACCTACGTAATCAGATGACTACCAAAGAAAATTGAAAAGTTTTTAAAATAAAAAAAAAACAAGTAATAGGGGCATAGATCTATTCTTCCTTTAAATTTTGATACCAAATATAATTTAATTGGCTTAGGTTTCGAGGAGAAAACAGGAGAATACGAAACGTCGATCGGTCAAGGTTTTTTATAGGTAAAATCGTTCTGAGCTGCAGTTGTCTCTATCGCACTCACATATTGATACCGCCCGGTTGCTAGAGCGCAGCGCGACGGCAATAGTTATATATACGTATATTATACGCAGCCCGTCTATGCTCTTAATGATTGCTCTTCTGCTCTTACCTCCTTTTTTTTGGAGGGTGAGAAATCATAAAATTTTAATAACTTTTCCCGCTCTGGGTGGAGCGGAAGGGAAGTCAGGTTTCTAATGACTAAAAACCTCCCATGCTAACCTTCTTAGCTGCAAACCTGCTGCAAACCTTCTTAGCTCTTTGTGTCCGGGGCCATGGTATCCCTTTCAAAAAACCCGCACTCCCAAACATTCCACAGCCCCGATGATATTACCTCCTACTTCGACTATGACGTACATTACCTTTTCATCATCCCCTATTCTCAAACAATTCCTCAAAGAAAGCCAACAAAGCGTAACCCAACAACCAAAAATAATCAAGTTGATTAAAAATCAATTAATTAAGACTTTCTTGATCGGACGGAATTAAGAATGAAATGGAACGAGTAACAAATTGAACGCGATCTACGGCAAGTTAGGAGGCAATTAGGTAAAATTTTGCCTAATCGATCCGGAGTACCGGAGTCGAGGTTATTAATTAATTATTTTGGGCTCAGCCCCGGTTTCGATGACGTAATATTTTGGTGGTACAGTATAGAGTAGATGCGATGGGTTTATTATTTATTTTTACGAAGTTTTTGATGGGTCTTTAGAAAAAAAACAACATCATCTTGTGCCTAGCCTTTTCCCAAACTATACCTATTGGCACAGATTACTTTGTGCCAATAGGTAGGTTGTTGAAGTGTGTTAGGTCCCATATTATTCTTGCTATATATTAATGACATACCACTGGTGACTCATCATAAAATTATATTATTCGCAGATGACATTTCAATTATCGTATCATCTGACAAAAAATCACCTTCTGATCATGAAATAGACATTAATAATACTATTGACAAAATTTTACAATGGCTACAGACTAATAAATTAAAAATTAACTTAGGGAAATCGAATTTTATTCAATTTAATAAGTCGAAACATGCCAAATACAATTTTAAACTTAATATTGACAGACTAAAAGAAGTAACGCAAACCAAATTCCTAGGTGTGCTCATAGACCAAGACTTAAATTGGAAAGGACATTTAGATGATTTATGCAATAGGATTAATAAATTTACTTACGCCCTCAGACAAGTAAAGAACGTAACAACCGTTAAAACGGCAATTACTACATACCATGCATATATTGAATCTATTTTAAGTTACGGGCTTATCTTATGGGGGAACAGTACGGATAAAGACAGAGCATTCATTGCTCAAAAAAGGTGCATCAGGGCCATTTGCGGACTTCGTTCTGATGAATCTTGTAAGCCATTTTTTGAAAAGCTTGGTCTGTTACCACTTCCTGCACTTTACATATACGCAATCTGTAACTTTGTCTACAGTAATAAGGGATTGTTCAGAAAAGCTTATGAAATAATCTCTCGTCCAACAAAAGATCCACACAGACTTGTAACGAAGGATAATCCTAAATCAGCCAAGTATGCTAAAAGCTGCCTTGTGATGTGTGTACGCATTTTCAACAAAATTCCGAAAGAACTCAAATGTATAAATAATTATAATTCATTTAAAAATAAGCTGTATAAGTGGCTGATTGGACATAATTTCTATGACATTAAAGATTTCTTTGACATTTTATAACATTATATCCATCTAATAATTTGAATGATTTAATTGATATTTACTGTTGTTTTGACATGATTATTATTTTGCATGCAATTGATATTCTGTATAGCTAAACATGTGGACATTATATAAGACTGTAACACCGTTATACCATGTTTAAAGCAAATAAAGACTTATCTTATCTTATCTTACTACTCGTATTGGGGTTGGCTTCAGGTCTAACCGAATGCAGCTGAATACCAGTTGGTTGCGCCTTTAATTCATTCAATCAGCGAGGGCTGGGAATGCATTCACTCCCTCCGTTCGCGAGTGAACCTAACCCGCGAACGAACGTCACATTCTTCCGTACACTGCCGCTGCGACAAGACGCTGTCGTCGCTGCGTCCGCGCCACCGCGCCGCCCGCCATTTTTCGTTCTCACGCGTTATTAAAACTGCAAAACCACCCTCGCTTGCTTGCTAGCAACCCTTCGCATCCATTTCTACCACTCGCAAAACCGGACGCTGGCTACCAAGCATTGTGCACGCTGCCTAAAGTCAAGCTTCCACGAAGAAATCCTCAAGTCCTCGTGGTGCCATCGCCAGGTGAGTGAACTGCTTTTCTTTAGCTCTCGTCTGGTTGGATTGTTTTTACGGCGCACCATATTTTCTCCCGCTCATACTATAACTCGCATATAATCCTCGCATTTTTACCCGCATCGCTTCACCATAATTTTGGTCCATTTCGAGTCGGACTGAGCCAGTATATACCTTTAAAATATTCCCCATCTCGCTATTTAAGTATTCCCTATTATAATTACGCTTATAACTGTGCTTGTTCAAGTAAATTACGTTGTTCATTATACCATTTCAATATCACATTTTTTATAAATTATAACTCGAACAACGGGAGCTTGGGTGACGCAACAAAATGGCGTCGGAAGCAAAGTTGAAAATGATCGTTGCAAAAAAAGAAACTATTTTCGAGAAAATAAATAGCTTATTCAAGATTGCAAAGAAAATAATTCCTTCAAATATTGATACTAGAAGTAAACAAGAATTTCTAGCCGCTTCTTCGAATATCGAAAAGTTATATAATAATTTTAACGATCTTTGTGATCAACATAATACATTATTATTAGAGATAGACCCTGATTATAAAATAAGTTTTAGTAATTGGAGCTCGTTCGAAACATTATTTACAGAAATCCAATATAAACGTAATACCATATTAGAGTCTACCCGCGCTAATGTAGATATTCCCGCTGTGGAATCTTACGTTTGCCGCTTACCGCCATTGGAGTTATTAAGTTTCTCTGGTCAACCGGAAAGTTGGCCACTGTTTTACCAATGCTTCAAAACTAACGTTCATGATAATAAAAAACTAACTGATGATCAGCGTGTACAGTATTTGGTAGGTAAATTAAATGGCAGCGCAAAAAATATATTCGCGGGAATAATTCCCAATGCGTCTAACTATCTTACGATATGGAATTCTTTAGTGACAAAATACCAGGACAAGAGGTTACTTGGGTCTATGTACTTAAATAATATACTTGACATAAAACCTACCTCGGGTTCACCCGGTCAATTAAATGATTTTATTGAAAGAGTTCACTCATCTTGGTCCGCGTTAAGACTGTTAGACATTGGCGATTTATCCGATTTCTTGTTTACTCATCTCGTTTTAAAAAAGTTAGATTCTCAAGTATTACAAAGTTTCGAGTTATCCGCCCGCGAGAAAGATATACCCACAAGTGATGATTTAGTTACTTTCGTACGGCATCACATAAAGGTTCTTGAACGAACAACAGCTGTTCGTCAAACCACGTCACCGCAAAATAATCAGGGGACTAACTTACAAAATAGGTCGCGTTCTTCTGCAACGAAAACTTCGCATAGTTTTGCAGTAACAGAAAATGAAGTTAATAATAATGTACCCACTTGTAAGTTTTGTAAAAAATCTCAACATACTCATTTATACGAGTGTTCAGAATTCAAAAAATTAGATGTAAAAGATCGCTTTAAGTTCATAAAAGAGAATAAAATGTGCATCAATTGTTTTAGTAGTAAACATTCCACCCTTAATTGTGGTTCTACAAATACTTGTAAACACTGTAACAAAAAGCATCATTCATTGTTGCATTTTAATAATCGCGAGACAAGCTCGCAACAATCGCAACCTAGTGTATTGGAACCGTCGCCATTGCCGGGCGCTCGCGCACTGGACAGCAGCCCTCAGTCGGTGTGTATGCATAGCAGCCATGTCGCTCGCGCGTCGCCGGTCGTGACATCTTCGTGTGTCGGGTTGAATGAATGTACTAATTCTAAGAATTCGATCGCGTTGACGTCGCGTAATAATAATATAGATTTATCTTGTGACCAGTTGAAAACGTCAGTTGTTTTACCAACGGCACAAGTTTATGTTCCGATAAATGGAAAACGCTTTGTTATAAGATGTTTAGTGGATAGTGGTTCACAAAACAACCTTATCACTCTCGCATGTTGTAGAAAATTAAAACTAAATATTCAACCGCTTGTTAACTCGTCTTTAAAATCAGTAGGTACGATTTCCACTCCCATTAAGGGTTACGTGTCTCTTACAATACAGTCGCGCGTAAGTGACGCTCAATACGAATTAACCATGTTAGTGATTGATCACATAGCTGATCCGTTGCCTGTTCGCGCGGTACAAAGGTCCGTGATGGATCATTTCATAGGTTTACCGCTCGCAGATGAATGTTGGGACGTACCTGGGAATATAGACGCTATTCTTGGTACGCAAATGTTCGCGTTTGTTTTGCTAGGGAAAAAGGTTATACCAGCATCTACCTCTCAATCAGCTGATTCTGCGATCACCGCTCGCTTCATACCTCATGCTTTAGAAACCACGCTTGGCTATATTGTCATGGGTGAGGTACCTTCTGTCAACCATGACAGTGTAGCCTGGTCCTTCGGCCCGTTAGTAGATAATTTAAATAATTTAATTTTAAAATTCTGGGAAATCGAGGAAGTACCTACTGTTAACAAAAAGGGTCCGGAATATCAAGAATGTGAAGATTTTTATGAATCGACCGTTTCGCGACATTCATGTGGGCGATATATTGTGTCGTTACCTTTTAAAGGTGAACCTAAGTCTTTAGGTAACTCCTTCATTCACGCTCAGCGTAGATTGTCCGCGCTAGAGCGAAAGTTTCATTCGCTTCCCGCTTTACGTCAAGCTTATAACGACGTAATAAATGATTATATAGATAAGGGTTATCTGTCGGAAATACCTCATTCTTTGTCCGCTATAAATGAAGGCTACTTCATCCCGCACCACGCAGTTGTAAGGCCTGAGAAGTCGACAACAAAAACCCGCATTGTTTTAGATGCAAGCGCTAAAACTGATAGCGGCAAGTCGCTCAACGACTTGTTGCATACAGGGCCTAATTTGCAGGCAGACTTATTTTCGCTTTTGCTAAACTTTAGATATTTTAAGATAGCAATTACAGCTGATATACGTCAAATGTATCTTAGAATTTCATTGTCAGATAAAGATCGTAAATATCAAAAAATATTATATCGCTTTAATGATACCGAGAGTATTCGTATTTTCCAATTTAATTCTGTGGCTTTCGGCCTCCGGTCGAGTCCATTTTTGGCAATGCGTACCGTCCGTCAATTGGCGGAGGATTATCGCGAACGCTTTCCTCTCGCGGCAGATGTTGCCATGAGAGAACTGTACATGGATGATCTAACAACTTCTGTACATTCTGCCGAAGATGGTACTCGTTTAGCTGACGAGCTGCTCGCTTTATTCAAGTTCGGTGGATTTGATCTCGTCAAATGGGCGAGCAACTCATCGGAACTTCTCGCTCACTTGCCGGAGTCGTATCGTGCTGTGATCGAGTTCACAGATGATGATGACACACTGAAGGTTCTAGGTTTAAAATGGATACCTACTTCTGATGTGTTCTCGTTCACTACCGCCGCCGCGACTACGTGTAACACCAAACGTGCTATATTGTCAACTATTGCTCGCCTATTTGACGTGCTCGGGTTCGTCGCACCTGTCATTCTCTACGCAAAACTTCTTATACAAGATCTTTGGCTTTCTAAGGTGGGGTGGGATGAAGAGCCCCCGGAACTCATTACTAAATGTTTCGTTAAACTCAAATCAGAATTACCGTTATTAGTTAACTTACAAATACCTCGCCACTTAGGTGTCGCGGCCGGCTGTGTTATAAATTTGCTTGGCTTTGGAGACGCTAGTATGAAGGCTTACGGCTGCGTCTTATACCTGCACGTAACGAACCCTAACGGTAATATATCCATTCATTTAGTATGCGCTAAGTCTAAGGTGGCTCCTCTAAAGACTGTTTCACTGGCAAGGCTTGAATTGTGTGCCTCGCTACTTCTGGCTAAACTTGTCAAACAAGTACATACGGTTTTTGATAATCGCTATCCTATAAAGGATATTTTCGCTTTCAGTGATTCTACGATCGCTCTGTCATGGATTCATTCATCTCCACACCGGTGGCAAGTATTTGTGGCCAACCGTGTGACTGAGATACAGGAAAATCTATCTCCTGACCGCTTTTTTCACATCAATGGGATAGAAAATCCCAGTGATTGTTTATCAAGAGGTTTATTACCCTCGCAACTCATTAATCATCCGCTTTGGTGGTATGGTCCACCTTGGGCTTGCCATCCAACCGCTGAATGGCCAATTGTACCATTCAAACCGTCTTCTGTTGAAGGTTCTATACCTGAAGCAAAGAGCTCTGTTACTCTAACAGTCATTCCTGATTTGGATTCTTCGATACTTCTGGAGCTAGCTCTCAGAGTCTCGTCTTGGAAAAAATTATTACGCATTCTGGTATATATCTTGCGCTTTCTGCGTAAGTTACCTCTCGCTCCGGTAATTCAAGTCTCTGACCTTGAAACCGCTGAACTCGTGATTCTTCGCGAATTGCAAAGCAAACATTTTGCTGATGAAATAAAAAATATTAAAAAGGGTAGATTACCTTCTCCTTCTTTAAGAAAGCTCGATCTGTTTGTTGATGACAACGGATTGCTCCGCGTAGGTGGTCGACTAATAAACGCACATATACCTTATGAAAGTCGGCATCCATTGTTGCTTCCTCGTCGACATCACTTAGTCGATCTACTAATAGATGATTGCCATCGATCCAATTGTCATACCGGTTCACATCTTCTTATGTCTTTATTAAGGCAGCGATATTGGATCATATCCGCTCGGAATATTATTCGACAACGCATACGCCAATGTAACTTCTGTTTTAAGGTTGCGCTCTCTCATCCTACACCCATGATGTCAAGTTTACCCCCTTCGCGGGTGCAAGAAGCTAAGGCCTTTACTCACACTGGCGTTGATTACGCTGGGCCTATAAACATTACTATGACGCGAAGGAGGGGCGTTAAAAGCCAAAAGGCATATATTTGTCTCTTCGTGTGTTTGACTACTAAAGCCATACAGATACACATTGAAATTGCCTCAGACTTGAGTTCGGAAACGTTTCTTGACGCTTTCAAGCGTTTCTTGTCTAGGCGAGGGCCAGTATCAGTTCTCTATTCCGATAACGGAACCAATTTCATTGGTGCAAAGCGTCAATTGGACGAGTTATATACTTTCCTTTCTTCTAAAGATACGTCTACCGCATTTCAAACTGAATTGAATAATCGTAAAATAACATGGCGTAATATCCCTGCTCGTGCACCCCACTGGGGAGGCATTTGGGAAAGCAACATAAAATGCATAAAAACTCATCTATATCGTTGCATTGGGCAACAATTACTGTGCTATGAGGAATTGTTGACAGTATTAACTCAAATTGAGAGTGTCTTAAACTCTCGCCCATTGTGTGCGCTGTCGGACCAGCCGCATACAATTATTACTCCTGCGCATTTTCTAAACACAACCCCTTTGCAGTCGTTGCCTGCCTATGAGGTTGACGCATCTGTAAGCCTTCATAACAGGAAAAAACTGTTAGACAGTTTAGTCCAAAGCTATTGGAAAAAATGGCATGTAGATTATTTGCATACACTTCAACTGAGGCAAAAATGGAATACTCCTGATGTACCTATTCAGCCGGGTTTACTTGTTCTCATCCACCAGGATGATTCACCGCCGCTTCGCTGGCCTACCGGAATTATTGAACAAGTATATCCGGGTAAAGATGGAATCGTGCGAGTCGCGTTAGTACGCACTACAGCAGGGATTTTCAAACGCCCCGTCGTTAAGTTGTGTCCCCTTCCTTCGCAATAATTTAAACTTAATTTACCAATTAGCACAGTTATAATTCGTTAATCTTAAGTATGTAATTTAGTAAATCTGTAATTTAATCCACACCCTTTCACCTTTTAAAACTTAAACTTTAAGTCAATCCATTTGACCTCGCTCCGCTTTAATCTAAGATCCTCTCCTTATCCTTTCCGTTTGTTTCGAAAATCCTAAGGATTTCCAAAGGGGGGAGGATGGTTGCGCCTTTAATTCATTCAATCAGCGAGGGCTGGGAATGCATTCACTCCCTCCGTTCGCGAGTGAACCTAACCCGCGAACGAACGTCACATTCTTCCGTACACTGCCGCTGCGACAAGACGCTGTCGTCGCTGCGTCCGCGCCACCGCGCCGCCCGCCATTTTTCGTTCTCACGCGTTATTAAAACTGCAAAACCACCCTCGCTTGCTTGCTAGCAACCCTTCGCATCCATTTCTACCACTCGCAAAACCGGACGCTGGCTACCAAGCATTGTGCACGCTGCCTAAAGTCAAGCTTCCACGAAGAAATCCTCAAGTCCTCGTGGTGCCATCGCCAGGTGAGTGAACTGCTTTTCTTTAGCTCTCGTCTGGTTGGATTGTTTTTACGGCGCACCATATTTTCTCCCGCTCATACTATAACTCGCATATAATCCTCGCATTTTTACCCGCATCGCTTCACCACCAGTATTTTACATGGAGCTACTTCCTATCTGACTTCCACAACACAGTTAGTAGGTACTGGATAAATTGATAACTTGGTAAGACTGGTTCAAAAAAGCATAGCACTCAGCCCATGTTTTTGTCTTGTAGTTGTTTAGGGCTAGAATTTGTTTTACTCCTGCTTTTGAGAAGAACAGGAAGAGGCTATCACTAGCCTTATTATGTCTTACTTAACATAATTAGATTGGTAATTACGCTAGGAGAACAGCCCTTTTTGTATCCGTCTTTATTTGTCGCGGGTATGGTGGGCATCAACACGTTAGAACTGAGACGTAAGTGTACACTGTTGATGCACTACTATCTACTACTCAATAGTAAAATTGACGACAGGACTACTTTAGCTCGTTGTTCACTGTTTTCTCCGGACTGACTGCGGCGATCGCGGGCCTGTGTCTCACGAGTCTTGTTCGTGGCTCCCTCTGTGCGTACCTAAACTGCTGGCTATGCGCCTACAACCCAGGCGATGAATCTGCTAAACGCCCTGATGGCTCAGGAACTGGATCTAGATCAGTTAATGAGTAGGAATACAAGTTTGCTTAATTATTGCATACGATTTTTAAGTTAGTGTGTGATGTTGACTTGCTGCAAGCGTTGGTGCAAACTGTAACCCCCGTATATATAGTCAAGTCAAAGTAATTACTTGGACTTAAGTAATTACTTATGCAAATATTTTTAGGCAATGGGCAAGAATTTAAACGAAGTTAGAACCGTCAATAAAAGCAAAACTAAGAATTCTAACGTTTGATAATAATATTTCTAACTTTAAGGAATTACTAAACAACAGAGAAAAAATCGTATCTTAAACAATGACATTTACTCAAGTAATAGTAATGACTTGTTTATAAATACGGGTGTAAGTGTAGCAAGTACCTGCTTAGATAAATAAGAAAAATATTTACCGTTAAAGCCTTCTTAAAAAATAATGTAATGAATATCCCCGTATTCGTACACGAGATTCTCCGTATTCGTACGTTTTATCCCATATTCGTACGGTGATGGCGCCTTTCACGGTGCTCACTCGACTAATTGAGTTCTTTAGCTCATTTGATACCCTCACTTTTAATTGAGAAGCTTAATCAGGGGCTTAAATGATTTATCAGGACTACACTCTGATTTATTACGCTGTCTTCACGAATTTTTACGTAATTGGTTTGCGAGACGCTCTTCGGATTTGGCTGAAACTAGTTTGAATCAATAATTTTGTTTGATTGCTCTAACGTATTTTTGTACAACAACGCCTTAAGATTTCCAAAAAAAAAAACAAAGTAATGACAACATGATCACTCAAATACTGATTCACTTGCACATAGGGACCCCATATATCAAGATGAAAAATGTAACACCCCAGTTTGAGAGACGAAATTCGAGGTCCCTTCAATTAAAGTAAATTCGCTTGCGGTGGGGGGTGGGTTTATCAAATATATCATGCAGTGTAAGTTGTGCACTCACTGCGATATTGGGACGGAATAGGGAAAGGAGAGACTTTACTTTCATTTATTTTTTGCTACCTTTTATTATATACACGCCCTGATTGCTCAGGAGCCGGATCTAGATCTTTTTATGAGTAGCAATAAAGCTATGCTTAATAGTTGCATACGATTTTTAAGTTAGTGTGTGATGTTGACTTGCTGCACGCGTTGGTGCAAACTGTAAGTGTAGCAAGTACCTGCTTAAATAAATAAATAATAATAAATTTGTGGCAAAACGTTTAAACTACCTAACATACATCATAACATAAGCCTGTGTCACCTCATTGCTGGGCAAAACCCTCCCTCTATGACCCCAAATCTTTCGATCCTGAGCCAATATGCGTCAGTGATCGTTTGTTCCAGCTCGTCCCGCCATCTCCTGCGAGGTCAACCGCGTCGCCTACAAAACACAAAATAAATCAAGATTTCGTTAAAGAACTGATCGAACGATGTTAAAGTTTGACTCTCGTCTACCAAAAGACTCAAAATCAAAATTACGGGAGCATTGAAAGTTCAGTTGTATATTATTTCTTCAGTTTCGTTTAAAAATTCATATAAAGCAAAAACTACCAGTCCGAAGCGAAGTATCTATCCTCTGGTTGCTATAAAAGTAATTTTGGATATACTTTTGTTTAAAATAGTACTATTCCCGTCTCTATCTTGCATTTGCAGCTAGACAGTGACAGAACTAACGCTTAGCCAAAGCATATGCGTACCTTTAATTAATTTGTGAAGGGTTAAGCCTTATTTTATTTGAGTAAAACATGCAACCGTCATCAGAGCAGATCCCTTAAATGGTAAGCAGGTATGCAGGGTAAGTTTATGAGCTAGAGTATAAAGTGAAAACGCATTTACTGTTTCATATAGCATAGCATGGATGGTGCTACTTGTATTCATAGTTTTATCTCTGTCCCTCACTGAACTCTAATAAAATATTATGAGGTGACGGTATGCCTTAACCTCAAAAAGTTTTATGCCCATTTGATGGCAATAGGCACGCCCCTATTTCATAGAACCTAAACATAACTGTTGAATTGTAGTTGTACTAAAAGCACCTACAACTTGTCTAAACATTAGCAGAATACAGGCCTGATGGTTTGCTTTTTTAGGCAAATAAACTGCAATTTAGAAAATATGCTGATGCCCTGGTGAAATTGCGGGGATCTGCTGGATGCAAGATGCACGGAACCGGTCATTATGGTGACACTTTGGGGTGACCTACATTCAGCAGTTGGGCGTCTTTCAACTCAAACGATGAAGATGATAGGCAATAAATTGTAATTGCAAAAAACTTCCCTGATTTTGGTTTCAATACGAGAATAATTGAATCAGAAGAAAAAGTGAACTGCAACACCATGCTATTAAGGTCGTCGAATCAATCTATCAATTATCAATCCGACGATTGTTGCAAGGTCGGAGGCTGCGTTCGACAAATTGTCGATAGATGGCGACATGCCAACAGATTTGGAAGAACAGTTTTCCATAATATTTGCCTGATGGGCAAATATTATGGAAAACTGTTCGTCTTCTTTTTATTTTTATTTTTTATTTATTACTAGGTTTACCAACAGCTTCTGTGTAAAACATATCTTATAATATTATATAGGTTTACAGTCTTGGACTTACACAGTCGCCAATTACTGGTTAACCATCGTTGACAAAAGTAAGTGATAACAAAAAAAAAAAAAAAAGTGGCTCTAGAAAATTAACTACAATAAGCAGTAACTTCTTACATTTAGTAAAAATACTCTATTACAAGACATAACGTAAATACGTAGAAAGAAAAGCGCTATACATTTACGAACTAATTATGACTAAATCAAGCAAGTACTAAACGTAAGGTCCTGGGTTCAATTCCCAGTTCAGGCAGAGTGTTGTTAGGTTTTATATCATTGTCAGTACTCTCTCCGTACACAAATCTAGTCTCATAAAGATTGAATTTATGTACGGTTGATGGCTCGCTTTCTATTAAAAAGAACTTTATTATAACTACCGAAATTACTTTGATTTAGATATTTCTAATTATACTTACTTACTACTATTATAATACGAAAGTTAGGGATGCGATGGAGATGTTTGTTTTTCTTTCACGCACGCAAAAACATTTAGACAAGTATCCAAACTTGTCTAAATGTTTTTGCGTATTCAATTTCAGTGATACCTGTCTAGGCCTAGTACGCAAAAGTCAGCAATCGGGTTAAAAGCTAACACGTACCTTCAAAGCGCGAGACACGATAGAGATCCTTTGATTAATTGCCACGGGAAATAAAGCCTTAATCCCATAGGTGTAGACTGTAGTCTCGCATTCAATAAACCAAGAACTGTCCTTTATTTTCTAGGTTTAGTAGATAAATCCACTTTATGTTTAAAACATAATCCTCTTTTGGGCTTCGCCGCTGTTGGGTAAAAAGTGTAAACATAAACAATTTTTAAAAATATCCTCGTAATCGGTGTGACCTGTGCCATTAGTCCGGTGAGTAGTAATTATGAAACGTAGCAAGTCCATTTGATGTATTGATTGCTCGAATGCCCATAACACTTAAGGGGAGAACACACTACCTATGGTATGGTCAAAATAGCCAAGATTTTTGTTATGTAGAGAGTTTAAAATGGTTTAATCCGGCTCGAAGGCCCGCATGTAGTGTATTTTAGGCGAATGGCAGGCGTTTTTGGGTACTGTGTAATATTATATGTAATTTTGACTTTAAAAAATAAGGTAAAAAAAACTTTTTAAGTTAAACGGTTTTATGTTAAACATACATTGCAATATTTAAGATAAATGTACTAAAAACCAAAAAATAATAAAATAGATACAGTCGTGGGAATTATAAACATATGCATAGACTAGACTAAAATAAAACCGTGGGGCACGTCAATTGTCTACAAATTATCGACTTAATGTGCCCCACGGTTTTATTTTAATCTTCTCTTTTGTCTTTAATCAATTGTTTTTTTTAACAACCAGAGGGTTTATTTGAAATTGAGTCACAGCTAATAGTAGCATAGCTTTTTTTTGGTAAAAAAAGTCGTAACAAACTTTTTGGTTAAATCTAACAATAGTTATTATATTTCATAGTGTAAACGCAGCTTAAAATGAATGTTAAAATAACTATTGGTCGTAACGACAACGGGCATAAACATCAAATTTTTAATTTTGTAAATTGTATTGAACCATTTCCTGCTAAGTGACAGGCTTATGACAGTGTAACGTCTACCAATTTGGTACGTGTGTACCATCTTTAAATTATCCACTTGTACATAAAATACCTATGATGTATGTTACCTTTCAGCAATGAAGGAAAAAAAATATTTTGTATGAATGAAAAATGTTGTTAGTGAATTATTTTCTACTTGTTCTTTCACTAATCGATTTGGTAGTCTGTTCCGAACTGATCGTTTAGTTTCAGTTAAAGTTTTGGATGTTTGAAAGAGGCTTTCTAACACTTATTTTCGTTGTAAAATAAAAAATATTTCTGAATCATAAATTTTGAGTGACATCAGCCAAAAAGTCACGACAGTCAGTCATCTGTATTAATTCATGATAATTATAATGCTAGCAATAAATTCAACTGACATAACAACCCCTGGTAACTTTCCCCATAACCCTTAACTTAACGCTTCCTTCAACCCCTAGCTCGGGGTCCTAAAATAACATTTTTGCACTCGAGTTAACTTCGAATTTCAAGTTATACTATTTCACTTTTTCCGATACCGTCCATTTTTTCTGACTTTCAACTGCACAAATATCGCGAATCGGTTGTACGCTCCGCTGGTTTTCTAGATTCCAGTTTTAAATTGTCTTTTTATGTTATAACCGCCATGTGCTATGTCAAAAAACGATACTGGCAAGTCTGGGTCACAAGTTGTTTGCAATATTTTTTGTGGAATTTTCTGCCGATTGAAACGGTACGCGGTGTACTGACCCGTTTGATCCTGAGCTGTTATAGATTCTGTCTGTGCTTTTCTGTGTGTGCTTCGGTTGTACAAAAGTTATAGTTTTGATGTAGTAGCTACGATTGGTGTAACCTGTAGTTGACTGTAGAGTGTAGACTCTTGATTGTATTCTCTTGACTGGTTGAGCCTGATCAGGACTACATTAATCTTAATTAAGATGGCAAATTGAACAGAATAAATGAAAACTATGGATACCCTACATCTAGGCTGTCATTTTGCATCCGTGCCAAATTCAAGGATATAACTATGGTAATGACTCTCGACCTGAAATTGAAATGAATAGGTAATTTAGTTTTCATAAATTTTGAAATCGGTAAGTCTGAACCACCCGTGTTGAAACGCGGCCTGTCTGATTCTGTCCAAACAACCACACTTTCACACATGCAACAAACGTGTATTCAATCATTTCTTATTCTAACCACACGGTGCGGGGGATATTCGGAAATACCGTAATTTTTTTAACAATTAAAAGAGCTGAATATTAGTTATTGACATTATCTTCTAAGACAATCTTCTCAATTTTGTCGAGGATGCAAAACTGTAACTTGTAACCCTAAATATAGTACACAATCTTACCTTGATTTGATATTTGACTAACATAGTACTGCCACTGCTATTAGTACTAATGCTATTAACGGTAGTGGCTTTGTCAAAGCACACAATTCAATTACTAGCTCCAACCAACGTGCTGAAATTACGCTAAAAGCTAATTAATAATGATGCTCTTACCTAGTCAATATCCTTGTATTTCCCTAAGCTGTAGACTATGCTCCATGGAATACCTGCTTTTGCATAAAGGCGCAATTTGAATAGCATCGTAATTAACCGTTGTATGGTTACCCGGGTACCTAATTGCTTAGCCAGTTCGACAGGAATTGGTTAAGTTGATTAAATCCTTTTTTTATTATCTAAACGATATTAATACCCAACACGTTTGTAAAGTTTACACCAAAAAAGTCATCATGAATTCAGCCAAAAGACGTTCACTGCTGGACATAGGCCTATCCCAGGGTGTCACCACATAGACCGGTCCCGTGCGTCTCGCATCCAGCGGGTCTCCGCAACTTTTACCAGGTCATCGGATCACCTAGTCGGAGGCCTTCCAACATAACGTCATCCGGTTCGCGGTCGCCACTCCAGAACTTTCCGGCCCCACCATGTGTGAATGTGCCCTGCCCACTGCCACATAAGTATGGCAATTGATCGAGCTATGTCGGTAACATTCGTTTTCTTGAAAATGTCTTCATTTCTGATGCCATCCCGTAATATGTAAATAAAGTAATTTTCAGTCAGTCATTGACTATTAAAGTTGACTGACTGACGAGCTGTCTCGTAGACCCAGTGTTTGGAAGTACGACTGAGGAGTTGGGCAAAGTGATATCGGGATTTTTATCTGAAAATTGTTAATAGCAGCCACGGATTGTGCCTGGTTGATGGTAATAGGCTTGCCCTCTATTACATAGGACTGAAATTTAACTGATGAAATGTCGGTGTACTTATTTATTAGGTAAAACTTTGTTTATCCCTTCGGCGGTTATAATACGTGATGTTAAGTTGACTTTTAAAAACATTTTCATCGTCGGCGTCATCTTGGGTACAGATGTCGATACTTATTCTGTATCGAGTTTAACTAGCTATTAGCTTATTAAATTTGAATCCATTAATAAAACATCATGCTTGAAATCCGTGAAAGGCCAAGCACAGGTGGACCTGTACCCATATTTCACCAGTTATGTTTAAGTAAAATGAGGACAAAAGAGGCAGTATACTTATAGTTCTCAGCTATGGTCATAGTAGTAGCCATTTTCAGTTGCAATACCTATAATTTGAATATTAATTAAATACAGCAAAACAGTTATTATTAAATACTAAAGGTAGAACTAGTCTTAAAAATTAATTAAAATTATACCTCAGACCGCATGCCCTAGATTGAACTAACGACGGTCATAAACGAAAACGGGCCATTCACGACTCTATTATTGAAAGCCGTATTCACGTACATAATCACTCTTTTGATTGCTAATTGTTTTCATTCCAGTGTTAATGCATTTTATATGTTTATTTGCTGTATTACTTCCTGCGAGTTTATGAGTACCTATATAAATTTATGATTAATAAAAAGTGTGTTTGAAATATGTATGTTTTGTTGGGTTTGAGTCTTATAAATATTCTCGCGCTAAAGGTTGAGTTTTTTTTTTCATAATTCTTGTGACACTGGGGTAAGTTGACTTACCCCAGTGTCTCAAGACGAAAGTCTATGACCAGTGTGTGTTGCCAGTGATTACTTATGGGACCGAAACGTGGTCGCTCACAATGGGCCTCATCAGAAGGCTTAAGGTCACCCAAAGAGCAATGGAGAGGGCTATACTCGGAGTTTCCTTGCGTGATCGAATCAGAAATGAGGACATCCGCATGAGAACCAAGGTTGCTGACATAGCCCGAAGAATTGCCAAGCTTAAGTGGCAGTGGGCAGGGCACATTGCTCGCAGGACGGATGGCCGATGGGGCCGGAAGGTTCTGGAGTGGCGACCGCGAACCGGAAGACGTTGCGTTGGAAGGCCTCCCACTAGGTGGACCGATGACCTGGTGAAGGTTGCGGGGATCCGCTGGATGCGAGACGCACGGGACCGGTCAATGTGGCGACACTTAGGGGAGGCCTATGTCCAGCAGTGGACGTCTTTCGGCTGAAATGATGATGATGATGATTCTTGTGAGTCAGGTTTCGTGTTGAAACACTGTCTAAAAACTACGAATTTAAATTTATTTTAATATTCTCGTTAAGAACTTAGGCATGTATAGGAACTTTCTTATCTACGCCACAGGGAATCCAAGTTTCGAAGCCTGTACCCTAGAATTCCCTGTGTATGTCATTATCATTTGCTTCTAGGATTTTTCCACTTATGTTGGGGTCTCATTCCAAAATCAAATCAAAATCAATAGTCCTCCTGACCGTTTTTCGGCCACTGCGGCCAATCCCAGCGGAGATTGGCCATTTATTCAAACTAGGCTGATTGATAATCAGCACTTTTCGAACGTCAAAAATTTACTTTACTCTACTTTAATAATAATAATAATTTATTTATTTGTCAGAAAACAATGATCCATAATGGTTAGTAACAATTGAAACTTAAAAACTATGTTAGTAGGCACAAAAATCACAAAATAAATATTACAAAATTAAATAGGCATTTGAAAATTAAAATTGCATTCACGATTTAAAATAAAATTTTCACATTAGTCTGTACGTGAACCATACTGCAGTGGTTCACGTACTGATAATCAAAACGTTCAGAAAACGCGCTCAGGATACTGTTGCGGCTGCCCCGCAACCTACGCACCAGGGATGTGCACCGCTTGCGCATGATTACTACTTACTACTTTACATTTTTATAAGACAGTCCCCCAAAACGCCCACCCATCGACACGATGCAGACTGCACACATCCAGACTAACCGGATGCAGCTAAATATTAGAATTTTACCTGGAGCGACTGCCTATCTGACCTCCATAACCCAGTTAGTACTGGGTAAGCCAAGGGATATCGTATTAACTATCTTAACTGGTTGTCAGACCTTCAGAAGACATAACGTCACCTGCTACAATCGTTACCTATATGAAATCATTGTGTAATCAACGAACAAGTTTGTGGCGTATGTTCTGAAAGTCAGAACATCTATTTCGAGAAATAACGGGGGAAGTAGCCAGTGGTGGCCCAGTGGTGGCGGCCCCGACTTACGAACAGTTAATCGTGGGTTCGAACCCAGGCAGGCGAATTACTTTGTGTAATTTATTTCATCACCACTGCTCTCAAAACGGTGAAGGAAAACATCGTGAGGAAACCGGCATGTCTTAGAACAAAACATTCGAAGATATGCGACATCTACCAATCCGCACTGGGCCCGCATGGTGTATTATAGCCCATCCCTCTCCTAGAGAGGAGGCCTAAGTCCCTGCATTGGGAACAATAATTATAGGCTGATGATGATGATGAACGTCTATTCTGGATGTATCCATCAATGGGCACTATCCAGACAATATAAAAGAAAACCACAACAGCAGTCTTCTTTAGTTTCAGTCATCAGCCCAACTTTGAAGCCTGTCAGGCCAATTATGCTCAGGTCGACTTCCACCCTAACTGTGAGCGACGAGAATTACTTCACTCTATGCTACTGCCAATTATAGAGCAAAATCCAATTAATGGTGAATACCAATATCCTGAGGTAACGCTTACCATAACGAAAATATGATTCAGCAAGAGTTAGGTCCCTAAGCCCTATACTTTGTGCAGACTAATAAAATTATAATAACCACCGCTTTCAAAACGCCTTCGGAAGGCATAAATCGTGAGCAGACGGCCATGTTCTAGACCCAACAAATCGTACATTATAATATGACTTTTACTAACCGATAACAATAATTTGCCCGACAAGGGAATCAAACCCAGGACAACTTGCCCAGCAGTCGTAATCAACGACCAATAGACCGAGGCAGTGTACCTACCTAGTCGGAAAATGCAACCATCACGTTAAATTTTAAAACTTAAGAGCCTCAATTCTAATTACTCTACACCCACATAAGTATAAAGTAAGATAACCCAAAATTAATGCATTCACTTTAACTTAACAACGTACAGAGTAAAACCGAAAACGTTCTATATAGGTTTGGTAGAACAACGTAACGTTTTCATTAATCGTTTGCCCACATTCGGAAGCACTTGCCTGGCGTAACGATCGCTTAAACTCAATGTAAATGAGCCGTAAAGAGGTTTCTATGTTTTGAATGCCCGATGTTCTTTGATACCGGTTGGGGGAAAGTAATGGGATAATCGATTGTTCTTTATTGTTATCTGTGACTTGAATGGGTAAAGTAAGGAGTGACTGCATTTGAGGTAACATTAGAGTAAGTTGACTAAAAAAATCTAATTAGTCCGTCAGTTAAATAATTTCTGAAAAATATTGGACACATATTTTTTCTTTTTTCACCTAAACAATAATTGAAGACGATAGAGTGCTCGACGCGTGACGTCATAGTTTGGTACGTTTTTTTACCAGCAAGTGACGTCACCAGACCCCATTCACGATCTTCGACACGTTTTATTTTCGTAAAATTTTAGTACCTAATTTGATAAAACAAAAAACACGTATCCAATATTTTTCGTTAATCTAAAAGACGGACTAAACAGAAACATATATGTCGCAGATTCAACACCGAGGCACAATATTTAGAGTTGACAATTTAGAATAACGCCATCTATATTTTTTTTTTCTTCTTTTCTTTATTTATATGTATCATGTACCATTTATGTAGGTATATTAATTTATGTTAACAAAATAGTATTCTCCTACTTTATTTATTTCTGTACTCTACCACAATGCTGTCCTATTTGAACCTAAGGTTTACTGGTAGAGAATGCCTTGTGGCATTAAGTCCGCCTATGTACCACGTTTGTGCATGAAGTTTAAATAATATTTTTTTTAGTCAGTCAACTACCCTATTTAGAGGTATAGCAGTGATTGGGTAGTGGAGTGACCGTCGGATTGCTGTCATAGATCTCTAGTTCAAACTCAAGACACACAGCTTTGATTTTTTGGATTCATGAACGTACTGTATATTTATCACTTGCTTCAGCAAAGCAAAATATTGTGAGGAAAACAGAATGTCTGAGAGATATCTCACGACTTTCAATATGTAAAACTAGCTTTTGCCAGCGGCTTAGCCCGCGTGAAAATGACGTTTTCCCATACAAACTTTCATCCCCTAATTAACTCCCGTAGGGGTTGAATTTCGAAAAATCCTTCCTTATTCCTTGTCTACATTATAAAGGGAACCTCTGTGCAAAATTTCAGCTTTCTAGGTCCAAGGGTTTGGGCTGGGCGTTGATGAGTCAGTCAGTCAGTCATTCAGGACTTCTCTTTTTAACCGACTTCTAAAAAAGAAGGAGGTTCTCAATTCGGATGTTTGTTTTTTTTTTTTTTTATTAGATTAGAAGAAGATATAATTATTATAAAAGATAGATAGATAAGGTCATTTCTCAATGATATTCAAGAACCTGATTTCTGGACAAGACTCATCTTGTACCTGGCTATCCTGTGTTGATTGCATTAATTTAGATTTTACACGTATTTTTTTTGGCTTTGACTGAACTGTATGTCATCATCATCATCTTTCTGCCCTTGTTCTATTTTGAAAAATACGTTTTTTTTTATTCTCATCGGTATGATTATAATTATGCTTATTCTAGATTCGGGCAATGTCAAGCACGTCAGACACTTCAGCTTATCTTCTTTCAAAACTAGTAAATGGTTTTGTTTAGTCCAAAGTTTGTTGAATCCAATCTGTAAGAAAAATAACGAAAAATATTGGATATGTGTTTTATAAAACAAAAAACACATATCCAATATTTTTCGTTAATCTAAAAGACGGACTAAACAGAAAAATATTTTTTTTAGTCAGTTAACTACCCTATTAGAGGTATAGCAGTGATTGGGTAGTGGTGTGACCGTCGGACTGCTCAGTGATAGATCGCTAGTTCAAACCGAAGACACGCAGCTTTAATTTAAATGATTATAATTATGCTTATTCTAGATTCGGGCAATGTCAAGCACGTCAGACACTTCAGCTTATCTTCTTTCAAAACTAGTAAATGTTTTTGTTTAGTCCAAAGTTCGTTGAATCCAATCTGTAAGAAAAATAAAACTTCTTAATGAAATTACCCATAACAACATACGACACAAAACTTTAAATCTAAACCCAAAACTCATACAATTTCGCCCACCGCGAAACTTAGAAGAACTTATTTTCTAAATCACGTCCCACCACATATGAACGAAATTAAGTTTTGTATAGTTTTCATCGTAATGTCAGGTAAGATCATATCTCTTAGGAAGGTTCACCGCAGCTATGTGAAGCTATATTAAACGATAAATCGTTCCCCAGACGACGGAAAGTTGAAAATTTTCGCTGGGAAACACGTTGGCGTGTTAATAAATGGTTGTGTATCTAAAATTTATAAGTTGGGAAATATTATTATTATTTTTGTAGGAAATTGGATGGCTATAGGATTGCTTGTAAGGATTAAGCTGAAAACTGTTCATTTTCAAGGTTTTCCCACATTCGGAAGCCAGAGCGAAAAACTCTACCAACTCTTTTTTGATCGATTGTCGACCTCATCTTTATCCTCAGGATAAGGTTGAGGACAAGAACAGTCCCATTTAATCTCAGACCAAGAAAAAAAGAAAGACGGCGCGCCGCGAACACCAACAGTGAAGTCACAAAACCACGCGCCTATAGCAAGTAAACATACAAGCTCACGCACACACCTACACTAAAACCACACGCATTTCTCCTAGAACGTCACGACTTCACGAGACATTGTCTACACACATAGATAAAAAGTTGGCTTCACTTTTGATGTTCGTGGCGCGCCGCCGTCTTCCTTTTTTTGTTGGTCTGAGCATTTAATATGTATATAAATTAAACTTTTCGGGCTTCATACTGGGTTCCACTACAACTACTGTCAAAGGTCTCCAAATATCGACAGAGACCAATGTTTTTTTTTGAGTTAACCATAAACCATTATACAAATAACAACAGACAAAATTCAGAAAATAATGCATGTGTAAACAATTGCCAACAAATTTACCCTTCACTGGAAGCAGACGCTGGAAAAAAAATAATACCACATGAAAATAAAAAAGAGTTGAATTATTAACTACTCCGTGACCTATTTGTTTCAGCCTCCCAGTTGAGTCCAAACGCGTTGAGTCCGTACACGTTCAATTCACAGTCCCCGGAGACTTTACACGTGCAGGCTTACACAACAAATATCACATAGAAATCCATTAGCAAATCAGATATGCAAATACCTAGGTAGACATAGAACAATATTATTGTTTTGTGGTACACGTAGCTAAAGAGTTTGATACGTAAATGTTACCTGCTTTTTTTAGTTGAATAATAGGTACTAATTTTGACCAATATCAATCATCATCATCAATCTATAATGTTCCCATTGCAGGGACTCATCCTCTCTAGGAGAGGGCTGGGCTAAAATCCACCACGCGGGCCCAGTGTGGGTTGGTAGATGTCACATGTCTTCGAATTTTTTGGTTCTAAGACATGCCAGTTCCTCACAATGTTTTCCTTCACTGTTTTGAGAACAATATCCATAAAAAAAATGAATCGACCGGAATAATTTAGGACTCAGAAGCAGCTAACAGTTGAAGGGCCCACATTAATTTGTCTGTCCTAAAGTTAACCTTACTAAGATACAGGTTTCATTTTCATGAAGAGAATGTTAACGTTTTATGTATAATTTTGCCCAACAAACGCATAATAACGTCACAAAGTTCTAAATGCATTAAATTATACCTTTTGCTAACTGTTGCCACTAAAGGTTAGGCTGTATACTCGCAAAACATGCTCAACTTAGATACCAAAGTTGTCGCAGTTAGCCTGCATACTTGTCTGTTGTGTTGAGTGTACACAGTGACAGTTCACAGTGCATGTTGTAGAAACTTGCGCTTCGAGTTGTCCGCACGAGTCATTTAATTACGTAGTGTGACATGCAGTTGACGTTACCGTGGATGTGTGAGGAATGGAAGCGTTTTTGATTCAATGCCATTATTATAATTTTGACGGGATAGTCAGTGGCTCTAATGCGGCCGCCACGTGACGTACACTCGACGAGTGGCATGGGAAGTAGCGAGGAAAGGCGGCAGGGACATAGTGTGGCAACGTTACTCGTCATGCCGCACGTCATGCTCCTCGTCCTGCCCATCGCTCCGCGATGATCGCGCGATGAATACATGTGATCCACCATCTGCGTTGGCGAGGACGATGACGACGATGTATATTTTTTTTATGACATTGATATAATTTTATTAACTATTCAATAATCAAACGAACTTACCTGAAGTGAAGTTCGATTGTAATTATCCTGGCTTCGTCGAAGAGATTTATTTGTTTACTTGTAGTAGCCCTCGCTACGCCTCGACTCACTCGCACATAGTTTAGCGCCATAGGAAAGAAAGAGATAGCACTATCTCCACAGGCGCTTGATCAACCCACTACAACGTTCCTCATTCATTTCAGAGTACCGGTCTACTGGACAAACTATAACATTGTTTAGGGAAATGAAAGGTCCACCTGAATGTCAGGGTCGGGAGGGACCCTAAATCTCTTCGACGAAGCCAGGATAATTACAATCGAACTTCACTTCAGGTAAGTTCGTTTGATTATTGAATTATCCTGACTTCGTCTTTAGAGATTTATTTGTTTACTTGTAGATGTTTAGAGATAGACATTTGCAATGTTATAAGTAGGACTAAATTGAGAAATAAATTCAGTGTAAATAATACATTTATTCTTATTTCAATTAATGATCACAAAAAAAATCCAAAAAATTTCTTACTGATTAATGAGAACAGCGTTTGCAAATTCACAATTTGTTTGAGTAATTGGCCGATTATAAAAATTAGCAAAAGTGGCAGATTGATCTGACCATCCAGCGGTTCTCCTAATGACATCGACACTGATTCCTGCTTGATGTGCAGCAGATGAAGATGCATGACGAGTGCTATGGGCAATGAATATGTCAGTGTCGATGCCACTAGCAGCCAAACCCTGCTTTATCCATCGCCCTATAGTTTGCGAAGAGGCAGCGTGATGAGGTTTTTTAAAAGTTAGAATCAATTTATTATCTACAGTACTTCTTTTGGTAGATGTAACCTTCATGTAAGCTATTAAAGTCTGTGCAGGACAGATTGATGGACGCTGTTGGAAAAAGGGAAGGTCAAGGATTGGTTGAGATTTACCTATACCAGATGTTTTAATCAAATCGGTAATAGTGATTAAGACTTTGTCTTGATTGATTATAATATTGGGCAACCTTATCAATGAGAGCGTCTGACATCTTTGGCCTGTTGACAAAGCCAATAACACAACCAAATTTTTTGCTCAACTGCTCCAAACTTAAATTATCGTTGGGGTATAACTCACCAAAATAATTAAGTACGATATTGGGGTTCCATGTATAATTATATTTAGGAAAGGAAGGCTTCAACTTAAATACTCCCTTAAAGAATCTTTTGATACGTTTGTCTTGTCATACATTATTTCCGGAAATAAGTGATAAAGCCGAACGGTGATTGTTTAATGTTCCATACGAGGAACCGTTTGTGAAACATTGGGACAAAAAATCGAGCAAATCATGTACCCTGATCTGGAATGGATCTAATCCCTTATCGTGACAGTATAACCACCACTGTTTAAAGCTAGAGGTATATTGCGTTTTAGTGTTCGTAGAAATAGATGACGTCATTATAGTAAGTGCTGATTGAGGGGTCTGCAACCTTGCGAAGGCTTCCCGGATAATATAGTCGCCGCCAGGGAAAGGTGGCGGTGCAGAGGATGAGTCTTCCTGAAATTAGATGATAACAGAAATTTATCCGGAGGAAATATAAATATTTCACTTACGGCAAGAGATCTGAATACCGGGAACCATGCTTGAGATGGCCAATTAGGCACTACAATGATACCGGTTGCCTCATCAGTAATAGTCTTTTGCAGAACCTTTAAAATTAGTGAAAATGGTGGAAACGCATAAAAGAACATTATCCCATTTAATAGTAAAAGCGTCCACGTTGTATGCATAGGGATCGCGCTTCCACGATATATATTTTTTACATAAATTAGCATTCGTTCTCGATGCAAAAATGTCCATCTCAGGTACACCAAATTTTAAAACAATTGTATCAAATGCTGTAGAGTGCAACTCCCACTCGATATCAATTTTTCTTGACTCTGTGTCAGCTTCGATATTCTGGGATGACGCTATGTAGGAAGCAAAAAGGAATATCTGTCGTTCTTCACACCACTTCCATATTCTACGGGCAATTTCATTGAGATGTGGATATTGCACCCCACCCATTCTATTTATGTAAGCGATCACCGTAGTATTGTCAATGCGTAAGAAAGAGTATGTGACAATTAGTGACTTTGTTTGCAAAAGATTTAAGTCCAAAATAGGCCGCAAGAAGTTCCAAATAGGTAATATGACGAGAACGCTCGTCTTCCGTCCATGAACCGCCTATACTTTCCCCTTTAGAGGCTGCACCCCAGCCGATACTAGATGCGTCACTAAAGATCTCTAATACAAACGACATTGGTCTGATGGGGTTACTCGTGTTTAAAATTGTTGACTTCCACCAAGTCAAAACAACGCGTAGACTATTAGGCAACGTCATCATCTTATCATAATCGTCATTATCCAATAAGGCTAGATATTTAGCCCGCTCTAAATATTTTGAATACAACCACCCGTACGCAACGGCCGGACAAGCAGCTGTCAGAGTACCTAGGTAGCGAGCGAAAGCACGAATAGTGATTCTCTTAGTAAATAGCATATTTTCCGTACGTGACAAAATGTCGCGTTTTTTCTTGAAAGGGAGCTCCAGAGTCATGTTTTTAGAGTTTAAAATAAAACCTAAAAACTAACAACCTTGGCTTGGTACCAGTGAACTCTTCTCATAGTTGATTACAAATCCTAAGTTCACTAGGCACATAATGCTTTCATTAATGTTATTTAAGCATTCTTCATAACTATCTCCGAAATAACAACTGTCATCTAAGTAGAATACTGATTTAAAACCTCGAGATCGCAAAAAGGTAGAAACTGGTTTCATAAGTTTTGTAAAAGCATGAGGAGCTGAGCTCAGACCAAAAGGTAAAACCAAAAATTCGTACAAAATATTATCAAAATAAAATCTTAAAAACTTTACATGATCATTGTGGATAGGTATCAAAAAATATGCTTTTTTCAAGTCCAAGTTAACCATATACCAGTTATGTGTCATTAATTTGACAGCAGTCCTAACATCTTCCATCTTAAAATGGCTAACATCGACAAAATTTAATTTCTTTAAATTTAGAATTAAACGTCTTTCACCATTGCTTTTAGGAATGATAAAAATACTAGATACGAAATGATCGCCGGTAGGATTACATTTACGTATGACATTTGCTTGCAACAAACGATGCAATTCTTGTTTAATGTAAAACTTGTCGTCTTTTGAAAAAGATGATTTTGGAATTATACCCGGATGTTGTACAGGATGTTTTAGAAAGGGGATTCTATAGCCAGAAATGGTCTCAAGGATCTTTTTATCATCAGTAACCTTTTTCCAAGCCTCAATATAATACTTTAGGCGATCAGCATGACAGTGTACCTGTGAAGTTACTACTTCGCGCTCGCTGTGGGGGCCGCTCCCGCTGGCTTGTAGCGTGATGCATGGCGCTGGTGAGGGGACGACGCTCGTGGAGCACGGGTCATCGCCGGCGTCTGCATTGTCCCGCGGCGGCGGTAGTTCGATCCTGGCTTGGTCCCGCCGCCGCCGCTTAAAGTGCTCGTTTGAGCCGCAGACTGGATCAGCTTGCTTGTCTTCTGTATCCCACACGAAGATTTAATAAAATCTCCCAACTTCTCATCAAAAAGATGACTGTCTCTCTTTCTATCTTTAAAAGGTTCCAAAAACGCTTTATCAACCATTGGGGTGACAAGAGATCTTCTTGTCTCGGTCTCCGAGTAATGCGAATCCGACAACAGTTTTGTCGCGTCTGTAAGAAGACGAAGAATTTCGGCATTGTCACTGGATTTAGTCAATATACCTGACATCGTCCTCCCTAAGACCGTCAGGACGCATCCTATTTGCGATTGCTTCCTTTGGATCCTAACGTCACGACCTTTTGCGGACTCATTTAACATGGCCGATATTTCTGGATTAAGTACTGGAGCTTTAATCAAGGGACAGTTTTTTGGAATTAAATATTTTTTTTATTTATTAATTCCTCTCGTGTATCCTTCCTAAGGCCATCTTTAAGGATAGGATCCCAACGTTTCGGCTTCAAAATCTCCCAGTGCCGTTAAGAGCTCGGGATCTGCGATAGGATGAGCATTATCGCCATTTACATTATCGTCATCAGCCGGGGCTGTCATACCTTGGGGGTCAGCTGGCTGTGATGCACATTCCCCCTTTGTAGAAAGTTCGGGTGGCATGGGTGACGCAGAGCTTGCGGAGATACCTTGCTCATGCCCTGACCTCACTGAGTCAGCGGGTATGTCAACCGCCGTCGCAGCCGTCGGCGAAGGCGAGCGGTCAGGAGACGAAAGCCTAGACGCACCGCTGTCCGATTCCAGATATTCTGTATCGTGTTTTTGGTTAATATCTCGTATTAACTCTAATAAAATACAATAGGTCAATATCTCGTAGTGACTCTAAAAACAGAAAACAATAGGTCAATATCTCGTATTGACTCGATAGTTTGATGTAAGTACCGTCTAACATCTCGTGTTAGATCTAAGGTATCATTGTACAACGAATTATGCATTTATTCCGTGTATTTTGCACTATAATAATGAACTAGAACTATGTAGGTAGTAGGAACGTACCTTCAATTGACACACGTCTATGACGACCTTTTTTCCTAGACAATTTTTGTTCATATTTCTTTATTTATCTTCAGTAGTTTCTGCATGCTTCCTTTTTGGCATTTTTTATATTTTTAAACCGTTTAACACCAATAAAATTCGAAAAAACGAAAAAACTTTTTCTTATGTGCGGTAGCCGTGCGCGCACGGAAACGAATGAGGAACGTTGTAGTGGGTTGATCAAGCGCCTGTGGAGATAGTGCTATCTCTTTCTTTCCTATGGCGCTAAACTATGTGCGAGTGAGTCGAGGCGTAGCGAGGGCTACTACAAGTAAACAAATAAATCTCTAAAGACGAAGTCAGGATAATACTAAAAATGCATAGCGCGCACGCTGCCACAGTTTCATCGTCCACCAAAGGCAAATAACAAGTGAGGAGCGTCGCGATTAATTGCGCGAGTAGAACATCGCAGCAAATAGCGGCAGCGCGAGGAGCATGGCGATGAGCAGCGCGAGGAGCATAGTGTGGCGCCCGCATAAAAGGCTAAAAACAGTCTTACCAAAGGGTATCGTAATACCCAGTAGTAACTGCATTGTGTAGGTTAGATATGCAGTCGCTCCAGGTAAAGTACGGGTATTCAGCTACATCTGGTGAGACTGGAATTCAATCCCAACATAGCTGGGAAAAGGCTAGGCAAATTATGGCGTTATTGTTATTTAAGCTTTGGTTTTCATTCAGTATCAGAAATCATTAGCAGCGAGTATATTTGCCTTTATTTGAAACTCCAGTTCAAACGTTTCAATTAAGGACTTTAAAAAATTTTTGAGTGCACTTTAGAGCCCCTAAAATAGGACCGCACTTTATTTTTCGTCACAAGTGGAAGCTATATAGCTACAAATTAAATATTGTTTTCTTGATTAACTGCTTTAAATAGAAGACTAATGGTCAAATTCTTAAACAGAACTTAATTTAAAGTTATCATTAATTCTCATCCTGTCATTGTCATTCCTAATTCTTTTGCCCTTCTCCCAATACATTTAGGGCCACTGCAGCATGTTTTATTCTTTCACAATTCTCTATTCTTAATGTTTGCTGTCATTATCAATGTAATGATAGAAAAGTCTTTCATGAACATCTAAAATGTTAATGTCATTTATAAATTCGATGGTTAAATTGTGAGGGGAGTCTGTGGTAAGTCCACTGCTAAACAAATCATTTCTTTCTTTCCGCATTTGTGCAGAAAAATCAGCTCTAATTTTTGTTAAAAATAAACCTCATCCAGTCCCACTTTAATTCTGTTCGCGCAACAGTTAAGGGCCTCACTTCATTGTGGACGCTGTGTCACCGGCAACTTTCGACCTCATTTGCACACTCATTTTCATAGCAAAATGTAGCACCAGGTGGAATGAATGTAATAAAGCTTTACCAATTTCATTTGAGCTCAGAAGTTAGTTGTAAACGCGGGATAAACAAAGATCTCGCAGTTTTTTTTTTTTTATATTTTTGCTAGTTGTCGCCAGTGCTTTAGTGTTGAGTGTTTTTTTTTGTTCAATCTCTGCGTTCCTTTGCCAAACGTTTTACAGGCTGGGATGCCTTTAAGTTGAAGTAAAGGCCGTGAGCTCATTAGTAAATTAATGTAAAGAATGTATTTTTCTTTGCGTGACAAGTGTTTTTAGATTTTTACCGGCTTTCATTCGACCTTTTCTAGGGATTTAGAAAATGGCAATGAATTGTAAAGCGTACCGATTTTTTCAATTACTTTGCAAATTGAAATACCTGGAAGTCATAGAAAGATCCCTTTGTCTAGCAGTAGGACGATGCTGACTAACACACTATCAGTAGTTTTAACAGTTTTTTCGGAAGTTTTTCTTATCGCGAGTTTTTCACTGATTTTCTCCCACTGTTCGCCCTTATGCTCTACGTTACAAGGTTAAAAAGTGGTTGACCGTCAATGAACTCTAGTATTGTTATACATCATATACTTTTTTACGACCACTATAATAGAATACCAATTTGAAATTGCATTGGCAGTGCGTTTACGGATGTTTCAATTTCATGTTAATATTCTCAGATATTATAAGTGTAAGCAGTATGGTCATAGTACCTAGCGAATAGGAGGCTGAGACTGCCAATCAATCCTCTTAACAGAATCTCTCTAAGCCACTAATTCTATAGTCTCGACACTGGCGGGACGGGACCAAGCCAAGACTAAGTGATAATATTCGTGTTTCTGCCTGTCTATCTTAAAATGCGAAAATAATATTCTATCTTTGATATCTTTAAGAGCAGTTTATTTCATCACCGCTGCTCTCAAAACTGTGAAGAAAAACATCGTGAGGAAACCGGGTCTCAGAACCAAAAAAATCGAAAACATGTGACATCTGCCAACCCGCACTGGACACGCGTGGTAAATTATAGCCCATCCCTCACCTAGAGAGGAGGCCTGAGTCCCTGCAGTGGGAACATTATAGGCTAATGATGATATCTTTAAGAGTCAAAATTCACCTGAACTTATCTCATTTGGAAGCTCTCATTTGTGACAAGGTTTTTCTAAGATACAAGACGTCTTTTAGTATTATGGGCGGTTCTAAGACTTACTGCTTATTAATTTAGAATATAGCATTTTTATAAAAGAAGGTGGTACTTCTACCATAGTCAACCACCAGTCTTCACTGTGACGTCTCCAGTTCAAATTCCACCAATTTAGCAAACTGTACGACTAATCACGTAAATTAAAAATGCACTGAAGTCTAAGAATATTTTTCTTTTGAATACCATGCAGAGCATTGTTATGCTCTGTTCTGTATCCGTGCAGCTAACGAGATTTTACTTAATAATCACTTTTATCACCGCAGCAGAACAGCTTCCAAACAAAGAAACCATTCTCATTCAGCTCCTAATGAAAACACCGACAATTACTCCATCTAGTCATTACAAGAAAATGGCATATTACATTACGCCACAATCATAGACGTTTCCGAATGGCATGCCGCTCTTGTATGCACAGTGTATTAGCATTCACCGTGCGAGGCGGCAATGTAATCAAAATCGTCGCGCGTCGCAATGTTGCATTATGGTAATTAGGCCCGCCAGCTAAATAGAGATGTGAAACGTTAGATGTGCTCATTCGAGCCCGAAATTTGGTGGATTTTTGGTTAACGGCTGGGAATTTGTGATGGGAAAATGATGCTTTGATTTTGGTGAGATGGCGGGGGTGTTAAGAAATTGGAGGTGCGGTTTTGATTTAATTGGATGGATCCTTTTCTGCTTCCCGTCTAAGAGTGCTTTGGTTTGTTTTAGTTTAGAAGTGGATCTTTATTCTGGTTTCCGTCTAAAATAGCACTTCTTTGGTTTGTTTTATTTGAAGCTAATGAATAATATTATAAACTTTTAGATAACTCGTTGATATGTTAATCAAGCGTTGCTATTAAACCTGAGGTCTTGGGTACCAATGCTAACACAGGTACATAACAGACTGTACTTCGGAGAGTGTGCGCAAGAGCTCCACGAGCTGATCCCACCATCTCCATTCTTCCATCGATATCACCGATACCTAGTCGACATTCCACACATTCGAACGAAGCGCTTTGCTGGGTCCTTTATAATGCGCACAGCCAAGGAGTGGAATTCCCTGCCTGCGTCGGTTTTTCCGAGATCATAAAACCCTAATCTGTTTAAGTCGCGAGTAAACAGACTTCTACTGGGTAAGCTCGTTCCATCGTCGACATCATCTCTGCCCTTAGGGCAAGATTGAAGTCAAGAGCAAGCCCATTTATAATAAAAAAAAGGTCAAGTGTTATTGGGTTTTTCCATAAGGATTTTGTCAGTACCAGCCCGGAGTCTGTCTTGATACCTAGCTGAAGGTAAAGGCCCTTATTACAATGATCTAATATCACCAAAAACAAAACTGAAAACACACTTTGCCAGTTTTGTTTTTGGGTATCAGCTGTGAATTTGTGATGGGAAAATGATGCTTTGATTTTGGTGAGATGGCGGTGTACGGAGATTGGAGGTGAGGTTTTGATTTAATTGGATGGATCCTTAAGGTACAAGTTGGTAGCCGACAGCACGCAGCAGACGACATGTCACGACACGTCGTTGCGTCATGTCGTTTTACTAAAGGGCATATCTCCTGTTGTTTCTGTTATCTAAGGGCACTACTGATCTGCGGTCGGACGACATTGCCGTCTGCCACTCGACGAAGCGTCGCTAAGTACGGAGGGAATTTCATAGAAATTCGTAGAAACCAGTAGTGTGGCTGCGACACGTTGTCTGCAGGCTGCTGCTTCGTGCAGTCGGCTACCAACTTGTACCTTTATTCTGGTTTACGTATGAGAACACTTCCTTGGTTTGTTTTAGTTGAAGTTGTTCAATCATTTAAAGTACTTTTTAGATGCCGTTGATCTATTGGTCAAGCGCTGCTACTAAACATGAGGTTTTGTGCGCCAATGCTTGGACGGGCCGAGTGTTACAGAATTTTTCCATCAAGAGTTTGTCACTAGCAGGTTGCGTCCTTTTATGCCTATTGGCTTTGTTTTGTTCTGTCTCTTACTAACATTATGGTGGATAGTGGAAAATAGGTTTTTCCTACACCTACGCTATTTTTTTCTAATTGATTTCGTAGCGATATCAAAGACAGTTAAATTGTTTCTCTGGGACGTCGCCGAGCTACATTGTGTTGGTACATTTCTGGTGATAGGTGCTTTTGATTCTGGCTTTCAGCAATTTTTGTGGATTGGGAATAGTTTGACGATTTTAATAAAAATATGTCTTATCTAAATACGAAAACCAATCATGCTTCAACAAAAACATAAATTTGCCTCAATTTTTTATAATCCAAATGATGCATATTTGCACAACGCAGCCAAACACCTTCAAAAACTGAAGCAGTAACTCATCCACATAAAATTAACATCAAACACACATGTTCTAGAAGGTCAAATCAGGTCGAACTACACTCGTTAACGTCAGAATGGATAAAACTTTCACGCGCGCATGTAACTTATGGTATCAGGATATGAATTAATCCCGTAAGAGCCGATATTGCGAAAGTTAGGGGAGGATTATTTACCCCCCTCTCTCGCTCTCTGTCTATTGGTTTTTCATATGGCTTCGCATGTATGAGTTTGTCTCGTTCGCTTGTAAGGATGTTTATTTTTTGATAGATTGTACAGTTGTTCGGTTTAATTTGAGTTGAAAATGTTGAATGTGATTTAAAAAATCCTCTTGTTTAAGTTTTAAAAGAAGAAAAATTCACGATATGTTTTTTTATCATAATTATGCTTTAGCTTGTAGTTGTCCGTTGCTTGTCTATAGCCGTTGGGAGGCCTATGTCCAGCAGTGGACGTCTTTCGGCTGAAACGATGTTGATGATTCTTTAGAAACCTGTTTTCGGTATTTCAGTGCTGACTTTTTATTTAAAAAGGGCTTTTGATTAAATAAAAATAACCAACCGGGTAAGACTTCGAGGTAAAAATACCATTTTTTGTGCTGTCAACTTCGGGCTGTCATAATCATGTAGATTGTTGTCAGTCGTTACAGGTGCCCTGAAAGTTGCATAATCGGAACCAGCTGCTGGCTTGGCTTAAACCATTTACTTATGATTTTAAGAATCTATAATCATGGATAAGTTCCTGAATGCACGCTGAAATTGAGGGTGGATTTACTACAAATTCAACAAGTTGCATTTGAACGCTTTGACGCAAGATTGGCTGGGTATTTACGAATGATTAGTGATGAGAGTAAGCGCATTACATACGTGAAAACGATAGGTGGATGTAGTTAACCTCATCATCAATTCCAAAAGACGTTCACTCCAGGACAGGCCTCCCCAACGTGTTGCCATTGACTGATTCCTTACGTCTCGCATACAGCGCATCCTTGCAATCTTCTCGAGGTCCTTGACCGCATTATTGCTTAACTACCTCATGGTTGAATTTCACCAGCTCACAGTATGGAACAACTTCTTAACCTCACATAAATTGATATACACACACACACACATTATATTATACAACCCGTCTCATATTAAGGGACCATCTTCAACACGACTTCACCCTGTATTTCTTACTTATCCAAAGTAAAACCAGGTGTGATCCAAAGTTTCGTAAATAAATCTTAGTACAGAAAGATTGGTGATATTGGGGCCTGATGAAAGGTCCTTATCTCTCCCAACTTTCTAGTTTTATCTTATCTTATAAAACTAATACTTGAACTTACTGGGAGGGTTTCGAAAATTATTATAAGAGAAAATACGTTTTCGTAGCGAGGCCTAATATTGATTCGGGTTGAAACTAAGCAAATGTTGTTTTAGTAGTGAAAATTGAGTGAGTGACTAGTATGATGTTTGCTGAATATTTTAAAATTAAAATGAATATTGTACTCAATTATTTGGAGTTTAAAAAGCTGTTATAATATTATTTGAGGTGGATTCATCAGCTGCCTAGCCTTTTTCCCAACTATATTGGGGTCGGCTTCCAGTCGAACCAGATGCTGCTAGCTGAATACCTGTATTATTTGAAGGTGGACTGGATGGAGACAAAGAATGTTAATAATTAAAAAAATGCGCTAAATGAAAAAAAAAATGTTAAGAGAGACCATATTGTTTTAGTAGAGTACATTGTTATGATGCCGTAGTCTATGTAAGGTTTCTCTGTCATCAGGATTTAGCATAGTAAGCCGATATCTGAAATAATGCCGTATAATTCTAACCAAAAAACTTTCTAAGCAATATTCAAATCCACATTGTCACATGTCAGTAATAAATCTATCTATCTATCTATATATATAAATAAAGAGAGAAGTCCTGACTGACTGACTGACTGACTGATTGACTGACTGACTCATCAACGCCCAGCCCAATCCCTTGGACCTAGATAGCTGAAATTTTGCACAGAGGTTCCCTTTATAATGTAGACAAGGAATAAGGAAGGATTTTCGAAATTCAACCCCTAAAGGTAGTTAAATAGGGGATGAAAGTTTGTATGGAAAATCGTCATTTTCACGCGGGCGAAGCCGCTGGCAAAAGCTACTTATTAATATTTGTACTCAGCAAAAATCAATTGCGAAACGACGTAATACGTCCAATAACAAATAAAAATTGTGAATAATTTTCTCCAGTCAATATTCGGGACATTATGCGACGGTTCTCCGGTTAATTACAGAAAATTAACGCCAATATTTTTACGGTATAAAATCTGGATAATTGCACGGAACAATGTACAGAAATGTCCGTGCAAGGGACGCTGCGGGTACCGTAATGCAGCATTATGCTAATGTTGCCTGCCTAAATAAACCCGTGTGGGAAATATGAGAGCCGGCTTCCGGACAAATTACACAGAGTCTCGACTAATAAAGATGGTAATACTGGCCCAAACAATTTGTAGTTACTGCCCGTTGTTGCGCTGTATATGCGTTCTGTTCATGCATAGTTATTTCAGAGCTGAGCATTATGGAGTCAGCTAGTCGGAAAGCTTTGTATGGCCCGTTCACTGTCTCGGGAGATGTGACTGTAGTGAAACGACACATATTATAACACCAGTATTTTTTTTTGGCGTTTTGGAAGTCATCAAATAACCAGCGGGCAGAGCGAAAGGGAGTGTCAGGCATTTACTGACTATAAACCACCCATGTTCCTTTATAGCCCTTGTGCCGAGGCCGCGGTACCTCTTACGAACAACCCGTGGCCCCGACGGGATATAATAAATAGATAAATAAATAAATAAAATATCTTTTTTTCAGAGAGAGATCTTTATTTTCTTTATAATGCCAGCTCAAGTCCATTTTTGAACTCGGGTCCACTGTCGATGATATGACAACAGGGAGACATCGCCCAGCAAAACAATCCAAGAATTTATTGGCTGCAATTCGCGGATTTTCGAATAAAGTACTTCTCCCGTGTATGTACCATCGCCTACAATAATGCATGGGAAGTTCAGAAAAAATACCGTGTGAAGCAAGAAATGACGCCACCTGGCGTAAATAAGTACTCGATTAGCAACATTGATTATATTGTTGATGCTACACTAACTAGAGGGCGCTCACGCTGTATAAAATGTTCATGTAGTTTCTTTTTCTGTATTTTACATTCAAATAATTTATAATCAATTATTTCTATTATATAAATTTATTCCTAACTACCTACTATGTTTGTTTAAATTGAATATTATTATCATTTTATAACTAGGTATCTGATTTTAATTATCTATGTTTTAGTTTTCAAACTTGAGGGTAGGTCGAATATGAATTCATAAATAAATTTGTAGGTAGTAGAAATAATTAGATTGAAGATTTAGATGAGTTAAGACTAAGCTCAATTGATTGTTCGTTATGTTTGTTTCGATTACCTCATTCGAGTGTGTTTAGCTCAGTTTTATTTTAATTTAGGTGAATTAACTTATTTCATCAAAATGAGTACGCGTTGTAATATTGTTTTCTTTACAAGAGCTCAAATAACTGATTTGCAAAATCAAGGCAAAAACTTATCGACACTCGAAACTTGTCGACTTATCTTATTGTTAACGTAAGTAGTTTAGATTTCAAAATTTTTATAAGAAAAAAAAAAATGTTTTAGTTACGTCTATACTACTTAATAAATAATCATTATTGCGTGTTATTATATTTCTGTTATAATTATTGTTGCAGAGAAAAACAGTTGTTCTATTGGTACGACGATTTGAAGACGAGGGATCTTTGCAACACCATCAAAGAACTAGTAGACCACGGCTCATAAACACATTACAGCGTCAAATCGTGTTATGAGAGTATGAAGAAAATGGATTCCTGCCGATGACCGACTATGCTGCTTTATATGACTCAAGTGTTGACAATGCCCGTCGTGCTCTTATAAGTGAAGAGCTGCAATAAAGGAGGCATGTTGTGAAACCCTGGCCCACAGAAAACCATTAAAGGACAAGATTACAGTTCGCTTTGGATCATGTTAACTTTGATTTGAGTAACTTTTAAGTCCAGTGAACACGGACGCTTATGTTTGTGGTGTAGAAATATTACGTGATAAACAAGTGGTTATGTGTGTCCAATATGCTGGTCATATTGCAGTGAACGTGTGGGGATAGATAAGTGTTGCCGATCCAGGATTTATATTTCATAATACTTAAAAATAATATTACTTAACTTTAGTACTTATTTTTTATATTAACTGGAGACCGGGTTATTATAACCTATTACGACTGACTGTTATTATATCCTATGACTTACGTATTTTTAATAACTAAAAAAAGTCAAACAATTTTTATTTTTTTTACATTACATAAGAACCTTTTCGTATGTTTTTGTGCAATTGTATAGCTGTTATCCTACCTATTTAATTCATTTAATTTAACTTTTCACTTTTGTGATAAAATAATCCGGTCTCCTGTTTGTCTTTGTTGAGGTTACAAAAGCTTCAATCCTCTTTCCGATTTTGGAAACGAATACTTAAGCTATGGCCTCAATAAGAAGTTTTATATAGGTAATAATTATAATAATGTTGAACGATAATAAATGTCTGTTTTTGAATAATAAACTGTAAGAAATAAACCTCTAAAATTTGTGTGTTTTTTTGTTTGTCTCCGTTCATCCCTGTTGCTAACTACTACTAACTCGAATATTATATTTTTGAATGCTATGCGCACTTATTAGCTTAATGAAAACATTCCTTATGGTTTCTTTCGTATTTTTTTTATCATTTAACTTCTCACATCCAACCTAATACGTGTTTCCTAACTTCTTACTTACCTAACCTATTCCCAAGTCAAAGTTCATTTTTTTCTATATCTCAACAGAATAGTTTACATTTAGTTAAGACTAAGTTATAAAAATCTACCTCCATTTTATTTCACCTACAGGTGACACCGGGTAATCCGGATATTGTCATTGCGGAAAGTAAAAACTTTAAAGGTTTAATTTCTTATTATTATCTATGTAGGAATTACAAATAAAATTTCTGTGAGGTAGAAACAGAAATAAAACTTATGCCACCTACAAGTGACACTGGGGATTGAAGAGTTTAATATCACAGTTGTGCAGAAACCAAACGCCATCTATTAATTATTTTCGAAAATTTGATTTCTACCTTCACAGAAAAATAGGCCCTAAGGTATCCATGCACTTTTGTAGGCGACTGTACGTTGCCACCTACAACAGCCACCCTTGTCAAACCAATAGTTGCATTCTGCTTGAATCTATACTAAAGGCGTTTTAAATGTCAAATTATAAACAAACTGTAGCTGTCAATATGTCTAATGGAGGAGAATGTAGAAGTTTCAAGTCCGACTCAAGTTCAGTGCATCTTTAACGATACCAGTACATACCAAGAATATGACTAGGTATGCTACGTGTGTAAACCTTCGCAAGTCAAGTCTTGCTGACTCATGACTTGGTCCAGCAATCTTTCATTTGTTTTTCCCGAAGTCACTGTACCAAAACGCATGTCACTTGAGCAAGTAGCTCGTGACCAAGCGGTTACGACGCCAGCTAGTCGGATAGCTAAGGACCTTCCCCACATGTCCGCTTGAAAGTTTTCTTGCGATATTGTATGCATCGTTGCGTTTGTATGTAAGGAAAGTGTACGGTGGAATCTTTTTCGTTTGCTGTTGTTGGTGTTGTAATATGAATATCATTAAGTGAGCGTTAAAGCTTTATTTTTGAAGGTTTTTGTTGGCTTTTTGTTAGCATGTTTTTTTTCAAGTTAATAATCATAATAGGGAAGTTGGACCTCTCGTCTGTGGTAACATAAAATCAATGTAAGCTGACTTCGTATTATAATGAAACTTCGTACACACGACGACCGATTCTGCTATACAAAACCAGTTCATGCGGGTCTGACATTGTACGGGAAATCTATACAAAGCGAAACCTTGTCATTCTGGATTTTCAGCTTGACGTAACGTTGTACGAAGTTTCAATAACCAGTGTGGGCAATACTGCAGTGCTTTCGGCTTTCAATCTAATTATTGCGAAACAAACATACAGGTCAAAAACATAACCCTTCTTCGTCCTAACTCATAATACTTCATTTGGTCTTCGCCGCAGCTGGAACGTAATAAAGTTGTTTTGGGGCGTTTGAAAGTTGCGTTTTACACTTACCACGCAATAATATTCCTGTTATAGTGTATTTTCTATCTACAAACAAAGCTCTTGTTCAGCACGTAATTTAGAAACTCGGGAATGCCTGTGACAACTGAATATTTGCATGAACGGTGCAGAACGACCGCGTTACGTGTTCTACTAGACACAGAGAGGTTTTGATGTGTCAACAGTGCGGACCTTCCACAGTTTCTATGGCTTAGGGACATTGGAAGTTAATAATAGAAAATATACATTTCATGGCTATTCTAAAAAAAACCTTCTGGAAGAATGATTCATTCTACGAACAAAGAGACAATATTAACCCGACGCTCTTGGGCAGAGCGGAAGGGAGTGTCAGACTTCTACTGACTAAAAACCACCCATGTTCCTTCTTCGCCCTTGTGCCAGACTGCGGCATCTCTTTCGACAATCCGCAGCCCCGACGGTGCACGACAACCCTTGGTCGTCAAACTGGTGGGCTTCTGCCTACCTAAATGATTGTCAATGATGTACAAATAATATTCGGAGGTACCGAGAAGTTTTTTACAACAGGAGAATTACAAAAAATTATTAAAACCATTAAATGAGAAGTACCTACAATTTTTTCCAATGCATCATTCATTAACGATTCTCCAAAGAATTCAAACTGTTTTAAAAACATAAACATCTAGGCATTGTGGCAACAACCGACAATCAAATCAGCAGATAGCATACCTACATCCGATTATAGAGCTATAAATAAAGCCTGGACACTGAATAGGCAAGGTCAGTCAGTCAGCGAGTGACATAAGCGTGTGTATCGATGGGTGAAGGCTGCCACAGATGTGCACTGGCGGACATAATCGGCCACATGCGTTTTTCCTGTTACAGTTTTGTGTAGGTGCGAAAATTGAGTCGATATTTTTTTGTCTTCTGACGAGAAACGGTACGATGAGGATTTAAAATTATTTTTTTATGAAGAAAAAACTATTATGTTGTTTACAAAATACACAAGAATTATAAAAAATCAATAAAGGAACAAAAAATAGAAAACACTTTTAAAATTACTTAAAACTAACTCTGTGACGCAAAAACGGTTACCTACCTAGTTCATAATGGTGTCATGTTAAACAATAAATAATGAATTGCAATAGTCTATAACTTGATAAGCCTCAAATGCAACTCGAGAAGGCAAGGAAGATACTGGCAAGCTCTACATAAGTACCATTTTATGATGCCCTAAAAAAAAAAGGTACCTAAATAAAACTCTACTTCACAAAAATACTAAAACCTCACATTGAATTCTGAATACAAAATAACATACACAGAGAGAGCAAGGACTAGATCCCTGCTCCATGAAATTGTACAATCCGATTGAATTTGCTCTTCAATGCACTACAGAATTTTTCACGCCGCATCACTACGTATGCTGTACAAATCTAAAAATACTAAATAAATAGAAAAGAGAGACCGTGCTAAGTTTTTAACCGACTTCAAAAAAAGGAGGAGGTTATCAATTCGACTGTATTTTTTTTTTTTTTTTTTTTTTTTTTTTTATGTTTGTTACCTCATAACTCCGTCGCTTACTAACCGATTTGAAAAATTCTTTTTTTGTTGGAAAGGATATACTTCCCAAGTGGTCCCATGATCACCAAGTCAGGATCTGATGATGGGATCCTGGAGAAATAGAGGGAACTCTTCAAATTTTATAGGCACACTTGAAGTGATTTGAGTAGTTTTTGGAAGAGTACTTTCTCGGAGTGGTTCCATTTCAATTTAGTGAAGATCTGATGAAGAACTTCGGAGATAGGCAACGGAACTCCTCAACGAATGATAGCAAATGGACTGGGATTGCTGAAATGTCATGTCTGTCTATTGTTTAGACCAGATCATAACTTCACGCCAGTACGCTGTGAAGGGGTAAGCACATGTGAACCACTAAAAAGTGAAAAATAAAAACTTTTTTACAAAAAATTAAACCGACTTCAACAAAAAATCAAACACAAAAAAGTGAAAAATAAACTTAAGAAGAAAATCAGCTTCGGAAGTAGGGATTGCAATCCAGCGGCGTTTTCAATCCAGCGGAATTTTTGCTGGATTGACCTGAATCCAGCTGGATCCAGCACGGATCCAGCAAAACGTGGAACGAAAATAAAAAGACGACATTTTTAAGACTTTTTTTATTAATTTGTACTTCTTACGATAATCTTTGAAATCTTCCACTCATTTGGTGATATCTTATATTAATTTGCTTTGGTTTTTTAATAATTTGAGATCAAAATAATCAACATAAAATTAAATAACAAACATATAACCTTATATTCATAAAACATTTAAGATAATGTTTCTAAGTAAGCACTATCTTATTAATTACGCTTATGTTTAATGATAGGACGGCTAATCAGTAGCAATCAGTCTCACAAATTCTTTTAAAATTAACTTAATTAACATTCTTTTAAAAAAGGACCGTAACAATAACACTATTTTAATTTTCAATAGTATTTTTGTATCAAACAAAAAAAGCTTTGAAATAATCTTCTCTCCGCTCGTTAATCCTTAATAATTAAGCAGTTTAAAGTCTGACGATAAGAGACTACTTCTTTTTTTGAATTCTCTGAAAGTAAGACCTTAGAAAACAAATTTTATCTATAGTCTTATCTCCCAACCTGCTTCGCACAGAACTGCATAATATGTAGCCGGCTGCTGAGAATGCCCTTTCGGCCTCTACACTGGTCGGTTTTAAGGTCATTAAATACTCATAAACCATTGATAAATGTTCACCTCGCACTCCTTCGCTTTCATAAAGGCTCATTTCTTTTTTCAGGATCTTTTCGTAATCTAATTGACCACTTGGCTTTTGTTTATTAAAGTTCTCCTTCTCTCTTTTAAGTTCTATCTCAAGCTCTAGCTCTAAAGTCATTTTAACGGGTTCTGCGTCATCATCTACACGATCTTCTTCTATCTCCATGGTATCTTCTTGTGCTATCTTCTTGGCTATGGTGACAGAACGGCAACGTTGCCGCGCCGATTCGAAAATGGCGGCAACTCAAAACTAAACAATAGAAATTGATACGTTTGCGGATCCGCATCGCTGGATCAAGATGTATGCTGGATCCAGCATGTTTAAAAAGGCGCTGGATCCAGCTGGATTGCTGTATGCTGGATCCAGCAATTGCAATCCCTATTCGGAAGTCAGTGGCAAAATCATGAAATAAATCAAACAAAAGTCACCGACTTCAGAAGCTGATTTTCTTCTTAAGTTTATTTTTCACTTTTTTGTGTTTGATTTTTTGTTGAAGTCGGTTTAATTTTTTTATTGCAATGGGTATCTACGTATCTCCTAACGCCTCTGAATCCAGATTTAATCCTCATTCTTCCATTTCCAATTAGCACATTCTGTGGACACTACAGGGTCATACGAACAAATCCGGACTTAGAGGGACTCTGCACAATTACTCCGCACAACTCGGGGACATAGTAATTAGACAGATAATTGTTCCAACAGATGCTATCCCGGATTGCACATACAACGTTAGATGCGAGTGTAATTACTGGTTCAGATTAAATTCTGACTTTAAAGGAATGTTTTGGTTTAAAATCTAAAGAATTTGTAGCCGTTCCGTGGCGGGAATTGATGCTGGAAGTTTCCGACGTTCTCGTTTGTCGTAATAGAATCATGAGCGTGTGTTCCGGAATTCTCATAGATTTTCTTTAGTACTTCGAGACTTGGAGTTTTTAACTAGCTGCTACATTATTCATTTATTTTTGGCTCGCTTTTAACCGAAGCTTTATATTTACCAAATAAAATGATCAAAACCCAAAACTAATTCCAACTAAACTCACACTCAAACTAAAAACTTTAGGGACTCGTGAAGCTAAGATAATATCATTACGTTATATCAACTCCGAATCACTAGAACCAAATCATTAACTCCCAACAAAGTCTTGGGGAAAGTAACACAAATAAAACATACGTTCGAAGGACCGAATTTCATTAAGAAACTTTCCGAAGGAGTCAATTGCGTCGTGATACTTATCTCTCTTTGTAACCGGTCCATTTCATTAACCACAAAATGATCTGTCAAAGGAAAGGCGGCTGCCAAAGGTATTGTGAACATAAATAAACCTGCTACCCCAAAAGTACGAAACGCAAATGTTTTCCAACCGTAAACTATTTGATTATCCTTTGAATTGAACCGAAGGTCTTTTGTCCCATTTCCACATCAATACACTTTCGAAAAAAAAAGAAACTCTGTGTTTGCAGAGGTCAGATTCTGTGTAAACTGAGAACTCGCAGATGGAGAATTTTATGCAATCGGATTTTTTGGTGTCGAGGCAATTTTTGATCATTGACAATCTGCTTAGACTATATTTTCATTCTAAGATGAATCTTTTGAATGAATGAATGAATGAATATGCTCAACTCCCAGCCAAGAACATTGCTTGCCCCGGCATAGCCGGAGTTTGGGTCGTATCACAACACCCTCGTAGTTCCTGAACCAGCCATGTATCACTCCCACCGGAGTCACATAGTGAGCAATGGTGGGAAAGGTAGCAAGTCGGTTCGCTGGCCTTCTTAGGTGGCATAATACGGCCCAGTAGGCACGCGTCGCGAAACGCATGCGTCGGCGGAGCCGGCGCATGCGTCGCGCGACGTACGCCTTACCAGGAGGAACAAGGTTATTTGGAGTAGACATGCTCTGGGATAAGGAGGGAGATATAGAACCAGGCCAGTGTTCCACTGTATACCCAGTATAGGAAAAGAGGAGTGACAGGTGTATTAAAGTGGAGTGAGCGTTGAAGTCACGTTGTGTTGGGTAGTCCTTGGCTCGATGTCTGGCTGCGAGTGTTCCTGCGTTGGTCATTGCTGGGTTGATCGGTGTCGATTGCTTCTGCTTCGCTGTCAGTTTCGCTGATGTCGTAAATTTCTTCTGTGGTTGACTTGAACTTGGATCTGTCATCGGCAAGGTTTTTCCATTCTTCTTTGGTTCTCTTGTAGTACTCCATATCGTGCTTGAGCGAGTCCTTCCATGTAAATATTGGCCGGCCAGGTTTCCGTTTCACTGCTTTGTATCTTAATGCTGCCTGTAGTAGGTGTGGGGGCTCACGTCTGAGTACGTGGCCGTAGTAGTTTAGCCTCAGTGCTTTCACCCTTTTTGATATGGTTTTTCCTTGTAGTATTTCGCTTGTTTTTTTGTCATGTGGATATGTTCTTGCATGACTTATCATGTCGGATAATATAAGTCGTTCGGTCCTTCTTAGTTTTGATCTCATCGCCTTGGTTAGTGCAGCTGCTTTGAGTCCGTATGTCATCGTTGGTTCTATCACCATTTTGTAAATTAGTCTGGCTGTTTGCCACTCCATTTTTGATTGTTTGATGAAAGGAGCTAAGGATTTTGCGTTGCTTATCGCTTGATCACATCTTGTTATAATAGTTTGCCTGCGGTTGTGTCCTGATGTGATGTTGGTGCCCAAGTATCGTATTTTGTCCGCAAGTTGTATAGTTGTTCCATCTAATTTTATGGAGTTTGGTTGACAGAGCACTGGGTCACGTATGATTGCTTTAGTTTTGGTTTCATTTATGTGAAGTCCGACGGATTGGAGGAGGGATTTCATTTTGATGAAAATTTGATCAGCCAGGTCCAGGCTCCTTGACAGAATTATTACGTCATCGGCAAAGGATAATATTATTGGCAGTTCAAGTCGATTATCTTGATCTAGTTTGAGGAAGCCTTATTCCTCTTCCATAGTTCTTAGAACGTCGTCCATAAGTATTGTAAAGAGGCGTGGGGAGAGGGGGCAGCCTTGTTTGACTCCTTTTCCTTTGGTTATCCATTTGCTTTGTTGACCGAACCATCGTATACAAGTTGTTTCATTCATGCATGCTTTTATTATTCTGTTTGTGAGTGCTTTATCGGTCCTGGTTACCAGTATGTCGCGTAGGCAGTTCAGGTCAACTGTGTCAAATGCTTTTTCAATGTCGAGTGCTATGACATAAAGCCGTTCTCCTTGTCTCCATTCTTCGTCGAGTATTCGTCGCAGGGTGAACATATGGTCGTCGGTGGACCGATTCCGCAAAAAGGCGGCTTGGTAATTTCCCAGTTCATCAATACGCTCGTCTAGCCTTTGTAGCAGGAAATTGGCGTAGATGCGGTAGCCTGTGTTGCAGATTGAGATTCTTCTGTAATCTGATGTTGTTTTTGGGTGTTTCTTTTTGGGTATGGGAATCTGTATGGTTTGTGTCCAGCTTGTTGGTAAGATATTTTGTGTCCACGCCCTATCCATGTGTGCCGTTATTTCAGCTAGAAATCGTTCTGGGACTGCTTTGAAGAGCTCTGTTACTACTTGGTCAGCACCAGGTGCTGTGCCGTTTCTCATGCCCCTAATTATGCCTTCTATTATAATTTTGGTTGGGATCTCTCCGAGTGTGGATGGGTCTTCGTCTTTTAATTCAGAGATTGCTGGACCTTCCGATTTTGCCAGTTCATTTTCCCAATGCAGCATAGGTATGTAGTATTGTTTTTGTTTACGTCTTATATTTAATTTATTTTTTCTGTAGTATTGGTAGATATACTTCATCCGAAGAGCGGGACGCGTTTTCTTAAGGTTGCTGAGGAGCTTTTGGCATTCGTCTTTATCCGCCTTTGCTTCGATAGTCCGTAGCCTTGCTCTGCAGGTCTTCAATCGAGTCTGAAGTGTTGTGTTCTTGGGGTTAAGCCGTTTAAGTAGCTTGGCTTGTTGTAGTTTTGCTATCGCTATCCTGTGTTCCTTATTGACGTTCAGTTTTATTGTGAGTGTTTCTCTTGCTGACTCTCTCATTATTCTCGTGATTTTTTCCCAGAAGATGGGTTGGTCATTTGGTGTGGTGACGTTATTCTCCAGCTGTGTGTGTTGTTCCATGATTTGTTTTCCATATTTTTCCACGACTGTCGGATATTCGGTGAGGAGTGAGTAGTCGTAATTCCTGTAGTTGAACGACAAGAGGTCGTCTTCGTATCCGTCTGGTTGTTGTTTCCCGATGTAGCGGCGTTTTCGTGTGAGATTCGTACTCAGCCGGTCCGTTTTAATTTCTGCAGTTATTAATTTATGGTCGGATAACGATTTTACGGTTACTCCCTGTATTGCTCTGAAAAAAGGTTTTGATTTGCGACTCGTGAGGATGTGATCGATTTTAGAGAATAATTTTCCACTTTGCCATGTTGTCCTGCAATTGCCGCGACCAAACGAGGTGTCAAGGCGGAGATTTTCACGGAGAATTAAGTCTATCAACATTTCACCGTTTTCGTTCGATGTCTCGTGAAATAGGTTTTTCTTGTGAATAGCCTTTTCGTCCAGCCTTTTGATCTCTTGCCATCCTACGTGTGAGTTAAAATCACCTAATATGATTAACGTTGAGTTTTTGGGCTGCTTTCTTAGGGTCCTTTGTAGAGTTGTGTAGTCGCGTGCGGCGTGATGCTAGAGTAGTTTGGTTGGCTATGTGGACTCCAACCAAGTATAGGACTATGCCATTTTTTCCCGTTATCGTCGTTCCAATAACGTTGGTTTCCGTTCTACTTTGGAGTAATGAGATTCCAGAGTCCTTTCTTATTAGGATCGCCATTCCTCTTGCTTTACTTGTTCCCGTAAGGGTCCAGATGTAGTAATTTGATTCAAATTTGCCATATTTTGCCATCTTGGTTTCTTGTAAGACAGCGATGTGAATGCCTAAGTCTTCTAGTTTGGCATCAATTCGGTGTTTTTTGTCCAGTGTGGCTGCACCTCTGACGTTCCAGGTTGCAATCCTAGTCGATGCTAGTGATGGTGGCGCATTATAGCGTGGGTGGGTAAGCGGGGGCTGGACTACTCTGAAGCCGGTATTATCCGGGAGGTCTACTGGTGTCGGTATGCTAAGGGGTGTTGTCGTCGTGGTCTGTGGGGTGATTCCTATTTCGCTTTTGTTTGATTGTGTATTCGTTGTTGAGGTGTTTACGGATTGTTCATTTTTATAAGACTATCATAGTGGTTGCTGTTGAAAAGCAGGTTAATTTCACCTACAATGTCAGATTGATTTGCGGGTCTGAACGTACATGTTGGTGTCCGGTTGTTCTGATGAATGTTAACCGCAATGAGGTAATATTCTGCTGCTGCTATCAAGATCTCAGTGCCGCCCCAAATTCCTGGTTTGTGAAGGTTCTTGACATATGTGTCTGTGTCTGTATTGTTTTGTACTCCATCTTGTGCCTGCTCTAAGTTGCCCATTATGGCTAGTCGCATGCGTGGTTCGTCACGTTGCTCCGTGACGTAGCGAGCCAGATGTCTTCTTATTGCTTCATGGTTAAATGTGACGTAGAATAGATTGTTTATTTGGTGGGCAATGGCTCTGAATAAGCAGTTTCCATCTCCTTCCATGTTGATCCTCTGCCACTCGTGTGAGATATCCATGGTATGAACTTTTCCCTTACTTTTCCTTTCCTTGGTTGGTATCTGGAAATGAATCTTATTCTATTGATTATTGACTAAAACTACTTCTATCATTGGTGCTAGGTTGTGTGTGGTTATCTGCAATACAATGCAATGGTTATTTAATCGCAGTAATTTTGCTGTTTTAATGGTACCCTATATTTGTTATGACACTATTGTCAAGGGGTTTTTACCAGGGCTGGCTGGGGTTCTTTGGGTCCCATGACCAGATGTGCGTAATTCTCTCACAAGAAATTTTCGGCTTTTTTAAGGAATTCTTCGGCTTTTGTTAATGCTGTTTGGGGTAAGACAAAAGCCGTTAAAATCGTCGGCTCTTTTGTGTAAGTGACGTATTGTAACTATTGCCGGGTAATACTCCGGGACGTCTGCTTGCCCTTTGTTTCTGCTTGGCAGATGGGGCTATGCGTGGTGATTGTTTCGTTTTTGTTCTCCTGTTCTGATTTTGTCGTTAGTTTTTGGGAGCCCTTTTTACTGGCGTTCATTTAGATTTGCACCTAGATTAAGTACCTAAATTATGAAACGGTCTCACCAAATTCCGGGATCGCTGCTGATTGCAGGTGTTGTTAAGTGTGAGGGGTACCGCCAGGCCTCGGTAGCGTTGATATGTGCAAGATGCACGTATGTGCACCTGGATTTAAGTACCTAAAATATGAAACGGTCTCACCAAATTCCGGGATCGTTGCTGATTGCAGGTGTTGTTGAGTATGAGGGGTACAGCCGAGCCTCGGTAGAGTTGATATGTGCGAGTTGCACTTATGTGGCGTCAACACGTAGCGGGAAGTAGTTTAAGGGGTTTTCGCGCCACTAATAATAGTTCAAACATGGATGCACAATATGACAGTCACTTTTAGGAGTCTCTTTGGCGGACTATTTAAAGGCCTTTTACTATACTACGCGGACGTGTGGTACAGCAGGTAATTATTATTATTTCACTTTGGTAGGCTATTTAATCTAACGGCACTAATTCGCACACAAACGTGAAGTGCCACGGTCCTTTATCACTGTGGTAGACTAGATCTAATTCGCGATCGAACGCGTGACGCACTAGTTAATTATCACTTTGTCAGACTAGATTGTGGCACTAATATTCACGCACGAACGTGTGGTAAAATACCACCTTAATTATCACTTTGATAAGTTAGTTAACCGTAGGTTTTGCTATTTACGTGCAATGTATTATCTTCGTTTGGGTCGGTCTGCGCGGGCGCCGAGTAACAAAGGTAATTAGTGGCAGTAGAATGCTTTTTAGGGGCTGTGAGCGTGCGGGTGGATCCGTCCGTCTCCGATCGCGTCCGAAACAGAACTCTTCATTCTAAGATGAATATTTTTCACAAAAACACTTAATTTTCTTTCTTTTTTTCATCATCTTCATTACACACTGTTTTAAGCTTTCACGGTTCATAACTATATTTAAAATGTCAATTACGGGATATCTTCCGTGATTGTTATTGGTTTTGAGTTCCAATAACAATCACGGAAGATATCCCGTAATTGACATTTTAAATAATATCTTTTTTTTTTTTTTGGTGGGTGGAAAATCATCAAATAACCCCCCCCCGCTCTTGGGCAGAGCGAAGGGGAGTGTCAGACTTCTACTGACTAAAAACCAACCCATGTTCCTTCTTCCTCGCCCTTGTGTCGGAGCCGCGGTAACTTTTCGATATCCGCAGCCCCGACGGGATCCGCAGCCCCGACGGGATCCGCAGCCCCGACGGGATCCGCAGCCCCGACGGGATCCGCAGCCCCGACGGGATCCGCAGCCCCGACGGGATCATCTTCATTACATTTTCGTGAATTGTAAAGTTAAAGAAACGTTTAAAATGTTATAAACGATATTCCTTTCAAGTGTGCGGGAAACCGTCGTTTGATACGCGTTAGTATTGGGCATTGCACTTGAGGTTCCATTATGCCCTTACCTTTGGCTGAAATGGAAATTTCACCTGGAGTGCAACGACAAATTTGGCACACTTGAATCAGAATAATTTACCAATACTATTTTGAATTGAAGTATTAGTAAAATATCTTCTAAGACTGTTAAATTCAAATAAATATTAGTACGTAAAGTACGCACGTTATAATTATTTTTTTACATAGTTGCCAATATCAGCAACTGCGTTTGAAAGGTAATTGGATTTTTCATCAAGGATTTTAAGGAGCAGTCACAGAGTCTGGATTTGAGTCCAGATGGCAATAGGTTCACCTCTACATAGACTATTACTAGAAATAAACATAACTGGCTAAAATAATGTGGTATGCCTTTTTTTTTTGTTTGGTGGAAAATCATCAAATGACCAGCTCTTGGGCAGAGCGAAGGGTAGTGTCAGACTTCTACTGACTAACAACCGAACCGATGTTCCTTCTTTGCCCTTGCGCCGAGGCCACGTCATCTCGTTCTAAAATCCGCGTATGCCTCTGACCAACCCTTTGGGAATAAGAGGCGTGACGTTATGTTGTGAAAATCAAAACAACTTTGTTGTTTATCAAGCCAATCCTAAGCTAAGAGACCTTCAGCTTAGTAAATTAATCTCAAAAGTTCGATAGTACAGCACAGCTAGTAAGCTATTATCCGCTATTGGTGTCAAAACCTCTTGCCGGATAGAACTTTAGCCGTTTGGCATCTATTAGTTGCAAGCTCCTTAGGGTACTAACTTACTTAGGTAGGTATGTGTAGGGTTTCCAGACATAAAAAAAAGATTTCTCATGGAAATTCTGGATATTTGAAGAAAATTACGAACTTATGTTACAGTATTTTATACAGCGTTTTTATTTAAAAAAATGTAATTTACTGCAAGAAAAAACATTGTTGCGTTGACCACATGGTACAAGGGCAAGGCCAGGAAGCTGATGAGCCACTACCGGTTGCTTTAAATATTAATCTTAAAAACTGATTATTATAATTTACAACAATTAATATTTAAACGAAATGTTAAAATGAACAAAAAAACATATCTTCAAAATTCCTCTTGCATCCAGGACACTAATTTATATTAAATGGCAGCCCTAAGTATGTGCGAACTTAGAACATCCTAAGTACCTAAGTATGTATCCCTAATAGCAATATGTAGTATCACAGTGTTGTGGGTGTACGTTATTTATTTCAAAATCGTGCTGGAGGTAGTATGTAGGTCATGGATACTATTCTGAGTACTAGGGCAACATGCTGCGCAAAGGACAAAGCATTCCGTCGGGACTGCGGGTTTTTCGAAAGATACCGTGGCCTCGGCACAAAGGGCTAAGAAGGAACATGGGTGGTTTTTAGTCAGTAGAAGTCTGACACTCCCTACCGCTCTGCCCAGAGCGGGAGGAGTAATTTGATGATTTCCTATCCTCCAAAATAAAAGCATCGAGTGAATAGAAAAGAGTTCATACGTAAATAACCCTTCCTTGGCAGTCGAGTATAGATGGGGTAAATGTCGGCCCGTGTTAAATAACGGTTTGAATTTTTTTTATTTAATATGGGCTTACTCTTGACCTCAATCTTGCCCTAAGGGCAGAGATGAGGTCGACGATGGAACGAGCTTACCCAGAAGAAGCCTATTTACTCGCGACTTAAATAGATTGGGGTTATATGAACTCGGGAAAACCGACACAGGCAGGGTGTTCCACTCCTTGGCTGTACGAATAATGAAAGTCATAGCAAAACGCTTCGTACGAATGTGTGGAACATCGACAAGGTATGGGTGATAACCTGCAGTACAACTAGTCTCTCGATGGAAGAAGGGAGATGGTGGAATAAGCTCGAATAATAAGTTTGAATGATTCAATGTTCCATCTATTTTTTAATGTTTTATGAACTATAACTGTCATTTTGTTTTGCAAATAACTTGCTGATTTAGACTGCAATCGTCACTTTTGATTTAAAAAAAAACAATATTACTTATAGTACTAGAAAACGTAGGAATAATAATATATCTTCTTTGTTTTCCAACGATGCAAACAAAAGCACTTCCAAAAACTGACTTATTCCAGCAATTTTTACTTATTTCTCCAAAACCAAATTAACTCCAAACAACCATAAACGATAAACACCGTAATTCCTTACAAATGTGAAAAGTCAAATTACATTTTTATTCCCATCGATACACAAAAAGATAAAATCCGAAAAAGAACTTTCATTTCTGGCTCACGTAAAGTTATAATCTCCTCCGACTTTGAGCGAGATTGGTTCCATTAATTCGTATAAGCAGTAAAAGGATAAGCTTTTAATACCGAAATTCCGGAATATGGCCTATATGGGTAAAATTGTGTTGAGCGATAATGTTCATAATTTATATTATGTACCTTATTTTGTTCATCGATGGATAGGTATAAATAAGCTGGCTCTAATGCCTGTATTTTAAAATAATACTCAACATAATAATCTGTGTAGTAGGTATCTGTCTTGATATTCGTACGTTTTTGTTTTCAAGGGTTACCACTGAAAACCAGCGCTGTGCTGTGGGTCCCCATAGCACAGCACCATGCTGAGTGGTAACCTATTTGTCGCAGTTGTTTTTATTTTTTATTTTAATGTAAACTCAAACTTTTCTTTTTTTCTTTTTTGTAGGTACCTTTTTTTTGTAATTGTAAGTTGTGTGTTTACTGCTTTTTTATTGTATCATCTTTCTGCGACAATAAATTAATATTTTGTCTTTCTTTCTTTCATAATCAGCCTTCGAAGAGTCGAAGTCGATTTGGGTGACAACAACGACCAGTGACTGTGGTCCACATCAGCCCTTGATCGAACCACTGGAAGTCAAAAGGAGAGGTCCAGCTGTGGGATGACGTAGACTAATCGTATAATCAGCTTATACCTAACGTCCTCACTGTTGGGACAGAAGCTGACACTGTAAGAGAAACGCCATGACGGTCCAGTAAATTCCAAATTCCAATATGAATATATTAATCCGTAAGTAGTAGATACAAAGTCTATGTTGTAATTTCAAATCTAACTCAATGCTTTTCCCTCCTTTTGAATTTCAAATCCTTATTCTCTAACTTTTCATCTCCCTTAATCACGACGTTAATTAATAATTCATTACTTGTAATCACAGTAATACTTTCTTCATTACTTTGATTCAACGTTTTCATTTAAAGACCCGACGAAAACATTTAAAAAGTTTCAATAGCACGCAGTACATCGATTTGAACCCTAGCACGGTTAATACGGAAAAAGTAGAAAAGGGAAAACCCGTACTTTGGTAGATCCACGTAAAAGTCATTACTTTAAGCTTTTTTTGGGTTCCTCTATTATGGGTCTTCCCTTTCCTTAAAAGATCCGTTCTATTTTCGAGAAATGGGTTTGTGAAAGTGATGGTGGGAACAAACTATAGGTTTTATCGAAGACAGGTGTCTTGTAGTAATGGACGTAAATAACTGGAGACCCTTTTGGTTCTTTGTCCTCTTCCTTGTTTATTTATTTTCTGATAAAAAATGCAAATATTATCACCTAATCAACTTAAATGATGGTAAAAAAATTGAGTCCTTGAAATTTTTATGGTTCTGTTTTGGGTTTGTTTTTAATACAATATACTGCCTGTTATGTAGAACGCAGAGAACAGTTTATGATGAGCAGCAGTATACTGTGAAAGGCTATAAAGCTCGATAAAATTACAAAGACTGAGGAGCTGTTCGTAGTGTTTCGATAGACAAGACGCCTAGTTCTAGGAACATAAATATATTTTAAGGTCTACTAGGTACACTATGTATAATTATACAAATAAATTTATACCTGTGAAACTATATAATTTAAAAATTATTTGAGTTTGCTCAGCCTACGCTTAATCATGCTACTTAAATCAAGAGTTATTACAAGTTTATTTTAAAGTATTTAAAATGAAACAAGTAGATCAAGTGCCTAATTTGTTAGTAAGTGAACTTATGGCCCAGTGTAATAACAAGATAAATTGTAAATCATAATATTTTAGTAAAATATAAGCTACAAAATATCGGGGAACAGGGGTCGCTCAAGTCAACTTGAGGCAAGGTCAGAAACTCCGCCAAAGTTTTTGCCGTATTTCATTTCAGCGAACTGAGATTAGACATTTGTACTGATTCTCATATAAAATTAAATCGGCCAGAATAATTACTGTTGTTTTTGTTTTCAGTCTGAATAGGTTTGGAAATCGAAAAAGAGTGCAAATACGTTTGGTAATAGAAAATAGTGCATTAGCATCTTTCTAGTATTTTGGATCGTCTTCCAGTCTTGCCGAATGCTGCTTAACACTAGTATTTTACATTGAGCCTCTATGAGAAAAGAGACCCTAAATGACAAATAATTAATTATTTTTATGTTACCATCGGGATCTTCAAGGAGAACCCAGCGCTCTAACTAGATATTATCAATCTAGCCACATCCAATTCTCCATACTTAGTATGACTACATCTGTCCGTCTGTTTACTGTGTCTCGTCTTTGGATGTTCAATTCAAACAATTAATTGAACCAGCGTACACGCTCTTAATAAATATTGTGTTTATGTGACTTTTATTAACAAATTTCTTTCAAAAAAGTAGCGGAAGTTATTCCTTGTGTGTGTACAAACAGTGTTAAGTTATAGTTTAATCATCAATAAGTGTATTTCTATAATAATTTCAGTTTTTAAACCGTGTCCACTGATTCAGTGAATAACGAGTGCGTGCCTTTGCAATTAAAACTGTGTAAATGAGTTTAGATCTTGTGCAGTGGTGATTGGTGACAATTTTGCTTGTTCTGTTGTGTAGTGAGTCATCATTGGAGTTTAATGAATGGTGGTCAAAGGATATTCAGCGGTGACAGTACTGTAAGTTGTTTGAGTTTACGTTACAGCTATGATAATTATACGTAAAATATTATCTGATGATGTTCGTGAGGCAAACGTGGCGAAAACTTGCACGAACCAGAAATGTTTGGAGGGAGAAAAGGGAGGCCTATGTTCTGCGGTGGGACACAATATGGTCTATAAAAAATAAAAATCTATTTTATAATTATACTGGTAGGTACCTTATTCAGTTAAAATTATATCAGTATTTAATTCCGTTTCTGACGCTAATAAAGAAAACTAGTATAATTATTTTCTATGAAATTGTCCAAAATTAGCGATGGCCTAGAAATTTCTGAGGATCTTAATATTATATTATAATATTCTTAGTAGTGAAGTTATGTTCAAATAATATTTAGCCAGCAATATAGTGTTCTGGCTAACCGTTTCATTAGAACAGCTATTATAATTCGGTTATTATATTATCGTATATCAGGTCGGCAATGTTCTGTACTGGAACATAGGAAGCCCAATTAATGGTCTCAAGGGAAATTGGCATAATTACTACGGTTAGGAACATAGGAAGCCCAATTAATGGTCTCAAGGGAAATTGGCATAATTACTACGGTTAGCATACTAGTAGATGATAGCAGTATTATTATGGGAGTTTTCGGGCAATCACACCGAGCTGCCTGGAGAAACAGAAGAGGTTATGGTAGAATTTCTCACTCTGCCATGTACATTTCTACAATCTCCAGCGCATCAAGTTCACCACAAGGTGTCAAATCTCTTACGATTTTGAACTAAAATTTGAAAATTGTATGGTTTAAAATCATTTAGACTGATACTGTTAAAGACTGTACTTATTGTTGTACTGTACGGGGGTTTAAAACGGCCACTCTAGCAGATCATAATTATGGATTGCGTTAAAAAGTGTAAAATGAAAACTGTTTCAAATGAAAACTAGCAACATAATAATTTATTATTAAGATATATTTATTATTTATTTATTTTAACTTCATGCACAATAGTGATACATAGGCGGACTTAATGCCACAAGGCATTCTCTACCAGTCAACCTTAGGGTTAAAAAAGACAACTTTGTGGTAGGGTATATATCAGCCTGTTCCTTGATTAACGTATAAAACATGGTTTTGTAGCGAAGCAACTACCTCAATTTGTTATTAACTTAAATTAAATTAAGGAATCAATGTGTTGTTATAACCTGTCACAGAATAACAACAGTAAGCCAATGAAAAATATTTCTTACCGAGGACACAAAAAATATTGAAATTGTGTCTTGTGTTTTCGTTTACATTTTGTAAGTATTTAAATCATTTAATCTACAACTTGTCATAAAAGTGAGCAAGAGTAGTTAATTAATATGACAATAATTATATTGTCTGAAACAGCTTCAACGCGCGAATGTAACGTTTTTGACAAGAATTTGCAAGACATTCTGAAAACATGTAGGTATCACAAGTTCAAAATGCAAACACCAGTCATCATAATTATTATTTTGTCCTTGTCCCAATTTATTTCATCACCACTGCTCTCAAAACGGTAAAGGAAAAAATCGTGAAAAAACCGACTTGTCTTAGAAGTTAGAACCAAAAAAATCGAAGACATTGTGACTTCTACCAATCCGCGCTGGGCCCGCATGGTCGAGTATAGCCCATCCCTCTCCTAGAGAGGAGGCCTGAGTCCCTGCAGTGGGAACATTATAGGCTGATGGTGGTTTCCCAATTTATTTGGGGTCGGCACTTCTTCCACACTTTTCTATTACTCACCAACTTACGTGTATTAGCCTCTACTTTCTGCCATTATTATCTTTCACACAGTCCATCCGCCATTTTCATGGTCTTCCCTAACAACACAAAAGTCACCACCATCAGTAAGAACAATTTTAACAAAGATTGTAATCATATTATTTATCTAAGTTACAAGTTGGTATCACAAGAACTTTACCAAGTTACCTCAACGCAGAAAATGCTGCAAAAACTACTTAAGTGTTTGCAAAACTGCCAACTTTATGTTTATACGCAACACCCAACTTTATCCTAGATAAAAACGGTACCTTCCTCCGTAGTTTATCGTAATCCTTAAAGGACTAATACCCTTTTTCACTTAAGCAAAGTAACGCTTAAATGAATGCATAATTATTATCACACTTTTGGAAGTTCAACCCTCACTGCTAAACCTAACGTTGATAATCCAATGGCATCACTGAAGTTACGCATTCGTTTCCGTATCGCCTACTGTTAGAGAAAATACGTAAGCCCTCATCACGGGATCCCATTAGCTACACAATATCTAATCGTGCGAAACTGTTAACTTCACGGAGGCAGACAAAAGGGCTTGCTATATGCAACCCTTGAGGGCACTAAATACGAACCAGTGACCTCTTCGACCCTTCTATTAATCTTTTTAACAGCCTTTTAAGAGATTGCGTCGGGAATGTGTGCCTCTTGTTGGAGCTAATTAAAATCTTGCCGCATTTTTGGCGACACTTCACTTTGATAGTGTCTTGTAGCTTTATGTAGCCTTGGTATGCGTCTGCCGAAATTCCTTTTAGTTAGAAGTCTGTCTAGCGCTGTTTATAAAGCAAACAGGAATGTGTTCTCGTAATTAGACTAGGTTTTGAGGTTCTGCACATCAAAAGGACAAGGAACCTTTTTAGGACCACTTTGCTGTCTGTCTGTCTAGACTCTTTTTTGTCAGAAAACCCTACTCAGGTCTACGGACTCTCTTTTAGCTGTTTTTCTTTTCTTTATATGGGTAGTGATTATAAGTAGCATAATTAATGGTTCTATAAAAAATCTGACAAGCCCTATTTCACGATGTCTCAATAACCACTACTTACCGAATAAATTTCAAAAATTGGGACAGATTTCGTATGAAACTATCTGCCAAGTTAGTTAACGGGAACTTAATCGTACGTGGTGAAACAGGCCCTTAGCCTAAAAATACAAAATAAGTTTCCTAATTTTGAGGACATTGATGATGTGAAAAAAATAAACCAGCTCATTAGGTATAAATAATTAAACTGAAACTTCGCCCACACAGCATTATAACTTGAACAAACCTAACAACAATATTTTCCGACGCATGAAAATTCGCGAAAAGGAAATGAGCCTAAGCAAAAAGGTTACCTAGAATAACAGAATTTTCAGACAAAATAAAAAAAAAGGATGTAATAAATTGCCATTTTAAGACATTAATGAGACGTGTGTTTTGTTTACTAAAATTAACATACTTACCTTATTCTGTATCGCCAAGTACCTACACATTTTCTCGACAATTTTGAGAGAATATTTTGAAATGTTATGCAAAGCTGGTAAGACATTATTTAATTTGGACTGGCTAAAGGACAGTGTTGCTAAAAGGGGTCATTTCGGAGTGTTTATGTAAAAAGTAAAGTTTGCTAAATAGTGTTAAAATAAGCCAAAGTAGACTGCATTGCTTAAATGAATAAAGAAAATAATAACGAAATGACGTTGTGACGAAATCTCGGTCCCTGTCGGTATTATATTAATGAAAAATATACATATTTACCGGTCGTGTAGGCACTTTTTATTCCATCGGTATAACATTCCAAAAGGACTCTAATCGAAGTCGCGAGTATGGACTCCATGGAGTTTCTTGCCTATTCTTATCCACTGATATCTACACTTTAAAATGGGCAACTACAGTACTTTCACAAATTATTAGGCCTTCTGACTGGCAACGTAGTTCTGTTTTTGTTTTTGAATTACATTCAAAAGGGCCTAATAATATTCTAATTAAAATAATACTTTGAGTTTCAATAAAAGCTATATGAATAGACTAGCTTTTGCCGATTTTCCATACAAACTTTCATCCCCTATTTAACTCCCTTAGGGGTTGAATTTCGAAAAATCTTTCCTTATTCCTTGTCTACATTATAAAAGGAACCTCTGTGCAAAATTTCAGCTTTCTAGGTCCAAGGGTTTGGGCTGGACGTTGATGAGTCAGTCAGTCATCAGTCAGGACTTCTCTTTTTATTTATACAGAAGAAGAAGACCAAGAGGCACAGACAATTTATGTAGCCTACTTACTATTGACACATCCCAACCGCAACAGACAGTTCTATCTTACAAAGAAAAGGTAACCAACATATCGTTTATTACCTCCTTATTTACTTCGTCGAATCAAAAAAATAATAATGTTAGCAGAATACTAGAAAAGAGGCAGCAGGCCCCTACGAAATTCCATTTATTCGTACCATGCTCATGTAATCAGTCTTAGTAATATGTCCCTTGGGTTTACGCCTGCTTACGTTATGTCTTATCTGTATCTTTATTTGACGGAAATCATTTTGTATTGAAAGGAATGCTCGTTTTATTCATCAGGTGAGGATATTTATGTGATAAAATCATGATTGTAGTCTGATAGGTATGTAGCAGCACTACATAGTTACACACTACGTTTGCGTAGCTGAATATTGGGCCAAATTAATTTGATTTATAATATATAATAATAATATATAATATATTTATATTAAATCATCATTTACTTTGGCCGTGTATTATAATGGATCACGTGCCGTGTATTTTACCTGTTTTAAGATAACTGAGAGCAGTGGTGGCCCACTGGTGGCGGCCCCAAATCACGAACAGTAAGTCGTGGGTTCGAACCCAATTAGGCGCATTACTTTGTGTAAATTATATCATCACTGCTGTTCTTACAACGGTGAAGGAAAACATCGTGAGGAAAGCGGCATGTCTTAAAACCAAAAAATTCGAAGACATGTGACATCTACCCACCCGCACTGGGCCCGCGTGGTGGATTATAGACCATCCCTCTGTCTAAGAATCGAGTTGCTTCTTCGTAAACTTTGTTCTATCAAGTGAATATGATACATAAGCCCCACATAAACTACGGCATAGAAAATTATTTAATTACTTGAAAACAAAGTTCAAAATAGCCTGACCTTTGTCTCGATGACATCAACATGAAACTGTTCTAATAGACTGGCCAATATTTGCTTGATTTAATTTTCAGTGTCCGATTATAATTATTAAATCAGATTAGTCTCATTTTGTGGCATTATGACAGTACCTACTGAGTCGATAATTTGACTGCCTCGTTGGTCAAGTGGTCGCATGCGACTGCTGAGGTTCAATGCTCGGGTCGGGCAAATTCTTATTGTGTTTTTTCACCAGGAATTTGTCAGTAGCAGCCACGAAGTCTGAATCTGTACCAGATAAATACTTTAGGCTCGCCCTATATTCCATGGAGCTTACTAGGTACACCTCTGCCTATTATAACCCTACGGCTACTATAGGTATGGTGTTAAGCTATGTTATAATAATACTGAGTCGGAAAAGTAGATTAGACTGTGCACGGAGCATGGCAGACGATAGACCTTACGGTGACTAACTATAATATACTAGCTGTTTATTTATTATTTATTTATTTAAACTTCTCGCACACAAAAAAAAAGGTACAAAGGCGGACTTAATGCCTTAGGCATTTTCTACCAGTCAAGCAAGGGTGGTGTAGAGATTAGATGGCAGGTGCTCTTTTTGATAGGAACAATTGTAAAAAAAAATAATACTCAAATATATCACCTAATAGTTACATAAATAGATTATAAACATATAATACACATGCATAAATATATATATACCTATCCTATATATATAAATATATATATACAAAATCAAAATAGAGAGATGTTGAAATAACTCTACACTATTTATTTAGAAATAACTCTGCAATTTCCGCTTAAATGCATACCGACTTGTGGCCGTCCTGATATCAAGAGGAAGCGCATTCCAAAGAAGAATAGACTGAATATGAAAGGACGAATGAACATGAACAAAGTCAGAAGTATGAGAAGGACAGAGTAGGAGTAGATTGTTAGAAGAACGCAGATTCTTCGCGTGTGTAGAACATAGATATTGAAAGTGAGACTCAAGATAAGAAGGAGGATTGGGAGAGTTGAGAAAACGCGCAAACTTCTCCTTTGGCGAATGGACATCCATTTAAGCTCAGATCTATAGCTCGACACATGATCGTATTTCCTGAGGTTGAATATGAACCGGATACAATTGTTGAGCAGTCTTTCAAGCTTATCGAGCAAAACCGCATTCAAGTCAAAGTAGCACACGTCACCATGGTCGATTATAGGGAATATCAAAGTCTGCACAAGCATAGTTTTCGTCTTAGCAGGCAAAAAGTTTCTCAGACGATACAGGGATCGCAGAGTACCGTTGACTCTTTGACTAACACTAGAGACCTGACGTTGCCAGCTAAGAGTCGAGTCAAGATGCAAACCGAGATCTTTCACAGCAGGGGTAATAGGTATGACGGTACCATTGAAAATAAGGGAGGGAAGAGATCTAAGCGTCACCCTACCCATCATGCGCGAGCTCCCAATTACAATAGCCTGACACTTTGCTGCTTAGCTGTTGCTGCTAAAACTCAAGAATTATCCCACAGGAAGATAAAATTGAGATTAAAACTATCCTATGTGTTAATCCAGGTTATAAACTATTGTGTACCAAATTTTAACCAAATCCGTTCAGTAGTGTTTGCGTGAAAGAATAACAAATATTCCTCCATAGTAGGATAGATCTAAATATATTACGACATTACCATCAACACAATTTTTGCTGTAGCTTCGAAATGTAACGCGCAGATTTTACTATAAGTCGACTTTTCGTAAGTGACTTTTTATGTAAAACCGCTCTTAGAAGCTTGCTTCGAACAACGGCTGGGATGTCTAGAGTATCTACTAATAAAAGGGAACTGTATGTTCGTCCGTCCATCAAAGAAGATATATGAATTGGATTAAACAAAAAAGTTTCATGAATTACTACATACATACCCTACGTCCAGCAGTAGACGACTTTCGGATTTCGGTACGCTTTTTTTTGTTAGGAGGTTGGTTGAAACCATCACAGAACGCCATCTACAGTTACTACGATCCTGACATACTTCTTTTGCCTCGTCCACGTTTACTTCTGGTCATACACGCACGCTGGTTGTGAGTAGGTACTACGCAACTGGTCTTTTCCGATGAACCTCACCTATGAGGTCAGTGTATGGCTTTAAAGAACGTCCCCTCCAGGCGTGGCCAGGGGCGTATTTTGAAATTTGGCGCCCCGGGCCAATAACTTTTGCCGCCCCAGAAGTAAAAAAAAAGAGTTTTTTTTGCTTTCTTTTTTTCTAAAGCAGTTTCGAGTAAGTAGCTAACTAATCAACGAGTCGTTGAGCTTGGAAACAACCTCAACGTCTGTGTCGAACCCAGTTTCGTGCGTTTTTGCCGCCGAGGGCCCAACCTGATTTCGCCGTCTCTTCTAATTTAATTATTAGTCAAGAAAACTAGCTTAAAGTCAAAATACGAGGGCTAACGTAAGAGCGAGCGGAGCGAGCTCGAAAATTTTTGCCCCCTGCCTCTGAAAGGTTCTGAATTTCCTTTAAACGTTCAAAAAATATATTTAACTTACTTTCACTACTAATGCATTGAGGGATTGAATTGGACAATGAAGAAACTCGGTAGCAAGAGCGAGCGTATCGAGCGTGAACATTTTAGCATTACACATAGGTTAGATTTTCTTTTTACCGAGAAAAGCAAGCGGTGGGCGGCAGATTAGAAGTATATAGTGCTTGTTCACTTGATTTTTAGGGCGGCATACTGGAATATACGTAAGGCTAATTCGAAAAACCGCCTCAGGGTGGCGGCGAGAAAAAATACGCCTCTGCATGGTCATCCTTATTTTTACAAAGTCGTCCATGACGATGCCGCCTGGTTTCTGTTATGTTAACTTGAGCTGACATTGTTAAGAAAATGTAAAAAAGGTGAGAAGTAAAAGTGGAATGAATGGCGCCAAAACCAAAACAAAATGTAATCGGCCAGGGGCGGCTGGGCGGCTACGCCGCCCCTGACGTTCTGGCGCCCCGGGCCATGGCCCGGATGGCCCTAGGGTAAATACGCCCCTGGGCGTGGCTATTCACATCTGCCTGTACCAAAATACCTATTGTAACTAATTAATATTGACCGCAAAACCTATTTTTTTTGTCGTCAACAAAAACATCCATAATTTCTAGCAACACGCCGTTATGTAATTGCCCTCTTATAAAGCTCCACGCAAATACCCATAGCTGTGCTATTTCCAGAAATAGAAATTTTCAAATGAAATATTTCGTCAATACCATTATGTTGTTCGTGCAAACAAATAAACCTTGATCTTCCCTTAAAACCAAACGTGGGAGGCGCCGCGGGCGTAACACTGTATGTAATAAATTTCTTTTTCGCAGATGTTCCTGTGGGCCGTTATTGGATCCCTTACAATATAATATGCGGGATTTCATTCTCACATATTGTCTGACTAATATTGGCATATGCTGATGCTTCTTCGTAATGAGATAAACGTGCCCGTAATTTTAACGTTAGGGCAAGAGTTATTTATAGATCTAAAAGTCATTTCTAACAATTTTCTTTTGGAATATTATCTTAAGAATTTTTATCGTTTATTTTCCTCCTAGTGGCTTCGGTAATTTATATAATCAAAGTTGATTAAATAACATAATAATCAAGTAAACTTCTTCTTCGTTAAATGATTTTGTAAACAGAGAATGTTGTTTAAAAAAAATCGGTGTAAAAAAATAACAAAAATATTTTTATTTTGTATATTTTTTTGAGGAATTTTTTTACTCCTAATTATCAAACGTTCAGGCAACTTTGGACTACGCATCCCTTTCTACCCTTAATTTGCATCGAGTTAATATTATGAACACCGGGAAACATGTTTTAATCGTTCTAAAATAAACGGTTTATCATCATCTGCGAGGGTATTCGTTTTCCTTGGAGTCAGCTTTCAGTTTATCCGTGTGAATGAATACCAGTATTTAACATGCCTATCTGAACTCCACAACCCAACCTCTAGGAAATACTACCCGTCAAATGTTAGGAATGGTCAATCATCCGCGGTCAAACCTCGGCACGTGTAACTGAACTTTATAGGTTGACTCTTTAAAAACTCTTCAAATTATAGCCAGCCATATCCGGATAAAAGGAAGTTCTAAAGGCACTTAGTCCTATCAAGTGGCAGGCTTAAGCATTTTTACACGTTACAGAAAGTTAATTTCTTCGAAATAATATCGTTTCACTCAAAAACTTAAAACAATAAAATAACAAAAACGTAATCTATTTTGTATTGTAACGAAAAAGAACAAGACAGTAGTAGGTAGACATCGTAGTAGGTAGTCAAAAAATCGCACGCTTGGTTGTCAATTGGACCTTATTTACTTGCGTCAGTTTACCAGCATTGCGCAACATTTCACGCTTACACAATCACACTACCGCAAACATCAGGGGAATTAAATTTTGAATTCTCGCCTTTCCTTCTAATAGCGCGCTAAACGAAATCTGCGGCAAAAGTTTCCCTGAATAAACACGGCTCTTCGCTGGGTGTGCGAAGTTAGTAATTTTAATTTAAATGGGTTACAGCCTACTTGTGCTGCCTACCTTGAGTGTTGGAATCACGAATGTGGTGTAAACGAACATTTTGCGAAGCGGAGTTAAGAGGTGAGGGAGTATTGAGAGGTATAGAGCGCTTGTAGGTGTTGGTGCCTTCTAAATAATGTCGCAAGTCTCTATAGCTATTTTTTACGGCGTGTAAATTTCAATGTACACACGGCTACACATCAAGCTATACATTTCCAGTTTACGCTGATCTCGCACTGTACGGAAATCCTATACAATGCGGGACCAGCTTATACTGGAAATGTATAGCTTGATGTGTAGCCGTGTGTACTTATGAAGTAGGTTTTTTGTTACTAATATGAGACCTCTCATATGAGAGGTCTAAAATAGTTTATGATAATAATATTTAGTTTAGTAAAAAATACATGCTATGTTACTAACTAACGTAATAAACGGTTTTAATTCATATGTCTGTTGCAATGAACTGATGCGATGGGTACATTTACATGTAGCCTATGCGCCATAATGAATCAGCCCGACTTTTCACTGATGACCTTCAAAATATCTTAAGAATTACTTTAATTCACTACAATTTATCGCATTCATTTTCGGCAATCGATAAACCCGAACTTATCTGTCCGATTTTATTTGCAGACGGACATCATATTTTTTCCTATTACGTCTCGTTCTATGTTTAAACATGACATCATTTGAACTCTTAGCGTCATTGGATGTTGTTGTTATGTCATCCAATAACATTAAATGATGAAACGTCCACCAATTAAACATACGTCCGAATCAGTACAAGAATTAAGATATCAGTACATATTAGTACTTGAGCTTGTACGTATATACACACCAGTCGGGGCTGCGGGTTGTTCGAAAGAGATACCGCGGCCTCGACACAAAGTGCTAAGAAGGAACATGGGTGGTTTTTAGTCAGTAGAAGTCTGACACTCCCTTCCGCTCTGCCCAGAGCCATTTTATAGTTTTATACCATCCTAAAAAAGCCTGTACACATAAGGAAGTATCTATGCTACGATAGGCGCTCCATATCTATTTCATCCCCTAAGACGTATCTTAACGATACTTTTGAGGTCGCGTGATGAAGCCTGAGCTACTTGCGATATCCATTTTCCATCCATTAAACACAAACTCGGCTGCGTACAACTATGTTGTGTAATGTAGTATATATAACCGTTTGGTTAAATAATTATTGTTCTTCTAAAGTTATTTTGGTAGGGGAAATTTGAAAGGGTAAAGTCGTATGAGAAAATTGTATGAAAATTTTCGGCCCGATTTTGCGTTTTGCGTAAGCAAAATAAAGTACACTTCAAAATAACTAAAACGTGTCTTCTGGGCACGTTTTTGGATGCCAGTAATGTTGAGGAATACGGAAAAGTATCCAGATAAAAAAAAAAAATTCAATTATTACCTGATTCAAATGAAAATAAATAAAATTAAATAAAAGTCCCTTTTTGTAAATATTTATTTTCAGTTATTCTATAAGGTACCTTTCACTAATTTTTTTACAATACTGTCTAATAGGTAAAATAAACAAAAAAAAATTGATACAGCACTCTAGCCTCGAAATGCTTTAAATATTTGCTAACTCAGTGAGCTCATATTCTATGTTTCATAGGTCAATTAGTTGACTTATATGGGTCAGCTTTGAATTTGTAAGTCGTAATGAGAATGATCTCGTTAAGAAGACTTACCTTTTATAACATTTTATGGCAGGCATGTTAATCAATTTGGCAAAAAAACACCATGAATTTTAATTCACAACAACAACAGATATAATAAAAACAACACGATAAAGCAAAAAACACCAAATAAATATCGTTTACAATTTTTAGAAAAACCGTTGAAAATTTTTCTCATCAAAATGCGTCGGAGCGAAAAGTTTTGATTTCCAATAAAAAGGGGTTCTCTATATATTATTAGGGTTCGCCTCAGCGTGTTAGATGACAAAATATCGGTCCAGTTCGTTTCCACAACTGCCGGGTTCCGTAATCAAAAGTTTTCGTATAAACATTTGTGCTGTGAACCCGAACAAGGTATCTACAATTCTGAATTCTGAAACATTTGAGTACTATTGGGATCAAAGGAGAAATTCGAAAGCCTGCTGTGTGTTTAAGGTTATTGAAAGATAGTGTTTGAGAAGTCCAAATTGGGATTGCGTTAGTGTCCACGTTTTGCGGATATTTGTGAACGTAATTGCATGGGGCTTCCGGGACTTTTCCGAACACATTTTGACTCAGACTCGGTGTTCGATAAATCGAACAATGACGTTTGTGGCGCCTAGGGAATCGATTTAACAATTTTGAGACCAACAGGCCAGTGAGTCAGGCTATGACGAAATTCTAGGTTTTGTTTTATGAATCAACTGAGTTCTGTATGGCATATTCTTACATTTTCGAAGTCAAACGTCTTATTTGTAACTTCATACTAAAACTATTACTCGTGCCTCCGACTATCCGAAAATATCCTAAGTATATTCCAAAATTCTTGATGATTTTCGATACAAATATAATTATAGCGTTACCGTTTTGAATTTTGTCTTTCCAAATTATTTTTCTCACACAAATATCAACTTAATTTACAGCTGAAAACCACCACACCATAAAAGTAACACATACCAATACAAGCCTAACTTAATAAATATAATCCTCTGAACTCAACGCAATACCACGTTATGAAGTACAGCAATAAAAAAACCCGTAACGGGCCTTCGTAGCCTCTTATTCGGACAAAAAGCAATATAACCTCGAATATCGCCAGATGTCCACTGAACGACTTAGTTATTTGCCTTGTTATGTCCCAGATCGTACCATTGATTACTCGTATTTTTGCCTCCGTTTTATTTGTGCTCGTGTGGCGGGGTCTCCTTTTAGGTTATCTGTGATAAATATTGTAATGACTGGGTTTTATCTACTCAAGCTTATAAGAATTTTACACAGGCATTTTTACAGAATATGTCGGAATTTTCAAACTTGAATGAAACGTAAAAATAGCCTCAGACTAAATTAAATTTTCCTGAAAATGGAACCTAATCATTTTAACCGACATCTTATTTTTACCATACTACGCTAGAAAATATTTCATATTTATCACTCAACGTTTAACTTTACTTTTTGTACAAAAATATTTTATTTTGTAACCAACATAATATCACACACATCTAATACAAAATGAAACAGTCAATTAACGCTAAAACGTAATATTACGTAAATTCACGTTTTAAACATAAAAAATATTTCAGCTGTTCAGCCATCTTAGTTTAGCTCGAGAGCGGTTTAGCGTAAAAGGGCAATTTCATAAGTATTTTTGACGTATAACGTTCCTGCGGTGTTACTTTACTTTAATAGTCACTTGAGAAAATGGCTGCCTATATGGGAATATCCGTTTACAATTTTACCTGATAAATTATGCTCGTATAGAATAATAAGTGGCTCAAGAGTCAATGAACCGAGTCTTGGGATTAGCATAATTTTGCAAAAGGTTCAAAATGTCGTAAAAGGCTGAAGCTGACTATGGAAAAGCTAATAAAATAATTTATAGTCTGAATTTTAATTCAGAATCTTAGGCCTAGATAAATGAACGACACATACTCACATAGCCCCTTATTTTTATTCTTTATTGCACACAAAAAAGTATACATACACATTGCAATAATAGAATTTATGTAAATTCGCGAACTTACCAGAATTTGGTTTTCTCAAACCTAATATGTCTAAACGTTTTTCCTGCCATTGCTGTACAACTAACAATCTACAAATTAATTATTAAATACTGCTATAGTAGTTTATGCGACTGTGCATAATGAAGGGCATTACAACACAAGTGTGGGTTCTTCATCACACGAGTGTTGTAATGCCTAATTATGTATAGTTGCATACACTAATTTATCTAATCGAATATCATAAGGGCTCTATGATGGGTTCAGGTACCATAGGGAAATGACCAGCATTGTTACCGGTGTAATGCAATAAAAAATATAAACAGGTTATTAGTTGCGTTCGTCGCTGCATTTACGATATCTGGCGGAGTGTTCATGTTAATTTCTGAGTCACTATCATCATTTTCGACAGAAATAAAGAACTTATCAGAAAATTTGTCCACTCGTAACTGGAAATAAAAAGCTAACGAACAAATGACAGCTCGAAATGGCGGCGTTTCGGATATCTGTAATTTTTTTTTTAAATCATAGGCAAACGATCAAAGTCACTATTCTTGTGTCACTCGAGATCAAAATGTCGTGCGATTTATAATTAAAATCATACTGAATAGGGGTTTCGTATCGATAGGTATCTGTTTTAATGTAGATACTAGAATAGCACACTCACTTGAATTTGACACCTGTTCCAAATTTAAACTCATAACCTACTGTTTTCAGTAGGTTATGAGCTCATTACAGTTCTGTTAATTTCTGCTGGTTGGTAATGCTGGTCATTGCCTATGGTTCTTGAGCGCATTAGAGAGGGTTTATGATATTTGGGTAGATAAAAGAGTTTTATTAATAGCAAAATACCCATGCGCAACAATTCTAATGAATTAAGAAACAAACGAGTAAAATATTAAAAACAGCACAGAGGAATCATAAAAAGTACATTAAAAATCAAATCAATCAATGCAAGGCGAATATGTTACAATCACAATAAAATAACTAACGTTTTTATATCTCCACCCCGACAGTCAATACATGACTCAATAAAATTGTCAAAACGACATACTGACATGTCATAGAATTTATAAACATTTTGTTAAGCATTGTATCGTCACCGTATTTCGTAATTCAAATGGTACCTAATGTTTCGCGTATTTTCATTTCTAAGCGTTTGCAATTGTACATGTTCACTGATTAAGATATAAGCAAGCGCGATGATAAGCGCAAGCAGTCTTCCTGGGGTGGTAACAGGACCTCAAGAAACCTCAGACATCAAATCAACAGTTAGTCGATAATCAATAATCGATTTCACGCCCAACACTCGAGTGCTTGTGTTATCTATGGTAGAACGGAACGCAAGCGCATCCCGACGAGTCTGTTAAAAAACTTTTGAAGATGGCTCCGCTGCCGCTCTCGAACTAATTGAAAATAAATATTAATCCTGTGTCTAAAGTGTTGTGTCCCCTTATAAAAGGGCTGCAATTGTGCGTGGAAACTTGAACTGGTGGATCTAGCTGTGGGAATCAAGGTAAGGCTGCTTTGTGTTGTTTTATCTTGTCGGTGTCTAGTGCTCCCGCAAACGCTTGGAGGTTCAATTAGAATTTTCCATCCCTTATGTTATACGGGAACTAATCCTTCTCGTAACATTGTTTTGGTGCCGAAACCAGGGACTGCTAATAATGCAGTAATCGTAAAGTTTTAGCGAGAAAGATTCATTAACTTTCGTAATTTGCACAAATGGTCGACCGCCATGTCACCATAATTTAATCGTAACAAATCTCGTTAGATATTGATTATTTCTCCAAAGTATATGAACAACACCTTAGAACAATTCCGTCAGGCATAATTCGCGTATTTATTTTAATCCAAAATCGTAATTTGATGAAGAAAGTAGCAAACATTCCAATCCGTCAGTCTAGGTAATTTACCAAACCGCCTTGTTGGCGCCGGTTATTTACTTGGGTATATTTTTCAATCCGTTGTTTGCGTATTGCTTCATCTTGATTTATTCAGTGATTTGTGTGATTATTTCGTTCAGAATTTTATTGTTGTTCCGTACCTACTACGTTACTACATGTAAATTAATCGTTCTGTTCAGTACATGCAGTAGCAACCACGTACATGTTCTCGTCACGACAATAAAAAGTAAAGACAAGTTAGGTAAACAAACCATATTACCCGACTATTCTTAATCGTATTTATCACAACATACAAATCAATTCAATTCGTAAACGTAGGTAGGTACCTAGTCATTGCTGTGTACCTATACATTAATTCAAGGTTATTTGTTAGTGAATAATCATAACAAAGTTCGTTAACGTTACAATTCTCATAGAAATTACGAATCGGAGTTTGGTAGGTAGAAAGGTATTCTGCAACAAATAGTAGGCAGGGTAGTCTGAGAAATAGAGTTGTACCAACGTTCTGTCGAAACTATCGATTGTTATTTTAGTATCGATTTTAGTGAAAATAATTATTTCTGATAATCGATTATTTTTGTTTTGCTTATCGATTCAAGACTATGGCTTACGTACCGAGGCGTGGTGTAAAGAAAATGTCTAAATCTAAATCATTCGAAACAAGCGGTCTCACGTACGCTGACTTGCCCGTATTACGACGTAAACGGACTTTAGCATTGAATCGATTGCGGAAGACGTTGGAAGTTGCACGAATGGTAGAATCGGATTCTTCACGTTTGGATGAATTCATCGTACATTATTCGACAGTAACAAAACTGGTTAATAATTTCGAAGAAGCACATTTGGACATTTTAGGTATTGTCGAAGATTCTGAAGTGGAGGAAGAAGATGAAATCCGTACCGAATTCGATGATATTTATTTTCAGGTGCTTGCTGAGCCATTCCGAGAAAAATTGTTCCGTTACTTAAGGGATAAATCGGACAATTTTAAAATTTTCCCTATATGTCTCGTCACTAAACGGACGTGACGAACTCCGCTTACTAATAATAATGAAGACAACACTCAATATTCTTTGTTCTTCTAAAGGAAATAATTACTTCACGACTTACCCAGATACATGAAGTATAATTCGTAAATAAAATAATGTACTAAGAACATATCGGAATCACGTTATTGCTGTGACTATAGTGGACTTCTTAATCGAGTATTTTTAGTTAGTAGGGCTTTCGTCACGGATTACTGCGTCACAAATACGCCACGGGTAAAAAGAAATGGCTGACTACTACAATAATGTTACCATGATAATAAAATAACTTGTTTTGGTAGTTAATACAGCAAATAAAACAGTATTTCCGTACCGTGACTAAAGTGGAATGTCCACCATGGTCAAATTTGATTAATTTAAATTTCATAAATTTTAGTGTAATACAATAAGATTTATGAGTAAAATTAACGGTATAATTAAAAACAAAACAATATTCTATAATAAATTCCAAACAATGCTGAAGAATGTCTAAAAAAACCATGAACTTCGGTTGGTTAAAGTTAACGATATGCGGTGTGACACGCAAAAAATTCCTTTTATGCTTCTTATTTTTATTTTTATATCAGTGGAATTAACAACAATTGACTCCATAATGATTTCGTTTTAAAGATAATGAGCTATACTGTACATAAAAAAAAAACTGCATTCGTTAGAGTATAAGATGATCTAGTAAACTGTTTGTAAAATGTTGTGACAGTACTTTTTTCTTACGTACAATTTTTCGCGGAATTGCCCTGCTATACATCGTGCTCTTGTTCCTTCTGTCGTTGCAAAGGCTGCTACACAGATGTCGCCTGCTTCAGCAATTCGACTTCCAAAGATCGACTTGCCACGTTTTTCGGGATGCATAAAGGAGTTCAATATGTTTTTTGATGCGTTCAACTCGCTCATTCATCTGAATGAATCATTGTCGGACTCGGATCGCATGCAGTATCTCCGAGCGAGTCTAGTCGGGGACGCATTAGGACTAATTCGAACTTTTCCTATCCAGGGTGAATACTATCAAGAAGCATATAAGACATTGGTAGCTCGTTATCGTGATAAACGTGAACTCGCATTTACTTGTTGGCGAGAAATGCAAAACATTAATCTAAAAGTAAACTCACCTACCGAATTACGACGCGTATTGGACCTTTTCAACGAAAACCTCATTATTCTAACAAGTCTTAACTTACCTACGGCTCACTGGGACTTCGTATTGTGTTATCTATGGTAGAACGGAACGCAAGCGCATCCCGACGACTCTGTTAAAAAACTTTTGAAGATGGCTCCGCTGCCGCTCTCGAACTAATTGAAAATAAATATTAATCCTGTGTCTAAAGTGTTGTGTCCCCTTATAAAAGGGCTGCAATTGTGCGTGGAAACTTGAACTGGTGGATCTAGCTGTGGGAATCAAGGTAAGGCTGCTTTGTGTTGTTTTATCTTGTCGGTGTCTAGTGCTCCCGCAAACGCTTGGAGGTTCAATTAGAATTTTCCATCCCTTATGTTATACGGGAACTAATCCTTCTCGTAACATGCATTGTACGTTTATTGTAACAAAAAAAAAATGTATACACGTCATGCATCTGCGTTACATAAACACTTTTCTTTCTACATAGGTAATTCAACTTTCTTTGCAAGTAACCTATCCTTCTCAATAATAACTTTCTTAACACAGTCTAAAGTATATAGTTGAGTACCAGCGTAAAACTAAATTATCTAAGTTGCTAAATTGAATCATAAAATATAGTACGTGTAAAACATAAGGTGCATATTAACAGACACCTCAATTTCACGCCTAATTTAGAGGATAATTAAATTGGGTCGTGAACTCATGAGTTAGACTCCATCTCACGACATTCTGAATTTGTTCAAGTGTATGCGTCATACGGAGAAACCATCTGCTCTTTCTTGCTGAATGAGTTTGACCTTCGTCCGCGTGAAATTATTGTTATTATAAAAAAATATTCAGTCTCTATTTGAATCGGATTTTGTTAGCAATACCATGGATTTATTTATTTTGCACGGAACCCGTGAACTTTTTATAAAATAAATGTAGGTCTACGTAATTTCAACATCACTTAACTGCCAGTAAAGGTAAAAAAACGGCAAGTAGAAGAATTGAATTAAATTATTTAGTGTTAGATGTGATTGGTAACTAATTACTACCTGATTACTCTGAGATGAAAATAAACTCAGAACAGTCTTAATCGACTTAGGAAGAGATTCTCAAGCCAACGAATTGTTTTTCTCTTGAAAATAATTACACAGAGATTCCCCATGCCAATAATTTTGTATAGTCATATCTACGTTCTATAATAATGATGTTAACTGAGATAATTATTTTACGGCAGAATATCATCTGGTGCATAATATTGTTGGCTCAAAGTCACGACATCAGCCAGTAACCGTGCGGTTAGCGTCAGGTCGACGTGCGGCAACCGACAGAAGTTCATTAAACGAGGCGAGCGGCGGTGCAACGGTCACTTTTTGCTTGGACGGCGCTCGGAAAGGACTTGCTACCCGACTATTATCGTGTGCTTCGCTAATTTTGGTTTATGTTTTTGCTCGTGTACTGATTATTCCATTTGCTAGTGCTATTTCTATTTGATTATTGTTTAAAATGTTTGTCTTGATATTTTTGTAAAAGTGTAATTCAAAAGATATTAAACATTGTTTATTTTGTTCACGTATTTCACTTCTGATTCCTAATATCAGAAGTGGGATAAAGATTCTTTTCGCCCACAAGTTAAAAACTAGTTTTCAGGCTTTTAATTTTAGATAAAAGCGGGTAGTAGTTAGCAATGGATAGATCGAGTTGTTCGCGTTCAAAAACTAGTGCCTTGTGTTCTAAGCGATCTCGTAGCCACCATAAGTGGAGTGGAAGGTCACGTATAGCAAGTTTCGGGATCCGATCGCCGTTCCAAGCGCGAACGAGATCGTCGTAGGAGCCGCGTGAGGACGCGAAGTCCTGTGTAACCGCTCTCGCGGTTGAGGCGACGCTCCGGACAGGATTGGTTTACTTTCGTTCCTGATACAAGTAAGATCGAACCATTTTAATATTTCGTTGGTTTAGTAGTCGTAAGCGCGACTATGAGCATGAAGGTTCTGGGTTCGATTCCCGGGTCGGGCAAAGTGTTATTTTCTGGATTTGTGCCCTGTTGGTGACAATGGGCTCATCCCTATTACATGGTTAAGCTTATCTTAACATAACTGGCGAAATGTGGGTATACTGGGTACCTCTGCCTAACCCTTCGGGGATTGCAGGCGTGATGTTATGTGTGTGTTTATAAGGTCACTGGGGTGATTGGCAATGCCTCGGACGCATTGGTGGTTATTTACATGGTGGTGCTAATACGTCGCTTAACGATTGGTTGACCAATAACAGCACGTGGACTCATTTTAAACACGAATTTCGGTCATTGTGTCCGCGTGAAGTCGATATGGTCACTGTGCTATAATGACGTAATGAATCAAGTATCTGTATGACCTACAGATAGTTTTATTTTTAAGTCGGGTACTTGTGTATGTTAGTTTAAATATTTGTGAAGGTACCCACGATACAGGAGAAATTCCTGGTGACGGGCAACGTTGTGATTTGTGATATCTGATGCTCACCCAGTAATATTAATGACAATAATATCCGTGGTGCTAGGCAACTGGGCTTATCTCAGTTGTATACGTCCCTGTGTGCCTATTGGCCTTGTTCTGTTCTGTCTCCTGCTGATATGGAGGGAAGTGGAAACTATGTTTTTTCCTACTCCTCCGCTATTCTTTTCTGATTAATTTCGTTGCGGGATCCAAGACAGTTAAATCATTTCTCTGGGACTTCGTCGAGCTTCATTGTCTCGGCGCTTTTCTTGTGGTCGCCACTGTTGATTCTGGCTAACAGGAGTTACAGTGGTTTGGGAATAGTGTGGCGGGCTTGTCCCAAAAAAAAAAAAAAAAAAAAATATCTGATGCTCAAATAAAAGCCGCAATTATGAACAAAACAAAATACAGTCAAAAGTCGTTTTCCGTATATTTGAAACCAAAAATTGCAGTTGTTGGCACATCAAACTCGAATAATCATGGTCTGCGTAAATGCAAACCCCTACGCATTATGATCAGTTGACTTGTTTTTCGTGTGAAGACGTAGGTAGGCCGTATACAGGTGCACTGTAAAGTCTGATAAGTTTTGCTTTATTAAAGAAGTAAGTTGCCTAATACACATGACAGGCTAAGAATGATGCCAATGAGTTACGTATAGGTAGTTGATGTTTATAAGGATTTTGATGATGTAAAGTTGTGGTTGCAAGCCAAGAGATTCTATCGGCTGTATTGTGTTAGACAGTACCAGTAAATATTGTGTAGTCATAGTCCGATTAAAATTGAAGGTTTTTGAGGAAACTCGAGTAGACAGTGGGTGTGTTTGTTGTATGTTGTGCGTTGTGCGTTTAGCTCTGGTTGAGGTCAGGATCTGGAAAGACCGTAGTGTTAAGTCAAATAGTGATACACACGGGAGATAGACTTGTTTACTAGTCAGTTAGTGATCTGTGGTTTTACTCGATGATTTTTGTGAACCTGGCATTTTTTTGACGCAATAATGTTTTTAAGATCGATTTAAACGACAATGGTAGGTACATGACCCAGGGTGGTTGATTGTTGTATTTTCGATAATTTCCAGTTATAGCCGCGTTTGATTTTATCAACGAGAGTGGGACCTAATGGATGTTTGGTCAGGTTCTGTCGTAGATTTGTCTCTTTGCAGAGTAACCATTACATAAGAACGTGTGGTTTGGTGAAGCGCGCGGCCTCAGCTGCGTGTGTGAAAGTCTGTGTGATACGCTAACAATGTGCCTATGTCAACAGCTACTGAGGGGTATGCAAACTTGGAGCCTATGCCTACAGTGTGTGTGGAAGTCGACATCTGAGGGGTATGCAAACTTGGAGCCTATGCCTACAGTGTGTGTGGAAGTCGACATCTGAGGGATATGCAAACTTGGAGCCTATGCCTACAGTGTGTGTGGAAGTCGACATCTGAGGGGTATGCAAACTTGGAGCCTATGCCTACAGTGTGTGTGGAAGTCGACATCTGAGGGGTATGCAAACTTGGAGCCTATGCCTACAGTGATGTGGAAGAAGTCTGTGTGATATGCTAACAATGTGCTTATACATCCCTATGTTCCTATTGGTATTCTTGTCTGACAAGTTTTGTTTGGTGAATGTTTCTTTGAATTTGATTCTCGACTTGAATGTTCCTTAATGAATGAGATTACTCTTTTGTTGTACTACTCGGTTAGAGAGCCTTGGTGTTAAAGGTTTTACTCGATGATTCCAGCAGTTTTTGTTGCAATTGAATTTTTAAGGTTGGTGTGAAGCACTATGGTATATGACTCAAGGTAGTTGAGTGTTGTATTTTCGATAATTTCCAGTACATTTGATATTAATGAGAGTCGAATTTGGTGCCACCCAATGGAACTAAAGTTTGGTCAGGAGTGATCGAGCGGAACAAAATTCTGTTGTAATTGTAAAGTTTGTTTGCAGAGTACCTAACCATTACACAAGGATGTGTGGCGTGTGTTTGGACGCAACGCAACGCTGCTTGGCCTTAGCAGTGGTTGCCAGGGCTTTGCCACAGTGACGCCGTGAACGTGCACGTCGCTGCAGGGCGACCGCGCGCCCTACTGGCGTTACCGAGCGCGCCTTACCGGCGTTGCTGAGCGCGTCGCTGCAGGGCGACTGCGCGCCCTCTTGGCGTTGCTGAGCGCGTCGCTGCAGGACGACTGCGCGCCCTCTTGGCGTTGCTGAGCGCGTCGCTGCAGGGCGACTGCGCGCCCTCTTGGCGTTGCTGAGCGCGTCGCTGCAGGGCGACTGCGCGCCCTCTTGGCGTTGCCGACAGCGCGGCAGCGTCGCTGCGAGCCGACTGCGCGCCATACCCGCGTTGCCGAGAGCGTCGCTGCGAGCTGACTGCGCACCCTACTGGCGTTGTCGAGCGTGTCGCTCCGGGCTGCCAGCGCGCTACTGGCATGTACAGCGCGTGGCTCCGGGCTGCCAGCGCGCTACTGGCGTGTACAGCGCGTGGCTCCGGGCTGCCAGCGCGCTACTGGCGTGTACAGCGCGAGGCTCCGGGCTGCCAGCGCGCTACTGGCGTGTACAGCGCGAGGCTCCGGGCTGCCAGCGCGCTACTGGCGTGTACAGCGAGAGTCTCCGGGCTGCCAGCGCGCCCTTCAGGCGCAGTTGTGCGTGGCACTCCACTGTGCCAGCGCGCCCTTCAGGCGCAGTTGTGTGCGGCACTCCACGGTGCCAGCGCGCCCCACAGGCGCAGTTGTGTGCGGCACTCCACGGTGCCAGCGCGCCCACAGGCGCAGTTGTGTGCGGCACTCCACGGTGCCAGCGCGCCCCACAGGCGCAGTTGTGTGCGGCACTCCACGGTGCCAGCGCGCCCCACAGGCGCAGTTGTGCGTGGCACTCCACGGTGCCAGCGCGCCCCACAGGCGCAGTTGTGCGTGGCACTCCACGGTGCCAGCACACCCCACTGGCGTTGTGAGACACGCTATCAAGGAGACAGCGAAGACTCAGCCGCCTTGTTGGAAGCTGACGAGGACGTCAGAGCGTCAGGAGAGGCCGTGTTGGCTCAAAGTCACGACATCAGCCAGTAACCGTGCGGTTAGCGTCAGGTCAACGTGCGGCAACCGACAGAAGTTCATAAAACGAGGCGAGCGGCGGTGCAACGGTCACTTTTTGCTTGGACGGCGCTCGGAAAGGACTTGCTACCCGACTATTATCGTGTGCTTCGCTAATTTTGGTTTATGTTTTTGCTCGTGTACTGATTATTCCATTTGCTAGTGCTATTTCTATTTGATTATTGTTTAAAATGTTTGTCTTGATATTTTTGTAAAAGTGTAATTCAAAAGATATTAAACATTGTTTATTTTGTTCACGTATTTCACTTCTGATTCCTAATAATATAATAATTCAAACCGACTTAGAAAAGGAAGAGATTCTCAAGCCAACGAATTGTTTTTCTCTTGAAAATAATTACACAAAGATTTCCCATGCCAATAATTTTGTATAGTCATATCTACATTCTATAATAATGGTGTTAACTAAGATAATTATTTTACGGCAGAATATCATCTGGTGCATAATATAATAATTCAAATAATTTACTCCAACTCTATAGAAATAAACTTTTCTAATCCAATGATGCTCTGACGCTCAGTGCATCGAAATACCTTTTAAGCTTCTAATATTCCCTAGTGGGTAAGTAGGTCTCAAGGCAATATTAATCGCATTGTATTGCCACAATACACACTGAAAGCGTAGCCGAGTAGATTTTCTTTTGTTTTCATTCGCAGGGAGACATGCCATTCTGTATTGTACATAATGCGTCCGATGCAACGGTCTCGGCTTTGTACACTTGCCGGCAGAATTGTTGTACCAGTCTATTGCTCGAAGGAATATTCGAAGAATACAAAAATGAACACAGTTCAGTCATGGTATTGGTTTATAAATTAAGTCGGGGTTATAGTACTAGAAATCTTGCTTAATGCTTACGGAAAATTTTATAAATTTTTCCGCAACTGAATATGACGAGGCACGTAAACGTACTGTGGAAAATGTGTTTATTCAGGGTTTAAACAATTGCGTAGGCGTAGTCGTTGTTTTGAGCACTTTTTTATGTAGATTCAAAGATATCAACGTAGGTACTGAAATAGCATGTATTCATATTATACTTAAAATGCCTATATTATAATGTAACCGGGTATACAAAAAATTACGATATATTATTATTGTTACCATTCATTCAGTTAATAATTTTTACCTGACGTAATGATGATGTTTGATCGACAGTGAAATTATACTTTATTTCCCTTTAATAGGAACCAGCTTACAAAACCCTATACCAACAACCCTATAGCAACATTGGTGTTCCTTTGTATACAGGATGTAAAAGACATCCTGTATACAAAAAACTCCCAGTATCGAAGGACCAGGGCTCACATTGTTAAACTTCCTACACATCTCAATATCCTAAATTAATATTCAAGTAACAAGAAACGCTGTGCATATTAATTTGGCAGCATGTGCACTACACGGCCTACTTGATACAAGTGTCAGCCAGAACTGGACCGAGCCTCACTTTTTGTATTGTTTAAGTTTTGATTAAAAACCACTGCGCTTACCGTCCATTTTTGTTCTTTTGTGATCTCAGTTGTCGTTGGATATTGATTTCGAAGATTGTTAGTGGCTAATGCTGGAGAGGAATATTCTTTCTTGAATATTTGAATGGAAAATACTGTTGCAGATTTGTGGACCTCGTTCTCTGTCATATACCATTGAGATGTAGGCGTTAACTAACCTATTCTTTGTTGTTTTACTCTTGGATTATGAAAACAGATTAATGTTTTTATTTCTATTTTATTATGATTGTAACGTTTTTAAAATCATTACGTCCTTGTTTATAAAGTGTTCATTACTTTATAAGTCAAAAGAACAGATTTTAAACTGATTGATTCTTGTGGCGTGATAATTATGTTGATGATCCTAATGTGATAGTTTTTGTATTGTTTTCTCTGACTCTTCATCTTTATAATTTGGCGTCTACAATTAAATTTCATTCTAATTCATCAACTCCCTCGGTACTTCAAAAAAGTTTTAAAAGAGAAAATAAACCTTGAAATGTCATTACCGCAACCCATAATTTATGCAAACCTAAAAAAAGAATCGTCACCATATTTAATTATTGTTAATTACCAGTATGATGAAGGTATTTATACTGACCCAATTATTTTGCCCGATAGCAACTTTAGTGACGTAATTAATTTGTTCGTTTTTTAGTTGCTCCCGATTTTTGTGGTTGATGCACTGTGTGTTGGATATTATCAGTTAGTATTGTTGGGTATGCTGCTGCTTTTAATTAAATTGCGGTAGTATATTATCTTCTTTATTAAATGATATTTAACATTTAGATACAAATATTTTTGTTCTGTGCCGAAATCGAACTCGCGACACGCAGCTCAGCAGTTAATCGCTCAACGTCAAACCTGCTGTCTGCCTTCAAAACTAACAATGTCGTCGATATCAATGAGTGAAAATTGGACTTCAAAATAGTTTTCCTGACAATTATTCCCACAAAGGACATAAGTTTGATTTCTTTGTCGTAGGTACCTATTTTCTACGTAAAATAAACGTATTCCACACAATAAAGAAACGATCATACAGAATGTTTGCCTATTGTGTTATTAGATTGATACAAAACATTTTGTATTGACAACGTGAATACCTAGATGTAATTGTGAAACAAATTACAATTTCACAGAAATATAAAATTGTATTGGTACGAATGGTGTTCGCTACCACAAATTTGTAATACGCTTCACATGTTTTCGGGATAGTTTAATACTGTATAACGTTTTTCTGGTTTTTGTATAAAAACTGTGACATTATATTCCTTTTGTTTCATTTTATTTTAACAGATATGCCAATATATTCATATTTCATGGCATATGCTGGAAAAAAATTGTTCTCTATGTTATGTGAATACAAAACAGTATTTGTGCACTGAATTCGTTGTGTTGTTTTTGTTTAATTAATAGTCCAAAGAGGGTTAATAGTTGTTGGGGCTATTTGTCTCAGCATCACCCAAAGGTTGACTGGTAGAAAATATCTACGGCATTAAGTTCGCCTCTGTTTTTACGGTAAACATTCAGTGAGTGCTGCACTGTACCTACTATCACTTTGTCTTGTCAAGAATTCTGCCTACTTCCACCGGCACAAACACCTGTAATCCGACATGCGACGCCCAAGCACCTAGAATTTTATAGTGTAATTACTGACTACGATGCAAGTTTTAGTCTCTTCCATACGCACGAGGAACAAATTTTGACTGCTCGAACATTAGACCGCTCAGTGCAAAGTTTTGTCGAAGTCAGTGTTTACGATACGTTAGTATTCGTGGTAGAATATGGCATTCGTATACAGAAGTATACGAATGCCATGGGCATTTTAACAGAAGTGTGGTAAGGCATACAAAGGGAAAGAAAGGCGAAAAAACGAGGAAAAAAACGGTGAAAACTAACAGTATTACTATATTACGTGGCTTATATCATCCTCATTCAATAAAATCGGACGTAGGCGCCTCAGTGAGCGTTATGAAGATTGATAATAATTCGCTAAATGATTCGCAGTAATCGTGACGCTTTGCAGGTGAAATTGTGATAGCAGTTTGGTTTTATAAGCATTTAGGATCCTGTGAAGCTCTCAATAAACTCCTCGATTTTGATAACACACTTTACTGTAGTGGGATAAATATAATTAATTGTATTAATTTTAGGAATAATAATAATAATAATAATTCTTTATTGACATAACAGTTTACAGAAATTGTTGAAGCCTCTGACTCCTAAACTAGGTGCACCTGTATGTCAGGAGTCAGAATGGGATGTTAAAACATTTATACACATAATAAATTTTGTTTTAAAAGAAGGTGAGGTCGGTGTCGTACCCGACTTCTCTGAGAAAAACCACATAAAACAAACTCAACGGAGTCAGTCCCTTGTAAAGTCAAGACATATAATTTTGGTCAAGTCATACGAGGATCATAAAAAATTGAGTCTGATATGGTTTTTCGAGGAAAAGTCCACACAGGTTTAGACTGTTCGCTATCCATAGCTCCAAAGTTTCCAAGTTGCAGTCTATCCCAGTATACCTCGGAATTGTCGTAAATTAGCACACTAATCTAACAGCTCCAAACTCACCTTCATCATGTATCTCTCAAATTCCATTTCCATCCGTTAAATCTTCACCTAAGTTTCATACGACTTCATAAACAAATACCTATGCATGCTTGTACGTATTATATAATTCTCGCTTACGCAGCGAGTACAACAGCATGATATGAATAATATGAATATTCAGGAGTATATACTGTGACGTGACATAAATTTAGCTGAGTATAAAATCCGCGGACTAAGCGGGATACTGTTGTAGAGACATGTCACAACACGTTTGAAATTATAAAAATTATGCTTCTAAATTGTTTGCTGCGGTGAAAGAAAAATGTGTAGTGTGGCTGCGAGTTACATTGTGTAAATGTGTCTGTCTGGTTAAAGTCCTCGTGAAAATGCTTGTTTAGCATAACATTTTTTATTTTCCACCATGACAAAAAGAGTTCAAAAATTCTGCATCGAACCAGTAAAAATGATTGGACATGAGATTTAAAATTGGGCGAGGTCTCTTTTGGGTTCGATATCCTTTGGTCACTACTTTTCATTAAAAGGGCTGCACTTCAATAGAACGTCTGTTTTAGAGTTTTTATACCACCCAATAATACAAGGGCTATTATATAGGAAATGTCTCTCTGGCATGCTGGTTTTCTCACAATGTTTTACTTGACCGAAGCAAGTGAATTTAATACAATAATGCAGATGAATTTGAAAAATCAGAGGCGCGTGTTTGGATTCGAACTCGAGAGTTATGACTTGGCAGTTAGACGGTCATACCACTAGACCATCACTGGTTTAACAATATTTTTTGAAAAAAAAAAAAAACATAACGGTAGTTTTGAAAATTGGTCAATGTCGATCAAGTTGACAATTTCAGGTACACGTGCGCGATAATCGATAGATATCATAAACAATTTCATTTGTACCACAAATAAAATGTAACTTAACCTCGACGCAAAATGGAAGTTTAATGAAGTTGATTAATTACTTGACGTTATCGGTAACGGGGGGAGGGGGGGTGTAGGGGGAGTCTCTTGAGGTCTAATTCATCATAATTACGAGATGCGATCGTGTTTCACTGTTATTTTATGGCGAACTATTAAACAAATTATAAACACTCTTATTTGGAATTAAGTGGAGTTAATTGATGTCTATTTTCATTATGTTTGATGTGGCTTTTCGTATTTGTGGATTTGGCAGACATATTTGTTTGCTTTGACTTAGATAAGTTTGTTGTGGTGGTTCGAGTGTGAATGGTTTATTCGTGTTTCGCACATTGACGTTATCCATATCTCGAGAAAACTGATTGTTTGTACTTTTGGTTTAAATATTTGGTTAACTTTATTTTAATTGATTGCATAATATATATTGAAGATCAGTAGAAGAGATTAAAGACTGTGGCTGATTTTCATGTCAATGCTTCATATTACGGTCGACTTCCAATTTATTTGAATGCTGTTTTGAGTACCAGTAATTATCGTATAGCTAATTTCTTTCTGACCTCCTTAACACAGTTACTGGATGACATACTACGAAATATTTGGGAAAGTGGTGGTCAAAAATGTATGAAAGACACCCAGAAGCAACTACTATCATTCTGAGGGACAAAGAGGTGTCTAAATCCTACTAATTAATGGGCAATATTTGTTTATAGAGTTAGTCGAGCTGCCATGGCTGGCCTGGAATTGATTCCGGACACAGGTTGGCCTAAACTAGGAAAACCTATTCAGGTGGAAATTCATAGACGAGTCTGCTCTCGAGTGTATATTTTAATGTAGTGTTGCCTCACAAACGATGGAGCACTAGATATCGCGTCTTGTCTTCCCTGCTGCTTTCTTTTCTTTTCTGAAAGTGCAAACGAAAGTGAAAGTGCAAAGATTTCTGCTCGACAAACTAAACAAGAAGATACGATAAGAAGAGAATTATGTATTAGTAAAGCGCTCTCAAACAGGGCTCGAAACGTAGAATTGCAATATGGGGTACCTACACGGGTGCGAAAAATCGATCTAGCCAGGTCTCATGACCGCGAGACATTCCCTCGAAACCGAAACCATTTCACGACTCAATAACATAAAAAAAACTCAAGTTTCAGTAACCCGAAGTTGCTCACTGCATTTCAGAATGCGTACAACGCGTTTTCTTAACCCTATACAAGTATACAGACGCTGGGAGTATCCACTTTTATGTATTAATCATACAGGCTGCTGTCGTCCGTGAGCATAGGTTTGCTTCGCTGCTCGCCGTTTCTATGTTTGGACAAGTTTGTAGAGCAAAATTATGTGGTATATCTTGTGATATACAATATAGCAGAAGTTCTTTACGAAACAAATTATAACTGGGAGTATGGAAGCTTTACATACTATGACTCTAACCGACTTCCCAAAAAGGAGGAGGTTCTCAATTCGATCGGTATGTTTTTTTTTATTTATTTTTATTATGTACATCGATTATGCTGCGATTTATGATCCGATTTACGTGATTCTTTTTTAGTTTGACGCGGAATAGTTGCCATTTGGTCCCACAAAAATTTAGCATGGTTTGGCCTAGTACTTTTCATTTTATGATCATTTTTTTTATAATTTATGAACATTTTTCGTTCGTTGTTTTTATGTGTGTTCGCGAATAACTTCGTCGTTTATGAACCAATTTTGATGATTCTTTTTTTATTAAAACGGAGATATTTCAAGAGTGGTACCATGATATGGAAACCAGATCCTGGTGATGGAATCCCAGAGAAATCGAGGGCAACCCTCAAACATAGGCACGTATTACGTGTTTCGTGCTTTTTCTGACGCTATACAAGCATAGTAGTCTAGGCAACAAGTGCCTTTTTGATGAACTTTTTTCAGCAGTCTCCGAAAATTATGATTGAGGTGTCATTCGATTCGGAATGGCATCCCGATGATTTTTGAAAAAATTGAAGTTCCGCTTGCAAAAATTGCAAAAGTTATTAACAATTAACTAAAAAATTTAAAATGGTTTTAGTTTTTTGCAAATATCTCAAAACCTAATTAAAATTTTTCAAATTTGAAATAAGATTCAAAAAGGGGAGGAAATTTCCTAAAGAATGTTCTAACTTTCGGAATTGTAGGACCAATATTAATAACTTTCCGATCGGGTTGAAAATACGCCCGAAAACTGGTACTCCGTCTTGCGCAAGCTACGCTCCATTCGGACCTTTAATGAATAAATGTTTTTTAAACTTATTAAATATGAAAATTAAAAATTGAAAAAATTCAGGCGCCTGCAGGATATATCAATACACAATAATATGTGATCTAAAAATTTTTATCGCGAATTTTCAATAAGTTATCCATTAATTAATTAACAATTTTTTGTAGAAGAAGCTGATTATTCTTTTGAAGTTTAGTTTCACTTTTTGGTGTTTTTGAAGTCGGTTGTTTTTTGAAGTTAGGTTAGGTTTTTTAATTATTTTTACAGGATTTAATATTATTGTAATTAATTTTAATACAGCGCAAACGGTCTGAGGTCTCTCAGCTAAAATGTACAATGATATTGAGATTTGACATGACAGGTGCGTTCCGTTTCACACACAAAACTAACTTAGGAAGTTCGGCCTACAATCAAATAACAAAGAGGTCGTCTATTAAAGATACTATCGCATCGTATACACCGTGACATACTATCCACCCACCATCCAACATAGAATTGTCAGCCTTTATGCACATGTTCCAAAGACACATAAATCATGCGGGAACACATCCGTTTCGTATCAATCATCCGTAGCCTTTACACTTAATACCGCCCTAGAAACGAAGGAAAAACTCAACATTTACATAGAAGAAAGCCGACTGGTCCCCTATTATGGAAATCCGATCACGTCGGAACCTTTAAGATATGGTATCCCGGCAGAGATTTCAACTCCTTGATCCTAAGTTACGTTGTTGTAAACACCGCTTATGGAAATCAACCGATACGGAACCCTTGCTCTTTCTTACGTATCATTTTATGCCATCTTTTCAGGCCAAATATGTCGAGGGCATGTAAATGTTTGTATTTAAATTCTGTTGTTGCTTTATTCGCATTTCCCTTAGGCGCAATATTTGGACGTCAGATCTTAGATTGTTTTGCGTGGATTTTTCTGGTGCTGTTTCGGGAGTGCAGTATTTTTTTATAAGGCAATCTCGTAAAAACAAATATGAATAGAGACAATATTTTTCTCTTTCTGCTTACATTTAATTAGTGAACTTTAATGCACAAAGGACAAGGAAGTGTTGATAAATTATTTCGGCTACCCACTTGTGGAGTTCATAATAATATACCTCATGCTCACTACGGAAATCTGCCTTCATTGCCAAATACTTTCAGTCACATCATAAAAACTAGAACTTGGCAGCAAGACCAAACTTGCGGAAAAAAATATGCACAATGGTTATTTCAATAGTGTAACTTTTCAGAAAATAGTACCTTACAATACGCATTTAACGAAGCGTATAATTTTATCCTAGTTTTATAAAAATAAAGTAGAAAAAACTGTAGTGGTTGCGAAGCATTCAAGATTGGAAAAGCATCGTGAGAGCTGATTCGCTAAGCAAAAGAATAAAAGCGAGAAAAATAACCGGTCAAGTGCGAGTGAGTCACTGAGGGTTCTGTCCGTGCGACGATATTAAACTAGACTGTTCTGATTCTGATTCCGAGCTCTGCAATCATCGTTCGCTTGAAATTATTATTAAAATACTAATACTTACAGTTTCTATTTAATCATCATTCGAATGATAAACGATGAGAGAACGTTATTATTGTTTTCCTCTGCAACAGTTCTTTTTTTTTTTGGGATGATAGGTACCTATCTTATAATGATTTGTGTTCTGACATCATATAGGTAATGTGCAAAATTTCAGGATGATCGATTCAGTAGTTTAGGCGTGAAAACGTAATAATTACTAACTCTGGGTACATCGTATTTATCTGCTGTCATCGACCTAGTAGTATACTTATTAGAAACTAGTGAGTTACTATCCCGACTGCCTTGGTTGTTAACTAATAATAAGTATTTATGTTTAAGGATAACTGGTAAAATTTTACATATTTTGAATAAACTACTATAGTCTCCTTTGCAACTGTTTTTAGTTTTTCTTGTTTACTAATAATTTTAAAAATCTAATTTGAATCGATTCTAGTTTTTGTAAATGATCATCATAATTCTAAAACCTAATATTCACGTCTGAAATCAAATCAAAAACAAGTCAAGGGTCAAACTAAGACAAACATACAGACACCTTCGTAATATCCAAATGGAGATTTGTGGCATCCCCAACAGAACCCTACAAAGAGTACACAAGTCACTGAACTTTCACTAATGCTGCAACACAATTTATTTAACCTCAATAATGGAAATCTCTTAGAAATTGTACTAAACAGCTTGCCTTATTAAACTGTTTAAAAACTAGATAATTACAAGAAAATTTTTGTTTTTACAAACATTTTATTATCTTTATGCAAAACATTATTTTGAGATTCAACTTTCGTTAGTTAAGAAGTAAATTCAACTAATTTGTTGAAGAGACGAGATTTTCCCGGCGTTAAACACGGCTTTTAGATTAAACTCTGACTGTTTTAATTTCACGTCAATTAACTTCTTCCCATTTTATTTTCCATTAACAAACGGACGCTACTAATCTTATGAATTGGAATTTTGTTTATAAGCATAATATCAATTGTGTTTTTCAGGAATTTAAAGGATGAAAAGATTAAATCCTTTTCTGTTGTAGTACCTATGCGACTACCATAATTATGGTAATTAAAAAAGAACCTACAAGCTTTGATTTACACACACACACAGTTTGTAAGTGAAATCATTGTAATTTATTTTTCAGAAACAATTTTTTAACCTTACGCTGACTGCAAGCAAATGATTTCTAGTGTTTGTTTAAACAACTACATGACAGCTGCAAGGCGGCACCCGTCCACAGTAGCAACAATATTCACTATAAAATATTTTCATTCGGGACAATACATTGTGTTGACAAATTGCATCTTGACTTCATTTTCCTGTTTTGAAGTTCTCTGACATCTTTTTCTCTTTTTTTAGTGTGTAGAACTATGCAGATACTATCACTATCACTACATTTTATAAAACAAAGTCCTCCACCGTGTCTGTCTGTTCACGATAAACTCAAATATGAATGCACCTGTTTTCACCAATGGATAGAGTGGTTCTTGAGGAAGGTTTGTGTATATAATTTGTCAAGTTTTTGACATCCACGCGGGCAAAGCCACGGTCATCAGCTAGTGTATCATGAATTATGGTCCACTGCTGGAAATGGACATGCCTCAAGTGTCACCATATTGACCAGTCCCATGCGTCTCGCATCCAGCAAATCCCCGCAACCTTCACCAGGTCATCAGTCTACCAAGTGAACGGGCTTTCAAAGCAATAAAAAACAATTTATACCTGTCCACCAAATCCTAAGGCTAACGACACACGACATAAAGCCCAAATCTCAAAGGACCAAACGGTTAACAGCTCAAAAGACCAGAAAAAAAATGAAGCAAACGTCATGAGGCACGGCAATTAACGGTTCACTGTGTGTTTTTCAATCCGATTCAATTTCCGTCGACATAAAGTCCGTCTGAAAACGTCATACGGTATAGCTAAGCACGCTTTTAATCGTCGCTCGAGCGTTCCGCTCAAACGTCACATTCACAGCGTTTCTGTAGCGAGCTGCATTCGAAAAGAGTTAGAAACGGAATGTGCTGTGTACATAGATGTTGAACTAATGGATGGAGCTAGAAGTATAATGGAAAGATTTCTGTTTGGACATTCTGCTTTAGTAGAAAATGGTTTTTAGTAAAAATAAAGTTAGATTTATTCGGGGAGAAAGGTAAAATATCATTTGGATCTTTATTTAGACCAGTCTTAAAGAACATGCTCATAGACATTTTTTTGCGATTAACGTTTTCTAATCTTTACTAAACAAATAATACAAAATCAAAAGTGATTTATATAAATAAGGCTGATAATCGGCTCCTTTTGAACATCAAAACTTACAAGAGACAGTCCACCCAAACCTCTCTTGTTTTAGACTGTTACATTTGAATGTTATTAAATTAACCTATAAATATGGCCAACCACGCGTTAAAAAACTGTCTGTTAAGTAAAAGAATAAGATTCTATACAATAGTGTAAGAGAATATTAACGAAGAATCCATAACATAAAATTATGAACAAATTTCTTTCCGTGAAAATAAAGTTTACATTTTGGTTTTCATCCAACATAATGTAAAATAATGTCGACAGGTCCTGAAGGCATGCATTTTATAATCCCTCGTTTCACCCTCGCATTTTCTTATCCAATTTTACGTCGTATATCTTACAGCACTCACTTCCGACATTGTTTTGACAAATCGAACTCGAACCGGTATGAGGTACAGTCAATGAAAGAAGTTTGTTTATAGGTGTAAAAATCTTGTATGGCACGCGGCATATAAGTTGAACATGCGCAATAGTCGTTTTTTAGACGTCCCATACAAATCAAACAGGGAACCTGCGCAGAACGACGCCATTTTGTTTCAAGTTATTTGCCTAGGACTCTACTATGGTATGTTTAAACAATGTAATGAGTTAGAATGTCTAATGTGTGTACTTGCGTAGTTAGGTTTGTTTTAATCTAAATGTATTTCAAAATGTATTTAATAATATTACTATAAAATGTAATTATCAATAATAACCTGAAAAAAAGTTTACCGAACTTACCGATTAGTGCCGTATTTACATTTACATTAACTGGGCTGCAGGGGACAAATAAAAAGTCGCTTCATGTACATAACAGACGGCTACAGATCAAGCTTTACATTTCCAGTTTACGCTGATCTCGCACTGTACGGAAATCCTATACAATGCGAGACCAACTTATACTGGAAATGTATAGCTTGATGTGTAGCCGTGCGTACCTACAATATCAACTGGTAAGCAGTTGTATATGTGTACGGTTTAACTAGTTAAACATAGTTGGCCAAAAGCTGAGCAGAAAGGAGGCCTTCTAGATAAAATATGAATATTTCCGCCTTTGCACCAAACTCTTTTGTTCCCAGTACATACGTGGAAAATTCGTGAATTCGGTTTTCTTTCAATAAACGGGATAAGGAATAACATTACAGGTTCTTTATAGATATGTCGACGGTGATCGATTATGTCTAGAGTTTGGTGTCAATGCGATCCATCATCTGGCCAAATAGTGCAGGAGGAGGATTAGTTCTGTCTCCGTAGGTATTATGAAGATATGCTTTGGTAGGTCGTTGACCGGGCTTATATAAAGCCCTCTCAATCATAGTTACAATTTTGCGTGAATTTATTGTATTGGATTAGTTCGAAAAGATCAATAGTAAAGTTTTTATACTTAAGTTTTGGTCAGCTTCTTCTTCACACTGCACCTTACTTTTTACGTGTTATAAGTACTTAAGTATATTTTGTGTAATAAAATGATATCATGCCTATAATCTTCAATGGGTTAGGCAGAGCTAAACCTTACAATTCACCCACAATTCATCAGTTATGTTTAAATTTCATGTAATAGAGGGTGAGCCTATTGCCATCAACTGGGCTCGAAGTCCAGACTCTGCTGTGACTTCTACTGAGAAATTCCTGTTCGATCTGGAAATCGAACCGAGGACCTCATGCACGGCTAAACAAATGAGGCGGTATAAAATAAAATGTTTTGAACTTGCTTACAAAATAATAATTACTTTGTTGAGCTTTATTTTTGCGATAAACGAAGGAAAAACTACATTTGGGCGAGCCGTTTTCTTGGATCAGCAAATATCTCAATAAAAAGTTTTATGTCAATTTTTTGTTTGAAATAAAAATTGATGTGTACTTAAAATTTTATAAAGCAGATTTTCGACCAATTCAGACTTTAGTTTTTATAACAAAACGATAGACGTAAAATGTGTGCTTTTGCCATTATACTAAAAGAAAACTAGTCTCAATCGTCTCTTGAAAAAATCTGCTGAATGTGGACCTCACTCAAACCGTCATAAAAACGATTTGGGGTACGAATTGGCATAATCACTGTACTAACTTTATAGTTTTACATATTGCTATAGATGACTTGACTTTTTCGTAAATGCCATTCTGTCTATCACAGTTTCTGTCTACCTTTATGAAAAGGCAAGAGCTAAAGAGTGTTCATCTGTTCATGGAGTTTCTTGTCCATTCTTTGCCATAGACCATAAACAGTTAATCAAAATGTATTAAATGGTTAAATAGTGACTATCGCGAGTCGGCCATACGCACACCGCCAGTAAAATACTCGAGCATGATCTTCGATGTTGAGTTTTAAATAATTATAGTTATAGGTAAGATTTTGAGGTTTATTTTGATAAAGTTATAATTTAGAAGTGGACCATACGGTGAATCGCGACATGTTTCTTTTTTTCGTTTTGTTACTACACTCTCATATGAAATAGCTGTTTTTTTTAATCACCGATGAAAAAATTCCAGGTGGTGCATTGATGTTCTTTCTACTAATACCCAGTAATATTTTGCAGTTTAACTCAATTACTTTAGTTTGCAAATTCACTGAAAATTTAATTGTAACTTAAGTCTACCTCATCCAGCCCATCTATTTCCTCGTCAGTCCATATTGCGACTGCGGCAGAGAAATGCAAAATGAGTTGCAAGTGACATGCGCGTTAGTTACGCTCTATGAGTGCTCCTGAAAAGAATTTTTAGAATTGTAGGGTACTGATGCAAACTAAGTAAGTATGGTAAAGTAGGGCAAGTATTATGACTAATGCTTGGAGCGTACTATCTGAGGTAAAAGGTTCTTGAATGTAATGGTAACTATTTATCATCAAATTACTTATTATTTTTATTACTTCTTATTAATTATTATTTTTTATTATTCTTTTAGGGTTCATTTTCATCATCATTTGCTGGGTTTTTTCTACTATGTTGGTGTTGGATTCCAGTGTGAAATAATATTAGTTACAAGTTCGCTACTAGGCTAGTTAGACTATTTGCTAGACTAGTTTACATGGAGCGGTTATAATATTCAACTATCACTTACTGGGTAATACGATACACATTGGTAAGACTAATTGTCAGATTGAGGCTGCTACGTCAGCCCGTCGGGGCCGCGGTGCCCGTCGGGGCCGCGGTATTTTGTACTAGATTACGTGGCCTCGGCGCAAGGGCAAAGAAGGAACATGGGTTCGGTTTTTAGTCAGTAAAAGTCTGACACTCCCCTTCGCTCTGCCCAAGAGCGGGGGGGGGGTCATTCGATGATTTTCCACCCACCAAAAAAAAAAAAAAAAAAGGCTGCTACGTCAGGACGGGTTGTTCGAAAGAGATAAGATATAGAAAAAGGGCTTAGAAGAAACATGGGTGGTTTTTGGTCAGTAGAAGTCTGACACTCCCTACCACGAGCGGAAGGAGTCATTTGATGATTTTCCACCACCCCAAAAAAAAAAGGCTGCTATGTCAATTGTTATGATAATTGTATAATTTAAAATCAATTCTTTCTTAAACTGAAAATGTACTAGATATAATAGTTCAAATGTAACATAGACATGACTCTTTCTAACCACCTTGGGGTACAAGGCGGTTTTTATGTTATGACATTTATTTGAATAAAAAATGACATAAAGTATGAATGATGAATAGGAAGTTTAACTAGTGCCTAGAAGCTAGTGAGTCATCTATCAAGTAGTGAAATAAAGCGAATGATCTAAAATATTAGCAAATGACTGCACTACACGCTTTGTATCGAAGTAGGGGGCATCAGACGCTAAGCAAGCTACCTGTCATAGCGTACAAATGACACAATATCAAGCTACATATTTCCAATATAACATGGCTTCCCGAACTATGAGAGATCCGGATAGCCTGGTTTTGTAAAATTATCTTGATTGGTCGCCGTGCCAATGTAACCAAAAAAAAAAAAAATACTACAAAACTCGGCCATCATACAAACATTTTCTCCACTTTTTCAGATATCATCGTCATAATTATTTACCTAGCCTTTTCCTAACTATGTTTGGGTCGGCTTCCAGTCTGATTGAATAAACTGTAATAAACTGAATTCCAGTATTTTACATAAAGCGACTGCCTATCTGACCTCCACTTTTTCAGATAGGTTCCAAAAGCAAGTGTCACATATATTAACGTCAGCCCACTTCTCTTTAGCTCTAAAACATGTATCGTGTTACCAATGTAATCACATTTCCCACCGAGCGTAGAAAACACTGTTTTCTTTTACATAACAAAGAAAAATACCTCTATTTCAGTAACACGGTACAACAGAAATCCCTTTTGTTTCGTTCCATCGCTCGGGTGTGGACGCGAAAACAATTTAAAATTGTCTCATTTTTAAAAGTTTTACAAATGTTTTAGGTATGGAATGAGGCGTGAATTTATTATGATGAGTTGTGAAGATTTGAGGTACGTGCTACGACTTTTTTTGTTACTTTTAATTTTCGGCTGTCATCACCATTTTAAATTTTTTGCAAAAAAAAATGTTGAGATAACTTAACATCACAATCTGTAATTCCCGAAGGGTTAGGCAATGGTTTACGTAATAGCAGACCGACATTTCTGTTAGGCAGAGGTGGAGACTTAGTCTGACGAGTTTTAAAAGCAAGAAATTTCTGCAATTCAACAAAAAACTTTGGAATTTTCAGTGTTAATATACACGTCAACAGAATAAGTTATTACGAAATACCCGTGTAGCTGTTTCAGCAAGTGAAAATAGCCTAAAGCAAATTTCACTGACAGTGTCTCCCGGTCCCAATTTATGTCACATTCACAAAACTTCACAGTTTAACCGAAAAAGAATCAAACAATAAAATAATATGAATGTGCGGACAATCCATAAAATCACCAGAAATATTTTATAAGAAAAAAACATTGACTCAATTTTTTAAGAACAAATTTATGACAAATCAACGTAAAGACAAACAATATTAAAGATCACAACGAAAAGGAAAACAGTTAATTACGGAAAAACAAAAAAACGCCAGAATCAGTTCAGTCCCTTTTCAAACATTATTAGAAACGTCTTCATATGCAGCCAATGCGAGATTTCGTCGAAAAAGGGGTTTTATTTGAGACAGCTATCCGCTAGGGAGCTCTTTGTCACGTAAGGGTGTCGTACGATACCCGAACGTGCCAAGAACGCGGCTGCCTCTAATGCGTCTACTCGACCGAACATCCTAGTTAGGGAATTTGACTGATAACGCATCACGTGTGGGGGAATATGAGAATGATATATTGTGTGTAGGCTTTTGTTTCCAACTTTGGTACTTATGCTTGAGGGTTTATGAGTAGCGGGTGAGTGAAGTGGTATGGTTGAAAGAGTGTGATGATTTTTCGGGTTCCGTAGTCAACTAGGAACCCTTATAGTTTCGCCATGTCTGTCTGTCCGTCCGTCCGTCCGTCCTCGCTTAATCTCTGTGACCGTTAGCACTAGAAAGCTGAAATTTGGAACCATTAAGTGTATCAATCACGCCGACAAAGTGGTAAAATAAAAATTGGTAAAAAAAATGTATTAGGGTAGCCCCCCTATGTAAAGTGGGAAGTGATTTTTTTTTTAATTTCAACCCTAACGTGTGATATATTGTTGGAAATGTATTTAAAAATGAATGGGGGCTTACTAAAATCTTTTTTTGATAATGTCAATAATTTCGGAAATAATCGCTCCAAAATTAAAAAAACAATGTGTCCCCCCCCCTCTAACTTTTGAACCATAAGTTTAGAAAATATGAAAAAAAATCTGAAAAGTACAACTTTATAAGGACTTTCTAGGAAAATCATTTTGAACTTGGATGGAAACAACAGAATGGAAACAGCGGTTAACCAATATAATTTAGTCCCTGAATCGTATGAGCGCCTATACAATCCAGAGGTCAAGTTTCATTGGCCCGTTGAAGAAAATGTATAAATTATAGCATTCCGTTTTGGTACTGAACCCTTCATTTGCGAGTCCAACTCTCACTTGGCCAGTTTTTGTTTAAGGATTTTGATGACTAATTTACTACATCTAAGTGGAATAGTGTCTTTGAAATTACTATTTTGTTACCAATTTTGTCGAATAACTGAAGAATTATTTTTGATTAACACTCAACTCGCAAAATCTTACACGATAATAATTTAATCAATGTCAAAAACTAGTCAAACTGTAGGTAAACTAGACCTAGGTTTGGGAATAGAGAGGCAGAATATTGTTCCAAAAAAAAGAGGTATATTATTTCGTCAGATTTGGAATTAAATTAGACTGCAGGCGTTTTAAAAAGTACAGGAATGATTATTACTGGTTATCAGCTATTTCCTCACGGCGAAATGTATAAAGAAACCTATCATATAGATTCATTTATTTTAGTTTCATACTTCTAAGCCAAATATAAATCGATATTATTGTGAGTGCCAGGCTGGTATCCGAAAAATTTCTTACCGTATCGTGCAAGTTAAAAGCACGAAACATAAAGTGGGAAACGTATGTGGTATTCGTTGGCAATGGCTTGCAATAATTCACGGGGTGCCATTAAGCGCGATATCTTATTGCAATAGGTGAATTCTGGCGATACGGAAACCGCTCGCCGTGGTAGTGTTTTAAATTCTGTTTATTGGAAAGTATTGGGAAATACTGGATATCAATTACTTATAGCTGCATGCATTTCGAGAATGTGGGGCGAGTGTGACTTAATGTTGATCGATGTGTATCTCTTTCTCATATCATTGCGCTTGTAGCCCATGAGGGTTCGGCAAAGGTGTACCTAATGGTAGACCCACATTTCGCCAGTTATGTTTTTGTCTTATGTGATGGGGGTAAGCCTAAATAGGCTTACCCCCATCACATGGAGTCTGGATCTGTGCCTAAGTTGATATAAATATATCAACTTAGGCACAGATCCAGACTCCATGACTGCCACTGACAAATGGAAAAACCATTATTTTTTTGTATTTTTACTAAAACTTTGATGTCGTTGGTGGATATTGGGCAGTCAGTCCTACTACCTATCTATCGCAATTCATGTTGCCATTCAGTCGTAACGATGTCTGGAAACCGATATGACTGACAACTGGTCGCGTAGTTGTGTCGCCAGTTACCAGTAAAATACTGGTACCTACCAATTCAGCTCCATCCAGTAAGACTGGAAACCGACTCCTTAATTAGTTAGGAGGAGACTAGGCAGATAATGATGTTGAATAATACAGTTTACCGCACTAGTTAGAAAATAGTATATTTCATTATAAGTGCGGAAAGCCTGTCATTGCAAAGAGTTCCGACAAATGTCTACCCGAGCCGAGGCACAGCCGACGGCGAGGGTTGACAGTCGGAACAAGTATTTTTAATACAGTTGCGAAAAAATGAAGCAATTTAATAAAATAATAAAACCGCAATTAAACTCGCAAAGAACATTTTTGGAAAATGGCGCCAACCGTAAAAGAATATAGGCAGAGATTTTTTGTTTTCTTCACCCATTCTGGGTAGGCAAAGGGAACTATGCCCATACAGCCAAGTCTTCAGTAGATTTTTTTTATTGATATGAAATGAAATGAAATTTAATGAGATGAAATGGAATGAAACCTTTAACTCATTGAATCAAATAATTAAATCTGAAACAAATTAGTAGCTTCTTTAGAAATATTTGCATGAATCTTAAAAACTTCTATGATTTTTTTTAGTAAAAACGTCGTGGTTGGTTTTTTTTTTTAATGGACATTATTTTGACAGTTGGGAAAGAGAACGCACGAGTTCGGAAATGGTAAAGAAAAAGCACGAGTACGTAATAGCCATGGAGCACAATAACTTTGCTCCATGGTAATAGCCCTCATCCCGAACGCTATACGTCCCTGCAATACGCCACTTTTTGAGCAACTGTATTTGTACGGTGCAACCGCACAATCTGCAATTCAGCAGTTTACGCCACGCGTAAACACGCGCGTTTCAGTTCGCGTTGCGCTTTCAAGACAGCCAGCCGTTCTCGTCACAGCCAACAAGGGCTGCGTCACTCACTTCACTTCACACACACCATCAGTTCATTAAGCTCATTTTACTTTCATCTAAAAGCATTGTATGGTCCAGCAAGGGATCATACAGTATTAAAAAGATTATTTAATTATTGACTGTCCTTTAATATTTATGTATCGTTCTCGTGACATATAAAAGTCAGTTTAACTTTTTTCAAAAGTTAGTGTAGCTGTCCCGCTTGATACAAATGAACTTTTATTGCAAAAGTTTCGTATCAAAATGTTTCATCAATAGTTAGTACTGACATTTATTTTTATTAAAACTATGTACTAACTTGTTTAGCAGTTAATGCCCAAGTTTGATGAACTTTGTGTTAGAAAAAAAACCAGCCTTTAGATGTTTTCGACATTTTATTTTATCACTTTGTCGGCGTAATTCATTACAGCCAAAATACAGCTTTCCAAGAGTCTTTGAGCTATAGTGAGAATCCTTGTTGTCTCTTGCGAACAACCCGCAGGTTGTTCGCAAGAGATACCACGGCCTCGACATAATGGGCTAAGAAAGAACATGGGTGGTTTTTAGTCAGTAGAAGTCTGAAACTACCTTTCGCTCTGCCCAAGAGCGGGAGGGGTTATTTGATGATTTTCCGACACTCAAAAATAAAGCTATAGTGCAGGTAGACAGACGGACAGATAGTCGCGCGGATATGGCGAAACTATAAAGTTTCCTTGTTGACTACGGTACTCAAAATGTAAGATAGTGACTAGTTTTCCTGCACTTAATGCTTTGAGGTTTTTATTTTGGTTAATCAGCAATATTTAAATGGTTAACCCAGAAATGATAAGGGTTTCCCGTTACCTATTTAATGGTTAATCAAACATTTATAGGTTTAACCGGTTCCTGGTTAAAACGAATGCGCATACGTTGACTGGCCTGTTGGTCTAGTGGTTAGTGACCCAGGACCCTAACTGCTATGCCGGAGGTCGTGGGTTCGATTCCCACCCAGGACAAATGTTTGTGTGATGAGCACGATCATTTGTTCTGTGTCTGGGTGTAATTTATCTATAATATGTATGTATTTAGAAATATATAAGTATGTTTATCAGTTGTCTAGTACCCATAACACAAGCTCTGCTTAGCTTGGGACTAGATGGCGTTGTGTGATAGTTGTGGAATATTATTATTATTTATTATTATTATACACTATAAATCCTCTAAAATATCTACTTTAAACACGCATTCTCTGAGTTTCTATTTCAGAATCTCAACTGAAAACATATCACCTTCACAACTTTCCACAAGTTGTTTCAAGCAACTTAAAGTAAATGGGTTACTATTGTAAATTTCCATAAAGGTCCATTTCCTCCGTGCCTGCAGTGTTGCAATCTTTAAGCTCGGAATTTATGTTTTCTTTATGTCGCTTCGCCTTAAGCTGCACTCGTGTGCATATTTGGCGAAGAGGCCACGACTGGAATGTACTCTCACGGAATAATTTAACGGAATGGTTATTTAGTGTAGTGTAATGTCACGCGTTTGTAAGGAAGAGGGAAGGCAGAGATGTGATTTCGTGGAAAGTTTGCTGAGTAAACGGGGTGTGAACTTTGATGAAGCAAGGGTGAGGAGGTGCCCGCCGGGGCCGCGGATTCCCGCCGGGGCCGCGGATTTTTGTACTAGATGACGTGGCCTCGGCGCAAGGGCAAAGAAGGAACATGGGTTCGGTTTTTAGTCAGTAGAAGTCTGACACTCCCCTTCGCTCTGCCCAAGAGCGGGGGGGGGGGGGCGGTCATTCGATGTTTTTTTTTTTTTTTATTATAAATGGGCTTGCTCTTGACTTCAATCTTGCCCTAAGGGCATACATGATGTCGACGATGGAACGAGCTTACCCAGTAGAAGCCTGTTTACTCGCGACTTAAACAGATTAGCGCATAATAAAGGACCCAGCAAAGCGCTTCGTTCGAATGTGTGGAATGTCGACTAGGTATCGGTGGTACCCTGCAGTACGTCTAGTCTCCCGATGGAAGAAGGGAGATGGTGGGATCACCACCACCCACCAAAAAAAAAAAAGGGTGAGGAGGTGCTTTACAGTTTCTGACTACTATTATGAGAAAAAGGCGTATCATTACGTATTATAAAATATGTCCTATAAGGGGGGCAGTGAATTGCTCTCCTAAATATATGGTGTCTAAACTTTTTAAACTTTCGCGATTTGTACACATTATAAAACACTATCGAAACGGGTCTTATCGCGATATTCTTTTTAACGAGGTAAACAGGTACCTAATTGTTTGCCGACGTTTCGACCGCCTTGCACCTTGAACGTCGGGAAACAAGTAGGTACCTGTTTACCTCGTTAAAAAGAATATCGCGATAAGACCCGTTTCGATAGTGTTTTATAATATATGGTGTCTGTTTGTTATTTCAAAGCAGCAGCTTTTTACTTAATTCAAATAAAAGTACATATTTATATGTATAATTACAGAATTTCCAAATAATACATTTTGATACAAGTGTGAAAAGTTTGTTACTGCATAGGGCCGAGAAGTGCAATAACAAATGTTCACGTGTATAAAACGACGTTTTTACATAAACTTTCGAAGAAATAAAATAATCTCTTGAGTTTAAAAATTAATGCAAGTATTACCAAACAAATTTACAGTTATTTCTTTTAATAATAATCAAGAGCACGTGTAATTTTTAACACCAATACACAAAGGACATTGCCCTTGTGTTTTGTCACCATCAAAATTATCTTTTTCGTTACGTCACGTAATTGTTTTTGGGTCATGACATGGTGTCCACCTGCGTTAGAAAAACAAAAAGTAAATTCAGAAGGTCAATTGATTAAAGTTTTAACATCTACGCAAAAAAAAAGCTAGGAAATGACACACAAGAGTTGGTGAAAGCAATGTTAGTGAAAATGTGTACATAAAGCGAAGTCTCGCGCGCGAGTTCTATGCGAGTGGTCGCGGATGTGTGATTGCCCGATAATGTCCGTCGATACGATTAAGTGTGCGAACTGTAATGTTGTGATTTCGGAAGTCCTTGCGTTTATTCGTAATAAACATGACGTGATGGACAACGAAAGTCTTATAAGAATATGTGTGTCGGCGTTTTCCGATGAAGATATCGACGAGGCAAAGAAATTGTTATGCAGCACGACGAAGATTGGTAAACGATTGAAGTCGAGGCGAAAAGACAAGAAACAAAAGGATGTAGAAGACATGATAGCGGTTTTAAAAACTGTAGACCCCGATCAACTGCCGGTTTTTGTCGCCTACGAGCTACACAAACTGCCTCCTGTATGTTTCGACCACGTAGACGTCACGAAAATTCTAAAGGACTTGTTAATTCTACGTGCGGAATTAAATGATATCAAAGATAATTGTGTCACTAAGAACGACCTAGACGTGGCCCTGAAAGAGAATAATATCATACAATCATCTGCTACAAATCAGTTACTAAATCCGATATTTAACTCTAATGTTAACAAAATCAGAGGTGGAAGGTACAACTTAAATAGTGGACCGTTTGGATTGTCGCCGCACCTACCCTCACAATCTCAACATTCGCAGCTGATCGATGCTGACTCACATTCGCCGACGCAGCTATCAAGTGACGATGACGGGCCGAAGTATCGCTCTCTCATTCACTCTCATGCGCACTCCGTGCTACCGGCTGTCGACGAGTCTGCTACCAAGCCGGTGAACTCAACATTGTTAGAAAACACGGATGACACGAATAAAAATCGACAATCAAATAAAACTATGGTGGAAGTATTAAAGCAAGGAGAATGGCCTAAAAATCATTCTAAGGATGGTTGGACACTGGTTCAAAGTAGAAAGCCAAAGAATCGGTTCGAGGGAAAAACGGGAACCGCTAGCCCTAATGCGAACTTTAAATTTAGGGCTGCTGACTCGAAAATTCCCCTGTTTATTACAAATGTTGACAAAGAGACCACTGAAAAAGATATTTGTGATTACATACAAAACAAGACGCAAGAAATAGTGCAGCTTCAGAAAATTAACATGAAGTCTGAAAGACCGTATAATGCCTTTAAATTGTTTGTCTCATCACACAAATTAAATACATTTTTAGATAACAACATATGGCCCGAGGGTATACGGTTTAGACAGTTTATTTACTTTAAGCAAAATGCAACAAAAGTAAATAAGCAGCACAGTGTTGAAAACATAACAAACACATAATGGATTGTTCGACGAATGTTAAACTATGTACATTCAACTGTAAAAGTATAACTCGATCAGCTGATTGCGTTAGACAATTATGTGCACGAGCCGACGTGATAGCGCTACAGGAGACCTGGTTGCTGCCCCACGACGTGCCCTTCTTAGCGACCATTGATGGAGACTTCGCGTATACTGGGAAATCAGCTGTGGACACCTCTGCCGGTGTTCTGGTTGGTAGACCGTATGGTGGTGTGGCGCTGCTGTGGAGAAAGTCGTTATTTGCGTCGGTATCGGTTATAACTTGTGCTAGTGATCGTATCGTGTGTATTAAAATAGCACAGGGCGAACGGTCTTTACTAATATTTAGTGTGTACATGCCCACTGACTGTGCCGAAAATCGTATCGAGTTCACGAGTTGTCTAAGTGAGATTATCTCAGTGATTGAGAGCAGTGAAGTGGAGTCGGTTTTTGTGTTGGGAGACTTTAACGCGCACCCAGGGACACGATTCTCACGTGAGTTACTTTTAACCTGTGTTGATCAATCATGGTCTTGCATTGATACTGAACTCTTACCGCCGGACTCGCATACTTTTACTAGTTCCGCCAACGGTTCCCTCCGCTGGCTAGATCACTGTGTTGTCACTGAGGCCGCTAGACATTTAGTAAATAATGCGTCTATCTTGTATGGTGTTTACGTGTCAGACCATATTCCATTATTAATTGAGTGTAACATTAATCTAATTAAACCTAAAATTACCTCATCCTATAGTACTTGTAATAAGATTGTATGGGGTGAGAGGGATTTAAAACAGATAAATAAATATGTTGATTACTGTAATAGCAACTTAAAACAAATAGATTTTCCTCTAGAATTTTGTAAATGTGCAGATAATATGTGTCACAATACTGAGCATCGGTTGGTGTTGGATATGTTGTATAATAAATTAATTTGTATTTTGAAAAAAGGAGCCGAACTCACTTATGCTGGTTCAGTTAAAAAGCGTCATAAAGGAAATTATGTAGTTGGGTGGAACAAACACGTTCGCGAGGCTCACCGCGATGCCCGACTATGTTATCAAATGTGGCTGTTATACAACAAACCTACTTCTGGATTAATCTATGAAAATATGTGTGCATCGCGAAAACTTTTTAAAACTAAATTAAAATATTGTCAAAATAATCAAGAAAAAATTAAAATGGATATGTTAGCATCTTGCCATGAAAGTAAACAATTTAATAAGTTCTGGAAATTAACAAATAAATTAAAACATAGATCGGGGGTTCCGGTGAGCGTCGCGGGCGTGAGCAATCCCACTGATATTGCCAATGCTTTTGTAAAACATTTTAATGTAAACTCGCGTTTGCGTGGTTATAGTGAGCCGTCGGATGGCGGAGCGGGGGCGGCCGTGACCGGGGCTCCCCCTGTCAGGTTCTCTGCTAAAGAGGTCACGAAAATTATACAGAACATGGTGAGGGGAAAGTCCCCCGGTCACGACGGCCTCAGCGTCGAACATCTTAAATACGCTGGGGCACACTTACCGCGGGTCCTTGCTATGTTTTTTAACCTGTGTCTAAGTCATAGTTACCTACCTGTGGAACTTACTAAGACGATCGTTGTGCCAATAATAAAGAATAGGACTGGGGACGCCTCCGATATTTCCAACTATAGGCCGATATCGCTTGCCACTATCTGTGCTAAGTTATTGGATAGTCTGCTTGATAAAATCCTAGCTAAACACATCGGGCTTGAGGATGGTCAGTTTGGTTTTAGACCAAACTTATCAACCGATAGTGCAATTTTATGCCTTAAGCAGACTGTCCAATATTATACGGACAGAAAGACTCCTGTAATAGCATGCTTCTTGGATTTATCGAGGGCTTTCGACCTAGTCAATTATGACTTGCTCTGGCATAAGCTGTCTCACGATACTGCTGTCCCGGCTGATGTAATATCACTGTTTAAATATTGGTACAGTAGTCAGAAAAATACAGTGAAATGGGGAGGCTCGTATTCTGATATGTATGGGTTGGATTGCGGGGTGAGGCAGGGCGGCCTGAGCTCGCCCCGTCTTTTCAACCTGTACATAAACAAACTGATAGGTAGGCTCAGTAGCACAAATGTTGGCTGTCACGTGGACGGTGTATGCGTGAATAACATCAGTTACGCTGATGATATGGTGCTGCTGAGCCCATCTATCAGTGCTATGAGAAAGCTTCTCAACATTTGTGAGAGTTATGCAGTGGCTCATGGGCTCAAATACAATACCGGTAAGAGTGAATGGCTGGTTTTTAAATCGGGTACTTTAACCTACGAACAGCTGCCTGAACTCTCACTCTCTGGGTCTCTTTTAGGTCGGGTTTCAAAATTTAAGTATTTGGGTCACTGGGTCACTGATGACTTGAAAGACAATATGGACATAGACAGGGAGCGCAGGTCGCTGGCTGTCCGTTGCAACATGCTGGCCCGCAGGTTTGCACGTTGTACGGACTCCGTCAAGATAACGCTTTTTAAGGCCTTCTGCCAGTCGTTTTACACGTGCAGCCTGTGGACTAAGTATACCCAGCGGGCATACAGCGACCTGCGCGTACAGTACAATAACGCATTCAGGGTGCTTTTGGGGCTACCATGGCGATGTAGCGCGTCAGGGATGTTCGTGGATGCATGCGTCGACGGGTTCGCCGCGATCATGCGGAAGCGATGCGCTTCCATGATGGCGCGCTTGCGCTCCTCCTCCAATGGCATCCTGAATGTGTTTTCAGACCGATGGGACTCACCCCTTTTACGTAAGTGGATAAGTGTTCAGACACACTTATCCAAATAAAATTAATATGCAGTGTTGTTAATTATTGTAAATTTAATTTTAATACTAACATTAGGCTAAGTTATTTTATAATTACTAACAAAATATGGAATTCATTCCGAAATAAACTATTTGAATTTGAATTTGAATAAAGCACTTGTTGTGGCCCAGTGGTGGAGAGCAGTGGTGGCCCAGCGGTGGAGAGCAGTGGTGGCCCAGTGGTGGCGGCCCCGACTTACAAACAGTGAGTCGTGGGTTCGAACCCCGTCAGGCGGTTTTCAACTTTAAAGTTTTAGGCTTCCTTTTTACATCATCCATTTTCACAATTTAGATCTTTTTCACAACGCATTGAATAACTGCAATAAAGTTAAGTAAGTATGTTGCAATTTAAATGTATGTGAAATTATATTCTTTGAGTTCAAATCACTACTGTTAACTGCGTCTCAAACCTACACCCCTGTGTCTCTGAAATATACCCCTTGTAGCGTGAAAACTTCAATGAAAACACTTTTCCGCTAAATAAATGTATAATTTAAGGAAAAAAAAAATAAATAAAAGAAATACATACAAATTTTGTGGATATAAAAGAACACAAAATAAAAAAATACAATGTTTTCAAGTAGGCAAAGGGCGGGTAATTATCTGTTTTAAAAGAATCAATAATTTGTCTATTAGAAAAAATGGCAAAATGATATTAGCTCCTGTGTACGCGTATTCGGATTTAAAAAAAGGGGTCGACAGACAATGCGCAAAAATAAAGAGAAAAATAGCCTAGATTGATCAATCGAAGGTTATTGGCGCAACTAATAAGTAATTACGTACGCAGATGCTACAATTTTAAATAGGTAAATTAGATTTAACAGAAACAGTTGAAATAATAATGGAATTTTAAAAGAAAAGCTTTTAGCTGTGAAACAATCCGGCTCCTGTGGCGTGTAGAACCGCTGCGTTGCGATGGCACCTCTCAAAGGTCACCAGGTGGTGAACTGAAGACGCGTTTCTGGACCTTCACCGAGCGCCTCTGTACGCTGCGTTGCGATGGCACCACTTAAAGGTCACCAGGTGGTGAACTGAAGAAGCGTTTCGGGTCTTCCACCAAGCGCGTCTGTACGCTCGTTAACAACAGCGGTGGCGTAGCCTTTAAATACACCGGCCGGGTGGGTCGGGCCGAAAATCGGCCTTCACGGTTGTCGAACCTAATAAACGAACAGGAACCGTGAGACCAAACTTAAAATCAGAATTTGGGGATTTAGGGGTTAAACTGAGCAATAGGTGATGAGAATATTTAAAACTTACCGTTACAACTGCAGAAATAAAACTCGTCAGAAAGTAGGAACGTCTGACGGAACAATGGAGAACTTTTTCACATTCTTAATCGTTTTTTACAACCTTGGGGCTGATAATCATCGAATATATTCGAAGAGAAACAAAAAAAATTAAAATTTCTTCATAGGATCTTTGCCCACTTGAAACTCCAGTACTTGAATGACAAGCTTCCACTGCATTTTTTTCTTCCCTGAGATGACGGCTCGAAATTTAAAATAAGTTAAGAAGAATGACGTTTTACCGTCGAAGGTTCAAAATGCGCGAGGTTGTAATAACTCTGCCAACAAAAAGGCCGACATCATATGATGATGTAGCATTAGACATGCTACAGTACCCCCTTTCCAAGAAAAAAAAGGACGGAAAGTCCGGTAAAGAAAGGAAGAATTAAATATATGAAAAGAACTTGAGTAAACAACCAGCTTAGTACAACAGAGGAAAAACTGAAACCCTAAAATAAATCAATGAAGTCTAGATCAAACTACTAATCCTATGTTAGTAAAAACTATCTAATGTTGACAACTTCGAAGTTCGAAGGTAACTAAATAAAAGAGGATAACGACCCCTTAAGTGTCAACAGTGTCAGCTTACGAAGCGAACCCTAAAACCTAGTTTGACCAAAGTCAGAAACAAGAGTTTAATGAACCCCAAAAAAACTAACCTAAGTTAATTTCGTAAATAATCAAAGGCAAAAACGACAAAAACAAACCCAGGAATCATGAGGTACTTAAAATACGTACTAAAACAAAAGCAAAGCCTAAATGGCAACTTCAGACAAAGATGGGCAATGCTTTATGAAGCAACTCCAGTTGAAATGTCATGAAGCAATGAGGTACTTAGAAGCTAAGTCAAAGAAGCAAAACAAGTCAAACGGGGACTAGTGGCAAAGTGTGACTTCAATCACAGAGAGTAACTAAAGCTCAACAAAGAACGGCTTACGCCCATAAGCAAAAAGGAGTAATAACATGACAGAACAAACTTAAAAAATAATAAAAGGAAAGTAAAGTTATGTGACTCCGTAGAAAAAAACGAATAAGAACGTCACAAACTCAATTAACATACAACCTATGCCATCTGTGAAAAATAGCTGGAACTAGGTTAACCAAAACTTGTTCAAAGGTAAATTAATTCAAACACTTGAACTCCCAAAACAAAAACTTTTCTGACATTTAAACTTCATATATAAAACAAACGCAAGTGAAATTTTTTTAGGGATATAAAGCTACGGGCTTGAAACGCATGGTTCCGTACAAATTAAATGGGGAATAAATTAGAGGAAAGGAAAAAAATATTTTAAAATGTCCTTAATATGGTATTGACCAGTATGGTCGGAATCACAATCCTGTAATAAATATGTGGTCCTAGAAATAACTTGAGTAACCCGACATTTAACGAAACGTGGAGCAAGCTTCCCAGTGAAAAAATCTCCGCCAGATGACTTGGAGAAATTGCGCCTCCATACAGTGTCACCCACGTTCAGAGTGATAGCCGACCGGTTAGAGTTATAAGCCCGCGAATTACGGAGGAAAGCTAAAGAAAGGTTATCCGCAACCTTCGCATACACCTCGCCGAGAGAAGAAAGATTCGAGGCGTGGCGAGTCCGACTGTCCGCTAAGTTAGAGCTTTGAGTCTGACTATTTGCACGACTATTATCTAATACTACTTCTCTGCCAAAGATGAGAAAATTAGGCGTGAAGCCAGTTGCTAGGTTGACGCACGAATTAAGATAAAGCTTAACCTTAGGCAGCATCCTAGCCCAATTTCTTTGGTTTTCACCAACTAAAATTCCTAAACACGTCACAACACTCTGGTTATAGCGTTCAACCGTATTTGCTTGAGGCGTATAGTATGGTGTAAAAGTAGGTGACTCAATATGGAATGATCTGAGGAAATTAAGGAACTGATTACTACGGAAAACAGTAGCGTTGTCGCAGAGAATAGAACGCGGTACACCGAAATTAAAGAAAATCTCAGACTCTAAAGCTTTTATAACCGATAGAGCATCCACTCTCTTTAGAGGTACAAGCCAAACATACTTCGAAAAAACGTCAACCATAGACAGAATATACTTATACCCATAATAAGCGATGGGCAACGGACCAATAACATCAATAGAAATCATCTGTAAGGGCATGGATACCTCCTTAGGGTAGCACATCTGACCGCGAGGCTGCGTGTTTGAGATCTTATAGGCCTTACAAACTTCACATTGCCTTAACGCATTAGTGACGTCACGGAACATGTTAGGCCAATAAAAAGTCTCCCTGAGTTTTAAATAGGATTTAGTAACGCCAGGATGTATGGAAGGAAAACTATTGTGTATTTCCCAAATGGCAGACGGAACCTTTTCGGCTGGTAGGACCACGCGCCACGGATCAGAAGATAAAGGGCTGGTAATAGGCATGCGTCTTAGCAAAACACCATCATGTATAGTGTACGCTGGGAACATCTGTGGTGTATCACGAGCACCTAGAAAAACCTTCCTATACCACCGGTCGTTGGTATGCTCGAGACCCTGATCCTGTGACAGAACGTTACGAGGATGGACATAACGTACCTCACTAACTGAGGAAATTTGGGGTGTAGAATGCCGAACAGAGGGCAGGTACATATTACCATTAATATTTTTATCAAATGCCTGACTAAAGACAGACGTTAAACCAAACTTATTCCAAAATTCGATACCTAATATCACAGAGGATGACATAGAACTAGCTACCAGAAACTCATGAATAAAAGTCGTACCATTAAACTTGACTGGGAGAAAAACAGTACCAAGAATATCAATCGGCGAATTATTCGCCGATATAACGCGAGGACAAGAATAAATAGCGTTCAAAGAAAGACCAAGTTTACGAGTTAAACTGTCGCTGATGAGTGACATCTGTGCTCCGGAGTCAAGCAAAGCCTTCACAACCTGGTCACACAAAGAAATCTCAATAAACGGTCGGTTATCAGTTGAATCTTCGGTTATCACCGGTGACACTCTACGGAAAAAAGCGTGTCGCCGGTGGTTTAAGTGTTTTTTTGGGTTACAATATGGACAATAACGAGTTATGAAACCGGGTGTGCGACATTTAAAGCATATCACGCCAGTAACCACAGGACAAGAGCGGTACGAATGACCGGGTTTATTGCACTTGAGGCAGTGCTGTGTCTGGCTACAAGTTGGGCAGCTCTGAACCTTGCCATCACCCTGGTTAGGTCTGTTAAAACGAGATTTATGGGGTAGGACAACCTGTGAAGAAATAGTCGACTGGTGAGGTACACTATCAAGACTAGCGACAGCTTTAGGGGTTTGGACGAACGACTCGAAATGAGTAGCGCCCTCTATGAGAGAATTGAGATCTGAAAACTTATGGATGGACAATAACGGTGTATAACTCGGTAGCAAATTGTGGGTGATTATATCCACCAACTCAGGTTCCTCTATTGGCTTGCAGAGTTTGGCGTTAAGGTAGGTTAAACGGATAACGAATTCTTTAACCGATTGACCTGATTTCTGTTTTAGGTTACGAACCTCCTGACCAGTTTTGAACTCGAAATCTGCGGTTCCGAACGTCTTCAAAAAAGCCTGTCTGATTTCGACAAAAGTCTGTCCGGGTCGACGAATCGTCCTATAATATTGCAACGCAATGCCGGACAAAACCTCATGGAAACGCCTTACGAGGTAGCTGTCTGTCAATTTGTCAGCCACACTGCATTCTTCTAAAGAAGCGAAGAAATCACGTACGCAGGTATTTCCATCAAAACAAATCTTCCACTTGGTCAAAGAGAATTGCTTGACGAACTGTGGCAAATCTTCCGATCTGATTGGAGACGGTAAAGCAGAGTGTGTGGAAACACAAGAGGTTCTAGGTGGTATTGGTGGGGGAGGAGGTCGTGAAATTATAGGACTGCTACGACGCGGAGTCTCATCAATGGAATAAGCTTCCTCGGACATGATGAAGACTAAAAAAAAAATAAAAACAATCTAAAGCACGCACTAACAAGGAATAAACAGGAATAGTATGACCATGTAACGTCAGAGTCAGACAGTCAAGTACTAATCAAGAGACAGTTCGATCCTAACAAAAATAGTAGGCTCCACATGAAAAGCTGACCAAAGCAAGAAAGAAAAAAGAAAAATTCAGCAAACAACCGCCACTAGGATCACCAAGCTATGAATCAAAAGAACACAAAAAAAAGGCAAAACAATCGCTCATACCAAGCTTACCTTTATAACACGACGCCTAAAAATTCACACAACACAAACATACGGGTTCTAACTACCGCTAGCTAAAGGAGTGGAATAAAAATCAGGTAAAACATGTATTAGTCGGATAAAATAAAAGAGGTGTTTTATAGTTACAATTTTTTTAAAGTATAATGAATAATTATAATTCACACAATCAAGAATAGAAATGATGATGTACTTCGTGTTCGATGTTGCAGTTCAGAACTCGTGACAAATCACAACGGAAGAAATAAAAATCCAGGCTCTAGGAATCCCTTAATCTGGACAAAGGTAACCACGTTTCAGACCTGTGGAAATAAAACACGGGAAATAACAGAAAAATATGAGTTCACACAATGGGTAAACAAATTAGCACGGAAGCGGGCTACCACCCACGAAATGGCAAAAAAAAAAAAAATTATGTAATAGAGTCAAATAATCAATAATAACGAGAAAATAAACTCACTTTAGTTCGGGCGCCATATGTAGCGTGAAAACTTCAAAGAAAACACTTTTCCGCTAAATAAATGTATAATTTAAGGAAAAAAAAAAATAAATAAAAGAAATACATACAAATTTTGTGGATATAAAAGAACACAAAATAAAAAAATACAATGTTTTCAAGTAGGCAAAGGGCGGGTAATTATCTGTTTTAAAAGAATTAATAATTTGTCTATTAGAAAAAATGGCAAAATGATATTAGCTCCTGTGTACGCGTATTCGGATTTAAAAAAAGGGGTCGACAGACAATGCGCAAAAATAAAGAGAAAAATAGCCTAGATTGATCAATCGAAGGTTATTGGCGCAACTAATAAGTAATTACGTACGCAGATGCTACAATTTTAAATAGGTAAATTAGATTTAACAGAAAAAGTTGAAATAATACGCTCGTTAACAACAGCGGTGGCGTAGCCTTTAAATACACCGGCCGGGTGGGTCGGGCCGAAAATCGGCCTTCACGGTTGTCGAACCTAATAAACGAACAGGAACCGTGAGACCAAACTTAAAATCAGAATTTGGGGATTTACGGGTTAAACTGAGCAATAGGTGATGAGAATATTTAAAACTTACCGTTACAACTGCAGAAATAAAACTCGTCAGAAAGTAGGAACGTCTGACGGAACAATGGAGAACTTTTTCACATTCTTAATCGTTTTTTACAAAACGCCTCCCTTGGGGCTGATAATCATCGAATATATTCGATGAGAAACAAAAAAAATTAAAATTTCTTCATAGGATCTTTGCCCACTTGAAACTCCAGTACTTGAATGACAAGCTTCCACTGCATTTTTTTCTTCCCTGAGATGACGGCTCGAAATTTAAAATAAGTTAAGAAGAATGACGTTTTACCGTCGAAGGTTCAAAATGCGCGAGGTTGTAATAACTCTGCCAACAAAAAGGCCGACATCATATGATGATGTAGCATTAGACATGCTACACCCTCTAGAAAGCCCGGAACATGTGATCAAGCCTAGATAAACCAACGTGTAGCGTGCCCAAGGGCTCATTCTGCTCATTCCCTAATCCGGCGCGTGCGCACTTACTGATTATTCCCTTTGATTCTGTTATTTTGTTATTCTGTTCACTTCATTAGTTTTGTAACGTAAACTCATTACTTTTGTGATGTATTAGATTACTTTTGTGTTTTAATAGATAACTTTTGTGTTGTGAAGTGATTTCATTTCAATTCCTAAAACTACATCGGAGGAATTTGTTTCATAATATTATTAGGAAACAAAGTCCTCCGCCACGTCTGTCTGTCTGTCTGATCGTGATAAACACAAAAATCACTGCACCGATTTTCATGCTGTTTTCACCAATGTATAGAGTGATTCTCGAGGAAGGTTCGAGTATGTATATATTTTTTTAATTCAACCCCTAAACGAGTTAAATAATAGGAGCTGAAAGTTTGTTGGGGTATTTTTCCAAATAAACGCGGGCGAAGCCGCGGGCAAAAGCTAGTCAAAGATAAAATAAGATTAAAAGATTGAACTGAACCTTCTGTTTATTTCCTGTCATGCTATGGTGACAAACTGGCAGTTCCAGTTACGTCCCTCAGGGGACAAGCGCGGTCACGTGACGATCGTACACGACTGTTTACGGGCCATACATTCGGATTGCGTATGTAGCTTTTTTCATAATTTTTGGTGGTCTTTGTTTTTTTTTTTTTTTTACTTTTTACTGAATGAAAAGTTGGAATTCACTGAAATTCAGCGCTTCATCTAAACCGTTACTTAGAAATTAAAATTATGCATGAGAGCTGTTATTAATGTGTACTTAAGATTTTTTTTTAATTTTCCATTCTTGTGTATCTGATGTAACAGTTTTTATCAAATTTGTAAATTTTTGCTGATGCCATAATATATTACATGATATCTATACCGGGTTTCCTCCGTATCTCAGAAAATACGTTACGCTGTTGGTCCCGGCTGGCATACATAGTCTGACAACCAGTCTTACCAAAGGGTATCGTATTGCCATAGTACTAACTGGCTTGTGTAACAGTAGGTCTAGCAGTCGTCTCACGAAAAAAAATAGCATTCAGCATCACCTAGTTGACTGAAAACAGACCTCAACGTAGTTATGAAAAGACGGTCTCATGGTGTGAATTATTTTGTATTTCACACTGAATTTGCTTGAAGTATGAAAAATAATGTGAACTTTCTCAAAAAGGCACAGTCTCGCTGAAAGAGGCGTAGTTACACCAAAAGGCGCGCTCGTTCGCGTTCCCGTTTTGAGACCTTTTACGGGTATTATGAGCAATGCAGTTATGTTCCAAGCGGCTTTTTATACCGCTATGGAGACATTTTGTTGACTGTACTCTTTGTGTTTGATGTTACTGGTACCAGTTGCATATCTATGAATAAATCATTGTGTTTTCTAATAATATAAGGTCCCATTAAAATAGGTGGACAAAATTTCAGAAATCATTCAGACCGCCAAAATAAGGACGATGGTAAAAAAAAAAATAGAAAAACGCATTTAAGTACCTACTCATAAAGGATGAGTTTGTTCTAGAGTGCCGGCAATTTATTATTTTAAGTAAAAAAAAAACTGTTTATTTAATGTTTTTTTTTGTTTAGATATGTTTGGTTATACTTACTGAATGCTGTGTTAAAATTTGTCCACCTATTTTAATGGGACCTTATATATTCAAACTCACAGAACTCTCTCGAGAGAGAGGAGCGCGTGGCTTAATAAGAACTGCCACTCAGGTCGATCTTTAGGTAAAGCTGTGCTTGTCTAGGTCGGTTTGTAGATGGGTGACCGCCCGACATACCGAGTTTCCTCCGTGCCTCGGAAAGCACGTTAAGCTGTTGGTCCCGGCTGCCATATATATAGATCTTTGGCAGTCGTTACAGGTAGTCAGTGACCTGAAATTCTGACATCCAGTCTTACCAAAGGGTATTGTATTACCTAATATTAACTGGGTTGTGGGGGTCAGTAGTAGATAGGCAGTCGCTCCATGTAAAATACTGGTATTCAGCTGCATCCGGTTAGACTGGAAGCCGACCCCAACATAGATGGGAAAAGGCTAGGCAGATGATGATTCAAACTTACAGAATATTGAAAACTAATTCGTTATCATCATCATGTTTGCCAAAGGGAAAGAAAACATCTGTCACATCTACCCCAAGGGGAATGGGACAAGTCTTACATGGGGTCGACGCAACATGCTCTTCTTTGATTCTTTCCCGTGACACGTCATGGAATCATTTACTCCTAAAAATACCTACATAAAAAATAATAAATAAATACCAATCCAATTGAGAACCTCCTCCTTTTCGTGAAGTCAGTTCATCATCAGCCTATTGCAATCCACTACTGGATATAGGTCTCTTTAATCTTACGCCACTCAACTCGATTTTCGGCAACTCTCATCCAGTTGTTACCAACCACTCTGCGAAGATCATCGCTCCACCGAGTCTAAAAAACCGAGTCTAGAAAACTAATAAAAATAATATTCTTGTCGGAAGAAATATTCATAGTAATGTTCAGAGGACAGCCGTGGTCGTACGCCACCTACAATATTATATTCCTGCCTGTTTTCCTGATCGGGGCATGAAGGTTGTAAGCACTGACTGGCTAGCATCTGCCCAACATATTTATTAATTCGGACGGCCATTTTAAAATCTCAAACCAATGGCTTCAATATAAAACAGACCACACACTCAAATACCCACATCGGCATCGTCACGTTTCCACAAAAACAAAACAAACAAGACAGTTTCCAGATAAAATAAAACGCAATAAATGCCTTACAGATACAAACCAACAGTTCGCGACCTTACGATCGGTAACAGTTGCATTTTACAGGGAAAGTATTCCTTTGACCTCTTGTGGAGGAAACTCGATTCAAACTTCACCAAGAGGTATCTGATGAAGCAAAGCGTTGGATTTTCTTTCGTATCTATTGCAATATTGTGGGGACCTTTTGTTGTATAGAATTTTCGTATTCGGTTTTGTTGCTGGAGGGCGTTTGGAGGTCATTTCAATGTTGTAAATCCTAACCGAGTGTTTTAGTTACAACTTGTTTTTGATTTCTAGTCAGGAATTTGTATTGCATTTTCAATGACAAATCAACGAGCTCGAATTTGTGCCTGATTGTTGGTTATAAACTCACTCTCTAAACATGGGATTTTAGTATAGCTGGGGAAATGTGAGTTTTCTTTATGGTACACGTTTACCTAACAGGGATTTTAGGTTGTGATGCTGTTATTTAAATCAATAGAGAATATAGCCAATAACCACTCACGCTATTTATAAATTGATCAATCAACACGTTATTAGTTTAATCTATATATTTTATTGTTATGTTTAGGATAGTCGTATTATTATTTTTTCTCTCTTTACTTATTTTTAGGGACTTCTTAATGCAGGTATACATGCCAGTCCCATTGGACCTACTAAATTATGTATCCATCTACCTAACATTTCATTTTCATTTGCCCCAAAAGTAAGCACGCCTTTACTTGGCAAACCTTTAATAATTCTAAGACACGTCTACATAATTTTCTCAAAACAGACTTACTTTTATATAACAGCTAATAGCAGTAACGTAGTCATGAGGGACTCAATAAATTAGAATTTACGGTAATGGAACGGACAAGGCCGTAAACTCTTTACTGGTAAACAAGAGAATAGGTGAGTGGGTGAGTGCAACGAGATTAGCTATTTTTGTTCCAACTTTAGAGTAGTTACTTATGTTCTAGTGTGTCTTTTGGGAGGACGAAATAAATCAGCAAGTTACTTAGCAAAGGACTGGTAGGAGGATTTTAATTAGATATGTTTTGGGTTGTTTGTAAGGTAAAAACATAGTTTTTTGCACGTAAAACAATGGGAGAAATATGATGCAGTTTTGTTTATTATTTACATTACTACTGTTACATCTTTTGGTCGTTTTCTGAGGCGAGAAAGAGACAAGTCCCATTATATCTAGACACTCAAGTCCACTTTTGGACTTGGGTCAAAAACCCAAACCAAATCAACGCTCCGCCCAAATCGGTAGTCATTTGATGATTACAAGTACTCTAAAAAAATGGGACCGCGGTATCTTTTTTGAACAACTCGTAGCCTCGTCAGGAAACGACTGCCTATCTGACCTCCACAACCGGCGTGTAAAGTCCGAATCAAGTTCAGTCAAATCAACTTCCGATACCAGTGTTAGAACAGGCTACTTGAGCCTCTTCTAAGTTCATCACTACCAAAAACCACTACCACAACCCACGCCATGTTTTTCAAATTTATTTTGTTTCACACTTGGCGTAGGCGCCGAAAAACCCGTCGTCAAAAAGGTTTAGCAGGACTCAAAAAGCGTGTTGACGAACACTACTATGTTTGCGACTTTAATAGTTAAAAAAAAAAAAACTTTTATGGCAAATATGAAACCGACTTCCAAAACACAAAAAAGTGAACTTGAGTCTTTTGTAAACTACTTTTGCATGTTTAGTAATTTTATTATTGGATACTGACATAACAAAAAGATAATGGAACATTTATTAAGAGACAGATGAAAGTAGGTATTGAACAAACTAAATGTATAATTGTGCTCACTACGTTTTCATATTGATTCAGCAAAGTGGGTAGGTAGGTACTGACACTACTGATACATTTCTCCACGTACTTCACTGCAAGTTTTCTGTTTAAGTTGGTACTAGACAACTCTCGTCCTATGACGGGAAGTGCACCTGTGCCCCAGAGCACTTTACTATGTCAATAAACGTAAAACTGGGAGAGATTTCTAACATACTATTACGGTGTCTAAAGACGGCAGACTGTAAAGCATTGCTATGTTTTTCAGACGACAAACATGGACTGTGTAAAGAATGATATGACAAGAAAGTAAGTGTCTGCTGAGATGACGAATAATATAGAATTAGGGAAGAAGACGTCATGCTGCGCCGACCCCAAAATTAATCGAGAATAAGGCAAGCGAATGATGATGTTTGTCAGACGACTTTTCAATCGACTAAAACAGTAATTGAACCCGCAACCCCTAACCGCAAAACTCAATTAAACCTTCAACTAAACAGTTTAAAACACTGCCACAAGTTGCCATCTGGCATTATTAAAAACTTTCCAAGCGCTACATTAAACATCTAGTAGCCCAACAAAATACAATATAAAACGCACTTTACAATATTAAAAACCATTGAAAGTTATAGGCCAACTATTTCAAATAATTCTCTCACACAATATTTGAATGGCGAGGTCTGACAACGGGTCATAACGATACTCTTGAACATTAAAGCTATAAGTCAAAGCCGTTAAAATATTCAGTTGTATTGCACACAATTTTAAAGGCTCATCAAATTTTATGCGCCACAATTTCACGAACGAGCAGCTCAGTTTTGAGAATAATATGCCAATTACATACAATGATCTCATATGAAATTAATAACGGTGCTTTCGGAGTAATGAACTGAGTGACCCATCAACAGCTATAGGTAAGTGTAAACTAAGAAGGCATTACCTACCTGAAAGATCAGGGGTGAAGTATAAAGGGGCGTAAGACGCGTTTGCATCGCTCAAATATAATATCAATATTAAAACTTTCTTTTGCTTGTATTACATATAATTCGAGTTATGCACATTTGTGCGTATCGCGGGTATAACCGCCATTTTGTATTCTCCCGTATTCAATCTAATTCTTTTGTATAGTAGCTGAATAAATAAATAGCAAGTTATACAAAAAAATAAAATAGCATTGACATCTAAGTTCACCTTTATTTGTACCTGGCAACTTTGACTGACACCTTTATTTTAACCTGGCAACTTTGAGCACGTATGTGTGACCGACGCTTCAACTTAATACACTTAAATGTTGCTACTTCAAAATATTTTTAATTATAGTCTAGCCATATTGTTTCAGAATCCTCGTAAAGGGGGCTATCAAGTTGAGTGGTTTTGTTCGTTTTGAACATTAAAATGATGTTTCAGTGTTCTAGTTCATTAGTGTAAACTATTATACTTAATCCTTGATTCCAAGGGAGCACCTTCTATATTGTGGTGTTGAACTAAATGGAGTGAAAATAGAGAAAAATAATATATTGGTGTGAAAAAGGTTGGTGGTAAATTCTAACCAATTTGTACTGGTTACTGTGATAATTAAACATAATTATCTAGTTCTAAATGGTTTTTCATCTATGTCTTTAATAAGCTTCTTAGTTAATAAAAAAAACTATGGCTGCTTTTTATTTACAGCCCCTTTTTTATGCCATACAAACTATAATGGTTTCAAGTTTCAAGCAATAATTTTATTAACATCTAAACATCATGTACACAGGACTGCCTCATTGGTCTGAATGGTAACACGACTGCTAAACATGGGACCCTGCGTTCAATTCCCAGGTCTGCCAAACTGTTACTGGGTTTTCCCATCACGAATTAGTAGCAGCCACAGAATCTGAATTTGTGACCAGTTCTATTACATGGGACTTAAACATAACTATAGAAACGTTCTTTAACCAGATAACCAGTTCATACCTCTGCTTGATGCTTTGAGGATTACAGGCGTGATGTTATTTGCTTTGTGAATAAAGTCAACAAAAACTGTGACAGTATCGATCAAAGTTACCACACAATAAAAAGCGACGCTCCTATTTTATTTTTATTATGACTTTGACCCTTGTTCGAAATTTAAATGCCACGTACAATACTGGCCAGCCACACTCAAAAGTCAACGTTGGCTAAAACATATTGTTATGATATACGACCTTAAATTAATATGGCTGAACGTATATTGTTCCTTTTCTCATATATCTTCGTGAACAAATGTATAGCGTTTAGTACAAGGGAATTAATATCGCTTCGTTTTTTAAATTCTTTTTTTTTTGGGCTTCATTCGTGTGATGAGTGCCTTGTTTGGCTATGGTTCAGTGTAATTGATGAATTGTTGACAGAGTTCAAATGGGTTCTTGATTTGATGCGTACACATGTATGTTTTCAGAGTGTTTTTGGTTAATCGCTGCATAAAATCTGTTTTTATTAAAAATAAATATTGTTTGGTGAATTTTTGAAATGGAAGTTTTTAATCACGGCATATGCTCAAACCAACTCCAGTTACACCATTTTTCATATTGCTATTACGTAACAAAAGTGATAATCTCGGTCCTGTGCACCATTAATTAATAATAATATGATAATTTTATAAATTTTATGATTTTGATTAATTTACTTTAACCTCAACTTTGTGTTTTATAACGAAACGGTTTCTTAGTAGCACCCATGGGGTCTAGATCTATGGCCAGTTGATGACTCGCCCCCTTTTACGTGGAACTTCAACATTACTGGCAAAATTTTGCTCTAAGTAGGTATTAGATAATAATATGTTACAGGCCAAACCCGATTTTAGGACAAACTAGTTTCGCCTAGGGTAAACTTGTCTTACTTTACGCGATAGTGTGGATCTGCTGACGGAAACGGTAACCCTAGACGGTCGACGTCAGGGTTCACCCCGAGGTTTGGTTAGTTAGGTCCCTTTAAACCCTGCAGACAGAAATAGGAGCCCCACGCAGCGGGGCTCCGTCGACCTGTTGACGGAAACGAAGAACTAGTTTTAGGCGAAACTAGTTTGTCCTGAAATCGGGTTTGGCCGGTAACAGATACACCTCTGCCAAACCCTTTGGGCATTACAAGCGTGATGTTTTGTATTATATGGTAATGTTTAATTTAAAAGGCTGTTCATATTTACAACCAATAAAAACATCGTACACAAAACATCCCCATACTTCAATATTGTATTAAGTACCCATAATCCATCACCGAAGCTATGAATACGTTACCCAATTCGCGTTCGCAGCAACAATTAACAGCTCCATTATTTAACATGCCAATTTCGTGTTTATAATGTAAGTAATACGGCGTATAATTGATTGAACGCATCACTCTTGTTATCAGGAAAATCATGCGGTAACAATAATTATGGCGGAAATTTGTTCGCTGGATGGTCTTTAATTTAAATTTTGTGAAGAGTATGACAGAATTGAGAATGATGGTTTTTTGAGTCGTTTTGTTTAGGCTGGTACTATAGGAGCTTATGGTTAGATAATAAAAACTCATCAAATCAATCATCAGGTTAAGCTACCCTTACCTAGGGTGGTCCGTGGATGGGTGACCGCCCAAGACACACTGAGTTCCCTCCGTGCCTCAGAAACCAAGATAAGCTGTTAGTCCTGGTTGCTTTGGTTGCTGGTTGTTTGGTCGTTACTGTCTGACTTTAGGTAGCCAGTGGCCCTAAAGTCTGCCAACCAGTCTTACCAGAGGGAATAATAGAGAACACCATTGATATAAAAACTAAAGATACGGTCGTCCGAACATTTTGCTCGATGCGTTCCCCATACAGAGAAACACTAACGTCATCTCTAAGAACTAATCAGGCTGCTAGTAAACGTAACCTTGTATGACCGGCGTGGCGTGGTATTATCGAGGTACTTTTATAGAAATTAAATAAAGCTTTCAATAAAATGTTAATTTAATTAAAAAAAATTGTTACATTTTAATTTTTCATTTTCATTTAAACTTCGGTTTAGTCAAGACCTATTTGGGACCAAATTCGAGGCGTCATTTTATCATGCGGTCCGCCCAGTCCTTACGCAGTAATATATACGTCAATGGAGAACACCAAAGAAATAGTAAACATGGTAAATATCCCGTTTTCCGTGTTAATGGCAATAATTTCTTCTCAAGTCTATCTCATTTACTACTGAGCAAAGTTCGTGACATCCAAATTAAAATGATTAAAATATTATTGAGAAAGACGAACGAAAAGTCTTAACTCAATCTCAATATTTTAATTAATTACTTATCCTTCTACCTGAATGCTTTATTGTTTTCAAGTGTCTGTAAAGGATTTCTTAATAAAATTTTCCCGGAGCAGCCTTTATTAGAAGTCGGATTAATTTGACGTTCAAAATATTAACTAAAATGTTTAAGAGAGAAACTGGCATATTTCAGTCTGTCACAACATCTTTTCGTCTGGTAGAAAATAATGTAGTATGAAATCTGATTTTGACTTTCCAGACGGAGATTTAAAATAATACGATTTATAGAATAAAAAAGAGAACGAGAATAATCGTTTGATAACGGTTCCGTATAACAGTTTAGCTTCCTCGGGGTTAAAAAAGCTTAAAGAATTCAAGAATTTTAGAGTTTTTTTTTCGTTTGAACTTTTTTATCATTAACCATCGTTAAAGACCTTAGTAACACGATTCACTCTTTGAGAAATACATTGAACAAGCTGTCTATTACAGATAAATCTTCTTCTTCTTATCGTGTGGGCAGCAAGGTCTAACGACCCTACACACCCTGGTGTCAGAGTTTCTAAACCGCCGCAAGGGCCTCAGACGTGGCCACGTGATGGCTTCCGGCCACCGAAGACGCGGGCCTGTGGACGGTGAGTAATGGGCTAACTCGCCGTCCGGTCGTCGTCATGACGGCAACAGACCGTGTCGACGGCGCGTTCGTGTTCCACGCGCGCCTCAAAGAGATGTCAGCAACATGGAAGGGGACCGCAAGGGCCGACGCCTCTCGGGGCTGCGGATTATCGAAAGGCATAACGCGGCCTTGGCACAAGGGCGAAGAAGGAACATGGGTTGGTTTTTAGTCAGTAGAAGTCTGACACTCCCCTTCGCTCTGCCCAAGAGTGGGGGGGGCTCTGACGTGGTTTGACAACCGCCATTTTGGCGGCCGGGACCACCGGCTTTTACGTGCCTTCCGAAGCACGGAACCATCTTTTTATCAGACAATCAGGTGATTCAAGCCTGCAATGTCCTAACCAAACTGGAAACAACTTAACAAAGTATGCTTCCCGTGGGAATCGAACCCACGACCACCGGGTCACAGTTAAAAAATTACAAGCCTGTATCAGACAGATATAAGCATAAAACACCCGTTACAAGATCTCGGAAAACAACAAAATCTCTAAAGAAAAAGCACATTCACACAACTAGTTTCCATTACGTAAGCACCTGTCAAGAATCCTTTCTTCACGACACCTAATGGGGTAAAAAAGGGGTAGAATATCACAGACATCGCCCCGGGGCAAGCTAGGTATAGTAATGGTGCTTCGTTGCAATTTGTAAGGCCCTTTGAATCATTACATTTTCGACATGGCTTGCTTGTATAGATAGAAACAGGTAATAAATAAGAACGTATTAGGCGAACTTTGACTTTACCTTGGTATGGTTGCCACTCTGAAGAAACGGTGTTTTTTTTTTCATTATTTGATCCATCATATATACCTAAATAGTTAAACACTGAGCAAGCTTGATCGTAATTCGCTATTGTTGTATCAGCAGAGGCGTTTGACAACTGGTAATCAAATTAAAAATTTCAGTTATTTCTTATCAAATCCCTTTCACATCAGATTTTTTTAAAAGACAAACATTTTCCGAAACTCTTTCCATATTCTTAACGTATCGACGGCAAAAAGTTCAGACGTGTATAGCCCAAAACTCAGTCACGTGTACAACGCTCACAATTAATGCAATAAATAAAACATCAAGTGCGCAGGTGATAGGATATGCGGTGTAAGACGGAAGGTGGACCATTGTCTGTGGGAAGGTATACACGCACCGCAATTTTTGAGGTGTGGGCGTTCCACGAACCCCTATCTGCAGTGATTGTCTTTGCTATGAGTGACTTGAGTTTGTAGTCAGTTTTTAGTTTAAATATAAACTCTTACCATAAAATTATTTTAATAGAACTACATTTACCGATCGTTCTAAATACAAATGTAAAAATTTAATAAATAACCGATCCATAGAGCCAGCCCTACGCACAAATATATTTTCACGTTAGCAGGTAAAACGGATTGGGTAGCAAAATGAAGTGAGGTTTTGTGTTTCTAACATTTTATTACTCGAGTTTAGAGATGGGAACGAATTGCCGCGGTAGTTCATTTTAATTTTGTTTTTTAGTAGCGTCGTTGGATAAAGGAATAGTTGTGAGTTTATATTTGGGAAGAACTTTTAATTCCTTAATAAAACGTGGGTCTAATATATAATGCTGGGATATTTGGAGTAGTTTATTGGTAGTCTTATTTTTATGCTAAAAGTTTTGGCAATATAAATTTGTTAATTTTACTAAACGCTTCTCGTATACGTGTATTTTGCGCACAGCCAAAGTGTGGTACTATCAGCATTTCTGTTCTCTCCCCTACAATTAACTCGTCTGGTTTCAAAGCAAGATCGAATAGACGTCTTCAGGTCACGTTGATTCCATTATGGACCGCATACATAGCTTTCCATCAGGCTTGATGGAAAGTGGAGTTTCATATGGTTTTCAGCGAATATCAGACTAAGGGTTTTCCGTTGGTTGATACTTGATAAATCACTGCATCACAATGATTAGACGGCTTTATTGCTACAGCTAAATTTGTCGTCGAAGTTGTATCCCTAACGTGCAGTTCTTTTCTCCTTAAATCAGTTATTTGGTTATTCATTCATTAGAATTTATGAAGAAAGTCCATGACCAGTCTGTCTATGCCAATACATAAATAAGGGACCGAAACGTTGTTGCTCACAATGGGCCTCATCACAAGGCTTAAACCACAGAAAGGGTTTTGGAGAGGGCTATGCACTCAGTTATCTTGTGTGATCTAATAAAATATGAAGACGCGCAACAGAACCAAGGTTACCGACGTAGCCCGAAAAATTGACTCACTTAAGTGGCAGTGGGCAGGGCATATTGCTAGCAGAACAGATGACCATAAACCGGAAAATGTTGCATTGGAAACCCTTACACTAGGTGGACCGATGATCTGGTGAAGGTTGCGAGGTTCCGCTGGATGCGAGACGCACGGAACCGATAAATGTGGCGATACTTGGGGGAGGCCTATGTCCAGCAGTGGACATCTTTCGGCTGAAATGATGATGATGAATTCATAAACATTATTGTTTTTTGTTTTCGACTGTTTACTTTAAACAGACAAACATTGTAAGTCAAGTGAAAGCTCAGTAGTTTTTGCTTGGACGAATCCTCAAGCTTCGCAGAATACTTAAGTAATTCTTGTGTACACAAGTCTTGTTACCCTGTAGTCTAATAATTATTTTCTGTAAACTGTTTTGTTCCAAAATTGTTGAAAATGTAAGGAATATTTTAATGCTTTTACATCTCTAGACAAGTTTTGCCTTTAATATTACAATTGTGGGTAGTACTAGGCTTCTGTAGTTTAATTAATTTACTTATGAGTTTCTGCTCTAAAACATTTTAATTGAATAGTTTGTTTCATAGAAAACTGCAAATGTGACTGACACTAATTCATAATTATTTTCAGCTGAAAAGTCTACATCTTAGTTTCAAACGTACCGTAAATAAGTCGATTTGAATCATAAAACAATAGCTTGTTTGCAATAAGCAGAATTATTGAAAATATTATAGTGTGTGAAACGAGTATTTTTAGATCTCGCTTATGACGCTGTACTTCCAAATAAGTCCAGACAGTAGTAGTCTTTTCTTGCGTCACAAACTATGGGGCACTTGATACACGATATCAAGTCCAGCCTGTCCTGTTACTTGCACATCACAGGAGCTGATGGAGGCTACTGACAGTGCCAAACTCGCCGCCAAATTTTGGGCCGACTCAATTTAAACTGCAGTCATCAACACGCTAGTGACAAGCGCCAAGAAGTATTTCTAAATCTTGTGATTTGGTTATTATTATTAGGTCTTTCTGTATAGTTCTGTCTGCAACACACCCACCCACAATAAATTCAGTTTATCCATAATCATGAATAGCACTTGCAACAATTCGTCATCATATTATCGGGAACACAAAATAAATAGTAAACATCGTAATAACATGTATGGACTGTGTCTGAAGTAAATAAATAATAATAATAATAATAGTAAGCATCCCGTTTCTAGTGTCAATTATTATATTCTGCTAAATGGTATTAAACAAAATAATTAGGTTACAAAAAACGCGCTACTTACACAAATCTCACGACCTGGCGACAAAAACGAAAAAAAAAGAAAACACCTATACAAAGTTTTCAGGGCGCTAACTTATTACGTCACGTCCGTACTTAAAACGGGCCATTACTCCAAGTGAGAAGTCTTTAAAATTTAATTTTCAAAATGTTTACTGTAAAATAATTTTATTACCGCAGACGGCAAGCTTTGGTGATTATAATGACAAATGTTTTACAAAGGCGGCCTGCTTTCTCTAAGTAACAATTTTTGAATGAATAACTCCTGGAACGCTTCGTTTGCACGACGAAATTATTTATATCCCTCTTAACAATAGATGCGACTATTTCTTGGCTGTTATTTTGTCCCCGTGTGTACGAAATTCAGGTGTGGCGAAGTCGTCTATAGTCTGACTAAATGCGCCGATACGAGTACGCATTTCGAGTACTATATCAAAAAGATAAGATAAAAATATCCTAAGTTACTCTTGATAATATTAGTTTCCAGTCAGTAAAAATTCCGTCAAAATCGGTCCAGACGTTTCGGAGATTAGCATTAACAGAAAGATGAGACAACAATGTAAAAAAAGAATAATGTTTTTGAATGATGAATTCAGTAAAAAACTGTTATTTTGATTATTACAAACAGATCAGATACGTCTTTAAACTTTTATTTGTACAGATAATAGATATGGGCTCGTAGAAGCTTCTATTGATCAAAAGTCCAAGATACAATTGGTCTCGTGACTTTTTAAAATAAGGTAAATTAAGTGGCTTTGTTAGTGTATACGCATAATTTCATACTAATAATACTTTGAAAACAAGCTGTATGTAGCAATTAAACAAACATGAAATTGTTAATCAAAAGGCGATATCCAGTTACAATGAAGTTCAGAAAGTCTCGGTCCTAAAAGAAAACACTTTTTCTTACTTTTAGCAGTCGAATACACTTTTTTTTCTTTTTTTTTCTGTAAGTTGCTTCTTTGGTAGTTCTTTCTCCCGCCGCCGCTTTGCCATAGAGTAAACTAAAAGATTATCTTGCTCTACCTTTTTTTCTTTTGACTCGGCTGTTTGCTGTCTTTCCGGATAATCTGGCTTTCTAAATATGCAGTAAAATAACGTGATTTTATTTTAATAGTTGTAGTTTTATTCTGTACAGTGCACATATTGGTCTTTAAATTGCATTTTAAATAACTATGATTTGTTTACAAAAAAATCAATTTTAAAATCAGAAAATAAATATTATATTTTCTAAGTTCACTCTTTAGAGTTCTTTTGCAGTAATTATTTGCATTTTTATATTCAAGAATGCTTTATTTATCCCTCACATCAACTTGTTGTAATGAGGCAAAATAATTAGTTTTTGCTCAGATTAAATACAAATTAAATCCTAATTTAAGTAGTTTGTTACTAATGGGAAGTGCAGTGAAAGAATAAATACTCTATATTTACAAATTGACCATCAGTCTGAAGATTCAAGCACTCCGGTATATTGATTTAATTTCACAAATTACGAATACAGCTCCAGTTACCGCACAATGGCAGATCATCGTCATCAATAATTTAGCCTAAAGAAAAGCCCCATAGTCTCTAGACTACATTGAGCGTTCCCGTGTATCTCGCAAGCAGCGGATCCCCATAACCATTACCAGGTCATCGGTCCACTGAGTGACAGACACTATGTTGAAAGATCTGTCATCATCCAGACTCCGTATATAGCCGGTCTCCAATTCTTCCCTACCAGTTTAACCGTTCCATTGCTCCAACAAAAACTTACCATTATCCATTTTCAACAACTTACCAGACCGCTAGGTACATCACGTATTTTCGACATTAAGCCCCACTTACACAGGCGTTCACCCGCTTAAGGTACAAGTTACAACAAAGTTGCTCCCAGTCTACCTGTTGTTCAGTGGTGATCTTCAACTTTGTAATAGTATTTACAATTAGTGTTTAGAAACGCTTGAAGTTTAGCTTCGTCCGTGTTGATACCGACGCCCTTTGGGTTTGTTTAGACGACATACTGCAAGTTGTGGCTTTGAAGTTAAGTTTTCATAATGTGATGAATTAGTCAATGGTTTTTTTTCTTTCATCATCATCATCATCAGCCTATAATGTTCCCACTGCAGGGACTCAGGTCTCCGCTCTAGGAGAGAAATGGGCTATAATTCGCCACGTCGCGTGGGCTAGTGCGGGTTGGTAGCTGGTGGTGGGTTCTGAGACAAGCATCATGCATTTTTCTTTAGCATAGGGTAAAAGCTTATGGTATTTTTAATAATCAAGCGCGAGTCAAATGCAGCCGCGTTATAATGCCTATTAAAATTAGACGTGAACGCTTACACAGGAGCCTGTGTACAGACTCAGAGTTGCACAGAGAGCCATGGAGCGTTCCATGATCGGTATAAAACTACTAGACCGAATTCCAAACGCCGAAATCCGAAGAAGCCTTAAAACCTTACATTCAAATGCCAGCAATCCTAATTTGCGAATAGAAATACAAACACGTATAAAACCGCTACAAAAAGAGAATCATCGAAATGCTTATTTCACTGATGCAATCGCCAAATATTCGTAAACAGCGGTTGGTAGGATCAAACGATTGCATTATTTACATCCAAGCCCGCACAGCGCTGCAGCATGAAATGGTTTGAGTAAACCTCGTTTTAAAGCGCATAAATGGTGCAGACTCTTAACATTTTCCATTTACTTTATTGCACTAGAACTTTCTCTGACATCGTTGTGGACATTAAACTGTGGGAGGTCCAAAATAATAACAACTTTAGGTTCAAGCCTGAGAGTAACGGCCGGTGAAATGACACTTAGGGTCAACACTCACGTGTAGGTGGGGCTAAATAATAGCAGTAGAACAGGTCGATCTTCAAGGTAAAGTTGAGGTTCGTCTATTATATACCGAGTTTTCTCCATGCCTCGGAAAGCACGGTAAGCTACCGTTGGCCGTCAGAGGCCTGAAAGTCTGACAACAAGTCTTCCAAGGGGTATCGTATTAACTGTCTATTAGTGTATTTCCAACCTCAATGTCTATCCAACCTCTTGTGTTATGGAGGTCGGATAGGCAGTTGCTCGATGTCAAATGCGGGTATTTATTTGTATTCTGTTTAATTAAGTAAAAATGCATTTAAGAGGCAAATCCTCGCAACTCTAAAGGACCAGCAAAGTACCTAAAATACCATAGATATATTATAATTGTAATAACGTAATGTTTAGTACGCACACAAGCTCACTTTTTTTTCTTTTTTTTTCTTTTAAGTACTTGTAAATCCGGATATTAGTTACAGGTTAATATCCGATGAATAGGATAAGATAATACCAGTATTCGTTTGCTTAAAAAAATATTGTTTAAATTTTGTATTTGTACTGTTACTAGCTAGTTTTAAATTCTTAAAATTGTAATCCGTGGAAAACGTAGTGGGTAGCATAATTGTTTAAGATTGTTAGATTTAAGATATTAAGTATGTTTAATTTTTATTGTGCTACTGTTTGTTTTTCCTTAAATAAATAAAATAAAAATAAAATAATTGGAAACTGACTCCAACATGGTTAGGAAAGTCAATGCAAGCAGATTGAACAGCATCAACTCAACTCTTTGGCTCATTTATCAGCCCTGAGGGATAATTTGCATGAAGCGGAATAATCCTCGCGGAATTTTTTGATGTCATTGAATGAAGAACTATATCAGTCTTCACCTGTATAATTTTCTGACAAGATATGAACTTAACAGAATCTATAAAAATAAAATGTATAATATAATTATGTTTAAAAAAACTTTTATGGAAACAAAACATCAGATAGGTACACCTTTAGCATTTTACCCAATTTGTTACTTTTAAGATCTATTAATGCCTTGTACAATCTGCCAATCATAAACATCATCACCATAAACTTTTGTCGAAATTTTCAGCCATAAATATCTGCAAGGACATAAAAGATCATCATTCACCGACATCAAATTACGGCTCAAGAAGATTCTGAGCCAATTTTTACGACTACTCATTAATACTCCAATTTCGCAATGCAGTTAAAACCGTTTTAAAATTTTCATATAACACTTAGAGAGAATTAAATGTGTCTACAAAATTCAATTTGTATGAATTTTACAGTCGTCTTAAATTCTGAGGGATGATAAAAGATCCCCTTACAATTATTTTTAAGGAGGCTTTTTGCCGTAATTACGGTCGTTTTCCTACTGTTTTCCGGAGAATATCTTTTTTGATGTTCTTAATCTTTTTTTACCCCGTTTTATCTTCTCAAGTAATCTGTGTCATTTATCTTTGTGAAGGATAAAAATATAAAATTAATTGGTTAATATAGTTAATTAATCGGTTTTTTAATCGGCTTTCTTGTTGTGCTACGTTAATTTTGGTTTATTAGATATAAAAATAACAACTTATTTTTCTATGATTGTTATAAAAATGTTTGCAAATTCCTATTTAAGAAGAAAACCAGCGTCGGGCACTAGCTGCTCGACAATAAATATGCTGAACTGGGCCTATTTGGCGCAGCCGCGAGACACACAATATTATTATTTTTCTGTTTAGTTTTTAGTTTAATTTTTTGTTGTGTGAACTAATGGCGTGTGTCAAATAAATTTATTTTCTTCTTCTTCTTTCTTCTTCTTCTATTTTTGTATAATAGAATGATGATTTACTTAAGCATTTTCTCGTTTACCGCTAATACTTTATAAACAAAACTAGCATAATTATGCATTAACTCTCAAACAAGTAGGCTGTAAAAGCATTTGTCATCATCGTCATCCAAAGCCCGACTTCTCCAACTGTTCGATATATGCCTCTCTTTGCTTGTGCCAAACTCCACGTTCCTGTGCCAGCTCACCCAGGATAGGTATTCCCGCAATAAAAAGAAAGTCAACAAAAAAAAACACCAGAAAACATTTGTACCGTACGAGAAACAATCCCGCTACCCACATAACAACAGCCAATTACTAAACCACAACGCCAACAAAACTCTTAACTGAAAATCGTTCAAATATTTTTGGTTCAGCCAGCTTCCCCTAACTCAGCTAATCAGACTTAAAACTCGGAACAAACAAGGTTTCATGACATTATTCATCTAAGTTATGAAGAAGCAATCTTCTGTTAGGACTTTTAGCCCTAGCGTAATTGCTTTAAGTTGGTTGTAGATTAAAATAAGATAAGGCTGTCATGAAAAAACAACGTTATGAGTCATATTTGGGAAAATAATAAGGTGGTATAATTTTTTTGGAGTTACTTGTTTTTTGTCTTGTTAATAGTCTACATTTCGGTTGGATAAAAAAGAAATTTCTTAGAGAAAAATCCTGTAGTATTCTACTAAACAAAAACTGACCAACAGCGAGTCAGACTGGTGCACGTTCGGTTCCGTAGCTCCAAACAATATAATAACAATAGTTTGAACGCTCATTTAAATATTAATACAATTAACACTTAATAAAAACCTCTTTTGCAAAACATGTTAATTAAAAAAAACGACTGCTGCAGTTCCACGAAAAAGTCCCGCGCACTTATTGAAACAAAAAAACTACTATGTTGAACTACAGCAAGAATAACATGTACCCTGTAGTATTATTAAACTAACGCTAACTTCAAAATTCACAAATTTGTTTTAGCGGAACGCAGCGCTAAACTACTTAATTATATCAAAAACTAAACCCACAGATAACAACAAATCCTCAGCAATATTATCCTAAAAGCGGAAACTAATAAAATACTTGTGCGGCAAGCTTCGAATAAGTGACGGCATTATACAACATACATTCATTTTGTACGAAAGCAAATACATGTTATGTGAGACATACAAATACCTTGTCAGAGCGGCACTAGTGAGATAATATTACTATCACTGAGTGTTAAAAATATTGGCACCATTTCGTGTCAACCTATTCATTGCGTATTACGACTTGAGGGGCAATATCGAACTAGTTCACCGTCCATCCGTCTTATACGTTCGGGTTCCACGAACACCTCAAAGAGATGTCAGCAACTTGGAAGGGGCCCCGCAAGGGCCGACGCCCATCAGGGCTGCGGATTATCGAAAGAGATAACGCGGCCTCGGCGCAAGGGAGGAACACGGGTGGTTTTTAGTCAGTAGAAGTCTGACACTCCCTTCCGCTCTGCCCAAGAGCGGGAGGAGTTATTTGATGATTTCCCACCCAACCAAAAAAAGCTTCGGACACAAAGGGCGAAGAAGGAACATAGGTGGTTTTTAGTCATTAGAAGTCTGACACTCCGTTCCACTCTGGCCAGAGTGGGAGAAGTCATTGGATGATCTCCAACCATCCAAAAAAAGGGCAATATCGAAAACTGACTTTCCAGTTTTGGCTAGTTTTAATTTTTTTAATTGTATACTTTTCTTTTTCTTAGGCTTGTCAAGCCGTTAGCTGTTGCCCATATTTTTTTTTTAAATACAACTCGCCAATTATTCTGGTTGGATGTCATTAAAGTTTCTTTTAATGCCAAGTGAATAATAAAACCATAAAACTATATTTTACATCATAGTGTGTTTCTAATGTTCCTCATATTATATTTCCCGATCTTTCAAGCACTTTTATATGCGGCGCTAATGGCTTAGGGGGAGCTTTTCTTTCAGACGGGGAATATTTAAGCATATGGTGTGCATCCCATTTATGTGTAGGGTGGGAAGTTGTAATATATAAGCCTTACGGCGATCCCCTTCAGATTAAAGGAAGGAAGTAGTTTTTTATTGCGACATGCATTAGGAGATATTGGTTGGCCCCTATGTTGCAAGTTTTCGTATGAAACAATTTGAGTGGAGTAATGTTTACTGAGGACCATTTAAATACAGGCATTCAGCTACATCTAGTAAGTCTGGAAGCCGACCCATCGTCGGAAAAAGGTTAGGTAGATAATTTAAAACACAAGTTTAGAAAATTCTAGGAAAGACACATCATCATCAGCCAAAAGCAGTCCTCTGCTGGACATAAGGTCATAAGTCACTTCAATTGTATGCTAGTTTCCTCAAATCTCGGCAACTGTCATCCGTATTTTAATATAATCATCAATCGCAGGAGTTATCTTAGTAGTGTGGGTTACTGAATGCTTTCGATTTTTTGGTTCTAGAACATGACAGTTTCCTTATTAAGTTTCCTATTACCGGTAGAGACCTCAAAAAAACCTAAAACCTCGGATACCGTATTTTAAATTAGTAAAAATATAAACAACAAACAGATATCCATATCAACGGTTAGCAAGCAATCAGTCTGCATATTGTAAACAAAATAGTAACACAAACTGTGGAAGCAAACACACTATATTTCAAAACTAAACTAGATACACGTCTCTAATTCCCCAAATAGTACCTACTGTTGTAATCGAAATCAACAAGAGAAGTGCCACTAAACAATTAAACAAAATATATTAAAACCACGGAATGGAACGGGTTGGTGGAATGTAGGAAGAAAACCAATTAGGAGGGTGAAGAGATGATCTCAATATCGAACTAGCTCACCGTCCATCCGTCACGCCTCAAAGAGATGTCAGCAATATTGCAGAGACCGTAGGTAGCCGGTAGAGTCACGAAACAAAACTGCCAAAAGCGGAGAGAAAGAGATTTGGAAGAGTCTTTCGCCCAAATACTCAAACGTCACTCAGTTATTATAAGTGACCCTCAAAACTCCTGCTATCTCTGTCACTCTGCGTTAAAGTAACAAAGACAGCACGAGATTTAAGTGCAACTTAAAATTGAGTGACGTTTGAGTATTTGGGCGTTACACTCAGCATTGGGTTGTCAAAGGTTGAAAAAGTTTATTTATTTATTTATTTATTATTTATTTATTTATTTACACATACATTTGTTGTGACAGGTAAGACCCAAGTTAACAAAAGTAGTCATTAATTACAGTCCCAAATAACACAGTTATACAGTGGACAACATACTTAGTGTAGTTAGTGTCTCCCTCTGGAAGTTGAAAACGAACTAAATGAAGTCAGGCAGGTTCTTGGCATATAAGGTTGGTACTAAGTAATACAATACTTCTTGCTAAGACTCGTTCTCAAAATTAATTAATTTAACTAAGCTGATAATCAGAACATAAACTTGAGTAACAAAAGTTTTGGATCTTATTCTAAGAAATCGCTTCCATAGATAAGGACATTGCAGCAAATATGCCGTATTCAATTTGCGGTTGCCTACATAATTTTATCGTCACGTAATCCAACTAGACTTGAAAGCATTATTCAGTGAACCTTCTGCTCCAATACTTTACAGTAAATAGTATATCTCATAGTTGCTCAATGTATTTATAAGCTCGGTTTATTTTGCCAGCGGTAAACATTAGGTGGTGTTTTCGTTGGTATATTAGAGGGTGCATGTCTTGACGACGGCTCATTGTTTTGTCGTGAAATTTACGTGACTGCGAATATACAGTCAAAGCACAAACGTTGTACGTAAACATAGCTGTGGTAGAATATTAGCCCAAGATTTTGCTTGCGTGTGCGTGAAATTTTCCTAAGAGAATTTCTGGCAAATATTGTGGCGGTACTAGAGTTGGTGTAGAACTGGCTAAAATGGGAAATAGGAGTAAGAAATTCTGGGAAGTAAATGGATGTAGGGTTTGAACTACGAGTATTTTGAAACATTTCTGAGAATGGTTGCCTTTGTCAATACAAATACATAACGTAGATACTGTTTCGCCGGTATTGCCCAAAGGCGAAGGCTGAGGACTTATAAATACACCAAAACTTTGTCAGTTACGTCTCTCATATCTAATGTCATTAACCAGGGAAGAATCTAAAGAATCTAATATCGGGCTGCTGATCCTAAGGTCCAGAGTCCTAGGTCCAGTAGGAGATACTTATTGGGTGTTTCCGAGGAAATTCTCATAAAAGTCATGAAGTCTGCATTTCTGTCCGGCTAATAGCTACGGTCATCCCCTATTGCATATTAAAAGACATAAAATTAAATAAATTTTAATGTAAGTGTGTAATGTAATTTAATATACCTACGAAAAAAATGCAATTAATAACTATTCATTTTCAATTTAATTGATTCATTATTACATTGTAATATGTTTTATTCCTCTAACCGATTGGGGCTGACAGACATGATTTTCGTAACATTATTTACTACGATTAACAACACAACGATCAAATTCAAGTGGTTACAAGTCTATCCGCCGTTCGTCGTCGGCCTTAGGCTATAGTTATAATGTTACACACAAAACTATGACAGCTTTTAGAGGTATGAAGAATGTCTACTTCCATAGAAAATATAGTTTCTACCGACCAGAGGGGTATTATGTATGGTGGGGTACTGCCCGACAGTTTTGGCGTTTTAGTTCTTTTTGTCCTATGTTGCAATTGTACTTTTTGTAGTGCCTATAGAAGCCCTTTAGTGGTTATAATCGTCCTTGATTTTTCCAGCTTTCTCGGATGGTAAGAAAAGGCGCTCAATTCTGTTGCTGAATATAAAAAAAAAAACATCCCAGCAAAGATCCATCTTCATACTGCATTCACAAAACAGAACGAGAATATAATGATAATGAATTATACAGAGTTGCCAGCACCCCCTAAAATAGCTTCATAAGACAAAACTAAACAACGTGCCGCGTACTACGGAATGAAGATAAATTAATTTAACGTCAGCCCTTATTTACATAACGGCATCAAGTAAAGGAACTTGGTTATGTACGAGAAGATGTCTTTATTTTGAAAGTAGGTTGGTTAAATGCTAGGTAGGATAGTAAAAGAAAAAGGTGAGAAGAATATTTTTGGGGAATTTATTTCGTCATCATTAACGGTGAAGAGAAACTTTGTGAAGGAACTAGTTGTGCCGCGTCGTGAGATCAGAAGGTCTACCATGGCGTCTTAAAACAGTCCTAATTTATTCTTAATCCAGTGTGGAAAAGAGATGGCGCTAGACACCCTGTTTAGTTCTGTCACGTTTCCACACTGTAATTAGATTAAGTTAGGACGTCATAGTTGGGCACCTGGTTTATCCTTGAAATTTAAAACGAAGGGCTAATGACATCGACAAATACGCACTGGACCAACGGCGTGGACTATGACCTCCTTCTTACAGCTGAAAATCAGCGTCAGGTGGTGCACTTTGTGCTGCCATCTGGCATTATGCTGAGCTGAGGCCCTTTTGGCATTAGTAGCTTTAATTGTTTTGATTTTGTTTTGTTCTTTTTATGGTATTTTTGCCAAATAAACACAATTTTCTTTCTTTTCTTTCTTTCTTTCTTTCTTACAGAGGTGTCGCCTTTTCCAAAGCTTTCTGAACGTTATTTGCTTTTTGAATTGCAGTGTTTCAGTTTCATCTTCGAAATATTCACTGATAAAAAAATAAAGCACTGATAAAGCAATAAATAATATGAATTGAATTTTTTGATTTGATAGAGAACGCATGGTCTAAGCCGACGGATCCTTGCACTCAGATCCGTCGGTTTAGACCATTCTAAGCCGACGGATCTGAATGCAATTACTTACCACAACATGTATTTGCATTCCCAATAAAAATTGTTTTCATCCAACATATCATTTGCGGAGGAATGAAGAAAATGTTGGGCATAAAAGTAGATGACCCAAAGAAACGATGGATGTACTATGTGAACGATATGGCTAGAAAAGAGGTGACTACTGAGATGTATGGAAAGAAAAACCATGCTGCGCCGACCCCAGATAAATTGGGCCAAGGGCAGAAGAAAGATAATATCACTTCTCTCAAAACACATTAAAAGGTCATTATAAAAATCTCAGGTGCAAACGACATAGCACCTGTTGATTGACATAAAAGACTCCCAAATGATTACAAACTGATTGAATCAGGTGACTTAGAAGAACTCCATTGTCAACTCACCGTGGTCGGGGATAGATCCGAAAATCCGATGATCTAAATTTGGCCTACCTCAGCAATTAAGTCCAAATTAATTGATTCAAAATTGCTAAATGCCAAATCCGGTGGCATGAAGTGTACTCGTTGAGGTAAACGTATTTAAATAATTAGCAACTCTTCTTGGAAAGCTGGGGTTGGAAGGTTGTACCTTTCCGGATTGTCGCTTTTAAAGTAGGGTGAACTTTGAACGCGTGTGAATATTTACATGAGGTGTATGCTGCCATTAAAGACCGATTACTGAAGGCATTCGGAATTTGTTTCGAAGAAAATTGAGGTAAATGGTTCTAATGTTAGCATTTAAATGGAACTTAAGTTAAAGAGGGGGATGATTTATGAGCGTTTAATGTTAAAAACTGAACCAAAATAATTTACTAGCAATTTTCCAGAAAAAACCAAACACTTTCTTTTTTCTGCTGTATTTGGAACGGCTTTTGACCTAAAACCCCATATTCACTTTAGCCTTTTTCCAAAAGAAAAATAAATATTCAGCAAAAAGTCTACCTGAACGTATAAAATTCGATTTTCCCAGCGAAGCATACTATACTCTACTTTAGTATTTCTCTATGCTGATGCACGTGACAAGCATTTCTAGGTGACGTCTTAGTACACACGTTTTGGCGCCAAGTTTTCCTTCAAAACCTGCTTGCTGGAGATAGAGTGTAGCTTCCTGGGTTCAATAAATTAAGTTTAATACATCATTATTTAACATAGTATCACTAGTGTAATCCTCAAAGAACTAGGAAGAGGTGTATCTTATAATACGGTCGAAAATTCTGCAGTTTTGTTTCAGTCTGTATACTATAACTAGCATGCAGTATTTCTTCAGAACAACACACCACTAGAAACGAGCCTTTTTTGTTATCTCAGCCGTCTTCTCGGTACCTCGTAGCAGACCTTGATTGAATTAGGTAAAACCCGATGGTAACCGTACGAAGGTACTAAATAATCCTTTGACAAACGAACCGATGGTTTACCGAAGGAAAGTGCATGGCTTGGCCAAAATTGAACTTCTCTCAAGGCGATTCAAGCTTATTTAGATGGCCCTTCTGTGTCCCACTGCAGGAAAGAGGCCTCACTTCCTTCCTTCAACTTATTCCTATCCAGTGCTGTTTGTTGGCCATCATTGAGACAAGAGTCGTGTTCATCTCCGCCTGGGCCGCTATCAAGTAAAACCAAATTCTGTACAGGCACCCTTATTTGAGAACAGGCTTTGAATAAAAGTTTCAGGGTATCATTCCTTCCGTAAGTGCTCTTCTGTCAAATCCTGTCGAGAAAAGGCGTGAGTTCATGACTAATTACTTAATGCTATTCTAAACAACATTCGTTCAGCCGAACGGAGTAGATTTATACACACGAGGAAAATGGAGGAAAAGGTAAAAAATTGCGCGTAGTTAAGTCTTCGCCCTTGACCCGAACCCACTATAAAGACCAGCTTACGTATCACCGATGACCTGAATGATAAGAATTGAGTGTTGAAAGCAGTAGTTTGGTGAGATTTAATAGATTAGCTAAGGAACTCTAAATAGCTATGCCGAAATACGTAAAAACTTCGGCGGTTCATTGAATAAGTTACAGCTTTATAGTTTGTGGGAACGGAATATTGTTTTGTGTTTTTGTTTATTTGGAAACGGGAAACTTTATGAATACAATTGTGAGTTCGGTGACTTTTCTTTTGCACTGTATTATGAAGCGCTGTAAAACCGCGAACCGGAAAACGTAGCGTTGGAAGGCCTCCCACTAGGTGGACCGATGACCTGGTGAAGGTTGCGGGGATCCGCTGGATGCGAGACGCACGGGACCGGTCAATGTGGCGACACTTAGGCTCCCCTAAGTGTCGCCTATGTCCAGCAGTGGACGTCTTTCGGCTGAAATGATGATGATGATGAAGCGCTGTTGATCAACCAACCAAGTTCAACTTTTTCGTGATGTGGGTTCACGAATTCGCTTTTCTGAAGTCACATTCAGCTAATCACATAGGTGGGGGCTTTGAATAAATGTTCCAGGTTTCAAGCAGTTCTAACTAACTAAGACATGTATTTGTACGGCGTTTCATTATTTTCTTCTTTGTCGTGTGGTTAATGCCCAACCTATTTGACTGGCCTGTTGGTCTAGTGGTTAGTGACCCTAACTGCTATGCCGGAGGTCGTGGGTTCGATTCCCACCCAGGACAAATGTTTGTGTGATGAGCACGATCATTTGTTCTGTGTCTGGGTGTAATTTATCTATAATATGTATGTATTTAGAAATATATAAGTATGTTTATCAGTTGTCTAGTACCCATAACACAAGCTCTGCTTAGCTTGGGACTAGATGGCGTTGTGTGATAGTTGTGGAATATTATTATTATTATTATTGTCGAGCGTTTTTATGCCGACCATGAGTCATGTTTAGCAAGCGATTAAATTACCTACTCTTCCATCTCTATCGCTGTAAAAATGTCACTGTCTCAATAAAATATTATATGCATAAGTAATAAGAATAATAAAAGACCTTTCTCGAGGCCACAGCATTGAACACGTGTCTGAATATTTCAGACACGTTTTCAACAAGACTAAAAGGATACCCTATCTTACCCATAATTTACATGTAAACATACAACTGGCATACCACTTAAATGTTATACGGGAATATTAAATTCTAGGGCCAAGTTCCAACTCCCGACAAGACTTGTAAATATTGAAATATAATAATAGACTGCCTAGACAAACATGAGTTTACATGCGATACAAAAGGGGGAAGAGGCTTAATATACTCAGCTGTGATTTATTTCCTACTAATAGAAATTTATTAAGCATTATCATCTGCCTAACCTTTTTCCAACTATGTTGGGGTCAGCTTCCAGTCTAACCGATGGCACTGAGGAGTTTCAACTCCAAACGGCTCGATAATAAAGTTACGATATTTACGCCGCTTGAGGTTCTTTGCAGCCGCAGCGACAGCGCCATATTTATGTTAAAAGTAGGCAAATAAGTTCCAAAACTAATGACACAGGTGTATGAATTAAGCGTTGGTTATGGACTGAAAGTTTGTTATACAGTTATATTTAAAGTAGGTATTATATTACATAATCGAAGCTGACAATATTTATGGCTGTAGAAGTTTTCCACAATAGTGGTTCAACAGGTAGGGTGTGAACTCGCAAACTGCCGATCGCTGTCACTCCTAGGCAGTGTCACTTGCGACTCTTATAAAGCTTATTATTCGTGGTACACCTCGGCTCAACAAATACACCGTGGTGGGCTGAATGACGCTGACTTTTTTGAGTTTTAAATAGAAGATTCTCATAGTCGCTACATTGTCTTCATCATCCTTATATCGGTCAAATCCCCCCACTAGACTGGTTTGCCCAGTTGACCTCAAGGTCACAAGTCTAACGGCTGAGTGTGGGGTCCTGGAACCGATGCCGGGGCCAAGCGAAAAGTGCTGTTGGATTTGAAAATTGGCGGTATGAACCCCCGTACAGCTTGCGTTGGTCCTGTGCCTGATATTTCTGCGGTCGTGTCGGATAATGAGGGTAAAAAACAGAGATTGGACCTGTGTCTCACGCGGACACACTTCTGTACTATGATATCTCATGCGCCGATCGTTAATCTCCGCTGAGATTCGCTGCCGTAATCAAAAACGGAGGACTATTATTATTTTTATCAGCGGAAATTTGAATCCTGCTGGACATATTCCTCCCCCAAGAACCACATCGCCCAGTCCTGTGCTGTTTCAATCCAGGGAATTCCAGGGTCCACCTTGTGGGAAGACTTACCAATCGAGGTTGGACGTGGACACCACTTCAGAACATGTAAGCTACGGTCAAAACAAAGGACCCCATAAAGTATTGTATTCACAATTCATTTCCATTAGATTACACATTATTTATTCAAATTTGTCTTATAATTACAATGACTGATCAAGTTAGAGCTTAGTTTCAATAAAGTTAGTTTGTTCGTCCAACAGCCAGCGTACTGTTTAACTATTTAGTTCCCGCTTGTGTGTCTCTATTTCCGTAACGTTTATTTGTTTGCAAATGAAATGTACTACGTTATATATCAGAATAATGTTATACGAGACTTTCATGAGGGTCATTTTCATGGAATACAAAAATGTAACAATGGACTTAATCGATGACCCAGCTCTTATCCTGGTCTTTGAACAATTCCACCTGGACCTTGAGAAACATGTTCAAGGTCTACTTACGCTATCGACGTGGCAGTATTCTGGCCGAAGCTTAAATAACACGACAAGCAACAAGAGTACAATGAATACGTTTGGGGGGTAATGAGGAACAGGGTGTAAAGCTCCTCATCCCCCATAGAAAAGGGAGGATCGTCCGGTAGCTGGAGTCGACGATCGTTGGCGTGAGTGGCGTCGCTTGTATCGACCACGGCTGTGGGAGCGTTGACGCGAACGACCGTCACGCAGCTGCACCGCCAGGTCCTTCATGGCGCGCTTCAGCTCCGCTATTTCGGCCGCCATCTCGCTGACTGTATGACTCGCTGCTCAAAGGCGGAGGGGAAGTGATGACGACGGCCGAAATGAGTGGGCTATTGTGGAGTACAGAATGCAGTGAATCGGTCTCCCAGTTTGAGGGAGTATGAGGAACAGGGTGTAAAGTTCCTCATCCCCTGTTGAAAAGGAAGGATCTTCCGACCAGACGGGTGTTGTGTCCAGCGGGCTAACTGCCCGACATTTGTAAGTCGGGAACTCCTATATACGGATACCCATTCTCCTCTTTTCAACAATTTTAAAGTACACCCTGCTAACAATGACTGCAACCCATTTAAACACAACATACCACGACCCGGGCACGGTACCGACGACAACTCACACCGCAAACGACTTGTGCTCGCATTAGATCGCGTTAGATATGTCAGATTCCATAATAGTTCCTTGTGTACGAACGTTGACCTACTGATGACCTGCAGTGCTTATTCTGTTTAAAATTCTGGTTGAACTGGCTTCTAGTAGCAGACGTATAATTAAAGTCTGTGAAACTGTGAATGCTGTACTATAAAAAAAGTCATTACCCTTCCTTTTGGCTTCGCCGTAGTCGGGTAAAAACATGTGTCAGCAACGCAGATGAAACAGGCGTTGCGATCAACGATACAAAATATCTAGAATGACAGAAACGAATACATTTTATTATTATTATGGACACATATTTTTAGTATTAAATTTTCATTTTGCGATGGTCTATGGACACTGTGTGAAAGATGATATGGCTAGACAGGGGGTGACTACTGGCATTATTTTTACTAGAAAAGTATAGTATCCGTGTCGGTCACGGAAAAAGAATCTGATCACCCCACTACGTCCCGTGGGTGTCGCAAGAAGCGACTAAGTGAAGTTAAGACGGTATACAGTAAGAGTATATACCATAAAGCACTCTGGGTTACCCACATGGTGCCGGGTAAACCAGCAATTGCATTCCCATGGTTAGTGTCCACTTCTCCCTATTCAGTGCTGTCATTCACAAATCCCTGCAAAAAAGTCGAAGTGGTCCCACCATCTCCAACTGGGCCTGCCGGGTTGCTGTTTTTCATTGAAAACATCCATGTATACAAAAATTCTAAAGCCCCATGCATTACTAAACGTGCAACAAAAACCAGAGCTTCCTCCCATAATCGCATTACCCATCAGAACTCGTGTCAAACTAACATAAACATTACAATGCGTAACAAAAGAGAGTGTAGGAAGCAACTAGAGCACTTAATGACCCCCACGCCAACTTTAATAGACACTTCGTTACATTTGCGGGCATCACGCGAACCCGCGAAACCCTTTAAAACCGTTTTAATTTCCACTCAGCGATAACCAGTAGGTGGGTATACTCGTAGTTGTTAGCAACAAGTTGAGAATTCAATTAATAATTGCTGATGGTGTTGATGAAGTTGTTTTGGCTGTTGATCAGAGTTTGGTTGAAGTTACCATATGGGCAAAATCAAGGGATTCTTTTTTGTGACATTCCAAATAGGAAGCGATATTTGTTTTTAAAATATATGAATCGCCGAAGACACAACCCAACAGTCAAAAAATATAAAGTGTAACCATGGAATTTCTAGCCGGTACTTCTCCAAAACTCTCAAAACGGTGAAGGAAAAGTTAAACATCCTGAGGAAACAGGCATGTCTTAGAACCAAATAAATCGAAGACATTAGATTATAGCCCATTCCCTCTCAAAGAGAGAGGCCTGTGTCCCAGCAGTGGGAACATTAATAGGCTGTTAATGATGACTTCTACAAAATGAGCAACACGATCCAACATCCACTGTAGGATGTATGAAACGCCAAACAAACTCTAAAGCTTTATGACGTCATAATACAAATGGTATTATAGTATAGAAACATCTTGATTATAAACGATCGAGAGCTGGTCCAAACTAGCCAATCACGAGAAACTGTTTCTAGCTAACTTTATAAAGTCTTAGGAGTTGACATGTTTTTGCACTCTTTCTAGAAAAGAATAAATGCCCGAGTTCCGTGAAGTCTTGTGAACGTGTTTACGCTTTTACCTCGTTCCAAAGGATTGGAATAATCGCTGGAAATTACTTCGTTGTTATTCAGTGTTAAATAACCACTTTACAATTACAATAGTAATAGAGTTTCAAACTGATATATTGTCATCGTTAGGCATGATTTAATCATCATCATCATCAGCCATAAGACGTCCACTGCTGGACCAAGGCTTCCCCCATAGAACGCCATAACGAAGGGCAACCTACCGTTTGCATGCAGGCATGGGCATGATTTAGTGATGATAAAATCGGGTATGGTAAATTCAGTATATTTTTTTTTTATTTCAAGTCGCTACCCACGCTATACGCAGTTTCACCCACCGTCAAAAATGGTACTAGTCTGTAACTTTCCTCAAGCATGACACTATTAGACGTTAAGCTTGTGGTCCCGGCTGCCATATAATAGATTTTTGGCAGTCGTTACAGGTAGCCAGTGACCTGAAAGTCTGACAACCAGTCTTACCAAAACAGTATCGTAATACCCATTATTAACTGGGTTGTGGAGGTCAGATAGGCAGTCGCTCCATGCAAAATATTTACATGGAGATTTTTTTATGCAGTATTTTACATGGAGCGTTTTTGCATGGGTCGGATCCCAGTCTAACCAGACTGGGATCCGACCCAAACATAGTTGGGAAAAGGCTAGGCCAATGACTGCGTGCTAAAGTTTAGTCACTGCCGATGCAATTTGGCTAGATGGGGTATAATTGACCCATCTCGGAAACAATGTGCGTGTGGAGCCCCAACACGTGACATATTGGCCCTCCACGGTTGCCCATCGTGTAGAACCAACTGCACCCTCCAGGACAAGAATGAAGCAAACGACAGATCTTGATTTGAGTGAATAAGAAGTTAGTAAATGATGTTTGACATGACATTCAACCGATTGATATTAATAAGATTTTTAAAGGGGTCATTTAAGGCGAAAAAAAAATCGGCAGGTACTTGTGATTGTAGTCGTTTTTTTCCGGTAGAAATATTATTTGTAAATAGGAACTCCTATCTATTCGCCAACTGTATAAATTGTGGCAATATTATTCTCCCGAGACTAATTATCACTGTAAAAAGATGAAAAAACACTTTTAAAACAAGAACTACCATTTACAAAATAATTTTATTCCCCAATTATCAAGTGAAAACTCCATTTACATCAATTTTAATGAGACAGAACGTATTTCGCAGTGATTTAAGTATTTAATTAATAAAATATGTTCTGCTTTTCAGGAAATTTTAAAACATAAAAGTGGATAAAGGCGTACGTGTTTTATTCGACTGAAATTGGTCGTCAGTAATGTTTGTATAATTATTCTTGTGTAAGCATGACTGGGTCCTAGCTGGCTAGGGTCGTCACGCAGTGGGTGCCAGAGGACGGGCGTCGTCGCCGAGGGAGGCCTAGAAAACGCTGACGTGACGATTTGGATGCTTTTATACAAGATTGGCCGGAGAAAGCCGCACGGAGAGAAGAGTGGAAGACTATGGGGGAGGCCTTTGCTCAGCAGTGGGACAATATAGGCTAACAAAAAAAAAAAAAGCATGACTGGGAAGTGATGGACATGAAAAGTGCTTAATTTTGTTCCACTAGATACTGAAAAAGGAAATACATCCTGCGAGTTCAGATAATAATAACGGGTGTCTCAGTAAGAGTGCACTTTTTAAAATTGGAATATTTCTTTTTTCATGCAAGTGGCAACTCTGAAATTTGACAGTTGTCATCTCTGTTTATTCCGATTATTAAAAATGGAGCGCTTTTCGAAAGTCCAACGCGTTATAATTGTGAAAACTCATTACAAAAATGGGGAACACATTATCAACACATTTTCTCACGTAATTCTGATGTCAACTGGCCACCAAGATCGTGCGATTTAACGCCGTGCGATTTTTTTCTTTGGGGTGTTGTGAAATCTCGGGTTTATGCGAATAAACCCGAAACAATTCCTGAGCTCAAATCGGAAATCCAACGCGTTATCGGTGAGATACAGCCACATCTCTGTGCAAAAGTCACGGAAAATTTCATGAAAAGAGTAATGGCCTGTCATCGGAGCCGTGGGGGTCATTTGCCGGATATTTTATTCCATACTTAATTGGAACATGTATTCTTTACAATACAATACAATAAAAATATCACAACTCTGTCGTAAAATACTTGTTTTTATTTTAAAATGAAAAAGTGCACTCTTACTGAGACACCCTTTACAAAAACTGAATTAGAACGAGTTCAGATATACAAAAACTGAATAAGAATTTTATTTATTTGTAAGAATGCAGTTTTATTTGAGGGATGCTACAGGTACAGACTACCTTAATTTTGATCTGCCTCAATTAAGATTGGTATCAAAATACGATTATTATCATCTTCTTTTTGTTCTTGTCTTCTTTTGCATACATTTTAACGATAAAACTTTGTGTACGTATACTTTTAGAATGGTGAAGGAAAACATCGTGAAGAAACCGGTATGCCCCAGAACCAAAAATTTTAAGATACATCACCCGCACTGGGCCCGCGTAGTGGCATATAGTCCATTCTCTCATCGAGAGGAGGCCTATGTTCCAGCAGTGGTTATTATGCTATTCTAGGGATCAATAATAATATTATTTCATCAAACTGAAATTGTTTTACACTCACTGAGGGAGTTTAGCTTTTGTCCGGCAATTGGTATTACCTGAGACTTAACAAAAAAAATATTTCAATTGATTCAAAAATGTTAGTAATATTTCAATACCAAAAATCCCACCATTTGATAACCTTGACCTACTCGAGTCTCTATTCATAAACGTCTAGACACTTTACAACTGAAAAGGTTTTATTTTTGGCACAGAATTGAAACGAAACTATTGAATACAGTATTGATGTAATATCGTTAATTTAAAAAAAAAACATGACTGACAAAAACAGCTAAGTGCGAGTTGTTCTCCTGCATAAAATTATCAAAAAGTTACTATGTTTAACTGTAACAGTTTAACTTGTTTTTATATACTGCCATGGCCGAGATACTTTGTTTACTCCTATACAAACACGTCTTTTTCCCTTGGGAGTAAGTAAAAACCACAAAACGCCACCTGTTACGATCATAACTGACAAACCCGTACTATACTTTATATTATTAGTCAAATTTGGAACACACCCATAAGATTCGTAATCAAAACCCCTTAGCACCCTTCGCATAATGAACCCTAAAAATGCAAAGAAGGTACGTGTTCTATGAGCTATGTGCTATGTGAGCTTCTACATTATATCCATACAACATCGTGAATAGCTATAATAGATCATAGTATTCGCCTCCCACGCCTGAATCGCTACGCGTGGGTCGTAGATTGATGTCATCGCGAAAGTATATACCTACGGGTCAACCATTTGTAATATCCGTATTATGATCTTCTGTAGTCAGGTGACATTAGACCTAGGGCTGTAGTTTGATAGATATGGTAGTACAGGGAAAGTTTCTTGTAGTGAATCTTTATTTTGGAAGTGTTATCGCAGCCGTCTAACATTAGACCAGTTAGTATAAGTCAGAGTATGGGGAGAGTGTGCAAAGTAATACAGTGCTTTTTTCAGAGCTTGGAACCTAAGACAGAAACACGCTTGAACTTTAATATGACTACACCAGGTGATGCCAGCGGCTTCGCCCGCTACAACTCGAAAATTATCTCATAAGGAGATAAAATCGAAAAAAAAACTATCCTAAGTGTTACTCCAGGTTATAAACTATCTGTGTTCCAAATTTTATCCAAATCCATTCAGTAGTTTTTGCGTGAAAGAGTAACAAACATCCTTCCATCCATACATATATACATACTTACAAACTGTCGCGTTTATAATATTAGTAGGATACAGAAAGTACAGCTGATAGAAATTTCTATTCCTAGACTGCACGGTTCGCCGAAAACTTATCGCCGGCCTCAAGTAAGTAACACGAGACAAAGGCATGAAGATGATGATGATTATTTAGTCATGAAACTTCTCATGCATCCTGTCTTCTAAATAAATTCTGAAACAAAGTAAAGATGACTCATACATAACAGTTTACCCACGCATTACCAAAAGAACAGGCGGCAAAGTTTACACAGAGATGACAATTAAATTGTGGTGTAGGTAGCTAGAACATAAACTGTAGTGGAACGTAGGTTTGTTCGTAGAACATCCCACGCAAATTAAGCGGTATGAAGCTCTTATATCTATATAAATAATAATAAACTATGCTATTCTGGTATGGATTCCAAAATAAGCATAGTCGAACAAGCTAATAAGTATACAGGTAGAGTTGTTTATAATTCTGTTACACTGAAAATAAATATTGATTGTAATTTTGTTTTATAAAGTGTTTCGCACTAAGCGACTGATGTCAAACGCTGTATCGTTTGGCATCAGTCTTCGTTTGGCATCAGTCTTGAAATGTATCTATATAATCTTAAAAGTAAATGCAAGTTAGCTGGCTGTTGTGTGACTGTACTATGTTCGTAGTAGTAGAAGTACAAGCAAAACTGTAAAAGAAACCCTCTTTCATCTGTAGATCTTTGTCAGTCGTTAAAGGTAATCAGGAGCTCAAAAATCCGACAACCAATCTTACCAAGGCGCAAGGGTTATAGTAGTATCCAGGAACTAGGTTGTGAAGGCCAGATAGCAAGTCGCTTTATGTAAAATAGTGGTATTCATAAATTTTTGATTAGATGCGAATCCCTTTCCATCATCATCATTCTCCTGGTTTTATCCCTTATTCATTTGGGGTCGGCGCATTATGTCTTCTTCTATACTCCGCTATTACTCGTTATTTTAGCAGTCACCTTCTTTCTAGCCATATCTTCCTTGACACAGTCCATACATCTTTTTTTTGGTCTTTTGTTTGTAGCTCTAAGTATACGTTCTTATGTCTATTATTTCAGCAATTAAGTATTAAATACCAAATACTTAATGGGTACTTAATTCCTAGATTAGAATTAAAGTTTTTATGTTATGCTCACCTCGAAAGGCCCTTGAACCTAGCATGTACACGTGGAAAGGTAAGGTTACGTAAATTAGAATATGACTTCTTTCTTTATTATGTGGATAGTGTCTAACCAGGTGTCAAGGTTTTTATGCCGCTCATGGGCCTCTGACTTAGCTCTAAATGCATTCGAGAAATATATCTAAGGCATGCTGGTTTTCTTTAAGGAGCGGCTGGAGAGGCGCCACGGCGCCCTCACCTACCGTCTGACACAGGTCCTCACCGGACACGGGTGTTTCGGGAGGTACCTGTACCGAATCAGGCGGGAGGAAATGCCCGGATGCTTCCACTGCGAGGATCGACCGGAGGACACGGTGGAGCACACTGTGGAGAAATAATATAATCTATAGCCACTGGCGCTTACAAAGGAATTTACTTTTGTTAGTTTATAAAGACATGGTTTTATGTATTATATTCGTCTAATATGAATGAATTCACAACTCTTTTATCTCTGCCTTTTATGTTTACATATCTCCTATCTTGGATTTAATGGAAAAACCTTAAGAAACCATCAGTAACCTCGTACTCAAGTATTTTCAATATTATTTTCTTCGTCGTAATCTCATCTTGTTTTTTTCACCAACGGCTTAACGTGCTTTCCGAGGCATGGATGAAACTCGGTATGTAATGGGTGGTCACCCATCTATGGACTTACCTTGGCAAGATCCGATCAGCTGTGGTGTGATGTGGTGTAAAGCCATGAGTTCCTCATAACTAACAAAGAAACCATTTTCTTTTGAGATAGACTCGGCAAAAAACGTAATTAACACACCCTCTATTTCACAACAGTAATTGCAGTAGCAATCAAGTCCATTTGCTGTCTTTTGCACAGTAACTGCAATGTACATTCAAGCATAATCACAAAGCTGGCTTCTAGTCCGAAATTACTTCGATAACATTATTACTTGAGGTCCTACAAAACCCATTCAGCAACTATTATCAAATCTAGTACGGTTCTTACACTTTACGAACGTTGACCATTGCAATTTTCGCCTTATGACTATTACATAAGCGCAATGATTGTAAGAGGATGTTTTACACTGGTTAGGGTTGGTAGATTCGGTAATATTTGTTAAATAAAACAAGTTCGATGCAATCACTCCACATTATTCGTCCATCACCCGGCTCGTGCCGACCGGCATTTACCATCGCTGAATTATGTTAATTTCGTCTCTGCACCAATAATTAAAAACCGAATATTTGTGTGACATACAAATAAGTAGTCACCAGTAACTGGACTGCATGGCATGATTAAAAACTTAATTATGTTTAAGACAGAGGACCCTTTGCGCTTAACAGTAAGACATACACTCGAGGTCCATAGGAAAGTCTTAATAAACCGACGACAAGCTTCTATAATAAAATGCAAGATGCCATATAAAAAAAAATTCCGAACAAATAATCAACACAAGTAGGTATTTGATTTTGCCTTCGACTTTAGCAACCCTCACAGCTTTGCTACTAATTGTACATCTAGAACAAAGCTCTGAGCCACTAGTTTTTTCTTCTAATTCATTAGCACGCTCAAACGACAAAGATTAACGACATTGCTGTACAATGCAGGGGAAGCGAATTAAACAATTCCAATTTATCTGGCTCGAATACCAGCTCGTTGGGTGAGGTAGCAAAATAGCTAATTGTTCAACTTTCCTAATTAAAATAAAGTTGGAAGCTGGATATCTTTCAGCGTTCGATATTGTGCATTGGTAATTAAAAGCTGTGAAGCTATTGCTGCCGTATTGTTTTCCGATCTAGTTTTTTTAATTGTTCTAGGTACTCTGCTGTTTGACTCTATTTTAGGAATGAAGACAGCGCCAAGAAAGTTCCTTTGCAAAGGTATGTTAGCATTTTTTTTAGTAAGCAAAACGCCGCCGACGCCGCCTCGTTGGTCTAGTAGTTGCGAGCGCGAATGCTGAGCATTAGTTACTGGGTTCAATTCATGTGTCGGTCAAATGCTATTGGGTTTATCAATCAGGGTTGTCTCAGTAGTAGCCACGGTAGCCAGCCTAAATTTTTGCCATTATCGTATACACGTCATGTCTCTGCGACATACAAATAATTTTCTATTACTTTTTTTTTTGGTATCAACCATCATTAGAAACAGCATCATTAACATCGGTAATTCTAAAAACAACGTAATTTTGTGACAAATTCACAACGCCGATACATGCAACGATATAATTATCGCAACAATCAGTCTTTCGTCGAGGGCAAAATAAGCACCCATTGCTTGCATGCATTTCTCGAAACGCGACCGTTTGACAAACGTATTCGATTTCACGATGCTACTATGACATACATAGCCACCAGTTCCATAGAAACCCCTTTGTCACCATTTACGATACACCATCAAGAATAAGGAATGGGTTATTTAAAGGCCACCACAACACCAACCACCCATCCACATCATAACCCTTATTACGACACTCGTGGGGAAAAGTGGGGTGTTCTATTTATATCCACATGTCCTAAGGTTTATACCCCGATTCCCCCATAAACACGAGGCCAACAGTTATTAGAATTAACGTAGGTGCGATGTAATATAAAGGTTGTAACACAATTCCATTATCCACGGGGGAAAACTATGTTTAAACAAAGTTGTTGGGCAAACTATTATGGAAGTTTTACAGCCACGCTTATTAATGGAGTTCGAAAGTTCTAAATAACAGGTAAGCAATGATATGATCATTATGTTCGCCTGCTTTGCCGTAATAAACTGTTGAAATTGCATGCGAAATGGTTAAGTGTTTTTTTTTCCTGTTCTGAAATGAAATATGGTCAAAGAAAGTGGATGTAAAAGAAAAACAAACTATGAATGGTGTTGAATTTAAAATATTTATTTAAAATAGGCTAGTATCCCCTTCCTAGTTTGTATATTTGGCCGATATGACCACATTAATATTAACTACGCGACGACTCATCCGAACTTGCGGATGAGTCGTCGCCTTAAAATTCTGAAAGGGTGACGTTTCATCCGCGGATGAAATATTTAAGCTGTTGTAACAACAAGACACTGAAGCTACAGTCCCAGTCACAAGGCATAAAAGTTTGAAAGTTAGTTGCTATGGAAAAGAACGGCCAAGAAAAAATCTATGAGCTCCATGTCAAGCTGATAGTATAATGTATAACTTTTCTCTATCCTATTAGGTAATGGGTATATTAATTAATCTACAAAATACCTATTACGTGCTATGATCCTTACATCCAACTACACTGCACCTCATCTCTACTTATGTATTAAATTAACACTGGAACATTCAAACATTGTTAAAAAACAGACATTTTTATAAGAGTAACCACGCAGTTTTCAGCCACGTTCTTTTCTATAGCAAACGGCCAAAACGAATCACTCACCTAGCTTCTGATGTTTTACAAGGGCCCATGTATGTTTTTAACAAGCACAAAAAAAAACTTACATTTACACCTTAACCCTGAACTTTTTCCATTGACCTTATTATTATTATTGACCAATCAAATCCTTTGTGGCATGTATCCTAAGCCATCTTCTTTTGAAATGCTGTTATAAAACAAAACACTTTATTCTTTTAGTATAATTGTCTCTCAGACATCTTGCCGGAATTATATAATTATCCTCACAACACATCTGCGATCGTTGACAATAGGGATCGGACTGGGTCAAAATAATATGATTCTGTTTAGTCAGTAAGTTAGATTATCGAAAAATATTGAATACGTGTTTTTTGTTTTATCAAATCAATAAAAAATGACGAAGATAAAACGCGTCAAAGATCTTGGAGTGGGGCTTGAAACGTCACTTGTGTCGTCAAAATGTACTATCATAATAATATGACGTCACACGAGTTTTCGAAGCACTGTATCGTCTTCATTTTAAGTTTACGTGAAAAAAGAAAAAATACGTGTCCAATAATTTTTGGAAATCTATCTGACGGACTAATTAGTTTTTTTTTGTCCGATCCCCTATTGCATGTGCAGTTGAGATCACCCAATAACACAAATTGTCCCCTAACACATAAATTCACCAATTTATGCGAGACACATACAAACTTAATCACATTCCATATCGTACGCACTATTCAAACGATAACCCAATTGATAAGCATATAAAAGTTTTTTTACACACATTTTTATGTCAAACCAAATCCGATCTGATATTTTATGTATTTTTGTATCTGCAATCCCATTTTCCAGCTCCATAAATGTATATACAGCTGTTTTGGCAAACTTTTAGTAAACTAGTTTGTATGAAAATGTTACTGAAATTGTTTTGAATTTTTAAACGTCATTAAAAAGCTCCGGTACCCGTTCACAAACGTTGAGCGGACTTATTAATAATTGAACGTGTGTACTTGACGAATGTATCGCGTCCGTCCTGTTTCACAGGTCATCATGGTATATTGATATTAGGTATACACTGATATGCCTACATTGTTGATTATGTAGCATGGTCGATTCTACATACAGGTATGTAGAAACGCGCTGCGCGATCAAAATGTGTAGGTCTGTATATCCTGGCAAGTGGGGTTAAAAAGCATTTTGTAACAGGCTGGTTTCTGGTTTAGCTCTAGTGTTTTAATTGGAACGAGAGTAACTTGATCGCTCTATCTAAATGATTGACTACATCGTTGAATTGAATCCTGTAGATGTAGGTAGTGTATACTCATGTTTCTACAAATAAAAATATCTTAGCACGCGTGCCATTACGTAAATTTTGGATGAAAACTTTTTATTTATTCATTACAAGTTGTCACTCTCTCGAGACGAAATAGTACTAAGAAGAAAATCATGATAGCCTCCATCTATACTAAAACAGATACTCAACATCACCAGTTTTCAAATAATCAATACATGTTTAGGGTTAGCTGACGTGTGCTGCATATGTAAGCATTAATTTGGCTCAAGATCAGGGATGTTATGAAGCTCCCTAACCGTAACCGATAGTATCGGTTATCCGAAAACAACAAAAAACCGTAACCGTATCTCAAAATGATCAAAAAGTTTCGTGTAAAGGTGGAGTCTAAATTATTATTCATTATTTTTATTACTAAATATTTTTTTAGAGGTGTTGCCAAGTAATTGGCGGGATTTTAGGTTTTTTTCATTTAGGTTTTTATTTTTATTTTAGATATAAGGATAAATATTTTTGAGTGTTGGTATCACTGGGTTGACCCGGTCGAGTAATCACTTGTTAGATTATGTTGTCAGAGATGAGGTCCGAAACCAGCGGTTAATCCGAGATAATTTCATATCTGTAACCGTGACCGGAATAAAATTATACCAAAATCCATATCCAGAACCGAAATTTTATACCCGTAACATCCCTGCTCAAGATGATAGAAACAGTGTGTTGACATCTACTCAAACGTGTGCAAGCTGTTACTCGGTTTTATGAGATCGTAACTCTGGACATTAGTGTCAATTACTCCGGACTAATCCTTTTGGTTAGTTTAGGTGTAGTTTAAATGTTAAAGGAACCTTAGAATGGGGGCGTTGTAATTAGGGTGATTAGGTTTTGGTTTGAGTGCAGAGTGTGTTGTAAACTTTGATTGTAAAAGTGAGCGTTCGTTCCTTTCTATCATGCTGAAACTTCAAAAAGTAATGTAGTATTGCCCCACACACGATGGGATACTTAATATCGAGTTCTGCCTGCCATGTTTCGTGCACATTACAGGAGTAACTGAATGTGCCAAAATTGTCATCAAGGACTGACTCATTTTAAATTGTCATCGACACGCTAAGAAAAAGACTGCTTCAAATCATTATAAAAAACGCACGTGATAAGTATGATCTGTGTTGTAGCAAATCTAATTAGAATTTCGCCAGTAAAAAAACATCAATAAAAATATATGGTTAAATGTAGTAAAAACTCGAACGAAGTCCTATGACCTGCATGAAGGACATAAGGCGTTGCAGGCACATGACTAAGAATAATAAAGTGAAAGACCACCACAGACTATCTGGTTGTCAATCTTCAAATAATCCGCTTACAGGATATAAACTGAACCTTAACAGGCATTAAATATGGAGATCCTTCGACTGCAAGGTGGCTTTAATTACAATAGATTATCTAACCGTTAGCCTTTTATTGCTTCGACCTATGTCTTTACGAATTAACACCAATTGAAGTGTCAAATGCTTTTAACCGAGCAATTTGTGGAATTGCCGCGAAGACTGGTCCAGACACGACCGACTGGCTTAAAATACCGATGTGGAGTGTAATGTTCTTTTTATAGGACAGTTATTGGAAGGAAAATTAGTGCTACCTGTTCTTGTGTAGACTTATAATGGTTTTACCTGATTGAAATAGAATAGATAATGAGATTAGGAAATATTAAGTAACATCACCATTTATATCAAAATCACTTATGATTGTTCAAGGTTAAGAATTTACAAGGTCAAGCATTAACGGGGAAGACGGTGGTCAGTTAGGCGCTGTTGGTCCATGTAAAATATGGGTATCCGGCGTAAAAGTGCTAACTTACTAATTTTGTGAAACTGGCAAAACAAATTAGGAATGTCGAGGGTGACTTGTCTTCTTCATATCGTGTGGGTAGCAAGTTCGACCTCACACACCCTTGTGTCGGAGATTTTAAAGGCTTGAGGCCTTCTGACATGGTTTGACGACCGCCATTTGGCGGCCGGACCCTCAGCTTATACTCGTACGTGCCTTCCGAAGCACGGAATCTTCTTTTTATCAGACAATCAGGTGATTCCAGCCTGCAATACCCTAGCCACATTGGGATCAACTTTACAAATTACTTATGCTTGCTGGGGGAATCAAACTAAAAAACCACTGTGTCACAAGACAAACGCCTAAACCACTCAACCACGGAGTCAGTTCGCAGACTTGTAAACATGACCGATGACTAATGAATAATCGTAATATGCAAGCGCATTGTTGATGTTTATATTATATGTGGATTGAATTGATTTCATATGCTAATGTTTGCAGATTTATTTAGGTAGAACTATTATTATATTATAATATACCTATGCTTAGGTATTAAATATTTTACGGGAAGATACTGCGCATTCGCATTTGGTTATAAAAAAATTGTACCTGCAGCGGCACCTAACTGCAAAGTCGGTTTAGACTCTTCCATGTGGACCAAGGCAGGTGGCTTGAAGCTTTTCTGCAGCGACAGCTTATTCCAAGCTTCACCAACCCTGTTTTTGCCGATTGGTGTGTTAATGACTCTTTAGCCTGCACCGCGGCGTCTCCGCTTTCTAAAGAGGGTACGTTTGCCTGTATCTCTAAACCAGTTCACTATTGGACTTCACCGTCTTAAGTGGCACGTCAATATCCTCCGTCTTATCCATCCATTACCAGGTTGTATTTACACCACAGCCAAACTTCAGAATCACATCGAAACCAGAATTTAAACCTCTTAAACATTCGAAACTAGATTAGTTCAATAGCTATAGAAATTGGGTAAAGTTACAGTCACAAGTTGTAAAGGTAAGTTTGTGAACAAGCATTGAAACTAGCTTTGTAAGTTGTGACTTAACTTTACTTGAAAGTAACTTTTGACATCGCAACGAATTGCCGCATTTTAACACACTTTACCCATAATATGTGGCTTGAAATAGTTTAACTTTTATGTTTGTAATTTTTGGATGTATTATGGATAAAATAGTTTATGCTGAATTATTTTTAAATTTGAGACTGCGAGGATCTCAAAATAATAGTAGAAAAGAGAATACACGTTAAAAGTCGTGCCTGCTTTAATTAGCAGTATTAGTGCACTGTAATTGCAACTTTTGGCGTTCAGCCGAGCTATCAAAATACTTTTATTTAGGCATACAATAGAGAAAATTGGAACTAGAATAAAGTATTGTATTTTTACAATATTCTAATATTAGTATTAGAATTGTAAAAAAAAATCTTTACGTAATTTGAAGCGCCTATTGAATTAATTGACGTTTTTATTTATTTAAACTCTATGCACAAAAGTGGTGCATTGCCCATAGGCAGACTTAATGCCACAAAGCCTTCTAGTCAACCTATGAGTTAAATAGGACAACATTGTGATAGGGTAGAATAGAATAGAATAGAATATGTATTTATTCGTTAATGGACAGCAGCAACACAAAAGAAAAATCACATCACATCATGATCATTCTCTAACCGATATCCTGCCATCATGTCTTCTTCAAAAACGTATTAAAATTATTAAGTACTTCTTGTTTTCAAAAATTATATTCAAGTACTTAGTTATGCACACAGAAACAAATTAAATAGAATGTTGATAGCATATATGTATAATAAGTAGATCTTAGAATTTCTATTAATTACATGAATAGATTTCTCCATCTATTATTAAGTTTAAGTTTCAAACAAAGCCACGACTAAAGATCCAGGTTTTAATCCCACCTGCTCCTGAACGTTCACTACAAAGAACAGAAGATTATCTAGTTAACAGCAGAACGCACTCCTGGCTTATTACACAGGCTCAGAACCTAGATACAGCACTTCGCTTTAATAAATTCAATTTCCGTTACACGTAGCCACACAGCTCTATTTCATTGTGGATTAAGCTAAACAACTACTGAATGGAGTTGCGACTTAACCCTGAAACCTTCACGGAACTCTAGATATTACCCTCTTGAAAATAAAGAGGATAGTCCCGTGGATGATTTTGATAGGTTTAACATCCTGTGTGGTCGACTGTGAAAGTAAATTCCGACAAATTTAGGGAATGCGTATTGCGTATAATGAATCTGTGAGATCGTCTTGATAACAATATGCATGAATATTTGGGTTTGCAAAACCGTTCTATTTTGCAGCGAGTGCGTCTGACAATATGAGAGTATGCAGACTTGCTTCAAGTGAATAAAATGTAATTAATTTTATTTAAATTACGTTTAATTTGAACAAAGAGGTTGCTGCTTGCATTTAAATTGTTTGTAACTGTGCAGGATTTAATTATAGCTTCTTATTATTTTATAAAAGAAACTTTTTATGTCTGCTAAAAGCTTGTCGTCACAGCAACAAGCTTGTACTGGCTTGTACATTACAGCCATATAAAACCACAGCGTATTCAAGTATTCAATTGCCTTAAAAACAAACAAAAAAAAAACGTGTGGCACTCGGAGACTGCCGCGGTAAATCTATTGCATAGCATTTTTTATCAACTTATGCAATAATAGGTATAAATAATTAGGTATTAATAGTGTAATTACACACCAAAATAATTATTCATTCAAAAAATTTGAACAAAAATAACGATATTAAGAGTTTGATCTTCGAATTTCGCGCGATGTACATTAAATAAATCAAAACTAACCTTCATAGACTAAGCTAGTAAGAAACTCTATGACAGAAAAATTAAAAGAAAAAATAATGACAGCCTGACGTAAGTGTCTTAACTAGTGGTGTGCAATTCTGCTATAAATCATTATCATGTTAAATAGACTATTGAATATATTTTTATAACATGTTATTTTATACGTTATCATAATAACGAATTGTAACAAAACGCGGCAGTAATCTGAACGCGGAGACGTTATCGTTTTATTCGGCAACAACACGCTAAACGTGCGCAATGATTATTGATGCGCAGTTAATGTTATATTCTAGTGGACTGTAGAGGTATACGAACGATTATAATAATATCGTTATTATTAATATTAAAAACGAATATAAATGTATTATAATTATGGTTTTAAATTATCAATGAACTTTCCTTCATTCTGCGCAGTTTTAGGACTAATAAAATATTATTAAATGTTATGATTAAGTAAAGTTGCATCAGTGTATTTTTTTTCGTGTTATGTGAATCTCACTTACAAATCACGGGGGTGGCAGAGGGGGGTCAAAATGTTGGTCCTTTTTTTTGCCTAGGACGCTCCGTTTTCGAGATATTTCAATTTCATTTTTTTTTTTAACAGAAACTTTGAACGCCCATAACTCGGAAACGGTGCATCGTAGGACCGCCGCCACCGCTTGCTACGTTATTCGTTGAGCGTGTTGTTGAGTTAGACATTATAATGATAACACGTAGGCAGCGTCGGTATAACAAACGTTATTCGTTATGAATCAATAACATGTTATGTTTTGGTGTTATTCGTTATATTAACCACCACTAGTCATAACATTGAAAAATATGAAGATTATTTATTTTATTTTAGATATTTTATAAGAAAACGAATCGTTTTAGACCGATTCGCAGAATAGTAATGCAAAAACCAATAAAACTTATGATAGATGCGTACTAATAATAAAATGAATGTTTATAGAGTACTCACTCCTCACTAATTTTCTTTCACTATTTTTTCGTGACTTTCTTCATTAATAAATGCACTTTGTTTATTCATATTTAAAACACTTTGTACAAAAATTATACGAGTAAGAATATTTTAGAAGGAGAAAGCAGAGAGACAAACAATTATTTAATTTGACAACCTCAGTTGACAACCTTGTTATTTTCCGTAACCATAGCAACCATGTTGAATCTTGAACTGAATATTTTTGTTAGAAAATCTCTGGATTCGCTCTCCACGCTCAACTCAACAAGGCCCGCGATAGAATCTATGCAATAGATTAAAAATATAACCGAATTTAAACATCCTCCTTTTTTTGAAGTCGGTTTTAAAGCTATGTGAGAAAGATGTCTACGATGTGGTATGGCCCTTCATCATAATCTGCATACATTTAAGTTTTCTCCGAATACAGTTAACCGGCTCAATACTCAAAGGTAGGAAAAATAGAACGTTAATTTGATTCCCAAAATTTCGCTTTCAACTAAAAAAGCGGATTCAAAGAATATCATTATGCACAAAAGGCTTGATCTTATTTTTAGCATGAATTTAGTTTAAATAATAATTATATGATATTTTTAGAAAATAAGTAAAAATTATGTACAACATCTGACCTAACGTTAAAAAAGCCGTTGTATTTTTAAATATAACATTCGAAAGTTTCAAGAACATTGGCCAGTATTTTTATGTTTTTTTTTTCAATAAAACGGAAAAATACGATTTAAACCACAATATTTTTTCCAGAAAAATACAAATTGTAACTTTCGGCATTTTCAACACTAATTTGACCTATCAAATAATAACTTCCCATATATCTTCTGAATCCACGAGTACCCCCATATTTTTTTCGGCAACATATCTCAGTACACTCGCGTCCATAAATTGTAAGCAGCATGCCAGGTTTAAACGCCGGTTCCAAGGCAGGCGAAACCACGGGCCGGGTGATGTATGGATTGATCTTGTGTAGTGGAGTGAGAGTCTATGGTACGTGCTTTGCGGTGGCTAAGTAATTATTAAGTCAAGCAACTAGCAGCGGGCCATAGGGCAGGGAAATGCAGTGGAAACATATTTTTTATGTTAAAAAAAAAAGTTCATCTGCATAGCTTTGCCCCAATGGGTTTCAATCTGAGGTACTGGATGCAGTTGAATACCAGTATTTTAGATAGAGTGACTGCCTATCTGACCACTTTAACCAAGTTCAGTAATAACTTGGTTAAGGTGGTCAGATAGGCAACACGAAACCACTTTGTAAGACTGATGGTCAATTTTCAGGTCAGTGACTGGAACGAATGTCAAAGATCTACAAAATTGACAATTGGGGTCAACAGCTTAACGTGCTTTCCGAGGTATGGAGCAAACTCGGTATGTAATGATAGCCACCCATCCACAGACTGACCTAAGCAAGCGTGGGTTAACCTTGAAGATCGACCCGTGTGGTTGTTAATACTAAGCCACGAGCTCCTCTGTAATTTTTGTTGTTAATAAATATTAAAGATAGTAAATACGTAGCTTGTGCATTTTTGCGAGTGTTTTAGCCCAATTACACATAGTCGTTCGCCCGAATTCAATTGCCTGTAGAATTCTCACCAAGTCTAAATGAATGCGGCCGAATGCTCTCGTCATCGGACAAACTCGTCTGACTTCATCTTTTGTTTTTTCGCATTTCCAAGCTTTGTATTCCATTGCGATGAAAAGTGTATTAAAAAAATCGGGTGTCCGACTTCGAGTCAAATCATTTGAATACGTCATGAATATTGTCAAACGATTAAATGTTACGTATAGATTTAATGTTATAGATGTTATTATTAACCAAATCATACACAATTTAACTAATAGGTTTTATGGAATAGTAAATCACACGTCATAGTAACAAAACCAGCTTAAACTGGCCTTTAAGTTCTATTGAAACTCCATATTACGTTTGGTAAATCGTGCTAACTTTGATCTGACTGACTGAGCGTCCTCATCTGAAGGTCAAATACTGTGTCCATCGTATTTCGCCAATGCTTATTTTAGGCCGGCCATACACGGGCAGCTCGAGCAGTTAACCAGTGATCAACATACATGGACCGCTCTTGCAGTCAGAATCAACAGCTTGAAGCTGCCAGTGATAACTACTCGAGCAGTTGGTTCAACAGCTCGAACGGTGGGCAATTTCAATTTCAAAACAAACAAACGAAGCGTGCGGCCGGGAAGCGTGCGCGACGTGGAATGAAGAGCGCGGGCGGAGGTAACTGCGCGAGAGCAGTCGACAGCTCGAGCAGTCAGTGTATGGCTGGCGACTGCTTGACCGCACGATGAAAATTCACCGTGGTGTCGACCGCCCGAATCAGTTGCAACTGCTCGAGCGGTTCGTGTATGTGCGTCCATCGAACTCTGCGGTTCTCTGTGCAGTCGCAGCTTGAAGCTGTCGCCCCTGAATGCTTCAAGCGGTCCATGTATTGCCGGCCTTACTGTCCTATTTTCGTTTATGAAGAAAATTGGTATATGCCTATGACCAGTGATTCACATTGGCCATGGATCGGCTAAACAGGACATGAATGAAAGGAAAACAATGCCTTTACCCAGCCTGTGGTATGTCACAGGCTACCAGTAACAAAACTTATTACACTTACAAACCTTACTAAATATACGTTACGTTAACTTAAAAGCTTTTCACATTAAGTTATGATAATAATAATGATTTTAGAGTTAATATACATTAAGGATTAACTCGCGTTACAAGATACATAATATGCGAGAGAGCTCCAACAAAATCCTACTGCTTATTTCTACTCTGTGTACCCAAGGTTAGCGCACACCAAATTATTCACAAGGAAAGTCCAATTTATTATTTACGTTGGACAGGTTTATCCGTAAATAACTTTCGATTGAGAATCAAGTTTGCAATTTAGTATACAGTAGGTACTAAAACACAACTCAAAATGTTAGAAAATTAGCACATTGTGGATTGTCGACGCTCAAGGACTTTTAGTCTTTGTTTTGTACAGGAAATTAATTTTGTTCAAACCATATAAGTAATGAAGAGAGGTTTTTATAATTGATTAAGAATATACGGAAATTGGGTGATTGGATAGAGCGTTATTTAAATGAGAGATTCACTGTTACATTTTTCAGTGAACAATTTTAGTTTAATTTAATTTATGATGAGGCTTCATGGGTGGCCTCCACACCGGGGCGAGCGGAGAGGTCTGTCAGACTCTAACTGACTAAAAACCACCCCAATGGTCCCTTCCCACACTTGCACCGGGGATCATGGAAACTAGTGCATCTTTTCAGCAACAACAAATCCTAAATCCTATCCTACTAATATTATAAACGAGAAAAATTGTAAATTTGAATGGATGGATGGATGTTTTTTGCTCTTTCACGCAAAAACTACTGAACGGATTTGGATAACATTTAGAACACAGATAGTTTATAACCTGAATAAACACATAGGATAGTTTTTATCCCGATTTTACCTTTCCGTGGGATCATTTTAGTTGTAGCGGGCGAAGCCACAGGCAACAGCTAGTAGGTACATAAATCGGACTTGAACGTTAGCAAAACAAATAAATTAAACGCAAACGTATGCCAAAACAAAGCAAACAATGAATCCACATATACAGAACCAACAAATCAGAATCCAACAACAATGTTATCTTAAAAAAAAACAAAACTCAGTCAGAATCATCTCAAAATCCCGGGCGATGTATGCAAATTAGTTCGGCAACTTCTGCCGGCTCCCGCGGGCCTGACCGGTCCACTGAATTCATCCGTGCTTTATTTAAACGTGCCTCGTCAAGCTGAGTTTCAAACGGCTGAAGTTTCACCACTCAAATATCAACTTTACCTCACCTGGTCTAAAGTTAAGAATCGATTACGTAGTTTACCATATTTGTGGCAATAAAATAGGACCTTTAAGGAATCCAGATTTAAAGCCTATTCTAGAATGGTTTTGTAGTTCGTCGTAGTATCATCTGGCAGGTGATTTTGACCTTTTTGTTAATGGATTTTACCCTTTGTGAAGAAATACGACAAACGTGCGGCATGGTAAACTATGGTTCCAAAGGTTCAGAGAGAAGGTACTCGTAGTACTATCATCAACATCGTCATTTTAGCTCCAAATGCGAATGAACTAATCTTGAGTCTATCTTATCTTATATCTTTTGCAAGTAACTCTGTGTTTTTACCGATTGTCGATTAAACGGTTTGCATTGTAATGAAATAGATTATATCCTAAGAAAGAACTAGGCTATCTTTTTGTTTTCCCACACACACATCAAACTTTCCACGTGAACTAATCAAATGATCAAAAATGACATAGTTTCCTATCAATTCACACATACATAACATAATAAACAAATACACTTAACACTTCCATAAATATAGAACATGCACATTACACACAAACACGCCCCAGAGGCAAACGGACCAGGTAATCGGCGTGTGGAACTACTGCCACCGTATGTGGGGCTGGCTGTTGTTTCATCAAAGAATTGGCCGATCGATGTAAGTATTTAGTATAGTGGTGCGAACAGCGGCACTCATTGATATTTACAGGTTTGCATTGTTTTTTGACATACTTTTAAGTGTTCCGTAGTCAACTAGGAACCCTTATAGTTTCGCCATGCCTGTCTGTCGGTCCGTCCGTCCGTCTGTCCGTCCTCGCTTAATCTCTGTGACCGTTAACACTAGAAAGCTGTTTGGTACCAATATGTGTATCAATCACGCCGACAAAGTGGTAAAATAAATATTGGAAAAAAATGTTTTATTAAGGTGCCCCCCTTAAGTAAAGTGGCAAGTGTATTTTTTTTTTATTTCAACCCTAACGTGTGATATATTGTTGGAAAGGTATTTAAAAATAAATAGGGGTTTACTGAAATAATTTTTTGATAATATCAATAATTTCGGAAATAATCGTTCCAAAAGTAAGTGACGGACGGGAAACTACGGAACCCTACACTGAGCGTGGCCCGACACGCTCTTGGCCGGTTTTTTAACATTCTTACCATCGGACTGCCAAGTCATTGATCTAAAGTTTGAACCCGAAACCTCTGATTTTTTGGAATTCTGTGCGTATCGTATAATTTCTTGCGTCGGTGATGGAAAACATCATCATCATCATCATTTCAGCCGAAAGACGTCCACTGCTGGACATAGGCCTCCCCTAAGTGTTGCCTGCCACATTGACCGGTCCCGTGCGTCTCGCATCCAGCGGATCCCTGCAACCTTCACCAGGTCATCGGTCCACCTAGTGGGAGGCCTTCCAACGCAACGTCTTTCGGTTCGCGGTCGCCACTTCAGAACCGTCCGGCTCCATCGGCCATCCGTCTTGCGAGCAATGTGCCCTGCCCACTGACACTTAAGCTTGGCAATTCCTGTCGTCATTTCTGATTTGATCACGCTAGGAAACTCCGAGCATAGCCCTTTCCATTGCTCTTTGGGTGACCTTAAGCCTTCTGATGAGGCCCATTGTGAGCGACCACGTTTCGGTCCCGTATGTAATCACTGGCAACATCGATGGAAAAAATCGTGAGAAAATAAATCAAAATATTTGCCGACGACATGTAAAACCAAGTCAGAGGCCTATGCGCGATATAAAAACTGCCACTAACCATACGATACATAATTAATATAGAAAACAGCATTAATCACGCATGGTGTGACTAATTTTTCACACCTAAAACTAAACAGTAATACAATCACGTTACTAAATCGAGAACTATGACTTTTATACATTACCTACACCCCAAAACTAAAACAGAAAATCAAAATCCTCTAAATTTTTAAACCCTCAGATAATCCGATTTTGATCTCCTTTATAGCCAGCTAAGGGTAAAATAAAGTCAGCACAATGCGTCAAAGGGTACAAAAGCAATTGTTTTGCGACAATAAATAGGTTACCTAATTATCGCATAATGAGAATTTGGCCCAGATCTCAGTCTGAGCCGATAAAGACTGAATGTCAAGGAGATTAGGATTTACTTTTAGATTGCGCCTTAATGAAAGTAATTTTAGATAATGTGTCCCTATTAAGGGTATTTTATTGTGAATAAGTTTTGTTTTCGTTGATAGAATTCTGGCGCTGCGTGGAGTTTATTTTCAATTCTGAAAAGATAAGGGGATTTCTTTTTGAATTCGAAATATTAAAGGTTTAATAAAACTGGTCGTTTGCTAGGGCTACGATACTCTCAAACTACATAGTACGGCCCATTCCAGTGAAGAATTCCAATTCATCATCATCATCTGCGTAGCCTTTTTTCAGCTATATTGTGGACAGTTTCGTCGTCAGCTTTCCTAATTTGAACATGCCAGTTACTAGGTTATTTAATATCCCTAGACTAGTTAAATTAGTCGATCTTAGACTAAATGGTTTTCTCGAGTAAACATGTCAGCAACAATTCCAACTGATAATAATAGTCACAATCAAAAAATCTTATCAATAATAAATAAATTGCTCATTTTTCGTAAAGACATTGAACGACTTACAAAATGACAACCCGCCTTACACTCCTATATAAAAGTGAGTAGAGTATGTTTTTCTACGTAAAAGCCGGTCTCCTCTCGTGTGCAGAAAGCTGTGCAAACATCATACTCAAACAAAACATTCTGTACATACTGAGAATTCCCACATGGCGGTAAAGTAGCAAACTGTGACGTGTACTCCAATTGCGGGTGATTTATGCCCTGTTACCTCCTTCTATAGTGTTGGGAGTTAGAAGTAATTTAAATTCTACGGGAATTTTGTTCGTATTAAGAGATTGCTATTGTGATCGGAGAGAGCCTTTTTTATGGCGGGTGAGAAATTATAGAATAAACCCTCTGTCTCCTCGCGATCTGGGAAGAGTGGTAGGGGTAGGGAGTGTCGGACTTCTACTGACTAAAAACCACCTATGTTCCTTCTTAGCCTGTTATGTCGAGGCCGCGGTTTCTCTTGCGCGTGGAACATGAACGCGCCGTCGACACGGCCTGTCGTCGTCATAAGACGGACGGACGGCGAGCTAGCCCATTACTCGCCGTCCACAGGTCCGCGAATGGAGAGAGCCTGAATGACGAACATAGTACTAAGTGTGTGTCCGGTGGAAGCCTAGTAGTTAACCTGGAATCACACTGTTGCGTCATGCGTGTCATCATCATCATAGGTCTGTCGGAAAATAATTTGTATGATTCTGTTTCATATTTCCCCTCCAGAGGTCCTAGCACGAAGTTAACATAACATATTAGAAGAATTTCTAATTTTGAAATGTATCTGCCCCACAGCCTGCACCTCGATTGATTTTTTTCTGATAATTAGTATAACCATAGATATTATTGATATTTTATTTATTATGGTTCGATTCGCGGGTCGGGCTATTCGGCTTTAAATCAGGAATTTCTCAGTAACAGCCACGAAGTCTGGGGTTGTGCCCATTTGCAGTCAATAGGCTCGCCCCCTCTTACATGTGGCTTAAAAATAGCTGGCAAAATGTAGGTGTACCTACCTACTATTGTGCACCTCTGCCTAAGCCTACGAGGATTACACGCGTGATGTTATGTTATGATATTAATGAAGTCTTAAAACTAAGCAAGTTACGTTTTTGTGCCGCGTTCGTACCAGGCTCGCAGAACTGAAAGGGATTCGTTATACAATGTGAAATTATACGTTTGCATACGTACGACCGTGTGAGACCCACATAGCCTAGGTTTCCTTGTTAGAAATTGCATTGTTTGTGGTGGGAACCGCCTGCCTTCGTCCTCCTTTATTGGAATATAGAATAAAATACTCAATTTAGTGTCACTATAGACATTGTTAGTAAGTTTTCTTCAATATCTATTGGGTTTACGAAACTGGTTTTTGTTTCAGATGGCTGAATAATATTACATTTTTAAATGAATTTCAATGCTTCTAACGCAAAAAACGTGAACTCTATGTAATGAAAAAATGAAGAAGGTACATTCGGCGACATGTCAAGCTCCATCATCATCTCTTATCATCTACCTGGCCAAGGCATGTCTCACGTTATTTGGGGTCGATGCAACAATTCGTTTACTTCCGTTCAGCCTTGTTAATCACGCTATCACTTCCATACTTCTTTATCATTGGTATGATTTCAAACACTTCATCCATCTGTTCTTTGGTCTTCCTCTCCCACTCCGTCTACCAAATTTATATTCATTGCTCTTTTAGTCACTTGCGATGCGTCCCTTCTCAAAAACGTCCTTCCTTTCTTTTTCCATTTATCATCTTGCGATCGGCTTGATAAGCCCTTAACAGATTTGTTGTGGTGTTTGATAAAACTGCCCCTTAATTTCATTAGTGAACCTGAAGGAAAATAAATCCCGGCATCAAATTGAAAATTCAAGCGAACAAAACCACGAGCAATGCACTAGTATAATTTAATAATATCGCAACAGTTTACCATGGGTTCTATAAATATTATTTACTTATTAATCCATTCGATTTATTTAATTAATTTGATTCTGTGTCAGTGTTTGTACAACGTAATATTTATTTTGGATATTTTCAGTTTCAGCAGTTTTATTTGGAAATTAAATGGGCTGGTGAATTCTCCGAATTTGATTGAGGAAGCTTTTAGAACCGGAATAAATAGTAAAACGTATTTATTGTTATTGTTAATCGATATTTAAACGTTGTATTCATACAGTTGGCAGGTTTACGAATGCACAAATCAAAAACAAAGTAATTTTTTCGCTTTTCTTAAAACCTTAATAGAAAAGTTACTCAGTATTCGTAATTTATTATAATTAAAATATAGGTTCGTAGAGGTCTATAAGAGTGAAACAACAGTACCTACACACTTGTAGCGTCTTTCCAATTATGAACATTATAGTGCAGATTATCTCCAAATAAATTTATTGTGTGACAAACGAACAGACTACAAGAGGCATCGGTAGCCATATGGAAATATGAACAGCCACGGGCACCAATAATGTATCTTTTAAAAGTGATTTTTTTATTGGGCTGACATGGTCAGGTATGTATGACCAAAAGCCCCTAAATAAATAAAGATTAAAAAAAAAAAAAAAGTGATTTTCTCCTACTATGTTTTTAACGTTTGTCGAACATAGTTTTCTATAAGCCATACTAGTTATTACGAAATATAAACCGTTATCTCAAAGTAGAAACCATTGTTTCCCAAGAAAATAGCCATTGTATATTGCTAAGTGTATAAATATTTCTGCTTGTGACTGGGTATGTCGAAATTATAAAATTCCGTTATTACAATTCGGTTTATGAGCCCTAAAAACATGCCAGACAATTTAGCACTTTTTATAAAATGAGAAGCACTACGAAAAAGCTTTTTAATAATTGCTTTATTCAAAATACCAATAAAATTTTATGATTTACGAAACATCTCGCGAATAAACTCCTACGTACCTACTTGACAGTTTCAAGCCATCCTCGATTTTAAAAAGTCCAAAGAAGATGAATTCACAAAATGGAATACACTTAGAACTTTGTTCCTTACAACAAAGTTTTAGTTAATGTAACAGAGTTCCTTCTGTGAAACTGGTCCTTGGCGTTCATTTACACAGACAACCTTCTCTCATAATTTTAGAAATAAACCAATCATCTCTAAAAGACTGGCGAGAGTTTAGGCTGTACCTTCCAAAGTTAGCCTCCAGTTTATTTACTTAATATTACTAAATAAAATTGTGAAATATCGTTCTGTATTTAACTTAAATATTCATATTTTTCCGGTTGTTTGCAATAGGCTCGCCTTACTTAAGGCTGCGAAGGATAAGGCAGAGGTGTACCCATTAGTACACCTACATTTCGCTAGTAATGGTTAAGTTCCATATAAAAGAGAGCGAGCCTATTGCCATCAACCAGGCACAAATCCGAATTACGTGGCTGCAGCTACTGATAAATTCCTGATGAAAAAACGAATAACTCAAAAACTTTTTGACACTTTGCTTTGGGCATTGAACCCAGAACAGCAGTCACGCTTGCAACCACTAGACTAACGAAGCAGTTAATATTAATTTAAATATCACTCTCTATTAGGCTTAAATATTCATTAAATTTTGCAAATTGACAAATTAATGAAAATAACTAAATATTTGACGAATATCTGCAGTAATTGGATCCCAAAAACACGTTTTGTGGCATTTTTGTTACCAGCTCGCCACACAAATCCCAATCGTTATAATTTCTGTATGTCAAAATCACTGGTGACCCTCAGATAAGCCCCGAGTTAGTATATTTACAAAAAAAAAATACATCTAGATTAAATCCAAAAGATTTGCTTCCAGTTTTCACGTTGTATAGAAAATCTACTGCTCCTTACATCTAAAAGCCACAACCGAAAATGCAAAACCCAGCTACAAACATGCGTCACTTAATTTCTTCGTTCCATTTCTGGAGCACTTGAAGCGGCATCAACACTAGTTTGTCGGCGTACTCAAAGCAAACGCAAAAGGGTAATGAAAGACGGCAACCGCGCATAAATAATTACGAGTTGCAAGCTTCTCGCCTTCTGATGCCACGATAACCCGCCCTCGGTTGACTTTGGTGACCTCTGGGAGAGATTAATATAAACAGCTGAAAGATATGCTTAATTTCTGGTGTATTTTCCGGTTTACATTTATGGTTCATTTTTTTTCGAATTTTGTTTGACTTTGAGGTCGACTTATCTCGTATAAACCTATGTAATGTCTGGTTTGAGAATATTTTGTGTAACCCATGCATTTTGGTGTCAGTCACAAAGGTGATACTTGAAAGGCAAATACATGTGGCTGAGATGAAAATGCTAAGGGGGATGTGTGGTGTACAAAAATATTATTATAAGGAATGACTATAGCGTGAGAAAGAGACGTCCTGTATAGCTCCAGTTCAGTAGTTAATGTTAATCAATATCTTTTATTTCATCATCATTCTTTTCACCTTCATTACATTGCTAGTCATAAGTCTCGGGATGGAATCCAAAGAGACCTCTGATTTTTCGGATCCATGTGCGTATTTTATAAATAATAGGGGATCGGACAAAGAAAAACTAATTAGTCCGTCAGATAGATTTCCAAGAACTGTTGACCACATATTTTTTCTTTTTTCACGTAAACAAAAAAATATGACGATACAGTGCTTCGAAAACTCGTGTGACGTCATATGTTAGTACATTTTGTACCTTCAAGTGACGTTTCAAGCCCCACTCCATGATCTTTGACGCGCTTTATCTTCGTCAATCTTTATTGATTTGATAAAACAAAAAAAACGTATAAAATATTTTTCGATGATCTAACTAACGGACTAAACAGAATCATATTTTTTTTGAGTCAGTCCGATCCCCTATTGTCACTTGCTTCTGTAAAGAAAAACATTGTGCAAACAGGAAACTAGCATGCCTATAAGATATTGCTCGTGGTATGTAAAGCCACCTAACTGACTCCAGGTTAGACCCTTTTTTTTTTTTTTTTTTGTTGTGTGGAAAATCATCGAATAACCCCCCCCCCCCCCCGCTCTCGGGCAGAGCGAAGGGGAGTGTCACACTTCTACTGACTAAAAACCAAACCCATGTTCCTTCTTCGCCCTTGTGTCGGAGCCGCGTAAACCTTTCCACAAACCACAGCCCCGACGATAAAGAAAGATTACATTAGCTATGTCCATACAAACAGTTCCACACACAGTCTTACTTATAGACCACTTACTAACGAAAACACTCTCGCTACATTAAACTAGATTAGTCTCGAAATAATCAATTCATAGATCAGTTTAATCCCTTACATTAGCCATAAGGCGGTGCATGCATCATGCGACGGAATTAGATCACCCGGGTTAGCTTAGGTCAATACAATTACATGTAATTGGTCGGAGGGGCGGGTGTCATTAAGCTCATTCTTAGTCGCCAGTGTGTCATCATTAGATATTCCTGGTCAGTCTTCAGTGTGTGAATTTAAAAAGTGACCGTGTATGGGGAGCTTTGGATTTTTTTTCGTGTCGTCTTTTTCAGTGAAAGGTAAGTGTTTTTTTTTTCGTTTTGATTTGTTTGTGGATGAAAAGGTTTCTTAATATGAGTATTTCTGTTTTATTCCTGTTATTCCTGTTGTTATTAGTATATATTTTATTAGTGTTTAAATTTACACAATATCAAACGTATTATTTTGTTAATAGAATGCATAAAATAAATTAGTGTTTAGTAAATAATCCGTAACAAGGATGATAATAATTATTTGACATCAAAATACCAGTTAATGTAACTTCAAAAGACGCGTTGATGTATAAACATTGACTTTTGAGCGGAAACGTGTTAAGTAACACATCAAAATATTCACACACGTTGAAATAATTGGATGAATTCAAACCTATTTTGACATAAATCATCTGCCTTACCTTTTCACAACTATGTTGGGGTCAACTTCCAGTCTAAAGGAATTCAGCTGAATACCAGCATTTTACATGGAACGACCGCTTAACTGACCTCCACAGCCCGGTTGGTACTGGGTAATATGATACCCCTTGTTAAGACTCAGTCAGTCTTTCGGGCCACTGGCAGGCGGGACCAGTGGTTTTACGTGCTTTCCGAGACACGGTGGAAACTCGGTATATAATGCGTGGTCACCCATCCACAGATAAAACTAAACAAGCACGGCTTAACCTGATCTAGACAGAGTTATTATCTAGGCACGTCCTTCTCGACAAAAATGACCAGATAATAAGAAATATTAAATCAATACTGATGTCCAAGGAAAAAAATATATTAAACGAGAAAAATGATCATGGAGGGTCCTCAAATTAAATTACGAACTTCGTCTTTTAAAAGTACGTAAGTAAAGAAAATCCACAAAGGGATTACAAAGTACTGTCGCATCAATCAATGTAAGTAATTGCAAAAATTAAATTCCCCTAAGTAAGTAAAGTTTGGCCTATATATGCGTTTACTTTGGGACTTTCCAATCACAGGATGAAAATGTTTGTACACCTTCTTTTGCTGCTCAGGGAATAACACGACCACAACTTTGTGGGTACCCTGAAAATAGGATCTTGGGAATTACTGCAACTTTTTAAAGAAGCATTTTCTTAAGTGTGCTTTTTAACATTCTTCCATGAGAACGAAAAAGTAATTTAGTTCGTTCTGTGAAATAGAAGTTAGTTTGAAATGTTTTTAATTATTATTAATTTAACGAAGTAATTGAAATTCTTCTGTTGGAAAGTATTTTTCGATATAGAAAGTTCATACCTCAATGTACAAAATAATTTATTTGAAGTTTTTCCGATAATGTTAAATTAATTTTTCGCGCGGATACTTTTCTAACGACTGAATTTCATTTTTAATTAGGTTTATTAGTAGTTTAAAAAAAAAAAACAGTAGAGAAGTTTTGGTACATTTTTGTTAATACTCCAACTCCGATATTGCTCCAAATGGGACGAGATCTGTACCTTAACTTATTGGAGAGTAACATAAAGAAACATGGTTTACTATCTGCTATCTGTAAAAATCCCTTTAAAACGGACGACTATTCTTCGAAACGGTCCAGCCGTTTCGAAGAATTGGATTAGAATTGGATTTTGGTAACACTTTCCAGAGTTAAATATCCGTTTGTTAATATATTTTCAGTCACTCTTCCGACAGTTTGAGTGCACTACTCATATTTAATAAAACCGATTTCTAGACCTACATAATAATATAAATTGAATGAAGTATCTCTGAACATCGGTATTGGCTTTCCTGTTACTTCGAATTCCTGTATGTCAAACGAAATGTTCGATCATTGCAGCGGAATGTCGAATTTTAAATAAAAAATGTGGTTTTTTTTGTATCTGTTTGAAGTAATTAATTTTATTTTGTTTTAATGTTAAGTCGAATTACGAGATAAAATTAAATTATTTCAACTGAAGCTGGTCTGGTGATGGCCTAGAAAAACATCTATTGGTTCTTCACACAGGGCAGGACTCGCTACCGGGGTGGGAGTCGTCGTCATCTTCCTGCCCTTATCATATTCTATTAGGGAACGGCGCAACACGTTTTTCTCTTCCCTGTTAGACGCCACGGTGGCATTTAGACTTTTTTAATATCATTCCTCACACAATCCATCCATCTTTTCTTTGGCCTTCCTCTCCTTGTCCATTCATAAATATACGCATCACTTTTTTATTCACACGCGTTTTGTTCCTCCTTATTACATGACCATGCCAAGATGGATTTGTAAAATAGAAAATAAATAAAAAGAAAAATAAAATATTGAAGGGTCGAATTGACATACTCCGTCTTTTTTCATCGGTTAATGAGTACTAAAATGCCGGCATTTTGACGTATCAGCCTAAGACTTGAAACCTTAAACAGTATGAGATAGAACTAAATAATATAACAATGCCGTAACACCCGGTTCAGCGGTAGATAGTTCACCGCAAACCTAACGCCTTGAAATTCCAAACAAAACTATTAAATTGTCTAATTTGCGTTGTGTTCTGACTCCGCTAAATAATACCAAATTTGACATTTGATGTTTAATTACTTTGAGTTTTGGTTAAATAATAATCATTTTAAGTTACCAAGACACGAAACTTGAAATGGTATTGGTTTAACGTGCGTATTTGGATCACACCGGTGTTGCGGTTGAAAATAACCGCAAGCGACAGCAAAGTCGTTACAGCTCTTCAGTCTTTGATAACCACTAACCAAACTCCTGGTATGTGCTGTCTGCTGTCGCCTATTGACCGTAGCATAATCAGCCTTTAATGTTCCTACACTGATCTTATCTCAATGAGAGGGAATAGGCTACCACCACGTAGGCCCAGTCAAGTGCAGATTGGTACATGTCATTTAAGGAAAACATCGTGAAGAAACCGGCTTACTTATAAGTAAGCCGGTTTCTTCACGATCGAAGACCGTTTTAAGAGCAGTGGTAATGAAATAAATTACATAAATTAATGCGCCTGCCTGGTCTGCTCTCTACAATCAGGAAGGCGGCTTATAGCATCAGGCGACAATATCATCATCTACGGAAGCAGACCAGTAACTGTAGTGTCGCTGCGGTCTACCATTGGGGTCTGGCGACTTGCCATTAGACGATTCGGTACGCCGTCACCTTCGGAATATCAAAACACCATATAACAAAAAAAAAATATACTGGTTGTGTCAGGGCTCCAGAAAGTGACTTCTTCGTATGGACGTGGCCAGTTCAGTCCCACTTCAGCTTAGCAGGATGTGTGATCAGCATCAAAAAAAGTAATTTTACAAAAAAAAGTCAAAACTCCAACTATTCAAAACGCACACACCACTCATAGAATTTTATTGCTAGACACTAACATTTTAATATTCTTTGAAAGTTTCCTCAGCTCAGCAATTAGACAATTCGTATTATTAAAATTTCAGTAGCAACTCAAGTCGGCGGCAAGCGGTATACATCTCAAGCTAACTTTCTTAAGGATAGGAGGTAATGTATGTAAATTAGTATAACTTTATTCCCTTGGAGATATTAGAGCGACTTTGACCGTTTGATAAGTGGGGAGTGAGAACAAGTTTTCATTGGGTTAGGTCTTCAAAGAATATGCAGATGGCCGTAATATGATTAGGTTTACGTTTTAAAATTTCGTCTTAACAAAGGAGCTGAGAAAGTTTTCGATGAAGGACGGATACAGTTTTATAATTGAGTTCGGGCTTTGTGGTGAGGAATGAATATTTTGGACTCGATGTTCCGTGTTTGAGACGAGAGGCTCGTGTATATGCGGCGCGTTCGTGTTCCACGCGCGCCTCAAAGAGATGTCAGCAAGGAGGGGCCCGCAAGGGCCGACGCCCGTCGGGGCCGCGGATTTTTGTACTAGATTACGTGGTCTCGGCGCAAGGGCGGGGAAGGAACATGGGTTCGGTTTTTAGTCAGTAGAAGTCTGACACTCCCCTTCGCTCTGCCCAAGAGCGAGAGGGGTCGTTCGATGATTTTCCACCCACCAAAAAAAAAAAAAAAAGGCTCGTGTATATATTTAAGACTGTTAGTCTAGGCAACAAGTGCCTTTTTGATGAACTTTTTTCAGCAGTCTCCGAAAATTATGATTGAGGTGTCATTCGATTCGGAATGGCATCCCGATGATTTTTGAAAAAAATGAAGTTCCGCTTGCAAAAATTGCAAAAGTTATTAACAATTAACTAAAAAATTTAAAATGGTTTTAGTTTTTTGCAAATATCTCAAAACCTAATTATAATTTTTCAAATTTGAAATAAGATTCAAAAAGGGGAGGAAATTACCTAAAGAATGTTCTAACTTTCGGAATTGTAGGACCAATATTAATAACTTTCCGATCGGGTTGAAAATACGCCCGAAAACTGGTACTCCGTCTTGCGCAAGCTACGCTCCATTCGGACCTTTAATGAATAAATGTTATTTAAACTTATTAAATATGAAAATTAAAAATTGAAAAAATTCAGGCGCCTGCAGGATAGATCAATACACAATAATCTGTGATCTAAAAATTTTTATCGCGAATTTTCAATAAGTTATCCATTAATTAATTAACAATTTTTTGTAGCACGAACACTGACATTGCAAATGCGATAATTATAACACTATTCATCTGAGATTTTTTTCCTTTCGTGGAGCTATTTTTCAAAGGTCTTAGAATAGGCTCTCGTTGGAAAAATTAAAAAAATGTTGATTTTCGTTTTTTTATTAACAATTTACTGAAATGAAAAATTTCAAACCTTCATTAGACATTAAAAAAATCTTTTTTTTTATTATATTAGTATTGAGCCGTTTTTGTATGATCAGAAGCTACTTAAAAATGATTTTTTATATTTTTTATATCCTGTTTTTTTAAATATTTTTATAAACAAATGCGTTGTTTATGAGATAATTTTTTTTTTTTTTTTTAATATCGTAATCTTTGATAATAATCATGATTTTTTTTTAAAAACCGTTGCTTGAAAAAAATGTTTTATTGCTTAACAACGCATTTGTTGATTAACAATTATTTTCTCCCACTTCTAATTAATATTAAGGTATCATTTTTTTTAAAATCACCATTATTTGTTTTTTTCTTTTCGATATATAAAAAAAAATATTGTGTTATTAAAACTTTCATTGTTTATGTAATAAACAATTTGTAAAAAACAAATAAATTTTTACTTTATATTTTTTTTCTTGTTTTACTTATTGTCACAAAAACACATATGATTTTTTTTTTCAAATTAAAAAAAAAGTTGAAAAAAAAATTAAATGGAAAAAAAACAAAATCATATCTGTTTTTGTGACAGTAAGTAAATATTGTCACAAAAACAGATATGATTTTGTTTTTTTCAAATAAAAAAAAAACTGTAAAAAAATTAAATGAAAAAAAAATAATCATTCTGTTTTTGTGACAATAAGTAAAACAAGAAAAAAAATATAAAGTAAAAATTTATTTGTTTTTTACAAATTGTTTATTACATAAACAATGAAAGTTTTAATAAAACAATATTTTTTTTTTATATAACGAAAAGAAAAAACAAATGATGGTGATTTAAAAAAAATGATACCTTAATATTAATTAGAAGTGGGAGAAAATAATTGTTAATCAACAAATGCGTTTTTAAGCAATAAAACATTTTTTTTAAGAAACGGTTTTAAAAAAAAATACATGATTATTATCAAAGATTACGATATTAAAAAAAACATTAAATTATCTCATAAACAACGCATTTGTTTATAAAAATATTTTAAAAAACAGGATATAAAAAATATAAAAAATCATTTTTAAGTAGCTTTTGATCATACAAAAACGGTTCAATAATAATATAATAAAAAAAAAGATTTTTTTAATGTCTAATGAAGGTTTGAAATTTTTCATTTCAGTAAATTGTTAATAAAAAAACGAAAATTAACATTTGTTTAATTTTTCCAACGAGAGCCTATTCTAAGACCTTTGAAAAATAGCTCCACGAAAGGAAAAAAATCTCAGATGAATAGTGTTATAATTATCGCACTTGCAATGTCAGTGTTCGTGCTACAAAAAATTGTTAATTAATTAATAGATAACTTATTGAAAATTCGCGATAAAAATTTTTAGATCACAGATTATTGTGTATTGATCTATCCTGCAGGCGCCTGAATTTTTTCAATTTTTAATTTTCATATTTAATAAGTTTAAATAACATTTATTCATTAAAGGTCCGAATGGAGCGTAGCTTGCGCAAGACGGAGTACCAGTTTTCGGGCGTATTTTCAACCCGATCGGAAAGTTATTAATATTGGTCCTACAATGCCGAAAGTTAGAACATTCTTTAGGAAATTTCCTCCCCTTTTTGAATCTTATTTCAAATTTGAAAAATTTTAATTAGGTTTTGAGATATTTGCAAAAAACTAAAACCATTTTAATTTTTTTAGTTAATTGTTAATAACTTTTGCAATTTTTGCAAGCGGAACTTCATTTTTTTCAAAAATCATCGGGATGCCATTCCGAATCGAATGACACCTCAATCATAATTTTCGGAGACTGCTGAAAAAAGTTGATCAAAAAAGCACTTGTTGACTAGACTATGTTGTTAGGAACGGAGATACCAATTAAACGACACTAACTGTAACTTTATTACAAGTTCTAAAAATATAAAACTAAAAAGCAAAATTAAAAATTTTGAAAAAACCCACGACTGTTAAAAATTAATTGAAAAAAGGATAAAATAACAAAACACCCACCTTAAAAAAACCCAAGAATGTCCGTCGGGGGCTGCCATTAAATGAACTAGTTTTGCAATGTTCAGCTCCCGACGGACATTCTTGGGTTTTTTAAGGTGGGTGTTTTATGTTATTTTATCCTTTTTTCAATTTATTTTTAACAGTCGTGGGTTTTTTCAAAATTTTTAATTTTGCTTTTTATTTTAAATTTTTTACTTTTATTTTTTTATCTAAGAACATGCACCAATCAAACCTTAACCCATAACTGAAAACTGAATCAAAATCGGACTTGTAGTTTTGGAGAAAAATGGCAACTATGATTTGCACAAAAAATGTTTGCTGCAGCGCCCCCTGGTGAGTTGTCACCGTAACACCTATCTAAAAACATGCACCAATCAAACCCGAACCCATAACTGAAAACTGCATCAAAATCGGACTAGTAGTTTTGGAGAAAAATGGCAACATGTATTTGCACAAACACACAAACAAACAAACAAACACACAAACAAACAACCTCTCACCCCAAACGCATACACCGTCTCCGTTCCGTCGTGAGTAAAAATGACTTTAAAAAACCGACTTATATAATTGTATTTAATTATTTTAAATAATAATTTATTTTAATGGTTTTGTATTTTTTCTTGACACAAACAACATAATTAATTTATTTGTGTCACCACGTCTTTTTTAACTAATGTTGTATTTGTAGTTTGATGTTCTATGACATACAGGCCTCAAACTACCAAGATATTAGTCATTAAGTACTGCGTCGCGTTACAAGGATCTTTCTTGTTGCCCGTCGGGGCCGCGGTATTATGTACTAGATTACGTGGCCTCGGCGCAAGGGCAAAGAAGGAACATGGGTTCGGTTTTTAGTCAGTAGAAGTCTGACACTCCCCTTCGCTCTGCCCAAGAGCGGGGGGGGTCATTCGATGATTTTCCACCCACCAAAAAAAAAAAAAAAAAAAAGGATCTTTCTTGTCACAAAGAAAGTGGGTACTAAAGGCTCTCAGTGAAGTACTAGTTGCTTAGTTTTATAGAGTTATGAAGAACAGGGCATAAAGGTCTTCATCCTTCGAAGAAAAGGGAGGATTCATCGACCAGACGAGTGTTGTGTCTATAATTACCGTCTTAAGTCGTGGATAACTATAACGGCGCATTTTGATGTTGGTTTTCTATTTGTCAAATAGATGACGCAGTAGTACGTTTTTTAATGCCGCTACGGCTTTTCAGCGTGAGGTCTGAAATACTTATAAGTTTGATCATCATCATCTGCCTATCCTTTTCCCAACTGCTATGCCAGGCAGGCGGCTTCCAGTCTTACCGGATGCAGCTGAATACAAGTTTTTTACCAGGAACGACTACCTGTCTAATCTCCACAAGTCACAACCAGTCTTAAATATGACAACCAGTCTTAACATACTTTCAAAATTTTTAAGATTGATAAACACTTGAATTTCAGTGATCTTGAAAATGAATAGTATTAAAATAGTGAGCTATAAAAAATACTCTCCATATGATGTAAGCACAATAATGTTAGAAGCGAAATGTTTAAAGCCCACAGTAAAACAACAGTCTATTAATAAAATCGACCATTAAAAACATCGAGTCGAAAGAGTCATTACTCAGAAAGCCTTTTCCAATGAATTCACAATAGTTGCGCCAGTGAAATAAAAACGAAATGAAATACTAAATGGATTTTAATTACTGACTTTCAGTTCATATAAATTTATAAGTACCATTTGTCGAAATTGATGTTAATGTCATTAAAGTCCAAATTATTTATTCAAGTCGTCGAAAACAAACATTAAATTATAGGTAGTCATGATTATTGAACTATTTAATCCCTTTAGTGGAACTGGGGCTTATTAGTCAAGGTTGACAAAGTTTATTGAACCTAGAAATACTTACCAGTGTTGAATAAGACAATTATAATATCACCAAGTCATCTTTTATTATGCGTAGTCAAGGAGTGGAATTCCCTGCTTGTGTGTTGTTTCCAAATTCATAACACTCCAATCTAATCTAATATGCTTCTTTTAGGTTAGCTTGTTCCACCGCCGACTTCATTTCTGTCCTCAGTACAGCATTGAGGTAAACAAAAATAACAGACCTGAGAGGATCATGAGAAGAAGAACAAACCTGGCCCTCAATTGCGTTGCATAATCAGCCTCTAACTATCTCAATGCTAGAAGCGGTCTTGGTTTCCGACAGGGCTGCGGGTTGTTCGATAGAGATACCGCGGCCGCGACACAAAGGGCTAAGAGGGAACATGGGTGGTTTTTAGTCCGTAGAAGTCTGACAATCCCTACCACTCTGCTGGGAGCCGGAGGAGTCATTTGATGAATTCCCACACCCCAAAAAAAAAAAGAGGTCTTGGTTAAGAACATTTGAAACCTATTGCGTAAAGCAAAACCTTAGTAACGAATACCAATGTTGGTATAAAATAATCAATTTACACATAATATAACCAGTTTCTTTTAATGCCTTGTTGCACTTTGCAAACACTTTTAAAGATCGCAGTGATTACATTTAAAACGAATGCATTTTGTTATCCTTTTTCTGCGGTTCCAGTGTTTAAACATGTGCAAACAAAGATAATCCAATACTGTGTTTGAGCAATTTAATTATGAGAATGAAGTAAACAATTATAATTTATAATTATAATCAGCGTATAGTCACTTGTCATGTCTGCTTAGTTCTTCGAAATCACATCTGATCTGGTTTTCATAATCAGTATTTCTTTTTTTTTTTATACAAAACACAGACATTTTCCCAGCAGTGAGACAGGCTGGTATTATAAGGAAATACAATCAAAGATGAAACTATCGAAGAACGCATTTACTTCAAATATTATTGTACCTGCCAACATTATGAATCTCTGATACTGGGTGGCCAGTATATCCACAAATAAATACAGCATATTCCCTAAACAGGATATAAACAATTTCGAATATTTAAAAAAAAAAACACGCTGCGCTGACCAACGCCATTTATAACCAAAGTAATACGAGTCAAATTAATGTACTAATAATTTATTAGTCATGCGGGTGTGTTCCGTCAAAACCATTTATCTCCCTCGGGACTTGTGACTCCTTCGTAATTATTTATACATTTATAGATACTGTATAACACAAGTCTGCTTGCAGTTTTTTTCTCGATGGCAACACCATAAATATAATTTTATCTAACTCTCGAGAGCCATTCTGTGAATTTTATAGATATGAGAATATTACCAAGAGTATGACTGTTGTAGAAAGTAATACACACTAGTTTTTTTTTCATTATTGGATCTTTTGAATGGGGCTGGCATTATTTTTATTACTTTTTTACGTTTTATCAGACTTTTATAAGTTTACACGCTGTATTTTGGTATTACAAGCATTAATATTATTTCAAAATAATGTTATTTATTTGCCTACAATCTATTAGCATACAATTTTTTTTATCAATTTCAAAATATTATTAGAGCTAATTTTCTGTACATAAAATAGCTCAAACATAATATTCGTATGTATTTTGTATTCGATAACGTATAAAGGTAGGTATTACAAAATGTTTGCAGCTAAATATTTAATTCAGAACATTGTAAGGGGAAAATAAAACTATTGACAGTTCAAAAAATATCAAGAAATGTTTTTTTTTTATATTATTAAATGTTTTAACTAATACTGTCATTTACGGGATATCTTCCGTGATTATTTATAATATTACTAGCCCCGCCTTCGTTCGCGTGGAATAGTGACTTCCGGCAGATTTTTGATTTATCTCGCGGAAAAATAAAATATAAAAAAACTGTCCTATGTCCTTTCTCAAGTTCCAAACTATGTCTGTACCAAATTTCACACAAATCGGTTCAGTAGTTTAGGCGTGAAGCAAAAACAGACAGACAGAGTTACTTTCGCATTTTAATTATTATATATATATACTAGCTGACCCGGCAAACGTTGTTTTGCCATATAAATGATAAATTTAAAATGTTGTCAAAAAAAAAAAAAAAAAAAAGATGAAAAATAGATGTTGGCCGATTCTCATAGATACCGGATAAGCACAAAAAATTTCATCAAAATCGGTCAAGCCGTTTCGGAGGAGTTTGGCATCGAAAACTGTGACACGAGAATTTTATATATTAGAAGATATATATAGTTAATAGTTAATTATTAGTTATAGTTATATAGTTAATAGTTAGGATGAGCTCCTAATATGGATGACTGGAGAATGCGGGTGAATATTAAATAAATTGTTAGGTGCAGACAAATCTGTCAACCCTCTTTCTTAGGTCTCGTGCAGTAGGCTCGTTTAGTCATCATTCATCATTTCGTAACATCGACGTTTGTAATTGTTAACTTTTTCATACAACGCCATGAGTTTGAATTAAAAACGCCGAACGCACCGCGCGGCGCCCCGCCTGTACGTAAACAACACTTAGTCCTTTGTAACGCGCACGATTAGTAATCACGGAAGATATCCCGTAAATGACAGTATTCGATTAGTTTTAAACAGTGAAATCTTAAAACAGTGATTAAATTACGTATTAATATTATAGCTAGCCCATATTGCCCCATTGCTGGGTAAAACCTTCTATTCCTTCCAACGGCCACGATTCAGTGCAACTTCTTTCCAATTCGCTAAGAAGACATCCAGTACGTCCCGCCATCTCCTTCTCGGTCTGCCGAACGTATAGTTAGATCACAATTTCGCTAATATTAATTGCATTGGCAACACCAACTAACTAATGTCATACCATAGACAACCGACCTCGCTATGACGTATCCAAGCTGTAATAATCCATCTATTATCTATTCTAAGGGAAACATTGTTAATTGAATTAGGCCTGACTCCATTGCCGGTTCCACCACGTAATGAAATTAGCATTTAATATTCATTCGACAAAGGCATAACGGTAGATGTATCAAATATTTGTTAATAATATAATTTTGTTGAGCTAGTAAATGATTTTGTACGTGGCCGGTGTTGTGTACAGACTTAATTGTTATTTTGGTTCGGTTTTCGTTGTTAGCTATTTAATTTTCGTAATGTTTTGTTTAATTAGGTAAAACTATGGTCAGTGGGTCGTGGGGCGTATGTGGTGGCCTCGACTTACGAAGTGTAAATCGTGGTTTCGAACCCAGGCAGGCACATTACTTTGTGTAATTTATTTCATCACCACTGGAGGTAAACATCGTGAGGAAACCGGCATGGCTTAGAACCAAAAGATTCGAAGACAGTCATGCGACATCTACCAATCCCTACTGGGCCCATAGTGGATTGTAGCCCATCCCTCTCCGAGAGTAGGCTTGGGTCCCTGCAGTGGAAACATTATAGCCTGATGATGATGATGATGTTTAACATTTAGTGTTCGAGTTCAAGTTCAGGTTAAGACGCGCTTGCCTAGTTCAGTAAGCATCCTGAGACTAAACTCTGAAAACGAGATATTTACCGTGTTTAATTTTTGTTTCAAGCTCCCGAAATCCGCAGCAGTATAACCGTGATCATAGTGCTTGTAACAGCGCCAAAATATCGAGAGCTCAAAACAAAAAGTAAGCATGGTATAAATCCCGTTTTCTTAAAAACTCACCATTTGACAGTTATTTGATAGACATTATAAGTTAGCCACTGTCATTAAAAGATACGCAATATCCCTGCTGGTTAGGCACTAACGACTATTAAGAAAGAAAAATTGAATTTGCCTTTGACTTTGCCGGGAGATAAAGAAATAAACACGACAAAAACCGTAAATAATAAAATTCAAAGCTCTCACAAATATAACAACAGAATATCTAACAGAAATACTAAAATTGTTTATATTTTCATGGTTTTTCTACTTAGATAATTAAAATTGTAAAAGTACGTTTTATTTCTTAATATTAGGAATTTTATAACAAACACGTTAATAAAGATACGCTAATACCGAATAGCCTTATTATTTAATCTACTTAGCATAAACAGACTACGTGTTAATGACCCTCTTACACAATATTCTATTGTAGAAAATATTGACTTAGCCCATTGTAAGCTGTCTTGATCCGTAAAATGATTAGCTTTATGGTGTTTGCTGAAATAATTTATGAAGAATTTTCGGTTTTACAAAACATTATGCTATAATTAACTAAATAACGTATATCATGCGTATATCTATGTTAAGCCGCGCTTGTTTCGGTTGGTCCATGGATGGCCGACCATCAATTACATACCAAATTTCCTCCGTGACAAAGTATTCAATTGTAGATTTTTGATGGTCGTTACAGGTAGTCAGTGGTCCAATAGTCTAACAACCAGTCTTACCAAGGAGTATTGTAGTACTAACTGGGTTGTGGATGTCAGATAGGCAGTCGCTATAAACAATATACTGGTAGGACTCAGCTGTGTTTGACTAGAATGGAAGCCGACTCTAGCATGGTTGGGAAACGATAAGAGAAATATTACAGAGTTTTCTTTATTGGTAAATATCGTGTACTATATAATAATATAATTTACCGACAATAATAAAAATAAGTCTGATATTAAAAGGTACTTTAGTAGTAATATTTTATTGGTATTATAAGGTAGTATAGTCCTGACCTTGCACCTTCAGATTTCCACCTGTTTCGGTCTCTTCAGAATTCTTTAGGCAGTGTCAGGTTAACATCACGAGAGGACTGCCAAAACCACTTGTCGCGGTATTGGTATTTTGATCAGAAGTCCCAAAATTTCTATAGCAATGGGATCATGTCCCTACCTACAAGATGGCAAAAAGTTATCGAACAAAATGGTACCTACATACTTTAGTTAAATGTAAATAAACTATATTTAAAAATGTTTTGAATTTTCTTAAAAAATGCGAATAAACTTTTTCCCCAACCTAATATTAAAAGGGACTACCTTTAGTACTTAGTATAAAAATATCGTCTTCTAGGAATACCTTAGAAATAATAGCTATCTTTAGTTTAGCGTAAGACCTAGCATTAAGGCTTCTGAAGAAAAAACCAGGTCATTAAGAGGAAATTACTCTGTAATTTTCTTTTATGCTTTTTACGTTCTTAATTTAGTTAATTGATAAATCTCGGGTACACTTTGTTTTCAAAGAAAATTTAGTGTTTTCTTGCTCTTTATTTTCAGGCTTTAAGTTTATAAAGCTCCGTAGTTTATCAGTTTTGTCGTTTTAAAAGAGGGATTAAGAGACTTTCCATTCAAAGAATTTAAGTAACAATAGTATTAAGGTCATCACACACACACACACAACACACACACAATCCCACATCACAATCGCAATTCTCCTAAGGTTCTCTTGCAGCAGCCGACATTATGGAACAAAGCTTCAAATAGGTAGGACACAGTTCATAGGATTTTGAAGTTTTATTAAATTAATCTGTGAGCTCTATTTCTGTACCGTGGACAAGGCCCTTTACAACGGGTTCAATAAACCTAATTCGATTGTAGTAAACGTTCCATTGATGATAAATGTTTCATAGGAAAATGAGCTGTACGGCCTTAAGCCTTCCATTAACTCCGAATTTTTAAATTAAAATGATGTAATTTACTCACAAAAAAAGTTTAACAGCTAAAGCCTTACATTGCTTGCCTTGTCGTTAGCAACAAGATTTGCCGTAAGTAAAATAAAGACGGTTTGAAAAATTATTAAAAGTGAAACTAATATAAGTAAAACATATACCTACCAATAATGATATCACACTAGAGACTTCATGTAGTCTTTTAAGTTCTAAGCATGGTGCTACAGAGGTTTATGACTTTGAAGATCAAGGCTGAATTATCGGCAAAGACATAAGCATAATCAATTAGTGAGCCTATAATGTTCTCACAGTTATGATGAGCATATAAATATGTCATATCGAAGATATCACATATATGTGTATTCACGGTTCTAGGGATCCCAGATTCCTCATGATATTTACTTCCACTGTGCTTAAGGCACTGGTGATTAAAACAATTATCCTTACATAGTATAAAACAAAGTCGCTATTTACGGCGGTTTGTGGCGCTGTAATTTTTTGTCAATTTGTTTTTGTCCTGTGGGAAACCAATAAATCATTTTTCTTTCTTTCTTTTCTATTTTTGTCTGTTTGTCTGTATGCTTAAATCTTTAAAACTACGCAACGGATTTTGATGCGTTTTTTTTTAATAGATAGAGTGATTCAAGAGGAAGGTTTTAATATATAATTTGAACGACATCCACGCGGGTGAAGCCGCGGGCATCAGGTAGTAAGAAATAAAGTATGATTTCTGTCTGGGTACGAACTAACTCATCAATTAGGGCAGTGATCACTGGACCACCACCAATCTGGAACAAAACAATAATATATAGCTTTTACGTTATTCTGAGTCCACTTGTGTGTCATATCTCGTCACATTCACGATACAGGAATAATTCCTACTACGCTCTTGGAATAATCCCGAGTGCAACGTTTAAAAAATATAGTAGGTGTTGTCACGATTTCAATTGATATGCAAATATATGCAGACTACGCAAAACAATAAAGCATTCGTTTGTATTGTCTGAAACCTAGATAGACGCTTATCTAGGCTAAGTTATACAAAATGTATCCGCTCGTCATTTCAGAACAAAATGTGAGCAAAATGCTGAATGGGTTCATTACAAGTGTTCCGTTTTATCAGCATGTTTTTGTGAAAAGTAAAGTTTTTTTTTTTGTTAATCGCGATTTTGAAACAAAATAGTATATTATGCAACTAATGAATAAAGGACGGATTTAAAGCGAGGGCCGTAGATGAGTCCCGAGCAAGTGAAGGATTCTAATGATTGAATCACGAACGCAGTGAGTGATTCAACTGTTAGAATCCTGAACGACGCGAGTGATTCATGGCCCTTGATATAAATTCGTACTTTATTCAAGAGTTGCATACTATACTTTATACCATGACTACGAGAAAAGACATAATTCACTAAACTTTGTGTCCGTACAATAGGGGATCGGACTGGGTCAAAATAATATGATTCTGTTTAGTCCGTAAGTTAGATTAACGAAAAATATTGAATACGTGTTTTTTGTTTTATCGAATCAATAAAAAAATTACGAAGATAAAACGCGCAAAGATCTTGGAGTGGGGCTTGAAACGTCACTTGTGTCGTCAAAATGTACAATCATATGACGTCACACGAGTTTTCGAAGCACTGTATCGTCTTCATTTTAAGTTTACGCGAAAAAAGAAAAAATACGTGTCCAATAATTTTTGGAAATCTATCTGACGGACTAATTAGTTTTTTTTTGTCCGATCCCCTAATGGCGCCAATTCACTATTTTTTTTTTCTATAAAGGCAGCAAAGAACACAAAACAGTTTTTAATCTAATGCCAAACTCCTTGTCGCAAATATCGACCAATCAAATCTCGAGAATTTATTTGCACCAAAGAGTTTTAAATGTCGAATCTTAGCGAAAGGAGTTTGTGTAAGCATTGAAATAGAGACCGGATATATTTTTGTGTTCCAACTGTTCCAAGTTCCAAATTCAAACACCAAAATAGTGAATAAAAACAAAACAGTGATTAAAAGGCCTTTTTATTCACTGTTTTGCGAGAATAAAATAAGCTTTTTAGAGTAGGTATGGTATAATAGTAGATTATACAACAAGTGAATAAAAAGGGAATTTAATTCGAGGTACGAAGTTGGATCCCGAGAGCAGCGAAGGATTCTAGAGTAGAATCACGAGCGTAGCGAGGGATTCTATACTCTAGAATCCTGAACGGAGCGAGGGATACAAGTACCTACCGAGATAAATTTTTTATTCACGTGTTGTGTACTCTACTTTTTACCATTGACTGTGAGAAAATAATTAGGATGGTATTTATTTTCGGAGCTAAGCACTCTAGATTTATTTGGCTTATTACCCACGGATAGACGTACTTTAAGTATGTCACTAACTTTGAGTATTTTGAAATATCAATGTTGTGTTTGATTCTCACTGTGACTTTTATCATAGAATATATGCTCCAAAGTGTCGACGGCGGTCTTGGTTATTGAAATAGTTACTTTAAGAAATATGCACTCAGAGAAGGAAATTGGCGCCATTCATGGTTTTCCAGTCGCAGAATAAATTGTATGTTTTCAGGTACAACTCCCGAGATTTTGGTGGCAACAAATCATCTACTATAACTGCTGCTTTAAAACGAAATTATTCCGGAGTCAGTCTCTCATTTTCGTCATCGGAAGAACTCATTTTTATTATAATTACTTACTTATGTAAATAGATTTTCCAATAACACAAAACAACCACAATTAAAGACAGAAAAGAACGTAACTAAATTGGCGGGATATTATTTTAAAATTTGGAATGGAATAGCTCCATTCAGCCACCCAGTACGTACTATTTCAGCAGCAGCGATTTTTTTGTATAATGCGCGCGGAACTAGTTGGCCGCGCCTTAGGCATGTTTTTGTTTTTTTATTTAAGTATTCTTTTCAATAAATTGAACAATTAATATCTCGAGATTGGTCATCACTGTCTAATTATAGTCTCCTGTGCATTGCGAGCTGTATAAGGCAACCCGCCCCCTCATCCCTGTCGCCACCTAAGGCGCGGCCAACTAGTTCCGCGCGCACTATACGTAATTCGTGTTTGTTCCTAATTTAAAATGTCTTTATTCACTCAGTGAATAAAAGAGCGTTTTATTCACTGTTATCGATGAAAAAAATGCCCTTTTTCGAGTGGCAATGGTAAAATAGTACATTATGGTACAAGTGTGTAACGTTGGTGATTACCGCAGAGGCGCCATTGAGACCCGAGCCGTCAGGTGAGGGTCTTAAGAAAGCCGAGGACGGTAATCATCAATACACACGTGTATCATACGACGTTTTTCAACACACTTGTGAAGAAAATAATACTAAAAAGTCATCTTCAACAGTTAAAACAAGTTCCGTTTTTTTTTTTCACAATAGCGGGAAAAATTTATGCGCGCGCATCTACAGTTCTACCAACTTCAACAGTTAAAACAAGTTCTGTTTTTTTTTTTACAATAGTGGGAAAAATTAATGCGCGCGCATCTACAGTTCTACCAAGATATCTATGCAGGCGGGAAAACACGGAACTAAAATAAATGTACTAAGTTTGACGTAGCGATGCATTTTTTCTTGACCAGTGGCGCCACTACTGTAACAATGACGATCGGCCATAGACTAAAAGAATGTGGTTTCTATACTTTTGACTTTTCGCGGATAGAGTTTTAGCCACGGACAAAATGGGGATTTTTTTTTTCTTTATTACAGAGAAAACAAAAGTTATATTATTTGAGTGAAAGATTCATTTATTAAAAACGTATTAGTTGAAATTATCTATTTAAATTCAAAGTTGCATGAAATGGGGAAGCACTAGGTGCATTAATTTATTTTTACTATTGAACACGATCTTTTTTGTATCGAAACTTTTTTAAGAACATAGCAACTCAACCAATAAAATTTAAAAAAAAAACCTATAACTCACTAGTGAATAATAGCAATGAAAAAGTCACAGTTTGATTATAGGTGTCATTACGTGCCTAATTGCGGTGAAATTATAGCCACTTTATGAGCAAGTGTGTTGAAAATAATTTAATAGGTTCAGGTCACATCTTATGATAACATCACGCTTATAATCCCTGAAGCAGAGGCTGATGTACTATTAATAGAGCACACCTACTTATTTTTGCCTGTTAGATTTGAGTCCCTTGAAACAGGGGGCGAGCCTAAATTGACATCGGGCATAATAAATCCTACTGAGAAATTCCTAATGGCAAAACGTATCTGCTCATCATTTCGAACAAAATGTGAGCAAAATGCTGAATGGGTTCGTTACAAGTGTTCCGTTTTTTTGCCGAACCTTTTTATCAGCATGTTTTTGTGAAAAGTCGTGTTTTTTTTTTAATTTCCAGTAATTATAGACGTGAAATATTAGTGAAACTGTTGTAATGATGTTTGGGGGGTATGAGGAACAGGGTGTAAAGCTCCTCATCCCCCGTAGAAAAGGGAGGATCCTCCGACCGGACGGGTGTTGTGTCCGGCGGGCTAACTGCCCGACAGTTACTGTTGTAAGTCGGGAACTCCTATATAGGCTTATGTCGCGGATAATGTTAATAGCGCGATGTAGGAATCTTCTGACGATCGTTGTTAGTACGCAGGTGTTGCGATAGATGTCGCTAGTCGCCACAGATGCAAAAATAATTTATTAGGTTCACATCAAACCTTGTCATAACATCACGCCTGTAATCCCCGAAGGATTAGGCAAAGCTGTACATATAACAGTACGAACATGTCTAAGTCTCATGTATTAAGGGGTGAGCGTGTTGCTAGCCATCAACCGGGCACGTATCCAGACTACGCGGCTGCTATATATTACTGATGAAAAAACTCATAACAATTGGGCCGACACCAGGGACCGTATTTTTGAATCAATAGAATTCCAAATCGTGTACGAAATCGCAGAATTCGTATGCGAATCCGTACGAAATCGCTATTTTTGAATATTCATACCCGTGAATTTTGCAACGAGTGGTCCGAGCCACTCGTTTCCGATATTCTACCAGTAGAAATGACGGAAATGACGTGATGAATTCTGCGATTTCGTACACGATTTGGAATTCTATTGATTCAAAAATACGGCCCCTGGTCGGCCCAATTGTTATGAGTTTTTTTCATCCGAGTGGACCTTGGTTTTCGATTCTCAGGAATCAAACCCACGATCTCTTGTACGAAAGTCGCAATTGCAACCACTACACCAAAAAAAACCACAACCAACCAACAATCAAACCTTATTAAATTACTTTTATTCTTAGTCAACGATCAAAGCATTCCTTCGAATATTTTTTTAAGAAAAAAGGAGTCTTTTACTGTCGAGTACAAAAACTGGAAAAAATAAGACGTCACATTTTGATGCATCAAAGAGTACAAATGGAGGCGCAAAGAAAGAAAGGCATGGGAAAAGAAACAAGTGTCAGTCTAAAAACGAAAAAGAAAGAAAAAAGATAGGTCATCATGTAGATTGTAGGTGTTGACAACAATGTAGGTGGTTAAAAACAGTGGTTCCGACGTAAGAGCCAAAAAAAACACTTATTTTCAATTTTGACAAAATATTTTGCACGGTTTTTGGTTTTTTGGATTTTTTCTTTTTTTTTCTCATGTTAAAAATTTTGTTTTGAGTTCCTGATCACGGATAAACTAAAGTTACGACGTTTTGGTTCTTGACGTTTTTGAAATTCTAAAAGGTTATTTCAGCGTCTATTTATCCTGATGCCATCTCATTTTCATTTTAAGCTTGTTAAGGTAACTACAAAAAAAGGTTTTTTTTTGACAGAAGCCTGATACTGTACAATTTTAGGATACATAATACTCGTACAATGAAGTTCATAAAACATTACTATTTTTTTATTTTTTTTATTTAGCCGCTATTGTCCCACTCCTGAGCAAAGGCCTCCCCCCATTATTTCCACTTCTTCCGATGGTGTGCTTCTTCACGCCAACTATTAACACTATTAATATATTTTTTGAACATGACTGTAATTCTTAAATTCGACTAAGTCTCACCATACCTTACGGACATTTTCTACTAACTTTTAAACAGAACTCCACTTTAATCCCTTTGAGGTAAGAAGTCAGGCTTATAATAATATGGTATCGAAGAAACAAAAGTACCGATATACGCCTTTAACGCCTTGCACCGGAGCAGAAAATGGCAACCACTATCTATAAAAATAGCCGGTCCATTGACTTTTACGACAATAGCAATGTTGTATACAATTTTCATACACAGGTCTGTAAAAAAATCCTAATAGCTCCTATTGTCTGTTGTTGAATGTAAGCCTTCCGAGCAATCAATGCAATTAGTGGAATAATTACAGTGTTCCGTTTTAGATTGATTTGTAGACGGATTGGTAACATAATTATTACTAGGACAATGTGTATTGTAATCGTTATTTATTTATCACTTTACGTACGTTTCTTGATGGTATGTCCAGGTAGCATTATTATTTGATTACTTCCCTGCTACTTTTTGGCTAAAACAGTTGTATAAAAACACAAATATAATTCCTAAGTTGGAGCTAGAAAAACGTGTGGCCGCCAGAAAAATCTAGTCGCTAAACGAATTCTACTGAATACTTTTCTTACCCACCACTGAGTGCAAGCATTACAATTTCGAGTCACGTCCACCCCGGGATAGGCATAGGAAACAGCTTCAAGACTCTAATTTGTTTATATTCATTAATGTAATCGATCATGCTTCTCTGTAATGGATCCTCTCCAACGAAAACTTATTTAAATACACGAACAGATTAACAAAATACCTAAGAAACTGTAATTAGCGCGGAAGTCTGAAGTGTCCTGTCAAGACAACGGACACTGTAGATTAATTTATTAGCCGTTTAATTGGTTACTCTGCAGCGGCAGTGCTAATTTTATTTCAAAATTTCTACGGTCAAAGTTCCTCCCAGCTGAGGGAAAAGACACTAAGCCAAAATATTTTATTAAAGGTGACAGTTAATATAGGGGGGACGGACAAAAGTTGATATATTAATTAACTCGTGAATAAGTCCGTCAGGGAGAAGAGTCACTCTGTTTCACGCAAGCGCAGTGAGGAGCCGTCAAGTTACGCCCTTACGTAGTGCGAACGCGGCATTCGGAGAGTGCACACGAACATCATCTAAGCCTCTAACAGACGATGTTTCATTAACCTACAAACGAAATAAAATGTAGTCAATGACGTAAATGTTGATAAGTAAAAAAGTTTTTGTGAACTTGATTTAATGATGAGCGCAGGTTTCCGAGTCGGTAGGAACTTTGTGAGTGTACCGCAAACTATTAGGAAATTTGAAGAGTTTATTCTTTTCTCGGTTGTGTTTACAGTTGTGCTTGTGAGCGATGTGTTCGATTGTAAAAGTGGGATATTTCTTCCGCATTACGGTGAGTAAAGTTACTTTTATAGTTTAAACGACACGTACACGTACAGATTTTATTTGCGAAACTAGTTTTATTTATTTTTGGTAATATGTTATACGTTTTGCCGTCGAAGTTTTAATGTCCAGTATTGGGTAACGTTGGATTGGATTCTGCGTGTGTCAGGAATATATATTTTAATACTCTTCGTGAAAATATTAGAAGAACAAACCATAATGTTATGCTATTTATGTTATGCTGGATTGTTGCATATAACTTATGACATACACTTTTGTGGAAATTGAATGTCGAAAATTGGGAAAGCGATGTGATATTTGTCACCTTCAAAATTTCGGCGTTTTTATTGGGTATCTGAAAATTAAATTCATACATTATATTTTTCCGTGCTTGAATTTATCAGGTACTTAATAGTTTATCTGGACACTGTTTAACCTACTATTATAGTCTTTTTGACTACATTTTTACAGTTACAAAATCTACGAATAATGTAGACATATTCAGCAATTACTAACATGAAAGCAGAATTTATATAAAATAGAAAACACCGAATAAAATATAGCTATAAATTTCATATTTATTAGTTTGCGCTACATTTTACTTGAAATTGAGCCAACAATGTTAAAATTTTCGGAATAAATCAACCTGTATTTTATTAATAAAGACAGGGATTTATAACAGGACGGACTGAAAACCATTATTCTTTATCATTTACGTGTAACAATTTTTCCAATTTCCTGATTAAATTTAAGACAAAAGAGGGCCGATTTAATCAAAATCACTGAAAGTTTTAATCAAAATCATTGAAAGAATTCCAAGAAAGATTTTTGGAGTGAGATTTGATACGTTTTAATTGATTGCTGTGTTCGAAATTGGAAAGTTAATTGTGTCTACGTTGTTGACAAATAAACGGAGAAAATAAAATCACGGAGCTTTTCTTAAACGCTTGTTGTATTTGTTTATTTTGTTATTGACTAAGTAGCCGTCTTATTGTGATATTTGATACTCATTGTAGTATATTATTACTTTTAATTTTGTGGAAGATAATTATTATAATAACATAGGATGTGTGAAGATATTTTTTATATAGTATTGTTTTGAATATTCGATGAATGATTTACTATGTATGTGATATGTTATGACAGAGTGTCTTTGCGTTTAAAATAACAGAAAAAAGTAACAAAATTCAAAAGAAAAATCAAGATGCCTTTCAAATTTTTTTTTCACAAAATATTTTCATTTATCTTTTTCAATGTACAGACTTTCCGCAAATTCAAACACGAACAACTCAATAACTGCAAATGTAGCTTGGAAACTTTCTTTCTTTCCTTATTTACTTCGTCGATCCCCTGCGGTGAACGAAGGGAAAGAGCCGCTAACATTTACAATGTCCGCGCTTTTTACACGACTGCCCCAAAAAAAAGAGTGTTATGTTTTTAGCGTTCATGTATGTATGTATGTTTGTGAGTTTCTTTATTCCACCATAACTTCTAAACGCCTGAACCGATTTTGATGTGTGTGGTATCATTAGATTCTTTGCGTTATCCCGGGTGACATAGGCTATAGAAAAAATTCAAAAAACATAATAGGGTGGCCATGGTTTAGAAATAAAAAGAACTTTTAATTGGTTTTTATTGAAATTGTAATGAAAAATATAATCATCGTCTAGAACTTGTTAAGTAGATTACAAAAATATACCACAGTAGTATTCAATATCTATTGTGTACTAGTAATACTACTCAACAAATGATATGATAACATTTTAAAGCCGGGATTCAATATAAATAAGATATATATCAATAGATTCCTTGTAATGACAGAAATAAAACTGGCTAGGTTACAACTCCCAAATCCGTCCACCACGGCAGCTGAATGGTTTTAAAGTTTGTATGAAAAGTCAATATGCGTGAATCAATTTACTTAAAACATGGTAAGAATATTCATTTAAGGAAATAATAATGTATGCATTCATAGATTTTTCAAAAACACTCATTTAAAGGGTGGAAAAAGATATTCAGGGTTGAATTTTGTATGGAAAAGTTCTAGTACGGGATTGAAAAAACTTTAAACTCATTACTAACGCAAATTAATAAAGCTTTGCGTGTGTAATAAAACAATAGGATGTGTGCAAGTGCGAGTTGGATCCGTCACCGATGGTTCCGTACCAGCATCTTGGTAGGTATAGTCGACCAAGAAATTGGTTTACCACTTTTGATGACATCTCCCAGTAACATAATTATTCGCTAAGGATGACAGATTGACAGATTCTGACGTGAAAATAGCACTTGATGTTTTGTACGTGCAAATGATATTCAACCTTAGAGTGGTAAACCAATTTCTTGGTCGACTATACTATACTTGAAACTGTTTGGCACTATACTTGAATTTCTGTTGATTCCTAAGAAATACGTCTCCGGATTTTTGAAAATAACCCTTTATACTTAGAGTAAGTTTAGATTTATACAGAATAGTCCACTTTTATTATGTACAACAAAATCAGTAACTAAACTCTGTGAACAAACTAGGTACATAGCAAATATAATCTTTGTAATGCAAGGAATAATTCAGGCTAGGTTTCAGCCCCCCCCCCCCCTATTATAAAAAACAATACAAAAAAAATTCGCGCTCGCTTCGCTCGCGCATGCACCCATTTCGTGCTTTCGCCAATCATAGTCATTTCACAGACTTATCTACATCCCTCAATTCTGAGGGCCGAACAAAAAAACTCAAGTCCCACTTGACTCTAATAACTTTTCTGCATTACATAATTATGGAGGCCTATGTCCAGCAGTGGACGTCTTTCGGCTGAAATGATGATTACATAATTAATAAACTGAGTTCGTCAACAAACATAATACCAATCATTTTTAGGCGCTTGGTTCCGAAGGTGGAGGATTGATCATTGATGTCAACCATGACAAGAGTAAGCGATTATCTTCTCAAAACCAAGTAAGACAGTCCTTTATCCTCTTCCTTCCTGATGGCAATATCTTTGCCCCTCCCCCGCCCCCCAACCCCAAAACCAATAAAAAGCATACAAAAATTTTCGCGCTCGCTACGCTCGCGCATCAATCCTGTTCTTTCTCCGATCTGTCTTGCTTGAAACGTTCATCTACTTCTATTCTCATTTCTGTTTATAAATCGTTCATCCAGGGAAAATTGACCAATGCTTTATCCCTTTATCCCCTAGATAAGTCTCATTGGGTAGCACTTCATATAACATTTTAATAAAATCAAACGACGCAAGCTACCAATCAATGATTATGTTGGTCCGTGATAGTGCACAAGCTGCAAACGGTAACATTGAACAGAAGCATAGTAAATCTAGACGCGTGACACAGTAAAGTTAGAAGGTTACGTTTCAGATCCACGTTAGCTAATCCCTTGATAAACAGTCTCTCCAAGAACTAAACCACCATAGATCTCAAAGTTAGTATCTACGAAAAATAAACGATTTACATTTTTGACTTGTACACTAGACAACCCAACAAGTTAGTACCGAGAAGGTATCAGTCGCATCTTCCAAACCTCCTTCTTAGACGTTTGGTTCCGAAAGTGGAGAATTAATGTCAAGTATAATAAGAGTAAGCAGTTCTCTTCTTGAAACCAAGTAAAACATTTCTTTATCCTCTTTCCTCCCGATGACAACATATTTGCCACCCACCCCCCCCTCCTGATCTATAAGAAGTATACAAAAATTTCCGAGCTCGCTTCGCTCGCGCATCCGTCCTGTTCCTTCTCCGTTCAGTTTCACTTGAGACGCTAATCTTATTCTATTTCGAAATTTACCATCCAGGAAAAAATTATCATTGATTAGCAATTAATAAAACAGTTTGATAGTAACAACGGTTTTCAAATAGCCCCCAGTTACCACTCTCATTATGTTGAACCGTGACAATGCACAAGCTGCAAACGATAACATTCGACAGAAACATAGTCCAAGACACGAGACACAGACAAGAGGTTTCCTAATTTACGCTTAGATCCATGTTAACTAACCACTAATAAACACTAATTATAAGAAAAAATAATTGATTTAGTATCGCACTATCCCTAGCGCGACATTGCTTTCTCAAATTTTAATGAAAAATAAACTATTTTATCGTGGTATATTGGTTATAGGTCAAAATACCTCTTTAACACTAAAAGGTGTGAAATAAAAACAAATAATTTAAAAAATTAAAAAACACGCCTGCCATGTCAAAAACTAAACTAAAAAATTAAAAACAAGTCAAACGATTTCAGTGATGACAGAGAACAAGGTCCCGTGAATGTATTCGAAAATGGAAAACTGAAAACTAAAACATTTATTGCAGTCGGGGGACAGTTCGCTGGATCAATTCTTTACAGGTCCCCCGACTGCAATAAAAGTTTTAGTTTTCAGTTTTCCATTTTCGAATACATTCACGGGACCTTGTTCTCTGTCATCACTGAAATCGTTTGACTTGTTTTTAATTTTTTAGTTTAGTTTTTGACATGGCAGGCGTGTTTTTTAATTTTTTAAATTATTTGTTTTTCACCATCTTTGGCTTTTACAAAATTATTTCTGCATTTTTTTTTTTTTGTTTGAGCTTCTACATTTTAGATACAGTGATGACATAAAAAGTGTTATTGTATTTTGAATATAGAAGAAGTAGATATTAAGAGAACTAGTGCCTGTAAAAAACCGAGAAATATGTTTAAAAAGATCTTCGGTAAAAAATTACAATTTTAAGGGCCGGTTTCACCACTTGCTGATAAGTCCCTGATAGCCTATCCGGAACTTATCTGCCAGATAAACTACAACTTTTGATAGCATTATCTGTCAGATAACTGTCAGATAACTATCTGACACTTTATCCGTAACCGGTGAAACTGGCCCTTAGTCTAAGAACGGCGCCGATAACTGATATTTTTTTTGGTAATCAGTTGGCTCGAATGTTGATATGTGATGCGGAGGAATGGGGAAAATGGAGTGAGTTATGTTTAGATTATGATTGTGGATGGGTACAAGAGTAGAGGAACACCATAGAAACGATGGAGGGCCTGTAGTTGATGAAGGTATCTGATGAGTTGATGGGTAAAAGACAAGTATAGATAAAGAAGACATGCTGCGGTCTCAACATATATCTCAACTGCCTCCGTGGTCGAGTGGTTTAGGCGTTTGCCTTGTGACCCGGTGGTCGTGGGCTCGATTCCCACGGGAAGCATACTTTGTGAAGTTGTTTCCAGTTTGGTTAGGACATTGCAGGCTTGAATCACCTGATTGTTTGATAAAAATATGGTTCCGTGCTTCGGAAGGCACGTATAAGCCGGTGGTCCCGGCCGCCAAATGGCGGTCGTCAAAGCATGTTCTGGAGGCCCTTGCGGCGGTTTAGAAACTCTGACACTAGGGTGTGTGGTCGTTGGGGTCGTTAGACCTTACTGCCCACACGATAAGAAGAAGAAGAAGAACATATATCTTCTTCATAATCTTCTCTATTACCCCAAATAAAAAGTGGTAAGGACAAGAATGAAGACCCATCAACTTGGCCTTTTCACTGATAACGCAAACAATGATTAATGAATTATGTGTTTGCGGGCAAGAACCACAGTAATTGAGTTTTTTTTTTATGAAGAACATTTTCCATTTGCGAGCCTTTGAATGCAAGCACTATAATTGCAGTTATTGTAGTAAGTAATGAAATAGGAATTGAAGTAATTTCTCGGTGGTTGGGTGGTTATAACATTCTGAGTATTTCTCAGAAATGACGATTATTTTGATTATAAGCTTTTATTTAACTTGCCGTGTTAGTTTATTTCATTTTGTTTGTTAGTATGTATCTGATTTATGATCAAATCTTGCAACTGAATTTCAAGCAAACATCTTTGGTTCACGTGACAATACATTTTTGTGAAATACAATACTTAATCCTGCAGCCAGGATCGTCTCCTCGCGAGAGAACTCTTCAGCGGTTACAGTGAAAGAAAGAAAGAAAGAAAAAAAGAAAGAAAAAATATTTATTGTCGCCGAAATATGGTACAGTAAAAAATCAGTAAACACACAACTTACAGCTAAAAAAAATAAAAATAGGTACCTACAAAAAGAAAAAACAAAAGTATGAGTTTACTAAAAAATAAAAACAACTGCGACAAATAGGTTACCACTCAGCATGGTGCTGTGCTATGGGGACCCACAGCATAGCACTGGTTTTCAGTGGTAACCCTTGAAACAAAAACGTACGAATGTCAAGCAAGACGGATATTGACGTATGTTACCCACATTTAATTTTTTTTTTAATTTTAATATTTTTTTTTGTTTATTTCTCACCACAAGCCAAAAAACACAAATAATAATTTATACACAAAAAGTAGCCAACGATTTTTGGTTGTGGATCGCTGGTGCCTGTGGTAGGTAGTAACACCTGTAATACAGGTCACCAGGTCCCCACCTGTTTAAAGTTACATATTTGATAGCATACATCTGGTATCACAGCAAATTACATTTTTTTTTGACAATTTGTGAGTTTATTAAAAAGAGACAATATTAATAGTAATGTAAGTAAAAAATATTAAGAAGTTAAGGTATGTTGAGAGGTTTCTATGAATGTAAGTTTGTGTGTGTCTGAGCGTGTGGGCGTGAGTGTGTGTGTGTGTGTGTGTGTGTGTGTGAATTGGAGAGAGTGTAAGTGAATGAGTCTGATTAGACCAATACGTTAAAGAGAGCTTCTGTAGCAGTATATGTTTGGCTTTGTAGCCAGGCCTTTAAAGCGACCTTAAAATTATGTTTGTTCAGTGAGTGCAAGGAAAGAATTTGGTTTAATTTATTATAAAGATAGGGTCCGAGGAAAACAAAGAATCTTTGACTAAAAGAAGTTTTAAGAGGAGTAGACAGGGCAACTATGCGGTTACGGCGATTTGTTTGCTGAGAATAGTTAGACATAGAATGCTGCTTAATAGCAGTGGTCAGTACAAACAATTGCCTGACCGTAAGGACTTGACAATATTCATAGAGTTTGACGGTGGGATACAGTCTTGGCTTGAAACAGCACACCTTAAGAACAGCTCTCTGCGCACGTTCAATCTTCACATAAATAGAAAATAAAATAAACACCTTACCACCACACCAGTGCGTACACGAAACTTTGTGTATGCGTTCAATGTTGGTAGATAAAACTAATTTTCATCTTTTCATTTAAAAAAGGAGCCTATTGAAAAAAAAAAAGTTATATAGTTTTACTTTGTACCTAATCCGTCACCATGCATCTTGTACTTTTCTTGCATGCTTTATTTTCTTCGACTAAATCGTGGATGTCAAGTTTGTTAAACCCACAGATAGATAGAGTATACTTTATTACAGTTACTGTTAGTCAGTGACCTGAAAGTCTGACAACCAGTCTTACCAATGGGTATCGTATTACCTAGTATTAACTGAGTTGTGGAGGTCAGATAGGCAGTCGCTCCATGTAAAATACTGGTATTCAGCTGTATCTGGTTAGACTGGAAGCCGACCCCAACATAGTTAGGAAAAGGCTAGGCAGATGATGATGAGATGGAGTATACTTTATTGTAAGAGCACAAAGTTTTTTACCCAGTTTTAACAACATTGAACCCATACCTTCACAAAAACCACAAAACTATGTAAATCAAATATTTCATCCAAAGATCGAAACCCCTGATACAGTATTTGCTATTCTGGTCACACGGACCCTGACGTATGAAGTGAGATTTATCGGGATCTCATCTCGCCATTATCAAAGATTCAGGTTTGAGTACGTTACCCTCCATAAATGGGCCGGTTCTGTTTGCCTTCATTATCTTTTACTCATATTTCATTGAACGTTTCCATTAGATTGGAATGTTGGTTCCTAGCAAATAGAGGAGGAAATATTCTTGTAGAATTGAGCTTTGGAAAAATATGTGATGTTTTTTTTGGGGTGGCTCAGAAAATTCTTATGAGATAGTAAATGGAAATTAACGTAGAAACGAGGTTTATCTAGTGATGTTTTTTGTCTACCTGTGTAAGTTGTTAAAATGAAGTTTGTATTGAATAGTATTTTGATCATGATTACTGCCAGACCGGGATGCCCCTTCTTAACACACACAGTCATAGGTCTAAATACAATATAATCATTAACTTGTAAACACTAACAGTACAAATCTAATTACGGAAGTACCAGTATTATTAACACAAAATTATGGATTGTAGTCATAAAATATAGTTTAATTAATTTAATATCATTGTTATGAATTGAGTTTCTGCTTCCGACTAATTCTATTAATAAAAGGAATTACTATCATCTTGATTAATCATAAATGAAACTGAAGTATGATGAATTTCACCATTTTGTTAATTTTGATGATACAATATTAATTTTCGCATTATACGAGTATCTTGAGGGAGTCCAGCAGTGGACGTCTTTCAGTTGTCATCATCAGCCTATAATGTTCCCAATACAAGGACTCAGACTGCCTCTCTAAGAAGAGAGGGATGGGTTCTTTCTGTTAAAATTATGAATATTAATATACCTTATATTTTTTTGATAAAAGTATTACGTACCGTTAAAGAAATTATCTGTCAAGGAAAATGACACCTTACGTCACCGTGCGTCCCTTTTCCTTAATTCAACCATTTTATATTATGATCTGTCCACCAATGACAGTTGTGATTTGGATGAACTACCCCCGACTTAACAAAACTCAAACGTAGAAATCCTTGAACGAAAAACTAGATTGCAAAAAGGTTTTACATCTCGGCCCGTTTTAACCCGTTCTAAACGAGTTACACGAAGTGTCGGGTACACTAGGCCCGTCAGATAGCCGTTTAGTTGGTCCATTAATAATAATCCCTAACAATGTCAGGCCCAGGTCTTGCGAAGACTTTGGGGGCCTTAATCCGTTAATCTTAATCAACTCCTTGTTGATTTCGGACTTTGTTCGAAATTATCTTACCATTTCATAAATATTTCGGCTATTAATTGAGTTAAATAAATAGAATTTTCATAAAATTATCCAGAGGTAGGTACTTATGTCTGTCGAGTGTCACAGAATTGTTTCCGAGAATTCCGGTTGACATTCTTATCAAAATATTTGACAAATGACAGGGAACAGTGACCGCTTCTGAGCAAGGTCGCCGGTTTGGTCCCGTAGGGAAAACAATTTGTAAGTCTTGTACTGTTTTATTTTGAGCTCTTATTGAAAATTCGGCATTACGAATAAACAGTTGCCAAGGGCTATATTTTAGGAAAATTGTTGGTTTTAGGTAACGTAGAAATCTATGAATTGATGTCATTTCTACCTCGTAGGTCTAGTGGTCACAAATGCGACTGTTGAACATTAGATCCCGGGTTCGATTCCCGGATCGGGCAAAGTGATATTGGATTTTTGTATCAGAAATTTCTCAGTAGCATTTAGGGAGGCTATATTTGTGCCCACTTGATGGAATTGGCTTGCCCTCTTTTATAAGGGACTTAAACATAACTGCCGCAATGTGAGTGTTTTATCAGGTACACTTTTTTTTTTTTTTGGTGGGTGGAAAATCATCGAATAACCCCCTCCGGTCTTGGGCAGAGCGAAGGGGAGTGTCAGACTTCTACTGACTAAAAACCAAACCCATGTTCCTTCTTCGCCCTTGTGTCGGAACCGCGTTATCCTTTCGATAATCCACAGCCCCGACTAATCCACAGCCCACCCTACACCTCAGGTACACCTCAGCCTAACTTTTCAGAAATTACTTGCGTGATGATAATTATATTATGTTATGATGTGATTACACTACGAAACAGAATACTAAGTAAGATGCCTAAGTGGTAATGTCATGCTTTAAATAACTTCTTATGGTGACCAATTTTTAGTTTTAGCCCAAAAAAAAAATGTTTTTAAAAAATCTCTAATCACACCAGTTCACAAGGGCGGGAACCGTGACGAAGTTAAGAATTACAGACCCATATCAGTTTTACCGGCACTGTCAAAAATACTAGAAAAGATTTTGAATACTAGGCTCATTAGTTTTTTTAAATAAAAACAATATACTATCTGAAGGTCAGTTCGGTTTTAGGTCTGGGAAAAGCACAGAAGAGGCGGTTGGCCAACTAGTTGATCACGTTGCTGAGAAGGTCGATTCTAAACAGAAATGTATAGGGGTTTTCCTCGATCTGGCGAAGGCCTTTGACACCGTCTCTGTTCCCACTCTTGTGACTAAACTAGACCACATAGGAATCCGGGGAGAAGCTCTCAGTATATTTACGGAGTTTCTGAGTGATAGGACACAAAGGGTAAAGATAGGTGGAATCGTCAGTAGCGAAGCAAACGTTACCTGTGGTGTGCCACAGGGCAGTGCCCTCTCCCCGAGTCTCTTCCTGGTATATGTAAACGATCTGTGTCAGCAACAACTTATTAAGGGTAGAATATTTAGCTACGCTGATGACACAGCGCTCATATTTCATGGAGAGACTTGGGAGGAGGCGCAGCGCGTGGCTGAGCTGGGACTTCGTAAAGTCAGTAACTGGCTGGAAGAAAACCTACTTACCCTTAATATTGCCAAAACTTCATACTTGCAGTTCAGGTTTGCCAATACCAAGCCAATAGCATTAACCCTTAAGGTACATTCTTGCAATTTTCCTGGAAATAGGCCCCAGTGCTCATGTCTTACAATATCACAAAAACAAACATAAAATACTTAGGTGTAGTACTGGACGAAAAATTGAGCTGGCGGTCCCAAATCGAACTAACTGCCTCCAGAGTGAGGAAACTTATTTGGGCCTTTAAGAAACTTCGACCCGTAGCTGATTTTGATCTTCTCCGCACTTTATACTTCTCTTTAGCCCAATCGATAATTGGGTACTGTATTACGGTGTGGGGAGGAGCCTGTAAAACAATTATGATACACCTTGAAAGAGCTCAAAGATCATTGCTCAAAGTCATGACCTTCAAACCATACCGTTTCCCGACCGTAACTCTGTACCAAAACTGCACAGTGCTCACAGTGAGACAGCTATATGTTCTCAATATCACATTGAAGCAACACCTAATCACACCTATAAACAACAGTTACAAAAGTAAACGAACAGTCACTAATGTTTGTAAATACGTTAAATGTAAGACTGCCTCAGCTAGACGGCAACATCTTTTTCTCGCTTCGCATATCTATAACAAGATAAACAAGACCCTAGATATTAATCCTTTTCCTAAAAATGAAATTAAAAAGAAAATAAACAACTTTCTAAAAACACTAGATTACATACAGACAGAAAAATTAATAACGTTAACCCATTATAAACATGCACAATAAATATATAAATACCACGATACACACCACACACATACACACACACAAATACACACACACACACACATACACACACACATGCATACACCCCCCACCCATACGCCTCAAGCAGATATTGTATAATGTAAAATTGTTTAAATCTTATTGCATAAAATCTGTGTAAAAATACTGGGAGAAGACACTGATTCCTGTAACACAGGTTACAACCTAGCGCAGGAGTCAGGGTTTCCATACAATAATGTAACTTACTTTATGTCAATAAAGATTATTTATTATTATTATTATTATTATTATGTTTGTGTTTCAAATATTAATCAAATATGCTTAAGTAATAGGAGTTCGTCGTTAATTGTAGATATTTGACAGTACTTATTAGTTGTCAGTGGCACAAGAGTCTGAAACCAGTTTTACGAAGGGGTATCGTAATCCAGTACTAAGTGGGTTATGGAGGACAGATCGGCAGTCATCATCATCATCATCATCGTCAGCCTATAATGTTCCCACTGCAGGGACTCAGGCTTCCTCTCTAGGAGAGGGATGGGCTATAATCTACCACGCGGGCCCAGTGCGGATTGGTTGATGTCACATATCTTCGAATTTTTTGGTTCTAAGACATGCCGTTTTCCTCACGATGTTTTCCTTCACTGTTTTGAGAACAGTGGTGATTAAATAAATTACACTAAGTATTGTGCCTGACGGGGTTCGAACCCACGACTCACTGTTCGTAAGTCGGGGCCGCCACCACTGGGCCACCACTGCTCTCGGCAGTCACTCCATGAAAAATAAGAGTGTAGACCATGATTTATGTATGAATAGGAACGAGTCAAAAGGACTATAGTAAGGATCGAAGCAGGTGGCGTTTTGTGGTTTCTACTCAGAACTACCCCGTAACTTTAGTTGTATTAAAAATCATCATAATCATCATTTCAGCCGGAATTCACCCACTTTTAGGTATATACCTCCCCTTTCTTCTGCCGCTCTCCTCTGTTCTGAGCGTCTCTCATCCATCCGTTTTATTTATTTATTTATTTTATTTATTTATTTGCTCTCATGCACATCACACATTTTACAGTACTGTCGGTTTTCCGAGCTCCTGACGATATCATCCAGCCAACACGTTTTAGGATGGCCCTGGTTTCTCACGCCAAACCCTGGCCACCATTCGGTCAGAATAAAAAAAAAGTAATACATTAATGACTTCGTGTTCACAAGGTCAAAGAAGTGGTAATGGAAAAAGTTTAGTAAATTTTGCAATGGAAAACAAACTAAGCATCTTAAACAGTTTCTACAAAAAAAAGGAATCGAAAAGGTGGACATGGGTGTCACCCAACGGAAAGCACAAGAACGAAATCGACTTTATCCTCACCAACAACAGAAGGGCATTTAAGAACGTGAGCACGATAAATCAACTTAATTTCCACACGGACCATAGAATGCTAAGAACAACACTATCAGGGAGGTTTATTCAAAATAGAAGACACGTTAACAACAATAAGGACGAAACCGCATTTAAATTCACTGGAAATAAAGATATACTACTTTTTAACCTGGAAAATACAATAAACAGAAATAATAAAATAAACTACGCACCAGTTCAGGAACGGTATAACGATATAATGAATATGTTAAAATCCGAAATCAGAAAAACAAACATACAATCATCTGTAAGCACATTATCGTCAGAAACGAAGGATTTGTTAATGGAGAGAAAAGAACTTATTCAGAAACGGAATAATAAACAAACACGCCTTGAAATATCCAAACTAAGCAAGAAGATTAATATACACATAAGAAAGGACAGGAAAACAAAACGGCAGAAAACTTTAAAGACCTTCATTGAAAAAACCGGTGGGGTTAAAAAAGCTCTAAAAGAATTAAATCAAAAGAAAAATTGGATGCCTAACATAAATACGAAAAATGGCAGTTCCTCAAGTAAAAGGCAAGAGATACTTGAAATAGCCACACACTACTACAGAGAACTGTACCGCAACCAAAATCCAGCACAGGTGGAAAAGCAAAAACAAATAACGATAGCCACAAAATCCTCAGTACCGGTAATACTACAAGAAGAAGTCATAAGAGCAGTCAACACTCAAAGACTAGATAAAGCGCCAGGGCCAGACCAAATACCAAATGAAATAATAAAGTGTACAATTCCGGTGCTTGCTCCTAACCTAACAGACCTATTCAACGACATCTTAGAAACGGAATACATACCTAACGAGTGGACAAAATCAACTGTAATACTGTTGCACAAAAAAGGAGATAAGGGAAACATAAGCAACTATAGGCCAATAAGTTTAATGTCCAATATATACAAGATCTTTTCAAAGATAATACTTTCACGTATCACCGCCAAACTCGACGAAAACCAACCCAAGGAGCAGGCTGGCTTCCGAAGCAAGTTTTCGACGATAGACCATATTCACGTCGTGAGACAGATACTTCAGAAGTATAAGGAATACAACAAAGTTTATTACTTAGGATTCGTGGATTTTAACAAAGCTTTTGATTCCATAGACCACAATAGCATATGGAGTGCATTAGAAAGCCAGGGTGTTGAGTCCAAGTACATCCGAATACTACAGAATATCTACTCAAGGTGTACTGCCCAAGTCAAGCTGGAAAGAACAGGAGAAGAATTTCCTATAGCAAGAGGTGTCAGGCAAGGTGACCCCATTTCACCGAAACTGTTCTCTGCTGTCCTAGAAATGATCTTCAGGAACCTGGACTGGGAAAAATATGGCCTTAATGTCAACGGAGAGAAACTCAATCATCTGCGCTTCGCAGACGACATTATCCTGTTTTCTGAGACCCCAGAAAGTCTAGAAGAAATGCTGCAACAACTGTCAGACCAAAGCGCCAAGGTAGGCCTATCAATGAACATATCAAAAACAAATGTAATGACAAACTCGGTCAAAAAAGACATTAGAATAAATAGTGGCCAAATGGAAATAGAGTACGTCAATGAGTACATTTACTTGGGTCAGCTAATATCCATAGAAGACACGATGCAAAAGGAAATAGACAGAAGAATAACAAACAGCTGGAGACGGTTTTGGTCCTTGAGCGAGGTCATGAAGGACAAAGATATGCCCATGAAAGAAAAAAGGAAAATATATAATACATGCATCCTCCCATGTCTATCTTATGGGTGTCAAACATGGGCACTAAATGAGAAGCAAATCAAAAAAATCCAAGTTTGCCAAAACGGAATGGAAAGAAGCGTTATTGGAGTAAAAAGAAGAGACAAGGTGAGATTGGAAAATATAAAAAACAAAACGAAATTTAAAAATATAAAGACAGTGTACAAAAGCATGAAATGGAGATGGACAGGGCACATGCTCCGCGAAGGAACAGAGAAATGGACAAGACTTGTAACAGAATGGTACCCGCGTGACGGCAAAAGAAACAAAGGAAGACAAACCAAACGTTGGGAAGACGATATGAAAAAGATAGCTGGCCCTGAGTGGACACGAATTGCTAAGGATAGGACAAAATGGAAAGCTTTAGAGGAGGCCTTTGTCGAAAGACAAGCTGAAATGGAAAAACCGGCTAACGATACAATAATTATAATTAATCGCTATGTTTAGATATAGTTTATAGAGTTAAGATAAATGTAAAAATATCAGCAATAAAGGCTTATTTTATTTTATTTATTTTTATTCACAAGAAACATAACACCAAATGTTGAACAAGCTAAAACCATAATCTGACAGTATTTTCTTTGCCTAGAGGGTATTAGAAAGTACGTTAATGAAATCGAAACCAGCTGGGAACTATGAAATATGAAACTTGAGGTAACCTCAAAATTAAATTAGTCTGTTAATTAATAATGTGCTTGTGTCGAGTTTGAATTTCTAAGCGTTGATTGGTTGTACTTCAACACAATTTAAATAGCTATCACAATATTATTGTTATTGTGGAATAGAGGAATGGACTGTATGAATTTACGTTATTTGATGGTAAAAGAGGAAGTTCTGTATGAACTGAGTGCTTCTCGTTCACCCAGTCAAGGAACAATCAACCTAAGAAAAATTCGAGTACGACTCACCTTCTCTCAGTTGCGGCCACAGCTTGATTTCTTCTTTGGTGGAAAGATGATCACAGCATCCGGCACGTTGTACAAAACACGGTAGTGTCCAAATTGTCCTTGTATCAGGATTTTCACTAACGGAGCTAAATTATTAGATGCTGTCCGGACGATTCGAAAACGTGCACTCTCGTTTCACCATGCGGTCTACGCAGATGGCGCGCAGATCGAGTTGGTCATGGCCTGCAGTACGGTGCAGTCAATAGCGTGCCGTTAAGGCGAGCGCTCAAGAATATTCTAGATTACATTGTCCATTCATGGTCTAAATACAGAACAGTTATCATTGTACATTTCTAATTTCTCTGGTCCTGCTTCGTGTTGACTTGACAAAAATTTGTGTTCGGATAATTAATAAAATAATAAACTTTAATTATTTTTATCCATAACTTTTTTAAATAAACTAGGCTGATACCAGTCGGGGGTGTGCGCGAATTTACTTGTATCTCCCGGGCCCCCGACACATGGTATTAGTAGGAACAGTGGGTTTTCATTAGTATTTTTTTATTGTACTGAAAAATTTACGACAATCCTGTCTAAAAAATCAAGAAATTATATGCGTTGAAAGCGATAATGTTTACCCTCAGGCGTAAGTAGTTTTTTTTTAAAGAGAGGATCCTCCTAAAAATTTAGACGTGCCCAGACGTACTGATTTTTATATCAAACCTTTGATCCAAATGCCGAACGATAGCCTAAGGCGTATTTTCATTTATAGAATTAATTAGAATAATTCTAGCCATTCAATTTGAGCGTGTATCACGAGAATAGAATAGTAATTTGTTATTGTTGTTGTGAACTTTGTTGCCTCAAACACTGTTTTAAGCTTTCACGGTTCATAACTATATTTTGTTCCCTCAGTTTATCTTTCCAGTTACGTTAGATAAAATTACACGAGACAAATGCCCTGTTAGTAATTTTGAACGTTTAAAATGTATTGAAGATTTTCAGCCTTATTTGTTTTTTTTTTTTTTCTGTAACCACAAAGAGAATCCCAAGATTTATCAGAAATCATCATTATCTTGTCCTTATCCCAATTCATTTGGGCTCGGCACAGCGTGTCATCATCTTCCATACCTACTCAGTTCATGTATCAGGTATGTAAACCTTGATAAATAAGTTTACGATGCTCTTTACACTCTAAGTTAGGAAGTTTTGTTTACTCTGGCTGGAGGCTTTTGAAGATACCCAGAGGATAGTCCGGTTAATCCGACTCGACAACCTCCGTAGGTACAACTGCGAGATGAAATTCCAAAAAAAAACTTGTTCTCTAAGTTTTAACTATATATTTTTTTAGTTTTTACAAAGTCAGTATTGATACATTCTGTACTTGAATATCAGCTATTTTAGGTCAATTTTCTTTTTAAATTGTGCTTTTACTAGTGAAAACGACTCTTGGGACATAAAAAATTAACAAAATACTAAACTGCGTTGTTCTTATCTCTGAAAACATTTTTTAAACTAATGATGTAGTAGTAACATAGAGTAAATTAAACATTATTTCTCAACTGAATATACACACGAAAATGTATTATTAAAAAATACTAATGGTAGTTTTTCAGGTATTTCTAGGAATATTAAATTTAAATTATTTGACGCAATTACATTAAGTTATGAGCTACTCCAAGGGCAATTCTAGTTAGAGGCAATAAATATTTTAACCATAGTCAATAAATTACTGTAGTACATTATTTGATTCCAGTAATTTAACTAAGGAGCTGCGTTCAAACTCGACAATTTAATTAATGATGTTGGTAGGAGCCTCGTTTACTTACTTACCAAGTTTCCGAATGAATTGAAAATTTGCAAAAACGTATTCGAAATTTTCAATGCAAATTAGATTGAAACCTTCGTTAGTCAATTTGGAATATTTTGGTATAACTTTTGAGTGATGCACCAGCGGGGTTTTAACATTATTAGTGTTTACAGTAAGCATTTAAATGCAAAAGTCAGGAGAAATCAGGACACTCTTTTCCGCTCGAGGAATCATTTGATAAATTTCCCACGCTCCAAAAAAAAAGGCTTGGTTACTAATTCTAAGCCTAATATTAATAGGGTTTCTATATTACCTTTGTTTGAGTTATTCGTTTTTCATAAGAGGGACACGTTTATAGTCAGTAGGGCTTATCTTATTCTTTAAGATTGTAATTGTCCATTTCTTTTCTATTTCTACATTAAGCTCACCTAATATTCTCAGTAGCAGACTTTAGATTTGTGTGTTGTGTGGGCTCATATAATAATTACATGTGACTTAAACTAAACTTATCTGGCGAGATGTGGGTGGATTAATGGACACACCTCTGTCTTATCCTTCTTTAATTACAGGCGTGATGTTATCAAACTATAAAACCAAGTCCTCCGCCGCGTCTGTCTGTCTGTTCGCTATAAACTCAAAAACTACTGCACCGATTTTCATGCTGTTTTCGCCAATGGATAGAATTCTTGAGGAAGGTTTTAGTATATAATCGACACGGGCAAAGCCATGGGGCATCTGTAAGAGTTTGATAAAATAAAAATATCTAATTTGCTCTCGTATATTTTGTTTGCTAACATAGTGTAAAAATGAGAAGCAAAATGACCTTCAGCTAATTTTATCACTACATTCTACACAGTTTAAATTGAAATAGTCTAGTAGCTACACCTCTATTGGTAGGGACATCAAAGCATTCTTGCTTAATTTACCTACGACACAATGTTTGAACAGGCAAGCAATGTTATTGTACGTACCTACACTAAAAACTTCACGTTTCAATATAAACTAAAAAACGCTGGCGAATTTTGCACCTCCACTTCTTTTTTCTGAAAAAAGAAATGTTTTCAGGAATTTTCAATATTAAATTGCAAAGCTTTTTTTCAGTAACCAAAATATTATTCCGACTTTGCAGTTTGGATGGATACGAAAATAAACTGATAGCTGCCAATCTCAATTTTTCAAAATACGTCAAACGAAACGTAATATTTTACTCAAATAAAAACCGGCATTCTAGATATTGAAACCACCCGGGTGGGACCGTTCTTCACATTCACCTTCCATGACATGCCTGGTGAAAAATAGATTAATTGGAATTATTTGCCATTTTAAAGGCGTTTTGTTATGTTATGTTACATAGAGTAGAGAAAGAAACAATGAAAACATGCGCTTTGTTTAAGGTTATTCTGTGTTATGAATTGCCCAGAATATACATGCCGACTTCTTATACCTAAAAGTTTAGAAGTTCGTACGGTTAGACAGTGCTGGCGTAGTAATTCCGTTAAAACCCTTTAGGTAAGTAACCCGAAAATAATGCATATATTTTAGCAAGCAATTTACCCCACATATTTTAAATTTCATGCTAAGAATTTTACATAATAAGTCAACTAAAACGTTGTTCCTTAAAAATGAAACAATTTCACAAGACTCTTAATATTTATATTTTAACTTGATTATTAATTGCCAAAATATTAGCACAAACAAACATCGAAGTTCAGTAGATATATTATGCACATCGACCGGTTAATTATTATTTAACAGTCCCGTTTACCTGTAAAGATGAAATAGGCACACGTGTGTGGATGTGGTGAGATTCAGACATGGTGTGATGAATATTAAACTTGAAAGCCTATATTATTATTCGAAGATAAATAGTATTTACTAGATAAGTAAACGCCATGTCTCAAGGACTTTTGATAGACTCAATTTAAATTCAGTAATCATACTAATCATCAGCCACTTAAAATATATTTAGAATAAGTACATAAGTCCAATAATAATCGTTGGGTACTGGGCTGAAACTTCTATGGTACTTCAGACTACAGCTGTCAGGTCTTTGAAAAACTTTGATCTTTTTTCATTAGTTCATCACGTTTGTAATTCTTATCACGTCTATAATTCTTTAAGGGTTTGGTAAAAATAAACCTTCTAGTACACTCAAGTTTTGTTATATTTATTACATGGGATATCCGTATTGCCTGTTTACCAGCTACAAATCCAAAGTCTGCTACAGAGAAATTCTTGACGGAAAAACTCTACAATACTTTGCCCAACCTGGCAATCGGCCCCAGAACTTCACGCATATAAGTCGCTATTGCGATCATTGGACTAGTCTGTTCTTCATACCTTTGAAAAAGAACATTTTTGGGTGATATAACATATCGGAAACCAACATTGATAAAATATATAGTTATACCTACCGATACAAACCGCAGTGAGAACCGCAACATTGCAGCTCATGAACAAATGCAGAAATAGCAAATTGATGAGTTAATTACACATGGCTATTATGAAGGGGAAATGGGGTATTGCATTCTACACTACTTTACTGGAGGTGATACTGTTGTAAAATATTTCAATGCACATACCATCATACACATACCATCCGTGATATGTCATCACAGTATCTTTGACTGAAGACAGTATCTTTGAATTCGCGGAAGGCGCTCCGGGCGTCGGGGGCCACGTGATGGCTTCCGGCCACCGTAGACGCGGGCCTGTGGACGGGGAGTAATGGGCTAGCTCGCCGTCCGGCCGTCGTAATGACGGCAACAGACCGTGTTGGCGGCGCGTTCGTGTTCCACTCACGCCTCAAAGAGATGTCAGCAAGGAGGGGCCCGCAAGGGCCGACGCCCGTCGGGGCCGCGGATTTTTGTACTAGATTACGTGGCCTCGGCGCAAGGGCAAAGAAGAAACATGGGTTCGGTTTTTAGTCAGTAGAAGTCTGACACTCCCCTTCGCTCTGCCCAAGATCGGGGGGGGGGTCATTCGATGATTTTCCACCCACCAAAAAAAAAAAGGGTAGGCTGAGGTGGACAGGAATTAAAACGCTTTAGTTGCGTTATAGCTCCCATCTTATTGCGAAAAATTGGCACAAATTCAGTCTCCGGAATTACTTAGAATAATTTCTGAATGGAAATGCCTAATTACGCTCTGTTTCACATCTACATCTTCTTTTTTCGTGTGGTTTGTGGCTAACCACAGGTGTCAGAGTTCTTATGACCATCAGCCAAATTTTTTTTTGGTGGGTGGAAAATCATCGAATAACCCCCCCCTCCCCCGCCCTTGGGCAGAGCGAAGGGGAGTGTCAGACTTCTACTGACTAAAACCCAAACCCATGTTCCTTCTTCGCTCTTGTGTCGGAGCCGCGTTATCCTTTCGATAATCCACAGCCCCAACGGGATGACCATGGGCCTCTGAAATGGCTTTACATGCTGTCGAGAAAACATTTCCCTGGTTAGCTGGTTAGTTTTCCTGATGATGTTTTCCTTTACCGGACCTAGTGATAATTATACATTACGCACATGCATTTGAAAAATTAGAAGTAGTTCTCTTGTGTTCAAACTCGAGACTTTCATGCTATTTTACTTCATTGACACCAATCATGCAATGTTTTGAAGATATATAATCTGCACGGAAAAGATTTAGCACCAAGTAAACACTACCTTAAACTTAGAGACCGTAAAAGAAGCAAAGACATACGGCTATGCACTAAAATAATAGATGCCGTGGAATTAGCTTGCAAGTTGAAATGGCGTTGGGCAGGACACGTAGCAAGAGCGACAGACGGACGCTGGAGTGAGAGGGTTCTCCATTGGTACCCTCGCGATGCACCACGCACACGAGGCAGACCCAGGCGTCGGTGGTGCGATGATATTGTGGCCGTGACCGGCCCCACCTGGACTAGAATAGCCCAAAACAGAGAGGAATGGCATAAGATGGAGGAGGCCTTCGCCCTTAAATGGGCACCCAATAATAATAATGATTGAACGAATGATTATGTAATATGTTGCAAATATAATGATTAATTGTTTTAATTTATTTATGTTGATTGAATTAATTTATATAGATTGAGTTTGTTTATTTTGAATGAATTTATTTATTTTAGTTGATTTATTTATTTTAATTCAATTTATTTGTTTTGATTGCATTTATTAATTATGATTTAGATTATTTATTTTGAATGAATTTATGTTTTGATTGAAGTTATTTATTTTGATTGAATTTGTTTATTTACTTTGAATTTTATTTGTTTTGATCGAATTTATTGACTTTGATTGAATTTATTTATTTTGTTTATATCTATGAAGTCAGTAGAAATAATCTATTTATTTGAACATCTATTTTGTTACAATAATTAATTACTGTTTAAATGAACGTTCAATTGTTGCGCATGTATTTATTTGTTTTAAGAAAGAAATTATATTATAATTAAGACACTATGTAATGAATTTAAATGTAATCTTTGGGAAATAAAAGGCTTAAATAATAATAATAATAAATAATAATAATAAACACTACCTATATCAAACCCTTTCCATCGAAATGCGACAGCATATTTTCTCACAACATTTGAAACGGGTCAGTGATAATTTTTAGTGTTTACATGCCGGTTAACGGTATCGAGAATTTAACGGTATTTACGGACTGCCTAAGTATAATAAAGTCTGTGATGGAAGTTAACACTGATAGTGAGGCTGTTTATATTTTAGGAGATTTTAATGCTCATCCAAACGAGCTATTTTGTAATGAACTGTTGAGTTTCTGTGTAGAACAAGACTGGTGCTGTGTTGATATGGAGATGTTAGGTATGCAGTCTAGTACTTACACTTTTACGAGTGAGGCGCATGGTTGTAGGAGATGGTTGGACCACTGTATTGTCACGAAAGCGGCTCAGGAGACTGTTCATAACGTGTGGGTGCAGCATGACGTGTATTGGTCTGACCACTCTCCACTTTATGTGGAATGTAATATCGAAAAGATTGTTGTTAAGTGTGCTACTGATATTAAGCTTGTCTGTAACGGTGTGAGCTGGGGCAGAAGAGATGTTGAGCAGGTTGAGTTGTATCAGAGCCTATGCCATCGGGAGCTCAAAGAGCTGGATTTCCCAATGGAATTCAGTTCATGCGCTGATACATGCTGTTCTGACCCAGCTCATACGGTTTTGTTGGATAAGATGTACACTAGGATAACAAATATTTTAACGCAGGCGTCTGTGAAATCCTACGGCCGTGCACGTTTCAGAAGGGGTGGGTACATTACTGGGTGGAACAGGTATGTCGCGGACGCTCACGGGAGGGCTAGGCTGGGGTTCCAGCTATGGGTGTTAGCTGGTAGACCATCAAATGGGAGTATTTATGAACAAATGTGTGATAGTCGGAGGGTTTTTAAGTCCAAGCTGAAATGGTGTCAGAGCAGGCAAGAACAAATTAAGATGGATATTCTTGCCTCCAATCATTCTGAGGGGAATTTTTCAGCCTTTTGGAAGAATACTAACAAGCTGAACCCCAGGCCGAGTGTTCCTGTGAGTGTCGGTGGCATCAGTGATCCTAAGAGTATTGCCAATAATTTTAGAGATCACTTTATGGTAAGATCTCCCCTTGGGCCAGCGATGACCGATACGGGCGGTGCTGGGCCTGTCGTGTCCGGGAGATGTGCACGCTTTTCAGCTAAAGAAGTTGTCGCTGCAATTCGAAGGATGAAAGGGGGTAAGTCTCCAGGGTACGACGGGCTCAGCATTGAGCACTTTAGTCATGCTGGTGTCCATCTGCCGCGTGTACTGGCTATGTTTTTTACGCTGTGTATCGGTCACTCACACTTGCCCCAATCGCTAATGAAAACCGTGGTTGTACCCGTTCTTAAGAACAGGACAGGGGATGTATCGGATAGGTCAAACTATCGACCCATCTCACTTGCTACAACAGCAGCAAAGATACTTGACAGTTTGCTTAATCAGAGTCTCAGCGGGAACCTACATTTACATGACGCACAATTCGGTTTCAGGGCGGGGCTATCCACTGAGAGTGCTATCTTATGCCTTAAGCATACTGTCAAGTATTATACGGAGAGAAAGACACCGATTTATGCCTGTTTCCTAGATTTGTCAAAGGCTTTTGACACAGTTGCTTATGGCATGCTGTGGCGAAAGCTTGAGGAAACGGGCATGCCAACGGAATATACCAGAATTCTTCAATTCTGGTATAAAAACCAGACTAACCAGGTGAGATGGGTGGATACACTATCTGACGAATACAGGTTGGAATGTGGTGTGAGGCAGGGCGGCCTCACGTCGACTGGCCTTTTTAGCCTGTATGTGAACCAGTTGATCGAGGAGCTCAGCAGTACACATGTCGGATGCTACATTGACGGAACCTGTGTCAACAACATAAGCTATGCTGATGATATGGTTCTGCTGGCCCCCTCGGTCAACGCCCTGAGGACGTTGGTGAATATTTGTGAGCGCTACGCTACCGAGCATGGTCTCAGGTACAACACACAAAAAAGTGAGGTCCTGATATTTGGAGCCGGCAAACAGAGACCTAGTACTGTGCCTCCGATCATGGTCGGTGGAACGGCCTTAAAAATTGTTAATAGTTTTAAATATCTAGGTCATCTTGTCACGGAGGACTTAAAGGATGACCCGGATATTGAAAGAGAGCGTAGGGCGTTGGCGGTAAGGAGCAATATGGTGGCCCGCAGGTTCGCTCGATGTACAAGAGAAGTGAAAATAACACTTTTTAGGGCATATTGCCAATCCTTTTACTCGAGCAGCCTGTGGGTTCGGTATACGCAACGAGCCTACAACGTCCTACGCGTTCAGTATAATAATGCTTTCAGAATGCTGTTGGGGTTGCCGCGCTATTGTAGTGCATCGCAAATGTTCGCAGACGCGCGCGTTGACGGTTTCCACGCTATAATGCGTAAGAAAGCGGCGTCGTTACTACAAAGACTACGCGGTAGCACCAACAGCATTTTGCAAATGATTGCATCCCGCTACGACTGTCCCATACAGGCTCACTGGGTGGGAATAGTCACGGGAAAGTTGTGATGAACTTGTTTAACTACTAACATAGATCGTAAGAAAATTGTTACTAACACCTAAATTATGTACCTACTAACATAGATCTTAAGAAAATTGTTACTAACACTTATATGGATTCTGTCCGAAATAAATGGTTAATAATAAATTTCAAACGGCAAAAAAGGGACAATCCACATGGAATGTATATTATTAGGAATCAGAAGTGAAATACGTGAACAAAATAAACAATGTTTAATATCTTTTGAATTACACTTTTACAAAAATATCAAGACAAACATTTTAAACAATAATCAAATAGAAATAGCACTAGCAAATGGAATAATCAGTACACGAGCAAAAACATAAACCAAAATTAGCGAAGCACACGATAATAGTCGGGTAGCAAGTCCTTTCCGAGCGCCGTCCAAGCAAAAAGTGACCGTTGCACCGCCGCTCGCCTCGTTTTATGAACTTCTGTCGGTTGCCGCACGACGATCGGATGCTAACCGCACGGCTACTGGCTGATGGCGTAACTTTGAGCCAACACGGCCTCTCCTGACGCTCTGACGTCCTCGTCAGCTTCCAACAAGGCGGCTGAGTCTTCGCTGTATCCTTGATAGCGTGTCTCACAACGCCAGTGGGGCGTGCTGGCACGGGGGAGTGCCACGCACAACTGCGCCTGTGGGGCGCGCTGGCACCGTGGAGTGCCGCACACAACTGCGCCTGTGGGGCGCGCTGGCACTGTGGAGTGCCGCACACAACTGCGCCTGTAGGGCGCGCTAGCACCGTGGAGTGCCGCACACAACTGCGCCTGTAGGGCGCGCTGGCACCGTGGAGTGACGCGCTTAACACGTCAGTAGCGCGCTGGCAGCCCGGAGCCACGCGCTGTACACGCCAGTAGGGCGCGCAGTCGGCCTGCAGCGACGCGCTCGGCCTGCAGCGAGGCGCTGGGCTTCAGCGAGGCGCTCGGCCTGCAGCGAGGCGCTCGGCCTGCAGCGAGGCGCTCGGCCTGCAGCGAGGCGCTCAGCAACGTCAGAAGGCGCGCAGTCGCCTTGCAGCGACGCGCTCAGCAACGCCAGTAAGGCGCGCTGGCACCCTGCAGTGACGTGCACGTTCACGGCGTCATTGTGGCAAAGCCCTGGCAACCACTGCTAAGGCCAAGCAGCGTTGCGTTGCGTCCATCCTTGTGTAATGGTTACTCTGCAAACAAAAACAAACAAGTTTACAACAGAATTTTGTTCCGCTCGATCAGTCCTGACCAAACTTTAGTTCCATTGGGTGGCACCAAATTCGACTCTCATTAATTAAATCGAATGTACTGGAAATTATCGAAAATACAACACTACTTTGACTCAACTACCTTGAGTCATATACCATAGTCGTTCACACCAACCTTAAAAATTCTATTGCAACAAAAACTGCTGAAATCATCGAGTAAAACCTTTAACACCAAGGCTCTCTAACCGAGTAGTACAACAAGAGAGTAATCTCATTCATTAAGGAACATTCAAGCCGAGAATCAAATTCAAAGAAACATTCACCAAACAAAACTTGTCAGACAAGAATACCAATAGCACATAGGGATGTATAAGCACATTGTTAGTATATCACACAGACTTCTTCCACAACACTGTAGGCATAGGCTCCAAGTTTGCATACCCCTCAGTGGCTGTTGACATCACAGACTTCCACACACACTGTAGGCATAGGCTCCAAGTTTGCATACCCCTCAGTGGCTGTTGACATAGGCACATTGTTAGCATATCACACAGACTTCCACACACACTGTAGGCATAGGCTCCAAGTTTGCATACCCCTCAGTGGCTGTTGACATAGGCACATTGTTAGCGTATCACACAGACTTTCACACAGACTTTCACACACGCAGCTGAGGCCACGCGCTTGACCAAACCACACGTTCTTATGTAATGGTTAGCAAAGAGACAAATCTACGACAGAACCTGACCAAACATCCATTAGGTCCCACTCTCGTTGATAAAATCAAACGCGGCTAAACTGGAAATTATCGAAAATACAACAATCAACCACCCTGGGTCATGTACCATTGTCGTTTAAATCAATCTTAAAAACATTATTGCGTCAAAAAAATGCCAGGTTCACAAAAATCATCGAGTAAAACCACAGATCTCTAACTGACTAGTAAACAAGTCTATCTCCCGTGTGTATCATTAATTGACTTAACACTACGGTCTTTCCAGACCCTGACCTCAACCAGAGCTAAACGCACAACATACAACAAACACACCCACTGTCTACTCGAGTTTCCTCAAAAACCTTCAATTTTAATCAGACTACGACTACACAATAATTACTGGTACTGTCTAACACAATACAGCCGATAGAATCTCTTGGCTTGCAACCACAACTTTACTTCATCAAAATCCTTATAAATATCAACTGATACGTAACTCATTGTCATCTTTCTTAGCCTATCATGTGTATTATAAAGCAACTTCTATAATAAAGCAAAACTTATCAGACTTTACAGTGCACCTGTATACGGCCTACGTCTTCACACGAAAACAAGTCAACTGATCATATTGCGTAGGGGTTTGCATTTACGCAGACCATGATTATTCGAGTTTGATGTGCCAACAACTGCACTTTTTGGTTTCAAATATACGGAAAACAAGACTTTTGACTGTATTTTGTTTTGTTCATAATTGCGGCTTTTATTTGAGCATCAGATATTACAAATCACAACGTTGCCTCACACCAGGAATTTCTCCTGTATCGTGGGTACCTTCACAAATATTTAAACTAACATACACAAGTACCCGACTTAAAAAAAAAACTATCTGTAGGTCATACTTGTACTCGTAACGTTTTGTTTAAAATGAGTCCACGTGCTGTTATTGGTCAACCAATCGTTAAGCAACGTATTAGTACCACCATGTAAATAACCACCAATGCGTCCGAGGCATTGCCAATCACCCCAGTGACCTTATAAACACACACATAACATCACGCCTGCAATCCCCGAAGGGTTAGGCAGAGGTACCCAGTATACCCACATTTCGCCAGTTATGTTAAGACATAAGCTTAACCATGTAACAGGGGTGAGCCCATTGTCACCAACAGGGCACAAATCCAGAAAATAACACTTTGCCCGACCCGGGAATCGAACCCAGAACCTTCATGCTCATAGTCGCGCTTACGACTACTAAACCTACGAAATATTAAAATGGTTCGATCTTACTTGTATCAGGAACGAAAGTAAACCAATCCTGTCCGGAGCGTCGCCTCAACCGCGAGAGCGGTTACACAGGACTTCGCGTCCTCACGCGGCTCCTACGACGATCTCGTTCGCGCAGTAAACCAATCCTGTCCGGAGTGTCGCCTCAACCGCGAGAGCGGTTACACAGGACTTCGCGTCCTCACGCGGCTCCTACGACGATCTCGTTCGCGCTTGGAACGGCGATCGGATCCCGAAACTTGCTATACGTGACCTTCCACTCCACTTATGGTGGCTACGAGATCGCTTAGAACGCAAGGCACTAGTTTTTGAACGCGAACAACTCGATCTATCCATTGCTAACTACTACTCGCTTTTATCTAAAATTAAAAGCCTGAAAACTAGTTTTTAACTTGTGGGCGAAAAGAATCTTTATCCCACTTCTGATATTAGGAATCAGAAGTGAAATACGTGAACAAAATAAACAATGTTTAATATCTTTTGAATTACACTTTTACAAAAATATCAAGACAAACATTTTAAACAATAATCAAATAGAAATAGCACTAGCAAATGGAATAATCAGTACACGAGCAAAAACATAAACCAAAATTAGCGAAGCACACGATAATAATAGTCGGGTAGCAAGTCCTTTCCGAGCGCCGTCCAAGCAAAAAGTGACCGTTGCACCGCCGCTCGCCTCGTTTTATGAACTTCTGTCGGTTGCCGCACGACGATCGGATGCTAACCGCACGGCTACTGGCTGATGGCGTAACTTTGAGCCAACAATATTTTTATGCGGTCGCCGTGACCATGGCATATCGCCTAAGAGCGGGACTATGGGAACAGGCGTACCATTGCCGTGACGGCTAGTCACGTTACTACTTGGCCACGACCACACGTTCAAGCGATACGCGTGTTGTGTCTGTGACAGCTGCGGTGAAAACGAATTGTAAATATATAGGTAGATGCCGAATCATGCACTACACTCTTTTTTCGTTTCTGCCTTTCATTTGGAGATAAAAATCTGAACATAGAATATGTTATCATCATCTGTCGCAGCCTTTTCCCAACTAGTTTTTTCAAAAGTGTCCCTGTAAATTCTACACATTAAAGCACAGACATATTTAACTGTATCTTATGGTGTAAAAACTTGTACTATTCATGCTATAATATATTGGCCAAATATGTGTTACTAAATATTTTGTATAAGAACTTCATGTACCTACCATGTTTGATGCAATAAAATAATTGAATTGAAGAAATCAAGTGCCACACGCACATACCGCTTTACACAAATGGTATCATCTGAGGTCGTGAACGGCACGGAGCGTGAAAGCGAGACTACTTGTCTACAAGCGCCGTGACGGCCAGTCACGTTAAGCAGACCGCTATACGTGACGTGTTTATATCAAGAGAGGATTATCCGCTGCCAACTCGCACAGACTTAACTCAATCATCCGTAATTGGATGAAGAAAGTATACAGTTTATTGTTTATTATATAGTGGTAAATATAAATCTTTTTTCCTGAAATGGAAATCAAAAAAATAATAATTTAGCAGGAGGTATTTAATTAATGCAAAAGGGGCTCTTAGCAATCTTCATCTTATGCTGATTTCCTCATAAATTTAAAAGAACCATTTTCTCAAAAATTGACAATTTAAGAATTTTTAATTTTTTTGTATGTATTGTTAAGTATAAATAAGCAAGTAAGTAATCTAATTTGTATAAGAAATATCATGCTAAAAATACCAGTAACGATTGCGAAATATCTTCAAATGATAGCCAGGTATAATAGCGTAACGTTTATATAAATTCGTATTTAACATAATGCTTTGGCAGCTTAAATCAGACCAGGAGATTTTACTTGGAAACATAAAGTTATTTTAAGTCCAGTCATATTAATAATCCACCCACGGCCACATACCTGTTCCAAGAACTAGACATTGAAGGGAACTCAAAGCGTAATTTTTTAATATTTTAGTGGAAATTTTAAAAGACTCAAGTCAGTTCAGGTAAATTCTACAGGATAACTTACAAGACTGTTTGTCAGACTTTAGAGTCACTGACGACCTGTAAAAAGGTCTATAAACGACAGCCGGGACTAACAGCTTATCGTGCTTTCCGAGGCACGGATAAAACTTAATATTTATTATGCGGTCTATATATTTTTAAATATAATATATACCCACCCACGGATCAACAGAAGCAAGCGGCGCTTTACCTAAAAATCGACCCTTGTGGCATTTATTATGAAGCCACGAGCTCCTCATTTTTACAAATGATGACTTATTGTCAAGAATCAGAGCCCATTGTTTTGTCAAGTAAACACTCGTTCCAACATCTGGACCTCTAAGCATCAATTATACGTGACATGTTTAAACCAAGCGTAGATTACAGTATACCAGTCTTTTACATGCGTAGCGACTGACTTTTGACGTCCACAACCCAGTCAGTACTGGTTAAAACGCTACCCTTTAGTAAGACTGGTTGTCAGATTTTCAGGTCACTAACAACCTGTAATGACTGCCAAAGATATTTAGATGGCAGCCGGACCAATGGCTTATCATGCTTATCGAGACACAGAGAAAACTTAATGTATAAAACGCGGTTACCCATCCATGAACTAGACAAGAGCGGAGTGAGTGTGTAATCGACCCGAGTGGCTGACATTATAAAAATCAAAATAATAAAACGGTGATTTGATTGTATTAAGCCACTAGCTCCTTGTAGGTACTTTCTGTAGCTACGAGAAGCTAATATAACTTATTGTCAAGAATCAGAGCCCATTGTTTTGTCAAGTAAACACTCGTTCCAACATGTGGACCTCCATGTGGATACGTGACATGTTTAAACCAAGCGTAGATTACCCTCAGCCAACTTGTACAGACTTAACGACGCTCGATAGCTCTAATTATGTCCGGGCCCAATGGTCGGGTGCGTATTTACTTTTTTAATTGCGAAAACGAAATAAAGAGGATTAGAATGGTCTATGTGGTTTTATCGCACGAATGATGTTTACGTGTGGGTTTTTGGTTTGGTGTATAAAGATAGGCAATGTAGCTTTGTTATTTATAATCATTAGCAAAGAGCAGAGAGATGGATGATCGCTTTCGATCGGGCGAGATCGAGGTCAATAGCATGGCAATTTTGTATTATAAAAAGAAGAAAATGAGTTTATCCGTCGAAGCTGCGGGTTGTTCGAAAGAGATACCGCGGCCTCGACAAGAAGGGCTAAGAAGAACCACCAAGTTTTTAGTAGGTAAGTAGAAATCACACTGCCTACCGCTCTGCCCAGAGCGGGAAAAGTCATTTGATGATTTCCCAAAGTCGAAAAAGAAACGGTATATGGTGCTGTGTTCGATTACCACTTTTGTTAATCGTGGTTCCTGTTAGAAAATTCTTAGTGGCAGCCAGTGAGTCTGACTGTTTATGTGTGTGAGTGTAAATGTTTAAAAAACACCTACCATTAGAGAACTCCTTAGTACTGGGCAACGTTTTTTTAAAGGCAGAAAGTGTGTGTCCATTAAAAAAAGAAAGGGGATCAGAACGGAATGATAAATTACAGGGGATTAGAAAGGAATAAACAAAAGAAAAATATTGGCAGTGGATCGGTTTGGGGGATCAGACCGCAATAACTCAGAATCAGCTGTCCCATACTAAACGACCAATCAAGCTATACAAAACCAGTTTATGTAGATCTCTCATTGTATCGAAAACCTATGCAAAACGAGGCCGTGATATATTGGAAATGTATAGCTTAATGTGGTACCGTATGTACAGTCAGCTTCTCTTCACAGTTCTATTTAACTTTGCATGAAAAGAAAGCTTAAATTGGCAATGCCACAATTAAAAGCCGATTTAAAATTAATAAAACACTTTAATATTAAACCCTCATTAAAATTTAATTTGTATTTTCAGTCGATTTCCCTTTTCCCGGTTATCCGGTATGACAATTAAAATTCATGATATTTTTGATGACGTAAGTAATTTGCCCCCAAATGGTTCCAAGAACGAAAATTCAATTAATTTCAGATTGTTACTAACAAGCAGTTATAATTGAATTTCATTTTAGTGCTATTTATTTGAATAACCATAATTAACAAGTTACTACTGCAATACACATTAATTTTAACGCGGTTAATAGAAAATCAATAATAACTCGTCGCTAATCTGTCATTACGCACGAATCTGATGGGATTACGTCAACGGCCAATATTAAATGTACCTTTCGCAATGACTAATTATATGCGGAATGTATTCTCAATACGAAGTGCACTCAGTTTCAATGAGCTTCCTAGGGACCTTAATGTCGATTTGTTCTGTACTAGTGTGGCGACCTTAAGACGGCTATTGGCACAGTCATTTTTCAAGGACAGTTAACTTTTCATTATTTTGTATGTATTTTTCTTCTTTTTATCGACTTTTTTGTTAACCATAGAGGCTTGTTATTAGCAATTTTTTAATTTTACATTCTTTATTTCATAGGTTTGTTAGTCTGTAAGCGTTCTTTAAAATAAAATAAATAAATAAAACTCGTGAACTTTAAAAAGCATAAACAATTCGTTCATAGTGCTGTATAATAACATGAACATACATTATATAACATCACGCCTGTAATCAACAAAGTGTTAGGCAGATGTGTCATCATCACCATTTCAGTTAAAAGACGTCCACTGCTGAACATAGGCCTTCCTTTTTTTTTTTTTTTTGGTGGGTGGAAAATCATCGAATAACCCCCCCCCGCTCTTGGGCAGAGCGAAGGGGAGTGTCAGACTTCTACTGACTAAAAACCAAACCCATGTTCCTTCTTCGCCCTTGTGTCGGAGCCGCGTTATCCTTTCGACAAGCCACAGCCCCGACGGTCGTCGGTCCTTGCGGGCCCCTCCTTGCTGACATCTCTTTGAGGCGCGCGTGGAACACGTACGCGCCGCCGACACGGTCTATTGCCGTCATGACGACGGCCGGACGGCGAGCTAGCCCGTTACTCACCGTCCACAGGCCCGCGTCTACGGTGGCCGGAGGTCATCGCGTGCCGGAGCACCTTCCGCGGCGGCTGGGACGTTGAGAGGTTCTCTCCCTCTCTCGTTCCGCCACCTCCTTCGCTAGCATCACTGCTTCGCAGAAGGAGGCGATGGCGTCCCATTCCTCCTCGCCCCGGACCATGGCTTGCACCAGGGCCGGGCGCGAGAGGTCGCCGCCGCCGATCGCCGCTACGAGAACACGGCGGGGCTCTGCCCAAGCAGGGCACGCCTCCACAGTGTGCTCCACCGTGTCCTCCGGTCGATCCTCGCAGTGGAAGCATCCGGGCGTTTCCTCCCGCCTGATTCGGTACAGGTACCTCCCGAAACACCCGTGTCCGGTGAGGACCTGCGTCAGACGGTAGGTGAGGGCGCCGTGGCGCCTCTCCAGCCACTCCTCAAAGAGGGGACTTACCGCCACTATCGTGGCGTGCCCTAACATAGGCCTCCCTCAGGTAGCAGGTGGCAGAGGTGTAGGTACTTATAAGTAAACCCATATTTCGCCAGTTATATTTAAGTCCCATGTAATAGGGGCGAGCCTATTGCCATCACCGGCAACTTCAGGCAAATTCAGACTCCGTGGAAGCTACTGACATGTTCTTAATGGAAAAACCCAATAATACTTTGCCTGACCCGGAAATCGAACCCAAGAGCTCATTCTCAGCAGTCGACCTTAACCCAACGAGGCAGATAATGATAATGTAACCAAACCCATAATTTTATACTCAGCAAAAACGAATAAATCAATTAAAAACTCAAAAGAAGCCATACAACCAACAAAACGAGCATTCGAACTCGAGAATTGAACGAAGTTTTCGATGAAAACAATAAGGAAACCTTATCTTTTAGTGTAGTAATTAGTACCAAGTACCAATCAAGTTAATTAGAGTACGATAAAGTTTGATTGTGGATTCACCTGTGGGTATCGTAAAAGTCTTTGGCTATAAGGTTTGATAGGGATTGTGCTCTACGTTGTAATGAAGATATATAGGTGAACGGATGAAAAGCATTGTTTAATTTGTAAATAATCTTATATTAAACTTGTAAACTATACTACTACCTATGTTTTGAACATGATAAGGGTTAGGGTTATTATCAAGTCGTGTAGCAGACGACTGCTGAATTCGGTATTATCTATAACTGACAGAAAAAAGATTTCAATCAAGAGGTTAGGTGCGGATAAAAGCCCAGTTACACTAATGTACTTTTACAAGTAATCACTTTGAACACTTAGGGCTCGTTTACGGAGACGCGGGGCGTTGCGCGGCGCGTGCAGAATGCTCTTTTCGTGTTTTTTTATTAATTTACTGAGAGACGAGTCCACCGCAACAAACGCTGCATTTTAAACAAACGAGCGAAAAATCGCTTCTCGTAACATCAAGTTTTGAAATCGTTAACTTTTTTATACATTGCCATGTGTTTGAAATAAAAACGCTGCACGCACCGCGCGACGCCCCGCCTGTACGTAAACATGCACTTAGGTGTGAAACGTCATCATAACACAAAAGCATAAGCATTAGCAACCTATAATATTTTCACTGCTGGGGCATAGGCCTCCTATCTACGAGAGGTAATCTATATATAAATAAAAAGAGAAGTCCTGACCGACTGACTGACTGACTCATCAACGCCCAGCCCAAACGCTTGGACCTAGAAAGCTGAAATTTTGCACAAAGGTTCCGTTTATAATGTAGACAAGGAATAAGGAAGGATTTTTCGAAATTCAACCCCTAAGGGATTTAAATAGGGGATGAAAGTTTGTATGGAAAATCGACATTTTCACGCGGGCGAAGCCGCTGGCAAAAGCTAGTGTCCTATAAACCTACCCACCAACACACCACATGGGGCCAGTTCGGGTTGGTGGAAGTTCGAACCTAGGACTTACCACTTGTAAGTCGGGGCCGTCACCACCTCGCCACCGCTGCTCTATAATAACACAACCCAAATAAAATAAAGATCAACCACCTCACCAAATCATTTTTACAATAGCAACTCTTCACCGACTTCCAATCCTTACAATCATCCCGAATTCATATTCATACACGTCACATTTAAGAAAAAAACCGGCCAAGTGCGAGTCGGACTCGCGCACCGAGGGTTCCGTAAAAAAAATATATTATGTGATGTAACTAAAAATTTATGGTTTTCGTAATTATTCCTTTATCTATGCTATAAGACGTTGCTTCGTACCAAATTTCAAGATTCTGAGTTCACGGGAAGTACCCTGTAGGTTTTGATTCCCTTGCGAGTGTCGAAAATTTGCGGCATAAACGGGAGTATCTTTTGATCGCGGTGACTTAGAAGTTTGATTTTTTCACAGCTCCAAGAGACCATAGACTTGAGTATTTGATATGAATTTCAGCTTGATACCTCCACGCGTTCCTGAGAAAAAAGGTCTTGACAGACAGACAGACAGACGGACAACAAAGTGATCCTATAAGGGTTCCGTTTTTTCCTTTTGAGGTACGGAACCCTAAAAACGGTCACCAAAAACCCTTTACATGCCGCCGTCAACCGCATTTCGCCTTGTTCTTATTTGAGAAGGGAACAAAATTGTTGAGAGTCATATAGGGTAGATGTGGGTCTCGCAAATCCTGTCCTTCGGCCCTTGAAACTTTGAGGACAGAATTGGAGAAAATAACGTGTCATGGACAAGACTTAGAAACCGGACGATTTGGATATTCAATTTGTTTTTATTAGAATTTCTGGGTTTTGCTAGAAGGGTGTTGTAATCTTACGTTATTATGGTATGTAGGTTATTCGGGATTTGAATGACTTGGATAATTTTGTATGAGTTCTTGATCTTACTCTGAAAGCTGATTTTAGTGAGCCTTTCTCTTCGTAATATGTATTTGAAAACATGTGATTGGAAAGCTGAAAGTTTTCAAATTCGTGGCCTGATTTCACGTGTTATTAGGTACAGGTTTCGATTTGTTTGTGCCGAAAATGATGACATTCGATACCTTTTGGTTTAAAATATAACATAACAACATGCCTGTAATTCTTAAAGGGTAAGGCAGAGGTGTACTCTTTGGTAAGTACACCTAAATATCATTTGTTATGTTAGTTTTGTTTCAGTCCCATATAATAGAGGGCGAGCCTTAGAAAATAAACGTATGATAAAGAAAGAAAGATCCAAGGTCAACTTTGGAACATTCTAGTCGAAGTCTAAGGTTGCTCTGTGTGAATATCTTTCATAAAACCCATGAATACGGTGGAAATAAATCACCTTTTTTTAGTTTTTGTTGTCAGTTTGCGATATCTCGTCGGGACGTATTTATCGTAAGCATTCATCAAAGTCTGCGGCAATGTATTATCCATCGAAACCGGAGTATGACTAAGAATCGGATTTTTATCGGAAAACGCGAGAAAAATCATGTTTTCAATACATTTTTGTATAATAATTTTGATGGTCTCGATTTTTGTGGTAGATTGATGGACTTATTAATATACTAGCGACCCGCCCCGGCTTCGCACGGGTGCAAAAAAGGTATTAAAACCTTCCTCTTGAATGACTCTATCTATTAAAACAAACCACATCAAAATCCGTTGCGTAGTTTTAAAGATTTAAGCATACAAAGGGACATAGGGACAGAGAAAGCGACTTTGTTTTATATTATGTAGTGATTATAGTTTTTTTCACTATGCTGGATAATGCTTACTACGTTTTTTTTAGAATAACGTCTTATTGTCTTCTTGTTCTTCTTTTAAACATCACGCCTGTTATTCCCAAAGGGTTAGGTAGCCATGTACGTGTTATTAGTACATCTTAATTTCACCAGTTATGTTTAGTAGTGTAGAGGAGACGAGCCTATTGCTTTAACTTTTTTGTACCCTCAAATTCAGAATTTGCAGAACTGTAAATTTCATGGGGGCAAAACGCAGTGAGACTTTGTCCGACCTAGAAATTGAACCCAGGACTTCATATTCAGCCGTCGTATAATAATTACGACCACTAGACCAACGACATAGGCAGATGTTTCATAAGAACTCTCCAAAAACCTTTAAATTCAGATTATACATAAATAAATATCTTTCTAGGTAATAATTATTTTATTTGCTAGTAAGTATCCATGACATGACATTTAAAATAACTTCAATAGAATTTCAAGAGGATAGCGGAGAAAATCTTAGATCAAGCTGTAATCACGCCTACAAGCGTTCTAATTCCTAGTACTCGTTAAATGAGAACATTTTCTTGTTTCATACTTTTAAGAGCGTGATTTTCAGTACCTAGTCGGGTTTTATTTAGTTTCTCGTAGCTAGAAGTAAAGCTACATTTGTGACATGGAAAGAATATTCAATAGTGTGGGTAGATATTTTTATACATAAAATAATAATAGACCTCCTGACCGTTTTTCGGCCACGGCGGCAAATATCAGCGGAGATTAGCCATCTGCGCGGAAGATATTATAGTGCTCAAGTGTGTGCGCAGGCACAGGAGCACTCTCTGTTCCCTTTTCTCTCATAGTCCGATGGGACGGCAATCCGACACGACCGGAGAGAGATCAGGCGCAGGACCAACGGCTTAACGTGCTTTCCGAGGCACGGGGGTACTGTACCGCCAACTTCCAAACTCCGGGCTACTACTGGGAAATTTCTTATGAAAATTCCTGATAGCACTTTTTGTCCGACCCGGGAATCGAACCCAGGACCTCGTGCACAGCAGTCGCGCTTGCGAATACTAGACCAACGAGGCAGTCACACAATTAAGATGAATAATACATGATTGATGATGAATTTATACATAATTAAGAAGTCAATGTGCCTTTTTACCCGACTACGGCAAAGTCAAAGGAGGGTTATGATTTTAGAATGTGAGTAAGGCGTGGTTACGGTCTGAAAAAAACCGACTTAAAAAAAAACCCCAAAAAAAGTAAAAAATAAACTTTAGAAGAAAAATCAGTTTCTGAAGTCGGTGACTTATGTTTGTTTGATTTCATTTTTTTGCCAGCGACTTCAGAAACTGATTTTTCTTCTAAAGTTTATTTTTCACTTTTTTGTGTTTTTTTAAGTGTTTTTTTTCACTTTTTTGTGGGTACACATGTAAGTTCACATGTTCATGGGTCATAATGTGGATAATATAGTTTTAATTTTTTAATCTTGTAGATTTTTCAAAAACCGCTTGTCCGATATCAATAAAAAATTATGGGAACATTTGGAAAGTATAGCCTTTCCAACAAAAAAAGGATTTTTCAAATCAGTTAGCAAGTGACGGAGTTATGCCCGAACAAACATAAAAAATAAATATATATAAACATCCGAATTGAGAACCTCCTTCTTTTTTAAAAGTCGGTTAAAAACATGTATTTTTTTTAACTTATCTAAAAATATTGTTACCTCAATAATTAATACTGAAAACGGTATTTTTACCATGTTTACTTTTTGTTTCGAGTTCCCGATATTTCGGCGCTGTTACAAGCACCATGATCACGGATAAACTGAAGTCATTGCGGGTGGATATTTTCAGTATTAATAATAGTATTTGTGATCATGTCACTTTAAAAACTTATATTGTTTTTCAAGTATTTACAAATTTTATGTAAAAACCAAACATATGTATTTGACGATTATTATGTGTTAATGGTGTTATTTGTTGAAGATATAAAATCCTATCTGTGTACAATTTTCTTTGCATTGTAACAAAGGATTTTTGAGTCAGTAAACTTATTTCGTGCCCTTACTTCAAAACCCAACTAACTGCACAAAATGTAGTTTTGAGAAAATCGTGTTTAAAGGTTCGAATCGTAAAAATTTAAAGAAATACTTGATAAAGAGGCGAGTACGTGTATTTTGATTTCTTATTGTATTCATTATTCGGGTGGTGAAGGAAAAATAGCTTAATTCTCAAACAAGAAGGAAAAATGAAGGATTGGCTTGATAAATGCTACAGATAAGTGGTTTTTCCTGTAGTCGCAATGTTTTCTTATGTTTTGAAGAATAAAGTTCAGACAGCAGTTTTTTATGAATTTAATTAAACGAAATATTTATGTTCACCTAATGGGTAATTGCTAATACTTAGTAGAAATATTTAGTCTCAGTTATTGTTATTGGTATTTTAACGTGAATCATGACAAAACCACTTAAACGCAGATAGAATGTTTTTCCTGGCGAGAAAAATTGCTTACAGTGCAAAAACATTGCTTTAACCGACACTTACTGGGTTTTGTCTGTTCTTTATTTAAAAAATCTCCTGATAAGCTACTTTAGCTAAAAGCTAAATCCAGAACGGAGCGTCACTTCGGAAAACGGGTTTTACCAGTATGTAGATCTTGAAAATGAGATTCTAACGGTATTTGTAACTCATTTTTGCCCATAAGTGACTTTAGTTGGTTTTCGCTTTAAGGGCACGATTTGTCTATTGTTATTATATTCGGAGTTTCTAGAAACCTCTGGTAATAACATAGAGCACAATAGATTTCACATTATTCAGTCAGGCGTATTGTCTGCATAATCGTTATATACGAGCGAAACATTCATACCTACCTACTTGTCAGAAACACGAGTTATATTTTCTCAAGGGTAATTCTTTATTACATTTTTTTACTTCCATTGAACAGTTACGAATATATTTTTCTTCTTTTTATCTTTCCGTTGGGTATTGTGTTACCCACCAACAAACAGAATAATAATACAGCACAACAACAACACAATAATAGCATAATTATAATAATTAGGAATATGCATGTTTTTTTTTTCACTCTTAACATAGCGCATAACGTCAAAAATAAAAGTGAATATTTATAAAACATACTAAGTTTTTTTTGGGACAAGCTTGCCTCTCTATTCTCAATAAGTCTTCTTCGCTTACAAGACTTAACCTAGATATAAGGTGATTTCTTAGTATAATGTGGTTATTCCATTACATCTATATGTAATTTCTCTAACCGCGAGAAAAATACAAAATAATATTACTGAAATTATTATGTCATTCACAACCAAATACTTACGCCTGTCAAAGCAACCAACTCACATATCAAAAAAATACTTCTTTTCGTTTTAAAAAGCTCCGTAAGCTTGCGTGACTCAGAAAACCCGAACAAAGCCTAATTTGTTGAAATCGTTCGAGTTATTCAGGTTTTAAAAAGCAATTTACAAGGTAGGCGCAAAAAATAGCCCGTTAACGTCACAGGCTGTTTAGATTTCTTAGAAATCGTTCGCGCGAAGAGGTTTTCTCTGTAAATATTGAGGGTAATTAGATTTATGTGCCTCTTGATAAGATTTGAGCTATCTTTTACTTCGTTTTACTGTTATATTTATTATTAATTCTCGTTATTTAAGAGGCTACTTATTTTTATTAAAAGTTACTGAATTATTTGAAAGTCCGAAAATTTTCTACTGAAACAACAACTGAAAGCCTAATTTATTTATTTATTTAAACTTCATGCACAAGAGTGGTACATAGGCGGACTTAATGCCACAAGGCATTCTCTACCAGTCAACCTAAGGGTCTAATATTGTAGTGACCGACCCATAGTCACACTAAACTACCACACCAGTGTGACTATGGTTAATTTTATTTATCCGTAGTCACACTGGTGTGACTACGGATAATTTAACCTGATCCGTAGTCACACTGGTGTGACTACGGCTGATCCGTGGTCACACTGGTGTGACTACGGCTGATCCGTGGTCACACTGGTGTGACTACGGATAATTTAACCTGATCCGTAGTCACACCCGGATGAATAACCAAAATTATAGGCTGTTGCAGTATCCTTTATGGGCCCCATGCCGCCCATAAAGGATACTGTCGCGAGACGGTGATTCATCCACTTAGCGGACGACTAGCAACAGCCTATAATTTTGGTTATTCATCCGTGTGTGACTACGGATCAGGTTAAATTATCCGTAGTCACACCAGTGTGACCACGGATCAGCCGTAGTCACACCAGTGTGACCACGGATCAGCCGTAGGCACTAGACAGGATAGGTAAAATTATAGCATAGTTGGCGCAGTGGTTAAGCGATTCGCCTGCGCGGAACAAATATTTGCATGACCTATAGATAGTTGTTCCGGGTCTGGGTGTTTGAGTTGTAAATATACGTAAACGCACCCACGATACAGGAGTAAATCCTGATGGGGGCAACATTTTTTTATAAAAATAGAAAATTAAATACTGATCTCCAAGTAGCCCACCAGATACAACACCCGTATGGTTGGAGGATCCTCTCTTTTCTATATGAGGAACTATAGACCCTGTTATTCATACCTTAAATACCTGTCATATTGTTCCCGACACGTGTCTGCATGTCGCCGGTATTCGGACATTACATACGATGAGATACATTATATAGAAGAAGGCAGGACATAGTTAAGTACTATGTCTCATGCCCTGTGGTTTTTTTTTCAAACTAGATATGGCTAATGTCACTAATTTATTATTTAAAAGTACTTTTATACAATATACAACTAAATAAAATTAAAAACTGTGTCTATGCTTTATACTTTTTTTTAAATTTGTATATTTTATCATTTGTGTCTTTTTTTCATAAAACAATAAAAAAATCCACAGGGCATGAGGGTTTTGGGGTCTGAAAGAATAGCAAATGATTCTTCCAGTCGACCATTTTAATTTGGCACACGATGCACCAAACACCCTGTACTATAATGAATACCTGTAATAATAACCTAAAATAACCACCAATCTATGTTTCAAATTCAAACATACTCGTAAACTTATCTTCGAATTCATGTCACAAACTACTGAAGCTTCGAATCGGTGCGTAACCAAAATGATTATAGTTCTCAGACCGAGAAAACTTTAGCTTTTCTACGCACGATATTTGGAGATAAAATGTTAGTATCGAGGCCAAATTGTTGGCTTTGGCCACAACAGCCTAGATAGAATCTAAGTATCTTACAAAGGAATTGTTAAAGCGTAACAATACAAACTTATTGAACAGATAACAAGACCTACAGAGCATTATTTTTTATTTGTACGCAGTTATGTGTGGCGTAGTTTCATTGCGTACAGTTACTTTTGTAAAATGGGTTTTGCTTTCTAAGACTATGCGTTTTATAAAATTTGTAGTGCCCTTACATACCTACATAAACTCATGCCTTTTTCCGTGGGAGTAAGCAGAAACCACAGAACGCCACGATTATTACAATATACTCTTTTTGTAGTGGACTTATTAATAACTGGCTGACCCGTGCCCACTTCGTTGGGCCAGCGTTCGTAAGAAACGCTATCATTCGAACGTTTTTTCTCCGATTCACTTTGCAAAATGGACTACCACGTAAAAGCCTTTTTATTTTTCGGTTTTTTATCTAACCTATGACACTCAGCAATAATGTGGCTTTCTATTGGTGAAAGATTTTTTAAAATCGGTTCAGTAGATCCTTACAATTTAACAAATATACAAACACACAAACTTTACTTCATCATAATATTAGTATAGATTAATAATATATTAACTACACTGGGACAAGCCTTTCGCTATAAGATGAAATAGGCAGTCGTCTGACAGCTAGAATGGAAGGAAACGTGTTGCGCCGACCCCAGGTAGACTGGGTCAAGGACAGAAAGATGATGCGATAGAACTATTTTCAATTAAAAACTAGGAATAGCTAACCTTTTCATAGAATGCAAGGTGAGCGTTGTATGACGTGCAAAAAGTTTTATTTCCAGAATGGATACAAGAGTTTACCTATTAGAGCATCTATGTTTCGCCAGTTAAGTATTAATTGACATGTAATAGAGGGCGAGCGAATTGCCATTAACTGGCCCGGCTGCTACTGAGAAATTCCTGATGGAGAAACCCATCAACACTTAGCCTGACCCGGAAATCGAACCCAGGACATCCCACTCAGCAGTCTGAGCTTGCTTCTAACCGTCTGCTTGTATCTATCTATCTATATCTATATAATCTATCTATCTATATGTAAATAAAAAGAGAAGTCCTGACTGACTGACTGACTGATTGACTGACTGACTCATCAACGCCCAGCCCAAACCCTTGGACCTAGAAAGCTGAAATTTTGCACAGAGGTTCCCTTTATAATGTAGACAAGGAATAAGAAAGGATTTTTTGAAATTCAACCCATAAGGGAGTTAAATAGGGGATGAAAGTTTATATGGAAAATCGTCATTTTCACGCGGGCGAAGCCGCTGGCAAAAGCTAGTTTTTCATAAATGACTAGGAATTGCCAAAATTTCAGAATTAATGATGGACGTTGTATGACGAGCAAAAATTCTACTATTAGATCAGATACAAGACATGAGTTTAAGAGTTTTTGATTATTCCACGTCTACAAGTTAACTAACTCTCAACTAAAACCCACAGCTTCGATGAATATTGTAAACCAATCCGTATAATAATTATAAATTCTCTACACATGCTCTCCGATACGAGACGAGAAACTGCAAAGTCAAGTACAATATGGATGAGTCGACTGAGATATTGAGCTGAATTTAAATGCTTTTTATTTATTCTATTTGAAACATATGGTGGAGGTGTATAACAGGGTTTTAGTGAATGGAGTATGATTTTAACTTGAAGGTAAGTTGTAGTTTTTGAGATTTATGTGAAATAGTTTATCGGGGATAGACCTAGGGGCTTTCCTATAAAGATTATTATTTTAAATATCACTGACACGCATGCTGATGAGTGTACAGAATCTAATGGTCCATATCTTCCAGAACAACTACTCAAACAAATTCATGCGTATTCATAACAATGCCTTCAGGATGCCATTGCGTCTTCCACGTTTCTGCAGCGCATCTGGCATGTTCATGGAGGCTCGTACGGATGGATTTGCAGCTATCCTGCGCAAAAAAGTTGCCTCCTTGTTGAGCAGAGTCCGTGCTAGTAGCAATGGCATTCTGGGAGTTATTGCGGACAAATTTGAATGTCCTATTCATCACATTGGGGTGTTGACTAAAACTAAAATTAAGTGACATAAAAATGACAATGACATAAAAATTATTTTAATAATTTATTATTAGTATTGTAGAAGGATTTTTCAATTGTATCTTGCTAATCAAATGTATTACCACTAACATAGTCTGTAAGTGTATTGTTTACTAACCCATATTTATGGACCTGGTTGTTCGAAATAAAAATTATATTATTATTATAAATACTCGTATGTAGTTCTTTTTTGCACTTTATTCAAAAAAAATTCAGTGAACAGGCATCAATTTCAGTGCGATTCAATCTTGAAGCAGTTTTCACTATTTAGGCTAAGATAAACTATAATTATGTTTGAATAATTAAACCTTGTCTGTCTACAAACAATTATTTCCCACACAGTATTTAGGATAATTGTATTTTATTTCGTTTAAAGATATTCTCAAAAGCAACATTACGTTTCATAAGCCTACTAATATTAAATTATTCAGAACATAAATTCAAGATTAAAATTGGAGTAGGTACCTACCGAGAACAGCCCTTCTAATTATTATTTTTCAGCAAAAATACTAAAACTTTAAGCCAATTTAAGTTAACAGCCTACTATGATTGCCAGATTTAAGTAATATCTCGGACATTTGAAGGCCAGACTTATAGTAGCAACGTTCTATCGAACTGAAATATTACAAAATATTAAAAAGTTCGCTGAAAGCTTCTGTCTCGCAAATGAAATAGGCCGTCCCAGTGACCGTTTCGGAATGAAAAAGTTAGGTAATATAACATTTTAGCCGACCACGATTAAACCAAAAGGACGAGGCGTGATAAACCTAAAATGTGTTTTTTTTTCGTTTATTTTTCGTTTATAGATATTCGATAGGTACTTATTTGGTTGAAAAAAGTATTGGTCGAACCGGTACGCAAATGAAAACTAACTTGGGAGTTGTCCATGTCCGGAACCTGAGCGTCTGTTGTCCGATATTGACCGATTCTCTAGGGATACCTTTAGGTATTAAATTGAAAAATATCATAATCTAATATTGGGGTCGGCTTCCAGTCTTACCGGATGCAGCTGAGTACCAGTATTTTACCCTTTGGGATGACTAGTTGTCAAATTTTTGGATCACTGACTATCTGTCTGTCTGTTCTATCTGTCTGACTGTCTATCCGGAGTTATTTACTATACGGACCTTGTAGAAACTAGAACAAATTTCCGTGCGTTCAAGCAATTTTGTCATACCTATTATTGGAATCAAATATAACAGCTCACAACTTAGGACCCAGTAATATTAATGACAATAATATCCGTGGTGCTAGGCAACTGGGCTTATCTCAGTTGTATACGTCCCTGTGTGCCTATTGGCCTTGTTCTGTTCTGTCTCCTGCTGATATGGAGGGAAGTGGAAACTATGTTTTTTCCTACTCCTCCGCTATTCTTTTCTGATTAATTTCGTTGCGGGATCCAAGACAGTTAAATCATTTCTCTGGGACTTCGTCGAGCTTCATTGTCTCGGCGCTTTTCTTGTGGTCGCCACTGTTGATTCTGGCTAACAGGAGTTACAGTGGTTTGGGAATAGTGTGGCGGGCTTGTCCCATTAAAAAAAAAAAAAATATCTGTAACGACTGTCAGATGCCTATTTAAATGTCATCCGTGACCATTAACGGCTTAGCGTGTTTTTCGAGTCACGTAGGATACTCAGAATGTAATGATGGTCACCCATTCATAGACCAACCTGTGCAAGCTTAAAGATCGACCCGTGCGGCTGTTATTATTTAGCCACAAACTCCCCCCCTAAAAAGTGGGAATCATCATCATTCTCTTACCCATATTCCAATTTATTTGTGGTCGACGCAGCATCTCTTCTCCTTCCATACTTCTCTGTTTCTCGTCGTATCATGAGATACCTCCTTTCTTACCGTATCATTCTTAATACAGTCGTTCCATAGTTTCTTTGGTTTTCCTCTACTATTTATACCCATCCACATTCAAGACCTTCTTCACGACATTTTCCTCATAATGTTTGTTTAAATTAGCCGTGTGCACATACGGTCTTCATAGTTGTGTAGGTAACTCATTATCAATTATTTTTATTCTAAAATAGTTGTTCAAAAAACTTCGCGAAAACAAGATCTTGTTACACATAAGAGCACCACAGGAAAATTTTCCCATCACAATTTCGTTAAACTCAAATAAGAACAACTTTACTGCTTTATGCTGGAGGACACTGGAGGTATTACATTTTTTTTTTAACTTTATATAACCTATTAATAAAATGTTTTTGTTTGTATGATAAAGTTGTTCTTTGACAAAATCCTGCTAAGAACAAATTTAATAGTATTGATTAATATTACATTTCATGCATCTTCCTGCCCTTATCCCATTCTATTTGCGGTAATGGGTCGGCGCAACACGTTTTCGTCTTCCATTCTTCCCTGTTAGACGTCACGGTGGCATTTACTCCTATCTCGTGCCCTATTTTTTTTTTTTGGTGGGTGGAAAATCATCGAATAACCCCCCCCCCCCCGCTCTTGGGCAGAGCGAAGGGGAGTGTCAGACTTCTACTGACTAAAAACCAAACCCATGTTCCTTCTTCACCCTTGTGTCGAAGCCGCGTTATCTTTTCGACAAGCCACAGCCCCGACGGGCTATTCATTCATACCATTCCTCACACAATTCATCCATCTTTTCTTTGGCCTTCCTCTCCCTCTTCATATATCAATATTTATATCTATCAATGTTTCAGTCACATGCGTTTCATCCCTCCTCATTACATGACCATGCCAAGATTAAAAACTTCCTTTCATTTTTTTCTGTAATACTTTGAAACTTCCTCTACTATACTCATTCCTTACTTTATCCATTCTTGTCACTACCACCGGTTAATAACAATTAATTTGACCACGCCCTTGCGATATCAGTAGTAATTTATCACTAGTAATTTGGTCCTGAAGATCATAATTATAACAGTCGCTGCGTGTAGAATATCGATATTATATTGGGTTTAAAAGTACGCTTAACGAAGCCGGCAATGGTTTTCCCTGTCATTGCGATCTTTTTTTGGTATTGGGGGTCAAAGTTCCATCTTTAAGACAAGTGTTTTTTTTTAATACAAGTGTATAATGTTATTATCTCCACGATACCTGTACTATTCAATCCATCCGTCAGCACAATGTATTGAGTCCTACCAAAACGTGATTTATCACTTCAAAAATAAAAGTTTTTTCTCAGCAATTTTTTGCTAAGGATTACTTAGTTTGATGCTCAGAATGCGTGGTGACTTTGTAAAGGGTTAGTTTTCACACCGTATAATCAGCAAGTCGACCCCAATATAATATAGGAAACTAGGCAGATAGTAAAGTACGCGATCGTTGCCGCCAACTTTGTCAATATTGGAAAAGTTTTCAATTTCCTAAATGGTTATATTCGAAGTTATTTAATCAATATAACTATATAACACACATTAATTCTTGGATTATTAGATAGCTAATTAAATGATGATGATGTTAATTTGAATATATTATAATGTTTACATCAGCTTCAAATTTAATTAAAAGAGGCTTTTAAAAAATAATTAATTATGCTTGCGTTTGCCCACAACTCGTCTTATGTGAAGCAATGGTGTAGCCTAGGACACGCTGGACTAAAAGGAACTGATTTACCCAAACTACGACTATCCAGATTATAATAATTGACAAATAGTGGAATTTATTGACAGAAATTGTTGTCTGTTGTCAGTCTCACGACCCATTCACGATCCGACTGGCGTCAAGCCACACACGGATATCACTTTTTCCTTCCTCTCAGTTCCAATCGCGTTGCAGTGAATCGTGGCCTACTCTTAGCGTTTTTATGCCATTTGTTTTATCCGAAGTCGCAAAAAGCGGAGCAGTCTAGTTCGTGGTCAACTAGTTATAATTGACATAAAGAATGCATGATCGCATTTCTGACTAACAAAGTAATTTCAGAATATCCTGCTAAAGCAGACGGTTATATTAACTGCTATTCTGGCTGACAGCATCCAAGCAATTAATATCAATTCAGAGCAATGCATGCGAAGGATGTTTTCTTTATATTTTATTTTGGAACAACGGATGATAATTATATTGTTATGAACAGTGGCCTCGTGACTAAAATAATATCAGCCATTCGAAACATTCTTTAGATTAAGTCACGAATGCCTGAGTTGTTCCGTAGATAGGTGATCACCGAATACCAAATTTTCTCCGTGCCTCGAAAAGCACGTTAAGCCAGGTTGATCACGGCGTCCAATAAAATAGAACAGAGGCAATCATTGCAGATAGTCAGTGGCCGTAACGTAAGATAACCAGGTTTACCAAGAGGTGTCGCATTACCCAGTACTAACTAGATCAGTCAGTCAGACAAGCAGCGGTCTATGTAAAAATACTGGTACCTATTCTACTGCATGCAGTTAGACTGAAAGCTGACTCCAACAATGAATAAAAACTAAATGTGGCACTCGGAGACTGCCGCGGTAAAGCTATTGCATAGCATTTTTTATCAACAGCAAATAATTAATTATTTAATTTGACAACCTCAGTTGACAACCTTGTTATTTTCCGTAACCATAGCAAAAAGTACTGAATCCTGAATATTTTCGTTAAGGAATTTCTGGATTCGCTCTCCACGCTCAAGGCCCGCGATAGAAGCTATGCAATACCTTAAAAATACTGATATTCAGCTGCATCCAGTTAGACTGAAAGCTGACTCTAACAATGAGTAAAAACGCTGAATAATTCAATTGATACATTCATCAAGTTTCAAGACACTCTTGTGCAATAGCAGGAAACACATAGACTGATGGGACCAAATACAATACAGACTGATTGCAGACAAGCGGTGGTCACCGGACACTGACAGATAGTTTCGATACATTATCCGTGCCCAGTGTTCGGAGCCGCGAAAGTAAAATGATGATGATGATTGCAATGTTTAACGAAATTATGATCAAATTTACAAAATTGACAAATACACACACACACACACACACACATAACATCACACCTGTCATCCCCGAAAGGTTAGGCAGAGGCACAGAATACATAATAGTACTACGTACAGAAGGGACACTCCCTTCCCCGCGCTCATATTAAATACCGCACCTCACCCCGCACTTCGAGGTATTCGTCGCCGACACTTGAGCAATGGCTCGCGCTCGTATTAGTCGTCGTTCGGTTTTCGCGACGCAGACCGTTGCACTTTCCGCGCCATTTTTTAGGCTACGACAACCCTACTAGAGTTTACGCACACATTTGCACGTGCACGTCTTGCACAAACGTTATTTGTTTATGTAGTAGTAATAGGTAATTATTTTGCGGGCGTTGTATGGAGTGTCCGAGGTGTGGCAGAGGTGTACCTTATAGTACACCCACATTTCGCCAGTTATGTTTAAAAAACCAAAGACCTATTATAATACAGGGTGGGCCAAAAATTTTTGCACTTTTGAAACATGAATAGAAATAAAACCACAAATGTTATTTTGTTGGTTATTTATTTAACGTAATAACCATTTAATGAAATTTATTATTTAAAAATAACATCGTCCAAATGTGCGCTGCCTCGTTGTTAACACTCCTGCAATCGACTACGCAAATTTTGGAAAACTCGCTGACACATGCTGCGGGGGATCGCGGTTAATTCCTCGTGGATTTTTTGTTTTAATAGGGATATTGCCGTCGGTTTATTAAGGTACACTCGACTTTTCAGGTATCCCCACAAGAAAAAATCGCATGGTTTAAGGTCCAGGCTTCTCGGAGGCCATGGAATATCACCCTTGCGAGAAATCAATTTGTTCAGAAACATTTCTTTAACTACCGGTAAACTCACATTTGACGTATGGCATGTTGCTCCATCTTGTTGCATCCAAGTCCTGCTGTTGTACCCTTGAAATTCATGCAACTGCGGCGTCAAAAAGTCTTGCAACATCTTGACGTATTCCGCTGAATTCACAATTACATTATTTCCTTGATTATTTTCAAAGAAATACGGACCAATGCCCTTTGATGATATGGCACCCCATGCTGTCGTTTTATCGTGGCCGCCCTGTTTGTTTAATATTCATTTTCGATCACGTTTTCTCGAACTTCTCGACTCAAGCTTGGATCAAATTAACACTTTGACACTCACTTACACGGCATAATCCGTAATCAATTCTAAACAGGGGTCGTACAGTAACGTAGGAATCATTGTTTTTGTAAATTTGTTTTACACAAAAAGCACGCTGTTGTCCCGTGAAGCGCTCCATCGTAACTAAAATTGCATGAAGTGGCGCACAGTTTCCCGCCACCTGCGCGCCCCTTCCTCGAATGTTTCCCAAAAAAATCTAGTGTTTCTATTTGCAAAAATTTTTGGCCCACCCTTTATTATTCGCTTTCAATAACTAACCTTCTCAGTATTCATTCACATTACCCTGAGATCAAACTCTCTGAATTCAAATTTTAATGCTTTAATCAAAACGTACGGTATTAGAGTCGTATAACATCTAATGCCACGTTTCCCAGTAACTTTAGTGTAAAGTCCACAATCGGATTTGCTCCACGCGTCACATGATCGCTAAGCTTTTCAGCTTAGTATAGTTGGTACATTTGTTATAACATTGCATTATTATTCACGGAAATATAGGGAAACATTTGAGAATGAATTTTAATAACTGTAATTGTGGGAAGACCTGACTGACTGTGACAATTAACAAATAACTAGCTGATGCCCGCAGCTTCGTCCGCGTGGATGTCGGCTATCGCGACCCATGTCGGTTATCACGACCAAAAGTAATCTTTTCAACCCCTTATGACATTTTTTCGCATTAAAAAGTAACCTATATATCTCGAGCCTTAGACTACCTGTGTACCAAGTTTCAGTTAAATAGGTTTAGTAGTTTTGGCGTGAAAGCGCGACAGACAGACAGAGTTACTTTCACATTTATAATATTACTAAGGATCTAATATTACTAAGGGTCATTTATAATATTACTAAGGGTCTATTTATTATTAATCTTGTTATATTTTGATGTTGTTGACTGTGTGTCTATTAATACAGTAGTATGGAGCAGGAATGGTTGTGATAACAGCAAGAGCTTGAGTGCTCTTCATTTTATTCAGAAAAACGCCTTTGTGCTCTTACAGGAATTATATACGAAAATTTTACAGCATTTTCAGGAAAACAACATTGAGTTCCATTTTAATAGATTATACTGAGAATACAAGTGCTGGTATACAAATAACTAATTATACAAAGAGGAATTCTAGGGATTCAGGACAAAAACAGACGGTTTGTTTTTACCAGGGGGGATTTCAATAGTTACAGCTGGTATTATAGAACAAGTGATGTTGACAACGCCAGTAAAGATACAGCTGCAATGGTAATTATTATTAAACGTTTAATTCAGATAAAAATCCATAGTACACATTACAAACATTTACAAATTTCACACAATATACAACATAAAATAAAATAAATAAATGTAATGCCAACTGGAAGTTGCAAACCTGCGCAGACCCAATGACCAAACCCAGTTGAGCTGCACATTTAGGGATGAAGTTATTTTTTTTTTTTGTAGATATCGAAACAAAGTAACATTGATTGACGCAAACTGTTCCAATATTTGCACAACCAGTATTAAAATTCCCATCAAAATTTCACCAGCGAAAGCCGCCAACGAATATAGTCAGAAAATGAAATCCCCAGCATATTGCCTGCGTATTACGGAACTGCTGTTTATTTCATCAAAATGTCAAATCACAATGCAAAATTATTCAAATTTCATACAACATAATCCCCGCAATGGAATGAGATGACGATCTAATTGCCTATTCCGGGGAAATATTCGATTATTGTAGAAGGTAGCGATTCGTAAAATCATTTCGTCGTTAACCCAAATCTATGAGGAGAGCTCGTTTAGACTTGGCATGTCACAAGTCGTTTTGTCCGTAATCTTTTGACTTTGGTATTGGTATTAAATGTATCATTCCGTGTAACATTTAGATAAGAATGATTTATACAAGGTACTCGGGGAAAGGAAGACAAACATCTTAAATTCGCTTCTAATTTTATTCGGTGTGAAATTGTGAAAGTGGTGATTAGGTGGGTTATTTTTTTTTCTATCTCTTGTTTTCTCTTATTTCTCAATCCTTCCATTCAAAATCTTTGCGATATCGTCGTTTTATTTATTATCAAACAAAATTTATTTAGCTAACGTTACTATGAAAGTTACATTACACAAAATTCTATAATACAAAAATTATAATTACGAATTAAGACTAAGAGTTAGTTCCTACAACTCTCCGCAACGCTGTCATCCGAGAACGTGCCCAGAAGACTGGCAGCATTCCGTCTTACAACATTTCAAAACACGTATTGTCACTATTTTACCAGCCCAGTATGTCGCCACGCTCAACGGGTAGGACATAAATCGCTGCCCTTCAATTGCTGCTCAATACCAAAGCCGAATAACTTTGTATATTACGGTTCCTATATACGTGACAGTATATTATATTGGCGCCGCTTGAGGCTCTCAAGTGCGAGTATACACGGATAATAATAAGCAGTGGCACATTGTCAGCTCGTTTGCGAACACGAAATGTTCTTACATTTTTACGACACACGCGAGTATAAGCATGCAAGTCTATTTATAGGAGGTTTCTGAAATTGTGTGATGTAAATGTAAACAAATGGGTCAGAAACGTACCTGATACTGGATAATAATAATATATGGAGTTTACTATTTAAATATTAATTTAAATTTCAAATCCTGTAGACCTTAATTTTTATTCAACAATTTAGGTTACTTATGTAACTAAAAATAACGACGTTTTTTTTGTAAAAACGTAGTGAAATTTAAAATTAAATCCTTGATAATGTAGATGTGATATTATCTAATCGATTTTTGAATTTTGTACAAAATAAACCTATATTATATGAAGTTTGTTTATAACATAACATAACGCCTGTAATCCCCAAAATATTAGGCAGAGGTGTACTTAGTAGTACACCAATATTGACGACACGGTTTGACGACACGGTTGGCGCAGTGGCTAAGCGATTGGACTGCTGCGCTATGTGTCGCGGGTTCGATCCCCGCACGGAACAAGTATTTTGTATGGCCTACAGATAGTTGTTTCGGGTCTGGGCGTGTTTGAGTATGTGAGTTTCAATGTTTGTAAACGCACCCACGATACAGGAGAAATTCCTAGTGTGGGGCAACGTTTAAAAAAATTAAAAAAAACATGTAGCCAATTATGTTTTCAAGTTCCATGTAATAGGGGGCAAGTCTATTGGAATCAACTGGGCACAATTTTTTACCAAATAGGTACCAGAAAAGTTACTGTTATAAAGCATAGTGCTTTATAAACAGAAAAGATTTTATCCAATAGTCAATCACAATCCTTTTGAAAACTGCACAAAAAGTACCATATTCATAGTCGGGACCTCCCAGCTTAAGTTACCAAATAGCGTCCCATCCCGTGGGATGCAACAAAGAGATTATTTCAAGAGTGTTGCATCGACCTGAACCATGTAGCTGAAACTTTTATTCTTATAGCCAGGGCGCAAGGCATCGCTGGTTATGGTTCCAGAGACAGGAACCTCCTCGCAATGCGAGCCGTATCAAAGAGTACTGCCTTTTGAATCAGGCCATTTATTCAACCGCTTAGTAGATAGTTTAACATATTCGAAGACATCACGTAGTCAATCAGAATCCCTTTGAAACCTCAAAGCAAGTTATATTCATAGTCAAGACCTCACAGTTTAAGTTACCTATCTCGTGGGGTGCAACAAATGGATTATGTCAAGAGTGTTGCATCGACCTGAACCTTACAGGTAACACTTTTATCCTTAATGGATGTCGAGGTTAAACTCTCTTTTAATAAAGGCTGACGCTACTAGAGGTTTATTAAGGCTTGTAGAAGTTTTTAGCACGGAAATGGTACTTTTGTTAAAGATTTTATAGTAGACTAGCTTTTGTCCGCGCCTTCGCCCGCGTGGAAGTCGAAAAATATCCCATCAAACTCTCATCCTCTATTTAACTCCCTCAGGGGCTGAGATTTAAAAAAAAAACCTCGAGAATCGCTCTGTTCATTGCTGAAAACAGAATGAAAATCCGTGCGGTAGTTTATGAGCAGACAGACAGACACACGCGGCAGAGGAATTTGTTTTATAATATTTAGTGATGAAGTGACTATGACTTGCTTCTTTGTAGTTAACTGTCTCGTTGGTCTAGTGATCCTGGATCCGATTCCCAAGTCTTTTTTTTATATATGGGCTTACTCTTGACCTCAATCTTGCCCTAAGGGCAGAGATGAGGTCGACGATGGAACGAGCTTACCCAGAAGAAGCCTATTTACTCGCGACTTAAATAGATTGGGGTTATATGAACTCGGGAAAACCGACGCAGGCAGGGTGTTCCACTCCTTGGCTGTACGAATAATGAAAGACTTAGAAAAACGCTTCGTACGAATGTGTGGAACATCGACAAGGTATGGGTGATAACCTGCAGTACGCCTAGTCTCTCGATGGAAGAAGGGAGAAGGTGGAATAAGCTCGTGGAGCTCTTGCGCACACTCTCCGAAGTACAGTCTGTAGAAGACCGACAGACATGCAACTTTGCGACGGTGGGCCAGGCTATGTAGCTTGGCAACCAGCTTAGCGTCACCAATCAGCCTCCGATCAATCACCAATCAGGTCCGGCACAGTGATATTGGATTTTTCCACCAGGATTTTTTATGAAGCAGGCACGGAGCCTGGATTTGTACCTCGTTGATGGCAATAGGCTCGCACCCTATTACATGGTACTTAACATAAATGGCGAAATGTGAGTGTAGTATAATAGTCCTCCTGACCGTTTTCGTTTACGGCGGCCAATCCCAGCGGAGATTAGCCCGATGCGCAGGAGATAGTAGAGTGCACAAGTGTGTGCGCAGGCACAAGTGCACTCTCTGTTCCTTTTTCTCTCATAGTCCGATGGGACAGCAATCCGACACGACCGGAGAGAGATCAGGCGCAGGACCAACGGCTTAACGTGCTTTCCGTGGCACGGGGGTATTATACCACCAACTTCCAAACTCTGGGCTACTACTGGGATATTTCTAATGAAAAACCCAATAGCACTTTTGCCCGACCCGGGAATCGAACCCACCGCACCATCCACCATGCCATGCATCATCCATCGTGACCTCATGCACATCAGTCGCGCTTGCGACCACTACACCAACGAGGCAGTTAGAGTGTAGTATACACCTCTGCTGTAATGTTGTCATAAGAAACACAAAAAGTATTTTGTTGAATACACATATAGTTAGTTACCACACAGATGGATGCCTAGCTTATCACTAAGATGGACTGCTTCCGTAAGCTGACAAATAACTTCCTAGGCTTGATTAGTGACTATAAACTAGTAGTACATTTGTTATCCTGAATATCCTGACCGACTACCGAATACGTGGTCACCGTTTGGCCGTCCGTGTCTTCCTGTATATAAAAGTTTACTTCGGTCCTATTTGAAGGAGGCACTAAAAGCCTTTTTAAAAGTTTAAAGTGGGTCTGGAAATAAAGTAAGACAGTACAATTTAGGGCCGTCTCCAATCCTAGCGTATTACCGTGACCTCGCGTGACCTAAGACACTGAACTCGGAGCATCCGAAATGGAATTTGAAGATATTTCGTGATTATTGTTAGTTTCCCCGTTGGTCTAACAGTCGCAAGCACGACTGCTGAGAATGAGGTCCTGGGTTCGACTTCCGGGTCGGATAAAATTTCATTGGGGATTTCCATCAAATTTTCAAAATGGAATTGCTCAGTAATAGTCATAGGGTTGGGTATGTGGCCAGTTGATAGCAATAGGCCCACCCCCTATTACATAGGACTTAAGCATAACTGGTGAAAAATAGAATCATTGCAATCGATTCACAACTGGCGAAGATATTGCTAAACATAAAATTCCGACGATTTGTTTACCTCCTCTTTTTGAAAGTCGGTTCAAAATAGGACATTAAATTTTCTTAAATGACATAGCTGACAAAAAGACGAATAAAATTACTAAACTGACATAGGGAATTATTTCATACGCAATTAATTAGCAATATAGTATCATGTTCAAACAGCTCAACTTAGACGTAGGTAGTAACCAGAGAATACTCTATTTATACCGGTTTAATAAAATACAAAAATAACATTATAAAATTGGTTTTTACCCGTAAATGTCACGTTATACAACTGCAACCCACACGTTTTTATATTTTTTCCCCCACAGGATCATAAAAAACCATACAATGTACTTGTACTTTTCTTGTCTATTCCAAGAAAGGAAACAAGCGAAATCTTTGGAATTCTGACTGTAAATGACTATTTAAGTCCTATTCTCCTTCCCAAGTTATATAAACGTTTATTTCTGTTATCTCATTCACTGTCATTTTCTGCCTTCAGGATTTTCAGATAAGGTAGGCTGATAGGTACTGAAAATAGTCGTTTTAGATTGAATATCTTCGTAATTATGTTGAGTGAAGGAGAAAATAATAACTGAGGATTGGCGTTTATTGTCTTAAAGATCGCGGTATTCAAGAGTGATCAAGTTGCCATCATATGTATTTTGCGTTATTGTTACGACTTACGTATTTTTAATCTATTTAAAATTGTACACTGCGATTGTACATAAATAATCAATTGTTATTTTCATAAATATGCTGTGATTATTAACGTAACAGTTATCTGTAGATAACAAAATTTGATCCTACTAATATTATAAATTCGAAAGTTTTTAAGGATGGATTTTGACTCTTAAACGCAAAAACTACTGATTTATTATAATTTAACACACAGATAGTTTATAACCGAGAGTAACACAATAGTTATTTGTGCAACAAGAGAGCAAAGTCGTTTTTTGCTGCGAGTGCTGATTTTGAATCCTGAGCAAGCGAAGGATTCAAGGATTGAATCACGACGCGTAGCGAGTGATTCTAAAGTTGAATCCTGAGTGTGGCGAAGGATTCAAAGGTACGAGATGCAAAAAATTTTGCTCTCGTGTAACACACATAACTTTTCACTTCAGCAGCGAGAACACTTTAGGAGATAAAATAATAAACAGGAATAGATTGAAATAACTATTTATTGTGAATCAAAATAATTAACATTTTAGGTAGTACCAACCAATTCAATAAAATGGAACATTTTAAAAGTTAAAAGTAAAATTACTGCAATTCTGCAAAATACAAGTAACAGATTTATTTGGCAACGTTATAGTTACATTGAGTTGAGTTTGATTATCTGGGGTTAAGGTTTCTGTTTTGGTGGCGGATTGAGAAGGAACTACTGTGAACGTTGGTGACTCTGATCGGCTTTCTGTATGTACACTGTGCGTCGTTGGAAGTGGATGGGCGTGGGTGAGACCAAGAATCCGAGGTCGAATTCAGACTTATTGTTTCCACTATACGCTTACAGATTTTCGACAAGTCAAGGTTGTCAAGGTTCGTCTTAGTATTATTCAATTTTACTAACAGTAATTTATCTGAATGCTTTTCGATATTATTAACTGTTAGCTGTAATAGCTCGTTATTGCGACATGCTCCACTAATTCCTATGATCAGTACAACCTGTAATGAAAATATTACTTATTTAATATGCATAATTTAACATTTACAGCATCTTTTACATACCGTAATAAATATTTCACCAGTATTGCTAAGCCCGACTATGATTCATTGCGCCTCCAAAAAGTTAGTACTTAGTAGTAAGCAGTAACCTTTATACATAACAGTCTACACACAAATTTTAATAACAAACAACATAGATTCATAGGTACCACTTACTTTAGCGGCAAGAAAATTGCAGTCCGGAGCTTCATTAAGAAATTTTTCTACTTTTTAGCCTTATGCCCAACTGACATTCTTTTTAGAAAAGATACGAGCTTTGCGTATGTTTCAATATGCACGTTATGTTTTGTTTTTAAAGTAGCTTTCAACATTGAGTAAATACTCCACATTGTAGATGATCGCCTCGTCTGTGATAAATCTAAAAAATAAGATAGTAACACCGTCTCCGAAAAACTGCTTGCGCCCTTTGAAAGTCTCCATTCATTGAAGACATGGTATGCTTTCAGATATTAATTTTTGCGAGACTTCTCAGGTAGTAAACTTAATTCTGCATTATAACTTGTTGCTTTAACTCTTCCGGTGTTAAAATACTGTTCTCGTCGCTAGTTTCACTCATATTTTACGATTATTTTAATATCTTTTAACTTATTCAACTCTTTAAGCCAGCCACGAAATTTTATTCCCGCTCTTTTATTTAAATTAAGGCGTGTTCGGAAATAGCACCCATAATATTTTATTATTCAAAATATATTACGTGACATTGAAACTAGAAGTAAATATTTACAGGTAATATATCAGTTTTATTTGCAATAAATACATTTTCGTTTAAATACAACAATAAGTTTAAAATGCAATAAATTACATTAAAAGGCATAATTATCTTTTTACAAAATTTCTTTAGTTAGTACGTAATTTCCGAACGTGTTTGTCTTTGAGGTCGAATTCAAATTCGGAACTTCGAAAGGGCTGGTCCTTTGTCTCTCTCTGTTTCTAATGGCGGGAAAGAGATAGAGTGCGAATGTTCGATTTGCATGTTTAACCCAAGGCTGAATAAGATATTCGCGGCTTTCTGAAAACAAAAATTAAAAAGTTACTTTGTCTCACTCAGTGAGCAAAATCGCATTTTGCTCACTGATTTCAGGCAGCAAAACCTACATGTTTGAGCTACTGAAGTGAAAAGGATATTCTTCATCTCGGTAGTATTATCCCGTGGGACAATTATGGTACGCCACACAGGCGAAATCGCAGCCATGAACTAGTATGTATATAGCAAAGGAACGAGGGACTTGCTACTACGAGATGCTACACAACATCTACGCTCGTAGCAATTCTTCGTAGCGCTACGCAATCACAAAGCCTACGCGTGGCAAATTCATACCGTAGTGGACGAAAATAGGAAGGAATCCATAAAAAACTCAAAACAACCTCGAAATAATTATTCCTCCACGTGTACTTGCGTAATGGGTCATTTATAACAATTACCTTAAATGACGAACGGAAATAATTACGGTGATGATGATTAATTTAGTTCAGAGATATCAATAACAGTAAATTGTCATTATTGGAACCTTTCATTGATAAACTCCTGTAATATTCTTCCTCCCTCAATATTTTTGTTATAGCTTTGGTCGGTTTTATGAATGGTTATTAGAACTTGTGTGGGGTTCAGAAAAAGGTTTTATTGTGTTATCTAAAAAAAAATGGTCAAGTGTGATGTATCTTGACTTAATTTGTCTTAGACGAGTTCTATAAACATTTTTTAAATAAGTACTATGGCTAAGTGTTATTCCTATGACTCACAAATTTCAAGTGCAATACAAAGTGTAAATAATCAACAGATCGCAATGAGGGGAAGAAGAAGTCCCTTTAGGCTTAAGACGGGAGTATCATCATCATCATCATCAGCCTATGATTTTCCCACTGCAGGAACTCAGACCTCCTCTCTAGGAGAGGGATGGGCTATATTCCACCACACGGGCCCAGTTGCGTTGGTAGATGTCACAGAATATGTCTTCGATTTTTTTTGGTTCTGAAACAAAATATGCCTTAGTCAAAATACGTAAAATTTACAATTTCGGTCACAATAAAGCTTTAAGACTCAAAATGTTTAACAACACCACACTGGAAAATATTGACGCAGTTTCACCGAATACCAAAATCAAACGATCCCCCATTCAACCCTCGTATCAATCTAAACTAAACTTATCAAAGTTCTATTTATCTGAAGTTTATTGAAACGATTTAAAGCCGCTACAAAGTAAATAACATTCTAGAGAGATCGAGAAAGTCAAGAATCATCTGCCTAAAACGTTTTCCATCGAGTTACGGGGCTCAAATTGACATTTTGACTATTAAACACAACTATTGGGACCACCGTACACGATGCTACTGAGAACTAAAATAGTTTCATACTAAACAGTTTTCTTAGCAAAAATGTGACAGCTACTAGTATTTCAGAGGCTGGTACTTGGATAATTTTAATTCGTCAAAATTAGAAACGTCAACAGTAACGTATTCAACTACTTTAAAGGTAAAAAATGAAAAAAAGTACGCAAATAAAAATAAAGAACACCATTATATTTATTTTACACACCGTCGTTGATAGTCCAAATCCGCGTAGTACAGTCTGGGCAAAGTATAACATGACCCATCTTCGCACACCACTTCCCCTCTTATTCTTTTTATAGGGGTCAGGTAATACTTGGCTTCAACTTCGCGTAACTGACATTGTCAAATACCGCAAATTCAGTCTGTACCCAGTATTATTCGACCTCTGTTCTCACACCACTTTCCCTCTTATTCTTAATATTAGGGGTCAGGTAATACTGGGCACAGGCTGTACATGCGCGGTATTTGACAATGTTAGTTACGCGGAATTGGAGTATCAACGACGCACACGCCATAAATGCACACAAAAAAAAGAATTCGATATAAACAAAAAAAAAAAAACATACATAAATCTTCCTCCTCTTTTTTTTTTTTTTAGTTTCTGTCTACCCAGGTTTCGCTTAGCCCAAAATTAAGTAGCCTCGCTTATAACTAGTTACTTTCCAGGAGCATTGTGGACGACGAGCCTTAAACTTGAAATAGTGCTCTCGTTCGGAATTGGCCCTAAGGGCGGTCTCAACAGTTTAATGAGTCAATATTCGAACTGAAACTTTACCACATTAACTATATTGTGTAACTTTGCGATACCTAAGGCTGTGATTTCGATAGTCGAAGTATATCGGTAGTAAAATAATTTATGTCTTATGTGGAACTATTAAACGTGATATAGGTATTGGTTAGCGAGTTCGATTAATCTGAAATGTGATACATTTCTACTATTTGTAATTACGATTTGCACTGAAATACTAAGTCATAGAATCTATTTTCGAATGTCAAAACTACATTCAGGTACAGACCTCAAGTCAGATTATAACTGACAAGAAACGCATTTATAGTGATTAGTATTTTTGGACAAGTTAAGTTTATTCTTTACTGCTCCAAAGGTTCCTTGATTTCACAGACAGATGTCAGTGTGTCATCTGGTTATTAAGAAGGATAATGATTTTTTAATACAGTTGCTCTAAAAGTGGCGTATTGCAGGGACGTATAGCGTTCGGGATGTGGGCTATTACGTACTCGTGCTTTTTCTTTACCTTTCCCGAACTCGTGCGTTCTCTTTCCCAACTGTCAAAATAATGTCCATTAAAAAAAAACCAACCACGAAGTATTTACTAACAAAATCATAGAAGTTTTTATGATTCATGCAAATATTTCTAAAGAAGCTACTAATTTGTTTCAATATCAGATTTAATTATTTGATTCAATGAGTTAAAGGTTTCATTCCATTTCATCTTATTAAATTTCATTTTCATTTCATATCAATAAAAAAAATCTACTGAAGACTTGGCTGTATGGGCATAGTTCCCTTTGCCTACCCAGAATGGGTGAAGAAAACTCTGCTTATATTCTTTTACGGTTGGCGCCATTTTCCAAAAATGTTCTTTGCGAGTTTAATTACGGTTTTATTATTTTATTAAATTGCTTAATTTTTTCGCAACTGTATTAAAAATAGTTGTTCAGTACACGTGCGGAATCGTCATTGCAACTTGTTCCGACTGTCAACCCTCGCCGTCGGCTGTGCCTCGGCTCGGGTAGACATTTGTCGGAACTCTTTGCAATGACAGGCTTTCCGCACTTATAATGAAATATACTATTTATTTTAGCAAACAAATCAGACTATGGTTTGATGCAGTGAGTCCATTTGTTTACTAAATCATTTTAAAACTTGCCAAGAACATAATTATTATTTTTCGTTTTATACTTATTTTATGTTTAGGTACACGTGGACGAAGATGTCAAAGATATAAGTTTTCATTCTCAGTAATACCAAAGGGACGGTATTTTTTTCTTAACTAAAAAAACCCTTTCATGATTCCTCGTCAATTTCAAAGGACATCGGGAAAATCTCTCAACCCTATGAAATAGAATATTTCATGAAATATTAACTCTGTATTTACTTATGGACCTGGTCCGTCCAAATGTCATAGGTACCCGTTTAATATTTACGCTTTGTAAGTAAGATTCGATCTTTGGAAATAATTTGTGTAGTCTTTGAGCTAAAGGACTGGACTAATATGTACACTCAATTAGATTATTATTAACTTACTTTTAGGTTCTTTGTGCCATCGTCCACCTCATCATTGTTTGTGTCCTATAAAAAAATAAAGACGCCGACAATATTTTGATTTGAGACTTGTGTGATAAAAATATTCATCATCATCAGCCTATAATGTTCCCACTGCCGGGACTCAGGGGCAATGGGCTATAATCCACGACGCGGGCCCAATGCGGTTTGGTAGATAACACATGTCTTCGAATTTTTTGGTTCTCAAGAGGTTTTCTTTCAATGCTTTGAAATAGAGTGCTAGAGCTAGAAGTAATAACTGGAAACAAATTCTAATTAATTATAGTGCAACGCATATTACCAAGTTTATAAACTTGTAGCCACAGATACCTAGCATTTCAGTTAAAATACCTCTGTAGCATCATGGCAACATGCACGTTGTTACTTAAGTAAATTATTCCAGGAGTTTACACCACATTTCCACCTTCAGACATCGCATAACTTTCAAAGTGCAAAGACGTGTATTTAATTTAAGTAACTTTAATTACTACATAGAATGTTAGTTAATCTTAAAGAAAAACAGTGTAGGTGAATAAGTTTTTTTTTTAAACTGGAAACTAATAGCATTACATATTAATTCATCATCAATTTATATTATTATAATAATAATATCTTTTATTGGTCTCAATTAAAATATAGCCTAATACATTTTCATTATCGGGGATACTATACAAAAAAAGGCTGAATAAACTATACGGACGCCTGACTTCCAAACTAGGTAAAAAACCTGTATCTTGGAAATCAGTTCACTTCCATGGACAAAATGAAATGGAGAAAGAAAGATGTTAATTGTAACATCTTTCTTTCTCCATTTCATTTTGTCCATGGAAGTGCGTTGGAATTGTCCAACGCTGGTAGTAATTAGAATATATATTTAAGACTTTATACAAAACAAATAATAAAACAGGCTAAGAGAAATATAAGCATGCGAATAAATTAATTGTTCATCATCTTTCTGCCTGCACTTATCCCATTATATTTGCTTTTGGCGCAAAACGTTTTCTTCTTCAATGATTCCCTGTTAGACGTCACGGTGGCATTTACTCCTTTCTCATCCATATCATTCCTCACACAATTCATCCATCTTTTCTTTGACCTTCCTCTCCCTCTTCATCTATAATTTTTTAGCCACTGGCATAGCATTTCTTCGTCATCATCATCATCAGCCTATAATGTTCCCACTGCATGGACTCAGGCCTCCTCTCTAGGAGAGGGATGGGCTATAATCCACCACGCGGGCCAGGTACGGATTGGCAGATGTCACATGTCTTCTAATTTTTTGGTTCTAAGACATGCCGGTTTCCTCACGATGTTTTCCTTCACCGTTTTGAGAGCAGCGGTGATGAAATAAATTACACAAAGTAATGCGCCTGCCTGGGTTCGAACCCACGACCTTATAGGTTCGTAAGTCGGGGCCGACACCAATGGGCCACCGCTGCTCTGCATTTCATTCAAAAAAAAAATGTTACTGATAAGGATTGTTTTTTTTCCGTTGAAATGTTACTCTGATAATAATGTTATGAAGATACAAATACCTGTCTACCTTGAAGTTGATAACTGACTTTATCAGATGGTTGAGTAAGAATATTATAGATTTAGTCTTATTTTTCGCGTGGGTTCATTCTTAAAGATGCCCGGACAAGGTGTTCTCGGTATTGAACCGAAGGGATATGGGTTGGATTCGCACTACCAGGTCTTAAGTTGGATAGGTTTCTGGTACGTTGACGTCATCGCCCTAGCCTTCTCCAACTATGTTGGAGTTGCTTTCCAGTCTAACCAGATACGGCCTAATACGTACATACATTTCACATTGAGTGACTGCCTATCTGACCTCTTCAACCCAGTTAGTACTGGATAATGCGAATCCCGTTGGTAAACCAAACCCGTAAAACTGGTTGTCAGACTTTTGGGCCACTTACTACCTGTAACGACTGTCAAAGATCTACAAAATAACATCTGGGCACTAAGGATTTCCGATGCAAATAGGAAACTAAGTAATAATAGGTCGTAATCCAGTCACAAAACTACGTTGGCATGCGCGAGTTTTATTTTTTGTATTGAAAACATCTTCCTAATGCAACTGTTATTGATACAACTACACAAGGTTTGTTATTTATTCATTTACCTTATTCCCGCATAGAATACTTATCACTTTTAATATTATAATAGAACGTCGAAAGTAAGCACTCTGAATTAAATATACATTTATTTAGCCCATACATTTTACACGTAAAAAGATGATTGACAGATTTGTATACAATCTTCTTTACCTTCCGCCGCAAAGTTAAAATTAACTGTGCCAAGGTTTCCGAAGTTTTGCTCAATGTGGTAATCAATTAGTCATATTGTTCAGAGTTTGTGTCAAATTGACTGCGTCGTGGGTCTAATGACACGACTGCTGAGCATGAAGTGTTAGGTAAGATTATCTGGTCGGACGAATAGGGTAGTTGACAAAAAAATCTAATTAGTCCGTCACATAGATAACCAAAAAATATTGGACACGTATTTTTTCTTTTTGCTCGTACGCCAAAAATGAAGACGATACAGTGCTTCGAAAACTCGTGTAACGTCTCATCGCACTACATTTTTCACCACGTTAGTGCCGTCAAAAGCCCCCACTCCTGATCTTTGACGCGTTTTATCTTCGTCAATTTGAATTAATTTGATAAAACAAAAAACACGTACCTATCCAATATATTTCGATAATCTAACTGACGGACGGACTAAACGGAATCATATTTTTTTTACCCAGGACACATCCCTATTGTTATTAATTTTTCAATCAGCCACTGAGTCTAGATGCGTACCTGGCAATAGGCTCGCCCACTACATTCATGGAACTGCCTGACCCTTTGGGGATTGCAGACGTGATGTGATGTTATGTTTAAGTCAATTAGAGACTTCTCAGTAATGTCTTTTACTTTTCGCAGTTGAATACCACCAATCCCAGTGTTCTTATTCGTAGTTCCAGGCTAATATTGTGTTTAATATTCTTTTTACCTTGAAAGAAAAGAAAGCTGATACCTTACTGTTTTTAATCACCGGGACGCCCTTGGAAATAATCACTACCATTTATTAGTTTCGTTGCCCATCAGAGATTTTATATGCTAAGCTTATTTTATCAGTTTATTTCTGTACCATTTACTACTATCTTCCTTTATTATTTATTTACGGTGATGTCTTAGTTCGGCTAATTCATTTATGATTTGCATTTGAAAATATGTATTTTAAGGTGTGTTTAATTTGTTCTGAACTGGTGACTAGCTACACGTGTCCAAACTACAAATAGAGAGTCCAAGTTTAATAGGGTGTAATAGAATATTTTTTTTAGTTTGACACGTGTATCTGAAATTAATCCTCTAAATAAACGTAAATACTTACTGTTTCGAAAACCACTGTTAACTTTAGGAATTACCTATGACTTCAAACAGAGAGACTCAATTTATAATATGTATAGAAATAGGTAGGTATATAATACATAGATCCACAGTAAAGACAAAGTCATACCAAAAATCAAACAAACAAAAAAAACCTATATCCAATTTCCATAACCAACCATTCAGCATATCGTAACCCTAAAACATCTACCAAACAGTCTATCCATCGAAATATCCAATTTCATTTATCTCTAATGTTTTCGATGCGGTACTAAAAGCTTCAGCAAGTTACTCGAACTAGTTTTATTACTATACACGTAACGTTCGAGAAACACGCGAGAACTATTCGAAGGATTTCAGTAATACGTCTGCTTGATATTTAGAGCTAGCTTAGGACTTATGATCATGCTTGCAAGTTTCAAGTTTGCCTACAAGGTTGCAAGGATGATTGAGTAGTCATAAATCTGGGTCGTTCTGGATTATATTGGTTTTCGTTGATGAAATTGAATGAAATTAGGTACGCGTAGGTATATATAGGTAAGCTGGTTAAAAATTCTCGAGGGTAATAAAACTTGAGTACACAGGCTGTATTTTTTTCTTTCACTGTGGTTTTTATCCGCAAAGTAATGGGAAAGATTTGATACCTATTTTAATAATATAATGTTGTAAAGTTGACTGTGGTGCGGGTGTCATCAATCAAGGACAATTTAAAACAAGAATCAGTTTATTAAAATTTTACATTTTCTTTAAGTTTGCCGTATTTACTTTCCAAAAAAATTACCATTTTTAGCGCCACTTTTTAATGATGTAAGTTATTACAGTGAGATTTTTTTTCTCCAAATCTAGCTAGGATTATTGATATTAAATTAATCAAAATCGGGCGCAAGACTCCTTTTAAGATATTTCACTGAACCTCATAGTTTCAGATTTGTCCATCCACGCCCACTTGAAAAATTCACGCTGTACAGTACGACTGTGACTTTTATATAAAAAATATACTTATGTAAAAAACATTCCGGAAATCTCTTTTTCATCATCTTTACCAATTTCATTTTTATTGCATTGCAGTCGCAATAAACGCGAATTGTATCGTTTGTGATCTGTACCGTCATGCGCGTCATTAAGAAAAGTCAATGTCAAAATTATTTCATCTATCAGATTTTGAAGCTGGTTTTAATGTACTGATTACGTTTAGTCTAATTATGAGAATTATCCTTAAAAGATTTGGCCCATTAGACCGTAGTAAGTATAAGTAGGAAGACTTCTGAATAGTAAAAATAGTTCACAATAATAGAAACTAACTTGGAAATTAAAAATAACCGTCCCTTTTTTTACAACATTGTCCCACACTAGGAATTTCTCCTGTATCGTGGGTGCGTTTACAAACATTTAAACTCACATGCACAAATATCCAGATTCGGAACAACTATCTGTAGGCCATACAAATATTTGTTCCGTGCGGGGATCGAACCCGCGACACGTAGCGTAGCAGTCAACTGCTTGAGCCACTGTGCCAACCGTACCAAAACACATCTATAAAATTTATTTATTCAACTTTAACTTTACTATGTCCTTTTGGCTTTAAGTGATAAATACTCACAACTGAATAATAATTCAGCACTGCGGATATTTTAAGGTTAGCGCAGTTGTCAGTCTGGCAGGTTTCCGGCTTCCCTTTCAACCGTCATAACCGAAACGTCGTATGTTGTGGACAGCCCCGACATAATGACACTTCTCCGTGACAAGACGGCCAAAAAAGCGAGAAGGATGGAACGGTTCTAGGAATAAACAAATATTTATTCACAGTCTGACTAAGGCAATTGATAAGCAAAACCATGATAATTTTGCAGAAGTCCATGACAGTAAAATGTTTTGCAAACATGTTAAGTTTTAATTCTGCTAAAACTTGATTTAGGCTTGAGTGCAGGATTCCTGAGCTCATCATTATTATTTCAGCCGAAAGACGTCCACTGCTGAACATAGGCCTCCTCCACGTGTAAGCCACATTAACCAGTCCCATGCGTTTGGCATCCAGTGGGTCCCCGCAACCTATCCAAGCTCTATATTAGCGAAATTCTATAACAAAATAGCACTTATCTTGTCAAGGGTAAAAGTTAAATTTCCTTAAATAACCTCAACATTTCCTTCAATATCTTCATTACAAGCCTAACAAGACAAGTCTATCAAATTTCACGCCTCGTACAAAATAAAGCGACCAAAAACACACGTACAAATAATTAATTGTGTGTCAGGGGGCACGGAGGCACCCCGATGTGTCTGTGCTGAAGGTAGATTATGCCTTAAGTGACAGACACGCCATGTAGCGTTGCTCCCTGAAAATCAAATAAATGTCATTAATTATTTTTGATTGTAACATTTTCGAATGATTATCCGGGAACATTTTTTGGTAATGAAAAGTGATGTGGTTATTGTGTAAAAGGGATTTATTCAGGAAAATAATGTAATTTAATGTCTCCATATTTCCATGCGTATTGGTTAACATTATAGCTTTCACACAGTGAACACAGACTTTCTATGTATATTTGTACAATCCCTCGCGTACTAACTAAAGCGATTGGTTGCACGAGAGTTGTATCAGTGGGACTACCGAGTCCACCGAACCGCCGAACAGGCAACCAAGGCTATCGTGTGTACGCGCAATTATCGCTTTAGTTGGGGAAAGGCCATAAAAATATCGCTCATGTCTTGTGTAATTACAAGGGAATGAAACAAGAAAATGTATATCTTACAAGAGTTCATAATTTGAGCACTCCTCAACTTCTATTTGTCACAGTCTCATCAACTGAAACCTTAAAACTAACCCCAATTTCTTTTGTTTCAGATCACGGCGCTAAACGCGACTAACCGAATTGATAGTTCTAATATAATAGTAAAAGATATCCATAGTCCTTATGTAAATTACCATTAATGTTAGTGATATTATTAGCTAGAAAATAATTATAACAAAATGTGCAGTGAAGTGTGTGTAGAAAGGACATTGATCGCTTTCTTCCTGTTGGCCGTGACAAATGCCCCGTCGGCGACGCAAAACACTGTTATTTCAGGTTGGTAATTATTCAGTACCGTTCGTGATTGTAGTAATTGCTCTATTTTTTGTCGTGATTGTGTTTTTTTTAGGTTTAATGCGTGAGTGTTTTTGTAAGGTTTTTTAAGAACAATGGGCAGAAATGTCCACTCAGTAAATACCAAAACGTAGGCTGTCTCAGAAGGAGATGGTAAGATGAACTGAATTTTTTGTCAAAGAATTGGTCTAGAATTAGATCGCGTAAAGTGGAAAAGAGGGAAGGGAGGCCTTTGCTCTGCAGGGGGATAATTATGGGTGCGCCAAAGTTCACCTAAAATTCCAACTCCGATAATTGGAAATCCGAAAATGTTCTTCCTAACATTTTTCATCCTAACGATCGCAATTCCTAAAGTCTCTGTCTCTAATGTTTTAATTCCTAAGCATTCAACTTCATAATGTCAGTAGCAATAAACATCTATTACACTATTATTTGTTTTCCTATATTTTCTCAACATAACCATCTTTTACACTATTATTCAAAGTCATATCTTTTTTGTTTATATTACTTTTTAAACATAATAATCAGTATTATAAAAGGTCCCATTAAAATAGGTGGACAAAATTTTAGAAATCATTTAGACCGCTAAAATAAGGACAATAGTAAAAAAATGACATTAAAATACCTACTTTTATAGGATGAGTTTGTTCTAGAGTGCCGGCAATTTATTATTTTAAGTCAAAGTAAAATCACTTTTTATAGTGTTTTTTTTTGTTTAGGTGTCTTTAGTTAGGCTTACTAAACGCTGTGTTAAAATTTGACCACCTATTTTAATGGGACCTTATTATACTATGCAAAGATATCCATAGGTTAGGTTAGGTTAGAACTGTGACCAACTACGCGCGAGCCGAGCGAGCGTAGCGAGCGGTGCCGCGGTAGCGGCCGGCGAGCGCTACCTGGAAATTGGTCGCGAAATTTTTCTAAGTATTTTTTTCATAGTGCCCCCAAGACGACAATCTGACCTGAATTTCATTCATTTATTTCATTTCAAGACAGAAATCAGTGAAACGACCTTTAATCATTCTAAACAGTTGTATGAGTGAAAATATTATGGTAATTATGTTTAGGGATAAAAACGTTAGGATAAAAAACAGTAGGAGTTGAAATATGTTTACAATAACGATATTATGATTTAAATTTTTCGGAAACATGAGTGTTAGGAACATCGCCAGTGGCATTACAAATAGTAGGAATTCAAACTTTAGGATGAAAAATTTTAGGAGGAGTGATCATTCGGATTACAAATCGTTAGAAAGAACAATTTCGGGTAAAAAACTTTAGGTGAGCCAATATGGACCCGATAATTATAGCCTATATTAAGGTTTTTTTTTAATGACTGATCTGTTTGTTATATTATTATTCTTGTCATAGCAAACTATTTCAGCTCTTACTAAAGTAAAAATATAAGCCGATAGCCTTTTCCAAGAATAAGTCAATCTACGCAGCGTCTTCGTAGCTTTTGAAAGCAGAACAAAAATATCATGTTACAAATTCCCATTAATTTAACAAGTTTACTTAACCTTGACGTGGATACTTAGTTTCAAATACGCCTACCTTGTTGTTAATACACTTGTATTGTTATACCTATTTAATTTTTCGCGTCTTTAATAAATACTGCAAAATTGTTTTATTTTGGACGAAATATGTCACACAATCAACCTATAATATTCTTACTACTGGAACTTCTTACCCAATCCCCCATAAAGGCCTGTGGCCTTTATGGGGGATTGGGCTATAATAATCCACCACGCAGGCCTGTTGTGAGTTGGTAGATGTCACATGTCGTCAAGTTTTTGGTCAAAGACAAGTAAGTTGCCTCACGATGTTTTCCATCACCGTTTTACGAAATACATAATACAAATAAATCGTATCACCCAGTGATCCAGCCACCAAAATCCTATCTAAGTTAATTTAAGTAATTAATTTCCCAACAAAACTTATTCCTTCACAAAATCCGTCGCTCATTAATTAACCCACATTTAATAAATAAATCCTATCACAGTTCAAGAAAAACAATTAACTATGTCACTATATACACATTACTTTTGTCTTCTAATCACTGGGGTGCCAAGAAAAAGTCAAACAAAAGATTTTGCCAGACAAAAGAAAGCTTTGAAGATTAGAATGAATTACGTCACTCCCTCGGATCCAGGCTCTCACAATAGTTATAACAATGAGACTTATTAAGTGCGATAACCCTTATAAACGTTCTATAAGAGTGAAATAACTATAATGTAGGACGCTGTTGTGGGTAGATTGAAAAGGATATGACATTTAGGAGGAAAAGTAGCTTTTCTTTTGCGTATTTTGAATGGAATGGATTAGTACTTCTTATAAGGACAATTTGCGAAATCAGTTCCAGTATCTGAATATTTTGGCTACCCCGTTTACCACGTAGTTGCAAGCACGACTGCTGAGCGTGGGGTCCTGGGTACGATTCCCGGGTCGGGTAAAATGTGTTGTTGGGTAATTTCTCAGTAGTAGTCCAGATTATGATTCATATGCTTGGTGTGATACAACTGTGCCCGAGATAGCACGTTAAGCTGTTGATCCTGCACCTGATCTCTCTACAGTCGTATCAGGTTGCCGTCCCATCAGGCTATGACAGTAAAGAAACAGAGAGCACCTTGTGTTTGCGCACACACTTGTGCACTAAAATATCTCCTACCCCGATGGTTAATCTCCTCTGAGACTTGCTGCCGTGACCGACAACGGTCAGGAGGACTAAAATATATTATACTAGCTTTTGCCAGCGGCTTCGCCCGCGTGAAAATGACGATTTTCCATACAAACTTTCATCCCCTATTTAAATCCCTTAGGGGTTGAATTTCGAAAATCCTTCCTTATTCCTTGTCTACATTATAAAGGGAACCTCTGTACAAAATTTCAGCTCTCTAGGTCCAATGGTTTGGGCTGGGCGTTGATGAGTCAGTCAGTCAATCAGTCAGTCAGTCAGGACTTCTCTCTTTATTTATATAGATAGATAAATAGATTGTACTGAAATATCGATCACATTCCGGTTGTCTACAGTCAACTTACAAGTTTTTCGAACCAAATTGATCGATCATTTAATATGGCTATGTCGTACTGACGTTTCAATCAGACCTTCAATTAATCCAGTTATTATGTCTCTCCTCATGATTGTCATCTCTATAACTTGCCCAAAAACGTATGCCTAAAATTATCTAGCTTATAAGTTATGACGATCCTTTCAACGAAGGAAGCACCCTATAATAGCACAACATAGCTAGAAAAAGAGAACAAAATGGCCACCACATTCTTTTCGCCTACACATAGTCATATAACGACACGTGTCTCAAGATTTCTCACACAAATAAGTTAGCACTACGAGAAGCACGTTTTTGCCAATTAGCTGAAAGATTTACAAAGTAAATATCTGAAGATTTGCTTCATTGTGACCGCTGGAAAGGACATGTTGGAACATGTCCTGAATTGTAATGAAGTTTATACGACATGTGTACGCATGGTCACTGTAAATAAAAGAGATGTAGAAGGTTTATTTATTACAATGCGACTTTCTGTAGGTTTAGCGTTCAAGTATTACGTAACACATCTTTTAGAGGTATTTAACATGTCTTTAACCCACCCCATGGAACGCTCTGTAACGTTTTTTTGTACCCCACTAGTAAAACGTTACGCAACCACCAAGTGACCACTTTTACCTAAAATTAAAAATGTGGAGGAAAAAAATCGTTTTAAAAATGCGTAAGAGGATTCTGTTTACGCGACCGTTCTGAAGGGTTTAAAAAAAATATTGTCACGTAACGTGTAGTTCAAACCCCTCTTCCCGCCCCTTAAATTCGTGACGTAATACTTGAACGCTCCATTAGCCACAAAGCAGGAAAGGACTATTACCAATGTACAGCAGTAAAGTAGTCTGCAGTAGGTGATAAACACTACCTCTTCTTTTTTCTATTATCGTGTAGGCAGTAAGGTCTAGCGACCCCACACCCACACCCTAGTGCCAGAGTTTCTAAATCTCTTCAGGGTCCTCTTACATGGTTTGACGACCACAATTAACCACTACTACATAAGATTGATGATTTGTTTATCACTTTGCAGTACAATAATACATCAGATTATTCTCCTCTTTTTACCCGACTGCGGCGAAGCCCAAAAGGAGGGTTATGCTCTCTTCTTCCACCTCTGACCACCCAATGCAAAGTGTAGGACTTCTTCTTTTTAGCGCTTCGGCTATACAGAAATACATCATCATCATCGCCATCTACAATCTGATTTCACCCACTGCCTCTTTCTGCTTGTATCAAACTCCACGCTCTTCTGCCAGCTTCATCCAGAATATTCCCCCAATGGGAACAATATCGATATAGGTAGGTACCTAAATATAGCATTTTAAAGTCTTAATTCAACCAAACTAGAGTAAGTTTTTACTCGAGAGTAAACTACCACAGTTACTATGCAATTGTTTGTTCGAGAATAAGAATAATTGTCATACAAAGCAGTAGCTTACTCTCGAGTAAAAACTTACTCTAGTTTGGTTGAATTCGACCTTAGTAGACTTACATGATTTCAATCTCAACCATTCAAGTATTGGTTTTACTTGTAATGGTTTCGTTCACAAATCGAACGAATAGTTAATAGTAGAGATTTGAGAACTGGGGGAATACATACTCGAGGGGAAAACGCCGCAGGCTTGGTGCAGGGGTGTGGTGGTGCTCTTCTTCAAAAAGGGTGACAATGCCCGGTTGAAGAACTATAGGCCCATCTCACTTCTAAGCCATGTCTACAAGTTGTTCTCAAGAGTCATCACGAATCGTCTCGCACGCAGGTTCGACGATTTCCAGCCTCCCGAACAAGCCGGATTCCGAAAAGGCTTCAGTACCGTAGACCACATACATACGCTGCGGCAAGTTATACAGAAGACCGAAGAGTATAACCTGCCTCTCTGTTTAGCGTTTGTGGACTACGAGAAAGCCTTCGATTCGATCGAGACTTGGGCTGTACTGCAGTCTCTCCAACGGTGCCAAATTGACTACCGGTACATCGAGGTGTTGAAGTGTTTGTACAAAAACGCCACCATGTCAGTCCGACTTCAGGACCAGACCACGGAACCTATCCTTCTGCAGCGCGGTGTGAGACAGGGAGACGTCATATCTCCGAAACTGTTCACCGCTGCATTGGAGGATGTCTTCAAGGTTCTGGATTGGAAAGGACTTGGCATCAATGTCAACGGCGAGTACATCACTCACCTTCGGTTTGCCGACGATATAGTGGTCATGGCTGAGACCATGGAAGACCTCAGTAAAATGCTCGATGACCTCAGTAGAGCTTCTGAAAGAGTGGGTCTTAAAATGAACATGGACAAAACCAAGGTTATGTCGAATGTTCATGTAACACCCACTCCTATCAAGATCGGAGACTCTACGCTCGAAGTTGTGGACGATTATTATTCGTAATCTTTGTGTGTATTTTTGAAGCTCTGAGTGAACGTTGTGTTTAGTCTTATCGGTCTTTGAAATCTTCTTAAAGACCGTGAAATACTTTGCTGGGAAATCTACGAGTATGTAGTAGGTTCATAAAATCTACGTTTTTGCAAATAAAAGAAATACTCTAGCAAAAAACATTATTTGTCGTGTCTGTGATGTTTTTGCTAGTCCTATTAGTACACAAAAAACATTTATACTAACATCACGCCTATTATGACCGAAGGGTTAAGCAGAAGCGTACCTAATACTACATCAACATTTTGCCATTTAAGTCCCATGTCATAAGGGGCGAGACGTTATTTTTAAAAGATGCGATCCTATTGCCATCCACCGGGCACATTCACCCAGATCCGGCTGCAATTGAGAAACTCTTGATACAAAAATTTCATAACATTTTGCTCGACCAAGAAATCAAAACCTCTTGTTATTTTTTTATTTTTTTTGGGACATGCCCGCCACACTATTCCCAAACCACTGTAACTCCTGTTAGCCAGAATCAACAGTGGCGACCACAAGAAAAGCGCCGAGACAATGAAGCTCGACGAAGTCCCAGAGAAGCGATTTAACTGTTTTGGATCCCGCAACGAAATTAATCAGAAAAAGAATAGCGGAGGAGTAGAAAACCTCTTGTTCAGCAGTTTCATTTGCACAGTAGGTACCCTAATTAAGTACTGTACAAAAGCTATTGAAATAGCTGTCAGTGTCCGATGTCCAATACCCCGTAGCATATTCTTTCAATGAAAAATACCTACTGCCATATTGAGAAAACCACCTAGGTACACCAATTAGTTTCGCACGATTTCCACCACCAATTAAGATCCAAAACAAAAACTTAGACGCCCCGATAGGTAAACTGATACTTTATACTTCCTCATCTAAGCGTTTCCCTCTTAATTGCCAGTGTCCGCTCAGCTTAAGGCGCGTCCCCCAGCAAAACGTAGCTCTAGCCGTTTTTTATGCAGTTTTCTGGAGCTTATAACTCTTAAAAAAAAGATATATCAACCAACAAAAAATACATTAAATTTCTACATACTCTTACCTTCAAAATGGTACGTTTTGTTTTTTTCTTTTTTAAGTAAAATATTTAATTAATCCCCTCACAACGAAACCACAGAAATGAGAAATAATTATTGAAAACATGCTACTTCTTCAAAACTAACAATTGTTTTTATTTTGTTTTTACACTAATGGATAAGCAATTTCATAATGAACATTATGGTACGATTTTTTTTTTCAAAAACCCAAAATTTGATTTTATAAAGATTTTTATGCAAAATTCTGAGCGTATTCGCAACCGTATCTATTGACATTCAGTATGCCGCCAGGCCTCGAAGGGGGAACCCGTGTCGCTCGTCACCGCGCCGCGTCGGCTCATGCGCTCGCTCGCTTACGTCACATTATCAACAGATCTAAGAAGTAATTTCAAGTAATAGATATGGCATTCATTGAAATATTTTTTTATGAAATATTTATTGGTGCGTCCAAATACTTTTGGTCATTATGAATTCAGTTATTATACTCACGTCGATAAATAGGTAGGTACTTACAACTTTTACTGTGATACAAAATAATATTGGCACGATTACGAAAATGAGCTCAAAATTAAAATCCAAGATGGCGGCTAGGAAAATTTTAGGTTTTTCCGTCATGGGTGTCGTTTTCATGGTTTTTGGGGTCGCTGATTACGAAAATGAGGTCAAAATGAAAATCCAAGATGGCGCCGACGAAAAATTTTGGTTTTTCCGTCATGGGTGTCATTTTCATGGTTTTTATGGTCGCTGATTACGAAAATGAGGTCAAAATGAAAATCCAAGATGGCGCCGACGAAGATTTTTGGTTTTTCCGTCATGGGTGTCGTTTTCATGGTTTTTGGGGTCGCTGATTACGAAAATGAGGTCAAAATGAAAATCCAAGATGGCGCCGACGAAATTTTTTGGTTTTTCCGTCATGGGTGTCGTTTTCATGGTTTTTAGGGTCGCTGATTACGAAAATGAGGTCAAAATGAAAATCCAAGATGGCGCCGACGAAGATTTTTGGTTTTTCCGTCATGGGTGTCGTTTTCATGGTTTTTAGGGTCGCTGATTACGAAAATGAGGTCAAAATGAAAATCCAAGATGGCGCCGACGAAGATTTTTGGTTTTTCCGTCATGGGTGTCGTTTTCATGGTTTTTGGGGACGCTGATTACGAAAATGAGGTCAAAATGAAAATCCAAGATGGCGGCTAGGAAAATTTTAGGTTTTTCCGTCATGGGTGTCGTTTTCATGGTTTTTGGGGTCGCTGATTACGAAAAGAGGTCAAAATGAAAACCCTAGGTGGCGGTCAGGAAAATGTTTGGTTTTTCTTTCACGGGTGTCGTTTTCATGGTTTTTGAGGTCAAAATGAAAATCCAAGATGGCGGCCAGGCTAAATTTTTGATTTTTCCGATAAGGCTGTCGTTTTATATATATATATATATATATATAGTCGAAAAACCAAAATTTTCGTCGGCGCCATCTTGGATTTTCATTTTGACCTAATTTTCGTAATCAGTGACCCCGAAAACCATGAAAACGACACCCATGACGAATAAACCAAAAATTTTCATCGGCGCCATCTTGGATTTTAATTTTGAGCTCATTTTCGTAATCGTAATGTTTGTATCACTGTAAAAGTTGAAAGTACCTACCTATTTATCGACGTGAGTATAGTAACTGAATTCATAATAACATTTCATAAAAAAATATTTCTTTGAATGCCATATCTATTACTTCTTAGATCTGTGAATTTTACTTGTATTCGTATGAAGTTCGCCAGGTGGCGCAAGTAATAGTTTACGAAGTATTTTAGAGGTGGGGTGCGGCAAAGAGGGAGCAAATGCTCAAGGTTATTTGCTCAGGGTACCACCTTAATAGAAAATGGTCGGGCGCTCATTAACAGTCGCCCAGGGCCAGGCGGGCGGTTCGTTAATCCATAATATGGCTCCGGCTTTAGACGAACTGACGGATTTTAGGAAAATCGTGAAATAGGTCTGATTTTTAGATGAGTTTGACTGCCTCGTTGGTGTAGTAGTCACAAAGTGCGAATACAGAGGATGAGTAGTTGGGTTCGTTCTCCGGGCCGGGAAAATTGTTATTGGGTTTTCCCATCAATAGTTTTTCTGTAGCAGCGAATTCCGTAGAATTTGAAATTGTGCCTGGTTAATGGCAATATAAACATAACTTCCAAATGGGGGTGTACTTTATGGTACACCTTTGCAAAAGTCATTCCTTTAGGGATAACAGGGGATGTTAATTTATTTTTTACACGAGTTTTGATGGAAATTTTATGCAGGTCTCGCTGATAGGTAACGTAATTAAATTACGTTTACGTTATTAAATTATTTATATCTAAATGTCTGTTATGTTCATGCAGATCATACTTTTAGTTTTAATTTTGTTATTTATATTTCCATAGCACAGCACCATGCTGAGTGGGTTACCTCTTTGTCGCAGTTATGACGTGTAATTTGTTAAAAAAAAAACTTTTTAAGTGTTCCATTTTTATGTAAACATAATTATACTGTTGTTTTTCTTTTTTGTAAGTACCTATTTTTTAATATTAGTTTACTGTTTTTGATTTTATCTCATACTTCATTCTGCGACAAATAAATATTTTTTCTTTCTTTCTTCTAAGTATCAGGCACGCGGTTTGAACCGTACGGATAAGTTAGTGATTATAGCTGCGGACACCGGACTGATGTCCGCAGCTCCGATGCTCCGGTGTCCGGAGTCGTCCATGTCAGCAATTCGTTCGTACGGGCCTGTTGTTTCTGTTATCTATGGTACCGGCTAATAGAAAATGGTCAGCCATTAAAAGCCACCCAAAGGTGAACGGCGCGCGGCGGTTCATTAATCCATAATGTGACTCAAGCTTAACATGGTGACGAATTTTAGGCCCTTATTTGAGACTAACCATGATTGCTTTCATTTTTAGACGACTATAATTGTGTACCTACTACATTTTTGACGGTTTAATCCAGTCTTACCAAAAAGTATCAAATTACTCAGAGACTAGATTAGGGAAGTCAAAATAGGCTAGGTATACAATACTGGTATTGAGGTGCATAATGTCTAGATTGGAAGCCGACCTCAACGTCCGAAAAGGCTAGTTACATGATGTTTCTGCCATGATGGTAAAACACAAAAAAATATAGTTTTTCTTCCATTATTTTGGCAATTTATTTTTCTGTCTTCCGCATATCACAAACTTCCGTAAAGACAGCTTGATTTAATCTCATGTCGAGTTATGATTGCGTGTTGTCACTTTTGTCAACCACATAAAAACAATTGCTAACATTAGGTTTGACAGCGGATTTACGGACCAGGAACTTGAACTGACGTTTACAAGATGGGGGCAACTGACTACGTTTTGTTTTCATAGACAACTAGCTGATGCCCGCGGCTTCGCCCGCGTGGTTACTGTAAAAACAATCCTTGATGATCATTCTAAAATATCAGCTCGATCGGTGCAGAACTTTTTGAGTTTTTGAAGCGTACACAAACCAACATAACATTGTTATATACATATATAGCTAAGTAGTATTTCTAATAAAATTGGATATCATTAGAAAATATACATATATAGCTAAGTAGTATTTCTAATAAAATTGGATATCATTAGAAAATATACATATATAGCTAAGTAGTATCCTTACATAGTATAAAACAAAGTCGCGTCTGTTTGTTTGTTTATTTGTTTGTTTGTCTGTATGCTTAAATCTTTAAAACTACGCAACGCATTTTGATGCGGTTTTTTTTAATAGATAGAGTGATTCAAGAGGAAGGTTTTAGTATATAATTTGAACGACATCCACGCGGGTGAAGCCGCGGGCATCAGCTAGTTTCTAATAAAATTGGATATCATTAGAAAATAAACTACTGTTTTTTAGGGTTCCGAAACAAAACTTGGAAGCAGGCGGGGTGTTCATTATTTTGCTTTTCAGTTTTTTCAGTCGGGTTTTTTAGTTTTTAACAACTTTTTTTTATATTCAACTTTTGAGTTCTTTTGTGTTTGTTCTTTCGTTGGTGGCGTAAAATTCTTCGCAGATGATTTAACTTTTTAAAGGATTTATTTCTTTTTAAATTTTAATGTAGCCAGTGACACACGCGATATCTAGACAAATCTAACGACGTATATTTTATTCAAATCCGTTCATCCGTTTAGGAGTTATGAGGGAACAAAGAAACGCACATACATACATACATACATCAAGTCAAACACATAACCCTCCTTTTGGGCTTTGCCGCTTTTTCGGGTAATAATAGGACACCCACATTTCGCCAGCGATGTTAAAGTCCCTAGTAATAGGAGTCAAGCTTATTTACATGTACTGGGAACAAATCCCGACTCCGTGGTTAATTCTGAGTAATTCCACGGAAAAACTCAATTCACTTTGCCCGACCCAGGAATGAAGCCTAGGACCTCATGCCTAGCCGCGTTTGCGACCACAAGACCAAACAGGCAGTTCAAATACTTGAATCAATTATTGTCGTAATTATTAAAATAATGAACATTGCTAGCAATCATTTTATAATCCCAGTAACGTTGTTGTAATTTCCTGCTGTTCTATATTTCTCTAATCCTTTATACACATAAAACGAACATCCCGGAAGACAGAATACAACCTATACTTCCATCCTTTTCTATCATAGCAGGTAGACAAGATTTTATGCCAGTAATTCGGCATTTTTCCGTCGTATCTAATATGTAAGTCTACCATCGGAGTAAAAGTTTTTGCTGAATATTTTCGGCCGCTATTTTAGACTGTCTTGATCGATTTTCAAAGACTCTCGGGAAGTCGTCAACTCTTTTTATACATTAAAGAGTTTGGTCCTGGGATATAAGACAGATGTTGTGCGTCCCGGCGAATATTTTTTGTTCGACCTACATAATATTAAATAATTCGCAAATGGAGTACTAAAATTGAGAAACAAAAAACCGTGACCAATATTTTATGATCAGAGAGTGTAAATATAAATCTTGTTGACATTATTAAAATTTATATGTTTGTTAAAATTGTAAATATATATTGGAAATACATCGTTGCATTTACTGGCTCGTTGATTAACGGAACTCGGAACTTAAACATATCTGGCGAAATATGTGTTTACTATTTCGATCACTTTTCCCTAACCCTTTTGAAATTATGGCGTGATGTTATGTGATGTATTGGAAATACAAATATCGTTGACATAAAACACTTCCAATGTGCTAGTAAAACAAATAAGGTAGCTACATTTTAAGTTCATTTTCCGCAATGTTGATTTCTAGTAATTTCGCCAATCAAAGCTAAATTAAACTACTCCCAAGAAGTCACCCAACGAATGGCAGTTCTAAAGAAAACCTTCTGTGAATACTGCTAAAATGCTTTCAAGAACAGTTCACTGAAATTCCTGTCATCAAGGTTTCGAAACTTTATTGAGTTTTCTACCTCAATCAATACATGAGTGGATACTTGTATTTCGCCGAACTTGATTGCTACGTAGACTTCAGACGCTCAAGGTAATAACCACACTTATCGACGAGGAATCGTCTTCTGCAAAAAACAAGCACACTTTAAATTAACCAAAACTTGAAAGAAGGCGGGGTTTATTTGAATATTAAATTATGAAATGAAAAAAGAATGGACACTGCTTCCAAGTTTTTCAATTCAAAATGTGCTTGTTTTTTGCTTTTCAGTTTTTTCAGTCCGGTTTTTTAGTTATAATGTACTTTTTTTGTTATTAGTGTCAAATAAACACAATTTCTTTCTTTCTTCATTCTATTATCCTTTGCATAGCCCTTTAGTTATTATAAGGCGTGATGTTATGTCATATACGTAAACAGCATCGAAAGCACGTCAAATAAAGGCGCGGCCTGACCACACCATACCTTTCGTGCGTAAAACTCCTAATAGGAAGCACCCTTATTCAGTAACCAACATTTATACGCTAATATGACGGCAAAACATCGCCCTAATAAACATCATAAGCGCCTTTACTAACGCATACAATCGGGTTATTGCAAAGCCTGCGGCAACGGCCCCATCGACCTGGACCCCTCAAAGCGACGGTCCCATAAGGTGCGGCCCACAGTTCGGTGGAGAACAATAGGTCACTAACGTGAACAGTTTCTGTACGAGCTTAATTCCGTTTCTTGCCGTCAAATATGGCTTTGTATGGAACGTACTGGGTGAGTTGATTATCAGAAGTGAAAGCACTAAGCTACGCACAGGCTTGGGACTTAAATTGAACAGTATCGTGGTGCTCTTAGATGAAGAGCTTCGTACAGATTTTTTCCAATCTACTTTGAACCTAATGCTTTAGTGATAAAATGAAAAATTTAAGTTTGACAGATTGTAGTACTAGTTTGATGTGCTGGCGTTTGTACACTTGGGGCAACTCGACAAGGCATACTTGAATGTTTCTACCTAAGTATCATTTGTAATGACTGGCCTGTTGGTCTAGTGGTTAGTGACCCTAACTGCTATGCCGGAGGTCGTGGGTTCGATTCCCACCCAGGACAAATGTTTGTGTGATGAGCACGATCATTTGTTCTGTGTCTGGGTGTAATTTATCTATAATAATATGTATGTATTTAGAAATATATAAGTATGTTTATCAGTTGTCTAGTACCCATAACACAAGCTCTGCTTAGCTTGGGACTAGATGGCGTTGTGTGATAGTTGTGGAATATTATTATTATTATTATTTTCTCTGCGTCCGTTTCTATTATATTTTACCAAATCTTAGACGACACATTTTCTTAATTAAAAACTGTAGAAAGGACCTTAGGGTGATGCAGAGACAGACTACAAATGGAGAAATTAGGAGAGGTAAACCAGAAAAGTATCGACTATGTAATTTTGAATTTTATTCCAATTTTTCGCAACGGCCGTAACTATGTTCTCGTAACCTACTTAACCTTAGTCCCATATAAACTATTTATTTCTCTTCTAAATCAGCGTAAAAAGAAAACAGAAATAAATACTCCCACAGAATCCCTTTAGCTTCAAAGCAAATTATTTTAGACAGAAGACAGATAAGATTAACTTTAAAAAATCCCGCTCTCAACAGTAATTTTCTTTTCGCGCAAAAAGCCTGTAAAATTGGAGGGGGTGGTTCCTAAATAAATCTCTAGCAGACAGATAAGGGCCAAACTCGATGTACGACCCTTAATGTCCAATAAAAAGAAAGAGATAGAAATAAAGGGAACCAAGTCGTTTTCATTATCGACTTTCCGATTTTATGTGTTTGCTGTTTACAGTCTTCGGTAATTAGATGTAGAGGGCGTTGTGTTCGTTCCTACTTGGAACTTTGTTAAGACTTTTGTTCTACCCTTACTACACGTGCCTCATAACATACACGAGGTTGTAAGTTTGTCACCGAAAGGTCCATAAAATGTACGCATGAATACTTGAACTTTGCCTTGAAAATTGCGTAAGCGTTTCTAGGCGAAATACGAGTACATTCGTGTAATGTCTTTCTAGAACTTTATGGTTCTGTACAGACTCCACGTGGAAAAGGAATTTTATGAAACCGTTATTGCAAAATATAACTTATAGACCAGGGCCGATGCCTTCAAAAATGGTAAAAAATGAAAAAAAATTACAGTAGGATGAAACCCATTAGAAAAGGAGGAGAATATGATCAAAATGAAAGGAAAAATAAATTACGGTCGATCCGAGTTCGGGAAGTGGGGGTGGGGGGGGTTTTAAGGGGGAAAAGCGGTTTATCTCGATTTCCGGCAAAACTACAAGTCCTATGGAAAAAAGTTAAATGGCAAAGTTGTAGGTAATAAAAAGATCTACAACTTTTGTATTTGCAATTTTTTCACATAACCTCAAAATTTAGGTGAAAAATTCAAAACACCAAGTTTTTGGTTTTTAATTTTTATCTTTTACAAAAAACATTTTTTTTTCACGAAATTTAGTGAAAACTTACATTTTTATGCCCTTAATACACTGTAATTTTTTTGATACAAAACATTTATTTTTCACCTTATTATTGACTTAATAACGAAAAATCAGCCATATTTTCAATCGAAAATTTTGACGTCAAAATATCTGTTTTTTTTTAAAGTCGGTGGGCGTTGTGTTCCTTACAATCTCTACTTTCTGATTATGTATAAAAAATATACATTGCAATGATAAATTTTCTCAGAAAATGCAAAATCAGCTGCTGTGAAATAATACCCACTACCAAATAATAAGGCCTAGACAAGAAATTATAAGATTTATTGCTGTTTTATGCCTATTTATTGTTATTTTAAGATAATTTTATTTAACGTGGAGACCTACGGAAAATTTTGGCCCATCAAAAGGTATTTCACAGAGAAGTGGGGAAGGGCTATCGAATCTGCCTAGCCTTTTCCCAACTATATTGGGGTCGGCTTCCAGTCTAACCGGATGCAGCTGAATATCAGTATTTTACATGGAGCGACTGCCTATCTGACCTCCACAACCCAGTTAATACTAGGTAATACAATACCCTTTGGTAAGACTGGATGTCAGAATTTCAGGTCACTGACTACCTGTAACGACTGCCAAAGATCTATATAAATGGCAGCCGGGACCAACAGCTTAACGTGCTTTCCGAGGCACGGAGGACACTCGGTATGTATGTGGTGTGCTTTTACTCGGTAAGTGGGGAAGGGCTATACTACCTGTTATTTTGTAGCAGCTGATTTTGCATTTTCTGAGAAAATTTACCTTGCAATGTATATTTTTTATACATCATCAGAAAGCAGAGATTATAAGGAACACAACACCCACTTTAAAAAAAAACAGATATTTTGACGTCAGAATTTTCGATTGAAAATATGGCTGATTTTTCGATATTAAGTCAATAATAAGGTGAAAAATAAATATTTTTTATCAAAAACATTACAGTGTATTAAGGGCATACAAATGTAAATCTTCACTAAATTTCGTGAAAAAAAAATGTTTTTTGTAAAAGATAAAAATTAAAAACCAAAAACTTGGTGTTTTGAATTTTTCCCCTAAATTTTGAGGTTATGTGAAAAAATTGCAAATGCAAAAGTTGTAGATCTTTTTATTACCTACAACTTTGCCATTTAACTTTTTTCCATAGGACTTGTAGTTTTGCCGGAAATCGAGATAAACCGCTTTCTGTACTGGTCTATTACGAATAGATTCAATTATTTAATTAAAAATATATTTTTGTTTGTGTCCCATTGCGCCCATTTCTACTTCCAAACTTTTCTATGAAGTGCGATATTCGGCCATGTTCTGATCTTGTTTGCGGGGTGGGGCCCCGCAAACAAGATCAGATCATCACAATACAATCGCCGCTGTAGTCTACCTCGTCGGCGATTTCATCTGCACAGGCGTCCAGTGAGGTTGTTAGAAAGAAATACCGCGGCCACGGACACAAAGGGGTAAAAGTCTGACACTCTTCCGCTTCGCCAAGAGCCCAGAGCATTTAAGGATTTCCCACACTCCAAAAAAAAAGCGATCAGTGAGTGACGATCTCATACACCAAAAATATTGCCAAATTCAGAACACTAAAATGTACTTTTACCAAAACGACTTAAAAACTTCTCCAAGCACGATCAACTAACATTTGACCTGTCAAACCTCCAAATGAGTACCAAGTCATAAATCAAAAGCAACAGTTTCCATATTATAAACTGTTACCGACAATATTCGAAGTCATTGACCGACCTTCGTGAGACCGAATTCCGCTCCAATGAACCACAGGTGAGCTAAATTACACCGACTGTCGGACACGTAGATGCCAAAAGGGCTTGACATTGTAACCATTACGGTTGAGTTCCATTTGTTTAAAGATAAGGTACATGAGTTTGATTGACTGAGTACCTACAAAGGCTTTTAACTAAATCCTTCTAACTTTTATAATACTATCAGTCGCATACCTTAGAACCGGCGGCATGTATTTCCTTTTTTTTCCAGCCTGTTCTGTCAAAGGCCTCCCTCCACTCCTTCCATTTCTCTCGAACCCGTTTGGTCCTGCCATCTCCTTCGTAGCCTGCCGCGACCCCATGTGACATCTACCAACCCGCAATGGGCCCGCGTGGTGGAATATATAGCACATCCCTCTCCTTGAGAGGAGGCCTGAGGCCTTGCAGTGAGAACATTATAGGCTAATAATGTTGATAATGATGATCAGTCGCAAATCAAGGAATTCCAAGAACCAACAAAGCTTGTTGCTGGATCTTCCATAGATGGATTTTCCGTGAAATACTATGACGCGTGCTTTCTCTGCTGTGATCTAAACTTAGTTATTGGGTTGTCGAGGACAAATAGGCAGCCACTTCATTTAACATACTGCTATTTGACTGCATTTGATAAGACTGGAAGCCAAAGCTACAGAAAGCCCTGAATATCTACAAAAAGAGCTTATTTTACAACCACTTACGAGTAGTACAACCTGGTTTGACTTATATCAATCCAATACATTTTTGACTTCCCTATCGTCGTAATCGATTATAGTGTAGCATTTCCTTTGCACTTTGTACACGCTTACTGCAATGCCAGTTTGGACCCTGAGGATATCGAACAACAGAAATTAATGATATTTGTTCATATTTTATAGGTTAAGGCTGAGTTGCACCAAAAAAGTCGTTAAAGTTAAAGTTTTTGTCAAATTTGACAGTACTATATGGGGTATCTAATAGAAAAATTATTACAAATTTTTTTTTGCAAACATTCAAACAAAGTAAGTACCTATTATATTTATTGCTTTGTCTACCTATAGCACGTACCTATTATTTTTTGGTTGAACAATTACATAAGATGAATATCCTTGCAATGCAATCGTATAATCAGCCACCAAGCTACGTTTTTAGAGACTCGAAATCTTCGTCGTTCCATGTGGAAAAACGATCGGCTCTAGGTAATCACACTTTTCTTTTCATCGCTTTCGTCATCAGAACTGGTTTCTGCGAGTATTTCTTGGAGCAGGGACATGATGTCTAAAGGTTATATTCAACGCGTTTGACAATAAAATTGACAGACAATTTAACATAAACTATAACACTAACCAGCGGAAAGTGAGTGGTTGCAGTTACCGTTAAAGTTATGACGTCATTTAACTATTTGTCAAATCGCGCAACTCATTGTTGGCATAACCGATACAAAACTGAAGTTTTGATGTTTGTTTGACGTGCCATTTGACACAAACTTTAACTTTAACTACTTTTTTGATGCAACTCAGCCTAAGTTTACAAGACAACCAATTAAAAACTATGTACTAAATCCCTCCTTGTGCTGATGTTTGCTTGTTATTTTGCCGAGGACAAAGAGCTTTATCTCGAACGCTAATAACATAAACTTAGCTGCAGCCAACTAGTTCTTTAATAGAATAAGATTCAATGGAAAAAAAGCTAAACCAGTAAACCTCACGATTCTTTATAAAAACAACAACATTAAAAAGGTTTAATCAATCCTTTTATGAAATTTATTTCACGAATTCAATAGAGCTAATTAGTTCGAAACTAATTAAAACAGCAGCGGAACAAAAAACTTTAAAACTAGAGCGTTAAAACTCAATTTTCGCCAAAAATTAAAACAGAAGAGTCACAAACACACACTAATTATTTCAGAGCAGATAGCATTTTTTGCTTCACTAGTCCGGGGCAAAACGACTAAGTTTGGAAGCCTTGCATAGCCCAAAGTAGCCTATATAAATAGCCCCTTTTGCAAAGCGATGAAGTTAATAGACAAACTTGGAAGCGTGGGCATTAGTTATGGCAAAGTTTCAGGTTTTAGATTGAAAAATATGTATATCGGTCTGCGGCTATTTCAGTATTAGTCGGCAAAGTTTTAAAGGACAACAATGTTATCATCTACCTAGCCTTTGCTGAACTATGTTGGGGTCGGCTTCCAGTCTACCTGGATACAGGTGAATACCTGTATTTTACGTGGTGCGACTGCCTATCTGACCTCCACAATGAATTTAGTACTGGGTATACATTAGGGTGGAGGTGGAGGAGCTCGTGGCTTAATAAGAACTGCCACTCAGGTCGATCTTTAGGTAAAGCTGTGCTTGCCTAGGTCGGTCTGTGGATGGGTGATCGCCCGACATACCGAGTTTCCTCCGTGCCTCGGAAAGCACGTTAAGCTGTTGGTCCCGGCTGCCATATATATAGATCTTTGGCAGTCGTTACAGGTAGTCAGTGACCTGAAATTCTGACATCCAGTCTTACCAAAGGGTATCGTATTACCTAGTATTAACTGGGTTGTGGGGGTCAGATAGGCAGTCGCTCCATGTAAAATACTGGTATTCAGCTGCATCCGGTTAGACTGGAAGCCGACCCCAATATATTTGGGAAAAGGCTAGGCAGATGATGATACAAATACATACCCTTTTATGCTTAACGTGCTTTCCGAGGCACGGAGGAAACTCGATATGTAACGGTTGGTCACCTATCCACTGACAAACCTAGGCATTTGCATTATTAGCATAGCAGTTAATATGAAACCTCTTTTTTGGGGTTGAAAATCAGCAAGTGACTCCTCCCGCTGTGGGTGGAGCGGAAGGAAGTGTCAGACTTCGACTAACTAAAAACCACCCATATTTCTTCTTAGCCCTTTGTGTCCGGGGCCGCGGTATCTCTTTCGAAGAACCCACAGCCCCAGCAGGCAGTAAACATTAAGCCTAGAGCTCCTAAAAGGACTTCAAAGTATCGAATCTAAATTAAAATCTAATGAAAATGAAGAGTTTTAATAATTTATATTCCTTCAATTATTACAGAGTGACGAAAAATTCTGATATCACTAGCCAAACTGATTGCAGGGATTTTTTTATTCTCGGAATCGGAAATTATATTCTTGGAATCGGAATTTTTCATCGTCACTCTAAAATAATTTCGTTCCGATCAACTGTTAAATATTGAAACATTTTGAATGAAAACTAAAAGCTTTATTTCATTTTTAACGTTCTAAAAAAATCTTTGTGCTACATTGTTATTAATAGTCGTTTGAAATATTAAATTTAATCGAATGATGCATACTAGTTTTAAAGACTTTGTTACTACCAAGTATGGACAATTACTAAGTCTGAAATACATGTACTTCACTATCACTACATATCACTATCACTTTAAGCCGGGGCGGGTCACTATAGTTTTTTGTTTTTTTTTAATGTAAGTAATTTTTCAATGTCAATAATCATTAGTTCAATATAATTATTATTATTACTGTAATCACATCTGCTAACTAATTTTAGAAATGTTTCTTGCGCTAGCAGAACAAGTTAAATGTGCAACTTGTGTAGTGTCTGGGTCACCAAGATACAGGCTGTGCCTAGTTTGGGACCCACCGTTAATCCTGTGAGTTTTCTGTTGTGTTAGCTAAATAAATGAATTTGAATTGAATTTGAATTGTATAAATCGAAGTATCCATTTTTGTTCTGGTGGATGTTGAAAAAGAGACTGAGGGACTGAATAAAGATCTAATAGATTCTATTTCTAAGACTTAAGGTTCATTATGTCGTTATCTAGTTTTCGTTTTGTGCCTGCTAACTTTAGCTTGCAGTTGGTTTGACCTTATAGTATCGACATTTGCCTGCAAAACTCTCGGACTAAGAACGTATAACGTTATACCATATTGTGGTGGTTCAAAATGTATTCAGTACAGTCTGTTGTTCATACCCATAATAAAATAGGAGAAATTGATTATGTTGACCCACAGAATATTATCATAGTTTTATTTTCAAGAAATCTTAGGACTAGACGACTGAGTCTGTTTCCGCTGTTTCTTGTCAGAATAGTCAGATCCATAAAACCGGCCACGTGCAGTTTTACAAAATTTGTGTGTAACCTTGTTTGTAAAAACATATTTGCAAAATAAACATCATTTCATTTAAAGTGGTCCTTTGTGAAGCATATCAAATATAAGGAAACGCTAGAACAATATCTTTTACCCCACAATAGGTCTCCAAGACTCATAATTCCACGAACAAACTAGTAATAATTCAGAGAAAAAGCAATACCTACTAAAATATACAAAGGAATTATATTGACCAACCCTTTCTTTATCGTCGGCCAACAAAAACCCCGTTAACGTCGTTGAATTAATTCGTCGAAAAAAACGCGATTGTTGACAGCAGTGACCCCTCTCACTTTATTCTCAAATAATAAATCTTTAAACAGATAACGGCGACCCCGAGACATCATTTACATATTTACAAAGAACAAAAAAATGAGGGTAATTTAGATTTCTTTTTAGCTTTGCTTATGGCTCAGGCCAAGGTTCGTTTGAAACGTTATTATTATTTGAGGTATTTTGCTTTATTTGGGTAGTAAGAGAGTATTTGTACTCACAATATACACCTTATTACACTTTACTTTTTTTGGAGCGTGAGAAATCATCAAATGATTCCTCCCCTCCAGAGTGTGGGAGGAGTCATTTGATGATTTCAGAGTAGTAGGGAGTATCAGACTTCTACTCACTGAAAGCCAATAATGCTCCTCCTTTTTCTTTTTTTTTGGTGGGTGGAAAATCATCGAATAACCCCCCCCCCCCCCGCTCTTGGGCAGAGCGAAGGGGAGTGTCAGACTTCTACTGACTAAAAACCGAACCCATGTTCCTTCTTTGCCCTTACGCCGAGCCCACGTTATCTAGTACAAAAATCCGCGGCCCAGACGGGCATCCGCGGCCCCGACGGGCATCATGCTCCTCCTTAAATTTGTTTTGAGACAGCGACATCCCTTCCGAACTACCCGCAGCCCACACCCTTTTACTCTGTGGCAAATGACAATTTGTGAACTCCCTTCTCATTGAGCATACAAAGGGGTAATGGTGTATCTTTCTCAGATATACGGGTTCACGAAAACATGTTAATAACTGTTAGGAACATGATCAGAGGATGACAATGTGTGTGGTAAAACCACGAAACGATACCTGGTTATGGTTGGGTGTTGAATTGCATAAAGAGCTTAAGCGTTCCGACTAATAAATGGTTTCTGAAAAACAAAAGTCTGACGAATATCTTTGTCGATCGATCATCTTCCAGTCCGAAATATATGAGAATTATAAAAAAAACGGAAATAGTATACTTTGCTCGCCAAATTATTACAAGAGACTTAAAATTTGCTTGCGAAATAACGGTCAACACCTCTATATGACCATACGAGAAGAAAAGATTCCGACGAATTGGTAAACTCCTCCTTTTTGAAGTTGGTTAAAAATATTCATGATGTTGTTGTGATGTAATAATGCATACCATCTAATCAATAAAGTGATTACAAAACATGACAGTAAAACATACCAATATTCGACATTCATCGAAGTCTCGGAACTAAGTTACTCGGTGTTATTGGTAAACCATTAGTAAAAACTCGATTGGAACTGAACTGAAATGGATAGTTGTTTTTAGTGGATTAACAAAACATCGAGGTCCGATGAACTAGTTAATCATTGGGAAGATTAAATTGTATGTGTAGATCACGACTAGCGATTGCTGATGATGAGTATGAGGTCTCTTTTTTCACCAAATGACTCCCCCGGCTCTGGGCAGAGCGGTACTCCTCAAATTCAAACTCCGTGGCTGCAACTGAGAAATTTCTGATAGAAAAACTCAAAAACACTGCCTTTTTTTTTGGGGGGTGGAAAATCATCAAATCGCTCTGCCAAAGCGGGAGGGGCCTCCCACTTTGGCAGAGCGAAGGGGAGTGTCAGACTTCTACTGACTAAAAACCAGCCATGTTCCTTCTTAGCCCTTTGTGCCGACGACGCCGCGATATTTCTTTCGATCAACCCGCAGCCCAGACGGGCGTAGTATGAAGTCCTTCGTTTGTTTTACATAAATAGGTTTTTAAATAAATAATTTCACCCTCCATTACATGGGACTGTACTATTAGGTACACTTCTCTCTAATTGATCAGTGACGTTGTGTTACGTTATGAGACTAACGTCCAAATACTCAAACGTCACTCAATTTTAAGTTGCACTTAAATCTCGTGCTGTCTTTGTTACTTTATTGCAGAGTGACAGAGACAGCAGGTGTTTTGAGGGTTACTTATAATTGAGTGACGTTTGAGTATTGGGCGTAAGAGCAAATTTAATTACAATAAACCTCTGCAGCACATCTAAGCTTTTGAGAGGTCAAAGGCTTTTGTCAACTTTCTGGTCGCGTTTAGTTATATTGCCGTAAGTCCTACCACGTGTGTTCGTTTTAACATTTTACCATTTATTTAATGTATTTTTCTTTTCATTGTATGGACATTGATAAGAAGGAATCAAGGAAATGTTTTGGGAAAAGTTTTCCCAAAACGTTTTGTTTTTGTTTAAATGTGGATGGGTATAAAAGTAAAGCAAGCCCAAAATAACGATGAATGAACTTAGTAAAGTATGAAAGAATATAATAGAGAAGTATGAAGGAATAAAATAAGGAAAACTATGAAAGAAGACATGTTGTGTCAACCCTAAAAGAATCGTTATGTACTTGGCATCGCCCGTTCTATTTTAAATAAATTAAATATAATAAACGACATATTTCAAAACAAAAGCTTCTCCATAGCACCTTCTGTTCCTCAATAGACGCGACATAATTTCTCAAACTTATTCATTTGTTTTTCTTGGTTAATTTGACCCTCGTTTTATAAGAATCAAGATAATATTCAAAGTAAATAGTCAAGCTATTTGTTCTTTTACCAAAATTAATATTTGTTCATCCAAATTGCTAGATAAGTAATGACTATGATAACAGTGGCCTAGAAAGTTCTCGGAGTTTTCGTGTCTTACGTTATTATTTTGAATGAGTATTATAGTAAACGCTATGGAAACTAAGGGCTATCGTGTGTCAGGTTATGGAGGATCGTTAAGTAAACAGTTTATTTTTGTTTTATAGTTTTAGGTGTTTTAGTTAACAGGTTAAGGAGTTGCTCGTATTTAGTAGAAAATGCAAATGTGTTTTCTGACTAGCTTTATTTTAACCAGTCATTTGTGACCCTCTGCATGCTGAGTCTGCTAGATATTTCCCACATTTTTCAAAAAGCTTATTTTCGACATAGTCTCGGAGCTTTCAAATTCAAATCATCTATCACCCTTTCAGGACTGGTCTCGACTACATCTTCAGAAAACACATACTTTAAACACTTTAATAAATAACAGTCCATTCACAGCCCGATTTCACTCACTGCTGCTCTTTGCTTGTGCTCTTCGTTCTTGTGCCTGCCTAATTCAGGATATTCTCGCGATGGCAAAAATGTCGTCTACCCATCTCGCCGCCGGACGACCTATACGTATCTTTCCAGTCCTCGGACGCCACTATAATTACTATATTGTATAAATTACTGTACAGAAATTGCAACATTTGTTAATTGTTTTCGTGATGATGATCTGTAACTGGTTGGTGAATAAATATTATTATTATTACTAGGTCACAGTTTTACTCCACCTGCCATCACCACCTTGTCCTGCCCAACTCCATTTGAGTTCTAAACATAAATTGTACCTCTTCACTATCACTACATATTATAAAACAAAGACCTCCACCGCGTCTGTCCGTCTGTGATAAACTCAAAAACTGCTGCACCGATTTTCATGCTGTTTTCACCAATGGATAGAGTGGTTCTCGAGTAAGGTTTTAGTATATAATTTGACCGACATCCACACGGGCGGAGCCGCTGACATCAGCTAGTTATTATTATAAGAAGATAATAATTATCTCTTTGAAATCTCGTAACAAGAAAGGAAAAATAACTCAACATTCTAGCTGACCATATCAAAATGTCCGTGAGATATCTGGGAATTATACTCCAGTTCGATATACGTATCTTTCAGTGTAAAGGGTAACCCTATTACCGACTACCGAGCTTAATTCCAAACTCCGGGTTGGGTACTGAGAATTTGTTCACAGGATAGAAAATTATATTTTAATCCATTACCTTGGCACTATCCTTTATAACATTATATTATTAATTTAAAAGTATTATTCTATCTTCGTCCAGCTATACCTAATACGCATTTGAACTCGATTAAATTACCTTGGTTAAGTCACTCTTCAGATACAGACTTTGGCTCAATTTTTAGGGTTCCGTACCTCAAAAGGAAAAAAAACGGAACCCTTAAGGATCACTCGTGTTTCTGTCTGTCCGACCATTCCCCCTCTTATCTCCGAAACTACTGAACCTAAAATTCTGAAAAAAAATACAGAAATTAGTACAACACGTAATAGATTACAGGATAACCTACATATAAGAAGTCATTGTACGGAACCCTTCATGTGCAAGTCCGACTTGCACTTGGCCAGTTGTTTTTTTACTAGCACTAAAAACTTTATATTCTCAACCCTCACCATAGATTTAGCAGCTTGCACGTTGTTCCCTTTTACACCGTGTATCCCGCTGTCTACCCGTAACGACTGCACGTGAAGCCGGGACCACCGGCTTCACGTGCTTTCACAGTCATGATGTGACTAATCGCTTTATCGGTGAAAAAGCTCAATAAACTTGATAAGAATGCAAACAGCTATTTACCGGCTACTTCATCATCACTTCTCTTGCCCTTATCCCAATTGAAATAAAGATGAGATCAGCAGTGGGATAGCACAATATATTCATTCGTGGTTAATATTTTACAAGCAAGTTACAAAGTACAAAAGAATATAAACAACACGTAACTAAGCTTATTTAAATCAATGACAGCAATGTGTTACATATGATTATTTCTCGCAGGCCAGTATATACATATAAATATACGACCTCCAATAATCCCAATTTATTTGGTCGACGCAACATGTCTACTTCTTCCATACTTCTCTGTTTATCGTCATCTCCTGACACACCTCCTTTCTTACCATGTCATTCTTAACACAGTCCATAAATCGTTATTTACCAGCTACTTACTACAACAAAGTGACCAAAGAGAAAAGGAGCGTGTCCAAGTAGTGTCCTAGCATTAATTCTTGGCGCAACTCGGCCCGGTTCACATGGGTACATAATTTTATGTATGTATGCATGTAACAAACCATTACCCCCATTCCAGTAGATAGACTTGAGGACTGATTTATCCAGAGCCTTTATATTTACTCTTTAATGTAGGACATAAAATACTTTCATTTATTTAAAAGGGTGAATTACATTCATGTCCATTTCGCCTGCGAATTGAGTCTGCCTGCCTGGTTGGTCCTATATTTGATTCTGGGAGTCGGGAAAGTTGTTGTTAAGTTTTACTATCAGGAATTTCTCAGTAGCAGCTACTCAGTCTGGATTTGGGCCCGGCCAATGGCAATAAGCGCATAACTAACGAAATGTTGGTGTACTAATGGTACACCTCTGCTTAAAACTTCGGGGATTACAACAAGATTACAAGCACAATGTTATGTTATGTTTATTTTGCTTCGGCTTTGATGCTTGTTTTTTAAGCTATTGCATAGCTTCTATCGCGGGCCTTGAGCGTGGAGAGCGAATCCAGAAATTCCGTAACGAAAATTTTCAAGAGTTCCAGGTTGCTATGGTTACGGAAAATAACAAGGTTGTCAACTGAGGTTGTCAACTGAGGTTGTCAACTGAGGTTGTCAAATTAAATAATAAATTATTTGCTTAAGTTGATAAAAAATGCTATGCAATAGCTTTACCGCAGCAGTCCCACATTTAGTTTATTTAATTTACACAGGCTACCAAAAGAAATGGACCTTTGTGTGTTATAAGAACGTGTTATGAGAAAGGTGTATTTTAAGAAAGGGGCATTTTGAGAATGGTACGTTTTTCATACGGGGTGCATTTCGCGACTGAACCCTCTGTTTGTACACAAAGTATAAACGGATCTTTCACTAAGCTGTCAACCAGCATTCTGTATTTCTAACTTAGTAACTCTACGAACTAACACACCTAAAATAAGACATAATATGCCAACTCCAGGTAGTTTTCGTGAGATCGTCAGCACCACCATAGGGCTGCTGGTCTTTCTCGGGGAGTTGAGGTAGATCGAATAAAATTCCCACACCTACGCCAACAACGCGCTTTGAATGTAAAGTTACAGACATGCACCAGCCTGTAAGGATATTTTTTTGTATCCCATGGGACAATAACGGAACTCCACGCTGTGAAAGCCGCGGGTATAAACTAGTAACTTTTAGAAAGACTACTGGAAGGTTTCAAGTACATTCTCTAGTACCTAATTCTTTTGTTTCATAAACTATGTCGTGACAGAGGTTAGCGTGTGACCATTGCGTGGCAAGGAATGTACAATTATAATATGATATGCCTACTAGATTATATCGTAATTTGGTACACATAGATTCAGTAACTGGCCCCGAAATTGTTTTACAGTGACTAAAACTTCATAAATCTTACCTATTGTTATTTTACGATCAAAATAAAATAACCCAACCTTAAGGGATCAAACATCACCAAGATGGATTGAGACACCCACCAGAAAAGTGTCTCGCCAGGCTGAAACGCCTTAACAGATGCACTAGTATCAGACAGAAAAGTGGCTTACTTGTGTCAAACAGATTGCCACGAAGCAGGATAGAGAAAAAAACTGGCCAAGTGCAAGTCGGACTCGCACATGAAGGGTTCCGTACCAAAACGGTATGCTATTATACAATTTCTTCTACGGGCCAATGAAACTTGACCTCTGGATTGTATAGGCGCTCATACGATTCAGGAACCAAATTATATTGGTTGTCTGCTGTTTCCATCTGTTGTTTCCATCCAAGTTCAAAATAATTTTCCTAGAAAGTCCTTATAAAGGCCTACTTTTCAGATTTTTTTCATATTTTCTAAACTTATGGTTCAAAAGTTAGAGGGGGGGGGGGGGACGCATTGTTTTTTACTTTTGGAGCGATAATTTCCGAAATTTTTGACATTATCAAAAAATGATTTTAGTAAACCCCTATTCATTTTTAAATACCTTTCCAACAATATATCACACGTTAGAGCTGAAATTAAAAAAAAAACACTTCCCACTTTACTTATAGGGGGGCTACCCTAATAAAACATGTTTTTCCAATTTTTATTTTACCACTTTGTCGGCGTGATTGATTCACATATTGGTACCAAATTTCAGCTTTCTAGTGCTAACGGTCACAGAGATTAAGCGATGACGGACGGACGGACGGACGGACAGACATGGCAAAACTATAAGGGTTCCTAGTTGACTACGGAACCCTAAAAAGAAAAAATTATAATAATTACTGCCTCTTTGGTCTAGTGGTCGCAAGCACTACTGTTAGACTCGATCTTCTGGGTTCAGTTCACGAGTCACCCCCTGTTTTAGGGTACTAAGACCAAACTGGTGAAATGTGGGCGTGCTGGTAGAGATCCTTTCTGCCTAACCCTTCGATCTCTTCTGATATTACGGCGTGATATTTTGTTACCAGACAAGTCTGTGTGACTCTTTATAAAATTGTATTGGCCTTACTCTGTCTCTCAACTACATATAAAAATAAGAAGAAGCACAAGATGAGTGTTAGAAAAGTTTTAATAAATAATATGAAATTATTTTTCGGACCCTGAGTATTTAGAGTCATTAGATCTTAATTAAGTAGCTCAAGAGATTAATTTATACAAATTAAGATGTCGAAAACAGAGTAGTAGAACCAGAATTTTAGTAATGTTTGTGAAAATATGATTACTATTTTAATTAGCATTACACTAGAAGTAACTAACAAGATATTTGATGAAAATTACGCTTTGCCAGTGATTTACCTACTCTGCCGTGGTATAACTATAATGCCGTTATCTGCTGAAGTCATTTTTTTCAATAACACAGAAAAACCGCGGCAAATTTTTAAACCGATGTCATTTTTCGATGACAACACCTATCAGAGATTTGGAAGTACTAAAATATAGATAAAATCGCATACTTTTGAACTACTTACCCTATCATATCGTAAATATAATTTAATTTTATGAAAAAGCTTCTTTTGTGTTTTAGTTTATCAGAGATGTAACCGAAATCATAATGGATCATCGACTAAAACGCCGCTACGTATAGCGTAACGGCGTTTTAGTGTATCTTTTTCATAGCAAATTATTGTTTATTAAAATGCTAAAATTTCATGACTTCATTGATTAACTAAAACGGCGTTATTTGCACATAACGACAATTTAGCTTACGATTATGTATTATAGAACTGATTCATGTTAAACTTTAGTGCGTTTAACGTTACTTTACTGCTTTTAAGTCTGGTAACTTTTAGAAGCGTATTAATTAAAAGGATAAACTTGAATCATTGTTTAGCTAAAACGTGGTTTAACTAAAAACCTTACAGTTTAACGACATTATAGCGTAATAATATAAAACAAATTGTGAACTATTTTCTTGCACAAAATGAATTAAATTTGTTGAAATTAAAGATAATTTTTAAATAAAAGTCAAAGATTAATCAATCAAGTAGTCTTGATTGACAATATTGTTTTATTGCTTTTCAAATAATATGTAATTATGCTTAAACTTATAACTTTCACAAAACTTTACTTATAACTAGATTTTTTAGGAGCTTTCAGTTCTATGAATAACACTAAAATCACATCAGTTTATTATGTACTACTTGTACTTTAAAATAAGATAACATTAAACAAAAATTACAGACAAACTTCAGTCTTTCATTAAACCTTCGATACCAAACAATCAAAACTAATTCTAATCTTCTCCTTGAACTCAAAACTTTATATTTCTAGTATCATTTAAAAACAATCATCAACTGAAAAAACAAAAATAATTTTCCTTATTTAAATTTTAGTTCTAACTTTTATCTACATTTATTAAAGCCTTCTGGATAAAATATATATATTCTTAAAAACACAGTATTAAAAATCGTGGGAAAGTCTTGAGTAGCCCTCAAGGCATACCTGGAATTTATATCGAATTGATCAAAACTATATTATTCAAACAGTAAAGCAAAAATACAGTCAGAACAGACGGGGCCAGAATTTGAAGTAAGACGAGGCGTCAGACGATTGTGACCCAATGTCACCCAAATTATTCTCCGCAGAACTGGAAAATATATTCAGGAAATTGGATTGGTCTCATCTGGGTCTCAACATCGATGGTCAGAAACTAAATCACCTTAGATTCGCAGACGACTTAGTCGTATTTGAGGAAAACCCAAGTCATCTGGAGTTTAAACAAGGAAAGTGCTTTGGTGGGATTGTCCATAACCACAAAAAAAAATACTTTTGACCAATTCAGAAAAAAAACCGTCACTGATAGATTCAATCCGGGGTGGGATTGAATCTGTTGATGAATACATATAATTATCTTGGCCACTTTATATCACCATAACACCAAATAACTAAGGAAGTCAACACAAGCATAGCAAGTGGTTGGAGAAAGTATTGCTCATTAAGAGAGGTCATGAAATCCAGAGACTTAGGAATGGCTGTTAAGAGATTTTTTTTAAATATCTGCATACTACCCTGTATAATATACGGATGCGAAACATGGGCACTTACAAAACAGCACAGAAATAAACTGCAGTACTGCCAAAGAGCCATGGAACGGAGCATGACAAATAATACACGTAAAGCAGATCATGTAAGAAATGAACAGTTGAGAGCAAAAACTAATCTACCAGACATCTTGACCAGGATTGACCAACAATAATGGAGATGGACTGGCCACATGATGAGAGCAAGCACAGAGAAATGGAGTAAAATACTAACTGGACTGGTATCCAAGGGAAAGTAAACGCAGCAAGGGTAAACAGATAAGGAGATGAGCTGAAACAAACAGCGGGCCCCAAGTGGAGGAGAGTGGCTCGGGACAGAAAGCAATGGAAGGAGCTAGAGGAAGCCTTTGCCAAAAGACACACTGAATTTGGACATTCTGTAACAACTTTACAGTAACAAACAAGATGTAATTCAGAAAATAAAGGGCAATTTATTTATTTATTCAAAATCGTATCACAGTTACATTACAAAATTAAAAATTATTATTTGAAATTATTAATTAGTCAAAATAAGTCTCAATAAACTGACACTACTCTATATTATTATTCTAATCAGAACTTGTACCGGAATGCTCATTTTTGCTTGTTGGTAAGTTTTTCCAAAATAACAATTTGCGAGGGGGAATTATGTTCGATAGGTTTTTAAGGAAATTTGCTTTCCTTCTTAGGTTCGATACCTTTCGGTTCCGTTTTAAATACCATTGTACGGCGGTTTTTTAAATATCTATCGTTCATGAAACGAAGAGTTGCATAAAAATATGATGCATCATCGAAATTATTTTTATAATATATGTACATAAGATCATAACTTTTACGTACGAAACATACCCCAACTATATTTTTTAAATAAACTCTTGGATTGGATGTTTGAATCCTTCTTTGGGACACAAATGATGGAAATTGATGGTTCGCCATATCGCAATCGTTGCAAAATTGGCGGGAACAAACCTGGAGCGACACACTTCCTCACCCCCAAACTTCTGGCGATGCACTAGTTTCACCCCGACAGCTTGATTTCGGTACAGGATCGTTACGTAGTCGATGTCCCCCGCCCCGCGCGAGATCAGTTAACGGCTTTGTAGTTTATTAGTGTGAGATAACGTCGTTTTAGTCTAATAATGACGGACAATACATTTTTGTTTAGGTTTGAAAATGCCGCTACGGGCTTGTAACGTACGATAAGTCAAAATATAAGAACCTCAAATATGAAGCAATAATGCCGTTAAACATCGTTAGTCAAGTTTAAGTCTAACATTTTCAATTAACGACGTTATAGTTTAAAAAAAGCAAACTCCTTTAATAAAAATAGAATACCTATAAAACAGTTACAGTACCTTAACCGCTTTGTAGTGTACAAAAGATTGCTAACGGCAATCTAGACAAGTAACCATATAATTTTTTTGTGATAAAAATATGAGTTAATGAACTTTAGTGGCTTTATAGACTCACAAAGTTACTTAACGTTATTTTTGCTTATTTCACACGTGAGAAATATGCACTTAACGGCATTTTTATAATTATTATTTCCAAAACTATTCAAGATATTGAAAATTCGCAAACACAGATCGATAGATTTTTTTTTTCTCATTAATATGGTATCAAAAGTTGAAAATCGACCAGATGTTGGATAACGGCATTTTAGTTATACCACGGCAGTACTTAAGTTAGGTTAACCTAAGTGGAACCCTGCACAGAACCGTTGTTGGTGAAAAATCACTATGAACGGTTCCGTGCAGGGTTCCGTACCCGTATATTTAGGCTTCCGATGTCGTGACAAGCCGAATATGTCTGTAATACATTATGTACTTGTAATGTGTACTCAAAATTTATTATAAAGTATTAACTTGAAATTCTAGTATACTTTAAGTTTAACACTACCTGATACCAACGTAACTCCAAAAATTATAAACCTCCCCAGATATAAGGACATCAGATACAGCCACAGTTTCTCTAAAATACTATGAAATAAATATCTCGAGTGTCTCAACAGATGTACAATGGGGCTTGCCCACGGCCATCGGAGTCTGTATTTTTCTTTTTGTTCCAAATCCTTTTGTTGTGGCTTGAAATATCCAGCGCCGTAGCTTGGTGAGAGTTTCTGAATCAAATGTTTTGATCGAAATTGTGCTTTTTTTTTTGGTTTTTGAACGAGGATTTATTTGGTTTCGTTTGTTTAGGAGTGTTTGATATTTATTTCGGTTTATAAAGCTAGTTTATCAGTTAAATTAATCAAATAGTGTGACCGTTTTCTGACTTGTTGGTACATGTTTAACTTCCAATGTAAGTTATTTTAGACTTTTTTTGGAAGTCGGTGTTCTTGCTTTTTAAAAAAAAATTGTTTACCCGCTTTAGTTGTAGTATACTTATTACTCGTATCACACAATTTCTGGTCATGGTTTACATTACATTATGCATTAAAACAAGAAGTTATTTAGGACTATCACGTTGTCAACATAGCCCAAAACGAAATAAATTACAAACTGCTGAACCGATTTAGATGGAATTTCTATGGGATCAATCGGAAAGTATAATAATATCTGTCCTTTCACATATTTTTTTCAAATCCTCTTATTTTTTGAAGAATATCAATAAACAAGAAGTCATTACGATGTGGTAATATCGATAGCAATCTAAACGTCCACATGAAAAACCACGTCTGTCAGACCGAGGTCAAAGACCTCTTTGACCATGACCTGAAATAATAACTAACGATCTGAATCTTATGAATAGGATCGTGTTCAAGACTTGTTGTGTCATTGTTATTGTGAGTCGGGTTTTCTATAGAATAGTTGGGCCAATAGTTTGTGGTGAATGCGGAGAAAATTACTCTGCGATGTTCTGAGGTCCTAGTACCTATGTGCGCGCGTCATAAATGTGAATGCGTCGATTTCAAAATTAAATACATAGACTGCCAAAATCATTACTCTTCCTTATGCCTTCGCCGTTAGTCGGGTAAAATACTCACCTTAACTGTTATAAGGGCACTACAATAAGTACTTTAGCAAAAATAGTACCAAACGTACACAGCGTCATCTATTACAAAAATGAAGAACTCACATCAAAATACTGAATCGTGTAGTTATTTTACAGTTATCTGCGGTTTAAGACTATATAGAAGAACCTGACAATAACTGTCAGGCAGTAGCCCGCCAGACAAAACACCCGTCTGGTGGAAGAATACTCCAGTTCTATGGGTATTGAGGATTTTTACACCCTGTTTTAAATACTTTCATATTCATTCTCCTGCCTTTATCCCAAGGATTTGCGGTACGTTTAAATACCGTGAATACCGAAATATTTTCAAGACGATTAATTGGAAATTAAGTTTAGAAACTGTCAAAGAGTTCACATCAATACCTCACCTCTATACCTTCTTCTCGTTAAACAAAATTAATTGATCTAGCATACAATACAATTTATTTGGGGAAAATTTAATTAGTTAAGGCATTTAATCTTGATAGATTATGCTACCTTCATTGTTACAGATCAATTTATAACGAAGTATGAACTTAAATTATTGTACGAAGACTAACCGCCTTATTCATAAAAATAGTTAAGAGTTGTTTAACTTAAGCTTGGTTTATCTCGCATGCCGTCACTTTCATTTGAATATTATTGAAGTGAGACGGCATGCGAGATAAACCAAGCTTAAGTTAACTCTTAACTATTTTTATGAATAAGGCGGTAAATGTTTTTTATTTTCTCATATTCGCGGGTAAAACTTGGTAATTTATCAAGAAACGTGTCACTGGCCTATTTATCGTAAATAATAACAATTTACGGTGAAGAAAAACATCTAGAGGAAACTGGCATGTCTTAGAACTAAAACATTCGAAGACATGTGACATCTACCGAGCCGGACTAGGCCCGCGTGGTGGATTATAGCCCATCCCTCTCCTAGTGAAGAGGCCTGAGTCCCTGCAGTGGGAACATTTTAGGCTGATGATGATGATGAATAACAATTTGTCTGCCTGGTTGGTCGAGTTGTCGCAACCGCGGCTGCTAAACATGGGGGTTTCTATCTGAAAATTCATACTTGCAGTCGCGGACTATAGATTTATGACTGGCAATAGGCTCGCCCTCTATTACATTGGACTTAAAACATAACTGGCGAGATGTGGGTCTACTATAAGGTACACCTCTGCCTAGTTCTTGGTGGATTACAGGCGTGATGTTTATACTAGCAACTTAAATATATACAGATTACAAACAAAAAATTATGTCGACAACAAGAAATTATTCTTTGACAAGAACATTAGCACTAAGGCAAAATAATTAGATTACATCATGTAGACCGTATATAATACACCAACATTAGGTAGAACTTATTACATTTAGGTCCCCAACTTGTACACTATTACCACAAATTAGAAACATACCGTATACCAGGCGCCGAAGTATTTTATTACGCCAGTATTATAAGTACCAAGAAATAATAAACTGTAATCATATTTCTTCTAGTTACTACTTGTATAAATTATTACCCTAGTACATAAAATGCTTTATTATTACCGTTCAACTCAATGTTATTTAGTTGACCTTCCCGCATGAACTTGAGTTTGGTATGAATGAAATATTTCAACAGAAACCAAAGGAATTTGAACTTTAACTAAGCAGCTATAAAGTCGAAAATGTTATTGTTCGATTGTGACAATGATTTGTTAAAGGGTACAAGTTTATATGAGTGCACAAATTGTTGAATTCTCGAACAGTTCTGTGAAGAATGTGACTTTGGCCATAAATATGACAATTAGCTTCTATTATTGAATTCTCGGTAAAGTGTTCATTTGTATTTAATGTGCTGTACAAAAGCATTAAGTGGAAATGTTTAATATTGCAACATCTTTGCTTAGTGGCAAAAGCTTTTAACAAAATAAAATCGTAATGTTTCATTTCACAAAGCATGATAAATATGGTTAGAAAGGAGCAGATTGCTGAGATGACGAGAAATGGAGAAATATGAAAGAAGAAGCATGCTGCACCGACCCATCATAAATCGGGCAGGAGAATGATGATGATGATTTAGGTAAACCTACATGGACACTTAAGCCGGCAAAACCCGGTTTCTGTCCCATGGCACCTGGTTTTTCTAGGGTTTTGCTATGGGTTTGAAAACCGGATCTACGTGGCCCTAGTGGGCTCTTATGAAACATCAAAAGGCGCATGGTTCTGTTTGGTCGTTTCCTATGGAGAAGAACTGACAAGAAATCGACGATCAAAAATTATAGGATCACATTAATTTTGTTTTTGTAATCTAGTTACAATAGGTACCTAATAATTATGTAGATATGTACTTGAACTGACAGTCATTATGGCTAACATCCTTATTACAAAATAATGCCCAAACATCACCTCAAAAAGCTGTTGTTATACGCAGTTGAATGAAGAGCTTTATAAAGACGGCGGTAATCCTGGAAACGGTACTCAGGCATTGTTTAGGGACTTAGATATTCTTCTCTCTGGGGCCTTGACCGCTGAGAAGTTTGGCCCTGACCCAATAAAAGTACAGTATGTACAAAAAGAAATAGTTATGTAATAAAAATAAAGATTGATTATGGGTGTACATTTATGAGCAAAAATACTAAATTACATTGAGTTAAACTAAATGTATCGTGTTCTCAGATACCTATTATCACCAACCTGTCAATATTGAAATATGGATATTTATGCTCATACCTGTTAGTCAGTGGCTCCAGTCTGACAATCAGTCTTATTATTATTATTATTATAAATGGGCTTGCTCTTGACTTCAATCTTGCCCTAAGGTCAGAGATGATGTCGACGATGGAACGAGCTTACCCAGTAGAAGCCTGTTTAGTCTTACCAAGAGGTATCCTATTACCCAGTACTAACTGGGTTGTGGAGGTCAGATAGGCAGTTGCTCTGCTACTAAATGTAGTTTCGAGAAAATCGTGTTTAAAGGTTCGAATCGTCATTTTTTTATAAAATACTTGATAAAGAGGCGAATACGTGTATTTTGATTTCTTATTGTATTCATTATTCGGGTGGTGAAGGAAAAATAGCTTAATTCTCAAACAAGTAGGAAAAATAAAAAACGGGTTTTACCAGTATGTAGATCTTGAAAAGGAGATTCTAACGGTATTTGTGACTCATTTTTGCCCTTAAGTGACTTTAGTTGGTTTTCGCTTTAAGGGCACGATATACTGGCATTCATCCGGTTAAACTGGATGCTGACCCCAACAAGGGAAAAGGGTAGGTGAATAAGCTCTTACCTGTAAGTGTACAAATATGAAAATACTCAGTTTGCACTGTCTCCACTTTTGAAGTCGGATAAAAAACATTTTAAAACCCGTTTGTAGCAACTATCGATTTCACTAACGATCGACCACTTTTCAACTTTATTATTCAAAGCATAAAGGTGAAATGTGATCGACTGTGAATGAACTCCTTAGTACCTGCTTAAAAACTAATAATTTTAATAAGTAAGTATATATTATTTTCATACAAAATTTCACAGAGGCAACAATAAAAGGTACACAGCAAGTAGACATTACAGTCAGTTACTTACTTATTTAGAGCGAGGCGTAATAACAGAACAATTTGAAGTTTAATTCTCCGTAACAAGCCCATGTACGCTCGAATAGACGCTTTGATGACTCCCGCGGTACCACATCTAGATTAATCGATTTATATATTTAGGTTCTGTGAAACAATAGGGGAGTTATTTCTGAGTATATTTGAACTACATTTTGTTAACAAAATGTTTTAATGACTGTGTGTGACTGTGCGTTGTGTAGGTATGGATCAGAATGTTGGGTCACTAAAGGGATGAATGAGAGACATTTACATGTGGCTGAGATGAGAATGCTTTGGGGGATGTCTGGTGTTACGCGAATGGATAAAAATGAGTACAACAGGAAGTCTGAAAGTGGCGCCGGTGACTAAAAAGTTATGTGGAAATCGGTGATGCGCAGGAATGAGGAAAATGTCGTATGAAAGGTTTTAAGTATTAATGTGTCTACACTAATATGTATTTTAAAGAGGAAAACTTTGTTTGTTTGGTTGTAATGAATAGGCTTAAAAACTACTGGACCGTTTTTAAAAATTCTTTCACCATTCGAAAGCTACATTATCCACGAGTAACATAGGCTACTTTTTATCCCTGTATTCCCACGGGAACGGGAACTACGCGGGTTAAACCGCGGGACGTCCGCTAGTATGGGTATAAGAGTAGAGGAAAACCAAAGATATACGATCGATCGGATGGACTGCGTTAAGAATGATATGGCAAGAAAAGAGGTGTCTCATATGATGACGAGAAACAGAGAAGTAAGGAAGCAGAAGACTTGCTGGGCTGACCCCAAATGAATTGGGACAAAGGCAAGAGAATGATGTTGACTGGGTGATACATGATGGGTTGAATACAAATTTATTTCATCCGAAGACTCCCAAAATTGATTTGCTGCCAGATTGATTTGGTGAGGTATATTACCCACATTCCACAAAAAATATCTTAAAACATCAATTCTTATCGAAAAAGATGTCTGCAGTATGAATTTATTTGTATTTTTTATAATAAAATTAACACAAAATATAAAAGACGGAAAGATCCATTACATTATAATATTAAGTTCCCCTATTCCGAAACAGGATAACCAAAAAATTACCTATAGCATATTTTTCAAAAAAGTAAATTAAAAATATGCCGCAATTTTTAATTAAAACAGAAGGTTTTCAACTCTTCAACGGATCTGCGTAGTTAATTGTTTTTTTTTTGTTGTTGTTGTTATGTTGTTGATATTCACAACGCTGGAGGCAAACTCAAGTATTCTTCATTTTAGCAAAAGCGAGTTTTCCATCTTAAAAGGATATTGGAATCACAACATCACGCTTTACTTCCTGAAGGTTTAGGCAGAGGTGTACCTAATAGTACACTCTCATTTCGCCAGTTATGTTTTAGTCCCATATACCTAATACGTGGCGAGACTATAGCCATCAACTGGGCACAAATCCATACTCCGTGGCTGCTACTGAGAAATTTCTGGTAGAAAAACACACACAACACACAAACACACACACACACAAACACTTTGTTCGACCCGACAATCAAACCCAGGACTCCATGCAGTGTGACCGACGCAACCAATGACAAAAATTTCTTCATATCTTAGATAATCAGATAAAATGTCCGGCTAGAATCGTAATTTCGCTTGAGACGTAATTTTGAAGAGTTGGTAAAGTTATTCGACGCTGTCATGACTTAGTTAACCGTCATTGGGACTTGGGTTTGACGTGAACTAATTTGAAAGATAGGGGAGGTCGGTGATTGGGAGGGGGTATAGCAGGGTTGTAGGGTAAGTCAATAATATCTGATGAATTAAGTTAAAGGCAATCTCAAAAATTGTTTAAGATTACCTAGTAGGTAGGGCTGCCTGGTAAGTGTAGTGGTTGCAAGCCTGCTTGCTGTGCTTGAGGTTAGAACCTCAAGCACAGCAAGCAGGTTCGATTCTAGGGTGAGGCACATTTCTATTGGGTTTTTTCCATCAGAAATTGTCAGTATCAGTCGCAGAGTCTGGATTTGTGCCCAGTTTTTGACTACAGACAATAGACTCGCCCCCTATTATATGCCTAAACGTAACTGGCTCTAGGACATGGTATTAGGACTTAAACATACCTAACTTAATGGTGGGCCAATCGGTACACTTCGTTCAAACTCTTCGAAGATTGCAGGCCTGATGTTATGACGTTTAATAATACGAACTCTAAAAATAATCCTTCCATTTGAGCTTCGCTGCAATTATGTTGAAAGAAAATAGAAAAAGAAATACATAAGCTCCTCTTTTCTACGTTGCTTCCAAATAAACAGTGCATTTTTAATAGCAGCTCAAAGTATAAAAACGAAGATAAACCCACAGTATCAAAATTAACGACTATGTATCATTAATTAAAATAATGAGCGCTCCATACTGGCTGAAAAATAATTATGTATTGAAAAAAAAACTCGATGTAATATTAAACTTGCCCTTAATTAAAACGAAACAGAATCAAAGAATTTCCAATAACGAAAAAAATGCAAGAAATAATTTTTACTAATTGTTTTGAACTTGTTTTCAAATTACGTTTTCAGTTATAAGATAAAGTTTTTAAAATCGTAGTTGAAGATTTCCCTCGAGGCAGATACAATACTTTCTAAGAAAAATCTCACAAGTTTTATAATTTTTGAAAGTGTTTTTAACATTTTCTCGAGAATTCTTCGCGTGATTCTCGGAACTATCCTTTGGCAGATTTTGAGCTGGACCTTAAAGAAAATTTAGGAACTCTTGTCTCCTTTGTAAGGAAAAAAATATCTGCTTATGGCTTTTACTTTCTTTGGCGATTTAACTTTTTTGTCTTTTTCGTAGATTTAGTGATCTTTCTTCTATCTATATAAAAAAACCGACTTCGACAAAAATAAAACACAAAAAAGTGAAAAATAAAAAATCAGCTTCTGAAGTCGGTGACTTTTGTTTGTTTGATTTCATGTTTTTGTCACCGACTTCTGAAGCTGATTTTTTATTTTTCACTTTTTTGTGTTTTATTTTTGTCGAAGTCGGTTTTATTTTTTGTAAAAAAGTTTTTATTTTTCACTTTTTAGTGGTTCACATGTGCTTACCCCTTCACAACGTACCGGCGTGATGTTATGTTATGAACTGGTGTAAACAATAGACAGTCATGAGATTTCAGCAATCCCAGTCCATTTGCTATCATTAATTGAGGAGTTCCGTTGCCTATCTCCGAAGTTCTTCATCAGATCATCTTTACCAAATAGTTTTTATAACCTTTGTAGTGAGTACAGGCGTAATATTATGTTGTGTGATGGCGTAAACAATGCTTAGATATGCTATAGCAACAATCGCGGTTAATCTGCTGTTATTTATTGAAGAGTTCCCCCGATTTCTACAAGATCTCATCATCAGATATTGAAATGGTGACAATGGGAACACACGGGAAGCACCAGCTTTCAAATAAAAAAAGAATCATGAAAATCAGTTCACCCAGTCGCAAGTTATGAGCTAACAAACATAAAAAAAAAACTAAATGTGGCACTCGGAGACAGCCGCGGTAAAGCTATTGCATAGCATTTTTTATCAACTTATGCAAATAATTAATTATTTAATTTGACAACCTCAGTTGACAACCTTGTTATTTTCCGTAACCATAGCAACCTGGTCAGAATATTTTCGTTACGGAATTTCTGGATTCGCTCTCCACGCTCAAGGCCCGCGATAGAAGCTATGCAATAGCTTAAAAAAAAAAATACAGTCGAATTGATAACCTCCTCCTTTTTTTAAAGTCGGTTAAAATCTTCTTCTTCTTCTTAGCGTGTCGATGACAATTTAAATTGAGTTAGCCCAAAATTTAGCGACGAGTTTGGCATTTTCAGTTCCAATCTTTAGCTCCTGTGATGTGCAAGAAGCTGGACAGGCCTGGAAAATAACCTCCTCCTTTTTTTGAAGTCGGTTAATAAAAAGAGAAGTCCTGACTGACTGACTGACTCATCAATGCCTAGCCCAACCCTTGGACCTAGAAAGCTTAAATTTTGCACAGAGGTTCCCTTTATAATTTAGACAAGGAATAAGGAAGGATTTTTCGAAACTCAACCCCTAAGGGAGTTAAATAGGGGATGAAAGTTTGTATGGAAAATCGTCACTTTCACGCGGGCGAAGCTTGTAAGGAAAAACTGCTGTACATTATATGATTCTGTTCATTATATAACATCTGTTAAGTATTCAAAGCGTGCGAGTAGAAAAAGTTAATATACTGCTATTCATATCAGAAAAGCGGGCACATGACTAGCCGTGTTGGCAAATGGAAGGTTTTCACTAACTTTTCATTTATTTCAGCAGTATTTTTTATTCTATTCATGGCATACTTAGATTTAGTTACGTACTCTGCCGCGCTAATTAGAAACGCAGTAAAGAAGGTTTTTTGGAAAATTGAGTTACTTATAGATTCTAAATCCTCGTAATGAGCTCTATGTAGTGATTCGATCCTTATTTTGATAGCTCTTCTTGAAGTGGTATTTTTATTATGCAAAAACGCAGCATGTTTCCTGCTGACAATTAAATTACTAAGCACAACTGCAGTAAGACACATTACTGCTCTTTGCCTTACAGTATTTGTATAAACTTATTTTTTTCTACTAGTAAGAAACGCAGTAAGAAACACTTGCTGCTTTTATGATTTGTAAATTATGTTTAGTGAATAATTTAAGGAAACTACTTATAGTTATAAATGCAGTAATATTACTACTTATTATAAAACGGCCACATACACTTTAGATTTTAAAACAAGCCACGATGAAAATGAGTACCAAATCCTAGATTTCCTTCAAATTAAATTTATGAAGAATCAAAGTTTGCCTGAGGTTAGACAAAAACACGCCCCTAGGGGTATAAAGGCTTGGCTCCCAGACTGAAGCGGGCTGCGGCTGCCTTTAGGTGGTTCTTGCCCAATCTGGGGGGGCCAAACGCCTCCTGCCGGAGGCCCGAAACGCCCGGATGCTTCCACTGCGAGGATCGACCGGAGGACACGGTGGAGCACACTGTGGAGGCGTGCCCTGCTTGGGCAGAGCCCCGCCGTGTTCTCGTAGCAGCGGTCGGCGGCGGCGACCTCTCGCGTCCGGCCCTGGTGCAAGCCATGGTCCGGGGCGAAGAGGAATGGGACGCCGTCGCCTCCTTCTGCGAAGCAGTGATGCTAGCGAAGGAGGTGGCGGAACGAGAGAGGGAGCGATCCTCTCAACGTCCCAGCCGCCGCGGAAGGCGCTCCGGGCGTCGGGGGTCACGCGATGACCTCCGGCCACCGTAGACGCGGGCCTGTGGACGGTGAGTAATAGACTAGCTCGCCGTCCGGCCGTCGTCATGACGGCAACGGACCGTGTCGGCGGCGCGTACGTGTTCCACGCGCGCCTCAAAGAGATGTCAGCAATATGGAAGGGGCCCGCAAAGGCCGACGCCTGTCGGGGCTGTGGATTATCGAAAGGTTAACGCGGCTCCGACACAAGGGCGAAGAAGGAACATGGGTTTGGTTTTTAGTCAGTAGAAGTCTGACACTCCCCTTCGCTCTGCCCAAGAGCGGGGGGGGGGGCGGGTTATTCGATGACATTTACACCCACCAAAAAAAAAAAAAAGGGGTATAAAGGCGACAACTAAATCAGCCATAATTGATAAGCTTTTAAATCTAATGCCCGATACAAGGAAGAAATTTTGGCTGAATTTGCCCGTAAATAATAATAATGATACTGATATCGAAGAGGCCTGATAGTTCTATAATACTTTTTAAATATTTGAATGGTTTTGTTAAAGTTTTTTTTAGTATTAGTAGTCATAAAGATCTTTTTAATGATAAGTTCTCAGACGTGCGAATAATTCTAACACTGACTGATCTCCGTATTTGCCATAGACATAAATCACTAATTAGCTGTGATTAAGATAATTAAAATTTTATTGTTCGAAACAAAGAAGGAAGTTTGGTTGAAGTTGATTAATGAAACTGATCTTAAATATGTGTGACCTATTTTATATTAATATTCCTAGATTTTGTAAAAACTCAAGAGATTGTTACTAGATTTCATTATTTCACTGTAATTAGTGATAATTATAAGTCCTTGTTACTATAAGTAATATTAATCTATGATTTTGATCTCAACATAATGCACTATAATACTTGGCTGTGGTTATAATAATTATTAGTTTTAAGTTTTATTTGGTTCTTCTAATAAAAATACATTAAAATAGTTGTACTATTTATTTCTTCTTGATATTTAATGGGTATAACCTAGTTATTGTGGTTTTTTACGTGTATACACTAATTTCAAAGCTAATAGTCACTCATTAACTGCGGTTATGGTTTGTAGTCAGGCTAAGCACAACTATATGAAAATATTTTATTACTAATAATAAAGGCAGTAACTGTCTGTGATTAAGATAATTTCAATATTATGTTTTATTTGCTATTTAAAATAACGTAATTAATTAAATATACGTTGTTTTATTTAATTAAGAAGTGGTTAGGATGAATATAACCAAGTAATTCACATTTAAATACTATTTTTAACAGCTATAAGTCACTATTGCACTGCGTTTATAGTTTGTAGTCGGAGTGATAATAATAATTGAATAAAATAAAATAAACGCAGTAAACTGGGTTTGCTAGTAGAAAGCGCAGTAACTCCAAACTTACTGCTGTTACAGCTTGTAATAGTGGAGTTAGTTTTGAAGACCCTGCTAAGCATAAATAGTTTTTATTTATTTAAATTAGTTGTATTAAACATACAGAGAATTGGGTTAGTTCATAAGAAACAGTGCATATTCAGCTATACGTGTAAATCAAAACATATTTGCAAACTTTCAAAATTACATCTAAAACAACAAATAAAAGTAAATTTTTTTTGGCGCCATTTACTCGAAACTACCGATAACCTCCTTACTGCACTTCTAATTAGCGCGGCAGCTGTTGTCGTTACTAGTGAGTAAGAGTGTTATAATTATGCATAATGCAAGCTTTTATCCTTGAGATACTTTATCTTATTTTTTGTTGTATTTCTTAGGAGTTAGCGTCTTCTGTCGGGGCTGCGGGTTGTTCGAAAGAGATACCGCGGCCTCAACACAAAGGGCTAAGAAGGAACATGGGTGCTTTTAAGTCGGTACAAATCTGACACTACATAACTAACCGGTCTCTGCCCGGAGTCATTTATTGATTTCTCGCCCTACAAAAAAATAAGATGTTAGCGTCTCTAATTAATTTACATTTACGCTATCTATAGTAGTAAATATACCTATAGCGAGTTAGTAGTTAGATTTTATAGAATTAACATAAAAAACTATAATTATAAGTTTTTAAACTATAATGGTCATTAAAATTATCATTATCAATGAAGACGGGATATTAAACATATTTACTATTTGTTTTTATTTCCCAATATTTTGGCATTGTTGCAAACACCAAACAAATACAAAAATATAATAGTAAATTGCACATAAAGCCAAGTCAGAACCCCGTGGGTTGCATAAAAACTCCCACACCAAGTTACGCAATAATAACAAGATAAAAAAAGAACACGAGTAACGATAAAACTCCCACATAATAATAAACACAAAGATGAAATCCTTCTATAACATGTTTATGTTATAAACTTCACAGAGTTCATTAAATACACCACAAATGCAAAATTCCGTTGAATAAAGTCTTTAAAAGACGTCTTAAGATCTTTACGAGACTTTGAATGGACGTACTTCCATCGGGAATTGAAAAGACTTACACAAACATCGTATACTTGTAGCTAGCGTTATTTATATTTTTATTATGGAGACATCAGCATCATACTTATAAATGTCAATCTCTATTAAACAATATTAATTTGCGTACTGATTTTGCTGGTCGAGAATATTGGATCTAAAAATATCCTCAATTTTTTTGCGATTACTTTCGACTCAATATCATGTTACACTCTTTTATCTTTTGTATATATAAAAGGATACTGTATATGGTAACTAGCGACCGTTCGTCGTCTTTGTTCGCCATACAAAATTGTAATGCCCTTTGACCCAGGTGTTGTTACGGAAAACCTCCTTTAATGAACAGACCTACGTTTAAACCTACCCTGACCTTAGTTTGTCGACTTCATAGTCAGTGATGTTTTGCTGTTTCATGTATCTCGTTCATTTATTCAGAAAATAATTGAGGTCAAATGTGAAAATTCTCAAAACTCAAAGCATTTATTTCACTTAAGCCATTACAGGCACTTTTGAAAGTCAGAAAAAAAAAACGAACGAAACTACGAGTGCAATACATCATTCCGAAAGCCACCACGCCGAACCACACGCCACCGAATGCCCGCAACAACACCAAAGCACGCAGCGAGGCACACCGCAACAACGAATGCACGAGACCCCGAATCACGGAACAACGAATGCACGCCGCAACGTGCAACCGCCGCCCCGCGACCCGGAGCCCCGCACACCCGCCGCCACGGCACGCGCCACCGCACGCCCCCGCACCCACAGCACTCGCCGCCGGTAACATCCGGCGCTGCGCAGCCCGACTGCACTGCCCGATTGCACTCCTACGCTACAGTCATAATCACAAGGCATAATAACTTGTGAAAGTACTGTAGTTGCCAGTTCCTCATGAAGAAGAACGGGCAAGAAACTCCATGCAAATATATTACGTGTGCTGCAGCTTTTTCAGTAACTACCTCGTTAGTCTAGTAGTCACAAGCACCACTCTCATGGACTACTGTACATGTGGTCTTGGGTTACATTCCGGGTCGGGCAAAGTGTTACTGAGTTTTTTTCATAGCCACGGTGTCTTGAAGTGTACCCGGTTGATGAAATATGGGTGTACTATTAGGTACGCCTCTGCCTAAACTTTCGGGAATTATAGTCATGATATTATGAAGTCCGTCTACTGTCGTGTCGAGGTCCTCTCTACTCCTGGGCATGGGCCACAACACCATGGTAATCGCTTACTGCATTCAATCTGGCTTATCCATATTTTGAACGTCTTTCAAGGCCAGCCTTTTTTAACCGACTTTAAAAAGGAGGATCAATTCGTTGAATTTTTTTTATGTATGCGTTCAACATCAGCTTGTATACTTTCAGGCTATTAGCCCAGGTTAGTAGCTCCAGTTTGAGCATAAATTTTTGTGCAGATTTTACCCAGACTCGCCACAATTTTTTTTGTCATATTTTCTAGTTTAACTTTTATTATACCGACCGTCGACTCCAGTTATAAATAATCTGTAAAACTTCAGCGATGAAGACGTAGTTAAGTTTAACAGCAGTAAAATTTACCACTACAATTCTAATCTACTTCCCTGATTCATGCTTTAACTTTTAATAAGTCCTTTTTCAGCCATAACGTTTTAGTAGCGTTATTAATATTCAATTATGGGGAGACGCGGCTACGTTTTAGCTTGTATGAACGCGATGTACCTTAACGAAACGGTTCTTCGAGACTCGAGAATATGCAAGAGCATATTTTGCTTCGTTGCCTTTAATTAACTAAATCATAAAAACAAGACTACTTTGTTGCGAATATTTGCCGTCTTAATTAAGGTAGCTGTCAAATTTTGAAAGTCACTATAATATTTTCAAGTTAAAATCTCAACCCTTTGGTGCGATATTATATCGTGAAAGTGTCCCCGACTAACATTTAATTAGTTGCTCAGATAATTGCAGCATTTCCCACTAAAGCCTTTTGCAGGTTTCGTGCTAAAATTGTTAGCAGCTATTTAATAGGTTCTTATTGAAACTGACAAGGTATGTCTTGGTATGTCTGCCTAATAGAAATTGCTTTAGTAATGTTCAGTATTGAATATAATTAATATAATAATTAAAGAAAGGTGCGTAGTAGGTACTCGTAACCGGCGTGCGTGTATGACCAGATGTATGATTGTGGACGAGGCCAAAGAGTATGTAAGGATCGTAGCAGGTGGCGTTCTGTGGTTTCTGGCTACCCCCATGGAAAAAGGGCATGGGTTTATGTATGTATGTATGTAATAATTAACTATTATTGTGACAATAGTCGTATTGATCAATGCCGCAATGGTCTTGACCAACAGTTAAAAATATAAAAGACTAGCTTTTGCCAGCGGCTTCGCCCGCGTGAAAATGACGATTTTCCATACAAACTTTAATCCCCTATTTAACTCCCTTAGGGGTTGAATTTCAAAAAATCCTTCCTTATTCCTTGTCTACATTATAAAAGGAACCTCTGTGCAAAATTTCAGCTTTCTAGGTCCAAGGGTTTGGGCTGGGCGTTGATGAGTCAGTCAGTCAATCAGTCAGTCAGTCAGTCAGTCAGGACTTCTCTTATTATATTTAAAAACAAAGAAGATAAATGATTGTGTAAAAATGAAAACCGAATTTAACTAAGAAAATTTCATAAAAACTTTTCAATTTTGTTTTAATAATATCGAAACGCTCTGATTCTATTCGGTATAACATTGAGCTAGCGCAAATTAAAGTGTCAACAGGAAGTGTCTGAATAAGCACAGTGCGTGAATCGATACGCGTCTCATATGCATCCATGTTTTATTCATTCTCTTCACCCGTAGACGTATTTCATGCAAATCGTGTGCGGAAGCGTTGACGAACCGCGTAGTGCAAACCAACCTTTATTTCCCTAACACCGATGTAAATTACCTATTCGTGATTTTTATTCCTTTTGTGATTCAAATAATTAAGGACAATGAATGAAATGTTAAAGCTCAAGGAAAATAAAATGTGAATTTGGGGTAATTGTATAAATCGGATCGTGACCCTAGTATTTCTTTATTTTTTGTTGTTAAAGTATTTCGGGCTAGAGGTTTATGTTTCGGTTACGGTATGACAGTAATGTATACAGGATAATGGAAGGTATGCTTTTTAACGACGGTATGAAGTTAACAAGGTTGTTTCTGATCTCGTTAATTTTTATTTTATATCACGCCTTTAATCTCGTAGAGTTAGACAGAAGTGTACGTAATAGTACCTACTGTCACATTTCATCATTTATTTTTAAGTGCCATGTAATACGCGGAGCGCATAAATTGCCATTACCCGGGTTAATACAAAATCCATAGATGCTACTGAAAAATTCCAGACGGAAAACCCACCAACACTTTGTTGACCCGGGAGTCAAACCCAGAACACACACACACACACAGACACACAACACACACATACAGACACAGAAGTCGAGTCTACCTACATCCACTAGACCAACGCGGCAGTCTAGTCGATGTGGTTTCATATTATACAACAACAAAAAAGCTCACAATATCGAAACAAAAGCATTCTATACAAATAAATACCCATTACGTACATAAAACTCTGATTGGAAAAAGCAAAATATTATTATTTCATCAAAGCAAAGAAAACGTTGAATACACTCCACTGTCCTCAAACTATTTTTTCACTAAGAGCCAAAGAAAAGAAAAACCACGTTATTTTCCGTACCCAGTAAATTTGTGTTTTTATAAAAGCGTCGAGAGCGCTAAGAAAAATATACCGAACGTATTGTCTAGCAGACATTATGGGAATATAAATCTTTGGGCCACGTCAGATACGGCGGACAGTGGGCTGTACCGGTTTTCCGCTGGAAAAAACTACTTATTTGAAAATGCTCGGGCCCGGATGAAATCTTTTGGCAACAACCAGATTTGGATTTTGAATAATACGAATAAGAAGATTGTGTACGTTAGGGTTTTCTTTGTGATTCGGAGAGTGAAGTGTGCTCATATTTTTATTGAGCTTTTCTGTAGGTTTGATTGATTTCCTTTATGATTATGATAACATTTATGCAATTATCGTTTAGAATTTTGCTTGCTTCAAGAATAAATGAAAAATTATTTTACGTAATACGTGAAGTAGTGTTTGTACCAGCCTATTGTAAGTGATATTATATTAAAATCCTTTTTAATGAGCTATAATTAGTGCATCACGCAAGTCTAGCAAGTAACTTTACAGGCTTGTTAATCACAAATGTTACCTGGAATGCTTGAATGTACGATAAAATTAATAATGCTTCTATAAAATATTAACTCTATTATATATTTCAGAAAATTACCTTCGTTTATTTCCATAGAAATTAATTTTGTATCTAAAGTAAATAAGGGTAAAATGTCGAACCCGATATCCGTTAAATAATCAGAGGCACGCAGTCCACGTGACCGGCCCTTTATCTACCCAGTGAAAGATTTATAACAGAGGCGTTACCACGTTTATCTTAATCTTAGCTGGGACTTTATATCTCTATCAACGGACTGCTATCTTGTAGAAAACCCGGCTCACCTAACATTCCTACACAATTTAGTGACGGAAAATTTTGACCAGATTTTTTTAACACGAGCTCCATTGTGCGTGTGATTATATTTGCAATATTTTCGGGACTTCGTCCATTTGTGATAAATAAGCTTGTTAGTAGTTTCATCGTTATACTCCAACCGAGACCCTTAACTTTTTCATTTATATTTCAGTAAAGTGATACACGTGAAAAAATAAAAGCAAAATGTTTGCGAAAAAATGTTGCGGAATTTTCACATTTTACGCTAGTGAGATAATTTTAGAGAGTGAAATTTTAATTTATCTTGGGTAATATTTGTGCACCTGAGATCGAGTTCGGGTGGAATACATTAGCATGAAATTAAAACAAATTAAAAAGTTATACAGGGTGCTTACTCGTCTACGAAAATCAGTAGCCAGAGCAAAAAAAGCACTGAAAAGAAACACATTAGGTGTCCTTTTCACGGAGTTCTAACCAATAATTTCTGGTTCAACTGGCCAAATAAATCTGTTGTAGAGTGAAAACAATGGACGGGCGGCAGAACGAAACCTCCGCTGATTTATTTCTTTAATATAGGCTGTATTAAATTTATAAGAGCCGGTTTATCTATATTTTAAAATCTAATTAGGAATTCAAACAGTCGGATTGCTTGATTGACGACGGAAATTGTGTGCTTTTATTGTCTACAATTTGACGTTTTAATTTTGATATCAAACTGGCTATTAAATTGGATTAAGATATCGAAGTAAGCGTGCGGTTACTGTTCACCAAAATGTTTAGTAAATAAATTCGTTGAAGATCTTATCGAATGCTTATTTCGTCCGCATTTTAATGCTCTAAGTAAGTGTACTTTTTTTTTTTTTTTAGCCTATATTGTCCCACTGCTGGGCAAAAGCCTCCCCCATAGCCTTCCACTCATCCCTCTGTGCGGTTTTCTCCGTCCAATTGGGCAAAAACGCTTCTAGGTCGTCACGCCAGCGTTTTCTAGGCCTCCCTCGGCGACGACGCCCGTCTTCTGGCATCCACTGCGTGACGACTTTGGCCCATCGGTCTTGATCCATCCTACAGACATGGCCCGCCCAATCCCACTTCAAGCCAGCAGTCTTTTTTCCCACATCAGCGATTCCAGTTTTTGAGCGTATTGTGGTATTGCGGATTCTATCGCTGAGCTTTATATTCAATACGCTTCGTTCCATCGCCCTTTGGCAAACCTTGAGTTTGGACTTCTGCGACTCGGTCAGGGACCAAGTTTGAGCACCGTAGGTTAGGATGGGCAGAATGCACATGTCGATGAGTTTGCGCTTCAGGGATAAAGTAAGTAAGTAAGTATAGGGATAAAGTGTACTTAGAGCATTAAAATGCCCTATTATATCATACGCTGTCAGTGGATAGCGTATGATATAATAGGGAGATAGAGTCATGTATGAATAAACAAACTAAAGTAAAAGAAAAAAAGAAAGAAAGAAATTGTACTTTCCAAAAAAAAAATCGCTATCTTATCACCTGGTTGTTTCTAGTCTATACTACCCTGTTGGCTCAGCCGAGAAATATGAATATATCGATACCAATTTTAACTTCTTGTATTCTGTGGACTGTATTATCGTCAGTAGATCTGTAGGTAATTGAAACATTTGCTTTATAACATTCACTGTTATAAATCAAGGCACACAACCTACGATAAGAGAAAAACATTTAATTCCCGAAAACCTGGTCTTACTCATAAATCTAAAAGATGTGTCATATTATTATGTATGAAGTGACTTGTCTATTCCAATATTATCTGTACATTTTACCTGTATATTTTGCCGGCAGTCCAAACTATTGGTATTCTACAAAATCCAATGCATTCCATTGCCTTTACTGTGTTGTGGTGAACCAAATCCTGATTGCTACGAATAACTTATCGTGTCACGGATGCACTTGTACGATTTGGCACACTCCCAACTATGTAAAAGAGACTCTAATTGTAAACTACCTACGTTTACACACTCGATTAGTTTCTGGGTAAGAATTAACTACCCAACTCCCTGAACGCGAGCTTTAAAATAGCTCCCTGTATTTAGTTTAATTGTTGAAATAAATATTTATGAGGAGTTCGTGGTTACATAACAACATCCACACGGGTCGACCTTCAGAATAAACTGCGTTTGGTAACGTTAGGCTTCCACCCATAACATACGGAGTTTCGTACGTGCCTCAAAAAGCACGTTAAGCGTTTGGTCCAAGCTGTCATTTATTGATCTCTGACAACTTTAGCTGACTGATTCCGCAAAAAAAGAACTATCTTTCGCGGAACTTAAACTTAATAGTTGCTTTACATTATTTTAATGTCATGGATATCCGGATAGTAAACCCTAATTCTATAAAGTAAGATAGAATTTCTATCAGTTCTTTGGAAGAAAATCTCTTTTAAATATTACGTAAGTCTAATATATTTATGCTCAAGACTGTACGTTCTAAAGTCCTCACAACACAAGTATCACTTAGTCTGGTTTCCGTTAAGAGGTCTTCAGGAAAGTCGTCGAAGGCTCAACAATAACGTATTGAGTTTCCACATAACATTAGTGAGCAAGTATGGCCTGAATCCACACGACCCGGATAATGACCCAATTCCTAGCATCCTTATATGTTGAGGGTGCTGATAAGCTGCTGTTAAAGACTCTGTATCTTTTGAGAAATGTAATGGGTTTGTCAACATTTTGAGGGTAAATAATATATACGGTAAAAAAAAAACAGGGTTATTTTTGTATTGATGTCCATGTTTCACGGTTTTTGACGTCTTTTGATCTGTCAGATCATTTTTTAAATCGTGTTTTTACTCTCCGATATAGATACACTTAGTTAGGCGAATAAATAAATGTTATATTATTATATAGGAGTAGTGATTTAATGAACTAAAGATATTGCTTCATTGTTTTTTCTGCTCACATATGAACGTGATATAAAAATATATTTTTTATTTGTGACAAATAAAACAAATTCAAATATTCATAAATGGTTGAAAACTTGATTCAGTGTATCACGAGTACTGGCTGTTTTATATTTGCGAAAAAGTATTTTCCTCCTCCATATTTTTCATTGTTTACCACTGCACAGTGCACTTGTTCTTTTTATTAAATATTCCAGCTATACACATACATGTAGGTTATATAAAAGTAACAGTACAATATAAAACTATTATTTTCACTTTGAAACTCCAAAACGTAGAACACCACACCATTTACACATTAGTAAGAGACAGGATAAATTGATATAAATGTCTGAAAAGAATTTATCACTGCTACATTTTAGTACAAGAGCCAAAACAACAAACTACTGCGACACTAAATACAGCAATTTAGTCTTTCAACTATCGCAGTAAAGCCGAACTTTCTGGAAATTCAATTATATTGTCTTAGAAACTCCTCCTTCCCTTAGTATCCATAGATAAATAATTCAACATAAGAAAAAGTCCCTCAGGCGACTCCTGTCTTATACTGTTTCGTTTTAGGAGTAATTGACATGGCAAAAACTTGACTTAACTTGCCCGTAAGACAATGTAACATAAATGATATTGTCGACTACACGCTTAACCAACATAAAAAGGAAATGTTACTTATCTCTTTTTGTTTCCGATGGCTGCATTTGTTTATTTCGTTTCGTTTCTTGGGTTAAGAGCTTATGGTACCTCAAACGCGAGTTTTATAATGCGTAAAAGTATATGATTCACTGCAGTAATCAACATCAGAAAAATATATGATATTCTTCAGGATATTGCTAGTGCCATAGTGTTGTGAAAACATAATACAACTAACTTTGCTCGATAGAAAAAAATCGCGAAAATACCTCTAAAAAATTCTTTTAACGAGTAAAAACCATACTAAAATACATGTCAACGTTCAGATTTTTTTGCCTAATAATTCTACAAGCAACATACTAAAGTCATAGTGTTTTACTTTTTTAGTCCAATCAATAGTTTTTTTGTAAATCGCAAAATACCACTAATTTCGCACTATTCGGCCGCAGCGAAAGACGTAACAACCGCTTTGTAGTGCAAGCTGATTAGAACTTTATTCTAACAGTATTTCAAGCGAAGTTTGAACCACCACAAATAGGGTTGCTAATCTGAGGTAGCATACGCTCTTAAGCGTGTGGAATAATAATAATAATAATATTCCACAACTATCACACAACGCCATCTAGTCCCAAGCTAAGCAGAGCTTGTGTTATGGGTACTAGACACCTGATAAACATACTTATATATTTCTAAATACATACATATTTTAGATAAATTACACCCAGACACAGAACAAATGATCGTGCTCATCACACAAACATTTGTCCTGGGTGGGAATCGAACCCACGACCTCCGGCATAGCAGTTAGGGTCACTAACCACTAGACCAACAGGCCAGTCTAGTGTAGTGTAGTCAATAAGATCAATTACAAGTAGATTATCTGATCACAAATATATTGTTTCGAGTAGGTGAGTACGGGACACATTAAAACACTACAGACACACCAAAAATCTTAACAAAAACAGTAAAAGCCTATTCTTTCTCTAAGTCAGCCAAAAAAAAGTAGGTTCTGCAAACAAAATTGTTCGTATAAACCCGCAAAACCCGGTTTCAATACAATAGGTTCGAACTTCAACATGTTTTACATTCAAAAAGAGAATTATAAAAGCACGGTAGTTAAATTCGACAATGCGTGGCCAGAAACCAATAGGATTACTGGAGTTATAAAAAAAGTGGGTAAAAATGTATAAATTGAACATGTACATTCACGATAAGTCGCCTTGTAATCTCCATTAGGCGATGTAACGATGTATATTGGACCAGAACACTCTTAAGCGGCTATAAGAAAGTTTCGTATCGCTCTTTCATTATGTGTAATGTTTCTTCTTAAGATTTTGGCCACGTAAAATATTTTTGTTCCGCCATTTCTTCGTGGAACAGAGTTTGTTATGGTTTATGGTGTAATTTAAGAGACACGAGTGTAATTTTTGTGGGATTTAGCGTCTATTCTAGCAATTGTACGTATTAAGGTAAATTAAATTATGTAGCAAAAACTTCGTAGTCATGAAAGTATTCTTACATCTGATGGTTCCTTTTTCAGTTTATTTACATACATAAACTCACGCTGTTTTCCCTGGGGGAAGGCTACCCCCAGCTGGCGATCTATGGTTTCTAGACCACACACACCGCTACCTGCTGCGATTCTGACATACTGCTACAATAGTACATTATGGTACAAGTGTATAACGTTGGTGATTACCGCAGAGGCGCCATTGAGACCCGAGCCGTCAGGTGAGGGTCTTAAGAAAGCCGAGGACGGTAATCATCAATACACACGTGTATCATACGACGTTTTTCAACACACTTGTGAAGAAAATAATACTAAAAAGTCATCTTCAACAGTTGAAACAAGTTCTATTTTTTTTCCACAATAGCGGGAAAAATTAATGCGCGCGCATCTACAGTTCTACCAACTTCAACAGATAAAACAAGATCTGTTTTTTTTTTTCACAATAGCGGAAAAAGTTAATGCGCGCGCATCTACAGTTCTACCAAGTTATCTATGCAGGCGGGAAAACACGGAACTAAAATAAATGTACTAAGTTTGACGTAGCGATGCATTTTTTCTTGACCAGTGGCGCCACTACTGTAACAATGACGATCGGCCATAGACTAAAAGAATGTGGTTTCACTATTTTTGACTTTTCGCGGATAATAGAGTTTTAGCCACGGACAAAATGGGTATTTTTTTTCTTTAATACAGAGAAAACAAAAGTTATATTATTTGAGTGAAAGATTCATTTATTAAAAACGTATACGTTGAAATTATCTATTTAAATTCAAAGTTGCATGAAATGGGGAAGCACTAGGTACATTAGTTTATTTTTACCATTGAACACGATCTTTTTTGTATCGAAACTTTTTTTAAAATATAGCAACTCAACCAATAAAGTTTAAAAAAAAACCTATAACTCACTAGTGAATGAAAAAGTCACAGTTTGATTATAGGTGTCATTACGTGCCTAATTGCGGTGAAATTATAGCCACTTTATGAGCAAGTGTGTTGAAAAAGGTATTTACAAGGCCGGGCCTTGTAATTACCTTTCCTCATCCTCCCCACATGACCAAACTATTTCAGTTTACTCTTTTAAATTTTTACCATTATAAATTTTTAACCAGTTCTCGAGTTAATTTAATGTGACTTGTGTGTGTGTGGTGTGATGTATTATGTGTGTGCTTAGAACATTGGAAAAGTGACAAACCAGAAAGTGCAACAAAATACAACGTTGCTATTTGAACAGAAACCAGTTTTATGATTTTCGACTAGTTTGATAGACATGAGAAAATTGAAACCAGTTTTCTGGAAACGTGTGGCATGTGGAAACTGAAAGTGAAATGTTGTCAACTTTTTCCGACACTGTCGAAAATGTAAATATTTGCGGTTTTATTCGAAAGGATTTGTAGAAATATGTATGGTCACCAAACATCTACACGGCTGTGTGTAGTGGGAAGAATGGTAAAATGAGAAATGAGAGATGAAGAATATTACTAAGCAGTTATGATAGTTAAATAAATTAGAATAAGGATTTTACCGCAGACAAAAATTCACTCGATCATAATAATTATCAATGGAACTTTGATTTAAATTATAAATAAAAATAAAAAAATAAAAAAGCCTTATATTTCCAGTTTAACAAAATGGCTTAAACAATATTGTATCTACCTACACACTAACAAAAGTATTTGAAAAATAACTAACCTAAATTTTATTAACTTAATATCTATTATACCTAATTATAACTAATTTAAAAATCCATATTTTAAGTTGTTAGGCAGTAGCATTTTATTGCACTGGAACCCCCCTCAGGTAAAGGCCTCCTCCAAAGCCTTCCATTTTTCACGGTCTTGGGCTATTTGCTGCCATTGTGGACCAGCAATTTTTTTAATATTATCATCGTCCCATCTAGTGAACGGTCTTCCTCTATATCGTTTGCCCGATGGGCCTTTCCATGACGTAACGGTTTTTGTCCATCGTTGATCTTTAAGACGTGCTATATGACCAGCCCACTTCCACTTCAGCTTTTGACTATAACTGAGAGCATCTATTGCTTTGGTTTTTAATCGTATTTTAGTGTGTTTTATTTTCTGTATTTTCCTTATGTTTAACATACTGCGCTCCATTGCTCGCTGACATAATGTGTTTATTCTATTATTTATTTTGTTCGTAAACTTCCATGTTTGACATGCATACGTTAGACAAGGAATGAGACAAGAGTCCATGACTCTTTTCTTTAGCTTTATAGGCATTCCGCTTTTAAATATCTCTTTGTAACTCTATTACTTGTTCCAAGTATGTTTAACTCTTCTCTCTACTTCTAGTTCGTTGTTATGTCTATTGAATCCAATTTGTTTTCCTAGATATACATAATGGTCCACATAATCTAATGGGTCATTTTCGATTAACACTTTTGATTTTTTGAAGTTGGTCATGAGTTTGGTCTTTGCGATATTCATTTCTAGTCCCACTTGTCTGCTTGCTTTATGTAGAGTGTCTAGCATATATTGTAGTTGAAAGGTCGATTCTGATAGTAAAACCAAGTCATCCGCAAATCGTAAGTGGTTTAGGTATTTACCCTGGATATATAAACCGCAATTTTTCCAGTCCAACTTGCTTATGATAGATTCTAGTATCGCAATAAAAATTCTTGGGGATAAGGGGTCTCCTTGCCTGACTCCTCTCCTCACTGGAAAGCTTGGGCCAATGGTTTCCAATTTCACTCTACTAGAGCTATTACTGTATAGGTGTTTGAGTAATGTTATGTATTTTTGTTCTACATTTTGAGCTTTTAAAGTGTTCCATATACTTTCATGTGAGATTGTGTCAAAAGCTTTTTGAAAATCAATGAATGTGATATACAGCGGTCTCTGTTGTTCTTGATATTTTTCAATGATCAGTTCTAATGTGTGGATGTGGTCTATTGTAGAATAATTCTTTCTAAATCCCGCTTGTTCAATAGGTTGACTTTTTTCCAACGTTGTACTAATTCTTTGATTGATTACCGTAGAGAAAATTTTGTAAATACTTGGTAAAAGGCTTATTGGCCGGTAGTTGCTAATGTCTTTTGGGTCTCCTTTCTTGTATAGCAAGATGATATTAGATTCAGACCATTGAGAAGGTGTGACACCAGTATCAAATATCAAATTAAATAATGTTGTTAGTGGAGCAGCTAGTATGAAGCAGGCGGTTTTTATGGCGTCGTTAGTGATGTTATCTGATCCTGGGCTTTTGTCTGGTTTCAGTCGTTTTATTGTTTCTATTATTTCTGTACAGTCTATTGGTTCTATGTGGGGTTGTGACGTTTCAATATCGATGTGATCATTTTCAGTGTGGTTCGTGTCTCTGGCTAGGTCTGCAGTGTGATTCTGTAAGACTTCGTTTTACACTTCGAATCTGAATCCGCTGTGAGTTTCTTGATTGGCATTCTATAACTCGGTTGATAATTCGAATCTACACTAGCGCTACTCTTGCGAGCGTGTTTGCGAGTTGAACTAAATTGAACGCGAGATTTTGACAGTTAAAGTATGAGATGACATTTATAGTGGCATTCTGTAAGGCAATTCCCCCGTGAGTTCGACGCTCGCTTCGCACTCAAACCCGATTCAAAGTGTCAAATTATACGTACCTATTTTACGAGTGAAAATAGAAGAAATCATATTTAAAATAGTGTATAAATAAAGTTTTAAAAGTTTAAAAGTGATTAAGTGCCTACCTCTATTGAAGCGATAACGATGGCAAGAATGTTTTTGTATAAATCTATATTAGAAGAAGCTCATGCCATAAACTAGAAAAGCGTCGACAATCTACCAAAATTCGAAGTTTATCTTTATTAACCCGAGATGACGACTATGTGAGCGTATATAGATAGATTGTCAAAGGAGTTAGTTGACCAACTGGAGTATGAGTTACTGCCTCTGATAAAGCCCACAAAACGTCGAGGCAAAGGACTTTCAACTCGTTTAAAAGTAAGTGCTTCATTTTTACTAAGTATACAGTTAATTTTGCAACTATTGACACAGTTTATAGCTGAATGATTTGTAACCAAGCACACCATTATAAGAAAAACATTTCTTATTAATTAAGGAGTATAGGTGGTTTCCCCGCTAGCTGTATATCTATGTTTTAATATTAGTATAAAGACCCTTTAAAGTTATAATATTGGTATTCTATTAAGCATGAAAATAACCAAATTGGTCCCTATTTTGTTTTGACTAGATCTAGCTAAAGTAGGTACTTATTTAATTTTTTATTGATTTATTGTTTCACAGATATTATGCACCTTGTCATTCTTGGCTAATGGCAGTTACCAGAAAATAATTAAAGAAAACTTAAGAACATATTTATCGCAACCATCAGCATCTCGTTGCATAAATGAAGTAGTGGAAGCTCTGAATAATCTGGCCATTGTTAAAAAATATATAAGGTTTCCTCAAAATATACAAGAAAGACAAATGTTAAAAGAAAGGTTAGTACCTAGGTATAATATATTATAATTAAACTGACCCTTTGATTTTTACATTTTATGTGACAGTTGATCATGTTAGTGATTATTGTAAATTACAGGTTCTACAAAAAGTTTGGCTTTCCAGCAGCTCTTGGGTGTATTGATGGCACTCTGGTGGCAATGAAAAAACCAGCAGAGAATGAAGAACGCTTCTACTGCCGCAAAGGCTACCATGCAAGAAATGTGCAATTGGTAAAATGGATTTCAATGTTGTAATCGATTATCATTAGGTATTCAATTAGTCTTTATATTTTTTTTTTTTTTCAGATTACAGATGCAGATTTAAATATTTTAAATGTAGATCCAACATATGGTGAAGCTACTCATGATAGCTTCATTTTTAATTATGGTGTTATCAAAGATTAACAGATGCTGGTGAAGAAGTTGTTTTGCTCGGTAAGTTAATCCTTTCCTGCCCCTACTTCAGAATATAAGCCTAATTACTAGGTATAAAAACTACATAGTTATATGTTTTTTTTTTCAGGTGATTCAGGATATGCTCAGCGCGCCTACCTTATGACACCAATTACTGGCGCTGAAGATAATTCCCCAGAAGCATATTACAATGAGCGTCATTTAACTGCTCGCAATTCAGTGGAGAGAACAATAGGCCTCCTAAAAGGACGATTTAGGTGCTTATTAGTACACAGAGTGCTCAACTATCATCCAGACATAGTTGCAAAAATTGTTATTGCATGTTGTGTTTTGCACAACATGTGCAATCGAGCAGGAATGCCGGCAATCACAATTTCAGAAGAAGAGCGACTAGAAGAGCTCCAAACAATTGCTGAAGTTCAAAGGAGGCAAACTAGGGATTTACCATCTAACGCCGATTTAGCTCTAGGGCAATTACGTAGGCGAAACATAGTGAATAGGCTTTGGCTTTCACGTCATAATTAATTGATCGGTGGTTGAAGACAAGGATGTGTGGCTATAGTTCTTTCTGCACATGTGGCTTCCCTGGCAGCTCAGCAGCAGCACTTATTTGTGGTCTTTAACTTCTTCAATCCACGTGTTAGGATATGATTCATCTAAGTATTTTATTTTATTCCTGTACCCATATAGTTATTTTTTATTTTATTGTGTTCGTTTTGCCTTATCTTTTACTCTTTTTGTTCAGGTTTTTTACAGTTTGTAAGACAATATAGAAGTAACCCAGCTTCTAAAGCTTTCTTTTTTACACAGATTTTTCCATACTCCTTGTTTGTGAATGTGAGAACATAATTTCGTAAGGACTTTCCCCTTGTTACCAGGCCTACGTTTTTCTCACATATCTAAGTACCTATTCAAAATTTGTAATAATCAGTTTATAAAACCATACCATAATTATTATAAAAGAGTAACCATGGAGTTTCTTGCCGGTTCTTCTCCATGGAATCGACCAACCCGAACCGAGCACCTATGTGAAATAAAAATATTTGATTTTGATTTTGGTGTTGTTTATTGTATGTATTCTGTGGTGTGCGAGGCGGGTCTTTCAATAAAACTGCGCTTGTACTCGTTAAGTGTTTAATTTAAATATTAAAAAACTTACTTTATAAACTAAAAATCTTACTTTAAAAACTAAAACATGACTCATACTGCTACACCCTAATCTTACTAAAACATACTCATACTGCTACACCCTATCTCTATTATTGGCCTCTGCTAATGCTTGCAGCCCTTTCCCGACTGCAGCCACAGCTTCAGCTAAAATTGTATCCCTCTCTGCACTCCTCTCCAGAAAGGACTGCAAGATCTGTGCATTTAATCTTTGTATCTCCAGCTGCTGTTCTTCCACCCTTAGGAATCTCTCGGTGGTGGTGGAGAATTCCGTTCGCCGTTGTGATGGAGGAGCAGCAACTGAAGACGTGTGACGTGATGCTGAAAAGAGAACACCTATTACTACATGCTTTAATAAAAACTCTTAAATAAATAGCAACTTACTTCATGATTATTTCACAATAATAATTATTATCGGCACTGAACGATCAAAAAACAAACAAAACAAGAGATAGAAACCCAATGTAAATTACTTGAAAATATTGTCCACAGATTAATAATGATATTGGCTGTCAGTTATTTTTTTTCGTAGGGTAAGCATAGATTATATTCACGGCACGAATTTAGAGTTTTCTGTTTATTTTTTGCTTATTAGCTGCCTCAAATTCCTTAAAATAATAAATTGTAACTTAAACATCATATTTAGCTAAAATTCTGTGTCAAAAACTGATAAAATAAAAAACCGATAAATCTCGACTTACATTTTGTTGAGTGTGGTAATCACTAGTACAGTATTGGTCGCTTCGGAGCTCACTTCACTTCGCAAGTGGTTACGTGATGCTTACAGAATGCAAAATCAAGGTCATTTTGTACCGTATGCGAAGTGAGAGCGAATAGCGATGCGAAATGCGAGTTGGTGTCTGAATTTTACAGAATCGACGTGCTGGTGTACTATATAGTTTTTTATAAAAATTAGAAGCAATATTAATTATGTCTTTTCGGTTATAAGCAGTGTCTCCCGACTCTTTCAAACCATCAATCCATGTCTTATTTGTCCGTAACTCTTTAAATCCTTTTTTTAAACTTCCACTTTGTTCCAAATGATTCTGAAGGATATTAATTCTATGGTTTTTATAATCTCTTTTAATATATTTGCTTATCAATTTGTATAGTGCTTTAAGTTCATTTTTCATTGTTCGTGTTTTATTTTTGGTCCTTTGTAACTCTTGTCTTCGTTTTAAAAGTCTTTCTGTATTTTCTGTGAGTGGACTGCGCACTTTTGGCGAATGTAAAGTTCGTGCGACTTGTAAACTGTCTGTTATATTATTTATTATTTTATCGTAGTAGTCCTGTACTGTCACGTCAGTTTCGGTGTGGAGTAGAGATATTTGTGTTTTCAAGTTTTCTGTATAAATTTGTATTTCCTCTTCGGTTTTGAGTAGACTATTTTGTTTATTTACAAACCTGGTTCGTGTTTTCACTGGTTTAGTAAGTGATATTTTGGCTCTAAGCGGTCTGTGGTCTGATTTAAAGTTTATACTTAGTGTCTCAATGTCTTGAAATGAATGAGGATGATTTGATAGTATGAAATCTATTTCGTTTTTGTGTTGACCATTTGGAGACTGCCATGTCCATTTTCTTTTCTCTTTTTTCTTGTAGAAGGTGTTGATGATAGCTAGCTTGTTTTAAATTATAAAATGATCTAATTAAAGTTTCCGTTGATGTGAACGAGTGAGTTGAAACTGGGAAACAAAATGGTGTTTCCAACCATGAAGTACATACATACACACTCACGCATTTTTCTATGCGGGCAGGTAGAAACCACAAACTGCCACCTGCTACGATCCTTATTCTACTTACAACTCCCTTTGCTTCGTCCACAGACAACTACGAATTTTACCTTATTTTATTTTACGTAAAACCAGTTTCGTACAAAAACACTTTCGTTCCTGCACCGGAAGTCATTATGCCTTCAAGGATTACAAGATTGTGTACAATATCTTCGTACATGGTAGATACGTATACAATCTTGGGGTACAGGTGTACCCCATAATGATTTACATAAGAGTAATCTCAACGTATTGCTTAATGTACCGCAAAACGGAAACCCAAACTTGAGAGTTTCCTTCCCTCTAAGAAGGCTTTGATTTACACAGTTTACTCAATTACGACAAAGTTAGAAAGTAGCTGCTCGTTGTATAATTGAAGAATTTTAACCGTATTTCTGTGTGCCTTCATAAATTGGAGTGGGGAGGTGCTGCTTGGCTTTGAAATTGGTTATGTGATTATTTATTAGTAGCCGGGCCCAATTATAAATGGGGATACCTATAGGTTAGGTAATTATAAGGCTTGTTTTGTTCAAGTATCGTGTTATTTGCCCAAAATAGTCACAATCGATTTGGTATTTGAAATTCAATATTGTAACAAAAACTTTACCTCAAACAGTTATTACTAAGTTTCCTACATTATAGACAAAGATTCTCTATTAAACCCACATCTGGTAGACATGATTCATGCCTATTGAAAGCCCTTCATTTGAACTGTTCTAACAACTATCAGTAAACTGTCAATTCAGAACCTACTGTTTGAAGTCTGAGGACATTTACACCCGCTCTATATCTATTAACAGAAACGAGTCAAAGTGATGACTCGACCAAAATGTCATTATTACATTTTTATTGATACAATTTTTATTCTGGGCTTTAGTAATTAATTGACTGAAGATAGAACTATTTAAAGTTAAAATTAAAACTTTGCTTTCTTTGTCGGTTTTGATCATAATCATCATTCAAAGCTGAATTCCACTCGCTACTGGGTTTAGGTATCTATTTGCTTATGCCAAGCCCCTCTTGTGCCAGCCTCAGTCAGAATATTTCCGCAATGGCAACAATTTCGTCTGCCCATCATTCATCTGACGATTCTTATTTCGTTTAAATTCTTGTCTACTGCTTAAAAATGTTTGCTTTGTTTATAAATACGGGTGTTGTGAGTTAGTTTTAAGAAATTGTAAGGTCAAGTACCAAAGGTCAAGCTGTTTAATTAACGTTGCACTATTTACGTGAACCCTTTTATTTAAGCTACTATGTCTAGCTCCTTTAGCTCGTTTAGCTTAATTAGGTAGATATTTCTTTCTTCAAAAGAAAATTTTGGCCCACTCTAGGAATTACTAGAGGAGTAATTCGGGTGCGTTTAAAAACATTTAAACTCACATACACAAATACACAGACCCGGAACAACTGTTTGTAGGCCATACAAATATTTGTTCCGTGCGGGGATCGAACCCGCGACACGCAGTGCAGCAGTTTAATCGCTCAGCCACTGTGCCAACCGTTCCGTCTAATGAATAGAATATTTAAGATGTTTAACATGGTATCGTTTACCAAGTTCCTAATACGAACTACGGTGTGGAGGTCAGATAGACAGTCATTTCATGTAAAATTTGGCTTGTTCTCGTTAGACTGGAAGCCGACCCCAACAAGAAAACGCTAGAAAATGGCTGATGATGATATTTACCAACATAATTATAAAAAAAATCTCAGCTAAAAATGTCCTTTAACCCTCAAACATTTTCAACATGAATCCTTTCAACATTTACAACATCTCATTACCATAGTAAACCTTTGTATCCAAAGTAAAAAGCAATAAAAAGATAGCATACCACATGGCCTGTTTTACGACTAGAAATAGGCGCCTATTTTTATTCATTCTTTAGGGTTCCGTAGCCGAATGGCAACTTTTCTGTCTGAATGTTACATAGGCATATTACATAACATCTCGCCATTATTTTCTGAAGGGTTAGGCAGATGGGGCAATTATAGTACCTTTTTTTTAAACATAGATAATCATCAAATGACTCCTCCCGCATGAGAGAGTGTCAGACTCTTACTGACTAAACCTTTCCGTGTTCCTTCTTATTCCTTTTGCGTTTAAGGGCCGCGGTAACTCCTTCGAACTAATTCCGCAACCCTGGCAGGCATTGGCTCTAGTGGGCCCCATCTACGAGTCGCCCTAATGGTACCTACATACACATTTCGGAATTTATGTCTTATTACTAGCCATTTGTATCCCACTGCAGGGCAAAGGCCTCCCTTCCCTCCTTCCACTTATCCCTATCCAATGCTGTTGATTGCCAATCCCTGCGAAAATAATCGAATTCGTCTCGCCATCTTCTTCTGGGCCTGCCGCGTTGTCGTTTACTGCTGTTTTTGACCCATTGTGTGGTTATTTTAGCCCATAGCTCCTCCGGCATGCGGCAGATGTGGCCAGCCCAGTTCCATTTAAGCTTGGCAGCCGTGTGACCTATGTCGGCAATTTGAGTTTTGGAACGCAGTATCGAATTTCTTATTTGGTCAGTAAGCTTGACTCCAAGGATACAACGCTCCATTGCTCGCTGACAGACCCCGAGTGCGGACTTTTGACGCTTGGTTAATGACCATGTCTGCGCTCCATAGGTGTAATTTAATTTATGTCTTACTCCGTAGTTTTAGCTAACTTCTGTTGGTGGTTTCACCCGCTTTATGGTAGGAAATCACCCCCCAGGAACGTCATAATTATACTTATGCTATGTGGTACTCGGAGAGAGTAGTGTTATTTAGCTTTACATAAATATTTAAAAAAAAATTGAACGAAATCCGAATATATAAGGTCCCATTAAAATAGGTGGACAAATTTCAACACAGCGTTCAGTAGGTCTAACCAAACATCTAAACAAAAAAAAAACATGTTTTTTTTTACATAAACTAATAAATTGCCGGCACTCTAGAACAAACTCATCCTCTATGAGTAGGTACTTGTAAGCGTTTTTCTTATATATTTTTTTACCATCGTTCTTATTTTGGTGGTCTGAATGATTTCTGAAATTTTGGCCACATATTTTAATGGGACCTTATACAAACTTACATTACAAAGACAAAACAAATTCGACCTATTCAAAATATATAGGTGAATAAATATTCATCCCGTCTACGAAACCCTTCGCTCTTCATAATCCAACACACACTTGACCGGTTTTTCTGTTCCCTTGGATAAGTGCCTCTTTAGAGGCAGAGTATAACTTTCCTTTGCCATAAAACATTGAGGGTCCGAATAATGTAGAAACGTACATATGTATGTAAACATAAATGGAACGTATACAAGCGAATATGAAGGAAATAAAATGCGTGAATAGACGAGGTATGAATAGTTTCATATTTTGCTTTATCTTCGTTGGAATTGTAGACAGAAAGTTTTTTGGAGATTTCTGTGTCAAATGCAAATGAAATATCTTTTTATTTTTTGGAGGGTGAGACATCATCAAATGACTCCTCCCGCTCTGGGCAGAGCGGTAGGGAGTGTCAGACTTCTACTGACTGAAAACCATCTATGTTCCTTTTGCCGAACCCTTGTGCCGAGGCCGCGGTATCTCTTTCGTACAACCCGCAGCCCAGACGGGAGATGAAATATCTTAGGGCTCAATTTAGTAACAATACATTTTGACATTTATATAAGTTTTTAAACTGACATGGTCTCTTACATTTCGTGGCTTTATAAGAACTGCCACTCGGGTCGATCTTTAGGTAAAGCTGTGCTTGCCTAGGTCGGTCTGTGGATGGGTGACCGCCCGACATACCGAGTTTCCTCCGTGCCTCGGAAAGCACGTTAAGCTGTTGGTCCCGGCTGCCATAGTCAATCTTTGGCAGTCGTTACATGTAGTCAGTGACCTGAAATTCTGACATCCAGTCTTACCAAAGGGTATCGTATTACCTAGTATTAACTGGGTTGTGGGGGTCAGATTGGCAGTCGCTCCATGTAAAATACTGGTATTCAGCTGCATCCGGTTAGACTGGAAGCCGACCCCAATATAGTTTGGAAAAGGCTAGGCAGATGATGGTCTCTTACATTTACTTGCCCTCTATTACGTGGGACATATAAACATAACTAGCAAATTGTGGATGTATTGTGGGTGTAATGGGTTCATCTCTGCCTAACCGTTTAGGGATTACAGGCGTGATAAAAATTGATTGATTTGACTTTGTAGTATAGTTCTAGGCGAATCTATACTAACGCTACACGGGAATTTAACCCGTATAGTAGGTTAATTAAGAGCTATTTCGTGTACCTACGCGCTTCTTTTTCTCCCAAAGTTCTCTATTTTGACCATCTCAGTCATCTTTCACATAGTCTATCCATCGTTTCTTTGCTCTTGTCTTACTTTATAGCCATTTAAATTAAAGACTAAATATCGTACTAATTCACTCACGAATTATTCTTCGATCCTCCATATCTCACATGTAAATAAAATGACAACTGTTTCCCTCACAACTTTCCGCTCACCGGTGCTGCATCTGGAACTTTGATACGACAAATACTTTTTTGCTAACGTAACCTTATTTATATCACAGGATTTTAAAACCTCTAAGCTACAACACAGGCGAGAAACACAAAAAAATGGCTTATCAGACCTGAAATCTCAACAGCCTCCGTATAAACTTAATATAGCAATTTAGAACATGTTAAACATTCTTTCTCATTACCAAAAGAGCACAAGTACCTACCCTTATTAACTAGGGCACTTGCCGCCGACATATTTACCTACTCAGAGCGCCCTCAACGAATGTTTCACATTATCTTCGTCGACAACATAACTAAATTTCCACTTGGCAAGGCGCTATAAGACCAAATGTAATAAAGCCATTCACCACACTTAGGAGGTAATGAATTTTGACGCTACCGTGAAAACCAAGAGGTGTTTGCACGGCCAAACACTTCGCATAGTCAAACCATCCTGAAAGCAACTTTGACAGCACGTGTTAGAGCATAAAGTAGCTTGGTTGTAGGGCGAGACTATGACAAATAGAATTTTGCCAATATATTAGCTAGTCTCTCTGGATTATGCTAATCAAGGAATAAAGAAAGACATGGAGTTTATCAACATTTTTTTATTCTGTGCCTGTATTTTGTGTTGTATAACAATTGCCTTTGTGAAAGAAAGCGATAGGGCATCGACCTTTCATTGCAAACAATGTAACGTTGGGATTCTTAGAAATTATAAGGAAAAACGTTGTTTTTTTCGTATCAATAATAGTATAACGATAGCTTATTATTAGGTCTTATAATATTAGACTCTGCTGTTATGAATAGTTTTAAAACACAATAATATGGCGAACACTCATGGTATGAAGAGACATTTTTGACGCTTTTCCGATATTACTGGGTTTGTGTTGTTCAAGGCACGCGGGTATACCTTGTGTAGCTGTCTCTACAATCATTGAGACTTGTCCATAGCTGATATTGAGATTGTCTACTGAGTATGAGTTCCTGGGTCTGAAAATTGTTATTGGGTGTTTCCTTAGGGAAGCTACGGAGTCTGGTTCCCATTTTTGAGTGTGACGGTTCATCGAGCTGTGTGGCTAGCGTCCGACGCGCTTGCCAATACTTGGTTTCTAGTTTCGAATTGGTTCATCAGCGACCACCAATCTTTCAACAGTCCAAACTCACTGGCATTTTAGCTTGCTTACTCTGAAAGTTATATGCGTCACTCCAGGACTTCTATAAAAGAAAAATTACAGCTTAAAATCTATCTATATCTTCTATATATATAAAAATGTTATGTTGGTTTGTGTACGCTTCAAAAACTCAAAAAGTTCTGCACCAATTGAGCTAAAATTTTAGAATGATATATAATTCGCATCAAGGAATGTTTTTTCAGTATCCACGCGGGCGAAGCCGCGGCCATCAGCTAGTTGATTATAAATTCAGATTATTGACCTCAACAACAACCTAATTACTAACAGACCGGAACAGTCACCATAGTTTAAAAACTAAGCTCACAGTCTAAAATTAAACCTCCAAGCGGAGGTCCAAATTGTTCCCCCACTTTTTGCTTATACCCCGTTTACAGTTACTCACAATACTTTTAGTACCAGGTTCATACATTTACTTTACGACATTCTCATACATTACTTTTATTACACGCGATTATCGTAACAACTACAATATATTTTAGTACGCAAGTAGGTACACAGTTGATTGCGCTGCGTATTAGCGACCAGCGAAAACATAAAACGTCCATTTGCACTGTTTTGTGGGGTCATTTTACGTGATTTGATATTAAAGTACTTTGAGTAATGTCAGGCGAAGTGTTATTGGGTTTTTAAGCTATTGCATAGCTTCTATCGCGGGCCTTGAGCGTGGAGAGCGAATCCAGAAATTCCGTAACGAAAATATGATTGCCAGGTTGCTATGGTTACGGAAAATAACATGGTTGTCGACTGAGGTTGTCAAATTAAATAATTGATAAAAAATGCTATGCAATAGCTTTACCGCGGCAGTCTCCGAGTGCCACAGGTTTTTTTTTTTCAGGAAATTCTAGTAGCATCCACGAGTCAGTTGGTGGCATTAAGCTCGCCCCCCTTCTTACGTGGGACTCATCAACTGTCGAAATGTGGGTGTACTATTTAGGTAATTTCTGCCTGACCTTACAGGGATTACTGGCGAGATGTTATGTTAATAATGTCGTTATGATACATAACAATTCAAAATAAACCCCTAAATTGGTCGATGTGCCTATTTTGCGGTCAAGTTTGGACTTATAATAAAAGAGCTTTCGATCTTATTTAATAACTATTACCAATATACCAAGTACTGTGGTGTCAAAACTTCGACAATTTATCTGTATTGTAAATAATTACAAGCGACAAGAATAAAATCAGACGAAAACTCGTGGTGCGAAACGACGAAACACCCAATTAATCTACTTACCTTTATTACTTCCAAATAACATTGTCGTAACGAAGAACCCGTTGTTTGCAACCAAAAAGCAACTTACCTATATCCTTCAATTAACTTGACTTGGCGTGGGTATTAAGCTGTCATTATATTATTATGTAATTTAAAAATCAACAACTAAGTAATAACGTCTTCAATAATCAATTTTCTTAAATCGAAGAAGGTACTAAAAAAAAAATAATTTGAGCTACGCCATAAGGCTACGCCAATCTTACCGTAGCCAAAGGTCTACGCTTTCGTAGCAAAGTGCTACGAGGATAATACGAGAGATAAAAGAATGAATGCTTTGGCTGCGCTAGACAGATTTCCTTACATTTCTCCTCGACATTTGTTAGTTATATTATAAATCTGGAGACACAGCTGTTATCAGTGAAGCGTATCTGCTTCGTTCTAACTTTAAATTCTATTCTGACAGTTTGTTTTACGTTCGTAAAGACTACACTTCGTCTTATATAAAGACCGTCGATGTGACAACATTTCTCATAGTTACGAACATCACAAAAACAAGTTGTATCCATAAAACGTTTATAAGCGACAAGATTTCACAAAAAAAACGAGTCTATTTCAAAGAACATTTCAAAACCTTTTTCTTTTTAATTTTTCCTAAAAGCAGAGGACATTTTGACCAGCATCTTTATTACGCTTAGCGTATTCTGTAACAACTTCTTTACGAGTTGTCCGTTTATGTTACGAGGATACACGAGAGACTGCCGAGTAAGCCCGAGCTATGATGATGTCACGTTTTATGGTCTAACTACGGAGCTGTATTAAAGCTGCTTAGTTTTGGAGCTTTCATTTTGTGTATTACTTATTTTTTGTTAGGAGTTTCTTAGAAGTACTTAGATGTAGATATTGATGGTAGAAAGTGTCGTTGTTGTAATATCTTCAAAATTGTTTATCTAAGTATTATTCTGTTCCTTGGAAAAACAATTTTAAATTCTTTCACAAATTATTATTTTTTATGTCTACTTTGGACTCCACTAACGCCCGAATACTCGAACGGCACTCAATTATAAGTAGCCCTCAAAACTCGTGCTATCTCTGTCACTTTGCGTTAAAGTAACAAAGACAGCACGAGATTTAAGTGCAACTTAAAATTGAGTGACGTTCGAGTATTCGGGCGTTAGACAAACATAGATATCACGCTTATAGTTCCCAAAGAGTTTAGGCAGAGGTTAACCTAATAGTACGACCACATAACACCACCACCAACTTGGATACCACTTTCTTGAGGCTAAAACAAAGACATCGCTATTTCTTTGTTATCATCAACATTACTCCTGCCCTTATCCCAATTCATTCGGGTCATATCTTTTTATTTAGCACAAGCTTTTACCCGTGGCTTCGCTCTAGCTACGGTTGGAAATTATTCCGTGACGTCTTCGTAAGTGCAGCCTATGACAGCTGGAAATTATATACCTCTTCATCAGTGAAAAACATACAGTCATACTTTGTGAAGTTGTTTCCAGTTTGGTTAGGACATTGCAGGCTTGAATCACCCGATTGCCTGATAAAAAGATGGTTCCGTGCTTCGGAAGGCACGGGCCGGTGGTCCCGGCCGCCAAATGGCGGTCGTCGAACCATGTCAGAGGCTCTTGCGGCGGTTTAGAAACTCTGACACTAGGGTGTGTGGGGTCGTTAGACCTTACTGCCCACACGATAAGAAGAAGAGTGAAAGATTTTTTGGGACCGAATCAGTAGGTAATCTACAAAATGTTGCATTTTCATAATATAAATACACGTACATTACGTGTGTAGTAATAAAATGTACTGATTAACTTATGAAATACCTCATTCGTCTAGTCGCAAGTGCAACTGCTGCGCATGAGGTATCGGGTTCGGTTCCCTGGTTGGTTGGTTGTTATCGGGTTTTCCCATGACGAACTTCTCAGCAGCAGCCACGGAGTCAGAATTCGTGCCCATCATTTCAGGCCTCCCCCAGGTGTCGCCACATTGACCGGTCCCGTGCGTCTCTCATCCAGCGGTTTCCTGCAACCTTGACCAGGGCCCCGAGTCTGTTATTCAATAGTGTCAGAATGGTCAATAATTGATCTCATAATTGTTGATTGTGACAAGTTTGGTGTTGTCAAAATCAACAATTATGAGATCAATGATCCTCGAGACTCGGGGCCCAGGTCATCGGTCCACCTAGTGGGAGGCCTTCCAACGCAACGCTTTCCGGTTCGCGGTCGCCATTCCAGAACTTTTCGGACCATCGGCCATCCGTTTTGCGAGCAATGTGCCCTGCCCATTGCCACTTAAGAAAGCTAAGAAAGCTTTGCACTTAAGAAGAATTCGTGCCCGGTTCATGTTATTCTCGCCCCTTATTACATGGTACTTAACATACCTGGCGAAATGTAGGTCTACATTGGTACACCTCTACAACTGTGCTGGTTTTCCCGGGATAACATATGATGTTGTGTATGTATGTAAACTTATGAAATAAAGACTGTCTTTTGTCTTATATCTTCATGGTGTGGGCTGAACGATAACTATAATCCAAAAAACTGCCTTTAAAGCTTACGCTTTATCACTATTAAGCCAGTATCTTAACATAGCTTCAGACAAACAATAGACAAACGCGTCACGTCTACCACAGAATTCGCAACGGCATTCGTAGTCGTAGGTAAACTTGTCCGGTCGGTTGGACGTGCGGTCGCTAACGAGCTATGCCCCCACTACAAAGTTACATCGGCCTTGTTACGGAATCTAGTGCACTGAAAAAAAAAAGTAGTTGCCACAATCAAAATTTGGTTTAGATTGACTAAGTAACTTGTTTGCATCTGAGCCTATCAAGCACAATGATCACAGCAACTACTTTTATTTGATTGAGATATCTTGGTTAGAGTTATCACAAAACCTATTTGCAGCAATCAAGTCAAAACATAGTTCCTCCAACCAAGTTTATTCAGTGTACCATATACACGCACACATACACAATAAGTTGATTGCCTTAAACAAGAGTAACTTGTTTATACTAACCAAGTAGCTTGTTCACCCTAATAAAGTGGCTGGTTTATACTAACCAAGTAGCTTGTTCACCCTAATAAAGTGGCTGGTTTATACTAACCAAGTAGCTTGTTCACCCTAATAAAGTGGCTGGTTTATACTAACCAAGTAGCTTGTTCACCCTAATAAAGTGGCTGGTTTATACTAACCAAGTAGCTTGTTCACCCTAATAAAGTGGCTGGTTTATACTAACCAAGTAGCTTGTTCACCCTAATAAAGTGGCTGGTTTATACTAACCAAGTAGCTTGTTCACCCTAATAAAGTGGCTGGTTTATACTAACCAAGTAGCTTGTTCACCCTAATAAAGTGGCTGGTTTATACTAACCAAGTAGCTTGTTCACCCTAATAAAGTGGCTGGTTTATACTTACCAAGTAGCTTGTTCACCCTAATAAAGTGGCTTGTTTATGCTAACCAAGTAGCTTGTTCACCCTAATAAAGTGGCTTGTTTATACTTGCCAAGTAGCTTGTTCACCCTAATAAAGTGGCTTGTTTATACTTGCCAAGTAGCTTGTTCACCCTAATAAAGTAGCTTGTTAATACTTAGCAAGTAGCTTGTTCACCCTAATAAAGTGGCTTGTTTATACTTGCCAAGTAGCTTGTTCACCCTAATAAAGTGGCTTGTTTATACTAACCAAGTAGCTTGTTCACCCTAATAAATTCGCTTGTTTATACTTACCAAGTAGCTTGTTCACCCTAATAAATTCGCTTGTTTATAGTAATCAAGTAGCTTGTTCACCCTAATAAAGTGGCTTGTTTATACTTACCAAGTAACTTGTTTACCCTAAACAAGACTCTTGATACATTTAATCATGTTTCTTTTTCGGGGTTATAAAGATAATCTTGGCTGCTCCAAACAAATTAGATTAATGTACCAATCAAGTGGAACTTGATATATAATGTCACATAATGTTCGGTATTATTGTTTTGTAATACCGAATGTTGATTTAGTATTGTGTGACATTAGAAAACAAGTTTCACGGCATTGGTACATTAATTTAACTTGTTCGGAGCACACAAGATTATCTATAAAAACCCAAAGAAAAATATATGTCAAAAATTGTTAGGTAACCTACCTATCTCCTAAAAAAGTTTGTTATCCTACAGTAGGGAAAATTAAATTAAACGATATAATTATTATACAATCATAATATATTGTTAGGTTACAGACAGCGTCGCAGTTTTTTAAAGTAAGCCAATAAAGTGGCGGTGCCAAAATCTTCAAAACACTTACGATACCGTAAGTGTTTTGAAGATTTTGGCACCGCCACTGCGCAATGTTATTTAAACAGTGAGTTACCTACAGACAAAATCTTACATTTATTAAACTTAAATTAAATTTTAATTGTAACTCCTAAATTATATTTAGAACGATAAACCTAAGTTACATAAATTGTGTATGTACTCTCATAAGAGAATAACGCAATTAAGATTAATTAGACACACGTAGATAGTCTGACTTAATAATACTAAACACACATTATTATGGTATTAAAGTTTTTGATTAAACTTACTGATAACAAATAAAAAACTGAAAAATAATACATATTTACTGTTTCTGCGCATTAAAATCAAGTATTAGTTAACGAAAAAAACCCTGTCTAAAGAGTGGACAAAACAGTGACTTCGAGAAATGATATGTTCCGACGCCATTAGCGCGCGTTCCGACGCCATTAGCGCGCATTGAAGTTAGGGTAGTTAACAGGTCACCATATCGCACCCCCGGTGCGACACTGGCACTTAGGCAAAAATGTAGTTTTTCAGGAGAAGCATTTGAAACTTTGACACCTCACAAAACAATGACTTAAGAATATATAGATGAGATGAACAGCTTATACCTACTACAACGTCAACTTTTAACTTTACTTTTGGATAAATATGAATTACTTTATATTGTAAACTATTGCTCCAGAATAAAAAAAAAATATGTCACAATTACCTTAGTAACAGTGTCACTATTGCTCCAGAACAAAAAACAAATATTATGTCACAATTGACCTTAGTAACAGTGTAGCTCCAAGACGCACTTGCACTGGCGGGCACTACTGACCAATAAAACGATGTGATTCGCGCCAAAACGACAATGACACTCGCGCCCTCATACGGAAACTATGCGTACTACAAAAGTAACGTTTTCGCACCAAGTAAAGGGGTGCTTTAGGATCATTTTTAGATATTTAACTCATTTTTGCATTTTTTGCATAAGTGCCAGTGTCGCACCGGGGGTGCGATATGTGAGTTACTGACTCTCTCTATTCCTATCTCTACTCTCAGTTCAAATCGTGGTTCAAATACTCTGTGCTCAACCTCAAGCAAGTTCTTTCTCGACCCGTATTGTACGCCGTCCCATAACTAGAAGATGCCATAGATTAATATCATAATTCATAAAACAAAAGTACTCTGTGACTTAATGGGCTCTCATTTAGTTTAACAATATTTAGTTTTTAAGTACCAAAGTTCCTACGCCTGATTAGTTTTAAACTAACAGGAGATGAAATCGAAAATCAAGCGTGATTCCCTAGCATATTTCATCAGCCGAGGGTTGACTGGTAGTCTCCCTGCACCTGCTTTTATCCCTTGCCATCCCTGCTGGATCAGAATGACCAACAGGACACCTTATGTGAGCTACGGGACTAACACATCAATCAATAATTCTAATGAAATCTCCTCCAAAAACACCGTGTAGGTATATGATTACTTATTTTAGACGTTACAGGTAATTCAAATTTAATCCTACCTAAGGTCGAAAATTTCAATTGTTGAATTCTTTTATACGAAGACGTATAAAAACCCCTTCGTGGTATCCATACAAAAGTTTCAACACTAGAAGCATCAGCTACAACTGAAGTAGAATTTTCAAAATAATCTTTATTTGCAACTGCATCAGTAACGGCAACATCCACCTGAACATCTAACTCAGGTATTGACTCTCTGGGCAAATAAGTAGCATTCTGCTGTGGCATTTGAATTGGCACTATACCGACTTCCGAATCAGAGTTATGCTCCCGAAAAAAATGACGTCTAAAAGAGTTCAACAATTGAAATTTTCTACCACAGTCATTTTCTATGCATACATATATTTTGAGGTCTTTCTTGCTATGAATACTGTTAAAATGGAATTTAAGTGCAGCAAAATTTAATAATTCTGATCTACATACGAAACATTTAACCATTTTAAGTAGGTACGACCTAGTTAATTACAACGCTATTTTACAATCGCTGAGCAATGACTCAGCAGCAGTCGATCCTTTATCAAACTGTGATGTGATTTTATACAGTCCTCGTTGGATGAAGTACCATGTTGCATACGAGTCAAACGAATATTCAGCATTCAAAGCCCATATAGCTTTGAAACAGGTATCAACTGCCGCTAATATATTTGTTCTTTCGTATACAGCGCAATCATTTACAACAATCAAGAATGTGGTTATTTCCGCTAAAGAAGGGCCTACAATCATGCAAAATGGCTGTGGCGAAAAACCTTTATCCATGAGTTTCTGTTTCCTCCTGTGTATTGTTTCTTTTATTTCATTATTCCTTATATGGGTTATGAAAGCGTCACGTGCCTCCACTTTCGTTGGCTTCCAAGCTTTATTTGTCTTTCTTTTGCCAGAAAAACACACAGATGAGCGAAGAAGGAGCGGTATGGCCATAAATGCCACTAAATTTGTTACTTCTTCATCGGGATCTAAAATAGAGAAAACAAATTGTCATATCTGTCACTACTTAATCAACTAGATTTTAAACCTTTTGAAGAACCGTGAGAAACTCTTCCTTTTTGTAATAAAAAATATACACTTACGATCGGCAAGCTCAGCAATTTCCGTATAAAAATTATCTTTGGTTTTTCTCTGGTTTAGCAATCTGATAATGCTTGTCTTCAACAGTGGGAAATTTAATAGCAACTTTTTGGTGTGGTTTGGATGAGCAACTTCAAAATCATGCTCCAACTAGAAATAAAAAAGCACATAAATATTGGTGGACATTAAGGCACAAAGGTCCGCTTTAAGGACTAAGTGCGGAAACCTAAACCCCACAACTAGAAGTGTCCGAAAAATCGTACTGCGGACTTTAAAGACAATCCATTGAAAATAAATATTTAAAAAATCTTTGAAAATTTTAACCGTCTGCCTGGTGACAGACGGACATACAGACAGACAGACAGCGGAGTCTTAGTAATAGGGTCCCGTTTTACCCTTCTTTGGGTCAGAACCCTAAAAAGTTTTTGATATAAAACACATTTCATCCAAAATAACAGGTAGGTAATGTGAGTAAATAATTAAAAACACTTACCAAACAATAACCTAATGGCAATTTCAGTGCTGGAAAATCATCAACATATTTCTCGATGGTCGGCCCTGTTTCACCCGCATGTAAATTTCGGATTCTATGTTCACAAGTTCGTTTCCATTTTTCCTCAACTATGTACCATGGATCAGATGAGTGTTTAAGCCACGTTATATCCTCCTCAACAGAAGTAGAAGTGATAATTTCATCAGGCTCGTTAGAAAACGTTGAAGGTAGCGGTCTTGGTGATGGGCAAGAAGTTGAATTTAATGGACTTGACTCCCTGCTTTTTTTTGCCTTTACAGCTAACACTCCATGCCTTTGAAAGCGTTTCCGGGTGTTAAGGATCTGGTTTACTAGCTTGCCTCTCGCCTGTAGAGTGGTACCATTTGCTGTTTTGCAGGCTGGAATATAATATGTGGTTGACCTCTCCCCAGGGAAGAGTTCTTTTATTTCAGAGCACCACTTGTAGTATAAATCACCCCGAATTGATATGTTTTGAAATTTTTGTAGAATTTCTTTTGCTATAACAGAAGCTAATAGATTTCGAGCACTGTCTCCAGGAAGACTGTCACCTGCATGAACCAGCAGACCTGCTGTCTCTAAGTTTTCTGCGAGTAGATTCTGCAATATCTATTAACATAAAATTCAGTTGCTATAAATTTCAGTTAAAACAAAACACATTGGTGTTAATTTCTTAACATAAGAGTCGGCTCACACCGAGACGCGATGCGACGCGACACTGCGCGCACATTTTAATAAAGCGACTCAAAATATAACATTATTTACTACACAAAAAGAAACACATTTCATTGTGAGCCGCAGCCTGAGGCCGCCGTGCCGCCGGCGACTTGTCTCTACTATTGCAAGTGGTAAACTGCGCTGCGTGGCGTTACTAATAGTACTTTTATAAATAGATAATTATGTACATAAATGAATACTTACACCACTGTCCTGTGTAGTTTGGGATTGTGTTGATGGACTACATGGCAGTGGAAATGCAGGTGTTAAGTCATACACAACCCCTGTACCAATGCTTTGCTTTTCATTAAACACTTCCAAGGCTGTGGCTGAGATATCAAGGCTCTGAAACAACAAAACAAATTAGACTTCATTAAGGTTTACTTAATTCAAATATTAATGAATACAATGTTATTGTCACTTACTACAAGACTCGCATCATCTGAAGGCTCTTTGCCTACATATTCCGCGAACCACACCCTCCAGCAACGTAGAAACAGCACTCGTTGGCCTACTTTGGGAACGAGTTCTTTAATGGTGTCTGGCGTAAGGGCAGCTAATGCCTCCAGAGTAATTTGATTATCTGAAAGTGTACAATATTAACTACTTATTAGTAAAGTTAGTCCGAAAATTATTACCTTTTTTTATATATAACATGCTGATCATGCCCACTTCGTTGGGCGGTGACCGTGTCTACCACCGACCACCCACAACCTACCTCCCCTACAACCTGATAAACTCACAAACTTAACAAATGAACGGATACACTGATGTTTTTAGTGTTTTTTATTCATTGACATTAATTTTATTCCACCTATTCCAGGCGAAGATTAATCCAAAAACACAAAAATCATAAAAATTGGTCCAGCCGTTCTTGAGTCAAACTCATAATCAGTCAAAACCACTTTTGACTGGTGTCAGTCAAAACCACTTTTGACTGGTGTCAGTCAAAACCTTTAAGTTCAAATGCGTTTTCTGCATTAAAAATTTGTTGAAAAAAAACCTTAACCTAATAAGTTTCTATGGAAATGTTTGTTAAATTCGTTTGACTAGTCAAAAGTAGTTTCGACTAAGAATTTTGACTGTGACATATATTGAAAGATAAAATGGATAACTAACCCATATTACAATCTGTACAAGTTTGGGACTAAATACTAATAGGACTAAATAATGTGTGGAATGTCCAATAATATTCATATTTATTTATTACGAAATCATGAATTTCATTTTACTAGTAGGTTTCGTTCGCCTAGAACTAAGATCTCGTGATGCCCACCCCTGATTTTACATTTATGCTGAACATAATGTTTGGACTTGCCTCTGACTTCCCCCTGCTAACTTGGTATGGCAATTCAACTTTAAAGTTTTTGTTGCATCTCTTATGAATCACATAATATTTAAGTTATTTAATTGTTTCTCTCACTCAATCAAATTTTAAATAAAATTATTTTTTTTCGTGGATATTTCACACATCACTATCAACACCATACTAAGCAAAGCTTGTACAGACAGACACAGTTCAAGTTACACAAGGCAAAGGCAAGGAGTGTATAGTTTGAATGTTTGATGCATATCCCACTGTACTATGGGAAACAGGAAGTTGGTATAATAAATACTTTTTTTTAAAAATAAATATTAGATACATAAAATATTATAATAACACCCAGACAGCGAACAAACATTAATGTTCATCAAACAAAATGTTTGTTCTCGGTAGGTATCGAACCCACCGCCCACAGCGCAGAAGGCAGCGCTGCTGCCAACTAAGCTATGGGGGACTACTAACATGATTAACAAGTTAGTTATGCATAACATGGTCTCTCAACTAGGTTCATGCATACAAACAGGTTAATCCTGTTTTTTTTTAATGGGTATAGCTTGCCTACCTATCAAAATGTAAAATTTTCATTTCAGATATTATGTATCTTTAATGTGTTAGTAAGCAAAAAACCTTAAATAAATAATCTAAAACCAAACATAGGCTTTTTTGCCACTAGGGTAGAGTTTGGACCAAGTACTGCCGGTCTTACACATCATGTCCTCTGCAACAACGGTTAGGTGGCTGTTGATGCCCCTGCGCATGCAGGGATGTGGTCTGATGGAAGTCATCAGTGATCATTTACGAACATCCCTTAGTTAGTGCGCTAGTAAAGTACAGTACCTATTCACAGCAACCCGCAATGAAAATACATCATCATAAAACCGTTGTTCGCACACTTCGCTATTCGTGTTCGCGTATTTTCACCAATTACGACGAAGGGTGGAGGCTCTCTTCACCTTTAACTGGCTATCTAAAAGACAATTAAGCTATACGACTAACGAAATGTTAAGAATGCTAAGAAAAAATGAGGTTAGAAATTAAATTAATTATTTGTACCTACCTAAAAACGTGCCTGCAAGCTCAGAGAGGCCCCAAGTTGTTAAAAGCTCTAAAACCTCGTCCATTTTAAACACCGCAAGCGTGCACGCTAGATAAAATAATTTTAGTTAAAGGATGCATCACAAACACATACACATAGCAAATTGATAATAAAATTGAAAGACAAACTTACCCAATACACTTACCAGTCAGGTATCTCACAAATGAACTAGTTTTTCACAGAAAATGTAATGAACAAAAAAAACGGCTGCGGCTGGCGGCTGAGTGACGGCGGCGCGGACGGATATAAGTCACAGAGTACTTTTGTTTTATGAATTATGATATTAATCTATGGCATCTTCTAGGGGGACGGCGTACAATACGGGTCGAGAAAGAACTTGCTTGAGGTTGAGCACAGAGTATTTGAACTGAGAGTAGAGATAGGATACAGAGAGTCAGAGATGCACAGATCTACAGAGATGGCGGTGCCGCGGTGCAGTGGCGCGTGCCGGCTGGGCTGGAGGCCGGGGTTACCAACTCCTAAAAATATTTACCCCTAAGCTAAAGGCAAAAAAAAAACCCCTAAAATTGCCACATTTACTTGAACATCCCCTAAATTTTTTTTATTGGTTTGAGTCATAACAAAAAATTGCTTGATAACGCAGCAGTTCAATACAATATCTAAATGCAAAACTATAGATCAAACTGAACAATAACCAAGCCAAGGTATTTTATAATTTCTAATAAGCGTTAACAAAAGTCTCTAAATACATATGAGTAGATGATTGTATTGACCAAAAAACAGTTGATAGAAGGATTCACCTTAAGGTTGATGTTCACGGTAGCCCGCGAAAATTCAAATTTTCTTACGTTTTTATCGATTTGCAGGCCAGTGCTAGGTTGTATGTTAGTGAAAATATGATTCGCGGGTGTAAGACGTATGCAGTTACAGAATTATAATCATGAAAATCATCATTACAACCCTCCAAGTTCATGTAACTCTCAAGAATGACCTTATAATCATTCTTGGGAGTTACATTATGGAGAAAAAAAAAAAATGTTGCTTTTAAATAATACTAGCTGATGCCCGCAGCTTCACCCGCGTGGATGTCGTTCAAATTATATACTAAAACCTTCCTCTTGAATCCCTCTATCTATTAAAAAAAACCGCATCAAAATCCGTTGCGTAGTTTTAAAGATTTAAGCATACAGACAAACAAACAAACAAACAGACAGACGCGACTTTGTTTTATACTATGTAAGGAAGGATACAGTCAGTATATTGATAAATAATATATTTTCAATTTGACAACCACAATTGTTCCGCTGGTCTGTGTCAGCTAGCCTTCACTTGTCTTATCATAAAGTACAAAAGAAAAGAGTATTTACAACTAAGCAAACTTATTGAAATGCGGTAGTGGGAATCAGGAATTTATGATTCGCCACAGATTGTTTATCTCAGTTTATCTTCTGCTGGTAAATAAAAAAAAAACATGGAAAGTGATGATGGTTTTTGCACGCCACCCAAGTAAAAGCAAAAAAAAGATAAAAAGCTTCAAAAATAAATAAGAGCGAATGCGAGTTCGACTACCAATGGTGCAAAGAAGAATATGTTATTATGAATTATGGAGCAAAGTGTACTGAAGACTGTACCTAAGCGGGATTTCTTTTTCGATTGCATGATGTTTAAAAATAAATGTGTAACTTTTTTTTCTGAATTTATATTTACTATATTTTTGCAGCTTTTTTGGGAAAAATACTAGGTATATTTGTCCAAAATAAAGATGGCAACCCTAGTGGAAACCCGCAGTGACTTGATTAAGACAAACAAGCTTCTTGTTTAGGGCAAACACGCAGCTTTATTAGGGTAAAAACCTTACTTGATAGCTGCGATCAAGTTGTGTTGGAGTATTTTTAATGATGCATTTGATAGATACAACCAAGAAGGTTGATTGGGGCAAACAAGCACCTTTATTAAGGTGAACTATCAAGTATGATAGAATTTATCATTTAAACTTGATTAGGGCAAACAAGCCACTTGTTTTGAGCAAACATTATACTTTTTAAGGGTGAACATCCTACTTGATAGCCGCAATCAAGTTGTGTTGGAGTATTTTGACCGATGTTTTTGATAGATACAACTATCAGACTTGACTAAGGCAAACAAGCGTCTTGTTCAGGGCAAATACGAATCTTTATTAGGGCGATCACCGTACGTGATAGTTGCAATCATGTTGTCATGTAGTTTGTTTGTATGATGTATTGTTAAACACAACCAAGGAACTTATTTAGCGCAAACATTTAGCGCAAGATTAGATCAAGTTGTATGATTAATACAATTAATTGCAATGATAGATGCTATCAAGTCAAACCAACTTAATAAAGTTTCAATAATCTTTATTGAAGTAATCAAAATGCTTGATTGACACAACTAACTTACTTTGTTACAGTTACCATTTTTTGAACTTGTCTCTTTTTTAACTCTTCTACTATGATGTCTTGTTAAGGGTAATCAAGAAACTTGTTTGAGCGTTCAATCAAGTGAACTAGTGTTGCTGCAATCATGTCGTGATGATCAACTTAACTAAGATTTTGATTGATCTAAACAAGATATCGTCAATCAAGCTAAAAAGTCACTTGATTGAATTGCATTTTTTTCAGTGTGCAGTCTGTGTAGCGAGTGGTCAATGGGAGGGCCTAATTAATGTTGTTATCGCCTATTGATGCGTGTGAAATAGTGGGGTTAGGGTGGGAATGTATTTTGGTTAATGTACTAAATTAGTTTGAAATAAGCACATTCATACGTTTCATTCTAGCTGAGTGTGTGTAATGCGGCCGCCACACTATGCTCCTCGCGCTGCTCATCGCTATGCTCCTCGCGCTGCCGCTATTTGCCGCGATGTTGCCCGCACTGCTCACTCGCGCAATTAATCGCGACGCTCCTCACTTGCTATTTGCCTTTGGTGGACAATGAAACTGTGGCAGCGTGCGCGCTATGCATTTTTAGTATAGTTAATTATATCAATGTCATAAAAAGAAATATACATCGTCGTCATCGTCCTCGCCAACGGAGATGGTGGATCACATGTATTCATCGCAGAGCGGTGGGCAGGACGAGGAGCATGACGTGCGGCATGACGAGTAACGTTGCCACACTATGTCCCTGTCTCCTTTCCTCGCTACATCCCATGCCACTCGTCGAGTGTGTGGCGGCCGCATAATCCATAGCTTCAACGGTGGCAACACAGAGGTCATTCCGACTGCTTGTTTTGGGGCTCAGTTGGCATAAAAGAAAATGCATGGTTTGTGAAATGGCTCCACACCCACAACCCGCTGCTAATCCGTCGTGGTAGCCGCAGTACACGAGGTTGGAATGAAGTCTGCCCACTTGGACCCAAAGCTGGTTCAATGAATTTCATGTGGAAGTCTGCCAAGCGGGGAATGTTGTTCCACCTTGTTTGGGTGCACATCTGCCATACTCTTCGGGAACAACTGGTATAATTTTATTATGTGTTATATTCACGATATACGATCACACACACTCATATAAACCAAGTGCAATGTGTGTGTGTGTGTGTATCTGTAAGTGTGGCAAGTACCTGCTTAAATAAATAAATAATAAAACCAAGTTAATAAGACATTACTGACGTAATCATTCATGAATTCGGTCATCAGTGCCGCGTCATGAGTCCACTTCCGGTGGTCCATTATTGTGGCTAATACGTAATCAGCTGTCATTTGTACCGGTTAGGTTTATCCTGGTGTATATCCCTGATTGCAGCTTACTACTTAGTGAAGCGTAGAGAGATTTTTGGGTAAATAGTGACAACTGCATTTATACTTCTTTTTTTTTGGGCGATTGCAAAATCATCAAATAACCCCTCCCGCTCTTGAGCAGAGCGAAAGGGAGTGTCAGACTTCTACTGACTAAAAACCACCCATGTTCCATCTTAGCCCTTTATTTCGAGGCCGCGGTATCTTTCTGAATAACCCGCAGCCCCGTTTATCCACTTTCAGGTGTAAGTAATGCTGGCTCGGTCGAGGTCAGCATGTGGTTGAGTGACCATCCAATACCTACCGAGTAGCATACATGTTTCGGCCAGCGTGTTAAGGAGTTGGTCCCCGGTGTCATTCGTAGATCTTCGACAGTCGTCATGGGTAAAAAACTAAAAGTCTAACAACCAGTCTTACCATAGGATTTGGTAGCAACCAGTAACTTAGATATGTAAGGTTTTGCCAGCGGCTTCGCCCGCGTGAAAATGTCGATTTTCCATACAAACTTTCATCCCCTATTTAACTCCCTTAGGGGTTGAATTTCGAAAAATCCTTCCTTATTCCTAGTCTACATTATAAAGGGAACTTCTGTGCAAAATTTCAGCTTTCTAGGTCCAAGGGTTTGGGCTGGACGTTGATGAGTCAGTCAGTCAATCAGTCAGTCAGTCAGTCAGGACTTCTCTTTTTATTTATATAGATAGATAAAGAAGAAGATATAATTACAATAATGCTACTCCTTAATAAGCTAAAACCTGTTACAAGAAGCTGACTGCATTCGGGGAAAAGCGATGGGCAGATGATAATGATGGATCCCAAATAAGATGGCGGCTTAGCGGAAACATCCATCCATCCATCCATCCCTCCATTAGCATAAACATCCACGTTTGTAATAGTACCGTAACCTATAAGAAAGACTAGAATAGATAAGATAACATTTCTAAGATGTCCTGGTTTAACGTTGCGTCGACTGCTTCTGAAAATTAAACATAAAATCTTTAAAAAAAATCTAGTTCCTAGAATTCCGTTTTAGTCACCAAACAGGGAAATCTATCTTTGACCGCTTTTAATCTAATAACGACGGATTTAAACGTAAAAATATAAAAGGTCTGTCTCAAAGGGATAGAACTTTTATCAACAATGCTTGGAAATTCAGCTGGATTTTTTCTTTAAAATCTAGAGTTGAAGATCTTTGACAGTCCTTACAGGTAGTCAGCACCTTAAAATCTGACATCTGTTACTGGGTTGTGAAGGACAGACAGGTAGTCGCTTCATGTAGAATTCTGGCATTTAGCTGCATCCGGTTAGCCTGGAAACCGACCCCATCAGGTGCATGTCGGATAAAGGCTGATGATGATGAGGTATAAAGCCGGGTGAGATATTTTTTTCAATTGAAGTTTATGTAATGTTTATACCAAAAGTCAACAAAAACCCACTTTAATGAAATCGTTGCTGCCTCGTATCACTCGTTTGAAGATGACAGAGACAGAATCTCGTCTTTAATACATTTAACGCTTAACGCATTTAGCGATTCCCGGTGCAAGCGAGCCTAAATCAACTTGAAACGGGTCGAGCTTAAACACTTTATATTTTTCGCAAAAAATCAGATCCTTTATTGTTAAAAGTACGATTTCCTTTTCGCTCGTATAAAGTCTCAGGTTTTTTTATATATTTTTTAGCTGAATCGTGCAATTCTAGTGCGCTCAGGTGTTCAAAGACAAGTTTACGCTCCAACAGTTTCGGGTCTCAACGACCAAAAGGTAGTTTTTACTGTTTTCATTAATTTTGTGAAGGGTAAAGTATGTCACAGACTTTTGGTGCTTCCTTTGTTCTTTTGTGAAGTATTATCGAGTTAAAACATAAAGCGGGTTTAGCAAAATTGGATGCACAGTTATTTTACGTTGGGTTTGGTGTTGGTATGACAAGGCGAGAGGGTAAGCTAGACTGTCAATAGAAAATTATGGATTTAATTTGATGGAAGAGCAGATATTGTCTAACACAGGCGTTTTTGTAGTGATTGCGAAAGATAGTTGTTTCAGGATTAGCCTTTATCTGTTAATTTTGAAATATTTTCACACAATTCGTTTATTATTCAAACATGATTGTGTGCAAACATTGTGCCTCACATTTGTTCGCGAACATTTTATGCAGCACAAAATGTTTGTATTCCATCAACTTTAATGTAACATTATAATACAAAAAAATTAAGAATAGTCAGTTTTGATTGGCATCCCGTAGCCTAGCCTACACACTTTCGATGTGGAGTTTAAATATAACACATTTGAGCATCATCGTGTACGACGAACTTAGACTCTAAAACCTAATTACCAGAAAATCATAAGAACTCCTTTATTCCACCTCACTTGATCCGATCACAGAACTCTACAACTTGTTAAACAGGAATTATGCAAAACTTCTGTTGATAGCCAGCAGAATAGCTGTCGTGAACAATGTAGAACAGGGGTCAAGGACTTTTCCGGTTAGTTTTCTATTTCTTGCCCCGACTTTGTCGCGTTAATCTAGCTAAAGTGGCGCAGGATTTCTCCTCGGTTTTTATTTATTTCTCATCGCAGCTTTTATGGGATAGAGAAGAATAATAAAATGGTATTATGAAAACTATTTTTTTGCGCAATGTTGTTGAGTGCTTCCGCGTTCTTGTAGAGAGAATAAGCTGGCTTTGGGATAAGCTAAAAATATACCTGAACATAACATTACATCACGGCTATAGTCCCTAAAGGGTTAGAGGTAGTAAGGTGTACCTAATAGTACAATCCACATTTATGTTTAAGTCCTATGTAGTAGGGGGCAACACCACACTGCGCTCCAACACACAAATCACTGACGTTGCTCAAAAAGCCGCTAAGCTGAAGTAGGACTGGGCTGGCCATGTCTGCCGTATGCCCAACGAGCTGTGGGCCAAAACAACTACGTTCTGGAACCCTGACACAGCCAAAAGGCGACGTGGTAGACCTCGAAGGAGATGGCGGGACGAGCTTGACAGAACAAACGACCAGTGGTCCACATTGGCCCTGGATCGCAAAATTTGGAAATCATGGGGGGAGGCCTTTGCCCTGCAGTGGGATGACACAGACTAACAGTAACAGTAACAGTAGTAGGGGGCGAGCCTATTGCCATCAACCGGGCACAAATGCAGACTCCATGACTGATAGAGAAATTCCTGATGGAAAAAACCCAATAACACTTTGTCCGACCCGGGAATCGAACTCAGGGCCTCATGCTCAGCAATGATAGAGCGAATGTCAATGACCTACAAAAGAGAGCCGTTACCAACAGCTTAAAGAGCTTTCCGAGGTAATAAGGAAACTAGGTACGAAAAGGGTAGTCACCCATCCACGAACCAAACGCAGGCAAGCACGGCTTAACCTGAAGATCTACTCGAGCGTCGGATGTTATTATTAAGCCACGGGCACCAATGAAAGATGCTTTGTGATTAATTTTATTCAGCCTTAATAACAATACTGTAAGCTTCAAATATGTCGCGTCGGGTCAGCGGGACGTTCGGAAGAGATACCGGGGCCTCAATACTAGGCTAGGCTAGGCTAGGGCTATGATAAAGAACATGAGTGGATTTTAGTCAGTAGAAGTCTGTCACTCCCTAAGACTCTGCCCAGAGGAGTCATTTGATGATTTCCTACGCTCCGAAAAATAAATGCTTCAAATATGTTAGTTATTGGATTAACGATTGTGAATAATAATTCCTCATTGTGTTCTAACTTAATTGTTATTTGAAAACATATCACCAAACCTATAAACAATTCATAAACCTTTGTCACTCTAATACAAAACTAGTCATTGTATTATTAGTTTACCATCAAAGTACTGAAAACCACAGAATGTTCCCGGAAATGTTTTCACAAATAGTATTTAACAATTCAAATATAATGGTCATCAGTAAAACCAATTAAATTCTATGTGGTCGCATTTGATAGTATTTTCATTAACATTTCCGAGTTAGATACCTAGGTATAATATAATATTATTATCAATAGGCTTGACAATTGGAATGCAGCGGGGCATTTATGTTATTCCCTCAGAAATTCATGGTATTTAGACAATAAAATTAATAAACAATATTAAACACACACATGTCATACCCTTTAGGATACTTTCAATGAAACTACATACCTTTACAACTGTAATTCCCGAAGGGACAGGCAGAAGTGTTACACACGTAAATTTCGCCAGTCATATTTCTGTCTCATATACCTAATATGAGACACACATATGGTGCACAGACTTGGTCTTTGACTAACGTCCAGAAGTCCAAACTCAAGGTTTGCCAACGAGCGATGGAGCGCAGCATTCTGAATGTAAAATTAACTGACCGCATAAAAAACACCACACTGCGCTCCAGAACTCAAATTGCCGACGTAGCTTATAAAGCTGCGAGACTGAAATGGGACTGGGCAGGCCATGTCAGCCGGATGCCGCCGCAGCTGTGGGCCCGAATATCGCAGGACTGGAGCCCTGACACAGCTAGACGGGGTCGCGGTAGACCGAGGAGAAGATGGCGGGACGCCTTGGATGTCTTTCTGACCAACTGGCGAGAAGAAGCACACCATCGGAAGAAGTGGAAAGAATGGGGGGAGGCCTTTGCTTAGGAGTGGGACGGCTAAATAAAAAAAAAAAAACCTAATAAGGGTCGACGAGTCTATTACCATCATAAATTCAGGCTCCGTGGCTGGTACTGGTAAACTAATACAAAAATTAATGCCCGTGCTGATTATTAAACCTAGGACCCCAAACTCAACAGTCGTGCTTGCGACCACTAGACCAACTAGGCAGTCATACTGCATTTATTTTATACTAGCTTTTGCCAGTGGCTTCGCCCGCGTGAAAATGACGATTCTCCATACAAACTTTTATCCCCTATTTAACTCCCTTAGGGGTTGAATTTCGAAAAATATTTCCTTATTCCTTGTCTACGTTTTATAGGGAACCTCTGTGCAAAATTTCAGCTTTCTAGGTCCAAGGGTTTGGGCTGGGCGTTGATGAGTTAGTCAGTCAGTCAGTCAAGACTTCTCTTTTTATTATGATTTATATAAAGATAGATAAGATCACACACAAGTCATGTCTCCTTCCATATTTCCCTATTTCTCGTCATCTTATAAGACACCGCCTTTCTTGCCATATCAGCCTTTACGCAGTCTATCCATCGTTTCTTTGGTCTTCATCTACCATTATTTATACTAAAAACTTTCTTCAAAACATTTTTTCTATTGTATCGATCTATTAATCTCCGAAAAATTAGGCTATGTTTACATAAATTATGAACTAACATGCTATAATTATGTCACGGGGTAATTAGAACATTTTATATGTCAAGGCTTCACTGTGCTACATGCAATGTCAAGTTGCTTAGTTACTCGACATTATTTAACAGGTTTGTGCTACTGAATAATAACATACGCGAGACTTTTATTTTTCGCTGTCTAAAATCGGTTAATGGGTGGATATAGGTAATGCGGTCAAAACGCACACATTTCACGAATTTAAGGATCACGAGACTTAAACTTGATGGCATGGCTAAGACTCGCACACAAAATAAATAATAAATTATGGCAGAAAAAGAGGTAACCATAACAAAATGCGAAGATGAATAAAGTTTGAGCGAGATCGAACAAACTTTCATGCTTCAGATATACAAAATGTCACGGAAGGAAAAAGTGACCCGCACCGGGCCACGGACAGTTCAACGATGTTTTTTGTTATGTCACTTGACATTTGGACAGCTGAGAGGTTATGGGAAAGAAGCCAGGAGAATAATGTTTCTGATGATGAATAATGTTTGAGGAGACAATAGGGGATCGGACATAAAAAAACTAATTAGTCCGTTAGATAATACGTGTCCAATAATTTTTGGAAATCTTCCAAAAATTATTGGACACGTATTTTTTTCTTTTTTCACGTAAACTTAAAATGAAGACAATACAGTGCTTCGAAAACTCGTGTGACGTTATAATATGATAGTACATTTTGACGTTTCAAGCCCCACTCCAAGATCTTTGACGCGTTTTATCTTCGTAATTTTTTTATTGATTTGATAAAACAAAAAACACGTATTCAATATTTATCGATAATCTAACTTACGGACTAAACAGAATCATATTATTTTGACCCAGTCCGATCCCCTATTATTTTTTTTCTTTATTTATTTAGGGACATTTATGATCCCCTATTGTGGATAAAACAAGAGTGCTACTGATGACGAGGATAGAAATGATTCTAATCAAACCAGAATTGCTAGTCGTGCAATAACTTTTACAACCTGTGACTACGAAACTAACAATTTTACTCTATCGTTTTCAAACGATATCAGCTCAATTAACCTACCAAATTCTAGTCCATCGTCAGAACAAAATTATTCCCGTCATAAAAGACAAATCACCAGCCCATACAATATCCATTCAAAACACTCACTGTTGTGCCGTGTCCTGAAAGCTGCGTTTACATTGACAGTAATGAGTGGTTCATGGCTAACTGGGTAGTATTTCACGAGTATAACCCGAACGGGCAAAGCAACAGATTCGGGCATGTTGCAGTATACAGGGCTAGTTTTCAATGACTAGTCGAAATTTAAAAATAAGATTCTAGATATAAAACCAAACGTGCATTTTATAAATATTATTGTCGAATTGAATAGAATAAAATATTAGGATCAATTTAAAAATGTCTCAAAAATTTCGTAACGCGACCGTCTTGCGGGAATAAATTTCTGTGTGCTAACTGCTACCTTTTTAGGTTGTTGAACTGAATTGTAATGTTGTCATATCCACACGTTCGCGTTTTAGTGGTGGCGCTAGTATTATATTATCTGTGGTGGTGGACAGGAATAAAATCTTATTAAAACATTTTTTTTTTCATTATATTGAAATTAACCTTGTATTTACGTGGAATTTGTCGCACGTGTAGTTGAAGGTTACCTCTTGTTAAATTGCATATTAACATGGTTACATTAAACTGCGAGGTCAGTCCTTGAATTATTATTTTTTAGCCTTGAGGAGTTTCTAAGTGCAACTTTTCAGGGTTTATTACGTTGAAGTTAAAATAGGCACACGATTTTATACTTCTAAACTACTCTATGTTGACAGTGGGTCAACATAATTATTAAGGTTTACGCAGGGCATAAGTGCATAGGTAGATTGATCTTGTTAATTTTAGGATCTTTGATACGGTATTTTTTTTTTTTAAATATTTGCTTACTCTTGACTTCAATCTTGCCCTAAGGGCAGAGATGAGGTCGACGATGGAACGAGTTTACCCAGAAGAAGCCTATTTACTCGCGCCTTAAATAGATTGGGGTTATGTGAACTCGGGAAAACCGACGCAGGTAGGGTGTTCCACTCCTTGGCTGTACGTAATATAATTATATAATTGTGTAAAACATCGTCATTATCATTTTCCTACTCTTATCCCAATTTATTCGAAGTCGCCGCACGCTGCATGTCTTCTTCTACCATTCTTCTCTTTTACTCGTCATCTTAGCAGTTACTTCATTTCTAGCCATATCAATATGTATTTTCATATTATTATCTGCTAAACGAGTATTATGTTAATGTGCTAACATGCTTTTATTTTGGTAAATTACAAAATATACATTCTATATTACAATGTTTTAACCCAGATACTGCGACGGGACTTTTAAAAGGCCCAAAAAAACAATTAAATCTACCTGCATTTTTCATTAGTTTTCAATTACTTGACATACATATTCATATTGCTAACTTACTGAGTACCTGTCAACCTTTTATTTGGTACAGTTACGTTCCCAACTGGACACACATTTTTATGTATATTGAGTGTTTTTGAAGATCTTGAAGTTTTTTTTTTACAATGACTGCACAAAGGTAAGCTTGTATGATATTTATATGCAGAATCTGATGAAATTCGCTTTGGTATTTATATGTTAAGTTATTTCATCAAAATATAACTTTATTTGTTTGATTCGAAACGCAAAATAAATGTTCTTTTTTTACGTTTGAAATTGATGGCCTTTTAAAAGTCCCGTCGTAATATAGGGGTTTATTATATGATCATTTTTATTTCAGCACGAGATTAGTAAAAGGGCTCAATCTCATCTAATTTGTTGATGAGTTAGAGCGAGATGACGAAGACACTTTGTAGCCGAACCAAATAACCATTTTCCCACCTGAGAATGCCAATGCCGATGTTACTGACGAAGACTCAGTTGATGAAGAGTTCATAACATTACAAAATCTTCTAGGTAGGTAAAGTAATTATGAATTAATTTAATTTACATGTCAGTGAACGCACAAGTAGGTGTGTTACGTGCTTTTTTGTCATGTTATAACAATATGTATATTATTTTCTTGCAGGCTCTCTGCTAAGAGCTCCTGCTGAATCGCTGAGGTAACGTTCTCTCAGAGTTTTGACGAGGAAGATGACGTGCCTTTGTCGAGCTTACGTAAGAGAAGACGCACAATTGACACGATCGGTGAAGATATAGTGACCTTTCTGTTTCTTCTACTCCAGGCGCGTTAACTATTTCTGGGTTTGTTCAGCCGACCGTACCGTGAAACCAAACATATAGATGAAGAAATCGTCACACTCCAAATAAGTATATCCAATGGATAACGAACAGGGTTCAAAAAACTTACAGCCACTTTTATACTATTTCAATTACAATACAATTTACTGGAACGTTACACAAATATATTTGCAGGACAGAAGAATAAAGTGGGCAAATAATATGATCACCTTACTTTGGTTTGCTCGAAACCTACAAAAAGAGCGATAAGAGAGGACCCTGTCCTACACCTAGGTTTCATAGAGAATCATCTCAATATGATGGGGTTGATCACTTAGTTCAATATAGTGCGCCTCAACTAAGATGCAAAGTTTGCAAATCAAAAAGCTTTTTTATTAAAATTTGTCAAAAGTGTAAAATTCAATTACACCCCAAGAACTGTTTTATGCTATATCACAGTCTCGTTACAATCAGTAACGATGGCATTTGCATGTTTGTGTGTGTGTATTTCTATTGTTATAATATAACCGTAATTTTGTATTTTTTACCATCTAAATTGATTCTATAATATTTTGTTTCATTACTACACCTCCATACATGTATACGACCCCCATATTACGACGGGCCTTTTAAAAGGCCACATTTTTCTGGCTTTTCCAGATAAGTTGAATTTTTTTCATTATTTTTCCTAGCTAAAATGAGTCATTTAAAGAAACATATCCAAAAATCACGGTTATCGGAGGCAAAAAATAGTTTCAGTAACATCTGGGTTAAGAGAGTTTATTACAAAATACTTTTCAAATGGTTCACCATTGCCAAACACATCGACTGCGAAGTAAACCGATCCATTAATGACATAAGAACCAGGCATCACTCTTCCAAATGTAAGCATGCCTTTATACTACAATTTTCCTTCGTTATTAGGGACGAAATTTGCTTTAGCCCCACCTAATATCATCAATAATACTTGTAAAATTGTAAATGGACTACAGGGTGTGTTTTGACTATACGTATAAAGTAATACTCATTAATTTCTATGCGGCATGCGATATAAGATTTTAGGAGAATAGGCGAAGGTCGGAATGTGGTGTGAATGGTGTATTTGTAGGGCTTTGTATGGGAAGTTATGGCTTATTGATATCTTGGCAAATTGCGGCCAAACGAAAGCTCGTCTAAATAAAAGAAAATTGAGTGGAAACCGGTAGATACAAATCACAAATATTATGATTAGGTATATTCGATATTTTTTTTATGAAAGGACATTTGATTATGTTGTTATTATGGAAAGCCTTATCAGAATACGTCCTGGATCAGAGTTACAGTCAACTTTCTTTCGGAAACATACACAATGAAGTAATTTACGACCCGGAAAATAGGTAGGTACTTAATTGTTTTGAAACCTACCTGTTGGAAGTCGAAAATAATTGAATTATTGTAAAATTAACTAACAATTTTTTTTTTTGGTTGAAATTAATTAAAGAAACTTTGAATTTTCCAAGTTCTGCGAAATGGAAGGCGACTATAATTAGTTTTCTCACAATTATTTTATCAAATAGACGTTAAAAAATTCACGCTATACAACGACAAGGTTTATTTGTACAAGAGGCAAGCAGATATTTACAAACATAGTGAAGTTTCAGTTTTCAGAAAAACTGTAGGTAGTCAAAATTATAAAAAAAGTTTTACTCATAACATAACCTCCTTTTAGTTTTTAACACGTCTCCTTCAATAAGCCCTAAGACTACCTGTTGGAGTCCTTAGGTTCTAGATTCTGGTCTGTCTGGCGTCTGGTCTGGTCATGTTCAGGACATAGGATACATTTTATCCCCCAGTACTTGCCCAATATTTTCCCGGAATAATTTCCAACATTCTGTTGGACAAAGACGCAGGCAAAAGCCAGTCCATAGTCAACTACTTACAACGTAATGCAAACCAGCATCATGACACTAAGTTTGGTAATATTGTGTACTTCTAAGCTCTCATGTGCACAACAAGACTCAGTGATGATATATTGCTGACAAGCTCGTGTATATTACATCTGACATAAGCTAGTTGTCGTTAATCTTAACATGATGAGACTAATTCTAGCCTTAATATGATCTGGGTTGCGGAATAGTGCTCTTTTAGACTAGTTAGTAGGGTAATAAGGTAAACTTGATTATGACTCAAACCCTCTTAAAAACACATTTCTTAGAGTTAGAGAACAATAATAGAATCTCAGTCTCTCAATCTATCTGACTTCCCGTCGGGACTGCGCGTTGTTGAAAAGAGATACCGCGGTTTCGACACAAGGGCTAGGAAGGAACATGGGTGGTTTTTAGTTACTAGAAGTCTGAAACTCCCTACCGCTCTGCCCAGAGCGGGAGGATTAATTTGATGATTTGAAATCCCAAAAAAAAAAAATTGATGGTTCTTAGACTAGAGTCTTTTATTCGTGGCAGGTTGAAAATTATGTACTGCCCTGGGTCTTGTCCGGTAGTGGACACCGTACATGATGCGGGAGGTGCACGGTACGGTGTGGTGAGAGTTCATTTGATATTTAATCCATAAAGGACGCAAAAAAGATAATTCAGATTATCGAAATATCCAATTCTAATAAAAAAATAGCCTATCGGTTCTAATAACCGTATAACTCAGACAGAGGTTCCATTATGGAAACTGTCCTAATTAATTACTTAACCTAACATTAGGTCCTCATTAATTATTTGTTATAACAAGGGTAATTGTATTCCGCGTTGTAATATCGCGAGCGGAATGCGTGGGTGACGTTCAATTACATTAGTTTGTATTGTGTAAACACTTTGGGGGTACAGAAATGATGAGAATATGACAAGCTTATATTATGATTCTTCTCTTGAGTGTGCTCAAACAAGAAGCTATGAAAATATGTTGTTATAATAATATAAAGGGTGGTAAGCGTATCACAATGGAATATAGAAAAAGACGGTCACAATCATATTCTACGTAGAGCTCGTGGCCAATTAATAACAACCGCAGGGGTCAATGTACCCGTCGGGGCTGCGGGTTGTTCGCAGGAGATATCGCGGCCTCGACATAAATGGCTATGAAGGAACATGGGTGGTTTTTAGTCAGTAGAAGTCTGATACTCCCTACCGGTCTGCCTGGAGCGGAGAGGAGTCATTTGATGATTTCCCATCCACCAAAAAAAGGTGTCAATGTTCCCCCCTTCGGGGCTGCAGGTTGTTCTAAAGATATATCGCGGACTCGGCTCAAAGGGCTAAGAAGGAACATGGGTAGTTTTTAGTAAATAGAAGTCTGATACTCCCTACCTCTGCCAAGAGCAGGAAGTGTCATTTGAAGATTTCCTGCCACACAAAATAAAAAGGGGTCAATCTTCATGTTAAGCCACATGCTTGCTTAAGTTGGTCCATAGATAGGTGACCACCCAACAACCCATGCCTGGGATAGCACGTGAAGCCGTTGGTCTTGTCTGTCAGTTGTAAAGTGGCCCGAAAGTCTGACGATCAGTCTTACCACGAGGTATGATGGAAGTCCGATACGCAATCGCTCCATGTAAAATACAGGCAAACATCTGCATTCGGTTAGACTCATAATTATCATACCATTTATTTCATAAACAATTTTTACATTGTATCGAAATTATAACTAACACAACACAGCTCTTAAGTTTTACAATCTATACTAATATTATAAAGCTGAAGAGTTTGTTTGTTTGTTTGTTTGTTTGTTTGTTTGAACGCGATAAACTCTGGAACTACACGTTGGATTTGAAAAATTCTATTTGTGTTGGATAGTTTATTTATCGAGGAAGGTTATAGGCTATATAACATCACGCTACTACCAATAGGAGCGGAGCATAAATGAGAAATGTTGCAAAAACGGGAAAAGAAAATTCCTTTCTGAGAGCTTCCGTTGCGTGCGCTGCGAAAACGGTTTAAGTTACGAGAATATCATGTATGAAGTAATTATTCGTCTTTAAAAGTTCTAAAAAAAAGTCCGCGACAGCATCTGTCTATCTTTTAAGATTGACTCACTGTAACCATTTTTTACTATTAAAATGTTAGGTTAAAAAGAATTATTTTTTGCGAAGCTTATTTAACCCATATGGTATTAATCTATATCTAAATAAATGTGTTCGTTAGAACGGAAATTTAATGTAGAATATTTGTGCTCTTTACTCTATACAGTTTAAACAAATATCTTAGAAGATATCGCAATGTAAAAATACCCACGCGGAAAAATAATTACGCGGGTTGCGTCGCAATGTAGGTACGGGGGATTCTGGCTGGCCTCCGGGAAATTCAAATTCAAAATATTTACTGCATCATAATGTTTACAAGTACAGAGTGTTATAGTATATTTAACAGTAAGAGATAGATTTTATAGTAATTCACACTTTAATATAATCTAAGCTAATCTAAACCATCTAAACTATTGTAATAAAGAGGAAAGATAAGATTTTTTGTTTGTTACGATTTAGCTTAATTAATGTCGGATAGTCGATATATCGAGAAAGGTTATAGCTATATTTATGTGACGCAGACGAAGTTGCGCGGGTCAGCTAGTTTAAAATAAAATAAAATTCAATCAGACAACTAAAATTCGTTACATAAGCAATATAGAAAAGAAAAACATAAAACACGGTCGTATGTTGAGGTCGACTGGAAGCCGACCTCAACGAAAGATTGGCAGATGATCTATGTAGCCGAAGTAATTGAGAAATTCATAGTTATTTTCAAACATCGATGTTTTGTTTGTGTGTTTATGTTTTCTTTTATAATACAGGCATTCATAATATATAATACAGGCAGACAAGATTTTCAGTGCAAGAAACAAAAGTGTCTTAGAGCATGACCTAAAGTTTATTTAGAGGATTTATTTTTAAGCTATTGCATAGCTTCTATCGCGGGACTTGAGCGTGGAAAGCGAATCCAGAAATTCCGTAACGAAAATTTTCAACCAGGTTGCTATGGTTACGGAAAATAACAAGGTTGTCAACTGAGGTTGTCAAATTAAATAATTATTCATTATTTGCATAAGTTGATAAAAAAATGCTATGCAATAGCTTTACCGCGGCAGTCTCCGAGTGCCACATTTAGTTTTTTTTTTAATTTGGGAGTTTTCCATCTGTTTTGAGTCCAATATAATTGGGGTTTTAGTTCCCGCTGTCATTTGACCATGCGATATCCTTATAAATTGGTAGTTCTTTTATTGCTACAGTTTTCAATATTACACCAATAGTTATAGCGTGCAGAGTTTTTTAATGCCAGATAATAAACGATAATTAACAAAAGATATCAGTTTACATGAATGCAGGACATTAAACAGTAATCCATAGCTAGTACACCACTGATTTTAATGCCCATTGGGACACGACACCCATTAAATGCTCATAGTATGTGACTTATCTGTAACACTTGGTTTTGAAAGCCACGTTTTTCACCAAAAATAGACAAACTATAAAGTTAATTTATCATTGTCAATTTTATTTGTCATCAACATAAATAAATTAAATTATTGAAGTTTCTGTTTCTACGGTTTTTATGAAAGTATGTACGTTCACTGCACTTATTATATTTTACCGTATCTTTGCCTTAGTTGCTACTATGGTTACTTTTATTTTTGATATAATAAGAGTTCCATGCAATAAAAATTAAACTTTTGAAGTTGTTAAAAAATTTCGACTCAAAAGGAAATAATATTTTGACAAAAGAATACCTTTTATCTCGGCAGAACGATTCACGTCCATACAAGCGCAACCTCGGGTAAAAGCTATTAGTACACAACCAAAACTGCCACACATCATAACTGCCTTTGCAAAAGTTCTAATGACATACTCATGTCAATATTGGATCCCAACGTACAGTCACCTGCAAAAATACATGGACATTTTAGATAGGTATATAAAAAATCGTGTGAAGCGAGAAATGACGCCACCTAACGCAAACCAGTTGTTGTGTATAATATAAAAGGCAAAGCTGACTGACTGACGATCAACGCACAGGCCAAACTTTTGAGGGTAGAAACTTAAAATTTCGCACACGTTTTCGTTTATGACGTAAGCATCTACAAAGACAGAATTTTTCAAAATTCAACCCGCAAATGGTTGAAACAGTATGAAAGTATGGAAAATCTACAGTTTTCATATTTCCGACATCCACGCGGGCGAGGCCGCGATCAAAAGCTACTCGACTATAAAAGTTCACAGGAAAATAGACACTAAAGTATCCATGCAATTTTCTAGGGTACTGTACATGCAATTACGACTTAGCTCAGACGTTTCTGTTCACAGGTAGGTACATACATGTTATATAGGCAAACAGTTGTTATTTGAATTACAAACATACGCGACGTCGTTTCATTCACGATTATACATTTTCCATTACCCGTTTTATAAACGCCTGAAGCTTCCAATGATAAACATAGGCCTATTTCAAATGTGACTTCAAAGAAATCGCAAATAGATATTTCTAAGATATTTCTAGACTAAGCTAACACTGTCGCTAATACAGGCCTTTGCTTTTAATAAGTCTAAAGAACTTTATTATATAGGTACATTATGAACAAACTAAAAATAAATTTAAAATAATAATTAAAATAAAAACTAATCCCTAAAATATCAACAACGACGACGATAAGACACTTACGTGTAGTTCTGTACCGTTGTCTCTGTTTCGTTGGCATCCGGGAAAGTGCCCAGAAGACAGACAGCATTGTCACGTTGAATATACAAATAATTACTTATTATTTGGTCAAAGAAAGAGCAAGCCCTCTTTTGCTTTGAATTCTCAAAAAAAAAACAAAATATCCTTCTAAAAATCATATAAATTCACTGAAAAAGTTCGCAACGTACAGTCTGCACAGCTAATAAGTATACATCACGCACACTAGCTAATGAGTTTACACTTTACATGTGTGAAATAGTTATGCCACACAAACACTGAGTAAAGCAAGCGAGCTCTGTCTTTATTAGTGTGCGTGCGGCACATCAATAATACCATAATAATTATACCAATATATAGTAATCATTCATTTGTCACTGAATCAGATATAATATTTCGCTAATGCAACTACTAGCAATCTTGGCACAATAGTTAACACCTTTGGTTAACGAACGAGGAGTCGTAAGATCAAACCACGGGTGCTGCTTTTCTTTTTGTAATCATTATTTTGTTAAAACATTATTTAAAGTAGAATCTTTAACGATTCAATCCCGTTCATGGATGAGTTATGAAGTTTGCAACGTTTGAGAACTACGACACTTAGTCCATTTTATTTCGGCTGCTTATAAACTAACTACCGACAATTTAAAAATAAAATTGTTTTCAAACACCTTCATTTATAAAAAAATTGCAGTCTCAGTGGTCAATCTACGATTATTTGCATTACTTAGTTTATTGATAACACAGAATTACTCTAAATATATTCGTTTGTAATTTATTTCTGTGAATCCAAACATGCATCATTAAACAACGTTAAAAAGGCAGAAATCGTTCTTTTGCATGAGCAAACCTTATTTATTAGTGAAATTGCAAGGCGCTTAATGATATCGGTAAGTAACAGATACTATAACTTTTATGTTTACGTAGGAATTAATAAAATTAACGTAACTTTAGTGCATTAACATTGTTATAAAAGCCCATTTTTGTTTGCTAATGTATATTTAAACCTTATCTAAAAGTATTTTAACTTGTAGTGTATCTATGCATATGATTATTGAAAATAAATAATATTAATTTGGTGTATATAGAAGTGTGTATGTATTATAGTTTATATATGGTATATATAGTTACATATAAACCAAATTAATATTATTTCATCATTTAATAGATAGGTATACATTAAGTTAACTAAAGTGCATTAGCCATTGTTATAATAGCCCATTTTGTTTGCTAATAGAGGTATAATATATAGTATAAGGTATATAATAGGTATAAATTTAAAAGTATATTATATAATTATTGTATATAAATGACATTAATTATATATACCTATATGAAAGCATAATTTTATTTTTAAGTATACATAAATATTACTATTTACTATAAAATAACTATTATCATAAGTATTTTAGTAGAAGTAGGTATTTTAAATACCGTTTTGTTTTATATTCACAGAGATGAACCGAGCAATTATGGGTCCACCGATATGCGGATTCTGGAGACGTGGAAAATCTTCGACGTGGGCCAAAATCAAAAACGAATTCATCAGCTCGACACCATGACATCGTAGCAAAGCACAAAGCTAGTTCATTCAGATTGCCAACACGCGTCACAGCTACAGCACACAATGTGTGCTTACAAACGGTGAGAAATCACCTGCGTTCTGCTGGTTCACGCTGCAGCAAGCCAGCGCGGAAGATTTTACTGTCCACTGCGCATCGACGACGCCGACTACAGTTCGCTAGGTCATAATTATTTTAATTTTGATTGGAAGAACAATGTGGTGATTTGTAGCGACGATAAATCTTTTATATTGAATAAGGATGGGCGTGAAATATTATGGAGAAAAGGTGGTGAAAGATAATTGTAATGAATGTATTAACTAAATTAGTAGAATTTATTTTAAATATTAAACGATTGTGAACCTTATCGTTATATACATAATGTTCATGTTTGTGTGAACAAATGTAAAACTTAGCATTATTTTTATTTGTTATATTATTATAAACAACTTGCTGTATTCCTCTGTTTTAAACAACAATTCGTATTGTTAAAAGTCTGGTGAAGTGATGTTATTGTTATGCAGATAGAAGTTGCCATAATTTCTTACTATCTAACATGTTGATTCACTTCCCAGCTAATTTTACTTTCGATTCAATTTAGATACCACCCTACTTCAAAAAATTATTTACGTCCATCCTTATGCAACAAATAAATTGTCTAACTAATAAATAAAAATAAAACAAATTATTTTATTGTTTTTATTTAATTACCTTTCTACTTTTTGTTTAAGTGATTTTATTGGTCACAAACTTAATTTTATAAAACAAAAAGTAAAAAAAGGTAAAAAACAGTAAAACTGAATTCCTCGGTGGGGATCGAACTCACGACACCGAGCGTAGACTAATAACTATGTCAAGCGCTTACACCACTCTGCCACGGAAGTTCTACTAGACTTATCTAAAATATTGGGTCATATTCCTTCACTGTGAGCCCGTTTCTTGATTTTTTACCCGTGTATGTTTAATACGTATACCCACACAATATTAATAAAAGTTACCGATGAGTGCGTGATGTAAAGTCGGCCTGCGGTAGGCCAGTTTTGACTTATACGCACATAACGCACACTATTAGAAACATAGTTCACTCGTTTTACTTAGTGTGTGTGCGTATACCTATGACTTCACTCACACATTGCAAAATGTATACTTATTAACTGGTTCAACTGTACGACCTAAACCATTGAATCCTAGAATGATATAATTTTGCACAAAGTATTTTTGAAAATGAATTTACCAGTAAAAGATTAAAGGAAGGTACGTATTTTTTACGTTTGGGAAATCCAATAGGTGGTTTGGCTTGTATCCTGTTTTGTCGTAAGACTAAATTATTTCAATCGATAGGTAAGAAGTAAACGTGTCCTTTGTTTCGTTCTTAGTGTGCACAATCTTGCCACAAATTCTAGAAGCCTATTCCAATTTAGATCTGTCTGTAGTCAAATCTTGTGTCAATTTCTACGATTGGCTGTTGATGTTTTTGACAGCCAATCACAACATCTCACACGAGATTCGTGAGCTAGCTTGTTGTTTAGACATTTAATCAGGCTTTCAGTGTACTAGGCACGAGAATCTAATAGATAACCTGATTACTGTTTACCTATGTTTGGCTAGTCGATGTCCTATTGTTGCGTGTGGACACAACTATTTGCTTCTCTTCAAATGTTGTAGCGTTTGTTGTTATTCTGAAGACACAGTTTGGTTTTGGTATACAATGACTTTGATAGTGATCTTGTCATCTATACTTTTATTAAATCTGTAGAGGTCAATTCTGTACATTATATATATTTTCAAAATAACTATCAGGGGGTTATTAGTGATCGATACTGATGCCAAAAATGCAATCAGTAAATTTTTTGTCTGTCTGTCTTCCTGTCTGTATGTTCCTTATAGAAACAAAAAACTACTCGACGGATTTTAACGAAACTTGGTACATTTATTTGTCATACTTCTGGGGAGGTTATAGTATACTTTTCATTACGCTACAATCAATAGGAGCAGAGCAGTGAAGGGAAATGTTGGGAAAACGGGAGAAGTTGCTCCATTTTTTAAGCTTGCGTCGCGTGTGCAGCCTTAATGGTTAAAGCTACATAGAAATCATTTATGACGGAAATGTTCTACATAAAATTATCTAAAAAATATCCCACAACAGTATATGTCTATCTTTTATGGTTGACCCACAATAACACGTGTACTTCTCACGTTATAGGAAGCAACCCCATTGCCATCAACCCGGCTCCGTGGCTGCTACTGAGAAATTCTTGATGAAAAAACCCAGTACCAATTAGCCCGACTCGAAAATCGAACCCTGGACCTCAACCTCAGTAGTCGCGTTTGCGATAACTGTACCAAAGCGACATTCACATTATATTTTAATACTCTCAGAATTAAACAAGCAGAACCTACGTAATCCAAAAACAGTCCAACACACATTAAGTAAAGATGTACATAAATTAATATTATTCCTTCAATACACACACTACATCAAAAGCTTTCTCGCATTTCATAATATTTGGGTTAATCCAACATACTTTGGATGACAACCCAAGTACATTGGGTATCTACCGTAGACTTTATGAGAAACGTGGAATATCACCTAAACGAGAAATATTTCGGAGTGACATTATAATTTTGTGAATAAATTTTGGTATGAAAACAATGGAATTTGGCTTCGTTTATATTATTCATGTTTTACCGCGAATTATGTTTTGTTTGGTATGGAAGATTCTGTTTATTGTTTGTTTGCCGTATGTTTGTCATTTTGTGTTTCAAAGAAAATTAGGAAGTTGTTTTGTTAAAATTTCTATGGTTACAACAATGTCGATTTCACTGATTTTGTATTAAATATTTGATGAAAATCTTAATTATGCTTTTAAATCATTATAATAAATGGAACCAAAGGACGAAGATATTATACAATATCACAACACAATCCTCGATGGGTTAGGCAGAGCTATACTTAATACACACATTTAACTAGTTTATGTTGAAGCCCCATGCAATAGGGGGCGAGCCTTTTGCCATCAGCTCGGCTCACATCCAGACTCCCTGGTTGCTACTGCTGAGAAATTTCTGAAGGAATAACCCAATAACACTTAGCCCAACATTGACATAAAAAAATCGTAAACGTACGACGAACCACCTAATAGGGGATCGTACATAAAAAAACTAATTAGTCCGTCAGATAGATTTCCAAAAATTATTGGACACTTATTTTTTCTTTTTCCACGTAAACAAAAAATGAAGACGATCCAGTACTTCGAAAACTCGTGTGACGTCATATGATAGTACATTTTGTACCTACAAGTGACGTTTCAAGCCCCACTCCATGATCTTAGACACGTTTTATCTTCGTCATTTTTTATTGATTTGATAAAACAAAAAACACGTATTCAATATTTTTAGTTTTGAACTTACGGACTAAACAGAATCATATTATTTTGACCCAGTCCGATCCCCTATTAAGTCGAGTCACCTTAAAACATGTGATAAAAAAATTAAACTGCCTGTAAAGTCTCCCCAAACTAATTATCCATGCAGATTTAGAGATTCAAACCATTCTTTTGAAAAACTCATAATCGAAAAATAGGCCATTTCATTCGACCGCAATATTCCAACTGATGAAACTCGTAAAACAATGAACCAGTTGTTTTTTCCGACTGGAAGAGCCAACGGCGTGGTAACTATTGTTCGTAGAGGGTTGGTTCATAAACTGCACTATATTGCACAGCTTATGATACCTGGGAGATAATCATGAAAGCCTGCCTCGTTGGTCTAGTGGTCGCAAGCGCGACTGCTGAGCATGAGGTCCTGGGTTCGATTCCCGGGTCGGACAAAAAGTGCTTTTGGGTTTTTTTCATTAGAAATATTCCAGTAGTAACCCGGAGTTTGGAAGTTGGTGGTATAATACCCCCGTGCCTCGGAAAGCACGTTAAGCCGTTGGTCCTGCGACTGATCTCTCTCCGGTCGTGTCGGATTGCCGTCCCATCGGACTATGAGAGAAAAGGAACAGAGAGTGCACCTGTGCCTGCGCACACACTTGTGCACTATAATATCTCCTATGCATCGGGCTAATCTCCACTAAGATTGGCCGCCGTGACCGAAAACGGTCAGGAGGGGACTATTATTATTAATCATGAAAGATAATGGTTTGGTGGTAAACTTTTACTGGGAAGTTTCTTTTTAATTTGTTTATTAATGAATGGTGGAAAATAATTCAATGCTAGAAGGCAGCCCGTCGGGGCTGCGGGTTGTTCGCAAGAGATACCGCGGCCTCGACATAAAGGGCTAAGAAGGGCTACGCTCTTGCCAAAAAAAAGGCCTTCATATTCAGCAATAGCCAGCAGCCACAGAACAAATGAGGCAGTCTGAAGATATTTATGACTAAATTACCTTCTAATAAATAAATGACTGAACGGATTAACATGAAACTTGGTGCACAGAAAGATCATTTGCTGGATTGGCAATTGGTACAAAAGAAATACCTAATGCGAATAAATAAATAAAAACTACTGCCAGTGCTAAGAATAGGAGTGGATTTAAGTCAATATTCCAACGGGTGGGGTTCGAATTTATGGTCTCTAACTTACCAGTCAAATACCTCAACTGTTGGGCTATTACCGCACCGCATATTTCATTTTCCTCGAAGCGACTAATAGCTTAAGCAAGTTACTAGTTCTTGTGGTCTGTTTAGATTGGTTAAGTGGGAGTTTAAACGCTTCTTTTACGTCGTCCACGTCAATGTTGTTATTTTGTTCAGGCTAGTGTTTTCCTAGTTCTGGACCTAAGTTTGCCAGGCTTGTAAGCAAAGTTGTTTTACGTTGTAAAAGGAAAAACATTTTTTTCTGAGCTTTTTCGATCTTCATTATGTTAAATTGTAAACATCCACTACTGAAAATTACGGGTCTTTTAGAGTGTCCGTTTTGCTAAATGTTTTTGTTGTTTTTCTTTGTTCTTTTCTTTTATAAATTCTTTTGTGTATGTAATCCCAAATTTTCATTAGTAAAAACTTAAAAAAAATGTGTTTTACTCTACCTGGGAATATCAAAATACCACGAGACGATATTTTGATGGTGTTACATCAAAACCTAAGTAACATGCGACGATGGCAAAGAATTCCAACGCTGACATTGACATTTTTGTAGTTTAGCAATATAAAAATCTAGTAAAAACTATTACGAAATAAAATTCTTTGGCTCTAAAACAAATCCAATACTAACACAGAGCTCCATTAAAATCTTAGTATCTACATCACATATGAAAACATAAGGCGTCTCCACAGTTTTTTGTTACCTCGGCTAACCTCGTCTTTATGCCGTGCCGAATACCAAAAAGGATTTTAGTTGGCAGGTGTGCGTGTCGTCCGCATTGTCCGGTTGAGCTCGGCTAGCCGGTCTACCTAACGTTGAATGTCATTTTCTTGTTTTTCAACTTTGTGGACTGTGGTGCAAGTTGTGGGTGATGAGGTGATGGAGTGTGTGTAGAACATAGTTTGATGCGTTGGCTACCGTCCGTCGGCGTTGTTCCAAAATAACCCACTGTGATCATAGGTTAGTAAGTTGTCGGTTCAGCTGAGGTGACAATAGATGGTTGACGGACAACTGTGGACACTTCGCACATTATAATTGATTCCCGCGTACCTTAACTATTTCATCGTCTAATTACCAATTAGACAGGTAATGCCTGAGCTAGAAAGTGGACGCGTGGGTTTGATGGAGGAGGGCCTTTGTCCCGGAGTGGGACAGAGCACGTAAGGAAAAAAATAATGTAGGCTTGATTATTGTTTTTCTCCCGCATAACTTTAGTGTGAGCGTAAATACGCTGGCTGCTGAAATATGAGAAAATTGTTTAATAAAAACTGTATGGTTGATAAATACTGCTGTTTTAATGCTTCATCCGAGTGACTCAGTGGCAATCTAGATTGAGTCGTATTAGAAGTGGTTAGAACCAGACCGGCAGACTATAAAGGTTATGATGTAATAAAAAGAGGTAATTTTCCTTGCCAACCTAATACTCGCTAGCGTTTATAACTCAACCTCTCACGTCCGGGTTCTCATGTTAAGGGATTTTGTACGCTTACAACGTAACACTGTTTCATACAAGGCTTTAAGCAGATAAACACAGGGATTGGTCCGGGTTCCGTTGGAAATGATATTTTTGACCGGTTTTTTTTTGGCAGTACCCTGACCAGTGTTAATACTTCCATCAACCGCAAATTTTGGTACTGCCAGTTTATAAAACCGGGTTTGTTCGTTTTTTCTCGTGTAACAAAGATATTTTTTTGGTGTTTTTCTATTATGGAATTAGGGCTTCCAGATCGTGAGGAAAATAGGTTTTCGTTAATAGAATATGAAGTAGGTATTACCGGTGTGTATTTTTGTGTTCGCACGTACTTAATATACGTGTCACAAGCAATACCTTTTATAATATTGAATGTAAATAGGCTCACGTCGTATTTTGTACATAATCTTCGATGGTGACATACGAATAAGAGTGAAAGAATAATTTATACCTAATTTCATAATAATATATGAAAATTTAACTACCCCATATTATGGGGTACTTAGGTATGTTTTAGAAATTACGATAAAACGATACCCCTTGGTAGGACTAATAGGGTAGACGACTGACTAAAAAAAATATGATTCTGTTTAGTCCGTCAGTTAGATTATCGGAAAATATTGGATACGTGTTTTTTGTTTTATCAAAATAATAAAAATTGACGAAAATAAAGCTTGTCAAAGATCATGGAGAGGGGGCTTTTGACGTCATAGTCTGGTAAAATTGTACCAAGCTGTGACGTTGCACGACTTTTCAAAGCGCTGTATCGTCTTCATTTTTTGTTTACGTGAAAAAAGAAAAAATACGTGTTCAATATTTTTTGAAAATCTATCTGACGGACTAATTAGATTTTTTTAGTCGTCTACCCTATTGTCAGACTTTCGGGCTACTGAATACCTTTACGGACTGCCAAAGATCTACAAAGACAGCCCCAACAAGTTCCCAGTTACATTTTAGTAGCCTGAGTTAATGCAATATTGGCCGTTCCTGACAGCTGAACGATCTCGTCAGCTTGGCGAACTGGCACCGAATGCGTAGTTAACTTTTCCATAATTCTTCAGGAGGACCAAAGAGAATAATATTCATTGAAATAACAATATTCAATAATACATTTGTAAATAATATTCACCAATGTAATAACACTCTTTTTTTGGGACAGTCGTGTAAAAAAGAGTATATTAAACACTTTTTTTAGTTAGTTTGTCCTGTCGCACTCCTGGTCAAGGGCCTGCCAATTCCTTCCACTTCTCTCAGTGTCGTAGCTTTCCGTGCCAATTTCTAAGGATCCCATCAGTATAGCAGCTGTCTTAAGGCTCCAGTCTTGCTCACAGTTGCGACGACATCTGGCTACATCATGAATACCAATATCTCTAACAATTTTGGCGGTTGCATCAATTTCCGTGCTACTCAAAAAGTAGAGTTTACAAAGTTCCTATAAAGATACAGATTGTGTAAAAGAGACAAGAGTAAATGAAACCATGACGTCTGACAAAGGAAGAAGAAAACATGTTGCGCATATTTGGGGTCACCCAAATATAATAGAACCAGCGGCTTCGCTCGTGTGAAAATGTCGATTTTCCATACAAATTTTCATCCCCTATTTAACTCCCTTAGGGGTTGAATTTCGAAAAATCCTTCCCTATTCCTTGTCTACATTATAAAGGGAACCTCTGTGCAAAATTTCAGCTTTCTAGGTCTAAGGATTTGGGCTGGCCGTTGATGAGTCAGTCAATCAGTCAGTCAGTCAGGACTTCTCTTTTTATTCTATTATATAAAGCTTAATTACCACTCACTGACTCACTGACTGACTGACTGACAGAATTGTTCTCCCAGATGGTGGATGGTGAGGTGGGTATATTTTGACAGATTCGTACACAAGTTACTCTGGTGAGTATGGGAAAAGTCCGAAACCCCCCCTTTTCCCCCCCCTTCTCCCCCCTCCCTATCGTATCTCGGAAACAAAGAGACTTGAAGTGTTTTTTTTTAGGGATTCGTATAGAGGAGGCTCGGTAAAGTAAAAATCATTTTTTTAAGTGGCCCCCCTTGCCCCCCTTCTCCCCCCCTTTAGGCAAATCTCGAAAGTTAAGAGACTTGGAACGATTTTTTTTTCAGATTCATTTAGAGGGGCCTTTTCGTTAATCGAAATCATTTTTCGAGACTCCCCCCCTCACCCCCCCCTTCACCCCCCCCCCCTTTTTTTCAACTTTTTTTTTTTTTTTTCTTACATAAAACTACTTATTGAGGGGCGTTGAAATTTGTATACTCTCCCCTCCCCTCCCCAACCTCCCCTAAAATTAAAAGGGCTGTAACTTCGTAACGGTTAGAGATAGCCATTAGGTGTTTGAACAAATATTATAGTGGGCACCTGTCCGGTGGTGGTACAGCGGTAAAGCGAAGCGTAGCGTAGGGATATCGACATGATAGCTTTCCGGTGGTAGGTAGGTCCTGAGTGGAGCGAACCTGCGAGACCGAGTGGAGCGAAGGGGGGAGGTGGCGAGCGAAGCGAGCCGGCGACCTCCTTAGCGTAACGAAGGTTGAGTGGGTGAAGCGTAACTCAGGGGCGACGACAAGCAAACTTTAGGGTAATGTTTTTTGGTAGTAGGAGGTAGTAGGTAGGTAGTATGTAGGTAGGTGGTAGGTAGGTAGTAGGTAGGTGTAGGTAGGTAGGTAGTAGGTAGGTGTAGGTAGGTGGTGGCACATGTGAGATTCATATAGAGGAGGCTCGGGAAAGTAAAAACCATTTTTTTTTATTGACCCCTTTGCCCCCCTTTTCTCCCCCTTTAGGCGGATCTCGGAAGTTATGAGACTTGGAACATTTTTTTTTTCAGATTCATTGAGAGGTGCAATGCGTCAGTCGAAATCATTTTTCTAAGCTGCCCCTCTCCCCCTCTTCACGCCTCGCGAGCTGCGCGCAGCTCGCGCACCCACGCAAATAGGTAGTAGGTAGGTGTAGGTAGGTAGGTGTAGGTAGGTAGGTAATAGGTAGGTGTAGGTAGGTGGTGGCACATGTGAGATTCATATAGAGGAGGCTCGGGAAAGTAAAAACCATTTTTTTTTATTGACCCCTTTGCCCCCCTTTTCTCCCCCTTTAGGCGGATCTCGGAAGTTATGAGACTTGGAACATTTTTTTTTTCAGATTCATTGAGAGGTGCAATGCGTCAGTCGAAATCATTTTTCTAAGCTGCCCCTCTCCCCCTCTTCACGCCTCGCGAGCTGCGCGCAGCTCGCGCACCCACGCAAATAGGTAGTAGGTAGGTGTAGGTAGGTAGGTGTAGGTAGGTAGGTAATAGGTAGGTGTAGGTAGGTGGTGGCACATGTGAGATTCATATAGAGGAGGCTCGGGAAAGTAAAAACCATTTTTTTTAATTGACCCCTTTGCCCCCCTTTTCTCCCCCTTTAGGCGGATCTCACATTTTTTTTTTCAGATTCATTGAGAGGTGCAATGCGTCAGTCGAAATCATTTTTCTAAGCTGCCCCTCTCCCCCTCTTCACGCCTCGCGAGCTGCGCGCAGCTCGCGCACCCACGCAAATACTAGTTATACTATATAAAGCTTAATTACCACTCACTGACTCACTGACTGACTGACTGACAGAATTGTTCTCCCAGATGGTGGATGGGGAGGTGGGTATATTTTGACAGATTCGTAAACAAGTAACTCTGGTGAGTATGGGAAAAGTCCGAAACCCCCCCCCTTTTCCCCCCCCCTTCCCCCCCCCTCCCTATCGTATCTCGGAAACTAAAAGACCCGTTTTTTTTTTTTTACGGATTCGTATAGAGGAGGCTCGGTAAAGTAAAAATCATTTTTCAAAGTGGCCCCCCTTGCCCCCCTTCTCCCCCCCTTTAGGCGAATCTCGAAAGTTAAGAGACATGGAACGATTTTTTTTTTCAGATTCATTTAGAGGGGCCTTTGCGTTAATCGAAATCATTTTTCGAGACTCCCCCCCTCACCCCCCCTTCAACCACCCCCCCCCCCCCCCTTTTTCACTTTTTTTTTTTTTTCTTACATAAAACTATTGAGGGGCGTTGAAACCTGTCCGGTGGTGGTACAGCGGCAAAGCGAAGGAGGGAGCGGGCGAGCGAAGCGAGCCGGCGACCCCCGTAGCGTAGGGATAATGTCATGATAGCTTTCCGGTGGTAGGTAGGTCCTGAGTGGAGCGAACCTGCGAGACCGAGTGGAGCGAAGGGGGGAGGTGGCGAGCGAAGCGAGCCGGCGACCTCCTTAGCGTAACGAAGGTTGAGTGGGTGAAGCGTAACTCAGGGGCGACGACAAGCAAACTTTAGGGTAATGTTTTTTTAGTGGTAGAAGGAGGTAGTAGGTAGGTAGTAGGTAGGTGGTAGGTAGTAGGTAGGTAGTAGGTAGGTGTAGGTAGGTAGTAGGTAGGTGTAGGTAGGTAGTAGGTAGGTGCAGGTAGGCAGACCCGCGAGCTGCGCGCAGCGAGCGCAGCCACGCAAATACTAGTTATTATATTATACTATATAAAGCTTAATTACCACTGACTGACTGACTGACTGATTGACATAATTGTTCTCCCAGATGGTGGATGGGGAGGTGGGTATATTTTGACAGATTCGTAAACAACTATTTCTGGTGAGTATGGGAAAAGTCCCAAACCCCCCCTTTTTGCCCCCCCTCCTCCCCCTCCCTATCGTATCTCGGAAACTAAGAGACCCGTGTATTTTTTTTATTACGGATTCGTATAGAGGAGGCTCGGTAAAGTATAAATCATTTTTCAAAGTTGCCCCCCTTGCCCCCCTTCTCCCCCCCTTTAGGCGAATCTCGAAAGTTAAGAGACTTGGAACGATTTTTTTTTCAGATTCATTTAGAGGGGCCTTTGCGTTAATCGAAATCATTTTTCGAGACTCCCCCCCTCACCCCCCCCCCTTTTTCACCTTTTTTTTTTTTTTTTTTTCTTACATAAAACTATTGAGGGGCGTTGAAACCTGTCCGGTGGTGGTACAGCGGCAAAGCGAAGGGGGGAGCGGGCGAGCGAAGCGAGCCGGCGACCCCCGTAGCGTAGGGATAATGTCACGATAGCTTTCCAGTGGTAGGTAGGTCCTGAGTGGAGCGAACCTGCGAGACCGAGTGGAGCGAAGGGGGGAGGTGGCGAGCGAAGCGAGCCGGCGACCTCCTTTGCGTAACGAAGGTTGAGTGGGTGAAGCGTAACTCAGGGGCGACGACAAGCAAACTTTAGGGTAATGTTTTTTAGTGGTAGTAGGTAGGTAGGTGGTAGGTAGGTAATAGGTAAGTAGTAGGTAGGTTGTAGGTAGGTAGGTAGTAGGTAGGTGTAGGGAGGTGGTAGGTAGGTGTAGGTAGGTAGTAGGTAGGTGTAGGTAGGTAGGTAGTAGGTAGGTGTAGGTAGGTAGTAAGGCGGATCTCGGAAGTTAAGAGACTTGAAACATTTTTTTTTTTCAGATTTATTGAGAGGTGCAATGCGTTAGTCGAAATCATTTTTCAAAGCGCCCCCTCTCCCCCTCTTCACGCCCCGCGAGCTGCGCGCAGCTCGCGCACCCACGCAAATACTAGTATACTATATAAAGCTAAACTACCACTCACTCACTGACTCACTGACTGACATAATTGTTCTCCCAGATGTTGGATGGGGAGGTGGGTATATTTTGACAGATTCGTAAACAAGTAACTCTGGTGAGTATGGGAAAAGTCCGAAACCCCCCCTTTTCCCCCCCCTTCTCCCCCCTCCCTATCGTATCTCGGAAACTAAAAGACCCGTATTTTTTTTTTTTTACGGATTCGTATAGAGGAGGCTCGGTAAAGTAAAAATCATTTTTCAAAGTGGCCCCCCTTGCCCCCCTTCTCCCCCCCTTTAGGCGGATCTCGGAAATAAAGAGAATTACGTGTTTTTTTTTTTAGGGATTCGTATAGAGGAGGCTTGAGGAAGTAAAAACCATTTTGAAAATTTGACCCCCTTGCCCCCCTCCATGCCCCCCTTTCGGATCTCGGAAGTTAAGAGACTTGGAACATTTTTTTTTTCAGATTCATTGAGAGGGGCATTGCGTTAGTCGAAATCATTTTAAGAAACTCCCCCCCTTTCACCCCCCCCCTTCACCCCCCCCCCCCTCTTCACCCCTTTTTTTTCTCTTTTGTTTACAGATTCGTATAGGATAGGAGGCTCGGGGAAGTAAAATGGTGGTACCGGTAAAGCGGAGGGGGGAGCGGGCGAGCGAAGCGAGCCGGCGACCCCCGTAGCGTAGGGATAATGTCATGATAGCTTTCCGGTGGTAGGTAGGTCCTGAGTGGAGCGAACCTGCGAGACCGAGTGGAGCGAAGGGGGGAGGTGGCGAGCGAAGCGAGCCGGCGACCTCCTTAGCGTAACGAAGGTTGAGTGGGTGAAGCGTAACTCAGGGGCGACGACAAGCAAACTTTAGGGTAGGCTTTACTTTAGGGGGGGCTTTAGGGTTCTTTTAGTGGTAGTAGGAGGTAGTAGGTAGGTGGTAGGTAGTAGGTAGGTGTAGGTAGGTAGGTGTAGGTAGGTAGGTGTAGGTAGGTGTAGGTAGGTGTAGGTAGGTGTAGGTAGGTGTAGGTAGGTGTAGGTAGGTAGTAGGTAGGTGTAGGTAGGTAGTAGGTAGGTGTAGGTAGGCAGACCCGCGAGCTGCGCGCAGCGAGCGCAGCCACGCAAATACTAGTTATTATACTATATAAAGCTTAATTACCACTGACTCACTCATCTATTGACAGAATTGTTCTCCCAGATGGTGGATGGGGAGGTGGGTATATTTTGACAGATTCGTAAACAAGTAACTCTGGTGAGTATGGGAAAAGTCCGAAACCCCCCCTTTTTGCCCCCCCTCCCCCCCCTCCCTATCGTATCTCGGAAACTAGGAGACCCGTATTTTTTTTTTTTTACTGATTCGTATAGAGGAGGCTCGGTTAAGTAAAAATCATTTTTCAAAGTGGCCCCCCTTGCCCCCCTTCTCCCCCCCTTTAGGCGAATCTCGGAAATAAAGAGAATTTACGTGTTTTTTTTTTAGGGATTCGTATAGAGGAGGCTTGGGGAAGTAAAAACCGTTTTGAAAATTTGACCCCCTTGCCCCCCTCCACCCCCCCCTTTCGGATCTCGGAAGTTAAGAGACTTGGAACATTTTTTTTTTTTCAGATTCATTGAATGGGGCATTGCGTTAGTCGAAATCATTTTTAGAAACTCCCCCCCCTCTCCCCCCCCCCTCTCCCCCCGTCTTCACCCCTTTTTTTTCTCTTTTGTTTACAGATTCGTATAGGATAGGAGGCTCGGGGAAGTAAAATGGTGGTACCGGTAAAGCGAAGGGGGGAGCGGGCGAGCGAAGCGAGCCGGCGACCCCCGTAGCGTAGGGATAATGTCATGATAGCTTTCCGGTGGCAGGTAGGTCCTGAGTGGAGCGAACCTGCGAGACCGAGTGGAGCGAAGGGGGGAGGTGGCGAGCGAAGCGAGCCGGCGACCTCCTTAGCGTAACGAAGGTTGAGTGGGTGAAGCGTAACTCAGGGGCGACGACAAGCAAACTTTAGGATAATGTTTTTTAGTAGTAGCAGGAGGTAGTAGGTAGGTGGTAGGGGTAGTAGGTAGTAGGTAGGTGGTAGGTAGTAGGTAGTAGGTAGGTAGTAGGTAGGTGTAGGTAGGTGGTAGGTAGGTTTAGGTAGGTAGTAGGTAGGTGGTAAGTAGGTGTAGGTAGGTGGTGTCATTTGTGAGATTCATATAGAGGAGGCTCGGTGAAGTATAATCCGTTTTTCAAATTTGAACCCCTTGCCCCCCTTCACCCCCCCTTTAGGCGGATCTCGGAAGTTAAGAGACTTGGAACATTTTTTTTTCAAATTCATTGAGAGGTGCAATGCGTTAGTCGAAATCATTTTTCAAAGCGCCCCCTCTCCCCCTCTCCACGCCTCGCGAGCTGATACTAGTTATACTATATAAAGCTTAATTACCACTCACTGACTCACTGACAGAATTGTTCTCCCAGATGGTGGATGGGGAGGTGGGTATATTTTTACAGATTCGTAAACAACTAACTCTCATGACTATGGGAAAAGTCCGAAACCCCCCCTTTTCCCCCCCCATCTCCCCCCTCCCTATCGTATCTCGGAAACAAAGAGACTTGAAGTGTTTTTTTTTAGGGATTCATATAGAGGAGGTTCGGTAAAGTAAAAATCATTTTTCAAAGTGGCCCCCCTTGCCCCCCTTTTCCCCCCCTTTAGGCGAATCTCGAAAGTTAAGAGACTTGGAACGTTTTTTTTTTCAGATTCATTTAGAGGGGCCTTTGCGTTAATCGAAATCATTTTTCGAGACTCCCCCCCTCACTCCCCCTTCAACCCCCCCCCCCCCCTTTTTCACTTTTTTTTTTTCTTACATAATACTATTGAGGGGCGTTGAAATTTGTATACCCTCCCCTCTCCTCCCCTCCCCAACCTCCCCTAAAATTAAAAGGGCTGTAACTTCATAACGGTTAGAGATAGCCATTAGGTGTTTGAACAAATATTATAGTAGGCGTCGAAACCTGTCCGGTGGTGGTACAGCGGTAAAGCGAAGGGGGGAGCGGGCGAGCGAAGCGAGCCCACGACCCCCGTAGCGTAGGGATAATGTCATGATAGTTTTCCGGTGGTAGGTAGGTCCTGAGTGGAGCGAACCTGCGAGACCGAGTGGAGCCAAGGGGGGAGCTGGCGAGCGAAGCGAGCCGGCGACCTCCTTAGCGTAACGAAGGTTGAGTGGGTGAAGCGTAACTCAGGGGCGACGACAAGCAAACTTTAGGGTAATGTTTTTTTAGTGGTAGTAGGAGGTAGTAAGTAGGTAGTAGGAGGTAGTAAGTAGGTAGTAGGTAGGTAGTAGGTAGGTGTAGGTAGGTGTAAGTAGGTAGGTGTAGGTAGGTAGTAGGTAGGTGTAGGTAGGTGTAGGTAGGTAGTAGGTAGGTGTAGGTAGGTAGTAGGTAGGTGTAGGTCGGTAGTAGGTAGGTGTAGGTAGGTAGTAGGTAGGTAGGTATAGGTAGGTGTAGGAAGGTGTAGGCAGGTAGTAGATAGGTGTAGGTAGGTAGTAAGGCGGATCTCGGAAGTTAAGAGACTTGGAACATTATTTTTTTTCAGATTCATTGAAAGGTGGAATGCGTTAGTCGAAATTATTTTTAAAAGCTCCCCCTCTCCCCCTCTTCACGCCTCGCGAGCTGCGCGCAGCTCGCGCACCCACGCAAATACTAGTTCTATTATATAAAGCTTAATTACCACTCACTCACTGACTGACAGAATTGATCTCCCAGATGGTGGATGGGGAGGTGGGTATATTTTGACAGATTCGTAAACAAGTAACTCTGGTGAGTATGGGAAAAGTCCGAAATCCCCCCTTTCCCCCCCCCTTCCCCCCCCTCCCTATCGTATCTCGGAAACTAAGAGACCCGTATTTTTTTTTTTTACGGATTCGTATAGAGGAGGCTCGGTAAAGTAAAAATCATTTTTTAAAGTGGCCCCCTTTGCCCCCCTTCTCCCCCCCTTTAGGCGAATCTCGAAAGTTAAGAGACATGGAACGATTTTTTTTTCAGATTCATTTAGAGGGGCCTTTGCGTTAATCGAAATCATTTTTCGAGACTCCCCCCCTCACCCCCCCTTCAACCCCCCCCCCCCTTTTCACTTTTTTTTTTTTTTTTTCTTACATAAAACTATTGAGGGGCGTTGAAATTTGTATACCCTCCCCTCCCCTCCCCAACCTCCCCTAAAATTAAAAGGGCTGTAACTTCATAACGGTTAGAGATTGCCATTAGGTGTTTGAACAAATATTAAAGTAGGCGTCGAAACCTGTCCGGTGGTGGTACAGCGGTAAAGCGAAGGGGGGAGCGGGCGAGCGAAGCGAGCCGGCGACCCCCGTAGCGTAGGGATAATGTCACGATAGCTTTCCGGTGGTAGGTAGGTCCTGAGTGGAGCGAACCTGCGAGACCGAGTGGAGCGAAGGGGGGAGGTGGCGAGCGAAGCGAGCCGGTGACCTCCTTAGCGTAACGAAGGTTGAGTGGGTGAAGCGTTACTCAGGGGCGACGACAAGCAAACTTTAGGGTTATGGTTTTTTAGTGGTAGTAGGAGGTAGTAGGTAGGTAGGTGTAGGTAGGTAGGTAGTAGGTAGGTGTAGGTAGGTAGGTGTAGGTAGGTAGTAGGTAGGTGTAGGTAGGTAGTAGGTAGGTGTAGGTAGGTAGTAGGTAGGTGTAGGTAGGTGTAGGTAGGTGTAGGTAGGTGTAGGTAGGTGTAGGTAGGTGTAGGTAGGTGTAGGTAGGTGTAGGTAGGTGTAGGTAGGTGTAGGTAGGTGTAGGTAGGTGTAGGTAGGTGTAGGTAGGTGTAGGTAGGTAGTAGGTAGGTAGTAGGTAGGTGTAGGTAGGTAGTGGGTAGGTGTAGGTAGGCAGACCCGCGAGCTGCGCGCAGCGAGCGCAGCCACGCAAATACTAGTTATACTATATAAAGCTAAACTACCACTGACTGACTGACTGACTCACTGACATAATTGTTCTCCTAGATGGTGGATGGGGAGGTGGGTATATTTTGACAGATTCGTAAACAAGTAACTCTGGTGAGTATGGGAAAAGTCCGAAACCCCCCCTTTTCCCCCCCTTCTCCCCCCTCCCTATCGTATCTCGGAAACTAAAAGACCCGTATTTTTTTTTTTTTACGGATTCGTATAGAGGATGCTCGGTAAAGTAAAAATCATTTTTCAAAGTGGCCCCCCTTGCCCCCCTTCTCCCCCCCTTTAGGCGAATCTCGAAAGTTAAGAGACTTGGACCGATTTTTTTTTCAGATTCATTTAGAGTGGCCTTTGCGTTAATCGAAATCATTTTTCGAGACTCCCCCCTCACCCCCCCTTCACCCCCCCCCCCCCCTTTTTCACTTTTTTTTTTTTTTTTTTCACATAAAACTATTGAGTGGCGTTGAAATTTGTATACCCTCCCCTCCCCTCCCCAACCTCCCCTAAAATTAAAAGGGTTGTAACTTGATAACGGTTAGAGAAAGCCATGAGGTGTTTGAACAAATATTATAGTAGGCGTCGAAATCTGTCCGGTGGTGGTACAGCGGTAAAGCGAAGGGGGGAGCGGGCGAGCGAAGCGAGCCGGCGACCCCCGTAGCGTAGGGATAATGTCATGATAGCTTTCCGGTGGTAGGTAGGTCCTGAGTGGAGCGAACCTGCGAGACCGAGTGGAGCGAAGGGGGGAGGTGGCGAGCGAAGCGAGCCGGCGACCTCCTTAGCGTAACGAAGGTTGAGTGGGTGAAGCGTAACTCAGGGGCGACGACAAGCAAACTTTAGGGTAATGTTTTTTTAGTGGTAGTAGGAGGTAGTAGGTAGGTAGTAGGTAGATAGTAGGTAGGTGTAGGTAGGTGTAGGTAGGTATTAGGTAGGTGTAGGTAGGTGTAGGTAGGTGTAGGTAGGTAGTAGGTAGGTGTAGGTAGGTGGTAGGTAGGTGTAGGTAGGTGGTGGCATACGTGAGGTTCATATAGAGGAGGCTCGGGGACGTAAAATCCGTTTTTCAAATTTGAACCCCTTGCCCCCTTCACCCCCCCTTTAGGCGGATCTTGGAAGTTAAGAGACTTGGAACATTTTTTTTTTCAGATTCATTGAAAGGGGCAATGCGTTAGTCGAAATCACTTTTCAAAGCTCCCCCTCTCCCCCTCTTCACGACCCGCGAGCTGCGCGCAGCTCGCGCACCCACGCAAATACTAGTTATTCTATTATATAAAGCTAAACTACCACTGACTCACTCACTGACTGACAGAATTGTTCTCCCAGATGGTGGATGGGGAGGTGGGTATATTTTGACAGATTCGTAAACAATGAACTCTCAATCCTATGGGAAAAGTCCGAAACCCCCCCTTTTTGCCCCCCCTCCCCCCCCTCCCTATTGTATCTCGGAAACTAAGAGACCGGTATTTTTTTTTATTACGGATTCGTATAGAGGAGGCTCGGTAAAGTAAAAATCATTTTTCAAAGTGCCCCCCCTTGCCCCCCTTCTCCCCCCCTTTAGGCGGATCTCGGAAATAAAGAGAATTACGTGTTTTTTTTTTTAGGGATTCGTATAGAGGAGGCTTGAGGAAGTAAAAACCATTTTGAAAATTTGACCCCCTTGCCCCCCTCCATCCCCCCCTTTCGGATCTCGGAAGTTAAGAGACTTGGAACATTTTTTTTTTCAGATTCATTGAGAGGGACATTGCGTTAGTCGAAATCATTTTTAGAAACTCCCCCCCTCTACCCCCCCTTCACCCCCCCCCCTCTTCACCCCTTTTTTTCTCTTTTGTTTACAGATTCGTATAGGATAGGAGGCTCGGGGAAGTAAAATGGTGGTACCGGTAAAGCGAAGGGGGGAGCGGGCGAGCGAAGCGAGCCGGCGACCCCCGTAGCGTAGGGATAAAGTCATGATAGCTTTTCGGTGGTAGGTAGGTCCTGAGTGGAGCGAACCTGCGAGACCGAGTGGAGCGAAGGGGGGAGGTGGCGAGCGAAGCGAGCCGGCGACCTCCTTAGCGTAACGAAGGTTGAGTGGGTGAAGCGTAACTCAGGGGCGACGACAAGCAAACTTTAGGGTAATGTTTTTTAAGTGGTAGTAGGAGGTAGTAGGTAGGTGATAGGTAGGTAGTAGGTAGGTAGTAGGTAGGTGTAGGTAGGTAGTAGGTAGGTGGTAGGTAGGTGTAGGTAGGTGGTGTCATTCGTGAGATTCATATAGAGGAGGCTCGGGGAAGTAAAATCCGTTTTTCAAATTTGAACCCCTTGCCCCCCTTCACCCCCCCTTTTAGGCGGATCTCGGAAGTTAAGAGACTTTTTTTTTTCAGATTCATTGAAAGGGGCAATGCGTTAGTCGAAATCACTTTTCAAAGCGCCCCCTCTCCCCCTCTCCACGCCTCGCGAGCTGCGCGCAGCTCGCGCACCCACGCAAATACTAGTTATACTATATAAAGCTTAATTACCACTGACTCACTCATCTATTGACAGAATTGTTCTCCCAGATGGTGGATGGGGAGGTGGGTATATTTTTACAGATTCGTAAACAACTAACTCTCAAACCAATGGGAAAAGTCCCAAACCCCCCCTTTCCCCCCCCCCTTCCCCCCCCTCCCTATCGTATCTCGGAAACAAAGAGACTTGAAGTGTTTTTTTTTACGGATTCGTATAGAGGAGGCTCGGTAAAGTAAAAATCATTTTTCAAAGTGGCCCCCCTTGCCCCCCTTCTCCCCCCTTTTAGGCGGATCTCGGAAATAAAGAGATTTTACGTGTTTTTTTTAGGGATTCGTATAGAGGAGGCTCGGGGAAGTAAAAACCATTTTGAAAATTTGACCCCCTTGCCCCCCTCCATCCCCCCCCTTTCGGATCTCGGAAGTTAAGAGACTTGGAAGATTTTTTTTTTCAGATTCATATAGAGGGGCATTGCGTTAGTCGAAATCATTTTTAGAAACCCCCCCCCTCTCCCCCCCTTCACCCCCCCCCCCCCCCTCTTCACCCCTTTTTTTCTGTTTTGTTTACAGATTCGTATAGGATAGGAGGCTCGGGGAAGTAAAATGGTGGTACCGGTAAAGCGAAGGGGGGAGCGGGCGAGCGAAGCGAGCCGGCGACCCCCGTAGCGTAGGGATAAAGTCATGATAGCTTTCCGGTGGTCGGTAGGTCCTGAGTGGAGCGAACCTGCGAGACCGAGTGGAGCGAAGGGGGGAGGTGGCGAGCGAAGCGAGCCGGCGACCTCCTTAGCGTAACGAAGGTTGAGTGGGTGAAGCGTAACTCAGGGGCGACGACAAGCAAACTTTAGGGTAATGTTTTTTTAGTGGTAGTAGGAGGTAGGTAGTAGGTAGGTGGTGGGTAGGTGATAGGTAGGTAGTAGGTAGGTGTAGGTAGGTAGTAGGTAGGTGTAGGTATGTAGTAGGTAGGTGTAGGTAGGTAGTAGGTAGGTGTAGGTAGGTGGTGGCATACGTGAGATTCATATAGAGGAGGCTCGGGGAAGTAAAATCCGTTTTTCAAATTTGAACCCCTTGCCCCCCTTCACCCCCCTTTTAGGCGGATCTCGGAAGTTAAGAGACTTGGAACATTTTTTTTTTTCAGATTCATTGAAAGGGGCAATGCGTTAGTCGAAATCACTTTTCAAAGCGCCCCCTCTCCCCCTCTCCACGCCTCGCGAGCTGCGCGCAGCTCGCGCACCCACGCAAATACTAGTTATACTATATAAAGCTAAACTACCACTCACTGACTGACTGATCTATTGACAGAATTGTTCTCCCAGATGGTGGATGGGGAGGTGGGTATATTTTGACAGATTCGTAAACAATGAACTCTCAATCCTATGGGAAAAGTCCGAAACCCCCCCTTTTCCCCCCCCTTCTCCCCCCTCCCTATCGTATCTCGGAAACTAGGAGACCCGTATTTTTTTTTTTTTACTGATTCGTATAGAGGAGGCTCGGTAAAGTAAAAATCATTTTTCAAAGTGGCCCCCCTTGCCCCCCTTCTCCCCCCCTTTAGGCGGATCTCGGAAATAAAGAGAATTTACGTGTTTTTTTTTTAGGGATTTGTATAGAGGAGGCTTGGGGAAGTAAAAACTATTTTGAAAATTTGACCCCCTTGCCCCCCTCCACCCCCCCCCCTTTTCGGATCTCGGAAGTTAAGAGACTTGGAACGATTTTTTTTTCAGATTCATATAGAGGGGCATTGCGTTAGTCGAAATCATTTTTAGAAACTCCCCGCCTCTCCCCCCTTTACCCCCCCCCCCCCCCTCTTCACCCCTTTTTTTCTGTTTTGTTTACAGATTCGTATACGATAGGAGGCTCGGGGAAGTAAAATGGTGGTACCGGTAAAGCGAAGGGGGGAGCGGGCGAGCGAAGCGAGCCGGCGACCCCCGTAGCGTAGGGATAATGTCATGATAGCTTTCCGGTGGTAGGTAGGTCCTGAGTGGAGCGAACCTGCGAGACCGAGTGGAGCGAAGGGGGGAGGTGGCGAGCGAAGCGAGCCGGCGACCTCCTTAGCGTAACGAAGGTTGAGTGGGTGAAGCGTAACGAAGGTTGAGTAGGTAGGTGTAGGTAGGTGTAGGTAGGTGTAGGTAGGTGTAGGTAGGTGTAGGTAGGTGTAGGTAGGTGTAGGTAGGTGTAGATAGGTGTAGGTAGGTGTAGGTAGGTGTAGGTAGGTGTAGGTAGGTAGTAGGTAGGTGTAGGTAGGTAGTAGGTAGGTGTAGGTAGGTAGCAGGTAGGTGTAGGTAGGTGGTAGGTAGGTGTAGGTAGGTGGTGGCATACGTGAGATTCATATAGAGGAGGCTCGGGGAAGTAAAATTCGTTTTTCAAATTTGAACCCCTTGCCCCCCTTCACCCCCCCTTTAGGCGGATCTCGGAAGTTAAGAGACTTGGAACATTTTTTTTTTCAGATTCATTGAAAGGGGCAATGCGTTAGTTGAAATCACTTTTCAAAGCTCCCCCTCTCCCCCTCTTCACGCCCCGCGAGCTGCGCGCAGCTCGCGCACCCACGCAAATACTAGTTATACTATATAAAGCTAAACTACCACTGACTGACTCACTCACTCACTGACATCATTGTTCTCCCAGATGTTGGATGGGGAGGTGGGTATATTTTGACAGATTCGTAAACAAGTAACTCTGGTGAGTATGGGAAAAGTCCGAAACCCCCCCTTTTTGCCCCCCCTCCCCCCCTCCCTATCGTATCTCGGAAACTAGGAGACCCGTATTATTTTTTTTTTACTGATTCGTATAGAGGAGGCTCGGTTAAGTAAAAATCATTTTTCAAAGTGGCCCCCCTTGCCCCCCTTCTCCCCCCCTTTAGGCGAATCTCGAAAGTTAAGAGACTTGGAACGATTTTTTTTTCAGATTCATTTAGAGGGGCCTTTGCGTTAATCGAAATCATTTTTCGAGACTCCCCCCCTCACCCCCCCCTTCAACCCCCCCCCCCCCCTTTTCACCTTTTTTTTTTTTTTTTTTCTTACATAAAACTATTGAGGGGCGATGAAATTTGTATACCCTCCCCTCCCCCCCCACCCCAACCTCCCCTAAAATTAAAAGGGCTGTAACTTCATAACGGTTAGAGATAGCCATTATTTAGGCGTTTGAACAAATATTATAGTAGGCGTCGAAACCTGTCCGGTGGTGGTACAGCGATAAAGCGAAGCGAGCGGGCGAGCGATTATTGGTGACGTTCTTCAAAAAAGACAAGTGCGTAGTACTCATAACCGGCGTGTATAGTATAATAAAATTATGACCAGATGTATGAATGTGGACGAGGCAAAAGGAGAATGTAAGGATCGTATAAGCAGGTGGCGTTCTATGGTTTCTACCTATCCTCATGGAAAAAGGGCGTGAGTCTATTTATGTATGAACTCAATGTTTTATGTATACAGGGTAGTGCCGACAATACGATAATAAATGAAACCACTGGTAGTTCTAGTCCGTAGGAACATTTTTAAACTATCAAATAAATCCGAACACCGAACTAAAAAAATTGAAAACAAATCGTCGTTGGTTTCTTTCAACCCGTTCTGACCATGTTCAAAATAGTGAGGTAAGATAGTAAAATTATTATATTAAAAGCCTATACTGACCCACTGCAGGGAAAAGGCCTCCCTTTCCCTTTTCAACGCGTCAGGCCCCGAAGGAGGTGGCGGAATGAACTGAACTCTTTCACAAAGGATTGTTCTACAATCGCACTAGATCGCGAGAAGATTGTAAAATGCAAAAGGTTTTTCCTGCGTCCCTGCAGTTGGATGAGGACGTTGTATGAGCATTTATAAGGACTGCAGGCACAGAGAACGGACAGAGTATAAGCTTCATACAACCTCGTGAAATGACAAGCACGCGTGGATGTATGTGCGAACAAAAAAAAACTAAATGTGGCACTCGGAGACTGCCGCGGTAAAGCTATAGCATTTTTTATCAACATATGCAAATAATTAATTATTTAATTTGACAACCTCAGTTGACAACCTTGTTATTTTCCGTAACCATAGCAAACTGGTCAGAATATTTTCGTTACGGAATTTCTGGATTCGCTCCCCACGCTCAAGGCCCGCGATAGAAGCTATGCAATAGCTTAAAAATGTAGATATGCGTCTAAACCGACATTTAAAGTACGCATCGCAGTTTTGTAGCATCGTGTTAGCATTCATCGATATTTTGTGCGTCGAGATTCCGTATTCGGAGCGGGCGAGCGAAGCGAGCCGGCGACCCCCGTAGCGTAGGGATAATGTCACGATAGCTTTCCGGTGGTAGGTAGGTCCTGAGTGAAGCGAACCTGCGAGACCGAGTGGAGCGAAGGGGGGAGGTGGCGAGCGAAGCGAGCCGGCGACCTCCTTAGCGTAACGAAGGTTGAGTGGGTGAAGCGTAAATAGGTAGGTACGTGATAGGTAGTAGTAGGTAGGTGTAGGTAGGTAGTAGGTAGGTGTAGGTAGGTAGTAGGTAGGTAGGTCGGTGTAGGTAGGTAGGTGTAGGTAGGTAGGTGTAGGTAGGTAGGTGTAGGTAGGTAGGTGTAGGTGTAGGTAGGTAGGTGTAGGTAGGTAGGTGTAGGTAGGTAGGTGTAGGTAGGTAGGTGTAGGTAGGTAGGTGTGGGTAGGTAGGTGTAGGTAGGTGGTTGGCATATGTGAGATTCATATAGAGGAGGCTCGGGGAAGTAAAATCCGTTTTTCAAATTTGAACCCCCTTGCCCCCCTTCACCTCCCCCTTTAGGCGGATCTCGGAAGTTAAGAGACTTGGAACATTTTTTTTTTCAGATTCATTGAAAGTGGCAATGCGTTAGTCGAAATAATTTTTCAAAGTTTCCCCTCTCCCCCTCTTCACGCCTCGCGAGCTGCGCGCAGCTCGCGCACCCACGCAAATACTAGTTATACTATATAAAGCTAAACTACCACTGACTCACTCATCTATTGACAGAATTGATCTCCCAGATGGTGGATGGGGAGGTGGGTATATTTTTACAGATTCGTAAACAACTAACTCTCAAACCTATGGGAAAAGTCCGAAACCCCCCCTTTTCCCCCCCCTTCTCCCACCTCCCTATCGTATCTCGGAAACAAAGAGACTTGAAGTGTTTTTTTTTAGGGATTCGTATAGAGGAGGCTCGGTTAAGTAAAAATCATTTTTCAAAGTGGCCCCCTTTGCCCCCCTTCTCCCCCCCTTTAGGCGGATCTCGGAAATAAAGAGAATTACGTGTTTTTTTTTTAGGGATTCGTATAGAGGAGGCTTGAGGAAGTAAAAACCATTTTGAAAATTTGACCCCCTTGCCCCCCTCCATCCCCCCCCTTTCGGATCTCGGAAGTTAAGAGACTTGGAACATTTTTTTTTTCAGATTCATTGAGAGGGGCATTGCGTTAGTCGAAATCATTTTTAGAAACTCCCCCCCCCCCTTCCCCCCCCCCTCTTCACGCCTTTTTTTCTCTTTTGTTTACAGATTCGTATAGGATAGGAGGCTCGGGGAAGTAAAATGGTGGTACCGGTAAAGCGAAGGGGGGAGCGGGCGAGCGAAGCGAGCCGGCGACCCCCGTAGCGTAGGGATAATGTCATGATAGCTTTCCGGTGGTAGGTAGGTCCTGAGTGGAGCGAACCTGCGAGACCGAGTGGAGCGAAGGGGGGAGGTGGCGAGCGAAGCGAGCCGGCGACCTCCTTAGCGTAACGAAGGTTGAGTGGGTGAAGCGTAACTCAGGGGCGACGACAAGCAAACTTTAGGGTAATGTTATTTTAGTGGTAGTAGGAGGTAGTAGGTAGGTAGTAGTAGGTAGGTGTAGGTAGGTAGTAGGTAGGTAGTAGGTAGGTGTAGGTAGGTGTAGGTAGGTGTAGGTAGGTGTAGGTAGGTAGTAGGTAGTTGTAGGTAGGTAGTATTGGAACATTTTTTTTTTCAGATTCATTGAGAGGTGCAATGCGTTAGTCGAAATCATTTTTTTTTTTTCAGATTCATTGAGAGGTGCAATGCGTTAGTCGAAATCATTTTTCAAAGTGCCCCCTCTCCCCCTCTTCACGCCCCGCGAGCTGCGCGCAGCTCGCGCACCCACGCAAATACTAGTTTATATATATAGATAGATAAGGGCAGGAAGATGATGATGGTGATGATGACAAAGGTCTAATAAAGCTTTCTTTTGCAGGAGCAGTTACATCACCGGTAGCGGCTACCGTGACGCGGGTACCAGCGATCGTCGGTGGTGAAGCAGACATGCCGTGTGACATCAGGCCTCCGATGCACAACGACAGTCTACTGCTCCTCGTGTGGTATCGCGATGATAACCCTGTGTATAGGTGAGTGGATATATTAGAATATGCATGTGAATCGCGAAGAAAAAACATTTGTTTTTTTGAAAAGAAGGAGAAGGTTTTTTTGAAAATTATAGAAATGACTTTGAAAGAGGAAATGACTTCAAACAAACATTGACTTTGAGTTTGGATGTCAGTAATTTTTTTGTTGGTTTCTCTTTAAATGCCACAGAACTCATCCTATAATTGGCAAATACAGTGCTGAACATACAAAACAACGCGAGAAAATTGATAACCTCTGTCTTATGGAAGTCGGCGAAAAAGTGTGTGAGATAGAGAAAAACTAGTGCGCGGCTTACTGATTAGCGTATGACAAAATCAAAATTAAAAGTCATTTATTGAAATGAGGCTGATAATCAGCACTTTTCAAACGTCAAATTCTACAAGAGACAGTCTCCTAAAACGCCCACCCTTCGACACTTCCTAGTGTTTTAGCTGGAGAGAAAAGGTGGTGGAACAAACTCCCCAGCCACACACAACGACAGACGGTGACATGCATCGGTTGTTCTTTTTGCAAGCCGGCTACTAGATAATCCTTCTGTCTTATTTTATTTTATTTTCTTTGGGTGGCTTACAGCTAACAATAGAAAAAATGAATAGTGAGTTGTTCAACGACAAGCCATTTACAAACCTCAGAACTGGCAGTAAAATAATGTTGCAAAAACTATTGCATAAGCATAATACACTTATAGATATAGAATAAAAAAAAAACACAATATAAACTACTACTACTACTACTATACTAAATAGTCCTGAAAAGTTTCTATGTAAATAGAGTATCAAGTTGAAGGACACCTCACGCTATTCTTACTCATACATGCCTTCAATCTACCCATTTGATCCATTGGCTAAAGTTAAAGTACATACCTGTTTTGCAAATTCTATTAAAATTCTAAACTAATAATCGAAACTCGGAAGCTCTAAACTTATTGGTGTATTATAAAGTTTATTCCACAATAAACAATGGCGAGCTGTTTGTTTTGTCATCGCAATTGAACATTCAATTGTTTTCCAATTCCACCCAAGCATAGAGTGTTAATTACAAAATTTGTTTTCCGATCTAAAAACATAAACTGCTAATTGCCAGTTTGACATTTCCGCCCTCAAAGTAAATTTATATTATGCAGGTAGGTAGGTAGGTAGGAAAGTATCAATTACTAAGCAACTCGTTTGCAATTTTCCAAGAAGAACGGTTCGAGTTAATAAATTGATTCTTAAAAGGCTGTATTTTCTTTAAGTGGATAGCAATAATGTTGACGATGTACTGTTACATTATTGCTCATTGATATTTGGAGTTCTTAATATAGATTACTTGTTTTTATTTATGTAATTGTTACAAGTAGTAAATGTTACAAGTAAATTAATAGTTTCTCTCTCAACAATAATTTACTGGTTCGGACTGGTTTAAATGTAGGTACACAGTATCTCTTATCGTAGAGCAAGAAATACGGCTATTTTATAACCAAAATATTACAAAATGAATAAAGTCGCACAGGACCCAACTGGTGGGTTACAACCTCACAGGTTAGCCGTAGACTCGTCAGACACACTTTAATATGAATTTATGAGCACGTAACTACTTAATCTAAGATACAAAATGAAGATTAATGCTCAAAAAACCATCATTTACCGGTTTATGACCCTTAAAATAGTACCCAAGAGTAAAACTATTCGAACCCAGTAAAACACATGGCTCTTAAAACCATTACCAAAAACACCTCGGTTCAGTCGTTTACGAGACAAATGCTAAAAGTTATTTAGACAAACTCTTACTAAACACATTACACTGCCATTCCGCTGGGGCTAATAATGATATTAGCTGGCTACCGAGGGTGTAATTAAAATATTTATGTAGTACATAAAACGAAGTTTCTGAACGTCGAAGTTTCGAGTTTTGGAAACTGATACGAAGACGTGGTTGGTGCTTTTGCTAATCAATGGATTTTGCCAGCGTTTCCGGGATGGAGTGTAATGTTTAGCCGGTGTAAGACTATTTATGTGTATGTTCCAAAGTTAATTAGTTACTTGAGTTTACATTTCTCGAATAGGAAATGAAAGTTGTTGAAAATTCATAAATGAATAATTGTGCTGGCTATTAATCATTCATCATTTTTCTGCCCATATCCTAATTTATGTCGGCGTATCATGTCTTCTTCCATACTTATTTTTTATTCGTCATCTCAGCAGTCATCTCTTTTTTAGCATACATAAATCATCCTTCTCACAGACCATCCATCGTTTACATACTACTATTAGACCTAAATTGGAAAACTTGTAAGTATGAATGGATGTTTATGACTCTCTGAAATTTACTACGCATACAGTTTATAATCTAACCTAACGCATAGGAAATCTTTTATCTCGGCACTACTGTCCCATGGAACAATTACCGATCTCCACGCTAGTGAAGCACTAGACAAAAGCTAGTAATTGTTTTAAATACTATAATGCTGTGAGGTCATCAACTCAATCATTCAATCAATCCGCGATCAAAAATCGAAGTCGAAAGAAAAGCTACGGCTAGCATAGGGGTTTTTATATACGTATACGAGAAATTAATTACGAGTCGTTAACGCCAACACCCTTAAAAGACCATTAACAGTATAAGTTCTTATGAACTAAAAGGTTTTATGCGTTAACAAAGGAAATAGAGTACCCTTTTGCACTCAATCAGAAAGTATATTATTATTAACTAGTGATCCGCCCCGGCTTCGCACGGATTCAAAAAAGGTATTAAAACCTTCCACTTGAATCACTCTATCTATTTAAAAAAACCGCATCAAAATCCGTTGCGGAATTTTAAAGATTTAAGCATACAAAGGGACATAGGGACAGAGAAAGCGACTTTGTTTTATACTATGTAGTGATAGTGAAGTCGAACTTACACTTTATATACTGTCACTTACGGGGATACCTTCCGTGAATATCTACTATTATGAGATTCTTACATAACGACGCTCTTGCAAGCGCCATGATTGCAAGAATACTGGAGAATGCGGATCGGGAGTTTCTCACATTGGCTATATTTCATATGGATTAATACCTACAGTTATTTAAAATCAGTGTAAGATTAACACAGTGTTCCGGTATGCGGGTTGTTCACAAGAGAAACCGCAGCATTTTTAGTCAGCAGAAGTCTGACACTCACTACCACTCCACCCAAAGTGGAAGGAGTCATTTATTTGATGACTAGCTTTTGCCAGCGGATTCGCCCGCGTGAAAATGTCGATTTTCCATACAAACTTTCATCCCCTATTTAACTCCCATAAGGGTTGAATTTCGGAAAATCCTTCCTTATTCCTTGTCTACATTATAAAGGGAACCTCTGTGCAATATTTCAGCTTTCTATGGTTTGGGCTGGGCGTTGATGAGTCAGTCAGTCAGGACTTCTCTTTTTATTTATTATTATAGTATAGATAGATTTCCCACCTACCATAAAAAAGGTTATATTGGGATTCTCTATTAGGGTTTTCTTAACTGCAGACACAATTTATTCCGTTTGATACAAAACTAGTCTTTCATATAAAAATCTAAATGTGTCCATCCTGTTAGCTTTCATTGACCCAACAAAAAACAACCCCTCAACATTATGAACTCAATAAATCTAGACCATTTTTCCCAACATAAATGACACTGATATATTGCGCCAGTCAACTTTACATGCTGTGAATGCAACAAATCCTCATTTGTTGAAGATTTATAGTGTTAAACAGGGATGTTATGGAGCTCCGTAACCGAAAACATCAAATATCCGAAATAAAAAAATATCCGTATCCGTAACATATAAAAGTTTCGAATAGTTGCGGATAGAGGCGAAACCATATAATAAATATTTGTTTAATGTTTATTTCTGTTGTTGTATGTTTATTTTTGTGTTTATCAGTCTGTTATACCTTTATAATTTACTATTACAACTTGTAATTTATTGTGTCTTGTTGTGTAGCACATACATAGACTGGCTATAACAAGCGTTATTTATTTGACTGACTTTAAAAATAAATGATAATGTAGAATTGAAAGTCAGCTCTAAAATGAAACTGTATAATTTTCAAATTCTTATATTCGTAACCAAAATTATCCGAAACCAGCAGATATTTTATAGAAATAATTTTATATCTGTAAACGGTATAATATTATTTCTATATTCGTATCCGTATCCGGATCCGAAATGCCATATCCATAACATCCTTGGTGTCAAATACCACGGGAGCTATGTGGCTGGCACTTTAATAACGTACCATGAATAATTTTTAACGTAAATCATGGATATTGAGCGTAAAACAGTGTTTATTTTCATTGTTTTATATTGCATCACGTCTTGGCCTGAAAAAATGTTTATTAAAACGAGTAAATTATAAATTACCCCTTTTTCATGATTTTTTATGGAACGCTCGGTTTTGCATTAAAATAATAATGTGCCTACCGTTTTAGCTGCGGAGTCGTGCGTTGTGTAATATTTTGGTTGGTTCCGTTTGACAAAAAAAAAACACACTGAAACAAAACTACACAATAGAGTATCTACCTACTATAACAGCAACATAGTGCAAAAAGTATTACAACGTTATCTATTACATCGTCGACCTAATCTCTGCCCTTAGGACAAGATCGAGATCAAGAGTACGCCCGTCTATCTATCTTCTATATAATTAAAAACTTTTTTACAAAAAATTAAACCGACTTCAACAAAAAATCAAACACAAAAAAGTGAAAAATAAACTTAAGAAGAAAATCTGCTTCTGAAGTCGGTGACTTTTGTTTGATTTATTTCATTATTTTGCCACCGACTTCAGAAGCAGATTTTCTTCTTAAGTTTATTTTTCACTTTTTTGTGTTTGATTTTTTGTTGAAGTCGGTTTAATTTTTTGTAAAAAAGTTTTTATTTTTCACTTTTTAGTGGTTCACATGTGCTTACCCCTTCACAGCGTACTGGCGTGAAGTTATGTTATGATCTGGTCTAAACAATAGACAGACATGACATTTCAGCAATCCCAGTCCATTTGCTATCATTTGTTGAGGAGTTCCGTTGCCTATCTCCGAAGTTCTTCATCAGATCTTCACTAAATTGAAATGGAATCCACTCCGAGAATGTACTCTTCCAAAAACTACTCAAATCACTTCAAGTGTGCCTATAAAATTTGAAGAGTTCCTTCTATTTCTCCAGGATCCCATCATCAGATCCTGACTTGGTGATCATGGGACCACTTGGGAAGTATATCCATTCCAACAAAAAAAGAATTTTTCAAATCGGTTAGCAAGCGACGGAGTTATGAGGTAACAAACATAAAAAAAAAAAAAAAAAAAAAAAAAAAATACAGTCGAATTGATAACCTCCTCCTTTTTTTGAAGTCGGTTAAAAAGAGAAGTCCTGACTGACTGACTGACCGATTGACTGACTGACTCATCAACGCCCAGCCCAAACTCTTAGACCTAGAAAGCTAAAATTTTGCACAGAGGTACCCTTTATAATGTAGACAAGGAATAAGGAAGGATTTTTTGAAATAAAACCCCTAAGGGTTTTAAATAGGGGATGAAAGTTTATCGTCATTTTCACGCAGGCGAAGCCGCTGGCAAAAGCTAGTTCCATATAAAAATAAAACACACGTCTGGTCAGAGGATCCTTCCTCTTCTATCTTCTTATCTTCTTAAGAACCTGTTTTCCATACCTACACTTACACTTAGGTCAAGATTTATAGACCGTATTTTGAGTTGAAATATTTCGCTAAATAACACAAATATACAAGTCTATTTAGTATTACAAAGGTATTGTTAACTTTACTCTATCTTCTCCAAATTAATATTCTCACCATTTCACCACAACGTATTGATAAGCAACCCACAAAAGTTATTAAGTCAACAACCTAGGTACCTCTTGACTACGTGCAAAAACTGACAAGTAGGATGTACTTGACATTTTGATATTAATACCAAAATACTATTATCAAGGCCTACTTTTTGAAAATATAATAATTATACAATAAGCTTAACGTCCTACGCAAGTCTGAATATTTTAATAAAGGGTTCTTGAATAATAAATAAATGAATTTTACGTAAATTGTAGACTATCTTATATAGGTATAGGTAACTAAGACAAAGTTACAATGACCTTTTTTTTTTGTAAAGCCTGTGAAAAGTCCCAGCTATGCCAGGTTTTTACTACCCTAAATACATGAAGGCATATAAATTCTGGAAAAAAATATGTTAAAAATCGCAACAAAATACGTTATGCAGTTTTCAATAAAAAAAATGGAGTCTCATTGAAAAACTAAACTTTTGTTTAATGCTATTTAAATACAGGTAAAGATAGATTACCCACGCCCTGTCTAAAAAATCCGAAATTAAAATTTTTGACGAGTTGCGACAACGGTATCCATTACACTATCCTGTTATAATATTTTAAATTATATAGTGCCTTTTATAACAGCTACACGTGTCGAAGTTCATGGTTCAGCAAAGTTTGGCAAGGTTCCTTGGAAGGGCGACCATATGTATACGATCTTTATCCGTTTGTAGATCTAGATCTTTGACAGTCGTTATCCCTTCAGCTGTCAAGTGACGTCACGTGACGAAGATATTTTACCCTTGCCTAATTTAAACTAACGGGCAAAACCCAATATCTCCTTATATTTTAAAACAATGTTTTTATATGAAATACCAAAAACCGATTAGCTTTACTGCCCATTCATTAGTTTCATTAAACTCAAACAAATTATTTCACTGCCTTCCAATAGCTTACAAAACTCGAGGAAATTAATACAGCAAGCTAATAAAGTGAACATTTAACTCGTCCCAGCTACAAGATCAATACCTGCAATGGAACGTAACAGTCAAACAAAAGTGAAGTACAATTAGCTACTGCATAGAACGAACGCCTAACTTTCCCGCTATGGCCAATTTCTGCGAACGAAATTTTCGAAGTCACCGACAGTAGTACAAAAGTTCTCGTACAGTTCAGTAAAAGCGATTCTGTAATTAAAAATTCTAATTAATCCGTCTCTGGCGCTTTCGGATGAATGCTTCAACTGCAGGTGGTAAAGGTATTTCGGTATAATCGTTTGGTACAATTAAATGCAAATAGATCTGAGAAAGCAGGTTGTGAACTAGTTTTTGGAAATCTTGGTGGACTAGTTCGCTGCACCAACTTGGTACTGCTTTATTATAAGGTACCTCAAAAGATTTGCATAATTCCGGTATGAGTTAGACCCAAGACTTAATAGTCAAGCGTGTCCTGTTGTTTGACTTATCTAGGATAATATGAATTTGGTACCCAATTCGTGTATTACGCAAGTCCATTGCAAGTACTACACACAGTACATCTGCCGTGTCTGAAAAACATCTGCAATAAACTTAGTCTATGCCTTTCTAGGTTGAATTTTTCTCCCGTTTTTACTCACATCTGCCTGTAAACCTTTTTAGCCTTTTTCATTCAGTCTTTCGACATGACATTAATTAACACTATTTTCATTCAGTTCGGTTTGTCACCAACCAAAGAAATTCAATCCCTACGAACATTATATTATCAGTTGAACACTAAAGGTGCCCCTAACATTTGCTTGACAAAAACCTATGCATACAAATCAAGTAGACACCAGACAAAAAGCATTGTACCCACCTCACATTTGACCCTGAACACTTGAAATCTTCAACAAAAGCTCTTTAGGTCTTAAGTGAAGGATAAGTGGGAATTTACCCAAATTCTAGCGAGACAGGGATAAAAAAAATAAAGTGACTTTTTAGAAACCCGTCGCGTTGCTCCTTTGGAATTGACCTTGAAGAAAATATGCCCCTGGCTCCTGTTAAAAGGGTGAGGTGTTGTGAAGGTCGGGGTCATAAATCGTCGATGACTTGGTCGACGATAGTACCATTATGTTTCAAAAACTTAGTTTATATCTTCTTGAAGTTCGGTACAGCTGCGGTACTTGAAATACATTGTCACTTTCTATTAAAGGTCTGGTCTGGTTAAGTAGCTATAACTTAGAATTATACGTCAGGATATTTTTAGAGACTAGGTATCTTTTTCTCAGGTGTATCAATATTAGGTTTCAGTATCTTATAGACAGTATAAGCAACACTATTTGTAATAAAAAACGGTTGTAATCGCGCAACCCAAAAATGGAAGCTTTAGATTTTTCCCGATAGGTACCTAAATACTTACGTACCTGCGCGACTACTGTGTATGAGGTCATGGGTTCAATTCCTAGGTCGTAAATAATGTAATTGGGTTTATCTATCTGGAATTTCTCAGTAGCTGCTACGGAGTCAGAATTAGTGCCCGAGTGATGGCAATAGGCTCGCCCCCTATTACATGGGACACACTTCTGGGGTACAACTCTGCCGATTATTAGGTGTGGTGCAATAACTCAAGGTTGTAGATGAACACCCAAACATCTGCTAACATAACAGTAACCATTACCATCCACAACGACTTCCGTCGCTTCTTCCCACAATACAGTACAATCATCTCCTTTTCTTCTCAACGTCAATAAAAGCGCGTGTGAATGATGTGTGCCGCTGTTTTCTGTTTACATCTGTTTAACGATTAAGCCGCGCTTGCCTTGGTTGAGATGTCGATAGGTGATCACTCATTTCATACCGAGTTTCGTACGTGCTTCGAAAAGTACGTCAAGAAGGTCCTAATTGTCATTTGTCAGTCTTTGACAGTTGCCCAGTCTTAGCGGTCTTACATAATATCGTAATATAAGGCAGTCACTACTCGCTTCATGTAAAATACAGGTTCTTTTTTATTTGGTAAGACTGAATGCCGACCCCAACATAGTTGATAAAAGTCTAAGCATAATGATGACGTAACTACCTACTTCCTGTTCATCTAACACTTCTGGGACTATAAGTGCAATGATAATTTTGTCATGTCTATAATGAACTCTCTAGGTACTCAATAACTCAAGGTTGCAGATGAACACCCAAACATCTGCTAACATAACAGTAACCATTACCATCCACAACGATTTCCATCACTTCTTCCCACAATACAGTACAATCATCTCCTTTTGTTCTCAACGCCAATAAAAGCGCGTGTGAATGATGTGTGCCGCTGTTTTCTGTTTACATCAGTTTAATGACTAAGCCGCGCTTACGTCGGTTGGCCCGTGGATGGGTGACCACTCATTTCATACCGAGTTTCGTACGTGCTTCGAAAAGCACGTTAAGCCCTTGGTCTTGACTGTCATGACTGTCGGTCAGTCAAATACCAGTCTTACCAAGGGATATCGTAATATAAGGCAGTCGCTACTCGCTCCATGAAAAATATGGTGTCCTTTTTCATCTAGTAAGACTGGAAGTCAACCCTAACATAGTCGGAAAACGGCTTGGCAGATAATGAGACATTACCTACTTCCTTCTTATTTGTGGTACCAACCTTACTTCCCTTCCTACCACTTCCAAGTGTACTGGTAATATTTAATGTAATTATCATTGTCTAAATTACTTCCCTTCTCAATAACTCAAAGATGAATACCTAAACAGCTGCTAAAATAATTGTAATCATTACCATTCGCAACGTTTTTTTACCACTTCTTGTTTCCACAATCATCTCCTTTTGTTCTCAACGTCAATAAAAGCGCGTGTGATGTGTGCCGTTGTTTTCTGTTTACACCAGTTTAAAGCGTACGGCAAACACGAAGCGAAACGCGATCGTAAAGTTTTGCTCAGCCGCTGATACGATCAAATGGAGTTGCTTTGGTGTTCAGGCTATTGAGGCGTTTTACGTTATGTTTTTGGTTAGGATAATTGTTTAGTAGTCAGGCGATTTTGCTATTTAATTACATAAATCTTGGCTAACGTTCCTGCTACTTTTTTAAGTCTTCTACAGTAGTATCCTTCATTCATCGATCATACTACATAAAGCCATCGCAGAGCATCCACTCTGCCCAGCCACCTTTTTATGGATGTTAATCCACCTAGGCTAGCTAAAGGCGTTTCACATTTCATTTATCTATACGCAGCCTGTTTTCTCCATCGACTATCGCTCTTGCAACAAGCATTGTAAGAAAAATGTAATTTCAGCTAACATGTAAATGTATCATTTTTTGTGAATATTACTTAACTATGTGTGAATGTAATGTTAAACCAAATAGTAAAACTGTTGGTGTACTTATAGACACTAGAAACTCAATATTTATAACGCTAAAAACTCTTGAAAAATATACAAATATCAAGTAGCTAATAGCTAAATTGGAAAAAAAGCTAAACATGAACCCAACACTGAGTGTCAAACATTTCAAACCAATTTACAATATTAAGTGTAAAATTGAAAACTATAAAAGTCGAACGTACCGATATCGCAACCAATTACGCCAGTATCATCAATCAATACGCGCATAAAACGCTCGTAAAACGCCTGACAATCGCATTTTATTCTAAACATTATGTCCAAGGTCATGCCTTAATGGTTTGGTCATTAATATAAGGATAAACGTATCAATTTATATATGTAACATAAGTAAAGCGATTCAGTAGGTTCGTGAAAAGGCAGAATGCTGAATGTTGTTGGATGCTAATTTTCAGTGAAAAAGAGACAATCAAATTGGAAACTGAATTTATTACTATTTCTATTCATAGTCCACTGATCTCAAAACACCATGAAAAAACCAGCATACTTAAGAGAAATATTTCTCTACATGTAAAGCTAAGCCAGAGGCCCATAGGCAGCAAAAAAACTCTGACATCAGACTAAGCAATGACCAAAGGATAAAGAAGAAGTTGACTGATTGCAACAGATAGTCAATAAAAAAACTTCAACCGACTTCAAAAACACCAAAAAGTGAAAAATAAACTTCAGAAGAAAAATCAGCTTCTGAAGTCGGTGACATTTGTTTGTTTGATTTGGCTTTTTTTGCCACCGACTTCAGAAGCTGATTTTTCTTCTGAAGTTTATTTTTCACTTTTTGGTGTTTTTGAAGTCGGTTGTTTTTTTTTTGCAAAAAAGTTTTTTTATTTATTCATTTTTAGTTGTGTATCATAAAGAAATATTTACTATGAAACCTAGACTTGTATAGTGTCAGAAAAAGCACGAAACACGTAATATGTGCCTATGTTTGAGGGTTGCCCTCGATTACTCTGGGATTCCATTACCAGGATCTGGTTTCCATATCATGGTAACACCCTTGAAATATCTCCATTCCAATAAAAAAAGAATCATCAAAATTGGTTCTTTATACGACGAAGTTATTCGCGAACACACATAAAAAAACGAACGAAAAATGCAATCATTACGTGTGTATCTAGGCGTCCCCCACTTTGCATTGGAAATATTATTTCAAAAGTATTAATCTTTTCCACTGAAATGAAACCATAGAAGATGTTGTTACGTTGATTGATAATAATAATTATTTTTATTTTATTATCAACATTAAATGAAACCTCGCGCGTTAATGCCTAAAAATGATTGCACGGTTTATTAGTCTTACAACCTGTATGTACCCTTTACCAGCACTTATATTCAGATTCAGATTCTTTATTTGTTAACATAATTATGTAGTACAAACAGGTGTTACCCTTTACCAACACGCTAAACACTATCTTCAGCACCTCTTTAAACTTGTTTTCCAACACCAAACAAATGGTCAAAGAGGAAAAGAGGTTCGCTTAGGATGCGACTTCGGAAATTGTTAAAGTTTGTATAGTGCAAGTTTGTATGCGACGCGACCAGTGTACTGAAGCGATATCTGTTATGTTTTAAAGATCATCTGCTTAGCCTTTCTGCAACTATGTTGTGGTCGGCTTCAAGTTTAACAAGAGGCAGCTGAATACTAGTATATTATACTAGCTTTTGCCAGCGCGGCTTCGCCCGCGTGAAAATTACGATTTTCCATACAAACTTTCATCCCCTATTTCCTTTTCCTATTTCTTTAGGGGTTGAATTACGAAAAATCCTTCCTTATTTCTTGTCTACATTATAAAGGGAACCTCTACGCAAAATTTCAGCTTTCTAGGTCCAAGGGTTTGGGCTGGGAGTTGATGAGTCAGTCAGTCAGGACTTCTCTTTTTATTTATATAGATTGCACACATAAAATAACAAATATAAACACAAATTACAATAATAAAGTTTATGTACAAAGGCGAGCTTAATCCAGAATTGGGTTTTCTTACGGCAAACCTAAATCCCCCTCCTCTAAATGCTCCTCTTGTAATTTTCGGTTATATTGTCACAATAGCAGTGGAATACTTTACATTTACAATGGCATAGCAGTTCAATAGCATTCATTGCGTTATTTATATTATCAGCGACGGGTTTTTTCCAATATGGATTAGGGAGCTGAGTTTAGAACGAAACAATTGATTGAAAATATCCTCCAAATTCCTCTAGATTTTGATTGAAAATATATTGTGCAATCGAAGTGCTCGTTTGCATTGCTTGCAAATTTTGTGTATTGCAATCACAAAATTTGGGGGAGGCTTTTGCTCAGGAGTGGGACAATAACGGCTGAATAAAAAAAAACACACCCAGGTCGCAAGCTAGTATTATAATAAAACTGAAAACAATACCTCATTAACGATATCCAAAGTTATTTGATCTATTCACCCCACTAACACAGTTTCGTTTTCGCGTTATTACAAAGTCTAGTCTCTCACAAATACTAGAATAATATTTGATAAATGTAGCGCTCATAAAATTAGAACTAAAGTCAGCCTGTTCAAATGCTCATAATTCATTCAACTTCGTATCAATTTCAAGCATTTATAGCAGCTGAAATAACTCAATTGGAACTACGAGTAGAGCTCACTTTTAAAGCACAAGTTTGGAATAGCCGTTGTGCTACTTTGTGAGGTACAGACGCTAGTACACCAAGCTACTCGAAACTATCAAATTTTTCCGATCAACCATGAACCTAATTCTTTAGCGATAAAGTTGAAAATCTATTGAATAAATTCAGTCAGTCAGTCAGATACTTTCATCTAAAACCAAGCCAGAGGCCCATGGGTACAATAAACATAACATAACAAATCATTTACAGGCTATAAAGGCCCATAAATCATAACCTTATAAAACTTACTTAGATAATGTAATTACGAAACTTTTGCTCATCATCTGCCTAGCCTTTTCTCAACTATATTGGGGTCGGCTTCCAGTCTAACCGGATGCAGCTGAATATCAGTATTTTACATGGAGCGACTGCCTATCTGACCCCCACAACCCGGTTATTACTATGTAATACAATACCCTTTGGTAAGACTGGATGTCAGAATTTCAGGTCACTGACTACCTGTAACGACTGCCAAAGATCTATATATATGGCAGCCGGGACCAACAGCTTAACGTGCTTTCCGAGGCACGGAGTAAACTCGGTATGTCGGGCGGTCACCCATCCACAGACCTACCTAGGCAAGCACAGCTTTACCTAAAGATCGACCTGAGTGGCAGTTCTTATTAAGCCACGAGCTCCGCCAATTACGAAACCTGTGTTGATTAATAATATTAGTAAGACTATGATGTTAGTGGCAGTAATTTATTTGTTTATGCAATAAAAAGCTCTGACACCAGGACAGGCACTCACCACACTGATGCCGAATGCTGATATGTGCAAAACGTTCAATACCGTTGCCTGATACGACGAGAAGCGCCACTTGGGGTTCGTCGTATGTAGTATGCTTTATCTACGATTTCACGCTAATTATTTAGTTGTGAACTCAAAGATGAATACCTAAACAGCTGCTAAAATAATTGTAATCATTACCATTCGCAACGTTTTTTTACCACTTCTTGTTTCCACAATCATCTCCTTTTGTTCTCAACGTCAATAAAAGCGCGTGTGATGTGTGCCGTTGTTTTCTGTTTACACCAGTTTAAAGCGTACGGCAAACACGAAGCGAAACGCGATCGTAAAGTTTTGCTCAGCCGCTGATACGATCAAATGGAGTTGCTTTGGTGTTCAGGCTATTGAGGCGTTTTACGTTATGTTTTTGGTTAGGATAATTGTTTAGTAGTCAGGCGATTTTGCTATTTAATTACATAAATCTTGGCTAACGTTCCTGCTACTTTTTTAAGTCTTCTACAGTAGTATCCTTCATTCATCGATCATACTACATAAAGCCATCGCAGAGCATCCACTCTGCCCAGCCACCTTTTTATGGATGTTAATCCACCTAGGCTAGCTAAAGGCGTTTCACATTTCATTTATCTATACGCAGCCTGTTTTCTCCATCGACTATCGCTCTTGCAACAAGCATTGTAAGAAAAATGTAATTTCAGCTAACATGTAAATGTATCATTTTTTGTGAATATTACTTAACTATGTGTGAATGTAATGTTAAACCAAATAGTAAAACTGTTGGTGTACTTATAGACACTAGAAACTCAATATTTATAACGCTAAAAACTCTTGAAAAATATACAAATATCAAGTAGCTAATAGCTAAATTGGAAAAAAAGCTAAACATGAACCCAACACTGAGTGTCAAACATTTCAAACCAATTTACAATATTAAGTGTAAAATTGAAAACTATAAAAGTCGAACGTACCGATATCGCAACCAATTACGCCAGTATCATCAATCAATACGCGCATAAAACGCTCGTAAAACGCCTGACAATCGCATTTTATTCTAAACATTATGTCCAAGGTCATGCCTTAATGGTTTGGTCATTAATATAAGGATAAACGTATCAATTTATATATGTAACATAAGTAAAGCGATTCAGTAGGTTCGTGAAAAGGCAGAATGCTGAATGTTGTTGGATGCTAATTTTCAGTGAAAAAGAGACAATCAAATTGGAAACTGAATTTATTACTATTTCTATTCATAGTCCACTGATCTCAAAACACCATGAAAAAACCAGCATACTTAAGAGAAATATTTCTCTACATGTAAAGCTAAGCCAGAGGCCCATAGGCAGCAAAAAAACTCTGACATCAGACTAAGCAATGACCAAAGGATAAAGAAGAAGTTGACTGATTGCAACAGATAGTCAATAAAAAAACTTCAACCGACTTCAAAAACACCAAAAAGTGAAAAATAAACTTCAGAAGAAAAATCAGCTTCTGAAGTCGGTGACATTTGTTTGTTTGATTTGGCTTTTTTTGCCACCGACTTCAGAAGCTGATTTTTCTTCTGAAGTTTATTTTTCACTTTTTGGTGTTTTTGAAGTCGGTTGTTTTTTTTTTGCAAAAAAGTTTTTTTATTTATTCATTTTTAGTTGTGTATCATAAAGAAATATTTACTATGAAACCTAGACTTGTATAGTGTCAGAAAAAGCACGAAACACGTAATATGTGCCTATGTTTGAGGGTTGCCCTCGATTACTCTGGGATTCCATTACCAGGATCTGGTTTCCATATCATGGTAACACCCTTGAAATATCTCCATTCCAATAAAAAAAGAATCATCAAAATTGGTTCTTTATACGACGAAGTTATTCGCGAACACACATAAAAAAACGAACGAAAAATGCAATCATTACGTGTGTATCTAGGCGTCCCCCACTTTGCATTGGAAATATTATTTCAAAAGTATTAATCTTTTCCACTGAAATGAAACCATAGAAGATGTTGTTACGTTGATTGATAATAATAATTATTTTTATTTTATTATCAACATTAAATGAAACCTCGCGCGTTAATGCCTAAAAATGATTGCACGGTTTATTAGTCTTACAACCTGTATGTACCCTTTACCAGCACTTATATTCAGATTCAGATTCTTTATTTGTTAACATAATTATGTAGTACAAACAGGTGTTACCCTTTACCAACACGCTAAACACTATCTTCAGCACCTCTTTAAACTTGTTTTCCAACACCAAACAAATGGTCAAAGAGGAAAAGAGGTTCGCTTAGGATGCGACTTCGGAAATTGTTAAAGTTTGTATAGTGCAAGTTTGTATGCGACGCGACCAGTGTACTGAAGCGATATCTGTTATGTTTTAAAGATCATCTGCTTAGCCTTTCTGCAACTATGTTGTGGTCGGCTTCAAGTTTAACAAGAGGCAGCTGAATACTAGTATATTATACTAGCTTTTGCCAGCGCGGCTTCGCCCGCGTGAAAATTACGATTTTCCATACAAACTTTCATCCCCTATTTCCTTTTCCTATTTCTTTAGGGGTTGAATTACGAAAAATCCTTCCTTATTTCTTGTCTACATTATAAAGGGAACCTCTACGCAAAATTTCAGCTTTCTAGGTCCAAGGGTTTGGGCTGGGAGTTGATGAGTCAGTCAGTCAGGACTTCTCTTTTTATTTATATAGATTGCACACATAAAATAACAAATATAAACACAAATTACAATAATAAAGTTTATGTACAAAGGCGAGCTTAATCCAGAATTGGGTTTTCTTACGGCAAACCTAAATCCCCCTCCTCTAAATGCTCCTCTTGTAATTTTCGGTTATATTGTCACAATAGCAGTGGAATACTTTACATTTACAATGGCATAGCAGTTCAATAGCATTCATTGCGTTATTTATATTATCAGCGACGGGTTTTTTCCAATATGGATTAGGGAGCTGAGTTTAGAACGAAACAATTGATTGAAAATATCCTCCAAATTCCTCTAGATTTTGATTGAAAATATATTGTGCAATCGAAGTGCTCGTTTGCATTGCTTGCAAATTTTGTGTATTGCAATCACAAAATTTGGGGGAGGCTTTTGCTCAGGAGTGGGACAATAACGGCTGAATAAAAAAAAACACACCCAGGTCGCAAGCTAGTATTATAATAAAACTGAAAACAATACCTCATTAACGATATCCAAAGTTATTTGATCTATTCACCCCACTAACACAGTTTCGTTTTCGCGTTATTACAAAGTCTAGTCTCTCACAAATACTAGAATAATATTTGATAAATGTAGCGCTCATAAAATTAGAACTAAAGTCAGCCTGTTCAAATGCTCATAATTCATTCAACTTCGTATCAATTTCAAGCATTTATAGCAGCTGAAATAACTCAATTGGAACTACGAGTAGAGCTCACTTTTAAAGCACAAGTTTGGAATAGCCGTTGTGCTACTTTGTGAGGTACAGACGCTAGTACACCAAGCTACTCGAAACTATCAAATTTTTCCGATCAACCATGAACCTAATTCTTTAGCGATAAAGTTGAAAATCTATTGAATAAATTCAGTCAGTCAGTCAGATACTTTCATCTAAAACCAAGCCAGAGGCCCATGGGTACAATAAACATAACATAACAAATCATTTACAGGCTATAAAGGCCCATAAATCATAACCTTATAAAACTTACTTAGATAATGTAATTACGAAACTTTTGCTCATCATCTGCCTAGCCTTTTCTCAACTATATTGGGGTCGGCTTCCAGTCTAACCGGATGCAGCTGAATATCAGTATTTTACATGGAGCGACTGCCTATCTGACCCCCACAACCCGGTTATTACTATGTAATACAATACCCTTTGGTAAGACTGGATGTCAGAATTTCAGGTCACTGACTACCTGTAACGACTGCCAAAGATCTATATATATGGCAGCCGGGACCAACAGCTTAACGTGCTTTCCGAGGCACGGAGTAAACTCGGTATGTCGGGCGGTCACCCATCCACAGACCTACCTAGGCAAGCACAGCTTTACCTAAAGATCGACCTGAGTGGCAGTTCTTATTAAGCCACGAGCTCCGCCAATTACGAAACCTGTGTTGATTAATAATATTAGTAAGACTATGATGTTAGTGGCAGTAATTTACTTGTTTATGCAATAAAAAGCTCTGACACCAGGACAGGCACTCACCACACTGATGCCGAATGCTGATATGTGCAAAACGTTCAATACCGTTGCCTGATACGACGAGAAGCGCCACTTGGGGTTCGTCGTATGTAGTATGCTTTATCTACGATTTCACGCTAATTATTTAGTTGTGAACTCGTAGATAAATGATTAGCGGGTGAAGCGATACTGGTTAGTGAGTGTTACATAATATTGCGTCTGAAATTCATTAAATTTCATAGAAACATCCTAGGTTAGGTCATTTATCCGGCTAGACGATTTGAAGTCTTTGAGTATGCTGGACCAAAACAAATCAAAAGGCATTTTTTTTTTTTTCATTATGAAGTACTCGTTAATAAACGGTTACTCATACAATTACAATCTAGACCTTGAGGCTAATAAGTAATTTAAATTTAACTTAATTTGCTAAAGCTTACACAATTAAGAATGTGTCCATTGGCACTTTTCTTATAGTCTCTATTAAGTTGAAAGACACTTTGTTCTCGTGTTCTTTGAACGTAGCGAAGCACTCACTGCACTGCACTGTATTACACTAACTTTACTAAACTAACTCAAATGGTTTAGTTCTTTTTAGTCTTCTCACTATGTCCGTGGTGTCTAGTAGCTGGATAGCCTCGACGTTCACATGATGAAGAAGCCTCTGCTCGTGTGCTTCGGCGTGTTTTTTTATAACTTCAGTTACAATATCCACTCCAAGGTCTCGGTGGATGTCATCATTTCTGACGTACCAGGGAGCATTTACTATAGCCCGAAGTACCTTATTTTGGAATCTTTGTATGATATCAACGTTAGTCCGTTTTGTACATCCCCATAGTTGAATGCCGTATGTCCATACAGGCATGAGTACTTGCTTGTATAATAGTACTTTGTTATACACTGACAAGTTAGAATCGCTTCTCGGCCTTTTGGCTAAGATCAAAGTGTAGTATCAAAAGGCATGGAGAACTATTTTTTATGCTTTAAGGACGCATTTACGATTGATAAGTCAAATCATTAGTTTTTTAAACAAAAGTATGTTTATTAAATACAATGCTTTGTATTTTTTAAATGTTTTTGCTACTTATTGTAGGTAGATGTGCAAGGTACAATTCTTAACTATAAATATAATTTTAGATATGTCCAGTTTCTCAATAAATGTACCGAAGTGAAAATATTTCACTTCGGTACATTTAAGGCGCAGCTTTTCCAATCGTTTTAATTTTGAAATGCGATTGCCTCCATGTGCATTTGATCGACGACGGATTGTCGTTTATATTTTATGTAGTTTTATTTTAGTTTTTTAGGGTTCTTTGGACCCGTATGCTGCTTTGTTTTGTAACTTTTGTTTTGTATGATTTGAACTATGAAAAGTTTTGGTTCGTGTTTACAATGTTAACAATAGCTTGATAAAAATATACATTTATATTACGTTCTGAAATTACAAGGATAGGGTAGATAGATAATTTGGTTCTAAAATGTAATGATGTTATTAGTTAGATAGGTACCTAATATTACACGGCTAAATGTACTCTATTTTCTAATTAAAATAATATTGTACATACATAGATATTGTGTAATTTTAGTTAGGGTATTTAGAGAAAAACATATTTAGACACGCAATATTACACGGCACAATATAAATTCCATTAACTCCAGTTTCTAAACCAGAATAACACAATATTGTACATAGGTGGCATGATATAACGTAGGGTATACAGAAAAACGTACGTATTTCGGAAAACTTTTTTTGCGAATGTCCGGTCCGCCCTGATTACGATGAAACGTCGCGTCGGCGTCAAATAATAAACATACGTCCGAGCCTTGCAAAGCGAACCAGCGAAGTTATGCGGATAACGCGAAAGGGTTCCTACCATTCATCATCGCAAACAAACTGAAGTCAACTTCTCTACAACAATGTGCCAGTTTCCACAATCCGCTTTCGAAAAATGTTTCACATTCGCCTTTGACCTACTTTGCACATGCGCGGCATATCTAAATTTTACATAAAGCCTCGAAAAATTTCCGTGTGACGCGGCGCATTGCGGTACAAACGGCAAATATTGTGACAACACCGCACCGCCGAGCATTCGAAATTGAGCGCGCACACAACTTCCCATCGCACGAAAGTGCAAACTTGAACAATTTCAAACTTATCTACTACATGGAAATTCCTAAATAAACTTTGAGATTTTCAAGTCATTTCGCTACATATTTCACTTGGTATCGTCTGTGAAATTGGAGCTGTCAGAGTATTTTAAGAGCAAACTGTTTCGTAAAGTATCAATATGAGAACAGGTAACATTAAAGGAAATTGCATTTTATGTGTGAATACGTAGGGTAGGTAGTATTTTCAGTGTAAAAAATGACAGGCAATGGACCTTTCCTGGTCAGTTTACTAGTCCAACGTACATTTTTCTGTCCGCAGACAGATTGCCGCGAACGGGAAAGCTTTGATAATTTATAGCGACGTGCACTACCACTCTTTCCGTGTATTTCTATCACTGTTTTTTTGTGTGGAACCTTTAGGAAATATGGTCTGAATTTTGCGTATCCTTTGCTGTTGGAATGCATAATTTGAATATTTCCTCTTTGAAAACTCAAAGAGGTAAAAGGGTGAATAAAGCTTCATAATTTTCCTAGAGAAAAAGGTAGCTAAGTAACAACAGCCGCTCGGGTCGATCTTCAGGTTAAGCCACACTTGCCTATTAGGTTGATCCCTGAATGTGCCGTAAAGCTCGTTAAGTTGTTGGTCATGGCTGTCATTTTTACACGACTGCCCCAAAAAAAAGAGTGTTATGTCTTTAGCGTTCATGTATGTATGTTTGTATGTTTGTAAGTTTCTTTATTCCACCATAACTTCTAAACGCCTGAACCGATTTTGATGTGTTTGGTATCATTAGATTCTTTGCGTTATCCCGGGTGACATAGGCTATAGAAAAATTAAAAAAAACATAATAGGGTGGCCATGGTTTAGAAATGAAACGAACTTTTAATTTGTTTTTATTGAAATTTTAATAAAAAATATAATCATCGTCTAGAACTTGTTAAGTAGATTACAAAAATATACCACAGTGGTATTCAATATCTATTGTGTACTAATAATACTACTCAACAAATGATATGTTAACATTTTAAACCCGGGATTCGATATGAATAAATTAAATATCAATAGATTCCTTGTAGTGACAGAAATAAAACTGGCTAGGTAACAACTCCTAAATCTGTCTACGACGGCAGCTGAACGGTTTTGAAGTTTGTATGAAAACTCAATATGCGTGAATCAATTTACTTGAAACATGGTAAGAATATTCATTTAAGGAAATAATAATGTATGCATTCATAGGTTTTTCAAAAATACTCATTTATAGGGTGGAAAAAGATATTCAGGGTTGAATTTTGTATGGAAAAGTCTTAGTGCGAGATTGAAAAGTTTAAACTCATTACTAACGCAAATTAATAAAGCTTTGCGTGTGTAATGAAACAATAAATGTGTGCAAGTGCGAGTTGGATCTGTCACCGATGGTACCGTACCAGCAACTTGGTAGGTACATAGTACCTATACCAGTTTCAAGTATAGACTTGAAACTGTTAGTGCTTGAATTTCTGTTGATTCCTAAGAAATGAGGAAAAATGTCTCCTGATTTTTGAAAATAACCTCTTATACTTAGGGTAAGTTTAGAGTTATACAGAATAGTTCACTTGTAAAATGTACAACAAAATCAGTACCTAAACTCCGTGAACAAACTACAAAGCAAATATAATCTTTGTAATGCAAGGAATAATTCAGGCTAGGTTTCACCCCCCCCCCCCCCCTCTATTATATAAAACAAAACAAAAAAATTCGCGCTCGCTTCGCTCGCGCATCCACCCATTTCGTGCTTTCTCCATTCGTAGTCATTTCACAGACATATCTACATGCTTCTATTCTCAATTCTGAGGGCCTCAACAAAAAAACTGAAGTCCCTCTTGACTTAACTTTTCTGCATTACATAATTAATAAACTGAGTTCGTCGACAAACATATTATTGAGCTTGAACCTCAAATTATGTTTGTCGCTTTAACCCCCTAGATAAGTCCAACTATGTTGGAGTCGGCTTCCAATCTAACTCGATGCAGCTGAAAACTGGTATTTTACATGGAACCGCTGCCTTTTTGACCTGCACATTGGACAACCCGGTTAGCACCGGGTAACATGATACCCCTTGGTAAGACTTGTTGTCAGACTTTCGGGCCACAGCATACGTGTGACGACTGTCAAAGATCACAGCAGCCCTGGTTGTGATGTGTAAATGTTACGGTTTGACGTGCTTTTCGTGAAAATGAAACCCAGTAGTCGACACTAACAAAGTAAACACCAATCATTTTTAGGCGCTTGGTTCCGAAGGTGGAGGATTGATGTCAACCATGACAAGAGTAAGCGATTCTCTTCTCAAAACCAAGTTAAACAGTCCTTTCCCTAGTAGCATTTTTTGTTGGCATTTAGTTGGGCCACATACAGAGGTATGTGGCCCAACTAAATGCCAACAAAAATGTATGTGGCCCAACTAAATGCCAACAAATGCCAACAAAAATGCTACTAGGGTTATCCTTTTCCCTCCTGATGGCCCTTCCCCCGCCCCCCAACCCCAAAACCAATAAAGCATACAAAAATTTTCGCGCTCGCTACGCTCGCGCATCCATCCTATTCTTTCTCCGATCTGTCTTGCTTAAAACGTTCATCTACTTCTATTCTTAGTTAATTTTCAGTTTCTAAATCGTTCATCCACGGAAAATTTACCAACGCTTTACGAGTATCCCTTTATCCCCCTAGATAAGTCTCATTGGGTAGCACTTTATAAAAACATTTTAATAAAGTCAAACGACGCAAGCTACCAATCATTGATTATGTTGGCCCGTGATAGTGCACAAGCTGCATACGGTAACATTGAATAGAAGCATAGTAAATCAAGACGAGTGACACAGTTAGAAGGTTACGTTTCAGATCCACGTTAGCTAATCCCTTGATAAACAGTGTCTCCAAAAACTAAACCACCTAAGACCTCAAAGTTAGAATCCAGGAAAAATAAACGATTTACATAGGTACATACATAAACTCACGCCCTTTTCCAATGGGGTTAAGCAGAAACTACAGAACGCCACCCGCTATTATGTTTGTGATTTCAAATACAATGTAAATTGTTTGTGAATAAACTGAATTGCTACGATCCTTACTTATCCGTTTGCCTCGTCCACATTCATACATCTGTCCATACACGCACACCGGTTACAAGTACTACGCATCTGTCCTTTCTGAAGAACGGCACCAATAAGATCAGTGTATGTCTTTCTAGGGCGTCCCGGCGTTGCCTTTTACATCTGCCTTGTAAATGCATTTTGTTAATCGACTTTCACTCATCCTCTCCACATAACCGAACCACGATCCGATTGAAACGATTTAGTTTTGCATTATCTTTACCGCGACATTGCTTTCCTGAAAAAGTAAGCAATATAATTATGGCATATTGTCTATGCGTCAAAATACCGCTATATCACTAAAAAGTATAAAATAAAAAACAAATAATTTAAAAAATTAAAAACACGCCTGCCATGTTAAAAAAAAGAACTAAAAAGTCAAAAATAAGTCGAACGATTTCAGTGATAAAATGAGAACAAGGTCCCGTAATTGTATCCGAAAATGGAAAACTGAAAACTAAAGTTTTAATTATTGCAGTCGGGGGACAGTTCGGTGGAACATTTCTTTACAGGTCCCCCGACTGCAATTAAAATTTTAGTTTTCAGTTTTCCATTTTCGGATACAATTACGGGACCTTGTTCTCATTTTATCACTGAAATCGTTCGACTTATTTTTGACTTTTTAGTTCTTTTTTTTAACATGGCAGGCGTGTTTTTAATTTTTTAAATTATTTGTTTTTTGTTACACGTAGTTAGTGGCCCAAGAGTCTGACAAGTCTTACCAATGTGTATCGTATTACCCAGACAGAACTAATGAGTTCGCTCCATGTAAAAAACTGATATTTAAGCCGACACCAACATACATAGATAGAAGAAGGCAAGATGATGAATTTTCCTTAAAGAATATACCAAGAGACATAGATAATTCAGCAAGTAAAGTCTGTGGGTGACGCGCAATAAGTCTGAGACCTAACTTTACACTCTGTATTTAGTGCTAGTATACTTGTAGCCGTATACTAAGACTACTCGGCGTCCCCAGTCAGGCACACTCGTAAAGTAGCTCAATCTACTGTAAAAAGAGTTATGTCCGCAATTTCCTCTACTCACTCACTATTCACTAAGTACCTTGGAGGAAAACTTTGGTAGCTGCTACGGAGTACATAAATTAAGTAATGCTATGGGATATTCGACTTTATCTTGTACTAGTTTTATTATTTTGGTTTTTGACATAGCGATGAAGATACTTGAAACAGGAACTATTTTATTAGTGGCTATTATTGACTGCTGATTTAATCATGACTAGGTGGACCGATCAATTGAAAGAAAGAAAGAAAATGTAATTATCAGTATCACACTGGACAGAACAAATCGATAAATAAAAAGAAAAAAGAAACCTCTTCGTCCAAATTCCGTGCGATTGTGAGATACTCGCTGTACAGAAACCGGTGGAGGCAGATCATCCGCTCCAAATGCAACCTGGATACTCACCACGACTCTCAGGCATGAGGGACCAACCAGAGAGAGATAGAAATATTGAAAAAAATATATATATTAACTGTTTTTATTGGTCTAGGGATTGCTAAACATTAGATCTTCCCATAGGCAATTTCTCAGTAACAACCACGAAGTCTGGGTTTGTGCCCGATTGATGGCAATAGGCTCGCCTGCTATTACATGGGACTTAAAAATAATTGGCGATATGTGGATAATGTGTACACCTCTGCCTAACTCTCCGGGAATAATAGGCATGATATTATGTTATAACCTATAACTGTCACTGATTGCTCGCATGTTCCTGGTATTAAAAAAGAGACCCAAAATTACAACTTCAGCATCACACATTTAATAAGATTTAGCCAACAAGATTTTCATCTGTGTTCCTTTATTTTACGGGATCAACCTTTGACATGGCAGCAGCATCCGTATAAATAATTGCTAACATTTTTAGGTCACCCACCTAGGACGTCCACGACGTTTCATTAAATTACCTACCCTTTCACCTAGAGACAGAGTTGGAAATAACTTTATGAGCACGCACACATGCCAACGCTCTCAGGGATACAAAAAGAAATGATACATTTCCCAGGACGTACGTTTCAAAAGAATTTCCACTACAAAATAATTCTATTAGAAAACTTAAGCTCTTTTCATGAATCTACCTTTCAAAGACCTTTTTCAGAACTAAAATAAAAAGACACGTAATTGGGTTTCTTTAAGGTTTTGAAAATAGACCCATGTCTACCTACTTGATTTCTTATTTCTTTTAGATCAAAGGAAAGTCTTATTATAAAGGCAAAAGTTTGCGAGGATGGATGAATGGATATTTGTGGCTCTTAAACGCAAAACTTTCTGACGGTGACGGGTTTCATGAAACTCTACATCTCTACATACATCAGAATAAGATATAGGCATTATTTAGGCCCTTTTTCCAGGCAGAACGCCACCTGCTGCTTTTTTTGGTGGGTGGAAAATCATCGAATGACCCCCCCGCTCTTGGGCAGAGCGAAGGGGAGTGTCAGACTTCTACTGACTAAAAACCGAACCCATGTTCCTTCTTTGCCCTTGTGCCGAGGCCACGTCATCTCGTACTATAATCCGCGGCCCCGACGGGCCCTGCTACGATCCTTACATACTCTTTTTGCCTTTTCCACATTTATACATCTTGTCATACATGTACGCTGGGTGCGAACTACGCAGATGTTGTCCTTTCTAAAGTAACTTAAAAATAAGGTCGGTGCATACATAGGTATATTTCTGCCTTGCTTTATAATGTTACTAACTGATGCCCGTGGCTTCGTCCGCGTGGATGTCCTTTATCGCGACCAAAACTAATCTTTATTTCCCCCTTTCAACTTTTTACAACCCTTTTTTTTGCATTTAAAAGTACTCTGTGTCCTTTCTGAGGCTCTAAAAGAGCTAGAGCCTCAGATAGTACATGTGGGGTCAGAAGTTTTTGCGTGGAAACGCGACAGAGAGACAGACAGAGATACAGAGTTACTTTCGCATTTATAGTATTAGTAAGGATTGTGTAAAAAACTGAATTTACGCGTATGAAAGTTGATATTTATTTTTAAAAAAAACTGAAATTAAAAAAAAAATATTAACATAATATTTAAAAAAAATATAATTTCAATTCACTCGACAGGGCCGAACTCCAATCCAGTTATTAGCCACACCAACCCAAATCGTCTTTCCAGGATTTCAAATCATGAAACCGACCTAATACGCAAAGGTCCTAATTTTCGGGCCCCGGGTTCAGAAACAAACAAACAGTACAGTAAATTTAATTCCTTTTCATTATTAGTGTTTATTCAGGCTTCACTGCTCCCGTCAGAGCGGTTAGAAAGGCTTCGCTGACTAAATAAAAGTGAACTCAAATTGGGTGACTTAGTTGAACCAAGTTAGTTTGGCAATGTGCCGGGAGTAAGGTTTATTTTATTGATCATGATTAAATTTAATTGTGTGGAAAGGTATGATTTTGGTGCATATGTTTGCTTATTAGGGGTATGAATTGCTGAAATTGTGTTCAGTTTTGAGATGATGGGGCTGCGGGTTGGTCGAAAGAGAAACCGCGGCCTCGACACAAAGGGCTAAGAAGGAACATGGGTGGTTTTTAGTTAGTAAAAGTCTGACACTCCTAAAGGGGGAAGAGTCATTGAGTCATTTTTGATGATTGCCCACAATCCAGAAAAAAAATGGATATCCACTGAAACTATTAAGCTGACTAACTTTTACGTAAAACTAATACCTAATTCATATTATTTGATTGAAATATTTACTAACGTAAAAAAATTAACTCGAATTTAGTTCATATTATTTCATTTGTTTTAAAATATTATGGTTTGTTGTCAGATATTGTATGGCCATAAATTGTAACTGTAAGTAGTTTGTTGGTATTATCGTCATACTATACAAATAATTAAGTCAAGTGTTGATTTGTAATTTCAGAATCAGCTTTTCACTGAATGCACATTTTGAATGAATTTATTTATTTATTTATTTATGTACACACAAAATACAAAAAAAGGAAAATACATAAAAAGAATAGATTTAGATTTATATGAAAGGAGAATTAGTTATATACCAAAAACGCTGTTTTTTTTTCGTCTGTGTGTTTGGTTTGGTTAATCTTCAAAACTAACAAACGGATTTTGATGAGACTTTTACTACCTATGTTATAAGTTGTCATGTTATATAAGAAGCAACTTAGACTACTTTTATTTTAAAAATAATTAAAGTTCGGCGCAAAAAAATATCCTTGTAATTTTAAACAAAACCCGATTGAAATAGGAAAGTAATATTAATATTTTAACGCGGACGCAACAACAACTAGTCTATGAACCAACTATAAATCATTTTACAACTGAACAAGGCCCTCAAAAAGTGATATCAAATGAATATGTTTATTCATTTGATATATTTTGAGAGTCTTCCAATGAACACTCTAAAATACAAATATATTTATTTGTTTTGGAAAATGATCACAATTCATTGACACTTCAAATTTTAATATGTAATTGACATTATTTAATTATGTACACTCAAATGAACCGACTAAAATTGTCCACCAAACCTAAACAGGAGATCCAAATAAACCGAATGCAACTTGTTTATATTTAATCAACTTAATAGTGATGACTATTTGTTGATTTAATGTATTGAAATTAGATGTATTCTTTAAAAAGATAATAATTATGTTTAGTGGTTGAAACATTTAATACGAGTAGTAAACACGATATGCGTACTTAGGTAATATGCCTATAGCCCTTTCCCAACATATTAGTGTCGTCTTCCAGTCCTAACCGAATACAGCTTTTACATGAGTGTCTGCCAATCTGACCTCCATAACCTAATTAATATTGGGTAATGCGGTACCTACCGCTTGGTAAGACAGGTTATTAAGCTTTCGGGCCACGAAAACCAGAAACGAATGTCAAAGATCTTCAATGCTAGCCGGACCAACGGCTTAAAGTACTTTACGAGACTCGGAGGAAACGGGTCAACCTAGGCAAGCACAACAAAACACGATCATTCCATAAAATTGCATCTGTAGAGGTTTGCAATTCCCCTCTGTGGTGAGTTGATCGTAATCCACCACGTGGCTAGTTACGTACAAGGACAAATCATTTAGAAATAAGCAGTACCTTTGGACTCAAGTATTATGTTATGTTAATTTCCTGTGCTGTCTACTGTGTGTACATAAATTGTAAAATAAATAATTTCTTCATCGAAACCAGTTACGAAACTACGGTTTCGTAGACGGCCGAAGCCGGTTCAGTGTGGATTGGTAGATTCTTTCTTTTCTTTTTCTTTTTTAAAAAAAACGTTGCCCCACACTAGGAATTTCTCCATGTATCGTGGGTGCGTTTACAAACATTTAAACTCACATACACAAATACCCAGACCCGGAACAACTATCTGTAGGTCATACAAATACTTGTTCCGTGCGGGGATCGAACCCGTTATACCTATATTTATTATTCTCAAATTTTCGATTAATTCATGTCTTCTTCCTTCCGTTTATGTTATTTGTAATTTCAGAAGTCGTTTTTATAGTTGTCTTTTTTTCAAATGTCAAGAACATTTATCTGAAAACAAACATTGTGTTTTGAATGTTATAGAAAAGGAAATCTTTGACAATACCTTTACGTTTTCTTGCCGAGAGCACAAAAAACAGCTATCCAATATCTTTTGTTATTTAGTAATCTTGTTTCTATCAACATAAAATCTTGTTCTTTTATTATCGTCATCTGAGTAGACATCAAATGTTACTTTCAAGGGCGAGCCTTTTGATTGGGATCTTTCCTAATGCGAGTCACGTGTACATAGAATAGCAAGATGCCTACATTTTTTTTTTTAGTCTATGTAGGTACATCACTTCCTTTAGCCTACATCATCTTAATTTATCATCGTACTGCCAGGCAATAGCCTCTCAGGGCTGTGGGTTGCTCGAAAGAGATACCGTGGCCCCGGACACAAAGGGCTAAGAAGGAACATGGGTGGATTTTAGTCAATATTGGGAATATTGTGTTCAGAACAACATTCAACACTATCTGTTCGACAACATTTATTGCGTTCAGTATTTATCGAGGTGACAAATCCAAACGTGGTTAATTAATAATTACGAAGCAACGAACACATGTCTCTCCTGTCTTAAAATCCTTTCAAAAGTTGTCCTGAAATGATCGCTAACGCTAAGACCGCCCATTGTTTTATCTACGCATAAGCTTCTACATTGTACTGATACCTGAGAGTATTCCGTCAATGTATTACGAATTTCCTTCTAAATCCTTTGGTATGCGATGAAAAAGTGGCTTACGGAATTGGTTTGAAGGTGTGACGTATTTTTATTCTAAATAATAAAATAAATTCTTTATTGCTGTAATTCAGATTATTATAAATGTCAGACCCTGGTTCTAGAGGTACCTGTATTTCAGAAGCAAGTGAATATTATATTATTATTATGTTAACAATATGTAAACAAGATTTGACTGGCCTGTTGGTCTAGTGGTTAGTGACCCTAACTGCTATGCCGGAGGTCGTGGGTTCGATTCCCACCCAGGACAAATGTTTGTGTGATGAGCACGATCATTTGTTCTGTGTCTGGGTGTAATTTATCTATAATATGTATGTATTTAGAAATATATAAGTATGTTTATCAGTTGTCTAGTACCCATAACACAAGCTCTGCTTAGCTTGGGACTAGATGGCGTTGTGTGATAGTTGTGGAATATTATTATTATTATATTTATTATTAGATTCCATCATCAGCTACTAACCCCAAAACAATGATACGCGTAACCGATCATGATTATTATTTACCAACACAACATGTTTAGACTTGTGGTTGGCAGTCTGTTAGGAAAATTAACGGGAGTGGAAGTTTCGGATGATATTTAACGTTGCGGGGTACCCTGGCAAATAATAGGCGAAGCTTCCGATATTTAGCTTGCAACGATACTCCCAATATGTCAGTTTTCCAACGTAGGTAATTTAGTTTGGAAACCATAGTTAATGAATTTTCGAAATGTTGTTGTTGTGTTGTGATTCGGCAATATTATTTCCGGGGTGTTTACTGACTGGTTTGACTACCTCGTTGATCTGGTCGCATGAGGTCCTGGGTCTGATTTTCGGGTCGGGCAAAGTGTTATTGGATTTTTCAATCAGGAATTTCTTAGTAGCAGCCACGGAGTCTGGATTTGTGCCCGTTGCTGGCTATTAGGCTCGTCCTCTATTACATGGGACTTAACCATATCTGGTGAAATGTTGGTGTAATACTTGGTACACCAGCCGTACACTTTTTTTTTTTTGGTCGTTGGAAAATCATCGAATAACCCCCCCCACTCTTGGGCAGAGCGAAGGGGAGTGTCCGACTTCTACTGACTAAAAACCAAACCCATGTTCCTTCTTCGCCCTTGTGCCGAGGCCGCGTTATGCCTTACGATAATCCGCAGCCCCGACGGGACCAGCCGTACCCTTTGGTGTTAACATAAGCGTGATGTTATGTTTCCTGGCAACTCTGTGGTAAACCCGTGTAGAATTTCTTCTTTGACTATTTCTGTTTATTTTCCTTGACAATTTACTTTGTTTTGAATGTTATAATAAAAAGGCTGTTTTCCTTTCAATCATGGAGATGAGTAAACAATTTTCTAAGAATGTTGTCTCTTTTGTACTTATTTATATTTAATTTTCTTCGTGAGAGACATTTTTATTTCGTGAAATTATAAATACTTAACACTTTATTGCCTGTCTAAATAATGTCATTGTGATTTCCTATACGTCCTGAATTCTTTACTTAGTGATTTAATTTTTTGTCGGAATTTTGAAATATTTAGTTAAGTAACACATCTAAATAAGTTAGTTATTATGAATTATTCGGAGAAAATCTAAATTGAAATAATAATAGACCGGTATAAACATGATGAATATAAATTACGTTGAATTCCAACTTATTCGTCGTAACACAAAATTAATAATAACACAAAGTAATTCTCACGACTACGCCCCCGCGTTTCCGGAATGAATATTATAATAATAATAACATTATTAATATCTTGTGTCAATTTTCAGGTGGTAATTTACTAAAATAGTTTGTCACTTTCCCGAAACAAAATTATTTTATTGAGTATCAAATGTAATGTGTGTTAGGTATAATGTAACTTTGAATACCTAGGCTAGGACTAAAGTGAGCATTGCTTTGATAAATGAAATTATTTATCAAAGCAATGCTCACTTTAGTCCTAGCCTTTTCTGAACTCTTTGTGGAATATGTTGATTGAAATTATCATACTGAAAACAGGATGTTTATCTGTTACCATAGGGCTTGTAACAGCGCTTAAATATCGGGAGCTCCAAACAAAAAATGAGTCAGTGACCATGTCAGCTTAAAAACTGATATCATGTGTTGAAATGGTCGCTTTTGAATTGTGACTTGACTTTTGAACATAGATGACTATTGAAATCGAAGGAAAGAGACTCCGCGGCCGATCACCTAACAGTTGCTGTGACTTACCGCACTCACTGGACTCTCTGTTACTACTCTGAGGAAAGCCGAACATCGAGAGAAATTGAGATAGATTAAAAGATCTATGAAGGACCTTCAGTAATGAAGAATACGACTTCAAAGATACCATTGTAAAAATATATTATTGCGAAGAAACTGACTCTTAATAATTATTACTCAAAAATAATAAACAAGGCGTCTTCCGTCTGTAAGTTCAAATTCCCTTCACTAATTCAACCTTTCAGATTGAATGCAAGCTCTTGACGTTTACGAGTACAGCAACATCACTTTATTTCACGAAAATTGTTTATTGCATAAACCTGTTTACGGTGCAAAGCTTTTGGCAACAAGCCAATTCGCATGCAAAGTTGCCTATCTTCAATTATTCTTTATAAGATCCAAATAGCTCTTTGGATTTTAAGTGAGGGCTACACTTATGTCGGTAGATTAGGTTAGGAATGGATTATAATGAAAATGGATGATAGGTTAGGTTTTCAATTTAGTGCTTGCTATAGCTACTCGATTTCTAAAAACGGGTACACTGACTGGACAAGCCTATTCATATCTGTGCACAACAATTCTCAGTTGTATTATTATTTGCATGAATATTATACTCTGTGTAATGGACACCGATGCGAGTTCAGGAAGTCTGGTACCATGAATTCAACACAATGATCCTAGACTTTTGATTATAAGAAAAAAAACAACAGTTCTGACATTTATCTTGATAGTATAAGTGTTAAAACTACATAATTTGCATACAATTGAATAATACATACTGTTCCGCAAAGTATCGTAATTTTAACCTCTCGTCCGCTAATAAATCTCCAGGAGATTTATAACAATGGCTTTTTTATTGTGTCTATAATAAGGCGTATGAGCTCATAAGAAAAAGAATGGATAGTCTCTTAAAAATTAACATCGTAGCCCATTAACAAAATCCCATTAAAAACTCAGCAGGTCATCCCAACCATACTATAACATTAAATACTAATGTTTTAAGTGGATATAACGCCTTCGAGGTGTTGACAACATTACGAACTCCAATAAAAGTTCCTATAATTGAGAGAAAGAGGGGTAAAACTTTGAATATTATTTTTTATCACCGACCCAACCTTGGTTCTGGCAATTTTTGAAGACAACCGTGCCGTGGCCCTGTTTTATACTTTGTTCAATAAAATTGGAGATAGCGCGAAGAATTATTTGTTAGGAAACTTTGTTATCAGTATCATTGTGATGTAAATGCAATTTCTGTGCAAAATTGGTTCATTCGTTTTTAAGTAATGTCTTATTATCGTGGGACAGACTGAAATATTTTGAGAACTAAACGCGCATCGCGAAGGCTGGTTCGATGTTGTTAAAGAGAAGAATTCCTAGAAGACCCGTTAATAATGGGGGGGTATTTGCCCAACAGTGGGACTTACAAAGCTAAACATGTTGATAGATGTTAATTCTATCAATAAAGCAAAAAATATATATTTGTGATCCGTCAAAAACCAAACATTGTTTTACAACACCATGACGTGTATAGACTTTTAACAAGAAAAGCTCGGACTTAAATACTCTATTTTTGAAGGACAGGTAGAAAAGCTAGCTCGATCTTTTTCTGGAACTAGTAAATTTTTTTTTTTGTCCTAGTCTCTAACCTACATTTCAATAATCACAGTGATACAAACTACGTAATAGGTATAACTACAAGGTACTAGCATTTCCAATGAATTATAATACATAGCCATTTATCAAACGGAACGTAAAGACATTCAGAAAGGGGACGATTAAGTGGAAGTTCCTCATTTTCTCAGCAACCCTTCATTCGTTTTGACAAATGAGGTGTTATTCGATCCGTCTCCGCCTTAACCTACTTGCTGTAAAATATAGCGTTTAATATTTTCTGTAAATGGTTTTCCAGAAGGTCAACATACTATATTATTTCCTAATTGGTTACACTTAGAGAATACTCGTGAGGAAATAATAACAGCCCATAGGCATTTATTCAGGTAAATCCGCGCTTGCCTAGGTTGGTTTGTGGATGGTGGGTGACTATCCATTACATACCGAGTTTCCTCCGTACGGGAAAAAAACTAAATGTGGCACTCGGAGACTGCCGCGGTAAAGCTATTGCATAGCATTTTTTATCAACAGCAAATAATTAATTATTTAATTTGACAACCTCAGTTGACAACCTTGTTATTTTCCGTAACCCTAGCAACCTGGTTGAATACAGAATCTTGAATATTTTCGTTAGGGAATTTCTGGATTCGCTCTCCACGCTCACGGCCCGCGATAGAAGCTATGCAATAGCTTGTTTGTTAAGACGTTGATCCCACCTGTCATTTCTAGATGGTTAACAGTCGTTACAAGTAGTCAGACCGTAAGTCTAATGTCTTGTGTGTATACTGGTATTCCGCTGCATCGGGTTAGACTGGAAGCGGACCCCAACATAGTTGGAATATGCTAGACCGCTGATGATGGTAACACTTCATATTTTGTGTTTAAATGGTAATTTGTATTCTTCAAATCTATTATAATTTTAGTAAGTCATCTGCCTAGCCTTTTCCCAAGTATATTGGGGTCGGCTTCCAGTCTAACCGGATGCAGCTGAATACCAGTATTTTACATGGAGCGACTGCCTATCTGACCTCCACAACCCAGTTAATACTAGGTAATACGATACCCTTTGGTAAGACTGGATGTCAGAATTTCAGGTCACTGACTATCTGTAACGACTACCAAAGATCTATATATGGCAGCCGGGACCAATAGCTTAACGTGCTTTCCGAGGCACGGAGGAAACCCGGTATGTCGGGCGGTCACCCATCCACAGACCGACCTAGGCAAGGACAGCTTTACCTAAAGATCGACCCGAGTGGCAGTTCTTATTAAGCCACGAACTCCTCTATAATTTTTATTAAGTATTAATTTTTATTAGTTTAGTTTAATTAATTAAACTAAATAAATTAATTAATTAAAAAATAAATAAATTAATTTTAATTAATTTAATTTTTATTAGTAATTTTAATTAGTTAGTATTAAGTAGTATTTTTTTTTAAGTATGGATAGGTATATTTAAGTATGAGTATTGCTTATCTGATATTTATCACAATACTTCTACACACGTACGCTTATTTCGTGTTCCCTTTTCCTCAAATCCTATAAACACACAATGAAGTCATGCATGAATTTTTTGATTAGTTGTTATAATTATCATTGTCAGATAACATTTTATTTATAATATTTAAACTTCATTCAAAATATGGGCACAGACATTCTTTACCATTCAAACTTTGGGTTAAATAGGACAAAATTGTGATAAGGTACAAAATAATATACAACACAACATTAATTCTGCAAGTTTCAGCTATAGAACAAAATATCTTCATAAAGTATAGGTACCGTAGTTTTTCATATTCGCGATGTTATTCATAGCAGGTAATAATTCAGCATAACACAGTGCCTTGACATGAAATTGACGCACGTTTCTGAATATCGCGTAGAAATGAAGGTACAACTGGGAATTCATAATGATTTGCCACCAAACCATATTGGTAGTCTATAAATAATAAAGTTTTGTCTTTTATTAGTATAAAAGATATTTAAATATACTTCTGATATGATGATCATAGGAGGAGGAGGCTTATGTCCAGTAGTGGACGTCTTTTGGCTGAAATGATGATGATGATGATCAACAAGGCACAAGGCGGAATTTTCTGCTTGTAAGTGCTTACTGGTTGCAGTACAAGTTTACGTATTTATAAATGTTAAACTACACCTGCCTGTCTGCCTAACCCTTTGGGGAATACTTTATGTTAGTATTAATAAGACGTCACTGGGACATGTAGGTATATAGGTATGTACTACTATACACATCCACCCGCAATAACTTCAATTTATCCGTGATCATGGTGCTTGTAACAGCGCCGAAATATCGGGAACTCGAAACAATGTAAATATAAATAAAAATCTTAAAAATATATATATATATAATAAAAGTAAATATCCCGTTCATAGTATTAATAATAGTGTCAGTGACCATGTCAGTTTAGTGACCATGTCAGTTTAAAAACTTATATTACTATGTAATATAAGTTTCACAGGTTTTACAGGTCAAAAAACACGTTACAAACTATAAAAAAAAATCTATGAATTTTTCTGACAGCCTCTATAAAGTATCTGAATACGCATAGATATATAATATGTATATTCAATTAATAAACACCAATAAATATTTCAACCAAAATCCTCCACCAAAAATTTAAAACCGATAAGACATCTGCCTACCCCAGAACGATATTGATACATTCACTACACGTAAAGTGCCCTAGAAAGAAAACCGGATGATCCGAGGCAAGCAGTGTTCCGGCTTTAAAGGGTCGGGAGATTTTCCTTCGTACACTTCAGATCAAATCCGTTCGTGGAAAAAATCGAGAAAAGCCGTGCGAGAAAAATTTCGTCTGTATGAGACATTCTGAATCTAGTCTGGCTTAAAGTAGCGAGTAGATTTTCACGTAGCATTTTATGAACGAATTTTATGTCCTTTTTTGTGTAAAAAAGGTTTCGTGGAACATACCATACCTGTTGGTGTGTATTTCCACGAAACCTTTTTCGATCTTCGTACTAATATTAAATGTTGAATTTTTATATATGAAAATGGACAAAAATAATTACTGTAGCTGTTGCCAATCGTCGTATGCGTAAAAATATTACTTTTCAATTTGACTTGAATTTTGTTATTTTTTCTAGGATTTTATTTTTTGCATGAAACCTAAAATGGGTACCCGTCGACTTCACACAGTCGGCAGTTTTTACTGCTTTGATAAAAAAAAACTTGTAGAATTGGACTTTTAATGTTTTCAAATGTTAGGACTACCGCGCGAACTTTCTCTACCAAATAAAAAAAAGAGAAACCAGTGAAAAACCTTAAAAAAAACAACAAAGTTGATGAAATGCATAACCTCCTTTTTCAGAATTCTATTAAAAATCGTTTATTTTTCAAAAACGTAGTACCGATTCTCATTCAAAAACACAATACCATTCCCAAATCATCCTAATTAACAAACAAATACCAAACCCACCACACATTAACAAAACAACAGCCCTTTCACACAACCATCCAACATTCGCGCGACAATCCAATTCGATCAATACCAGCTCACTCAAATTCGCAATCACACGCTTTATTTGAGCTCAACTCGTGCTTTGTACTAAGTCTATTGGACTCTACTGATATAAACTGTCTGGTGCTTGAATCAATACGGGTAGCTAAACTGCTGTGCGATTTAGCACCGGTTAGCTCACAGCGGACCACAAAGCGGTAGCATCCAGTCTGGGTAGGTACTATTAATTTGGAGTGATTTACATTTCAAGCGATGGTTTGTAGAGGGTGAAGGAAAGGTAACAGATTTGAGAAGGGGAGTCGAAGATTTTGGTTGGAAAACGTTAGTTTACGAGTACTTGTATTATTGTTATAAAAATGGTGATGTATTAGCAGTACATAACTGACTATGCCGTTTTTATTTTATGTTCGTACAGTCCATCCAAAAGTTTGTCTATGAGATATGGCTATCAGTGAAATACCACCATTGTAACTATAAAATGCAATATTGTAAATCAATTTTGTGTTTTTATTTTGGTGTACAGTCACTAGCACTACTATGTTTACACACAGTAACGTTTAAAAGTGATTTTTCCATACTGGATTGATTGTTATCTTATGTCGTTCACATATTACGAAATAGCTCTTATCGTAGTAGAAACTGGTGTCACGAGAAAATTCTATTCTATTTCCAACTTCATAAGTTCGATGGTAACGACTTGTTCTTAGATAATTATCATTCTAGAATTTTTATATCCATCCAAGAATATTATAGTATTTCATTTAGTGGTCGCAATGTTTACTGTGAGCATGAAGACTTGGGGGTCGATACCCTGGTACGGCAGGTGTTTGTGTTCCACCACGAATGTCCCTGCAGCGGCTCGAAGTTTGCACAAATGTATACGGTAAAAATGGTAATAGGCTCACGACCTTATTAAATGGGATTTACATTTAAGTGACAAAAAGTGAGTGTCCTACTCTCTCTACTCTAGCTTACGCTCTTGGGATTACAGGCGTGATGTCATGATTAATGTGATTGCCAGTAATAATAATATTATGGTTATTAATAAACTACGTTTCACCAACTCATTAATCTATCACAATAATAATAAAGTATCGTAATAAAAATCAAAGCAAAGGTCAAACATTCAAAGTTACACGTTCCAAGGCATTCAGAGCTCAGTTAATAAATCGTCGATATAATTACACGAATGAATTTCACTGCCAGCAGCCAACCCACGAGCATATTATGCCGTGGAAGTTTACACGAATATTATAATTAATTACTACGCATATAACACTAAAACACGAGCCATGTTTCGTATTCCTGCTAACGACTTCAGGTGACACAGTGCGTAATAAGTTCATAATTTGATAATAAAATTTACGCCACTTCTTGACGCTTCAGAACACAGAACTGGCGTGCCAATTATGCAAAGTTCCTCTCAAGAACTTCTAGCTTTGTGACTAACTGTCACGATTTGCGCATTCGCCAAGCGCAAAATTAACGCCTCAGCCATTCAATTACATTGTATTCAATTAAAATGAGATTGAAAGTAAATAGAGATTAACATTGAGTATTCAATTTAGTTGAGTCGCATCCTCAAATAGATTGGTAGACATAAAATTACCATGCGAGTGAGTGTTTTGACGTAAGCTCCCGTTTGGGTGAAGATGTATTTCTGTTTCATGATAGTGCGAAAACGTGTCGCAGTATAGAGGGGTAGATAAGTAAAACAACAGCTGGGGACGTGACTGCCTAACAGCCTTGGAGCGGGGAACGGATAAAATAATACGGCGAAAACCAAAATGTTGATGTTTTATCAATTTGTTAGAACTTTAGCTTAAATTACGTTTGTTAACTACAGAATACTTAGGCTGAGTTGCACCAAAAAAGTAGTTAAAGTTAAAGTTTCTGTCAAATGGCACGTCAAACAAACATCAAAACTTCAGTTTTGTATCGGTTATGCCAACAATGAGTTGCGCGATTTGACAAATAGTTAAATGACGTCATAACTTTAACGGTAACTGCAACCACTCAATTTCCGCTGGTTAGTGTTATAGTTTGTGTTAAATTGTCTGTCAATTTTATTGTCAAACGCGTTGAATATAACCTTTAGACATCATGTCCCTGCTCCAAGAAATACTCGCAGAAACCAGTTCTGATGACGAAAGCGATGAAAAGAAAAGTGTGATTACCAGAGCCGATCGTTTTTCCACATGGAACGACGAATGTTTCTTGCCAAGATTTCGAGTCTCTAAAAACGTAGCTTGGTGGCTGACTATACGATTGCATTGCTTAAGGCGTAACAAGGATATTCATCGTAGGTAATTGTTCAACCAAAAAATAATACGTGCTATAGACATTAAAGCAATAAATATAATAGGTACTTTGTTTGAATGTTTGCAAAAAAAATAATGTATGTATAATTTTTCTATACCCCATACAGTACTGTCAAATTTGACAAAAACTTTAACTTTAACGACTTTTTTGATGCAACTCAGCCTTACTGGTTTTAAATGGAACTGCTTAATGTGGACGTTTAAATTAAGAATAATTACTGATACCGCGGCCTCGACACAAGGGCTAAGAAGGAACATAGGTGGTTTTTAGTCAGAGCGGGAGGAGTTATTTGATGATGAGTTATATGTTGAGTGACCCAATACCCAATAATTTTGTTGTAAAATAGGCAGTCGCTCCATATAAAATACTGGTAAACAGCTGCACCCGATTAGACTATAAAAACCAAACTCAACAAAGTCGAAAAAAGACTTCACAGGTGATTATTTGATTTGTACCAAACACAAATTAGGATTGATCACTTGGAATTAGTATAAAGCGAGATCATGCCTGTTGGTGCTACACTAATTAGCCGATAATCAATTAACTATACGGACATGAGATTGATGTTTGCATTTGACGTGTCTATGATATGCCGTGTGCTCTTCATTATATGTGGTGTTAAATTAACTATACTATCATAGACTGATAGATGGAGTAATCTAGATTGTATAATAGTAAGTATAATAAGGTTTCTCGTGTTTTAGACTGTTTTGTATGTATTTTAATATATATTAGTTTATTATATTCTATCTATAATAATATGAATTAGTATGTTCCTATTATGTATATCAATTTATATTACATATTGGTTTTCTCCTTATTATTATTTTTTGTACTCTATCTCAGTGCTGTCTTATTTGACCCTATGGTTGACTGGTAAAGAATGCCTTGTGGCATTAAGTCCGCCTATGTACCACTCTTAGGCATGAAGTTTAAATAAATAAATAATACCATAACCAAAAACCTTTTTCAAAAACGATTTGATTCCCGGATTGGCTCAGGTGTTATTGAGTTTTTCCATCAGGGATTTGTGCCCATTTGATGGCAATATGCTCGCCCCTTATTAATTGGAACTTAAACATAACTGGCTAGAAAAAAAGAAGAAGAAAGAAAGAAAATAAATTTATTTGACACGCGCCACAAGTACGCACAACAAAAAAAAAAGCACGAACGGCTAAATTAAGATGTATTATTACGTACACGACACCTGGGGGAGGCCTATGTCCAGCAGTGGACGTCTTTTGGCTGAAATGATGGATGATGATTACGTACACCTCTGCCTAACCCTTCGGGGTTTACATGCGTGATGTTATGATGGTGTAAACTTATGTGGCACAAGTATTTTCTAAAACTTACAAATAGGTTTTTTACATGACTGGCCTGATGGTCTAGTGGTTATAACTGCTATGCCGGAGGTCGTGGGTTCGATTCCCACCCAGGACAAATGTTTGTGTGATGAGCACGATCATTTGTTCTGTGTCTGGGTGTAATTTATTTATTTATTTATCTATAATATGTATGTATTTAGAAATATATAAGTACGTTTATCAGTTGTCTAGTACCCATAACACAAGCTCTGCTTAGCTTGGGACTAGATGGCGTTGTGTGATAGTTTAAAAAAAAAAAAACAGTGTTAAAATAAGCAGTGCAATTTCTTCATCCATTTTGCCACGAGGACTGAATATGTGTGTTATTTGAAGTAACAATTTAATTTTATGAGAATAACAAATTGTGTCTTCCTTGTTAGTGTAATGTTCGTTAACGCGACTGTTTCATATAAACAGTAAGTTAAAGTGCCTTACTTAAGTTTAATTTAATACATAAAAATGGTAGCGTAATGTATTATACAAGAATTTGAACGAAGTATTACCATGAACAAAAGCAAATTTTACCTTATTTATTAACAAAAATGTTTATTACATAAACTCTTTGTCTATCTATAGAAACGAGTGTTAAACATACAATGTTAAAGTAATGCAGTTCTAATACTTACAGAGAACCGCTTCCAAATTTTTACCCGACTACGGCAAAGCCAAAAGGAAGGGTAATGATTTTGGCAGTCTATGTATGTAAGTATGTATGTTTATAATATGTTCCACCGTAGCGACTAAACCACTGAACGGATTTTAATAAATGAGGTGTCAATAGATTTGTAAGAATAGCCCGGGTGACATTGGCTTTAAATAAATTCTAATTATGACGGATTTTAAATGTCAAAAAATTACCTCAAAAAATATTAAATTGAGATAATCATAACATGTTTGATATCAAATGAAAGGTCTTGGCGAGCACATTACAAATTAATATGTATATCATATTATAGTTTTAGTCAATATATAGGTACGTTTAGATAACGGTCAAACAGTTCTCGCGGTCCAGTCTGTGTTATTTACTCGTATTGTGTAAATATCATTGCCTATACCCAGCAGTGGGTGATTCCGGGCTGATATGATGATGATGATGTGTAAATATCAAACCAATATTTTATTCGTAGTCGGGTTTTAGATTTTTAAACTTGTAAATGACAGCAATATTTGTCATTAAATAATGCTATCAGTAATGGTAATCACTTTATTGTACCACTAAAATTCACCTTGTCCCGTACATTTAGGTCCCAGGTTCCAGTATAATTCTGGAACTATTCTGGTTACTGGCTACAAATAGTGAGAGATTCCTATCGTAGCGTTTAGTTCTGCCGCAGTAATTCATTTCCCCCAGTTGCACGTTATATTTAGGAGCTGATTTAATTACTGTTTTAGGCTCTGTTGTGTGTAGGACGGCTGCTTTATTATGTCATGTTTTGGGGCATGTTTTACTCAATGTTATTAGGCGTTTTCATTGGTACGCACTAAGCGATACTTCAATTAATGTATAAATTGAACACTGTCATATTAAATCGTTGAAATTTTAAATTCTATCAGTGCAATAACATGTAAGCATTTATTTGGTGGTCTGATGAAATTTACAGGTCCTGTCTAAAATCGACCAACACCCATCGATTTTTCAAATCCTCACTTAAAACTAAACAAACTAGGTTAGATGAATACATGTGAATGTTTCGCGTGGCGAAATTAAACAGATATTGATTTTTACACGACTGCCCTAAAAAAAGAATGTTATGTTTTTAGCGTTCATGTATGTATGTATGATACATGAACGCTAAAAACATAACATTCTTTTTATTTTTATTCTTTTCATTTTTTTTGTATGTATGTTTTTACTGTTTCGTTTCTGCATGATTTAATTTCATACGTGTGTGTCTTTTGAAAACGGCCCATTCTTTTATAACAACTTGTGTTAAATCTTATTTATTTAATTTATCATTTATGTACACTGTACCTACACACAAGAGTCAACATAAAGAAACCTTTAAGTTTATTTTCATCATTTAATGCCACGGAAGCCATATTTACCACCCCACCAATGAAATAATCAGCCTACGCTCCAAAACAACCACTTCCCATGCATTATCAAAGAGCTACTACAGTACATACGGTAATAAAGATGAAAATTGAAAATGTTCACACGGTGCGCATTCGTTGCCGAAAATAATGAGGTCACCCGGAGATGGCGACTTCATCATTGTCCACGTCATTATTGTACCGGCTATCGATTTGAGTGTCATGAATTCTGTGTATATTTTTACTTGAAAAACGGATACTGTTTGTTCCAGTTCTTGGTTGCGCCAAGGTCAAGTTCGTGTTTAGGAAAATGTTTTAAAAACATAGAGTATTTTGTTGATCTTAGTTCTGATAGCATGCACCGCTCGTGCCTACATAGTAACAGCCGTACGGGTCCAACGTTAGGTTAAGCCGTGCTATCCTGGGTTGGTTCGTGGATGTGTGAGCACCCAATATGTACTGACTTTCCTCGGTGACGTTAAATATTTGGGTTGGCTGTAATTTGTAGATCTTTAACAGTCTTTGCTTACGAGATTTATGTGCAAGGGACCTTGCAATGCTTCGGGTTGTTCGAAAGAGATACCGTGGCCTCGGCACAGAGGACTAAGAAGGAACATGGGTGGTTTTTAGTCAGTAGAAGTCTGACACTACCTACCGCTCTGCCCAGAGCGAAGAAGTCATTTCATGATTTCCATAACCCCTAAAAAAAGGGGCCTTGCAATCTCCAATCCTATATAATGGTAGTACAATGAATGGTTTGAAAACTGATATATGGTTGTTGTAAGTTACAAGTAAGTAATTTATTTGAGTAAAGTAAACATCATGTTTACCAAAAAGTGGTACACAGTTGTTTACAAAATCCATTTTCACACAGAAATACAGAGAATTTTAACGCTTCGACCTCAAAATGTAAACAGTAGTCAGTAACGTATTTAACTTCAAAATGGTGAATTAATTGTGCTTAATTAAATCCCGTTGTAAAAACGTTTTATGCTTTTTAAAATACTAATGTTATTTTACAACCCTGTTATTTAGATAAATAAAAGATAATTTCCGTATATTGGGCTCTCTTTAATTCGCTCCAAAACATGACGTGTGACATATATTTTTACAAATCGCAGTTACCATAGATTCACAGATTATATATAAAACAATTTAAGGTGCATTCACAAACATCCCCTTTTCTTTATAAAATAAACATCGTAGTCTGTAAGATGACGAGGCAAGTTTCTAGACCGATGACTACGTCGAACTTCTAACCTCGAGGACTCTTCTGGACGCTCAACTAATGTAGTATCCGAAGTAGACGGCTGTACGGGAGATGCTATATCTTGAAGATGAGACTCTGTATTTGGATGCCAATGACAACACGTATCAACACCTGAAAAAGTAACATTATTATTATGGGGCCTGTAATCAGCAGTGTGTTCTGTTGGTCGGCCAACTGACTTAGACCCAGCTTCTCCTGAGAAAGGCTTGATATGGCATCTGCTTCTTCTATATTCCTTATTGCCTACTACCACAATGTAGGATCTTTCATTTAGTCTCTTAGTAATAGTGCCAAAACTCCATTTCTTATTAACTTCAGGATGTAGCTGAGTAACCACCTTTTGTCCAATAAACAAATCTGGTAAAGTTCTACTTCTTTTATCAAAACCTTCCTTTATCCTTTCCTTCCTTTCTTTTATCTTTTTAGGGACTTCAGTTACCACTCTAGGTTTGAGATGATGCAATAAACAAGGTAGTCCAGTTCTCGTTCTTCTAGAAAACAACTTTTGTACAGGGCTAGTATTGTCCATTTGAATAGGAACATTACGATGATGCAACAGACAGTACCACAAGTCTTGCTTTAATTCCTGACTCTGAACAACTAATTTCTTGGCAATCTTTACTGCTGATTCAGCCTTTCCATTCGATTCTGGATGATGGGGTGAGGAAGTAACATGCTCAAAGTTCCATTGATCTGCGAAGCTCTTAAAAATCTCATTTACAAAATTAGTGGCATTATCAGTACAAACTTTCTGTGGCACTCCATGTCGAGCAAAATTTCTCTTACATAACATAACTATTTCATTTGCTGAAAGTGTGTTAAGTTTATCCAGTTCAAAATAGTCTGAATAGTGATCCACTGTAGCCAGGTACTTTATATCATTAACAGTGAAAACATCCATACATATGTATTGAAACGGATATAATGGAATATCATGACAGATTAAGGGCTGATTCTGTTGTGAAGGAGAGTGCTTAATACAAAATGAGCACTTTTCTATATATTGTTTTATGTCCTCTGACATACCAGGCCAGAATATATTTTCCCTTGCCAACCTGAGAGTGCTAGCAACACCATTATGACTTACATGAACTTTTTGAGTCATTTCTTGTCTTAGAAGCTCCGGTATCAGCACCTGATTGTTTCTAAATATTAATCCATCTGATGTTGACAATTCATGCTTAAAACTGAAATAAACACTGAGTGTTATTGGCAAGCCAGAGATATATTTTGGAAATCCTTTCTGTATGTAGTCTATTAACCGTTGCAGTTTCTGGTCTTTATCTGTATATTTTCTGATCTTACATAGAAGTTTATCAGACACCTTTAGATATTTAATGCTTGATACTTTGCTAATTAATTTGTAGACTTTTCTTTCTTTTATTTTTTCCTCTAGGTTAAAAAACGTGTCCTTATCATCACTGACAGGTGCTCTAGATAGAGTGTCCGCAAGTAAATTATCTTTACCTTGTATAAATTCAAGCTGTACATTATATTTTTGTAAAGTCAGTAACATCATTTGTAATCTCTTTGGGGCTTCAATCAATGGCTTATTGGTAATGTTAATCAGGGGTCTATGGTCAGTTTTTATAATTGTCTTGCTGTTACCTGCAACATATTGGTTAAATCTCTTACAGGCAAACACCACTGCCAACATCTCCTTCTCTATCTGTGCATATTTTTTTTCTGTAGGAGTTAGACATCTAGATGCAAAACATATAATCTGATTGTTCTGGTACAGAGCAGCACCCAGACCATAATCACTGGCATCACATTCAATAACAACTTCTTTGTTAATGTCAAAATATTTTAGGACTGGTAAGTTACTAATAACATTTTTTAACTTCTGGAATTCTGTTTCTTCTTTTTCTGACCAAACAAACTCTGTATCTTTTCTGGTAAGCTTTCTGAGATTAGTTGCCTTCATACTGAGGTTATTTATAAATTTGCTGAGGTAGCCAACCATGCCCAAAAAACGCAACACATCTTTACTTGAAGTAGGTGTAGGCATATTTTTAATAGCATCTACTTTGGACTTATCTACTTTCAAACCATCTTTTGACAGGATGTGGCCGTAGAATTTCACAGAGGTTTGCAACAAGTTGACTTTTTCTTTATTGAGTTTACAATTTATCTCCTGTAATCTTTTCAACAAATTCTCTAGATTTATGTTATGTTCAATGGTTGCCTCTTCAATAGTATCACCCACTCCATAAATAAGTATATCATCAGCTATAATTTCTATACCTTTAAGATCCTTCAACAAACTGGTAAGTTGCTGCTGGAATATTTCTGGCGAAGAGCACAGGCCAAAGGGGAGTCTCAGCCATCTGTAACGTCCAAATGGAGTCCAAAATGTAGTTAATTTACTACTGCTTTCTGCTAAACGACATTGCCAGAATCCTTTCTTGGCATCAACTGTACTAAACACCTTAGCTTTGCTCAATTCAGGCAGCATTTCATCCAATGTAGTGAATTGAAAATTGGGTCTTTTCAGTGCTTTATTTAATGGGATAGGATCTAAACATATTCTGAACTTTGAGTCTTTACTAACTATTAAAATGTTATTTACCCAATCTGTATGTTGAGTTTCTTTCACAATAATGCCATCTTCTTCTAACTGTTCTAATTCTTTCTGCAATCTGCTCCGAAGGCACACAGGAACACGCCGGGCAGGTTGTATTTTAGGAACAACTGATGTGTCCACCTCTAAATTAACTTCTCCTGGTAGCTCTCCATAACCATTAAACACCTCACCATATTTTTGAATAATTTCCAATGCTTTGGTGCGGTCCAATTCTTCTTTGCCCTTCTCAGATTTCACCACCTCACAATATTTTATAAATCCAAAAGCTACACATGCTTTTTCTGAAAGTAGTGGCTCATGTTGGACATCTACTATGTGAAATTTGATTTTAAATTTTTTATCTTTATTCATGCATTCAAACATCACCATGCCATATTGAGAAATAGTTGAACCATTGAAACTTTTGAGTTTCTTTGATGAGGGTGTCAACTTGCGGAAATCTTCATCCCCAGTTATCTTTTTATAATAATCAGCACCCATCACACATACTTGCGCACCTGTATCCAATGTGCAATAAATTTTGTTCCATTTGTCTTTGATATTAAACATCAATGGTGCTTCAATATGGCCAGAACTCTTATTTGTTCTAACTTGAGCTATCACAATGCTATCATTAGAAGTGTCACTCCTATTCTCATTAACCTCATTAATTCTTGTGTTCTTCTTTTTACATACTCTCTGAAAATGATTGCGACCACCACATTCTTCACATCGTTTACCAAATGCAGGGCACATATTTTTATCGAAAACATGATTATCCCCACAAAATTTGCATCTTCTTGGCATTTTCTTTTCATCCTTTTTTTTGTATGTATCCTTTCTATTACATGTATTTATCTTATTCACCACATTTTCTCTTTGCAGATCTGCCAACTGAGTTGTAGCTCTCTCAGCTGCTCGGCATATATTGAGGGCAGAATCTAGGGTTAAGTCTTCTTTTCGCAATAACTCTTTAATAACCTCACCATCCTTTATTCCAACCACTAGGCGATCTCTCATCAGTTCGTCTGTCATTGTACCATAACCACAGGTTCTTACAAGCTTCTTAAGGGCAAGAAAATAGTCTTCGAAAGTTTCCTCGCTGAGCTGATTCCTGGAGTTAAATAAATATCTAGAATAGATGACATTTGTTTTTTTTATAATAGTTTCTTCCAATTTTCTCAAAATATCTTTTTCACATTTCTTTTCCTTCTCTGTTAGTCCGAACTCCATGAATTTTTCACTGCTGCAGAGCCCACTGCACTTAGAAGAATGCTGGCCTTAACCTCACTTTTCTCCGGTCCCCATTTAGACATTCCGGTAGCCGTGCAGTAATTTTCCCAGCCGTTGCGGAAGAATTCTAAATTTTCGAATAGGTCTCCCGATTCTACATCCAATGGTTGGGGCCATGGGACGCTGACATGACTTTTCACAGCGTCTATAGTGGATCCCGCCATCATGTTATTCATTTGCTGCTGCATGACTTGCATTTGGGTTTGCATGGCAGCTAACAGCTTAGTTTGCTGCTCCAGAAGCACTTTGTAATCTTTATCTGCCATTTTACCCACGAGACACCATGTTATTTAGATAAATAAAAGATAATTTCCGTATATTGGGCTCTCTTTAATTCGCTCCAAAACATGACGTGTGACATATATTTTTACAAATCGCAGTTACCATAGATTCACAGATTATATATAAAACAATTTAAGGTGCATTCACAAACAAACCCATTACGGGTTTTAACGGTAAACTATATTATTTTAACAGGAAAGCTTACTACCTGCTTTTTACAGGCATGTGGGTAATAATAAATTATTTATAATAAAATATGAATGGTCAGTTTTCTTGATATTTTTCTTTAGGATTACCGAAACTAAGATGCTTTTCAAATAACCGGTTTCATATTTAACTCCTTCAAAATTGATACAAGCATTGCATCTAGTTGTAATATTTTGCAAAAGCAACTTTAAAACAAGACAGAAGTTAATAACTCTCTTTTTGGTCTTCGCTGCAGTCGGGTTAAATGAAAATTAAAAACAATTAAGAAAATATACGAACTTCGTTTAAGCAAAGACTAGGCATCATCCTTTTATTAACAATCGCAGAATTAAGTCTTCAACCTGTATAACCTTTATTAGTCACACATTTTGTCGAGGTTTGTCACTGACCATATGCTCAGCAAAGTCCTCCCCCACGGCTTTCCAATTTTGTTTAATAATTTTGTTTACTAATTTTACCTTCTCCAACGTATCAACCTATCAACGTATCAAGATCGTAACGCCAGCGTTTCTTCTGCCTCGGTTTCGACGGTCGACTTTACATCGTGTTTGAAACTTACTGCAGCTTACTCTTCCCAATGACGAATTACTCAAGGTCACCACTAATGTTATCCCTCCTTCTAACTAGGAGTAGCTAGCAGTGATAGCCTAGTGATGTGACCGTTGGACTGCCAAGTCATAGATCTTGAGTTCAAACCCATGACCCCTACCACTGATTTTTCGGCATCATCATCACAAGCTTCGGTCAAGCAAAACGCCGTGGGGAAATCAGCATGCCTTTTTTTTTGGAGGTTGGGAAATCTTCAAATGACTCCTCCCGAAGCTCTGGGCAGAGCGGTAGGGAGTGTCAGACTTCTACTGACTAAAAATAAGACATGTTCCTTTTTAGTCCTGTGTGTCGAGGCCGCGGTATCTCTTCCAAACAACCCGCAGCCCCGACGATGGGAATTTAGCATACCTGAAAGATACTTCTCAGCAATATTTAGAGCCAAGTCAGAAGCCAGCCATGGACGGTCTAAAGACTATGATAGGATAGGCACTAACCACACAATAAGGAAGGAGACCTTTTTTTTTTTTTTGCTGGTTGGAAAATCATCGAATGACTCCCCCCGCTCTTGGGCAGAGCGAAGGGGAGTGTCAGACTTCTACTGACTAAAAACCGAACCCATGTTCCTTCTTTGCCCTTGCGCCGAGGCCACGTCATCTAGTACAAAAATCCGCGGCCCCGACGGGAAGGAAGAAGACCTTCTAACAGTTTTTTTCTTCTTCAACAGCTTCGACACTCGAACGACAGACGAGACAGGCGGGCACTGGGTGGACGAGGCCTACAAAGGGCGAGCCCACTGGCACAACACGCCCACCCCTGGTCTCCGGATGGTGCAGATCAAAGCCAAGGACCGAGCGGTCTACAGGTGTCGGGTTGACTTCCATGTCTCGCCGACCAGGAATTATAAGATCGCGTTGGATGTTATAGGTGAGTAAAAAAAAAAAAAATTTACTATAAGTCTTTTTTTTATTATTATAAATGGGCTTGCTCTTGACCTCAATCTTGCCCTAAGGGCAGAGATGATGTCGACGATGGAACGAGCTTACCCAGTAGAAGCCTGTTTACTCGCGACTTAAACAGATTAGGGTTATATGAACTCGGAAAAACCGACGCAGGCAGGGAATTCCACTCCTTGGCTGTGCGCAAAATAAAGGACCCAGCAAAGCGCTTCGTTCGAATATGTGGAATGTCGACCAGGTATCGGTGAAGTCATAACGTAACATAATACCACGTTTATAATACCCAAAGGGTTAGGCAGTGGTGTACCCAATAGTACACCCTCATTTTGCCAGTTATGTTTAAATCCTAGCCTGTTGTGTCATTGCCATCAACCGGCACTAATACAGACCCCATTCCTCGGTGGTCTAGTGGTCACAAGCGCGACTGCTATGCTTGGGGTATTGGCTTCGATTTCCAGGCCGGGCAAAGTGCCACTGGAGTTTTCCATCAAGAATTTCTTAGTAGCAGCCAAGGAGTCTCGATTTATTATTACTCCTTTTTTTATAAGCTCAAGCAAGCTCTGCTTAGCTTGGGACTAGATGGCGTTGTGTGATAGTTGTGGTTGTGGAGTTATTATTATTATTATTATTATAAATAATAAATAAATAATAAATAAATAATAATAATAAATTAGATCGTCTCCTTAATAATTGCATTCGGTTCATTTTTGGCCTACGTAAATACGACCACATCTCGGCATACCGTTCTCAGCTTAAATGGCTGCCTATCCGGCTCAGAAGATCCCTCAGATCTCTTTGCACGCTCTTCACCATTTTAAAGGATCCATGTGCTCCCAATTACTTAAAAAAATATTTCAATGTGTTGGGCAGTTCACACAGTCTTAACCTTCGAGCGTCCAAGAACCTATTGCTTGAAATTCCCTCACACCGTACTGGCTTTATGTCCTCCTCTTACGCAGTCTCAACCATAAAGCTCTGGAACGCGCTACCCCTTGGGATTAAAAAAGCCGAAAGTAAAATGGCTTTCAAAAGAGCAGTTCGGAAGTACTATTTAAAATCGGACTAAATTGCTCATAATCAAATCTCTGGTCACAGTGTTTATTATAAGGTTTCTCGTGTTTTAGACTGTTTTGTATGTATTATAATATATATTAGTTTATTATATTCTATCTATAATAATATGTATTAGTATGTTCTTATTTATGTATATCAATTTATATTACATAATGGTTTTCTCCTTATTATTATTTTTTGTACTCTACCACAGTGCTGTCTTATTTGACCCTAAGGTTGACTGGTAGAGAATGCCTTGTGGCATTAAGTCCGCCTATGTACCACTCTTGTGCATGAAGTTTAAATAAATAAATAAATAAATAAATATAATCACCCCAGATTTTCTTCCAGTGGAACTGGTGGTCTAAACTGGCAACTTTAGCAGATCATTATACTCGTATGAATTGTCGTCTGTGACCAGTTAGGAAAATAGATTATATTTAATAAGAAAATAATCTGAATTGCGATAAATTTAGTAAAATGGTGACAGACGCAGTGACTATAAAAGAAAGGTCTATTTTACACTTTTTAACGCAATTCTTAATATGATCTACGAATTTAGTTCCCCTGGTTTTATATAACTTGATTGACACATAAACGAAGCACCCACGCTGTGGCCTGCTTGAAATGGCACTCCTCCATTTCAGTATAGTCTATGAAGTAATAGCTCGCTACATGACCTTTACAAAACATTGTGTAATTTGTAAAGACGACCCCAATATCATATCAAATCTTTCTTGCGTGGGTTTCTAATAGTCACTGTAAAGAAAAGCTTTGTGACGGTATTTGATTCCCATAATAAGAATAACCTTTAAGTTTCATGTCGTTCAAAAATAACACGTGTAGCACGTGCGGCACAGTTGGCGCAGTGGCTCAAGCAATGGACTGCTGCGCTGCGTATCGCGGGTTCGATCCCCGCACGGAACACATATTTGTATGACCTACAGATAGTTGTTCCGGGTCTGGGTATTGTATGTGCGTTTAAATGTTTGTGAACGCACCCACGATACAGGAGAAATTCCTAGTGTGGGGCAACGTTTAAAAAAAAAATGACATAATTACATACGAATCACATGTGTTAACGAATTTCTATAATTATTTTAATATCAGTCGTTGCTGTCCACTTTCCGTCTTCCGTCAAAAATAAGCAAGCAATTTATAATTTATTATTTTTTAAGCACGCACCCACTCAAAATCTTTTTATGTTGGGTGTCGCAAAAGAGACTCATGATAATTAATTGATTGAATGCTGTGGAAATGTGTTGCAGCTTGCAAAGCATGTGCTACATCATCTCCAGCATTATCTGCTTCGCCTTTTCCTAACTTCGTTGCGGTTGGCTGCCAGTCTAATCGAAAGCAGCTAAATATCAGTATTTTACATGGAGAGACTGCTTATCTGATCTTCACATTTAAATTAGGACGCATAATGTTATGTACATCAACGTTAACAAACTAAAACTTTGCCGTTGAAAAGAAAATGTAGTGAGAGAGAATAGCTTAAAAGAGTATGCTTAAGTTTAGGGGACTTGATCAAATTGAGAGGATGAGTGCAAGACGAATACGAAAACGTATGCACAAGGTCAAAGATTATATTATTATAAGTGAGGATCATAAGTGTGCCCGTCAAGGCTGCGGGTTGTTCTAAAGAGATACCGCAGCCTCGGCACAAGAGCTAAGAAGGATCTTGGGTGGTTCTTAGTCAGAAGAAGTCTGACACTCCCTTCCACTTTGCCCAGAGCGGGAGGGGTTATTCGACGATTTCCCAACTCACAAAAAAAAAGGATCATTAGTGTTGTTTTGTAGTTTTTTAGAGATAAATAAAAACATGTACATAGGTACAAACTTCCTTTATTGTTGAAAGCTTCAAATAAATTAATATTGTGTATGAGCACAGGCTATGTCCATCGTACCCAGGTTTCAATAGAAGGTACATGACATAATTTTATTGCGGCTGTGTCATTCTGGTTCGAAGGTCGCATGTCTGACTTTGAATACTGGATTCGCAAATTAACACTGAGTTAGCACGCGCTGTTAGTTTAATTAAAATTAGCATGCCTAAAATGTCAGACAGGCATATGATTTATGTCATAATTACATCATATTTTCTGTGTGACTGCTTTTATTCCTGTATTTTTTTTATTAAAGCGTTTGTTGTGAAGTTCTAAAATGAGAAAAATTATGATAACTTGTTTTTAATAAAAAGGTAAACGTAAATGTTTTATAAGAAAGTTAATCAAATCAGATTGTGAAAAATAAAGCAGGAAATCTGGCATTTATTAAAAACCGCTTATTAATTTCATTATTAAGCTCCCTCTACTGCGATTAATGGTTTAGCACAGGGATTAAAACGAAATTAAAATTGTAATATAAACTTTTTCCGGGAAATCCACAAAATATTGTACATCATTTTCTGGCTAGGTTTTTCCCAACTAAGTTGGAGTAGGCTTACAATCTAACCGAATGTTGAATACCAGAATTTTACATAAAGCGACGGCATTTGCTCTCTATTATATTGTATATTCCCTCTCAAAAGAGAGGAGGCCTGTGTTTCAGCAGTGGGAAAATTAAAAGGCTGTTGATGATGATGTGATGGCTCCAGGTCTCGGTCTCCAAATCCAGTGATGGTAGCCCTGTCTTAAGACCAAGTCCTGCAACGGTAAGGATGACGGTCTGTGTCGTCATCATACCAAGGTTCTGTGTTGGCTCGCGTTGATCGTCTAGTCTGTTTGTTTTGTGAATGAATATACTGAGAAAGAGTCGAACTTTCTTAGTTAGTCTTTGGTAATCAATACTGTGTTTAATTTAGGAAGGATTGAACTTCCTCACACCAGTGTTTAGGGAATAATGCTGTATCAAGAGAGTCATTTCGGGGTTTTTAATCAACAATTAGATTTAGATTGACCACAGGTCAATCTCGAGTACACTCCACTGTGCGAACAATGTAGACTTATCAATCATTCTACTCGATAATGCGGAGTTTGTCTCGACGCGTCTGTATTATTATTTAGTACAATACTTAATCAGTCTTCCTCTGATTTAATAAAGGATTTTACAAGTTAAAATCAATTTGACACGTTAGAATGATTTGTGTAAGTTGATACATGTGCGTTTGTGCTTATTTTAGCCACCGCGTCTGACTGATATCGTCAGCATGGGGAAAACCTACACCGCGCCACGGTCCTTAATCAATGTTATTGGGGGTGCAACCGACTCCCTATAATCGCTGCGAAGCGTTAGTGATTCCCACTTCCATATAGGCAGGTACTTGCATTTTTTTATAGCCAGATTCCCGGTTAGGGCAGGCATCGCCAGATTCCCAGTTAAGGGCAGACTTATTTGCCAGATTCCCAGGTTGGGCAGACTTTCCCCCGGAACCATGGTTTTGAGTATAATGTATTTGTATTTGAGTTATATTTAGATTTGGCCAAATCTAGGTCGGAAGTCGGATTGCAAGAATGACGTGTATGGTATGCTGCGTTATCACTGCCAGAGGCGTCGCCCAGTCGTGTATCTCAAGCCATTAGTATATCAAAGTTAGGAAATATTAATGTGCATTATGCAACACAGCCGAAATGTTTCTCTCTCTCAAAACAATATTTCCCCTCCAACACAATTAAATAATGATTGTTGACTTGAATCAACAAGTGATGATTAGGTTCCTGTAAACTTGTGTATTATACTAGGTTCAATTCAGTTCAGAAGGAACTTATAGTCTCAGACCTTAATTGAAGTATCTGACCTAGATCTGGATTATTATCTCAGACTTGGTCTATAGTAGTACAAATTATTATATTAGGTTAAATTCAATAACGTAAAATCATGTCATTCAAGGTTCAGTGTGCATATTATAGAGAATTCATTATTGGAGTTGCAACCTGATTTACTACACTGACTTTAAAGCATTGCCTTTGTTATTACTTGACCTTAGCTTTGTCAATCTTCCATTATCAAATTCTCTACACAGGTAATCTTGGAATATAAAAGAAAGAGGTGGTTGATGTTTAAATTATTTATTTATTTTCGATAAATTTATCGAAAGAAACTGTTTGATTAATTAGACCTAGTTCGCTAGGATGATAGCGAGCTAAGGTCGAGTGTCCCATTACTAAACCTAGTCAGTTAAGGGGAAACGGAACATCTCAAGCGAAACCCCTTCTGACAGCGAAAGAAACTGTTTGATTATTTAGATCTAGGTCCGCTAAGATTGTGACGGACCTGAATCGAGTCGTCCCATTCCTAAACCTAGCCAGATAAGGAAAACAGAACGGCTCAAGCGAAAAACCTTTCTGGCACATACAAATTGGATGTTTACAACATATTACAATATTGACAATTATTTATCAGCTTATATAAATTGCAATACAACTGAGAGGAGAGGCAAGTTACACATAATGGTTACACAGTTTATTCAAGGTACTTAAGCCACAATATCCCATGATAATTTACAGTAATATACTCAGATTTCTAGCTTAAGCCATTTCACGTAGTTCAAGGTCTGCGTGATGTGTATCGCCTATACAATTCAAAGCGATTTCTCCACAATTCCCGCCTTTCCGTCTCTTGCAAACTTCTATACAAGTTATCACGAGGAAATAAATTACTATTATCAAGAATAGTATAGCAGCTACTTTGTCTAGGCCAGTCCAAAGGTGCTCTCGTGTCTTTTGACTTAGTGAGTATAAAATATCGAAGTTTGATGCGGTCTCCATTTTAACTTGGGTCGTTAAATAGATTGGGTGACTGAAGTTATTGTAAATTAGCTTGGGATCTTGCTTTTACACAAAATTTGAACTTGGAATACGTTACCGAATTTCAGCTCTCTCTCTGTCTTTTGATTCCACTTAATATTACTTAGACTTAGACACACTGCTTCTAATTTTATTTTAAAATACAATTAATATACAATGATTATAATTAACTATAATTATCACTTGCAACCGTCTTGAATCGATGCACAAACTTGTCTGCCCCGTGTTGCTTAAATTCGTCTCTCCTTTCGTCAGGTTGCCCCACTTCCGCCAAGCACCCAGATAGACTCCTCCCTAGAAAATCAGGTTCACACGCGAGTAATGTGTTTTTCATTGGCTGTCTTGTATAAGACGCTAGCTCATTGGTCAAAGGCATGGCGTCAGGTTCCCGCCCAATGCTGCGTAGGCGCCCCTTCTATGCATCGCCATTTCACACATCTGTTTACCATAAGTCCAGATATCCCGAGAAAGGTTACTCCAACGTACGATTTATTGCTTTTCGAGTGTCGTTTTGCAATATTATTTTAAACTAAATTCAATAGATTTTTATTTTCTAAGTGTTTTGGGTCCGTTTCCTATCTTTTGTTTCTAAATAATTTCTTCCCATGGATATTTCAATAGGTAGTTTTTGACAAGGGTTGAAATTTATGGATGGCTATACGTAAGTTATTTATTGCTTCCATATGCAAAAAAAAAGAATAGTGGTTCGAAGAACGACCATCTCAATGATGATGATGACATATGTGACCTTCACAACCCAGTTAGTACTGAGTAATATGATACCTGTTGGTACCTAAGACTGGTTGTCAGACTTTCAGGCCGCTGACTAACTTGTAACGAGTGCCAAATATCTACAAATGACAACTGGGACCATTAGCTTGACATGTTTTGCGAGGCACGGACTAAATTCGGTATTTGATGGGTACCATCCACGGATCGACCTAAGTAAACGCGGCTTAACCTGAAAATCGGTATAGTTATTTAGCCACGGGCTCCAAAATATCGTACATGTGTCTCCAAAATAAAAAATATATTCGCAAGAAAATGAATGTGAAGCGATTGATATCCATTTTATTTATGAATAAATAGACTGAACATATAGGTATACAATAAATATGTTTATATTATAATTCGTACAGGAAACGTGTAACTACACGTGCTTGACAATTTGTTAGCATGTTCGAACCAGAAACCGATGTTTAATGGTATAATCCCATCAAAAAACAATTTTCCTCAACAAAGCAATTTAGTTTCCCTCACAAAAATAATGTCCGTATGTCAGTAATACCTATTCATTCCGTCACAGCACACCGAGGCCCTTTCTGGAAGAATTGTGGAAGAAAGTGGAATCTAATTAAGTAAGACATGTCCGAAAAGCTTTCAGCTTATGTAAACATGAGACTTTCGTGGAAATAGCGCAGTATTTTCTGGTATTAAGAGAGGAAATATACGTATTTTTACAAAGAATTACTTCATTTTATAGAGTAAATGTTAGAAATGAGGATTGGGGACTTGACCTTGGCCAAGAGAATTGAATTTTCAGGTCTGTAAATGAGGACGTTTGTTTGAATGTAACTATGTTCTTCGTGAATTTATCAAACTTAGTCGTCGCCAGTGGTGTTTATGAAATAAATTGCTAGCACAGAAGCCTATATACAGGATGTTAGTTTAGACGAGGGACATAATACTATTAAAAATATGAACAAAGAAAAACGTTCATAAATAACAGACAGAACCATACAAATATTCCGGCGAAATTTTTCCGGAATATTTGTATATTCCGGAAAAATTTCGCAACCCCAACCCTTGTGCTTATAACAGAAAATATGCGCGGATCAATGACTTTTACGTAAAATCAATTTCATATTTAAAAACTGGCGTAGGACAATGGCGAACAGAAACGTCCAAAAAAGTGAAACCTGGAGAACGTGCAGCATGGCACAATTACGTCACAAATTAAGGTTATAGTTTTTTCACATATTTGGGACGAGAATCGAATACTTAATACCCTCCTTCAATATCCCTCGTTTAACCTAACACACTGTACCTATAAAATTATAAAAAAAAAATATAAAATGTTTATTTCAATTATTACAATTCGGTTACAGCAAACACGATTTGGAGGTCACCTTTTAAGCAATGAGATGCTTGTGTTAGGTGACTCCGCACTTCCTCTTAACATTAAACAGTGTATGCAATTGAAAATAAAAGAGAATACAAAAATAAAAATAAACCTATACACAGAAAAATCAATAACGGCCTTGTTGGTCTACTGGTTGAAAGCACAACTTCTGAGCATGAGTTTCTATGTTCGATTACCGGGTCAGGCGTAGTGTTATTGGGTTTTTCATTTAGGAGTTTCTCGATAGGAGCCACAGAGTCAGGGTTTAGTCCCGGTATATGGGAAAAGATTTTTTTTATTTTTTCTAAAACCCCACACTAGGAATTTCTCCTGTATCGTGGGTGCGTTTCCAAACATTTAAACTCACATACACAAACACCCAGACCCGGAACAACTATCTGTAGGCCATACAAATATTTGTTCCGTGCGGGGATCGAACCCGCGGCACGCAGCGCAGCAGTCTAATTGCTTAGCCACTGCGCCAACCGACGAAATCGTCCCTTGTTGCTTAGTACTTAAACATAACTGGCGAAATGTGGGTGTACCAATAGGTACGCCTCTGCCTAACCCTTCCGGGAATACAGGCGTGATGTAGTCTTATGTAGAACAAGCAAAAAAAAACTGTTAGGAAACTTGGTAATTTAACATAACATTACATCCAAATACTCTTAGCGATAATGTAACTTTCTTTAAAAGTTGTAAAAGAATTTTATTCCCAGAATTCATGATACCTAGTTATCTACTTTTTGACCAACTTCCAAAAAGAAGGAGGTTCTTTACTCACACAAAACAAAACAAACGAATTACCTATATAAATCATTTGTCAAGAAGAGTAGATTAGAGGTGTTCTAGAAAATCTGCTCGTATATATTTATCTTAGTATTTTTATCCCGTTATAATAATATAATAATTCACGACCTAGATAACATAACATAACGCCTGCCAGCCGCGTGAAGTTAGGCAGAGGTGTTGTACCCAGTAGTACACCCACAATTTGTTAGTTATGTTTAAGTCCTACGTAATAGGCAAACCTATTAGCCGGGCACAAGTCCTCAATGGCTGCTACTGAGAAATTCCTGATAGAAAAGAAAATATCCTAAAGCACTGTACCCGACCCCGGGAATCGAACCCAGTACCTCAGGCTCAACAGTCGTGCTTCCGACCAAAGCCAAACAAGACATCCGGGCTCCTTTGTTCTTTCCTGATGGGTCTTTCGTCGTTTCGCACCACGAGCGGTTCGGACCGCGGTGTGAAACGCAAGAGCTCTTAAGAATGGTGTTGCTGTTGAGTATGACTGTAGAAGGCTGGTAAAAAATTGTATTTTTCGAAGGACCAATAATTAATAAAAAAACCGGCCAAGTGCGAGTCGGACTCGCGCACCGAGGGTTCCGTAAAAAAAAATATATTATGTGATGTAACTAAAAATTTATGGTTTTCGTAATTATTCCTTTATCTATGCTATAAGACGTTGCTTCGTACCAAATTTCAAGATTCTGAGTTCACGGGAAGTACCCTGTAGGTTTTGATTCCCTTGCGAGTATCGAAAATTTGCGGCATAAACGGGAGTATCTTGATGTAACTAAAAATTTATGGTTTTCGTAATTATTCCTTTATCTATGCTATAAGACGTTGCTTCGTACCAAATTTCAAGATTCTGAGTTCACGGGAAGTACCCTGTATGTTTTGATTCCCTTGCGAGTGTCGAAAATTTGCGGCATAAACGGGAGTATCTTTTGATCGCGTTGACTTAGAAGTTTGATTTTTTCACAGCTCCAAGAGACCATAGACTTGAGTATTTGATATGAATTTCAGCTTGATACCTCCACGCGTTCCTGAGAAAAAAGGTCTTGACAGACAGACAGACAGACAGACAGACAGACGGACAACAAAGTGATCCTATAAGGGTTCCGTTTTTTCCTTTTGAGGTACGGAACCCTAAAAATAGCTGTATCAATATGTGGGTAAAGTTTGGAAAGTGGATCTCTGCTCGTAAATAGGTAGATAATTCAGTATGCCACCTACCTCAAACTTCCACACGTACGTTTCTTCACGACAGCCTTGCACGGCAAGGGGTCCTGGTATAGACGGCGGAGGCGAGCGAGGGCACTAAACGTTCCAAAAACACCATCTAAATTGACACAGCACTGCGAGAACGTCTCACACAATGGATACTGCACGGCAGTGTAGGAAATGAGTTAAACTTGTCTAATTCACGGAATAGTTTCTCAATAAAAAAGAGACGTGACCGATATTGTCTGATCACGCAAGCCAACTGCCAACCGTCTCGCGCGGAGGTTGCACGAGCGTCGGCCACGATTCAAAACGACGGTAGTCGTAAAAAAGTAGATGACAAAACATAAATCATCCACCCTCATTATAAGCAAAGATCCAACAAATGGGCTGTTTAATCAAATAAACGGTACGATGTAATTTAAGTAAATTATATCAAATAACGTTGACACCACTCGAACAACGAGGCAGTTCTCATTTTCACTATTTCCAATAACGCAGACTGTACATTGTCTTAACGGCAGCCACAGAACTAATGAAACACATAAACAGAAGATATAATAATTAATTCAAATCAGAATCATGTTCACAAACCACCCTCATCAAGTAGTTCCTGATGTATTCAGAATCATTGGAACATACCGCATACACGAATAACATATTAACTTGAACAATAGTACGGTGTAACAGGTCGTAGGGGGCTGGCTTACGACCTTAGTAATCTAACTCCCTCGTCTTATAACTTGGGAGAATTAAGCTGCCTTCCAGTTAATTTCAATTCTAAATTAATATGGGGACGGGTGACAGCTAAAATTATACAGTTCCTTGATCACTTTGGCAATTTATTGAAGTTCATGCCTTAGGAGTTACTCAGTAACTATGGTAGTTTCTAATAAATTAACGAGTAGTGTGAAATACTTTTGAAGTGAAAAATTTAAGCCAAAATCAAAATCAGGATTCATTTAATTAAATTAGTCTGTCAATTTCATCAACACTTTTTGAACGTCAAAGTTTACAAGAGGTAGTCCCCAGCAACACATCTGTCTGTTAGGTTAGTAATAACCATGTTCTATTCAATAATGTGTAAGGTATATTAACAAAGAATCGATTTAATTAAATTATATTATTGTCACGTCATGTCAACTAGCTTGAACCAACAATATAAAAATACAAAATTGTGTTTACAAAAGGGGATTTTCGATTCATGTGTATGTTTCTTTATGTACTGCAGGTATGTCTTACTTGTCCCGGCATAAACATTTCTAAATTCTTTTTATATTCTGTCATAATAAACAGTCTGTAGAAATGTTTATTATTTACAGTACAAAACAAATTCACAGCCATTTACCTCGTTTCTGTTCACAAGCAGCAAATCCGACAGTGTTATTAATAACGCCAAATTGCTTTCACTAATCCCTTAAACGTATTGATTACATCAATATCACATCTTAATCGTTCATTACACCGATTTGCGGGAGCCGGCCTTGTTCAGCCACGCACATTAACAGGCCAACCATAATTCACAGCCAATAAGATAGCAGAACCCTCTCCTCGATTATCCAAAACGTAAGTCAAGATATAAATTAAATCTGTATTCTGAAACTATCTAGCCTATCTCAATGAGATTGAGACTGGCCTGTTGGTCTAGTGGTTAGTGACCCTAACTGCTATGCCGGAGGTCGTGGGTTCGATTCCCACCCAGGACAAATGTTTGTGTGATGAGCACGATCATTTGTTCTGTGTCTGGGTGTAATTTATCTATAATATGTATGTATTTAGAAATATATAAGTATGTTTATCAGTTGTCTAGTACCCATAACACAAGCTCTGCTTAGCTTGGGACTAGATGGCGTTGTGTGATAGTTGTGGAATATTATTATTATTATTATTATAATGAGATCGCCGCGCAGATGGGTAAAACTCTTAAATTCTCACATAATCTCGCGTCCGTATCTGCTCTCCCCTTTTTACCCGACTACGGCGAAGCCAAAAGGAAGGGTAATGATTTTGGCAGTCTATGTATGTATGTATGTAGGTATGTATGTATGTATGTATGTATGTTCCACCGTAGCGCCTAAACTACTGAACGGATTTTGATAAATTGGGTGTCAATAGATTCGTAAGAATAGCCCGGGTGACATAGGCTATATAAATTTTATAAATTATTTTTATGACGGAATTTAAATGTCAAAAACTTACCTCAAAAATATTAAATTGAGATAATCATAGCAAGTTTGGTATCAAATGAAAGGTCTTGGCGAGCACATTACAAATATGTATTATATTATAGTTTAAGTACACACAAAAATAAAATTCAAATAAAAAAATTAAGTTCAAAAATCTAAAACCCGACTACTAACAAAATCGCGGTCTTAAAAGTAGAAAACAAGAAAATAATTCTTGTCTGATATTCTTCGTAGTCGCATGCCACCTAGCTAATGGCAATTAACAGCTGACTTCTGTATCAATGAGAACGCCATGAAGGAGCATCAGATATCAGTGGCATGCGACTACGAACAATATCAGACAAGAATTATTTTCTTGTTTTCTACTTTTAAGACCGCGATTTTGTTAGTAGTCGGGTTTTAGATTTTTGAACTTAATTTTTTTATTGTGTTTTAATAAAATAATTCACCTTGAAACGGCGGCCCAACAAAAGCTATGAGCCGTACCGTGGGCCAATCTCGATAAAAACTAGTACGATCATAAACTTGACCCTCCCTTATCCTGGTCGAATCAACACGAAAAGTTTAAGGCAAGTCCAAACACGCCCTAGGATGATTTACGTTCGAACGCTGACAGTAAAAATGCGGGTCAGTAGAAATTAAAATTTTATGAGGACTTACTAGATCTCGGAGGTGTATCGGAATGGGCAACGACGGTAAAATAGATTACCTGCTTATGTTACGAGCTTCTTACGTTTTTACGATATTTGCTAAGGGCAACATTTTGTTTTATGAATGGAGGATTAAGGTTTGAAGTGAGGAGTGAATAATAAAACAGACGACTGAATATGATGAGCGTCGTAAATCTAATTTGGTGAAAATGACGTCGTCAAAACTTTGATCGTCAACAAATATGGAGTTAACAATACAATCACGTGGAACGGTGGTTATGCAAACAACTTTTTAGTCAAAGCTTTAACTGGTACAATTTTTCAAGTTTCAGTACACAAAATACAGTTTTAGCATCATTCTTTTCAACAAAATCAATTTCCAGAATGTTTAGACGATCGAACCGTCCAAACATTCTGGGAATTTACGGGATTGAAAAACCTATTAAGTTTTACTACTCACTGATGATGATGTTTGGATACAAATTAATTCTTTCATGCAATTACATTCATCTTTTATTCCCTACGAACATAATATATTTACACAAATAAGACCGACCCAGTTTGATCAGATCCAGTTTTTAAACATAATCAACTTCTAACACTTCTGTACTGTAGAGCAAAATCATCTGAACTGGGAGAGATCTGAAATTCACTACACGAACCAATGTGGAATACCTCCTACGGTTTGGTGGATGTGACATATTTTAGATTTTTTGGTTCTAGAATATGCCAACGGACCGGACCGTAACCACCGACCGCCACTGCTCTCAATTTTTAAATACAATGTGAAATACCCCGAGGTCAACGTTCAAGTATCACAGCACTTAAATACTGAAGAGCTGATGAAAGTCCTGGCCACTTTACACATAAACATTTATCACCTTATAAAAACAAGATCCACGGCTTTCCATTATCTTTTATTGTACATCTGAAGCTGTACCTGTTTTATATTGCATTTATCTCAACGTTTTATCTTTCAAAGGACAAAATAAAGGCCCTTTGGTGGATGCCAAATTATTGTAACTAGTTCAACCTGAGAACCGTTAGGACAACCATTAAGATACGGTGTTCTTTGAGGGGATCTGGTATCTTCAAGTACATGTCAATACGAAAATCCTATAATACTGAAATATCAGTACCTACTTTAACGTTCGTATTATCGATAAAGATAAAATCTTGCAAACTGCTTCAAAGGTTAGTGACTGAAAACTGGTAAGATTTTGCTCTTTTGCATAAAACTTACATTTAGTTTTAGGATACCTGTCTCACTGTCTCTGTATTATGTAAAGCTAAGGACAAGTTTCTACCTGGATTTTGAGCTGAAGGGTAGCTTATGTAATCCTTTCTAGGTATTCTATGCCCCAATAAGTTCGTTGGGATAGGTAAATAAAACTTTCGGCTATCTTATAAATAATAAAGTAGTTTAGTAAATATTTATAAAGTTGGCTTACAGGGCTTATGGCTCAATAATAACTGCCAGTCACCCAATAACTAGGTGGCTTACATCGGATAGATCTTGATGAGCTGGAATCCCACCCGAAATAATATCATTGGAAAAAAAGTTACACAGATAATTGAATTATTATATGAATTGACTTAATACCGATTTGTTTATTATATATCAATTGATGGAATTGTTAAAAAAAGACAGTGTAAGAAAAAAAAGTCATGAAATTACACGAACCACAAAAAAACGACTTGAAGAGCATAACAAAATTAATGAGGTCTTTACAAGAGATAACTGCCTGTTAATTAGGGGCCTAGCAGGCTAAGAGGGAGGGTTTTCCTTAAGTGTTTAATTATGCCTTCTGTATCGTTAAGGCGAAACGATGTGTAAAATTCTTGGGGCCACATCAGAAGAAAGCCGACTGCCGTTGTGTTACACGAGCGCGTTTTTAACGTTTTTTAACTGCGTACTGGATTTTCGGCTCTCTACGTTGAGAATTCATTACAACAGAACATTTCCTTAGCACGATACGAAAAACTGTTGCATTTTCCCTCTCAGTGGTAAATGTTGACAAAACCAACTCATATTATTGATTCGGGTCGAGAATCATTTTATTATAATTAAATATTAAAATTAGAATTCAAGGAGGTAAACTCCTTGATATTGACGAGGGTGCAAAACGACAGCCTGTATAATAGTAACATGTTGGGTTTCCGTATGCCTACAATTGATAGTAATCATGTTAGAATGATTGTCTATCACTATCACTTGCATTCACATACAGCTATATAAACTTGTATTCTAAACGTAAGGTTCACAAATACACACATGCTACTACAATAAATTGACAAAACACGCTCTCGAAATACGCACAAATTCGCATCATTAGCATTGCTATTAACAATTTTCGCGAAGTCATCTTTATTTACGAAAGTAATAAACGTCTTTGTCATTCACTCATATCCGTTATTAAAGGAAGGTATTGGTTTTCAGTCATTCATTCAATTATCAAATTGACAATGCGATGTCGATGATATTGTGTTTCGAAGAGCAATTGTTTACGTACTTGTGTGCAGGATATGTCTTTTATTTGTAAGACAATTTGAAGAATAATATTGAAGAAGATAAAATTTTAATTTTAAATAATATGTGACATTATGATTATTTTTAGTTTGTTGACTGTGCCAATTTAATTTGTAAATTCTAATTAATTGTGTGTTGTGTTTTGTCTTATTTTTCTAGTATTTTTATTGAATGTACCTAAATGCTAATAATTATGATCCCTTGTGATTGAAATAAATGAATTATTATTAATTCCATTTATTTGTCTTTACACAAATTTTTAACATTTTTTTTTTTTTTTTTCTAGCCTGCTCTGTCCCACTCCAGGGCAAAGGCCTCCCTCCACTCCTTCCACTTCTCGCGAACCCGCGCGTCCTCCTTCCAATTTTGACGGAACCGATCTAGCTCATCCCGCCATCTCCTTCGTGGCCTGCCGCGACCCCGTCTCACTGTCTCAGGGCACCAGTTTTCGGCTATTTTGGCCCACAGTTTGTCCGGCATGCGGCAGACATGTCCTGCCCAGTCCCATTTGAGTTGAGCAGCCTTTTGGGCCACGTCAGCTATTTTTGTTTTGGAACGCAGTGTTGTGTTTCGAACACGATCCGTTAATTTAACACCTAGTATACTGCGTTCCATTGCTCGTTGGCAAACCTTGAGTTTGGACTTCTGGATGTTAGTCAAAGACCAAGTCTGTGCACCATAGGTCAAGACGGGAAGAATACACATGTCCATAAGTTTCCTTTTCAGTGTTATAGGCAACTCACCTTTAAATAGTTCTTTCATGGACCAGTAGCTCTTCCAGGCGTTTTCTGTTCGTCTTGCGACTTCTTTGTCTTGTCTCGCCTGGAAAGAGACTACTTGGCCCAAGTAAAGGTATTCCTGGACATGTTGTATTGTCTCCCCGTCTACTTTGATTATGTTAGGTGTTCCGTTGGACATCAATTTGGTCTTCGACATATTCATCTTCAGTCCAACCTCAAGGCTTGTATCGCTTAGGTCTTGAAGCATAAGCTGAAGTTCTGTTTTTATATATTTTTAATTATTATTATTAAAGAAGAGATACGAAGAAAAAGAACAGAACTGTGTATTTTACATATTTGTTGAGGAAAAACACAATATAAAGAGGAGTGAAAGAGCCACACTGTATAGAAAAGGATGCAAATAAAATTGCTACACAGACAAGAGCAATCACTTACAATATGGGTTCATGTTTGAAGAATAGGAAGAGTTTGTGGGTAAACTATAACAGCCGCTGCGGTTGATATTTTAGTTAAGCCGTGCTTGTCTAGGTTGGTCTTTGGATGGACTCATTACATACCCAGTTCCTCCGTGCCTCGGAAAGCACGTTAAGCCGTTGGTTCCGGGTATTTGTAGACCTTAGACAGTCGTTACAAGTAGTCGGTGTCCTGAAAGTCTGACAACCTGTCTTACCCGTTGGTAAAAAAAGGTAGTCTGATACCCGTTGGTATCATACTGCGTTTTTTTACTAGGATAGAGGTTAGGCAGATGATGATGATGTTTGAAGATATGATTCGACGGCACGGTTGGCGCAGTGGCTGAGCAATTGGACTGCTGCGCTGCGTGTCGCGGGTTCGATCCCCGCACGGAGCAAATATTTGTATGACCTACAGATAGTTGTTTCGGGTCTGGGTATTTGTGTATGTGAGTTTAAATGTTTGTAAACGCACCCACGATACAGGAGAAATACCTAACTATGGGGTAACGTTTAAAAAAAAAAAGATTTTGTTTACAAAAATTATCGACATTTCAACAAAAAAAACAACTATGATCTGACTCAGTAAGGTCATTCCAAAATAAGACTGTCAAGTTGGATAGGCTACCCTTTTACGAATCGCAATCAGAATGTTCATCGCAAGGTAATTATGATTACGATTATCTTGTTCCCTACGGCCGTCCTATCGTAGGTATATAAAAATGTCTTTCATTTACTAATAAACTAAAACTACTTAAACTAATAAAAAATAAACACGAATTTACTAATAAAATCCCACACAAAACATCGCAAGTCACAATCACTAAACCAGAAGGCAGCAAAAAGTGTTTCTTTATTCAACCCAATATAAAAGTTTCCGTACAAAAAGTTCGGTCGTCCGTTAAACTTTTTCGTGTTGATTCCGACGCAGATATAGAAGGAAATCGGGTCAGACCTTCGAGTTCCATCTGATATCAAGAAGGCCCATTATATAGCAAATGTACTTATAGTCTAAGATCCCGACTTAGATTGACCTACACCCATTTGTTTACCGGAAGAAAAATAATTGCCAATGGGTCCCAAACAGCAGCAAACGACAACGCGGCAGGCCCAGAAGAAGATGGCGGGACGAACTCGACTCTTTTCGCAGGGATTGGCAAATAACATCATTGGATAGGGATAAGTGGAAAGAGGGAAGGGAGGCCTTTGCCCTGCAGTGGGACACGGATGGCTAGTAATAAATAATAAACAATATTAATTCTTAAAACATTGGGACAATCCCATCTTGGGGCGATGGATACGACTGCACGCAGTTAAGTAGACATTTTCCAGGATCAGCGTGTCTCACGCAGCTTAGAATAAATGTTACTAATTATCAGTTTTTAATTTTACATTGTTACTACATTCGTGTCAATCTCATTACATAAACTTTTATATTGCGCCTGGCTTGAAAATTCATCATCATTTCAGCCAAAAGACGTCCACTGCTGAACATAGGCCTCCCCCAGGCGTCGCCACATTGACCGGTCCCGTGCGTCTCTCATCCAGCGGTTTCCTGCGACCTTGACCAGGTCATCGGTCCACCTAGTGGGAGGCCTTCCAACGCAACGTCTTCCGGTTCGCGGTCGACATTCCAGAACTTTTCGGCCCCATCGGCCATCCGTTCTGCGAGCAATGTGCCCTGCCCATTGCCACTTAAGTCTGGCGATTCTTCGGGCTACGTCGGTAACCTTGGTTCTCAAGCGGATGTCCTCATTTCTGATTCGATCACGCAAGGAAACTTGAAAATTCAGTCAAGACTATTTAGAAATACGAATGCAGTGAGTCGTGACCATCTAATACGATGGTATTAAGTTGAAGGAAAAACGTTCAAGTGTTTGTTTATCCGGTGTATAGATTAAAGATGGGTGAAGGTCAATCTTAGTCGGGATCTTGTACTATTACACATAATACGCAGAGATTTCGCTTAATGGAATCTATTAGTTAAACAAAGAAACATAATCTTAGATACTTAATTAAACATTTTCATGTATTACGTGTGTGTTTAGTGTGATCGTATTAATGGTATTCAATTTGTAACTGGAGTGTATGAGGCAAATGTAGCAATAAAGGAAAGATGATCGTTTGTTCGAGAATGTTTCCACGTTTTGTGCAGTTGGTATGAGAATGGATTATGGTATGAAAATGGGTCAGTGAACAAGTTAGGAAGAAGCAGAAGTGATTTAACTTTATTTGCATGCCGGTTGATGGCAATAGGCTCACCCCCTATTACGTGGGAAAACTAGTTACGTGCACCCCTGCATAACCCGATGTTATACATGGTGCGATCTAACTATTGGCTACGTAGCAAATAGTTGAAAAATATTTGATTAATTAATCAATATTAATAATTGTAATTATATTTCGTAGAACTGAACGGTTAACTTTAGTTGTATAAAATCTTGTGCCAAATTCTGTGAGGTATTAACCAAAACACTGAGATCTATTTTATATATTAGATTTTCCACTTCAAATCGTTGGAAAAGTAATTTTCCAATTTTTAGAATGCAGTATGATAGAGAAATTCTTGAAAAGAGCATGTAACAGACAGGCCGACACCAATGCGATTCCATTTTAGAACGGGAAACTGGAAACATCACTAAGAATGAAAATCTTCAGGTGGTTCCTATTTTATTTGCACTCTAATTGTATATGTTATTTTCCTGTTCTGTCTACTATGTATACAGAAGTAACAGAACCGGGAAATATGTCAAATTTAACATGCAAGATTCAATTACAGACAGATCGGGAAAGGTCAAACTACTAGCTTTATTTACTTAAAATAAGAATGAATTCTTGTAAATCGCATACAATATTTTACGTAACTTCATAATAAAAAGGAAGGTTCGTTTTTGGGGTGTTCGTTACTCCATGTTAAACACTGTATACTGTACTGATTATTATATTCAGCTACATCCAGGTGGATCGGGATCTGTTCTCAACCTACTTGGAAAAAAGTGTAGCAGATGTTCATCATAAGTGTTTAAAATGAAAAAAATGTGATGTGACTTTTGGACACAACGTTGGAACGGAGTTCTAATTATTATTTGTATAAATAAAATGAATAAACGTTTAAATTATCTAATATTTCTCAATATTCCAAATTTCACGGACAGCGAATAAACTGAAAAAAAAAATAGTTTCTTAGGTGATCGGGAAGTGCGTGAAAAATTACTGCAAAAAGAATACTATAATGTCAGTTTTTGTAAGCTCGCTAACAAATGAGAACATCATCATCATCATCATCATCAGTGTGAGAATCCTAGACTTGCCGGAGGCAGTCATTTAGCCATCTCCTTTACAACCACTACATCCTACAATATTCATTCCAAACAGTAATTAAACTCGAACATTGCCCAAAATGTCCTTCATTATCTAACATTACGTTTTAGAGTCAAATTTCCCAGGTCCATTTGATTGACTGGTTTCTGTCTATTTCTATTTTATGATGCTCTCAATCGCAATACACTGAAATGGAGTATTTGTTACAGTGTATCACGATTGAAATTTTCATTACGTCTATGTGAAGTTTACGAGTATATCGCAGGATGATTAGAAAAATCGTTTTATACGATAAGAATTAGAAACAATTTTTTATACGAAGATATTTTTTTTTTAGTAAACATTAGCTCGTATTACTAAAAAATGGTTACGTATTATATTATTATGAGCTCATACGCCTTATTATAGACACAATTAAAAAGCCATTGTTATAAATCTCCTGGAGATTTATTAGCGGGCGGGAGGTTATATAATTTACGTACGGTCGGCTACGAAATTCTGAATCATTGTAACCTATGTAAGGTTACAATGATTCAGATTTTCGCAGCACCTCAATGTTTCTTAAAACATGTTTAGTATTCACTGAATAGTCTAGAAACTACCACGTAACATGCAACAGACAAGACTATTTGAATTCCGATTACTATCGAATCACTCGATACTGACAGTATCGATTTCGAACAACGAAAAATATGCGAATATCATCGGCAGATATCCGCCATTCTTGTGCCCGAATACTGGGGAAATTCTCATTTCAGTCGGCCCGCACTTATGTGTAACGTACGAAACAATGAAGGGGTGGCAGATGTTCATTTTAGTAAGCGATACTTGCACGGTATGGATATGAAAGCCTCGCATGATTGCCGGCATCCTCCTCTGAATACTGCTATCGCGAAACCTTTTGTTTTGACTCAACGAAAATATTTTCATTTCCTCGGCCACGTTCGACGCTCCTAGTTTGTGTATCCGCAATTTGGAGGATATTCCGAGGTCGTTGAGTGCCTTTTGCGATTCACCGCGTACTGATTTCATTTTGATTGTGAATAAATTTACAACGGGAACATCGGTAAGCACTTTTGTTTTCGTGTAGATATTCGTATTGACTGCCGATTGTAGCGTGTTCTTTTTTATTTATTTTTATTTACGCTACAAAGTTTTGTATACAATTAAGCTTCGTTTATCTGATCTTACTTTGTGTTTGTTCGATTTCAATTGAAAATCACAACGTTTTATGCCTAAAAGCTGTGATTGTAATTTGATAGGACACGACACGATGTTGATTTTTGTTGAATTATATCTTTTAGTTACAGAGAGTATAAATGTATACCAAACTGGGGTGCATTATTTTACTTGGTGAACGTCATTATGTATAAGGACTTTTCAACAATGTTCCGTGCATAAAACAATTGGTAATACTGCAAACGATTCACAGCTCAAAGTGCAATTTCACGATTTAATCTAACAATGAACGTCGGTAATAATAACCTTATATACAAGGAGCAATGAAAAACAAAATGTGGTTCTACGAGGAAAATTACCAAATAACGAAGCCAACACAAGTTTTCTTGTAGGACTTTTTTCCACGTATACCTACGCCTTGTTGTATTTAGAAGTTAGGTACAGGTGTACGAGTTTTACTTGCCAATAATCTCTCATAATACGAAACAAAGTCGCTCCCGCTGTATGTACGCTTAGATATTTTAAACTCTGCAACGGATTTTAGAGCAGTTTTTTATCAATAGACAGAGTGATTCAAGAGGACGGTGTACATGAGTATAGATTACACCCATGAGAATACGGGATGTGTCACTTATTTACAATAAATAATACATTTCGGAATGGTGTTCTCACACCCTACCGGCTAAGTATAGTACTCAAGTCCACTAGCGTGGCCACATAGGGCAACCTTGGAAGGTAATTTCCTCTGAAAAAACACTCTTCATTATATAATTATGAAGTTCATCAGTAATATAACACATTTTTCCTGTTACAGAACTTCCAAGCAAACCAGACGTTTTCGACGAGTATGGGAAAGAAATCTCAGGCACTGCTGGTCCTTATCACGAAGGACGAGAGTTCAAACTTATTTGTTCTGTCAAGGGTGGTAAGTACTCGAACTAATTATTGTACTATAAACTTCTTCTCGCTGTCTCATTTGTATCCTAGAAAAACTATTATAATAAATGTACCTGTGTAAAAACTGTCCTACAAATTATGGTAATAAGAAGTTTAGTCAACCAGAATGTCAAATTAAATGTTGTATTTTGAGTTGGTATATTGTGAGTGAGTAACGTTCAAACATAAAGCATGCTGGTCCCCACTTACCTCGAGTGCTGGCACTTTTATTTAATCTGTGTCTGAGCCATTCTCACCTTCCGCCTGATCTTGTGCGGACTCTGGTGGTGCCGGTGATCAAAAGTGAGACTGGAGACGTATCGGACAAGTCTAACTACAGGCCTATCTCACTCGCCACCGTCATAACCAAAATACTTGACAGCGTGCTCAACTCACATCTAAAGAAACATGTGCAGCTCTGTGACGCCCAGTTTGGATTCCGACCTGGGTTGTCAACAGAAACGGCTATTGTTAGCTTGAAGCACGCTGTCAGGTATTATACGGCTAGAAAAACGCCGATTTATGCAGTTTTCCTTGACTTGTCTAGGGCTTTTGATCTTGTCCCATACGATCTTCTTTGGAAAAACACTGGAAAGGACGTCGCTGCCGCCGGAGTTTACATTGCTCTTCAGGCACTGGTATCTGAACCAGGAGACTCGGGTGCGTTGGGCGGGTGAGCTGTCGGGGCCATGCCGGCCGGAGTGCGGGGTGAGGCAGGGGGGGTTATCCTCGCCTTTGCTCTTCGGTCTGTATGTCAATGCGCTGATTGAGCGACTCAGCAGCACGCGTGTCGGTTGCTACGTGGATGGTGTTTGTTTTAACAACATTAGCTATGCGGACGACATGGTGCTGCTGGCTCCCTCAATCAGTGCTCTCCGAAAACTACTGAAAGTTTGCGAGTCGTACGCTGTGACTCATGGGTTAGTCTATAATTGTAATAAGACAGAATTCATGGTCTTCAGGTCTGGCACCAGGTGTCCCACTACAGTCCCTCCTATTTTTATGAATGGTAAACCGGTGAACAGGGTGTACAAATTTAAATACCTGGGCCACCTGGTGACGGATGATCTGAAAGATGACCTGGATTTGGAAAGGGAGCGCAGAGCATTATCAGTCAGGGCGAATATGCTGGCTCGCAGGTTCTCTCGATGTACAGCTGCAATTAAAATAGTACTTTTTAAAGCATATTGCACATCACTGTACTCGGGAGCCTTGTGGTTCACATATACCCAAAAGGCTTATAATGCTCTGCGTATCCAGTATAATAATGCATTCAGGATATTGTTGCGACTGCCACGCTTCTGTAGTGCCTCGGAAATGTTTGCCAACGCACGCACTGACGGCTTTGATGCGTTGTGGCGTAAAAAATCAGCCTCGCTACTCCGCAGGCTGCGTGGCAGTCGTAACACTATACTGCAATCTATTAATAGCCAACCGGGCAGATAGCCCGCTAGTGTGGGCGCTAACCAATCGCACCCGTTCTGTTTTAGTTATTAAGTACTAACATAGGCTAAGTTTTTGTGTTACTAACAAATCGCATTCGATCTGTCCTAGTTATTAAGTACTAACATAGACTAAGTTATATTGTTACTAACACAGTGGACCTCTTTTGTAGTCTGATGAATAAATTATTATTATTATTATAAATTTCATTAAAATAAAAAATGCGAATATTTGTGAGGAATGTATATGCTCTTTCATGCAAAAACCAGATTTTAATGAAACATGATGAAATAGATTTAGCCCACGGATACTTTTTTTATCCCGGTATTACGATCCTGCGGGACTATTAACGAACTCCACGTGGGCGAAGTCGCGCCCTAGTTTATAATACAGTCATACTTGTAGAATTTTAAACTGTTAATTTATATTCCTTCAGATCCACTGATAGTTGCCGAATTAGTAGTTTAGAATAAACATTTTATGCAAATATCATTTACTAATGACCGTACTAATTTGTTAAAAACCGATTCCATCTACATTTTATCGGGAATAATTTGTACTCTGGGGCTATTAATGTTAATTTTATAGCAGAAAACTCGATCTACATTTCTGTTCACCTGGGAAATGAATTCAAAAGTTCAAAAGCGTCGAAAACTCGAAATGGTTCTTACAATACTACGATATTTTTGGGAATAGAAGTACCAGGGCTGAATGAAATAAAAGGAAGTGTTTGTGTATTCGCGAGCGTCTAACTTACAAACGTAATATAAACAGAGGAAAAGGCAAGAACACGAAACAAACGATGACTTGAAGTCTCACCAGAATCGTATCCACTCAAACGAAATTGATTGAAATGTATCGTTTATTTTCTCCCCGCCTGGACATTCTATCTTCCATCGTTAAATTCTTTGATGTCAACCTTTTGATATTTTTTAACATTTTTTTTTCATGTCTCTCAGTTTTTCGTTCTAATTCTTGTACGTCAAATAAAGATTCAGAAAACATTGATATTACATTTTGCGTAGGCTCAAACAGCACAATCATGATCGCATTACGAAGGGATGTAATGTTATTTGGGAACAATGGAAGGTTCTCTGTGTTCTAGCGTTTATAATAAATGTTTTGTTTTAGGTTACCCGACGCCGAGAATTCAGTGGCTTCAAGGTGACACTGTGCTGGCTACACTAAGTGCAGTGGAACATTCAGCGCCGACGAGATCGCTAACTTTAGTGATCAGGAATGCAACGAGGGCGCATTTAGGAGCATTGTATACGTGCACTGCAGATAATACGCTGCTAGCTTCAGCACAGAAAACTACCATCAAAGTAGATTTGTTTTGTAAGTATTACATTCATTTTATTTTAAGTATGAAGGGGTTTGGGTATAAGAGAAGAGGAAGACCAAAGAAACGATGGATGGACTGTGCAAAGGATATGGTAGGAAAGAAGGTATTTGATAAGCTGATGATGAGTAATAGAAAAATATGTAATTAAAAGACTTGCTGCGCTGACTCCAAATGACATGGCATTTGAGCAAAAGAATGATGAAACATTTATTTTATTTTTGAAAGTTAATTGCTTTATAAATCATTCGAAAAAAAGGTGTTTGTAACTTAAAATAATGAGGGACCTTATCAATTCCCAACCACTTAAATTGTATTCGTATTATCCTTAAATAATTGTAAATAATTCCCGGGGGATTTAACCTCAATGTTGCTGTTTTAAAATTGCTTTAAATAAAATAAAACTTAACTTGTTGTACTACAAATAAATGTTGTCTGGATAAAATCGTTTCCACAGAGAATTCTGGAACAATATAAAGAACTCCTTTTAGCAAAACCCGGGGCTTATTATTGGGGTTACCTTGAATATCAGAGAAATGAAAACAAACAGGGATTGCAATATTCTTTCCCTCAATAACGGGCAGATATTAACAGTCATTAGCACCGATATTTGGGCGAGCCTAAACCAATATCCTTTTCAGACTCGACTCTCTCTGACTGGATATAGGGCAGTGGAAAAATATACAAGTTCCTTATTTCATTACACTTGCAGATATCCACCATCTCGGATCAGGTGTCAAATTACATTTTATTGGTTTACTTGTCAAGTTAGCAGGTCTACCTTCCAAATAGCTTTTCGATGTTTTCTCTTGACATAGTTTTTAGGAAATAAGTAAAGCGTGAAGCGACATTGTTCTTGCATTATTCTGTGACTATGTATTGCTTATTTTTGGGGCAATGTCTGTTTTATTTAGAGGAAAATAACGCATTATTCATATTATTCCCTTCTATCTTCCTCACTTCATAGTATTTTTTATTTTATCTACATATCTCATGTGATGTTTATGACTGTATGTTTTTAAGTTAATATTTAATGCTTGTTTTTATTGTTCCGTACGTGTGCAGATTTGCTATCCTACATTTTACTGAAGTGAGGTCTTTAAAACTGTTGAGAACACAATTTATACTCGACTGTTTATTTTTGAATGAATTCTTCGAAGCATCCGACACTAAAGTTTTGTAAGAACGTTTTGTAGTCAAAGTCTTAGCGAAAGTTCTTGCAAAATAGCTGCGCTCCTATTTTGCACTGCTGGGACGTTACAAATGTTTATAAATTAAGATAGATTCAGAAAAGCCACCAGGGCTTTTATATCTCAATGAAAACAGTAATGACTCCTGCATTGGTCTAGTAGTCGCAAGTCTTACTGCAGAGGTCCTGGGTTCGATCCCAAGGTCGGTCAAACTGTATTTAGATTTTACTTACATACATTTATTTAATGCGGTTCCATTATTTATTTTCATCATCTGCCTAGCCTTTTCCCAACTATATTGGGGTCGGCTTCCAGTCTAACCGGATGCAGCTGAATACCAGTATTTTACATGGAGCGACTGCCTATCTGACCTCCACAACCCCGTTAATACTAGGTAATACGTACGATACCCTTTGGTAAGACTGGATGTCAGAATTTCAGGTCACTGACTACCTGTAACGACTGCCAAATATCTATATTATGGCCGCCGGGACCAACAGCTTAACGTGCTTCCCGAAGCACGGAGGAAACTCGTTATGTTGGGCGGTCACCCATCCACAGGCCGATCTAGGCAAGCACAGCTTTACCTAAAGATCGACCCGAGTGGCAGTTCTTATTAAGCCATGAGCCTCGAGTTCCATTATTTATTTTATTTTGTAGATATTGCCCTTCAAGCCATGAAAATGTCATCATCATTGTCCTACTCTTATCCCAACTTATTTGGGGTAGGTGAGCATGTCTTTTTTTCTTCTCTTTAACTCGTCATCACAGCAGTCACCTCCTTTCTAGCCATATATCATCCATCACATAGAACATCCATCGTTTATTTTGTCTTCATAAACTTTCTTCACATTCTTCCTCAACATTTTCCTCATTCCTTTGCATCACACCCCTACCACGATAACCGATTACCACACAACTTTGCAGTCACCGATTACTTTCAGATTTCCTCTTATGTACTCATTCCTTATTTTATTCGTTCGCGAAATCTCTAGAAAACATCAAATTAATCCAATTCACAGTTACTATTATGCGTCAGTACAAATTATATTCATTTGTAGTTTTATAACTACCCAGTAAATTAATGACTGGTCGTCAAAATATCTGCTATAGTTTTTTGAAAAACATTAACCATCGTAAACCGTCATAAATTAAATTAATCGTAAATTAGTTAGCATTGATACAAATAATGATGAAGCTAATAAATATCGAAAGTGTAAATGTAATGGGTAATCAAACACTAGTATGTGCTCCTATTGCTATTGCTAAATTAATGGTTTATCACACTGATGTTACTATGAAAGAGTTTAGTGTCTGTAATATCTTTATTTACATTTTAACTATTTTCAAAAACTGTTTTCTATTTCGTTGACAAAATAACATTGAAACCATTTAAAAAAACATTGCCTCGCACTGCCCACTTCTCGTGTATCGTAGGTGCGTTTCCAATAGTTTAAACTCACACACATAAACTGCCAGACCAGAAATAACTCTACTACTAACCTCTTGGTCATGCAAATATTGGTTCTGTGCGGGAATCGAATCTGCGTCACATAGCGCAGCAGCCAATCGCTAAGCCATTTTGCCAAACATGCTGTTGTCAATAATATTGCCTCGCTCACTTTCAATATGCTATGTGGGGTGTGTGAACTGTTATTCAAATCTTAAATGCTTACATTCTTAAACAGCTGTAATATTCATTTTCATAATAATTATAATACTTAATATTCAGAAACAGAAGAAACAAATACAGTTGTGGCAAAAAAATGTATGCTTATAAAATACACTTACGAGCCTTTAGCCATCAAACGGGCACAGATCTATACCCCGTGGCTGCGAAATACCTGATGAAAAAATCTAGGCAGTCTACCTTTAAACCTAACCTTTACTTAACCTTTACATAACCTCAAAATTGAGTCACTAAACTTCAATTTGTAGAACTTCAAGTTCTGAAATCATTATTTTTAGTCGAATTAGGTCTTCAAAACATCAAAGTCTGTTATTTTTGTTTTAAACATAGTCATTATACCGTAAATTGTATTTTTTTTAGTTCAATCAGATAGCAAATAACATTATCTAGATTTGAATTTGTATTTGGAAAAGTCTGTAAATCAAAGTTTATCACATTTTCAGCGTGAACTACCAACTAAAGAGTTACGAATATACCAGGTACTTTCAGAATTAATTCTAGCACGAATGCGCAGAATGACATTAAACGACTTTACAATAGTTACTCTTATGATACCTGTCGCAAACTCCAAACCATAAAATCCTACTTCCTACTAATATTATAAACGCGAAAGTTTATAAGTATGTATGGATGGATGGATGGATGGATCTTTGTTACTCTTTCACGCAAAAACTTCTGAACGGATTTGGATAAAATTTGGTACACAGGTAGCTTATGACCTGGATTAACACATAGGGTAGTTTTTCTTCCGATTTTATCTTCCCGTGGGATAATTTTCAAATTGTTGAGGGCGAAGCCGCTTGCAATACCTAGTATACTTATATTTCCGGCTTCCAAGGCGTGTTTATGACGCGTGTTCGTGTTTAGTACTCATCATCTTCCTGCTCTTGTCCTATTCTACAAAGGGTTTGTGCAACACGTTTTTTCATTTATTCTCCCCTGTCAGACGTGACGACATCATTGACTACTTTCTCTTTTATATCATTCCGTATGCAATGCATCCATCTTTTCTTTGGCCTTTCTTTCCCTCTCAATCCATCAACATTCATATCTATTACTCTTTTAGTCGCATGGGTTTCAACCCTCCTCATTACATGTCTATACCAAGACTTCCTTTAATTTTTCTGTAACAGAGGCCACTTTCAAACTTCCTCTAATATTATACTCATTTCTTACTTTATCTTCTATGTCTTACTTCTCAAAGGATTGGCCTATCATCGCACTAGATCGCAAAAAGTGGAAGGAGGGAAGGGAGGACGTTGCCCTGCAGTGGGACAGTACAGGCTAATAATAATCTTACTTTATCCGTTTTTGTCACTAAATCAGCTATCTCAACATTTTCAGATCCGCTACATGTAATCGTTTTCATCCATCTATTTCACAACCCATCATTTTGATACAGTACGACATGCTTAATCACGGATGTATATTTTCCCCTTTAACTTGAGAGGCATTCGTAGGTTGCAAGTTGTATAACCTGTTCGTTTTTTATTAGATTTCATTATAATACATATTTTCATATTTGATGTTGGAAGCTCCATTTTAATGAAATAGTATGACATTGACTTTGTAAAGTACTATGCTGTAGCATTTTAGCTTCAAACTCAATTAGGAATCTCCCAGAGATTTAATGAAAAAACGTGTAAATTTAAGAAGATAATAATATTATGTCTGAAACGATTACTTTCAGTTTTGTTTACTCCGCACGTTTGCGCTATGCCCACGGTTACCTTCAGGTAAACTTTTGATTGGTAGTTTAAGTTACCTTGTCGTGAAAGATCGTATCGAAATTATAACAACACGAACTCATTTGTGAATTCAAATGCCTTGTTTTTGTCCGAGCTGTTTAAATGTTTATTACGTCGGTACATTAACCTTTGTATGCGGACTGTTTATTATTTGTTTATAGGTATAGTTTTGCTGTCACATTAAGTGATTGTTAAAAAGTGCACTAGGCCTTAAGTGAGTGCGTAATGCATTGAACTTGAGCTTTGCATCGCAATGGAAACTTTATGGACTGTTTATGCAATTATATTACTCTAAAATCAAATAATAGCAACCATATTCGCATTAGCGAAAAAGCTCTTTAAATAAAGATTGAAAAAGATAAACAGCAAAAACATTTGAATTATGATTTGACGGACAAATTATTGATGTCTAGATATATAGTATACTCTTTATTATGTAGACCATCATAAATAACAGGTTGTAATTAGAACTTACAAATAGGATGACTTTCAAAACAATCTTTGGATGCATAGGGAAGGAGTAGAGACAATACTGTCAGTAATCTGTGGTGTACCATTATTAATAATAAAACACGTGATAATAATATAAAATATAATCATGAAAATAGCAAAGAACTAATACTTTAATATGTTTTGAGTTATACTACGTGGCCTTGTTAATGATTTACTGAAGCTAAAATCACGCAGATTTGCCGGCTTAGATAAAGCTTAACTTATCAGGCAAAATGAATAAGGAAAAATACGCAAAATATGGAGAAAAATAACAATATTCATAGAAAGAAGTATGAGCATACCTACTTTCATTCCCTGTTTAAGTATCGTTTCTCTGTAATTCATAGTATTGTGAAATGTATCTGTATACGGATTTTTTTTTGTTAGTATAAGACCTTACGTATTTACCGACTTCTCAAAAAGGAGAAGGTTCTCAATTCGATTGATATATTATATTATATTTTTTTTATGTTCCTATTTAGTCCGAAATGGCGTATGAAAACAGTAAAGAAGAAGGCTATGTTTAAAATTGCAATGTTTGTTTCAGTAAAACCACTAGGAGTAGAAATAATTTCGAGAGAACAGCCTTTGTCGGTGGGCAGAAAGTCAGAGCTGTGGTGCAAAACTATGGGGGCGAGGCCTCCGGCCACCATCAGTTGGTGGCTAGGAGGGAAGAAGCTAGATGCTAATACCAAAGAATCGGTAAGAACAATAGAACAATAGAACTGACTTTCTCTCTCCCTCTGAATCACTTTCTTATTTTTTTGGTTTTTGGGAAATCATCAAAAATGACACCTCTTGCTCTGGACAGAGTGGTGGACTTCTATTGACTAAAAACCACCCATGTTTCTTCTTAGCTCTTTGGGTCGAGGCCGTGGAATCTCTTTCGAACAGCCCGTATCTCGATATCTATTATATAATATTTTACTAGCTGATGCCCGCGGCTTCGCCCGCGTGGGTACTGTAAAAACAATCCTTGATGCGGATTATATGTATATCATTCTAAAATTTCAGCTCGATCGGTGCAGAACTTTTTGAGTTTCTGAAGCGTACACAAACCAACATAACATTTTTATATTATATAGATTTACACATCGTGGAAGATGACGGGGCGATTTGGACTGGACTAGCGACTAGTGGTCCTTAATGGCCTTATATCGAATTAACTGGAAGTCATAGGGTGAGGCCCTTGCCCAACAGTGCGATGGTGCTGGCTAACAGTATCAGTGTCGTTACTTAAGCTTGGTAGTTTATTCAGCACATGATGAACTACATCAATTAGAGATCAAACAGTTGTGTTTTTATCGACCTGGTCGTCCAGTACTACTATATAATATTATTTTCTTTATGGACGATATCTAATAAATGGACGGTTGAAGTTTAAAAACTATGCCTGTCACGAAAATTAAAGTTTCAACAGTCAATGCAAATATCAAGTCCTAAATCCTTAACTCAATCTTTCCCTAATACTATTCACTATATCCTCTACGACTAACACAAAAAATCCATTACCACAGGGTATAGAAGACGCGAACGAGACCGAATCGTTGCTCCAATGGATGCCATCAAAAGATCATAACGGTCAAATACTTACGTGCAGAGCTGAACATCCGAACTTCAACCATTCGAGCATTGAAAGCAAACTACCGCTGAACGTGTATTGTGAGTATCTAAGTTTATTTTTATTTTCCTCTTCTATTGTATGGTTTTGAATACGGGAATTTTGTTCGTTACCGACTTTTGGATCTATGTAGTTTTAAGGTGGTTCGTGTTCTTTTTGTTTTTAATGCAATAATTTGTTTTAGGGATTCAACTATGCGATTCTTTATTTTTTATATGGATTAATTCTTTTAAAATGCTACTAATTTCAACATTTTAGACAAGTTCATGATATTGAATGTTGCTGAAATGAGAGTTCAGCTGGATTTATGGGAGTTTTAAGGTAGCCGTGTTTTCTTTACATGAATATTGATTTAAAAATAATCAACAGTGATAAAGTTATTATTATTATTTATGAATGTTGGGAATTCTTTGTAAATATTTCGTACAGTTATTCTTCTTTTCTGAGCAAGACATAAAGTTAAGAATCGATTGCAAACACTTTTTTTTTCTACAAAACAGAAAACTTATAACTTTACGCAGCTTGCAACAACTATTTGGAGAATTATGATTTAATAAAAAAAACCAACATAATCAATATTTACGACCAACAAAGTTTAGTTTTACAACGAAGCACCGGTTTGTTTGCTGTAAACAGCTGCATTGCAGAATGGTACGAGTACGTAAACATTAAACTGCCTATCAGTTTGTGTAGTTTCAATTAACCGTGCACAAACAATTTGTTAAAATAAAACAATTCGTTAAAAAAAGTCATAGAAAAATAAATAATAACTTCATTTTTATTTACCCAAAAATAAATAATAACGTAGAAGTGTTCAATAAATATAAAACCTAGACTCGTATTCAAGCCTTTATGACCATAATAACTCTAGGTGGAATAAAATAATAGTAAAACAATTGCTGAGATGGTAAAATAATTGAAGTAATGACTAGGCTTTCAGAAGTCTTTCCAGAATTAATTTGAAAACAATATTATTCGACAAAAGCTTTTTAGGTTGAGTTATTAAAGAATACACATGTCATACGCACTGTTGTTTGAGCGCGAATACACATGGCTTACCAAATTTTAGGCTGAATCAATTTAAATTGCTATCGACAAGCTAAGAAGAATTAGTAAGCACATCATAATTATATTATTTATTTATTGTATGATGAGTTGAGTTGAAGTTGAGTGTCTGAAAATCAAAATAATTAAGTATACCATTCACCAACCTGCATTGAGTCCGCCTGGTGATGGTCTCTATAATTCCCCTCACGGATAGGAGGCCGCGTCCCGGCAGTAGGAAAGGGAAGACTGCTGATGTTATTTTATGCATCTTAACTAAATAACAACGCATAAAAATGAACCTTAAATATTTGCACGAAAAAGACCCATTCAGCGGGACACCCTCAACACAAAACTAATTAAAGTTAGTAGCATTTTGCATAATATGCCATGCAATGCCATAAACATAATTGCCATTGCCATTGTGCTAATCGCTGGCTGGCAATTAATAAGTGGCGTATCGGGCGATAACTCCAAGATTACTAGGAACTTGAGTCACCGCCTTCTTTTTTTTGCTGAGTCATACTAATGCGGAAAAACTATTCATGGATTTTACGCGATGCGAAACCCAATGTTTTACGCACTAAAAATAAAAGTCGTTTTGTGACAAAACGACTTTTAAGGTACAAGTTGGTAGCCGACTGCACGCAGCAGCAGCAGACGACATGTCGTCGCTTCATGTCGTCACGACACGTCGTCACGTCATGTCGCTGCAGTCATGATTTCGAACCCGACTGCAGACGGCAACTGCAGATAACATCCAGTTGGTGTAAACTGAAGACACAGGTTCCGATACATTTTCTGCTAAAGGACATAATTCTCCTGTTGTTTCTGTTATCTATGGGCACTACTGATCTGCGGTCGGACGACACGTGCGTCTGCCGCTCGACGACGCGTCGCTAGCTTCATGTCGCTAATACGGAGGGAATTTCATAGAAATACGTAGAAACATGAGGACATCCGCATGAGAACCAAAGTTACCGACATAGCCCGAAGAATCGTCAAACTTAAGTGGCAGTGGGCAGGGCACATTGCTCGCAGAACGGATGCCCGATGGGGCCGGAAAGTTCTGGAGTGGCGACCGCGAACCGGAAGACGTTGCGTTGGAAGGCCTCCCACTAGGTGGACCGATGACCTGGTCAAGGTTGCGGGGATCCGCTGGATGCGAGACGCACGGGACCGGTCAATGTGGCGACACTTAGGGGAGGCCTATGTCCAGCAGTGGACGTCTTTCGGCTGAAATGATGATGATGATGATGACGTAGAAACCAGTCGTGTCGCCGCGACACGTCGTCTGCTGCGGCTTCGTGTCGCCGGTACCAACTTGTACCTTTATTTTGCGTTTTTACATATGTTTAAGCAAAAAAATCGTGCAAAGTAATAATCGGCTTTTTCATCAGGAATTCTTCAGTAGAAGTTACGGAGTCCGGATTTGTGCTCGGTTGATGGCAATAGGTTGAACGTTAAACCATGTATGTATACATGTAGGTACACCTCTGCCCCTACAGGAGTTACAGGTGTAATGTTGAGTTAACATGTTATTTTATTTCTGTAAAATAATGCTGAAGTTTCACAACTTTTAATATTTTCCCTTGTATATTCACAAATTAATTTTGCAATGCTCAGCCAAAACGGAGGGTCGATGGTCATTACCGATACCTATTACCCCGTTTGACCAAAGCATATAAAGGTTGTAATTCGCAAGTAAGCTGAATTGTGATTCATATTTTAAAATAATATCAGCAGTTAAATTGGGCCTTGTAATTGGATAATCCAGTAAGTTATTTCTGAATAAGCTAATAAATTGTAAAGCTGATCTGTTCTGTGAATTTATTTAAGGGTCTTCACCTCCTTTTCCAGCCATCCACTACACAGTCCATACATCGCTTCTTTCGTCTTTCTCTACTCCAATAGCATTCCACATTCACACTCAAAATCGGTATGTCCTAGACTGAAAATTCCCAATAGCATTGCGACATTACAGATCCGTGGACTTACATCCTACTGTCGGAATAAAAACCATTATGCTTGTTGAATTTAGGAAGTACGTTTTTATATTTTCATCGACAGAAAATTGTTTAAAAATATTCCTTCTGTTACTCTAAAATTTATGTGTATAAAAATTCGCCAAAAATCTTTAAGAAGGTTTTAGTTTTTCTATAGCAACCTCTTCTACGCGTAATCTAAACGACTCGTTTTATATAGAAACATGGCCGTCCTAAGTGCGATCGTTAAAATAACTGTTTGTGCTCTCATTAGTAAGCGCACGATCCACGGTTAGGTACGGAGAGTTACTGGTTTTACGATCTCATGCCGTTTCCTTCCACTCTTCACTGGTTTGTGGCTATCATCAGTTCATTTAATGCATTAAATGTATTTTGTAAGGGGTCTTACTCACTTGTTTTTTTTCTTATATCAGCTGTTCTGTCCCACTGATAAACTGCAAATACCTCTCACAAAGTTTACCAATTTTGTTTACTGACTTCTTCGAGCAATCCGTTAAGAATGAGTCCAAATCGTCATCCCAGTTTTTCTTGGGCCTGCCTCGGTCACTCGTAATCGGGTCGGTTTTAATTCAGTGAAATTTGTTAAACAAAGCCGAACCGGAGCAGTTAATAATACATTATGTTCGATTATATTTTCATTTGACTTGAACCGATCGTCAAAAGGACGGGACGGAAGAAAGTAGGAAAACAACTGACTCGGTGGCCAATCCTTGTCATTAAACTGGCCAGAAGAAACTGGTAGCCTTGATAAAAAAAAACCGCCAAAAGTAGAGATTTTGAAAAGACCTACGTAACTACCTAGATTGGTAGTTACGTAGGTCTTTTCAAAATCTCTACTTTATTGGCTAAGTGGTTAAGTTAGCCAAGGGTGGCGTAAGGTGAAAGAAAATTAAGATTAGACAGCTCCATTTGACATTAGAAATGATAATTATACAGTAAGCTCGGCAGAACTTTGACTAGTTTGCCGACTTTTTTTTTTGTTTTTTTAACTTAGTAATAAAAAGTATCTGGAAATACTTGTTATTTTGATTTTTGTTTAAATACTAGTTTTACGACCAACCCGCACTGGGCCCGCGTGGTAGATTATAGCCCATCCCTCTCCTAGAGAGGAGGCCTGAGTCCCTGCAGTGGGAACATTATAGGCTGATGATGATGACTAGTTTTACGTATTCGTATTCATACTAACTAATTATAACATGCATTTCAGCAACCGAACCGAACCAATAGAGACATATATTATTTTTGCTTTTGCTGGCCGGCGTGCCGAACCGGACCCGAACATTGTGTAATCGCCTCTACCGTTCTTCAGTGTAACTAAAGTGAAAATTTCGCCCGGTGGCAATTTGCGTACTCGTACATGGCGTGCGGTTACTCGTCGATGTTTTTTCATCATAATATAACCTTTTACGATCAGCTGTAGGTAGTTTTTACTTTGCAAATTAAAATTTATGTGTAGTTAGTGTTATTTGTAGCGCTTTTGTGGGGAAATTTAAAATATAATAGCACAAAAATGGGCTCTGTTTTTTAAAACGGTTTTTGTTCGTTTTTTACGCAAGTGAACCGTTCTATTTTTATATAAAGCGTGGAAACGAGGAAAATCTCAGTTTTTTTTTTTTAATTGCGATTTATCAACGTTGTAAATTATTTTTAGTATTTCATGGAAGGGAGACAAAAGTTCAAGAACAACCTTTAGGTGAATAATACAGTTTATGAAAATTTCAACTTTATTCATGAAGTCTTGAAGTCTAAATTGAAATACTTTGCTGTTTGAATTTTGTTTAAGTAAAAGACAGGCCTTCGCTCATTTTTAAGGATGTCTCTTTTTTGTAGTAATTTCTATTCAAAAGAAGGCTTTTTTTTTCAGGCTTACTACTGTTTACGCTTAACTTTACACAGTCAACCTGTAACGATGTAAGTGCTAGGTCTCCTTGTCCGTGGGAGAGTTTGCTTTATTCCAGTCTTCTATTAAAGGGGTTTGAACTTGTTTGTATGGCAGTTGGCATTTAAATTCCCAGTTCGTGAAAAAATTCTGTGGGTTATTCCATCAGAAATTCCTCCGTGACTGCCACGTATTCTTGATTTATATGTCCATTAATAGCAATAGTATCGTGCCCTATCACGTGTATCCAACCTATTAAATGTGTCCCATGTGACTTAAAGATAACTGGCAAATTGTGTGTTGAGGGTACACCTCTGCTTAGGGCCCGTGTACGGAGACGCGGGGCGTTACGCGGCGCGTGCAGAAGGCTCATGTCGTAGTTTTTCATTAATTTACTGAGAAACGGGTCCACCTCAACAAACGCTGTATTTTAAACTAACGAGCGGAAAAATCGCTTCTCGTAAAATCAACTTTTGAAATCGTTAACTTTTTCATACTTCACTAAGTGTTTGAAATAAAAACGCAGCACGCGCCGCGCGACGCCCCGCCTGTACGTAAACATGCACTTAGTCCTGCGGGCATTACAGGCGTCATGTTTTACTCCTGAAAGATAACAGTATCATAATAGTAATTAAAATAATCAGTCTCATTGTTAAATATAATATTACTTGATACAACTTTTCGACATCAGCAAGCAATTAACTTTTAAAATAATTCAATTAAATTCTCTTTAACGAGCTTCATTGCCAATTAAGTTATAAATTAACAACTAGTACAATGTTTTGAAGTAAGATGTTACTTAGTCTTTAGAAATGTAATACTTAAAATTATTCAACCCCTCGGGCTTTTGTTTCCAATTTGATATTTTGACGAAGAAAGTGTAAAAATTACTGAAATTATCTAAAGACTGTGGCACACTTAATGGGTATTGTTAGTGTGGTGTGTGCATGGCTTTTATACAAGGATTTATTATGAAAGACACATCGAATTAAAAAAAAACGCGCAAATATTTGATGTATCTTGTAGTATTGCAGTTATTAATACAACATGTATCAGAACGATATCACGTATTACAAAAATCTGTATAAAAGTATAAGCCAGCTTATTATTTTTTCGCGATTGAAATGTTATTCACAGTTTTATGAGAAGAATACGGTTTAATTTTATGTTAATTACTTTCAAAATTTTACTAAGACCTGCTAGAGACACACATTAAAGCTTGTGACCTGCGATAAGTGTGTCAAAACCTAAAATGTTAAATTAATTGAATCAGACGAAGAACCGAAAATTAATTAAACTATAAAATAAATTAGAATATTCAAACGATATCAATAAGCTAAAGCTTAAAACAGTGTTTGATATCAATTAAATATGATCATTATTTGGATAAGACTCTTTATTATTTTGTTATCATACGGAATTATTTTCGTAAGAAAATATAACTGAGTATGAAAAACTGTGAGAAACAGCACGTGACACAGCTCCTTTTTTGGTTTTGTACGTTTACGAAGTTTCTCGTGCGTGTGGCTTGTATCAAATAAAGTAACTATCTTATTTCTTTCATAAACAAAGCCAACAGTTGAGATTCTGGGAATTCTGTTCTGATATGAAAACTTAATTATGTATACTTTAGCTTTTTTTAAGTGATTTTTCCTACTGTGTCGATTATAATATTATATTAAGTTAGTATGAATATAGAATGTACAAATCCTTGCTGGTACAAAATCGGTCTTATAACAAAGTTGAAATCATAATTCCACAACAAAAACTACGTTAAAATGTTGCTAAGTCTTCACTGGCTAACTATGATGCCTTTTCCCATCAATGGTGGGTTCAGCTACATGGACATGGAGTGACTGCCTGTCTGACGTCCATTGCCCAGTTTGTACTAGGTAATACGATACTCTTTGGTAAGACAGACTTTCGGCCCACTGGCTGACATGTAACGACTGCCAACGGCTTAACATGTTTTCCGAGGCACAGCCTAGGCAAGCTAAAGCTGATCTTTGCTAATATTATAAAGCCCGTAGCCTTACATACCGACACGGACGGAAGATTACATTTACATCTTCTCATAAAAAGCTTAATGAGTACCAACCTACCAACCTTTTTAACGATATCCCGAATCCACCGAAAAGCCAAGATTACAACAGTATTAAGTTATTAAACAACCAATACAAAATGAACAAGTCTTGATCCGTTGTAACAGTTGAACCGCAATTTCGCGGCCATTTCTGCAACTTTATTTTCATGTTTACTTTTGTTTTGTTCATCAAAGCATTTATGATGGGTGAAGCGTTTGTTTGAGTTTGAAACTTGGTGTGGTGAAACAAGGTTGTAATTTGTATGTTTTGTAAACAGACATGCCAGAAGCAACGATCCACCTTGGGGCTAAGATGAACCCCAATGACATTGAAGAGGGTGATGACGTCTACTTCGGATGTAAAGTTGATGCCAATCCGCCTGCCTACAAAGTGGTTTGGGAACATAATGTGAGTAATAAATCTTTGATATATTTATTTACGTTTCCAATTTTGTGTTGGTGAAATTGTTTTTATATTGATTCGGGTTTTTGTATTTTCAAGTTTTGCTTTCAAGTTTTGCACGGGAATGGATAAAATAAGAAAGAAATACTTAAGAGAAAGTCGGAAAATGGCGCTGGTAACAGAAAAGTTTTGTGGTAAGAAAGAATGAGTGTAAATGTCTTATGAAAAGTTTTTAGTGGTAATGTGGATCGGTATAATTATGGACTATATGAACGATGACGTGGCAAGAAAGGAGGTATCTTTGTCTAATAAGATGTCGAGAATAGAGAAGGATAGCTGTAAACAAACATAAATTATGCTACGCTGATCCCAAATAAATTGGGATAAGGGCAGGAAAAAGTGCTTTCAAGTTTTGCATGTAGATAAACTAGTTGTTCGCAATATGACACTTGTTATTAAGGTATGGGGAAGTGAAAAAAAAAAATATATATTTTGATATTAACGTGAAGGTCTTGTGATATACCTAATTATTATATTACTCAGTTAGAAATCAAGTGTTTATGCAAAAAAAAAAGATCTTTCTTCTTTTCGAATTGATGACTAAATTCTGTTCACCCAGTACGTAGCAACCTGGACGGCTCTATCATTGGCTTCATACAAGTCTTTGAGCGTCAATTGATTGTGCAAGACGGGCACGAGAGGAAAAAAACATCTGAAATTTTTCTTAATTAATAAATTTTCGGATTATCCCGCGACACAAAGATACACTGTTTCATAAAATGTCGCATCAACAGCACCATCATATCCTGAATAAACTTATACAATGAAGAAATCCTAAGGCCTTACCATTATACAAACACGTCCTTTCTATCACGTGAGACTAGTATGTAACAAAAAAAACTTGTCTCTGCAAAAACTCAAAGGTTGGCTGAAGCGGAATCTATTTTGATCGCAATCGGGGCTAGCCAATAAGACTCCCAATCCTACATGATTCCCTCGTGACCAGAGCATGACACAATTGGACGAAGCGCACTTTGCTAGTTGGGATGTATCTACACTGCAGATGTAGCAAAAGTATGTCCAGTTAAGTTATATTACAGTATTGCAACTCTTGGAGCTTGAATTACATTGAAAGGGAATAATGTGGGTAAAAATTAATAAGTCTTTTTACCCGACTGCGGCGAAGCCCAAAAGGAGGGTTATTGAAAAACGTAGTTCCAATCAAGAAAAAAGAACTTTGTATGCAGTACATAAAGTAAATTTAAAAAGTAAATTTAAAAGCGATTAACTCAAACAATATTCATAGTATTATGGAAGTCATTCATTCTATTACGAAATAGGTGTATTTCAAAATGAAACCGTAATTTTGCGACATATCCGCTTTGAATTTTGCTAAGTGTATTCATTGCTTTGCATTGACAGTAACTCAAATATTGCGTCACTGTCAAAATCATAACGACCTGTATTCGTTAGACAATACGATTTTGGCTGTGTTGCTGGCACACGCACGTCTTTCTAGATAATACTGATCTTAATTTTCAATGCAATATCTACTGTAGTTGGGTGTCTACTGTTAGAATTAAAATGACTATGAAGGATAATAGCACTTCCAGTGTCTCTCAATTTAATTCTGAGTTAAAAACACGCGTTATTTTATACATTTGAAGCATTTGTAATAATTGGAAATTTCCATTAACAAGTTTTGATGTATAGCCAGTGAAATATTCCATGATTTGATTTGATTAGATTATTGACCTAAATATTGTTTTGATGCTATGTTTGGAATTACGTAAAACACAGTTAATTATAAGTTCAACTCTACTTCTAAATGTGTAGGCTGAAATTAAGTAAATGGAAAAACGAGTAAGCAAGCTGAAGTAGCTTGGATATGTTCGGCTAAGCATCAATGGCTGATAGACAAAATGACTCCTGAAAGTGTGGAGACAGTCAGAAAGACAGAAATCGTCGTGTAGGTCGCCTTCTATTCAGATTATTTTCTGGGACAATATGGAAAGGACGAAACATGCAAGACATTTATTTCCAGTAGATTGCAATACTGAGCTGATAGGATAGTTTGAAGTCAAAAATATATCAAAAAGTTTTGCACAGCCACACGTCTTGTTCTTTTTTATATCGGGACCTCCTAAAAAAACCGTCAAACAGTTATCCATATAACACAGCTAACAACAACAGAACACTCATCAAAAAAGGGTAGCACAATAAGTGAATACGTGTACAAATCGTATCAATTTACATCCCGCATGGCAAACAGGATTAATGCCACGATAATGTCATTTTACAGACCGACATGTTTAATGATGACGGCGTATCGGCATTACATTTGGTCAAATCGATAAAGGTAATCAAATCATTTGTTTATTTAGGGATTTTGGAATTGTTCGCTTGACATGTTTTGTGAATAGGAATGAATTTGGGTTTTGTGTGGTATTTTGTAAAAACGGTATCGAAAGCTTTGATTGACTTAAATTGTTTGAGGAGAAGCTTTGAAACATTAGGTTTCTGATCAGCGTCTCAAATCGGTGGGGAAATAAACGAAACTAAACAAAAGTTACCGACTTTAGAAGCAGATTTTTCTTCTGAATTTATAATTAACTTTTTTGTGTTTTTGAAGTCGGTTTTATTTTTTGGTTAAAAAGTTTTTGACGGTCTCGTTAGCGAGTGAGCTTGAGGTCCTGAGTCCTCGATCTCATGGCGGCATGGAAACAGCGACTGTCGCAACCCAGCGCCGGGCACGCCACGATAGTGGCGGTAAGTCCCCTCTTTGAGGAGTGGCTGGAGAGGCGCCACGGCGCCCTCACCTACCGTCTGACGCAGGTCCTCACCGGACACGGGTGTTTCGGAAGGTACCTGTACCGAATCAGGCGGGAGGAAACGCCCGGATGCTTCCACTGCGAGGATAGACCGGAGGACACGTTGGAGCATACTGTGGAGGCGTGCCCTGCTTGGGCAGAGCCCCGCCGTGTTCTCGTAGCAGCGGTCGGCGGCGGCGACCTCTCGCGTCCGGCCCTGGTGCAAGCCGTGGTCCGGGGCGAAGAGGAATGGGACGCCGTCGCCTCCTTCTGCGAAGCAGTGATGCTAGCGAAGGAGGTGGCGGAACGAGAGAGGGAGAGAACCTCTCAACGTCCCAGCCGCCGCGGAAGGCGCTCCGGGCGTCGGAGGGCACGCGATGACCTCCGGCCACCGTAGACGCGGGCCTGTGGACGGTGAGTAACGGGCTAGCTCGCCGTCTGGCCGTCGTCATGACGGCAACAGACCGTGTCAGCGGCGCGTACGTGTTTCACGCGCGCCTCAAAGAGAGGTCAGCAATATGGAAGGGGCCCGCAAGGGCCGACGCCCGTCGGGGCTGTGGATATCGATAGGTTACCGCGGCTCCGACACAAGGGTGAAGAAGAAGGAACATGGGTTTGGTTTTTAGTCAGTAGAAGTCTGACACTCCCCTTCGCTCTGCCCAAGAGCGGGGGGGGGTTATTCGATGATTTTCCACACACCAAAAAAAAAAAAAAAAAGGTCCTGATTCCTGGGTTCGATTCCCTGATCGGACAGTGTTATGAAGGTTTTAAATGAGGTATTTCTCAGTAACAAACATTTTAGCTTGACTGTAATGTCCATGCATCTACTAGTATTGTAACTACGTTAATAATTTATCTATTCAATTGCATATAGATATTGCCACTCAACACAAAAGACTAATAGTGTGTCATGAAAATATGAAAAAGTTATATACAAAGAGCACAGAATAAAACAAAGTTACCCAAAGAGCTTTTCAGAGAAACTTTCGCAAATTAAGTTACCTCATGTTTCTGTATCTCAATCTTTAGATGTCTTAAGGGCATTATGATTTAAGTGATGTTAGTAGTAAAGTTATATGCTCAAACCTGCGTAATAGTCGTAGATGAGTTCTCAGAATAAGATTTTATTGTTGTTTGAGCGTGATGGATTTAGCACGAAAAGTAATTCAAGATTCAATATGATTTTAATCTCTGTGAGCGCAGATGGAAAAAAGATGGATGAATTGTGTGAGGAATTTAAGAATGAGAAACGAATAAATGATGCCATGACAAGGGAGAATGAAAGAAAAAACGTGTTGCGCAGACCCCAAATAGAATGGACCAAGGACAAGTGGATGATAAGGAAGATGATGAGAGCGCAGATAGATAGATTTCCGGCGACCGCGACGGCTATAAGCAAAGAGAACGATGCCAAACGTCAAATTCAAAATGACATACATAACATAACAGTGATAGAATGATTTTCAAGTGAAAACATTGTATTCGTTTACTGATAACGCTCGAGCTCTAATAATGCGTATGTTGAATAATGCGTGATTTTACAAAACTTACATTTAAATAATACCTATTACTAAATCAATGTTGTTTGCCATACATAATTTTTTTTTAATTATACTTTTTATGCGTTAGGACAAAACCGCGCGTAGTAGGACTATCAGTTCGTTATTCAATTATTCATTTTATTTTTCAAAGGAAAATTTTTTAGAGTGTTAAAAAACGAATATAAAGGCTACATTTATAATGTTGGGGCGCTCATCCCAAATAAAACTAACTACATGTATGTCACGTGTAAAAAATCGCACATAGTAATTGAGAATTATGATGCCTTATTATTTCCTACACAATATTGAACTCTTGACTCGCAAACGATTCGCGATTTACGGTGTAAAAAATTCCAGCAATAAATTCGTCAATTAACTCCAATAATGCAGGTTATGCAAGCACTGTTTTTACTCAAAAACCATTTATTTACTCAACTTCAAACCTTATTCCAATAAATTTCCAATTAATCCAGGAATTAATTGTATCAGAAAGTCACTCTACTGTCGCAGTTTCCGCCTCCAAACATTCCAACGCGAATATATTTGATGACTATATCAATTACTGAAACAGAAAATAACGCATTGAACCGTGGAGCGATGGCCAAAAACATGTATGTCCGTATTTTCCGTAATATCCCGATTTTATACTGATTGGAAAAGTCGTGTAGCTCTCTCACTCTACCTTTATCCTGCGGCATAGGTTTAGTTTTTTTTTTGGTTTTCGGCTGTTCAATGTTTACTAATATTTGTAAGAGGAAAGCTGTTTAGTTTTTCTACAGTGTTTTTCTATTTGTAATAGACAGTAAGCGGTCTTTTAGATGTTGTTTTGAATTAGAGGCAATCTATTAAAATGTTAATTAGAGAGAAGATAGATTGACAAAACGTTGGATAGTAATTAGAAGAAAAATCATCTTCAGAGTTAAATGGTCTATGTTAATTTCAATTGTACATAAACGAACTGAGCAGTTTGCGGTGAGAGGTCTACTATGAGCGGTGTGTCACTTGGCACATCTTCCCTCCGCTCCGCTTTGCACATCTTTTAGACAGCTTTGGTGGATACACCATAGCTCTTACGCATCATCTCTTCTGTCTACTTCACAAATCTTTAGTCGTTTTCGCATTGATGGAGTTCGACTCTTACTGAGTGCAATTTTTACATATAATTTGTAACAATCACTTGTTTCTGTATCAAATCGATTCTTCGATTGATACAATACTATGCATATTCCGGGAAGGGACCGCCTCAGTACTACTAGATGCTTGGTTGTGTTCGTGGCAAACACGAAACAACACTGATTTCGGAGGCAACAGGCGGAGTACCTATAAGATACACAATTTCACTAATAAATAATTTAAATAAAGAGAAGTTACATTAAATGGACTATAGCTAACATAATGACTACGTTCGAGGACCATTTTCAAGGTCATGTTAATGGTGGCATAATGGTTGCCACGTTGCGCGTAGTCAACACATCGTGGCCTGTCCTCATGTCCGTGGCTGATGCAATAGGTTGTTAGGTGTAAGTAAGATTAACGCATCGTCAGCAATCGTTATGTGGTCCCGTGGTATAACACACATTACTAAACATCTGGTAACCAACGCCAACAAACATTTCCATCCAAAAATAAAAACTCAACATTCTATCCACAGGGTGTCCTACTGCAACACAATCCTGCGAACGGGGTTATAGTGACAGGAAACACCAACCTAGCACTACGGAACGTGTCTAGACTTCAGGCAGGCCAGTACACGTGCACCGCTTCAAACGTCGAGGGGGACGGCAAGTCGCCACATTTGCATATGCAAGTTGTTTGTAAGTAAATCTAGTATAAACTGCCTGTATAATTAGTTAGATAAGTCGCTTTTTAGAGTAATGTGTTTATATTTTAAGGGGGAACGGGAACGTACTCGTATTATTTGGTTTCGCACGCAAAAAAATATGATTGAAAATTGTTAAAAGTTGCAAAAATGAAAATTTTCGGGTACTCTACACGAAACCTCTTTGGTTAATCACAGGCAGTCCTTAATGACTGCCACGTAGGTCTAGTGGTCGCAAACGCGACTGCTTTGCGTGAGGTCCTGAGTTCGATTATCAGGTTATACAAAGAGGTATTGCGTTTTTCCGTCAGGAATTTCTTAGTACCAGCTACGTAGTCTAAATTTGTGCTCGGTTGATGGCAATAGACTTACCCCCTATTACATGTGACTTAAACATTACTAGAGAAATGTGGGTGTACTAATTGTACCCATTAGTACACCTCTGCCTGGGTATTACAGGCTTGATGTCACTTACACGAAGAGTATCGAACCCTTTTATGATCGACAACATTCTTGTCCATTGATCGAAGACCCAAGGTTAAAAACACAGTCCTCTATAAACGATCCAAAGATAGTTTCCTCTTGTTTATATTCAGTTATTTCTGGATAATTTGTTCCTAAACAGAATCAGATGAGTCTAGCCAAGTGCCTTTCTATTTACACTGTAAATATTGGTCTACGTGGCCGTTCAGGAAAGTAGGTTAAGTTTATTTTATTACAGCATCATTAGGGAGTACCGGGTTATAAAAACAGCCCGGTAAATGGGTAGGCGGGGCTTGGAACCGATGGTCTGGTGGTGCATTGTGGTTTTAATTTCTACCGTTAAGGGATTTAGTTTGGATACGGAGATGTCGGTTAACGGTATCTTGGCGAGGTACTGGTCAATTACCATACCTTCTGTCGTTGCGCTGAAGAACCGATTATTCTTCGTTTTTTTTTTTATTATAAATGGGCTTGCTCTTGACCTCAATCTTGCCCTAAGGGCAGAGATGATGTCGACGATGGAACGAGCTTACCCAGAAGAAGCCTGTTTACTCGCGACTTAAATAGATTAGGGTTATATGAACTCGGAGAACCGACGAAGGCAGGGAATTCCAGTCCTTGGCTGTGCGCATAATAAAGGACCCAGCAAAGCGCTTCGTTCGAATGTGTGGAACGTCGACTAGGTATCGGTGATAACCTGCAGTACGTCTAGTCTCCCGATCGTTTGCGAGTAAGGGTTTTAGCTTTTTTACAAGTTTTCCAAACATGATGAGAAATCATTCAACTAAGGCTTAGTTGGTCTATTATTCGCAATCGCCACTGCTGAGCATATGGTTTTTGGTTCGATGCCCGGGTCGGGCAAACTGTTATTGGGATTTTCCATCAGGAATTTCTTAGTAGCAGCCACGGAGTCTGGATTTGTGCCCGGTTGATGGCAATATTACATGGGACTTATACTTAACTGGCAAATTGTGACTATTAGGTACACCTCTTTTTTTTTTTTTTTGGTGGGTGGAAAATCATCAAATGACCACCCCCGCTCTTGGGCAGAGCGAAGGGGAGTGTCAGACTTCTACTGACTAAAAACCGAACCCATGTTCCTTCTTTGCCCTTGCGCCGAGGCCACGTCATCTAGTACAAAAATCCGCGGCCCCGACGGGCGTCGGCCCTTGCGGGCCCCTCCTTGCTGACATCTCTTTGAGGCGCGCGTGGAACACGAACGCGCCGCCGACACGGTCTGTTGCCGTCATGACGACGGCTGGATGGCGTGCTTGCCCATAAGTCACCGTCCACAGGCCCGCGTCTACGGTGGCCGGAAGCCATCACGTGGCCTCCGACGCCCGGAGCGCCTTCCGCGCCGTCCGCGGCGGCTGGGACGTTGAGAGGTTCTCTCCCTCTCTCGTTCCGCCACCTCCTTCGCTAGCATCACTGCTTCGCAGAAAGAGGCGACGGCGTCCCATTCCTCCTCACCCCGGACCATGGCTTGCAGCACCAGGGCCGGACGCGAGAGGTCGCCGCCGCCGATCGCCGCTATACGAGAACACGGCGGGGCTTCGCCCAAGCAGGGCACACCTCTACAGTGTGCTCCACCGTGTCCTCCATTAGGTACACCTCTGCCTTAGCCTTCGGAGGTTACAGGTGTGATGTTATGAACTTAGTCAAATTACGTTAAAAGCAAAGCTTTTTAAAATTCTAATCATTTTTGTGTAGCTTTCTGGCTTTGTTTAACAAATATGTTACGATTGGCGCAAAGACTGAGTGATTGGCTTCTACGAGACGAGGATTCTCGAATTCTGGAACATATTTGTATGGCCTACAGTTACTTGTTCCAATTCTACATACCGTACGGGACTCGTGTACGTGAGATTTATTGTATCTGCAAATGTATTCGTACAGGAATAGAATTTTGTTACTGTTTCTGGAGTTAGGGGATAAAAGAACACCTTGTATAAATATTAGCTAGCTTTTGCCAGCGGCTTCACCCGCGTGAAAATGTCGATTTTCCATACAAACTTTCATCCCCTATTTAACTCCCTTAGGGGTGGAATTTCAAAAAATCCTTCCTTATTCCTTGTTTACATTATAAAGGGAACCTCTGTGCAAAATTTCAGCTTTCTAGGTCCAAGGGTTTGGGCTGGGTGTTGATGAGTCAGTCAGTCAGTCAGGACTTCTCTTTTTATTTATACAGATTAGGTGTTCGACTACACATCTAACAACTTTGATGGAAGTTGCAGTATATGCGTTAAACGATCAAAATCCGAACTAGCTAAGTCATATTATCTGGGAAAACCCAATTTCATTATTTTTACCCGAGTAGTACTCAGTACGTAGTCTTATCCATCGTTTCTTTGACCCCCTCATTTCTTACAACATGACATCATGACACTTATTGCCTTTCCTCGCACTAACATACCCACTTCAAAGTATCACTACAAGTCCACATTTAAAACAGTTACACATTCGTTTACGACTACGCCATTATCACTGTCCCAACCCAACTTAACGGGGTTTACGTAACCATCAGGTTTACGTTACCGTTAGGTTTACGTTACCGTCACGTTTACGTTCAGTTCTGGCAAGTCATTCCTTCGCACGCAATGCTCATTCCAAGTCTCTTTCCATACATTTCAGTAGCTTGTTTACTTTATTTTCATTCCTTTTATTTTTGTTCCTCACTGGGGAAAACGTAAAACCTTTTATCGTTACGACTCGCATCAGTCGATCCTCTATTGTTTAAAGTATACCTGTTATGGGTGTGTTGGAAGGTACTTTTGTCATTGTGTTGGGTATAGTTATAGGGAGAATGGGTCGTAAAAATGTGGCGGAATTTTTATTAATAAAGTAAGGGTGTTCGGGTTCTCAGTATCAAATAATATGGATTCAGTTAGTCCCGCGTAATGGGATTTTTATATTCTTTAGAACTATACCAACAGTACTTGTGGCTATAGTAACCGTAACTGGTACCAATAAAGCATAATAATATTATTATTTTCCGTTTCTGAGAATTTCCTGTGTTAACGAATACGAATGTTATTATTTTCATATTCTGACATCGCAACCCTTTGATTGATTACTACTATTAATATAAAGTAGGTAAAATGACAAAACTTTAAAAAATCACCAAGTAGGTATCTATCTTATGTATTTGTGAAATTCCTATAAATAAATGAACAATAAAACGTCATCTTCTTGTTTCTGTGACAAATATTTTTTTTTTGCTTTCACTCATCACTATCGAAATTAAAAAATAGCCTTCCCGGATGTATTCTCTCGGACAATAATTTTAATATTATTTCCATTATTCACATTAAAATAATTATTTTAAATATACGAAATTAAAATATGTCATTGAGACACAGTGAATGCTATGGACCGGAAAGGCGAGCTGAAAACAAAAGCTTTGTCAATAAGGATAAAACAATGAATGTGCTGTTTTATCGAAATGAACGATAATAATTTAATTGAAGAAATACTTTTTGTAGCGTACCTAAATGATATTATATTTCTTGTTACGTTGTAATTTTTATTGTTACGTTGAGGATGTAAAATTGATGATTTTTGGAACATCTGGTCGTTTTCTGTACAAATAAAAATTTTACATGAATGCTTTTGAAACGGTACTTAAAAATAAACATACTATTACAGTGAAACTTGATTAAGTGAGACCTCAAGGGACCTGAAAATTTGTCTGACTTGTAGAGGTATTCCACTAACACAGTGTCTCAGATATCCAGGCCAAAGTGTTGGGACCTCAGCATGAGTTTCAGTCATGGAGGTTTCTCACTTATCCAGGTCCCACTTAACCAATTTTCACTGTATTTTAATTTTTGTCAGTCTGTTGTTTGTTACGAGTAATCTCTAGAACGGCTGGAACAATTTTGACGAGAGCACGACGTTTGATTTGAGCTTGGGTTTCATTTCAAATGCTAAATTTGACTAAATTCAAACTACAACCAATGTTTTTTTTCGCGATGTCGATTCTCCTGTGGTCTAAATGACACTCTAATCAAATTATACCAAACCTCTAATTTTTCGGGAAATATGTGCAAACCGAGGTTATCTTCTTCTGGAAATGTACACCAATATACAAATAGAGTATCATGATGTGTACGGTCAGCACCAGAAGTAGCTTAACATTTCGGAATTTTCATCATTTGATGTACAGGACTCCAGCAGCTAATATTTTAATGTTTCAGACGATTACTCTTTAAAATATTTTTAACTCTTTAATAACTTGTTATATAACAAGTTTTTATTAAAAAACCTGCTTTGAAACTTTGAGTAGTGTTAATCTACTTCTGATGCTGACTGTACACGTTCTATAACTCTAACTTTCTTGTACATATTGTTCAATACTAATGGAACTCTCTTTCAAACAGATAGACCACTATGCCAAAGAAGAGAAATGAAGATCATTGGTGCAGCACTACAGGAACCAACGACAGTGACGTGTGAAGTTGACGCCTTCCCTCCACCAGACACCTTTGAGTGGACCCTCAATAATTCAGCTGGCTCCATCAAAGTTGATCCTGTGAGTCAATTTTTTTTACACCAATCTTAGATATATTTTTGTAGCCTTCATCTACTAAAAGGTATTACCTATTAACGATCACGACATTGCATATAAATGTCACTATAGTTACATGACTACTAAGTTGTAAAAATAGCAGCCACGAAGTTTAAATTTATGCCAGGTTGACATTACCGTCAACGCCCCCTAATAAATGGTACTTTAACATAACTGGGAATTAAACGTAACCCTGTGTTAGACCCGGGAATAGAACTCAGGCCCCTATGCTTAAAAGTCAGTCAGTCAGTCACTAGACAAATGCACTACCTTAGTAAAGTTCGACAATCTCTTAACTATCTAAAAACCTTAAAACTAAAAGTATTTCGTGCAAGGCAATATTCCTACCTACAAATTTCAACCAAAAATGATTCTTCTCTAATGCGCCTACCACACGCTCACACTTCACCACAGTCTTGCCTGCGCGATTACACGGTGCACACAATACATATCGCGCGAGTGGTTGGTAATGGTAATACAGTTTTACCAACCATACGCGCGATGTACTGTGAAGTGTGAACCAAAAGTGTGGTGAAGCTTGAGCGTGTGGTAGGCCCAATACAAACAACGTAAACCTACAAGTACGTACTCAGTTGCATGACACGACCCATCTTCCTCACATAAATCCCATTGCTGCCTCTTGACACAAGAAAGGCACGAAAGGCCACAGAATGGCGTATTTACAGCGAAAACCACATAACATAGGAAACATTTAATACGTTATAATAAAAGATAATGATAGCCCTTCTGCTATGATTAATGTCGTCATAGATTTGGAGGCACAAGAGGTTTAGGGGAGTAACCGGATGACGTTAAAATTGAATGGGTTTCAGTGTTATTTTCTATTCTTTGGCTGTTTCTTATGATTTTTGTCGGATTATTTTCTTTTTGTTGGACTAGATTTTGTGAGTAAATGTCTATTGTACAAGTAATGATAGTGAGTTGAATTACGGAGCCAGTAGTTTAGTCTATATGATAATTTTGCTGCTAGTATCACCATGGTTATAATTTGACTAACCTAATCTTTAAACACGTTATTGCAATGGCATCTGATTTTTAACTTCAAAGGCATAATCGGTAAATCAAGTCATCGGGAATGAGTGTACTATCTCATCTCATTGCCCCTTATCGTTCATTGTGGCATAAGGAAGCCTTCGCAAACACTTCACGCTACGCTACTACTATTATATACGTGTACGTACTACTAAACGTTTTTGCTGAAGTCCAATTTTCAAGAAGGGAAATTCAACCTTATCACTTGAAAATAGGTTTCCCCAATACAAAATAATGAAAAGCACCTAGAAGTCTAGATGCTAAGTACATTTTGGGTAAGAACCCAAAACCCAGTTCTTAATTATCACACAAAACGCTTTTATCGTCCACTTTTGAGTCCATAACCAATTACCAGTCCAGGACTTTAGTGTATAATTAAATTTGGATGGCCGGGATGTGAATAGTGGTTGACGTGAGATACGGGTCAAGTGACAGTCGACAGGATAACTAGAGGGCCATTGTGGCAGCGCTTTGATCCTCAGTTATCTGTAAACGTTAGATATTAATTTCGGTGGTCTGTGATTTGTAAAGCTGGGTTATCTGATTATAAAAATGTATATTAATTTTACACGAAATGAGTCTTTATTGGCATAAAACATAGACGTTATTTGTGTTTGATTGTGTGACCACGTTATTCTTATAAAAGGCGCAATGGATGAGTTGACTAAGAATTTATTCTTTGGAAGTTTTATGTGTTTCACATAAATATTGAAGTCCGTCAGAAAGCCCAAAATTCTCGATATTTTACTTGACGAAATCGGCACATAACACCGTACATACAGCTAAGTATCAAATTTAAATGAAACTAAGAAGGACTGTAAGGATACTACAAAAGAATTAAAGTGTTACATGAAAACTTATTCACTCTCTGAGTCTCTCATGAGAAACACAGTGTAAATAAAGGACAAGCGGGAATTTTGATAATAGATTTGTGTGATGTCAGAGTTGATTCGTTGTTTTTAAATAATCAAGTAGATATCGCCACCATTGCATTACTTGCTAGAAAAAGACAATGATATTTTTATTTTTTTAAGCATAATCCGTTCCTACCACAATGATAGCTTCTTTATAGAAATTGCTTTTTTATCTTCAGTAGCAAATTTTCTCTTAGCAACGACCTAGGTATATTTTTATTTATGTAACGCTTCAAGCACGAAATACAGAGGCGGACTTAACTACCTATACGATTTTACTTTATCACTTGTCCCATAAATTCATGTTTCTCGGTCAAACAAATTCCCGTGCCAAACACGTGTGAAGTAAAAAATAAAACAGAAAACTTTTGACGAAAAATTTGACTCGGCATCAGAATTCTGGGAATCGTGATATACTCTTGAGAAATTACTGTAAACGCTACGTAGGTAATAATGATATAAATGTAAGGTTTTCTCAGAAAACCTACTCCAGTTTATAGGATGCTCAGACTTTATAAATAATATATTTAACTTTACGAATTTCGTAGTTCAGCAGGGTATTCGCTGACTTACCGGATGTCTCATGAGAGTTGTAGGCCTATGTTGGCCCATGAAAACTTTGACCAGAGTAAGATCTGACATAATTTATAGTAGCTTAAGCCCTTGGCTTCGTTATTGACCCACGGGTTCGTACTACCGGGATAAAAATGTGATAAATGTCTTGTGGTTAATGAGCGGCATAAAAACTCTGACACTAGGTACATAGGTACGGTCAGCATCAGAAGCAAATTAACATTACTCAAAGTTTCGAAGCCGTTTTTTAATAAAAACTTCTTAGATATTACTCGTTACTACATGTTATTGGAGTGTAAGGACTATGCTAACGAATAATCTTCTGAAACATTAAAAATAATAGCTAGAGTCCTGTACATAAACGAATTAAAATTCCGAAATGTTCAGCTACTTGTGATGCTGACCGTACCTAGTTTTTTTGCCGCTCAAGGGCCTCTGACTTGGTTTTACATACCGTCGAGAAATATCTCTCAGATGACGTGGCCTCGGCACAGAAAGGGCAAAGAAGGAACATGGGTTCGGTGTTTAGTCAGTAGAAGTCTGACACTCCCCTTCACTCTGCCCAAGAGTTGGGGGGTCATTTGACGATTTTCTACCCACCAAAAAAAAAGGCATGCTGGTTTCCTCACAAAGTTTACCTTTACCGATGCAAGTGATAATTATACCATACACACATGACTCCGAAAAATTAGAGTTGCGTGTTTGTCGATCCAGACATTATTGATCGAAGGATCCAGGTTATAAATTATACTTATGTGTGCCAAATTTCATTCAAATCCTTTCAGAAATTTTAGAGTGAAGGACGCATATTCACAACAAAGTTTCATGTCCTTATCATAAATTAAAAATACCAATACTAATAAATAACACATCTTTCCCCCAGGACCGTTTCACAATAGCAGCGAAAGAAGGCAAATCGCTGCTGACATACACACCGGTGTCGGATGTCGACTACGGGACATTATCGTGTCGCGCAACCAACTTGGCCGGGCAGCAGATGTCGCCGTGTGTCTACACGTTGTTGCCGGCGACACGGCCAGATCCGCCGACCAACTGTACCGTGTATAATCTGACGGACGATTCGCTGGATTTACTGTGCTTACCAGGTATGTTTGGGGTGATAATGTAGTTGTATTTCTATTTGTCTTTTAGAAGTGATTTTGGAGGTCCAACGATCTATGTTCCTGTGTTTGTCGAAAAGTAATAGAAGGAGAAATTGAGATAACTAAAAACCCGAAAAGCTACAGGTATCAAGTGGTACTCCCTTACTTCTCCTAAAATTGTTTGTCCGAAAATCATTATCCATAACACGTTTGCCATAAACTTCATTAACCATAATGTTCAAATTGCCGAAATTTTGTTTAACATAATTATCTTTAGTTCTAAAAGTATTCTGTCATAAATCGAATCAAGAAAAAAAAATACTATAATAATTGAATCTCCTAATTTTACACGACCTAAATTAATATGTCCTAACTATTGCTTTACCTAATGTGTATTATTCCGAATGTTCGTTTATAATAAATTTTATAGTCCTAAAAAAAATTCGAAGTGTCTAGTCGTCCGATTAGCGGATGAATAAAATTAATTAGTCGTCCGATTAGCCGGATGAATAACCAAAATTATAGGCTGTTGCTAGTCGTCCGCTAAGTGGATGAATCATCGTCTCGCGACAGTATCCTTTATGGGCGGCATGGGCACCGGGCCGTAGGCCGACGAAGGAGGCCGGCGGAGGCCCGGCACTTCGGGGACAGAAGACAGTTATAGTGTTATGTAATATGCGAGCGAAGCGAGCGCGCGTCATGGAGTACAACATGCGTTGCATGTATGAGTGACGTGACCAAAAGCTTTGTTATACTTTGTTCTAATAATATTATTATGATAAATAAACATTATGTTATTTTAATTTAGGACTTAAAACTTTTATGGAAAACGATTTTATGTCTTTCGTATATTATTGATTGTAATATTTATGACAAATGGATTTAGGACATATTATATTTAGGGATTTCAATTTTATAGCATGTGATATTATGTGATATTTAGTTCGGGTAAGTTATCATTCGGACAAATGATGATTAGGACAAAAAAAGTTATGGCATTTTAAATTATGGATAAAAAAGTTAGGTGACACAATAGAGAACCGTATCAAGTAGGTCAGGTACACACGGCTACACATCAAGCTATACAAAACCAGTTAATCTTGGCCTCACTTTACTAGATCTTTTCGCACAATGAACGATCAGATTATACTCGTTGTGTATAGCTTGATGTGTAGCCGTGTGTACGTACTTAGTGCGTTTATAACAATATAATTATGCTCGTGGACGAAGTGAAAGGAGTATTTAAAGGTTGTTACGTTCTATAGATTCAACCTACCACTACATTAATTATTATAGGAGAAAATAATGCCATCGTCAGGCATCATCACCGTCATTTTAAGCTTCCATGTCTGTTTTGGCAGTTAATGAACTACGAAGACTACATACCTACCACAATGATAGGAGAAATAAGCCACATCGGTCTCAGTATTATGATGTAGTTCGAAGTTGACAACTGCTACTTAATACAGAGGATTAGCTATGAATCATGCGTGACGCACAACTTGACACTTGATTAACTGTATATATACCTGTTCTATGTAGTAATATTACCTATACAGTTTTGATAGCAAAAATACCACAGAGCACGAAATTGTCGAGATTAGACCTTCTAGAGATGGCAATACTAACAAAATTCGTGACAGTGAACGTTCGTTTAGCACGAAATTGAATCGATAAAACAGAAGTCTGAATTGCTTGTCTAAATTTACGAATGGCCTGCAAAATTTCTGTCACAACTGTAATTTTAAAACCGCATTCTGATAGCGTTTAAATTATACGAGTAGATATAATTTGAATCATGATGCGAGTAACGGCGACACGCTTCAAAAGTGTTGACAATACCGCTTCTAACAGCAATCCTCGAGGAGTTGCTCTGTGGTACATACGAGTATATACGCATATCAGTAATCCTGCTCGCGTTCTTTATCTTCTAGTAAAATCTCAAGGGAAGGTTGGAAATATCAAACGATAACGGATATGGAGTCGATCGGATTTACAGTTACTGAACTAGCTTCCTTCGCGAGTGTTTTATTAATATCGACATGTTCCTTCGTTTTATTGGACGGTCTAGTTTCGAAATAGGCTTTTGCGGATTGAATATAAATAGATTGAATGATGATATGTCTAGAAAGGGGTAAGTTTTAGGGCTGGTAGTTATGTAGATTATGAAAATATGTTAAGCCGATTCAAACACAATAAATATATTACATAACGGGAACGAATGAATGCATTTTCTACCTTTATTAGACGCATAATTACCGCTACGACCACAGAACAGATAAAAGAGGTACCTCTTTTATCTGTTCTGTGGCTACGACCATAGTACGTGTAATGAAACTGAGATTGGCGCCAAACTTATAATGCCACTTACGGAAAATCTCCGGTGATTATTCTGAGCTCCCGATATTTCGACGTTGCAGCTGTTGCAAGCGTCATGATCGCGGCATGACTGGAGAATGCGGGTAGATGGTAAATGAATGGTTAGGTGTAGACAAATCTTTCAAAATTCAAGAGAAAAAACCTGGAAGCGGCAGGAACGCGGAGACCAGCACAAGAAAAGGGAGACCTATTCCTATCAGTGGGGTAAATTCAGGTGTGGATGATGATGAGACAAAACTGTCTACGCTCTTCCTAGTCTTTTGCTACACGACTTCTACGACTCGACACAAATTCACAGCAAAATGCACTTACAGTATCACCAGGTTTTGTAAAGTCCTGATTACAACGCCGGCCGTTACTTTTAAGCAAAATGACTACTCCCGCTTTGGGCAGAGCGGTAGGGACTGTTAGACTTCTACTGACTAAAAACCACCCATGTTCCTTTTTAGCCCTTTGTGTCGAGGCCGCGATATCTCTATCGAACAACCCGTAGCCCCGACGGGAGCATACCTTAATCAGAATTCCACGCCACGAAGGTATATCACCTTCTGTCATACGACAGTCTATTGACCGTGCTCGAACTGGTAACTTTTTCTTCACAAAACGATTTAAAACTTTTTTTTTCCAAACAAAAATAATGCTTCATACATTATGTATGTTACTAATTAAGTAAACATTGCATGATAATATGTATGTTAACATTCCGTCTACATAGTTTTCGTGACGATTGCTGTTTTGCAATAAAAACATAATTAAATCTGGCAGTATAATTACAAAACAAAAAATTTAATAAGTCAGGTACTAAATTCCTTTTAAGGCGCTGCTCAGTTTTGCAAATAAAAGAAATGAATTTCAGTTTTTCATACAAAAGAAATGAAAAGAAGCGTTAAGATATTTTACTTCGGATTCAACAGATTCGCTGAAAACTTTGAAACAAAAGGGTATGTTTACGTAACTTCTGCCTTCATTCAGGGATCTAAAAACGACTTTCCTCTGTAAATAAAAGTTTATTTACAGTGCCATTAGGCGGAATTTGTAAAAACGATTCATGGAGCATTAGCGGTAACAAGATTTTAATAGTATTTATTTCGGAACTTGCCTTTTTTCTTCATTTTTGTTTTGAAATATTGTTTTATCGTTATCTTGATGAAATCATTTTTTGGTATAAAATGTTTTATTCATGACAAGACAACAAGTGTATTTTATATTTAGAAACACGTATGGTATGGTATTGAAAACAGTTATAAGTTAAAATCAAATCATCTAATTCAAGTAGGCCAATTACAGGTACTTTTGAATAGTCGAACAACTATAAAACTGTGAGTGTACCGTAGTTGCCCATTCCCTAGCGTAGATCCCTATGGACAAGAAAGGGCAAGAAACTCTATGGAGTCCACGTGTAATATGACTGCCCCGATGGTTGAACTGTTGGTAAGCTGGTTGTCAAACTTTTGGGCACTGACTAAAAGAAACAAATCAAAGATCTACAAATGTCAGTCAGGATCACCGACTTAACTCGGAGGAAACTCGGTTAATAAAGGACCCATACACGGATTAACCTGGAGGAGCTCGTGGCTTAATAAGAACTGCCACTCGGGTCGATCTTTAGGTAAAGCTGTGCTTGCCTAGGTCGGTCTGTGGATGGGTGACCGCCCGACATACCGAGTTTCCTCCGTGCCTCGGAAAGCACGTTAAGCTGTTGGTCCCGGCTGCCATAAATAGATCTTTAGCAGTCGTTACAGATAGTCAGTGACCTGAAATTCTGACACCCAGCCTTACCAAAGAGTATCGTATTACCTAGTATTAACTGGGTTGTGGAGGTCAGATAGGCAGTCGCTCCATGTAAAATACTGTTATTCAGCTGCATCCAGTTAGACTGGAAGCCGACCCCAACATAGTTGGGAAAAGGCTAGGCAGATGATGATGACACGGATTAACCTAGAGAAACGCGGCTTACCCTGAATATGGTGGTAATGAAATGAAATGTACAAAGTAACACGCTCGCCAGGGTTTAAAGCCATGCTCTCAAACTCGTAAGTCAGAGCCGTATCTAAAATATCCTATGGGCAACATTTTAGCTCATTTCAGAATACCTTACAATCTCCTACACAAGTAAGGCGGAGTTCGGCTGTGATAAATGACAACCGGACTATCGTAACTCCATTGTGACTGCTCAAAGAGACTATTTGCATAAAATCCTATTAAATATTTCTGTAATTCTGTGTGGTTTTAAACTAAGATTAAGCTTTTGAATTTACGTACTGTTTCATTGCTGATTTACCTTCACAACTTATAATATATACATACGTCTGTGATGTATTTGGGCGTATTATATAGGTACTCGCGTCTTTTACCTAATGTGAGTAGGCAGATATTTGTAAGTACTACAATCCATACATTCTGCTTTTGCTGGACGACTCCATTTCATGCATTTGGTCTCTGCTTGGGACAAACATCCAATGTGAGTAGGCAGAGATTTTTTAAACGGCTCCAACTAAAATCCGTATATTCTGTTTTTGCCTCTTCGTTCATTTCATGTATCTGGTCCATCCATGGGACAAAAATTATAAAGAATTTTATAAAATTAAAACCTACCTAGTGATATCTAGTAGAGAGTATACCGATCCTATAATTATGTTGTTTGAATTTATTTCTTTCCCAGTGTTTTTTAACAATTCGGCGGCACTTACATAAATAGTTATCAATTATTAACCTATCGTTCAAGGACCGTTTTTCAAACAACAAATACAATTTTCATTAAAAATAACATAAAAGAATAATTCTGCCCACCCAAACATAGCTAGCACTAAAGAGAGGTTTCCTTCTCTTAATTACCGCAAAATTCTAGTCTGTAATTAAACCTGCACGTAAACGTGACGTCATAAGTACGTAGCCTAAGTATAAGTCGACTACTTAAGCAAGTGGAGGCATATTTGAGATCACTGAGATTACTTAAGACTTGAGCTTGCTTAGACGTCGGGAACTATACGTTATATGATGAGGCTGTAGTGCTACTGTGTGTGTAGTATGCTTAAAGTTGATCTTTTGAAGAGGAAATGGTTTTCATATTGTCTATTATATCTGCTAAATAATTATATTCACATAAATAAGTAAAATTGAGGTATCTTTTTGTAATTTCAAATTAACAGCATTTAACTGAATTCATAATTATGAAAGTAGCTCTCAAATCGGTGCAGGGAAAACATGGAAACAAAAAAATCGAAGACATGGTGACATCTACCAACCCGCACTGGGCCCGCGTGGTTATTATACCCAATCCCTCTCCTAGAGCGGAGGCCTGAGTCCCTGCAGTGGAAACATTATAAGCTAATGATAATGATTTGAAAGTACATAATATACAACAAAACTGCAGCTAAAAGCTGGCGCTAATATAATTTTATTTGAGTAAAAAATCCCTTCCTACCTTCTATAATCTCCCAGACCTATTACCAATATTCAGTTACGTACAGTGCCAAGCATTACCTTTTTCTTATTTTTGGGGGGTGTGAAATCATCAAATGATTCCTCCCGCTCTGGGCAGGCTCGTAGGGAGTGTCAGTCTTCTACTGACTAAAAACCACCCATGTTCCTTCTTAGCCCTTTGTGTCGAGGCCGCGGTATCTCTTTTGAACAACCCACACAACGCACCGCCCCACCACTTGACCCTTTCTTTTTTATACGAGGGGTCAGGTTATGTTGGGCATTGACTGTACTAACACAAACCTAATCTATATAAATAAAGAGAGAAGTCCTGACTGACTGACTGACTGACTCATCAACGCCCAGCCCAAACCCTTGGACCTAGAAAGCTGAAATTTTGCACAGAGGTTCCCTTTATAATGTAGACAAGGAATAAGGAAGGATTTTTCGAAATTCAACCCTTAATGGATTTAAATAGGGGATGAAAGTTTGTATGGATAATCGACATTTTCACGCAGGCGAAGCCGCTGGCAAAAGCTAGTCCTTTATGTAATTTCATGTGATTAATTCGTAATTTGCCCAAGGCAATTTAACTGTTAATTGTGTAATGCTAAGGTAGATAATCTCTTGTGAATCGATTTTGGATCAAGGTTTCGACTATTACAGTACTAACTTGTATGTTACTAAGGACGGGTTTTAAAAGTAAATAACATAATATCACGCTTGTTATTCCCGAAGGGTTAGGATGAGGTGTACCTAAAAGTATACCGACATTTCCCAAGTTACATTTTAAACATACAAAAGTTACCTTTTGTATGTTCTTTCTTAAGTAAAAGTCAAAAGTTACCTTTTGTATGTTATAACTGTCACTTACTTCAAAAGATACATTCCTAAATTAATAATAACCATAATCACATTCAAATTAGAAAGAAGACGAAAATAAAGCCAGAAAGAAAAATGGTATCACCAAATTAAATTGATTGAATTCTAACTGTCCAATTACAGTATTAAATAATAATTATATTTCTCACTTTTTATACAAAAATATCATAATTATTTACGTAAAACCTAAGATATCTCCAGAACATTTCTCAGAATCATAAAACACGAAGAAGCGATGCCAAAATTAAATTTAGGCGCAATCTGGGTTTGTTGTTACTTGTAATTGAATATCAGCTTGAACAACTTACGTAATATCAAATTGTATAAACTAAAGCCCGGTTGCCACCGCGAAAGAGTAATGAGCTGAAAATGGCTAAGCGAAGCGGACTTCGTTTTCATGAAATAGTTTAGCGTTTCCACTCAGAAATAGTTCAGTCGTCTGATTGTCACCGCAAAAGAGAAATGAAACGAGAAGAGCATAGCGAGCTCATTTTTCGGGTTACGTACCTCAGAAGGAAAAAACAGAACCCTTTTAAGATCATTCGTGTGTCGGTATGTCTGTCGGTCCATTCCCCTTATCGCCGAAACTACTGAGCCTAAAAGTTGGAAAAAGTACTGAAATTAGTTCAACACTTAGGAGATTACAGACAAACCTATAAAAAAGTTTATGGTGATAAAATAACATGGCAAATCTCTCAATATCTACTACAATGGTATGGAACCCTTATGTGCTAGTCCGACTTGCACTTGACCAGTTTTTTTACTCTTTTTGCCCGCTGAGATATTACCAGCTGAGATGTACCATGATATTGTTAGTGGAAACACTCATGTAAGCAGTTTTCTCTTGCGAAGTAAAAGAGTTCATTAATGGGTCCGCTCCGCTGACGGTGGAAACCGGGCTTTAGTCTATGCGCAGACGGAGTCAAGGTTGCCTGTTAGACAGACTCTGTCAAAACAAAGATGGCGCATAGAAGTGGAACAAAACAGAATTGAAGTCAGGGTTGGTTAATTGTAGTCAGCTAACACCTTATTTACACGAGTCTGACTCCTCGCACTTGGAATGATTGGTTTACCATAAGGTACACCTCTGCCTTACCCTTCGGGGATTACAGGCATGATAATAATATTAGATTTTTAATTCTGAGTTTTTCATAAAATTTTATGTGTAAACTCCTTTTCTGGTAATATTTTAATTAATCCGAATGAAAATTAATTGCTTCTAGATAGCTTTAATTATGACAAACGAAAGCCGAATTAATACGAGTACTAATAATTCAAATATAATGTCGAGAATTTCATTGGTTCATTGTAATTTAGCTATTTGAATGAATAGTATTTTCTTCAACATCAATTGCAATATAAATTAATTGAAGACGTAAGAATCTTCTTTATGTATATATTTAAAGCCATTTTAAATATCAGCAGTTTCAATTAATTATTTCTAAAAATCGATGACTTTTGCCCAAGAGTTACAAAGTAGTGGACTAATGGTGGTCTTTTTGATAAATATACGGGTTATATAAAACTAAATGGATACGAGTTTTGGTCCTTCGAACCGGATTCACGACATTTCCTCTAATTGACTTGTTGAAAAGTGGCCTATATACTTGTAATGCCATGAGTTAAAAAATAAACATTTGAGTCATAATAGCTTAATTTTGACTAACCTTCAGCCTTCATAATCATGAATATAAAATTAAAACAAAACTATCACGTAATTGCAGGTAATCTACCGAAACGCTACGGCTCACTTGACCAAGAGTCCAATGTTAGGCACTTAAACCATTAAACTAACGAGCCGGCAACCAACTAAGTATAATTACCTACGTATACCAATATTCTGTACCTATAGTGCTACCAGCTGATTCATTAATTTAAGGTTCAACTTCGGGGAATTTCGAGGCCATAAGAATACATTTTACCGCTATTTTCAGCAATGTTTTGAAGTAATTTCACTTCACTTCTTTTATTTTACCATAACAGTATTATTGGTAAAGTTGAAATATTGCTTGATTATTTCTGAAAACAATAAATTAAAATGTCAGGTTTGGTTTCATGCGGAGGTCGATAAGTATCCCAAGGGACGCACAACCGGGATAACAGGTATTATAGCATACCTGTTATCCGGGTACATAACTCAGGTCATGGTCATTTTGGTTCGTGGCCACGCACGGTCAGCGGGTCGGGCAATAAAGAGACAGAGTAACTTTCACATTTATAATGTTTAACCGTAGAAAACATTCTTACACGTGTCTGCAATTCAAACCTACCACTGAAGTCCCCATTAATTTAGCTGTTCGAAATAATTAATTTGACGGTTCCTGGAAACATGCCAAATTGTATTCAAAACAAGGTTTTTACCCGACTGCGGCGAAGCCCAAAAGGAGGGTTATGTGTTTGACGTGTATGTATGTATGTATGTATGTCCGTTTCTTTGTTCCCTCATAACTCATAAACGAATGAACCGATTTGAATGAAATATACGTCATTAGATTCGTCTTGATGGCGCAAGTGTTATAGGCTACATTAAAATTAAAAAACAAAGAAAAATTGCGGATTTTGGGGGCCAAATCGCGGAGTTTAAAAAAAACAAAATTCCAGTACCATCGAGTAGGGTATCAAAATAAAGGGTTTTAAAAGGAGATTACAAAAAAGTATAACACTTATATGTTTAAAAGAAATTCAAAGTGGAAAATCCTATGAACAAGCACAAAAGTAAAATCATCTGCGAAGAATTTTACGCGACCAACGAAAGAACAAACACAAAAGAACTAAAAAGCTGTAAATAAAAAAAGTAGTTAAAAAACTAAAAAACCCGACTGAAAAAACTGAAAAGCAAAAAACAAGCACATTTTAAATTAAACAAAACTTGGAAGCAGGCGGGGTTCATTTGAATATTAAATTATGAAAAGAAAAAATGAAAATAGAATGGACCCCGCCTGCTTCCAAGTTTTGTTTAATTTAAAATGTGCTTGTTTTTTGCTTTTCAGTTTTTTCAGTCGGGTTTTATTTGTTTCATCTGATGTAGTATAATTTTATTTATGTTTGAATCACCACGAAAATTAGTGCTAAATCTAAAAGGCTGTGGAAGTAAAATATAAATCACTCCATGTAAAATACCTACTGATAATCTTGTATCTGGATCTTGTACAGTACCCGGCGATAAATATTGCACATCGACCTTTGGAAAAATCAATGCAATTTATTAGTTAATTAAGTTCTTCTTTTGAATTTAGCTTGCCGTGATACATTTTCGAACCGACCTAGCTTGCGGCAGTTTTAAATAAAAGTACAGCGGAAAAGAGAGGTCCCGAACAGTCATTTCGTATATAGTTTCTGCAAAGGTCGATGTGCAATATTTATCGCCGGGTACTGTACCTATATGTAAATAAATTCATGACAATGAGAATGGAAGATACCCTATCATTTGTTGGAAAGAGACTCCGCAAATGAAGATACAAACCAAATCGATAAATCTAATAAAGGTTGAATTTTGTATAGTATAACTAGGAAAGTACGTTAAACCATGGTCCTGGCTGCATTTCTAGATCTTTGGGAGGCGTTACAGGTAGTCAATGTCACAAAAGTCTTGACAACCAGTCTTTCTACTCAGTACTAACTGGGTTGTTTATAGGCAGTCTCTCCATGTAAAATACTTGTATTCAGCTCCATTCGGCCGGACTGGAAGCTGAACCCAACATAGATACGAAGAACGTTATAGATCTACGAACTTACCAAAACCAAGTGTAAATCGAAACTTACGAGCTGGCTTCTGGAGTTAAGCTATGACGCCACGGAAAAACTTCTAGCTGCCCCGAAATAACCTGCTTGTTGAATGATACAATTCAGATAGATCACAATTCTGTGCATCCGTCTGTTTACAACTTTCCACAATTTTGTGCATCTGTCTATTTACAACTTTCCTTTTTTCCTCACTCAAACGCACACACACACGCACCACATACACACAACCGTCACTTACCTACACACCCATAACTCACACATGCATCACTTACACACACATACACTCACGTACTAACCCCTGGTTCAGTAATTAATAATCACCACTGTTTTAATGTTCTTTTTATTTTTTATCTTATGTTTTTTGTGTTTTGCTCAATATTACTTACCGTATTAATTTGTATGCGAGTGCATAATTCTGTTCAAATGTGCTTCCCAAGGGGTGGAGACCTGGTGTCCTGAAATACAGGCTTTCGTCTAGCTTAGGCACCAGTCTCCCACAGTATAAAAACGCATGAATTGTACACGAAACCTTATAATGTACCATATATGTAATGTGGCGAGAAATAAATCTTTATCCTAACTTAGATATCTACGATATGACGTTGCATCTCGTTACGACATCGTCCGTGTGTTTGTACGGTTAACAAATTGCGTCTCATTATTATAAGCAACTGTTTAATATAAACAACATTGTCATCAAGCAACATACACTTAATGCTAAAATAGCGTTATAATAAATTCAGCTGCATATTTCGCCTTGTCGTAAAAGTCTGCTAACAGAAATTGGATGCGCGTTGGCGGACTAGCAAGCTGACACCACTTATTGTTGCGAACTTTAAACCGCACATGTTATTGTACATGTTGTCTAGTCAGCGTTGCTGTTTCACCGCTTGCCAAATTCTGCATTCCTGGTAGTTCGTTTCAGGTTTTAGTTTTTATCGAATTGTTTTTTTAGAAATTTTACGGCCATTTTACGACAGCCGAGTGGAACTACAAAAACATTCCTAAAATAGTACAATGAAAATCACAATGGTCAAAGCATTGCTTGGTGTCTCTTTGATGGTACCTATTTCTTTCAACTACATTTTTCATTCTCTTTCATATCAAATACCTATGTAGTTCACGAAAAAAGTGTTGGGTCTATTCACGCGACGTATATTTTCAGCCAGATGATGTATGATGTATAAGCGAGATTCAGCTGCAGCCTGTAAACGCACGTTCTTACGAACGATACAAACGCAACAATCAGGAAAATACTCCGTGTTAATCACACTTACTTTACAATAATTAAAACTTTTGAATCATTCAAATTATGGTTTTTGCAACCATGATTATTTAGATGATTGACAATGACAACTACGAATTGACTATACATAAGCTGAGTTCTGATTATAGTGATTATCGCCTTTATTTTGTACTGCGAGATCAAACGCATCGTCGATGCGACGGTCACGTATTCGACTAACATATCGGCACTTACTTTAAAAATAAATCTTTCTTCCTTAGGTTACGAAGGAGGTCTCCAGTGCGTGTTCGTGGTCGAAGTGTGGGCAGCCGAAGGTTTAGTGGTCAACGCCAGCAATGGCGGCGCTCTATGGAACCTCAGAAGACTCGGGGCCAATAGGCAACTGAGGCTAGTAGTGTATGCAGCGAATGCGAGAGGACGATCGGAACATGTCACTTTCACTGTTGAAACTGCTTTAAGATTATCACCGAGGACAGGTTAGTAAAATATTTTAGTAACGTAAATCAAAAACCGCCTTGTTATGATAAAACAGGAATATGATAGACCTCACACAAAAAAGCTAGAAAAAAAAATAGAATGCTGGCTTCATCGGCCATCTGTGTTGGGGCCAAAAGCTTGTGGAGCGGCGAACGTGTACCAAAGTTGAACAACGATGCACTGGTAAAGGAATCTGCTGGATACAAGAACCATGGAACCTGGTCAATGGAAAGGCTGGTGTAAACCACCGGCAGTGATAAATAAACGGCCAAGAAACAATTATTCGCACTGAGAAATATTTAAGTACCACACAAATAGTCATAGTATTTTTTGTGATCAAAACATTTCTCAGTCAGTTTTAACTTAAAAAACTCATCCAGGGAAAATAATATTTTCTCTGGATGAGTTTCTTAATTTTTTTCAATAGTGCTTTTTTAATAGTGTTTTTTTTTTAATAGTGTATTTTGTAATATAAGTTATTCTTTTCTCAGAGCCACAAGAAGCGTGGGAAGTGAATTGGGCAGTTGGGGTATTCCTCGGAGCTGCATTGACTATCGCGGTTATATTGTGCCTCGCCCTCATTGCGTCACGGTTACGACACAGATCTAGGGATTATGAAGGTGAGTAAATATTAAACTACCTCTTTGATCTAGCAAGCGCGACTACAGTGCCTGAGGTCCTGTGTTCGATTCCCAGGTCAGAATACGAGTTATTTTGGGGGTTTCCATGAGGAATTTCTAAGTAGCAGCCCCTGAGTCTGGATGTGTGCCCATGATTATGTACCATGTAGGTAACTAGATAGTACTTAATCATAACTGGTGAAATGTGGGTGTACTATTTGGTAAACCTCTGTCTAACCCTGTGGAGATTACAGGCGTGTTGTTATGTTATGTTATGTCTATCCTGATTTAACATAGATATTTGAGGTGCTCATTCTGCTGATTCAAACAGTTACGGTCGGTACGATTAAGCTCAAAGTCACCCAAAGGGCAATGGAGAGGGCTATGCTCGGAGTTTCCTTGCGTGATCGAATCAGAAATGAGGACATCCGCATGAGAACCAAGGTTACCGACGTAGCCCGAAGAATCGCCAGACTTAAGTGGCAATGGGCAGGGCACATTGCTCGCAGAACGGATGGCCGATGGGGCCAAAAAGTTCTGGAATGGCGACCGCGAACCGGAAGACGTTGCGTTGGGAGGCCTCCCACTAGGTGGACCGATGACCTGGTCAAGGTTGCAGGAACCCGCTGGATGAGAGACGCACGGGACCGGTCAATGTGGCGACGCCTGGGGGAGGCCTATGTCCAGCAGTGGACGTCTTTTGGCTGAAATGATGATGATGATGAAACAGTTACGGTGAAAACTCATAGATGTTATTCTAAAGCATCTGGCATTTTGGCCAACATAACGACAAAGAAATCAGGGCCGTCCAAAAGCGCATTAGGTTGACGCAATAAACAGATGTATAAAACCAAAAATAATAGTGGAATAGAGGAGATGATACGTATAGTCAACATCGATTAATACCGGGTTATAATTATGGACTGTTAGTGTCCGGTTTCCGCACAGTACGCAATTTTTCCGTACCAAGACCGATCCTTAGTTCAGCTCAGTTTGAGCCGAGTAAATAATACCAGCGGCGAATGTTTAAAATGGTGTCGCTGTTTGTACGCCTATTTACGGCACATCTATTCGGTTCTTTTGATATAATAATTCTATTGGTGTTTATTCGCAAATATTAGTTTGAACACAACATGAATTCGAAATATTTGCTTTGATTATCAAAATGTTTTCGTCTTATTGGGGAATGAAATCTAATTTTCTCCGAAGTTACAAATAAAACAAGCTAATTTTCAATTTAATACCTTTATTTAAATCAATGTTTATGGACATTCAATACGTTGCTGATGTTCTGATAAAATTCAGTAGTTTAATTAGGTCATAAATCAAACCGAATATATACGTAGTGTGTGTGTCGTATTGTTCGTAAATAATAAAGAGCCGAGCTCCATTAGACGTTCAATGATTTTAATGACATGACAGTTATTCATAATGGGCGCATTAATATTTATTGATGATGAATGTATTCACTATAAAATAGCGGAAAGGTATCTAATGGATTAACAATAGATACCTTCATGTATGATTGAATACTGGCGCGCCTTGGGCAATCGGTTCACTTTTGTAATATTGTATTTTTTTATGTTTTTTATTTAATCTTTGGTGTCAAGAATAAAACGATAAAAAGTTTTAAACTTATTTAGTGTCAATAACAATGAAGCAAACAATGAAGAGCTAGGCTGAGGTGTAACTAAAAAAAGTGTGAATTAAAATTATAAAGATCAGTTTTCATAACATGGTAAAATATTAAATAGTTTTGTACATATTCCACAATGTTATACTCGTAAGTAGATAAACAGTTCAAGGATTCAGAAGAAATTTTATATGAAAACTGACTAGTTATTACGTGTTTGCAGCAATTTATTTTACAGTAGGGAATTCTTTAGTCTGACATTGTAATATTATATTCAAAATTATAATTAAGTTCCACGATATTCTCTCGTAAATACAAACCCACGGGGAGCAGGCAGAAACAAAAGATCAGAATATGCAATATGAAGAATTTCGAAATAGGGGATCGGACTGGGTCAAAATAATATGATTCTATTTAGACCGTAAGTTAGATTATCGAAAAATATTGAATACGTATTTTTTGTTATACCAAATCAATAAAAAATGACGGAGATAAAACGCGTCAAAGATCTTGGAGTGGGGCTTGAAACGTCACTTGTGTCGTCAAAATGTACTACCTATCATAAATGACGTCACACGAGTTTTCGAAGCACTGTATCGTCTTTATTTTAAGTTTACGTGAAAAAAGTAAAAATACGTGTCCAATATTTTTTTGAAATCTATCTGACGGACTAATTAGTTTTTTTTTGTCCGATCCCCTCATCGCTGACTGTCCATGAGAAAATTCATTATTATTATTATAACAAGCCCTTAATGCCCCACGGCAGGGCAAATGCATCGTCCCATTACTTTCAACTTCTTTCCAATTCTCAACGAAGACATCCAGTTTGACCCGCGATCTCCTTCGTGGTCTGCCGCGACCCCGTGTCACTGTTTCAGGGCACCAATCCCGAGCATAAGGGGCCCACAGCTCGTTCGGCATGAGACAGACATGTCCTGCCCAGTCCCATTAAAATTGGGCAGCCGTTTGAGCCACGTCAACGATTTGGTTTTGGAGTGCAGTGTGTTTCAAATACGATATGTTAATTTGTGCTCTTAAAATACTGCGCTCCACAGCACGTTGGCAAACATTTAGTTTGGACTTTTGGATGAAAAAGAAAATTCATGCTTTTAGATCTTTTTGGACATGTTTTTGTTTGTTTTCTAAACAAGTTGTTTTTTTGCAGTGACGCTTCCATCGATAAAGAACCAAAAGGTGATTGTACAGAAGAGGAACTCTCCACTAGCAGCTGACGACAAGAACCCGGATCTTATACCGTTAAGCAAAGGTAATTTTTATTAGTAATATTTCATGCTGGCTGGTTTGCTGATGGTCATTTGTTTTTTGTATTGCAGCCGTCGTGTCGTCAAAATTACCCGGACAAATTGTGTTTTTTTTTATCCCTTTGTGTACCTATGTAGAATATTGTAGAAGGTGCATTTAATGTTTTCAAATATTGTTGAAGCAATGAAGTCAAGGTATAAGACAAGGAAGATTGAATATGTATTAGGTTGTGTGTACTGTGTAGCAACAACGTTTCAGATAGTTGGTATAGATCCGTCTTAAAGCCTTTACTTTAAATATTACAAGCAAATGACATTTGGTTGTTGTGTTAACTTCGCTAAATTACTAGGATAATAACATTAAAAGTAGGAAGAAGTGATAGCCTAGTGATGTGACCGTCTCGAGTTCAGACCCAAGACACTTTTTCGGATGCTTGAGAGATATTTCTTGACAACCATGTAAAACCAAGTTAAAGGCCCATGAACTCTGACGCCAGGTTAGGCACTCACCACACGAAAAATAAAGAAGAATATTAACAGCAGAAAACACGTTATAATATTTAACACAAAATTCTCATCGCATAACACCATACGTGTAACCTGAACTAATTAGAACAGCGAACACGGAACCATAGTGTTGCGCAACACGCTAAAATGTAACACTTATATTAAAGAACAGTCAAGTTTTTTATACCTTGGTCTGGTTTCAAATTCTTTTCTTTGTCAAGTTAGGACGCAATATCGTTAATGTCTAATAATGTCGTATAATAAAGGTTTAATTTAACTTAGCATTATCATAATTTTCTTGCTCTTAACCCAATTCATTTGGAATCGGCACAGCATGTCTTCCACTTTCATAGTTCTCTATTAATCGTCATCCCATCAGGCACCTCCTTTCTTGCTATATCATTCTTAAATGGATAAATTAACAACAAAAATAATAAAAATAGAACAAAGAAAATTGGTCTTGTACAAGGCCAAAAGGCTATCTCAGCAAAGCACATCACCAGTCGCTGCAAGATCTAATAGTGTTTTTATATCGACAACAGAACTCGAAATAGTCTTCGAATAAATATAATGATCGGGCACTTTTGATCTAGATGTTGTATTGCTGAAGTGTAAGAAAATCTATTTTATTTGTCTTTTTCTGCAATTTATTTGAGAGGAACCATTTTCTGCAAATCTTCGCCATTGGCACTATTTGTGACAGGTGTTTTGTTATTTTAGACGATAACAATCACTTGATTGAAAACACTTTTATCAGCTTTTCTTTTATTTAACGCCGAATATCGAAATAGAATTTACGTGTTCCAAACCAATTATCTTACAGTTTCTCCCATGTGGTTATGATCATAGCAACTCTTGTGATAATTAGCTACTTTATCGCAATAGCAATACAAATACTTACTATAATATAACTAATTTCTGAGCATGAGGTTTTTGGTTTTATTACCACGTTAAGGCAAAGTGTTATATGGTTTTATCATTCGGATTTCTCAGTAGGTTACGTTGCGCCGGAGTCTGGATTTATGCCCGTTTGATGACTCAGTCCCTGGGACTTTAAATAACTGGTTAAATGTGTTGTACTATTAGACACCTCTTCTTTACCCTTCAGTGAACATTTTGTTGTGTTTATAACAATAGTCTTAAGTAGCTGAGAACTTGTTTATAAACCAGTAATTTGGTAACCCTGTCACAGTTCAGGAACCCTTTTCTCATTACATGAATCTTTAAAAGTCAATGTACCTAGCACTGCTTAACACACTATACGACAATAGGAGCTGCCAAAATATTTAAGAACTTCATACACATGCAAACAGCATCAATAAACCCGAACTTAAACTTCACAACTGCACGAGAAGCGCAATGAAACCATAAAATTTTTCTCTTTACTCCGCATAAATCGCAGAGGAACTCTTCAACTAATATATTTAGCAACTCACTGTCGAAGTAACGTTATTTTAAATAAATAAGCGTACAAAACATAAGTTGAAACTCGGCTAATACTCTTAGCCGGGAAATAAAAATGCCAGGAACGGATAGTTTGTTCGGCTAATAAGTAAAGTTAGGAAGTGGGGCTATACCACAGTACATAATAATATATCAGTATTTCAGCTAAGAACAAATCTTTGGAATCGACCTACACACACAATGTAATTATCAGCCTAGTCTTTTCCCAACTTTGTTGGGGCCAACCCCCAGACGTCCAGTCTAACCGGATGCAGCTGAATAATAGTATTTTACATGGAGTTTTGAGTTTGAGTCATCTTGGTGAAAGGATTAGTCAGCTAGACTCTGCGTTACCGAGTGCTAGCTGTCCAGGGTGCGCCGGACGTTTGGAATCGCAGTGCGAATTTTTTTAACGCCGCTCGGGGAGGCTCCTTTCTTGCACTCCATGTTTACATGGAGTGACTCCTAACCTCCACAACTGTCTAACCTTCACAACCTAGTCAGACTAAATAATAATATTATGACACCCCTTGGTAAGACTGGTTGTCAGACGTTCAGGTCACCTACTAACTACCTCTAACCATGACTGTCAAAGACAATTAATGACAGCCGAGACCCACACACATTATTGTAAAGCATTAAAATTACACGATGTCTAAGATGGTCTCGATGGTTTAATTGTTGCAAGCGCGACTACTCAGCAAAAGGTTTCTCTTTTTTGGAGGTTGGGAAATCATCTTATGGCCCGCAGCTCTAACGAACAATTACATTCGATTTAAAAAAAAACAAGTTTTTTTACATAGCTTTTAGTATCACACTGCTAGGCAAAGGCATTCCCTTTTCCTTCCATCCCTCTATTCTGTGGAATCGTTGGTTTACTGTTTATTTAACACTGTGGCTATGCTGCTGGTAACAAAACCAGACGCAACGTTTGAGTTTTAAGTTTTCACGTTATTTCACTACACGCTAACTTTTCGAGCGCTAGTCCGTTTCTAATAAGGATGGGCAAAGTTTAAAATGGTCTGCTAAAGTTAAAATAAGCTTGTGATATCCGTTAACTATGCATGTGTCTTTTATTTTAATACTTAAGCAAACACAAATAAATAATATAGAAATATGTTTTTGTATTTTGAATAACGTTTTACTGAATGCATGTGAAAGCATTATTCGTACAAATAACAAAAAAAAAAAAAAAAAAATTCTGACTGTCTGTCTGTTTGTTCCGGCTAATCTCCAAAACGGCTAGATTTATTTGACGGAACTTTCACTAGCCGATGTTGTAAGCAGTAACAAAGGCTATTTTAGAAATAAGATTACCGTACAAAAAACATGACGTTATTTTAAAAAAGTATTTAGATTCAATGCGATAGAGTGGGCAAATACTAGTAAAACAATATTTTATTTTGTAGAGTGGTTGTCGTTGGAGAAAAACACAAAAATTATCAAAGAAATACAGTTTCAGAACACTGCATTAATTCAATATTTTTTTGTTGCTGAAAAAGTTTCAGAAAGTGAATCAAGCAAATAATTCAATAGTCTACAAACAAATTCAGCCACATCACTTAGCAAAACCTCAATCCCTACAGACTAAAGAACACTTTCCACGGAACCGGAACTCTCCTAACTAAACATCAGCTAACAAGCGTTTTCCGTTATTAATCCGAGAAAAAAAAACAGTTTAAAGTTGAACTAACATACGTACTTTATAACAGTTAAAATTCTCAGTAAGAACATAAATGCGCTCATATATTCTAGCTGGCCAGTTGTAAATCTGAAAGTATGGACTTATGCAGTAATCTAGTTAATTTATTCTTTCCGTAGTGTTGGCAATTAATTTGCAGAATATTTATTATCTGGACTTTGCACGTAAACGTTAGCACGTAATTTTTCAACTTGTTTCCGTATGTGTTAATTAATATTACTTTTGTTGTTCGCTAAAGATTTATTATGGGACTAGGTCGCTACGTGTGAATGAGTTTATCTCTCTAGGGTTGTACTATCACCAACTTTCACATGATTAGAACATTATGTACATTGTGTTGCATGGTAAGAATTCCTATACTTTTACTCAAATTAATGGCATCATCATCAGCATAAATAATGTTCCCACTGCAGGGACTCAAACCTCCTCTCTAGGAGAAGGATGTGCTATTAATCCATCACGCGGGCCCAGTGTGGGTTGGTAGATGTCCAAATGTCTTTGATTTTTTTGGTTCTAAGACATGCAGGTTTCCTCACTTAAAGGCATAATAGCTACATCATCTGCATAGCCTTTTTTGTTGGCCTGTCTAACCGGATGCAGCTGGTCAGATAGGCAAGACTGCCTATCTGACCAGCAGCAGCAGGGTTGTGGAAGTCAGGCAGGTGGACACCTGCCTGACTTCCACAACCCTGATTACAGTACGATACTTCGTGGAAATACTTATTTACGGAGTCAAGTCACACCGCGACACATCAAGCTATACTATTCCAGTATAACATAGCCTTGCTTTGTTTGGATTTTCCCTACAATGAGAGATTCACAGAAACTGGTTCTATATAGGTAATTAGATTATTCGCCGTGCGTACCTATCCACCTTACCTAGTAGTTTATTTTAGTCAACCCTATAGGTAATACTGGATACATTATTTATTCCGTTGACTCGTATTAATTTGATTACAGAATCCAAGAAAATGTTAATTCACACACATGACGTCATGTGCTTAACACCTCAAACAAAAACATGACATTACGAAGAAAAATCCAGGTTACATGAAAAATTTAATTCAGGAGCATTTTTTGCTTCAAGCCTTCAGTTATTAAATACCATTCATTCAGATTTTATATCTCGCATATGTGTGTTTTTCGTTTATAATAATATTTTTCCATTGAGCTGGAAATTCAATAACGCGAGCCGTAATGGGTTTTTGTCAGTCATATTATTTTACTACGGGTGAAATTATTGTTTAAATCATGACCCTTTTTAGGGTATCCGCATCCTCGCCATTTTAGGGTGTAGTGTGCTCACGCTCGAGTTACTGTTAGAATATAAAAGAGAATGGGAAGATAATACTGGCACAATATTGGCAACGTATTAGTTTTAATTTAGAACAGATTGAAACCATATTTTTAGGGTTCCGTACCTCAAAAGGAAAAAACGGAACCCTTATAGGATCACTTTGTTGTCCGTCTGTCTGTCTGTCTGTCTGTCTGTCAAGACCTTTTTTCTCAGGAACGCGTGGAGGTATCAAGCTGAAATTCATATCAAATACTCAAGTCTATGGTCTCTTGGAGCTGTGAAAAAATCAAACTTCTAAGTCAACGCGATCAAAAGATACTCCCGTTTATGCCGCAAATTTTCGACACTCGCAAGGGAATCAAAACCTACAGGGTACTTCCCGTGAACTCAGAATCTTGAAATTTGGTACGAAGCAACGTCTTATAGCATAGATAAAGGAATAATTACGAAAACCATAAATTTTTAGTTACATCAAGATACTCCCGTTTATGCCGCAAATTTTCGACACTCGCAAGGGAATCAAAACCTACAGGGTACTTACTTCCCGTGAACTCAGAATCTTGAAATTTGGTACGAAGCAACGTCTTATAGCATAGATAAAGGAATAATTACGAAAACCATAAATTTTTAGTTACATCACATAATATATTTTTTTTACGGAACCCTCGGTGCGCGAGTCCGACTCGCACTTGGCCGGTTTTTTTTAAAAGTTTGATAATACTAAAAAAAAACGAGAAGTGCAAAAAAACAAACCTTGTGTAAAACCACCGAAAAAAGATTATTCCAAAAAAAATACACTCCCATCTAATATCTATAATAGTATGTTGCACTATACTTTAAACCACAAAACTATGCAAAATTCAAATAAACGAAATGCATTCCAGTAAAGAAAAACACGATTCTCAATTCTCCAACAAGAGAAAACATACAATCTCGTTTCAACAAATGTGTCCACTGTGTAAATTCGTTGTTACGAGAAAATTTAATGACACTATCTTCCGTCCAATGCATCTTGCAAAATGTATGCTCAAGTATGACGTCCGTTGACAAATCTGCGGAGAGGCAATCTCATTTTCTTACGTAGTATTTTACATAATATCTCATTCATAACTCTGAGGTTTTTCTTGTGTAGCTATGAATTGGACGGTTTTGGTTTAACCGTTAGTAGCTTTGAAATGGTTATCGCACTTTCTAAATCTTAAGATTTTTATGATTTTTAGTGGACAGTAACTTTCTATTAGATTTTTGTTTTTCGTAACTTTTAGAGTAGATATTTAATAATTAATCTAATGAAAGTAAATAGTAGTTCTTAAAAAGAGTTTCTTATTTTGGGTAAGATAAGAGTGAGAGAGCGAGAGCGAGAGTTAGATACAATCACTAAATACTTCAGCGAATTAAGAGGTGTAAATTACAATGAACACAATTTGTTGTTAATAAATGTTATCTTGATCTTTTTCTTACGTTGTAGCCGACTTTCTTTTTTTCTATTTGAATTTATTTTAAACATATTATTAGTTTTTTATAATTTTCAAACCCTTTATTTTGACTTAATGGTAATGGAAAAAAAATCACCTTAAACAATGAAATCTTGCAGCACCCACATTATTTTTTATGTCACCTTTCTAAGAACACTGTCTTGACCACTGCACTGAGATGAATCTAACGATACCTTAGTTAAAGAAAATCCATCGAGAGGTTTGGAAGATATGAGGGAAAAAAATATTGTAAACAAGGATATTCTAACCCTTTCCTCGCAGTCGGGTAAAATTATTTTTTTATTAATTATTCGTTCGGACTCAATCACCTCACTTTATACGTAAACTACACTAGGTTACGCTTGCCCACTCTATGTTATAATCTATATAATATGCATCAATGCGTGTCTAACCTTGACCATGACGGATCCTAATCACCCGTGACCACATTGTCATTCGTGTCTAATTGTCTATGGTGTATAATTACCACTAAGCTGATAACTTTAATAGCACATAAACCGTATCAACGAATTATAACAATGTCACTATAACTTAATTGCAGTCTGATAGTTTAATAGATTATAGTGGCTTTATGCCAGGAATTGAAGAGTGGATTTACAACCGCTCGGGTTGAACTTTAGGTTAAACCGTGCGTATTTAGGTCCGTGGATGGGTAAGCCCCTACCACATACAGTTTCTTTCGTGCCTCGGAAATCAGTGGTGACCTAAGGCTGTTCTCATAAAAATAAATAAGTCGAATCTGGGTTATCAATCAATCAATTTATTTTCAGGCTACTGAGGCCCTTATATAAAATACATACAATTAACATAGACAATAATAAACTAATACAATATATTAACAATTATTCATAAACTACTTAAAACTATACACGTAACGATGCCGGCGTCGTGTTTCTCAGCGTGATGTCGCGTAGCCGACCTCTGAAACGTCGAAATAAGACACCTGTCGGCCAAAAGTCCTCTTTTAAGAAGAGCCTCTTTGGAGAGTCTTTTTGTTATATCATGTTATTGTCCTTTAGTAAGACTAGTTGTCAGAGTTTGGGGCTCCCGACTGTTCATAACCTAGAAATGACACGATGTCACAAGGCTTGTGTGTGTGTGTGCTTTCTAAGACACGAAGTTGTTTCGATTTGTAATTTACTCGTATTTTCGTCTCTACGACCACAGCAAGTGTAGCTTTAAGCTTTGATATTGTGCTCAAGAAACACATTTTCTTCCATGTGGCTGTTCTAACTTGAGTAAAGGCCACGAATCGCTCCCAAAAATTCACCATTTCTATTCAAAATACCGAAGCTAAAAGCTGTTCGCGTAACTGCATGCCAGTTCGGGCTTATAACCTGTCACTCAGTCCCCGCATTGTGACCATCACCGCAATCGCTCTGCGGTTTATTTACCTTGCAAATTGCTTTAAACAGTTCTGGGGATTTCAAAGGAAAATGTATCGCACTGCTGCGAATTTTGACCGGTTGGGTTGGCTTTGAAATGAAGCTGGTGATTTCAAAATTTGAATAAGATCTATTTTTTTAACTTAAAGGATATACCTGAAGGTAAATAGAGCAGCTACTTTGTCATTTGTAAACCACATTCGACTATGAAATTGTAGCACTAAACCTCATGCAGTCACTCTCATAAATCTTATGACCTGGGCGTCTCTCACATTTTTCTACAAACTATGTCGTAAAATCATAATCATTAACTTCCTTATTAATTACTTACGCTTGGTTTATCTCGCATCGGTCTCACTTCAAAAATATTCAAGACAAAGTGACGGCATTCGAGATAAAACCAAGCGTAAGTTAAACCAGGTTTAACTATTTTTATTAATAAGGCGGTATCTGCCTAGCCATTTCCTAAACTACTAGTATCTTGGGGTGGCTTCTAATCTAACCGAATGCAGCTGAGTACCAGTATTTTTCATGAAGCGACTGCCTTTTTGACCGCCACAACCCAGTAACTTGGTAATCAACTGAAGGATTTGGGAACTATCGGGAGCACAATGAAACATGGACTTCACCAAGCCACGTATATTTTGAGACTGATGCGCGGCTTAATATTATACCTCACTTATTAATCACTTATACGAATATATCACGGATACCTCTTGGTAAGACTGGATATAAGACTTTTGACTACCGACTACCCGTAACGTCTGTCAAAGATTTATGTGCATTGTGCAAGTGACGGCTACCCAGGCAGGCGCATTACTTTGTGTAATTTATTTCATCACCACTGCTCTCAAAATGGTGAAGGAAAACATTGTGAGGAAACCGGCATATATCTTAGAACCAAAAAATTCAAAGATATGTGACATCTACCAATCCGCACTGGGCCCGCGTGGTGGATTATAGCCCATCCCTCTCCTAGAGAGGAGGCCTGAGTCCCTGCAGTGGGAACATTATAGGCTGATGATGATGATGATGATGATGACGGCCGGGACCAAAGCTTTGACATGCTTACCGAGGCAAGGAAGGAAACATCGTATGTAACGATGGTCACCCAAACTCGAACCAACAAAGTGAAGCGACGAGTTGAAGCACCGCTTAACCTTGAAGATTGACCTAACTGCGTCTGTTATTACTTGTGTACACTTAACATATTTCCATGTAAAAAATATTGTTACACTCCCAATTTTCAGGCTTCCAACCAAATAATTCTGTTACACCTCCAACGCCATCGGTGAATTCAAACAAAACCGCACAACCGATACTGCACGTGGTTTAAAAATATCGCACTACACGGCTTTAAAAACCGTACCGTTCTGCGTCATTTATGACCAATAATTAAGATCATTTTACTGATTACATGTGGTGGGTCGAAATTGAATTTCAATTGCACATAACGATAATGTTAGGTTTAAACTGATGAGTTTTAATTGGTATAGCAGGTAAAATCTTTGGTTTAAATAGTTTGTTACAACAGCCCACTGACAGTCATCTGACAGCCATCTGACAGCCACCTGACAGCGAGCCACGCCGACGACAGCCATGCCAACCATAGCCAAGCCACTAGCAAGTCCTATCTACCGGACGCCTCCGGTAGGGATAAAGCTTTATAATGCCCTGCAAGCTCATTTTCGCGGTCTTGTCGCACTCGATTGTAATAGTTGTAAGGGGAAGCTTTGCCCGAATAAAGTTATAAATCAGTTCCTGTTTATTTTTTGATGGATTATGGGCGGAAATGTAAACACCATAAGAGATTAATAAAGATTTATAATCAAACACATCGGAGCACATAAAAATATCAGTCGCAGTAATTAGCAAGATGACAGCAGCTGTTATGAGAGACCCAATCACTTAGTTTAGATTTACAAGGTAAGTTACAGTGAGCGTTGTGCGAGACCTATCTCATACTGTATGACGTTGTGTTTATAAAGACAGCTCTAATACTACCCCTTAAACCAATGTCATAAACAGTACCAACTAGAAGTAGTTACATCAGAATTACAATCAGTTTACCAATTAATGTCTATGAAACTAATACAATATCACAAAGAATGCGAGATATTACATAAGTAAAGTGAGAGATATAAAAACCAAAAAAAAAACTTTATCACAAATTATGTAAACATAATCCTTTTACAAATTGATCATGTTTTTCTTTTGTCAAAGGTTTTGTCAACACGTCTGCAATCATTACATCTGTGGGCAAATACTTAACATTAACAATGTTATTCTTTACGTTTTCTCTAATGAAATGATGCCTTACATCGATGTGCTTAGTTCTATTATGATACATACAATTAGTTGTTAACTTTTGAGCAGACTGGTTATCATTATACAATGTTACTTTACAATTACTGTTCAACAATTCAATAAGAAAACTTCTTACAAAGAGAGCTTCCTTACAACCATCCGAAAGTGCCATATATTCAGCCTCTGTGCTGGAGAGAGCAACAGTCTTTTGTTTACGACTTTCCCAAGAAATCAATGAATTACCGAGCTTAAAAATAAAACCGGTGAAAGACTTACGATCAAGTTCATTTCCACCCCAGTCAGCATCCACATAAGCAGTTACATCCACACCACTCTTCTGAAAAACTAATCCATAGTTTACTGTACCTTTAAGATAACGAAGAACACGCTTCAAAGCTTTCCAATGATGTTCAGTGTGACACTCGTTATATTGGCTGAGTACACTCACAGCATGAGCAATATCTGGCCGGGTGCACACTGCTATGTACATGAGACAGCCAAGCAAATTCCTGTAATGAGAATTTGAACTTTTATTATCAACTTTTGGTAATTTGATTCCTTTTTCTAGTGGAGTTTTTGCAGGTTTGCAATCTGTCATGTGAAACTTCTCCAATACCCTTTTTATGTATCCAGTTTGGTCGAGCGTAACTTTATTTTGACCTTTATTTACTCTCATTCCAAGAATGTGGTGTGCAGATCCAAAATCCTTCATTTCAAATGTGTTCATAAGTTCACGTTTTACCTTTTCTTTCAAAGTTGAATTGCTAGAAAATAATAAAATGTCATCGACATACAGTGCAATTATTATTAATTCACTGTTAGTTCTCATGTAAAATACACATGGTTCTGAAGTCATCCTTTTGAAGTGCATCTTCTGTAATAATACTTCGTTTATTCTCTCATACCACATTTTGGAAGCTTGTTTTAAGCCATAGATAGCTTTATGTAGTTTGTACACAAAATTTTCTTTACCTTTTACTATGAAACCTTCTGGTTGTTCCATATATACGTTCTCATGTAGGTTGCCATTCAAAAAAGCAGTCTTAACATCAAGATGATCAATGTCCATGTTAAATTCAGCAGCAATGGCAAGTAAAGTTCTAATAGTTGAGTGTCTTACCACCGGAGAGAAAGTCTCTTCATAATCGACTCCATATTTCTGTGAGTAACCTTTAGCCACCAGCCGTGCTTTGTAGTTCAAGAGTTCACCATTGAGACCTTTCTTCTTTTTAAAAACCCATCTGCACTTAATTGGTTTCTGATTCTTTGGTTTTTCTACTAGAGTCCAACATTTGTTGTCATTAAAAGATTTATACTCATCTGTCATGGCTGTTGTCCACTCAATTGATTCCGTGCCTGCCAAAGCTTCTTGCACCGTTCCTGGTACATCATCATCGTTGCATAGTTCTTTAACCAACAGGACAGACATTCCACTCTCATCGAGATCTTCATATACTGATGAATCTGATGTCATCTCATCCAGTGTTGAGCAATCTGGAACGTATGTGGGATCCGCAGAAAAATTTGATTCTAAAGTGGTGTCAACCTCACTGTCTGAATCATACACTGTAATTGTGCTCAACCGTGTTCTTCTTTGGTCATCAGAAAACTCTGGTCTTACGGTGGATGGTTCAGACTGGCTTGGCTCAGGTCGTTCAATATGCTGTGAGCATTGGTCACTATCCAGGATTGATTCTGGGTCATGAACAGCATTCACAGGTTTCCCCAGGGCATCATTTTGAGGAAATTCGATGAACACAGAGTCAAAATTATCATCATGTGACCTATTATTGAAAAATTTATTCTCCAAGAAAATCACATCTCTTGCTTTGACACACTTGTACGATTTATCAGGATCCAACAGCCGATAACCTTTTGTACTTTCACAGTACCCAACAAACATATGTTGCTTGGATTTCGAATCCAATTTGTTTCTTATCGGGGTAACAGCATAGGCAATACAGCCAAAAATACGTAAATGACTAACATCTACCTTTTTATTCCTCCATTTTTCCTCAGGTACTTGTCCTATTAGAGCCTTAGTTGGTGTCCGGTTTTTGAGATACACAGCAGTATTAACAGCTTCTGCCCAGAATTTGTTGTCCAGGCCGGCATCCCTTAGCATACACCTGGCTTTCTCAACAATGGTCCTGTTCGCTCTTTCTGCCACACCATTTTGTTGTGGAGAATATGGGACCGTTGTGTGATGTTGGATTCCATTCTCTTTCAGATAAGCCTGCAATTTACAGTTAATAAATTCACCACCATTGTCACTACGTATAATCTTAATCTTGTGGTTAGTTTCATTTTCCACTAAGACTTTAAAATTCCTAAAATGTTCAAAAACTTCATCTTTGTTATGTAGAAAATAAACAAATGTTTTCCTACTGAAATCGTCTATGAATAACAGAAAATATCTAGCACTGCCAATAGACTGCACTGGCATTGGTCCACATAAGTCAGTGTGTACTAATCCTAGTAACTGAGTTGCTCGTGTGTATGACTTTTTAGGAAAGGGAGCACGAGTTTGTTTACCTTCAATGCAAGCAACACAAGGGTTAAAAATATCAGAATTATATTTAATACCTGTGACCATACCTTTATTCATCAGTGCCATACTCCTTGAGTTCAAATGGCCAAGTCTACGGTGCCACATTTCCTGCGACTCCTCTTTCACTGTACCTTTTGATGAGCTTGATGAAGAAAACATAACAGTCTCATCACTAGACTGTTTTCCTTCGACAACTGTACTGTAAGAAGCAAAACTGGTATTACCTCCCCCCCCACACAAAGGCTGATCAATGGCGTCAAGTTGATATATACCATTCCTATGAGTGGCTGTTGCCAAAACTTCATCCTCATCAGATATAATACATTTCTGTTTACTAAAAGTTACTGTATAACCTTTCTTCACTAAAGAACTAACAGAAAGCAAATTTGCTGAAAGATTAGGCACATAATAAACGTCTCTAATTGTTCTCACACAGTCTTGCAATTTGACACGCACATTACCTTGTCCCGCTGTTGGCAATTTTTCACCGTTTGCAACACTCACTTGTGACACGCTTACTTCACTAAAATCACAAAAAAGTTCTCGGTTGTTGCACATATGGTTTGATGCACCGCTATCCACATACCATACACCACGCTGGAAGCTGACGGAGAGCGCCGTTAAGAGAGCCTTGGATGAATCCTTGGGAGGTTTATCCTTCTCTGTTTTCTTGTCTTTCTCTGGCTTCTTATTAGTATTCTTCGGGCAGTCTTTGATAAAATGTCCAGTCCTTTTACATTTAAAACATTTTGGTGCTTTTCTGGTTGTTGCGAATGCTGTGGTATCTTCAGTTTTATTCCTGCGGTCATATTCTTGTAATAATTTACCTTTGACCATGTCACTTGATAACTTTAAGTTTGAATTTTCAAGTGCCATAATAAGCGGATCATAATTATTTGGTAACCCGCTGAGCATGATTACGGCCAAGAATTCATCATCCAGAGGTGAATTAATATCAAACAGTTGTTGTGACAGTTCTTGCAGCTTGCCAAGGTAGCTTTCCATGCTGTCATGCTCTGTCAATTTTGCGCTGAATAGCGTTCTTAACAGACCTAGTCTTCGGCATAGCCCTTTATCCTCAAAGGCTTTGCTCAGGTTGTTCCATGCCTCACGTGCATCCTTTGCGTTCCTGACATGGGGGAATGCACTTGTTTGAACCGACAGGCATATTCTTGCAAGTGCCTTCTGCGATTTTTTCATGTCTGCATTGCTCAGTGTTTCTTTCTGCTCACCATCGATAGTGTCCCACAGGTCCTCATGGATTAGTATCATCTTCATACAAAACTTCCATGTAGAATAGTTATCTATACCTTTGAGTTTCTCGATGCTTTGCAACGGTGAAGTATTTCCGGCCATTTTTTCTTGTTCACGCGTCGTAGAGGTTATAGTTTTAATTTCTCTTCTACTTTCGTATTTAGAATGGTAATATTACGATTTTCGTGTAGATTTCGGTGACTGGGCCCATAACCTGATGGATTATGGGCGGAAATGTAAACACCATAAGAGATTAATAAAGATTTATAATCAAACACATCGGAGCACATAAAAATATCAGTCGCAGTAATTAGCAAGATGACAGCAGCTGTTATGAGAGACCCAATCACTTAGTTTAGATTTACAAGGTAAGTTACAGTGAGCGTTGTGCGAGACCTATCTCATACTGTATGACGTTGTGTTTATAAAGACAGCTCTAATATTTTTTACCACTGTCGTTACAAGTTATTTTATTTTGCCAGCGGCTTCGCCCGCGTGAAAATGACGATTTTCCATACAAACTTTCATCCCCTATTTAACTCCCTTAGGGGTTGAATTTCGAAAAATCCTTCCTTATTCCTTGTCTACATTATAAAGGGAACCTCTGTGCAAAATTTCATCTTTCTAGGTCCAAGGGTTTGGGCTGGGCGTTGATGAGTCAGTCAGTCAGTCAGAACTTCTCTTTTTATTTATATAGATAGATTTAATTGCTTGCGTAGGTCTGTGGATGGGTGACCATCCATTACATACCGAAGTTCTGTCATGGTTTGGATAGCACGTTAAGCTGTTGGTCCCGGCTGTCTGTCTGTGTTGTAGATTTTTGACAGTCGTAACAGGTAGCCAGTGGTCTGAAAGTCTGACAACCATTCTTATCAAGTTGTATCATTTGTTGTGCTGGTCAGGTAGGCAGTCGCTCCATGTAAAGTACTGGTATTAACTGTATCAGAATAGACTGGAAGCCAACCCTAAAATAATTGTGAAAAAGCTAGGCCGATGGTGATTGGTTGTAGTGTAATTAGCCTATACGAATCCGACTGGCTTTCCCTCACACGTTGTATGTATTATAATTTTTATATTTTCTTGGTAGGTACATAAGTTTGCTGATAAAAGTGACAAATCATCAATACAGACGAATCGTTCTAGTAATTGAAAGGTTCATTCGTATTTATTCTGCTCTGTCTTTTTGGCTTTTATGCCACTAATGAACTTGATAAACGTTTTCAAGGTATTGCTGTCAATGATAAATGTTGATTCTATGGATTTGAAAGCATCGTAATTCACAAACAACTCAATTATTGTCTACGCATAGTAAAATCCATTTAAATTACAAATGGCTTAAATCCAGTTTCACGTTATTTGCATCGTTTTCTAGGAAAACCAAAGTGACGCTCTCTTTGTTGAAAATCATGTCATTTATGTAATTGAATTCCATGAGTTGGATTTATCACAATTTCACAGAAGTTTATTTATTTATTTTTGGATTGCCAACGAGTTACATTACAATTATTTATTTATCTTATAATTTTGAACTGTATTTTATGTTGAAAGACAAGTTATCCATTTGTTCAACACAATCAGTTTAATTTTTCCTGGCAGTTTGAGTACTATCACGTACCCAAAAATTTCCTTTCTTTGTATTATTCGTCGTAATAATCGAGCTCTCTGAATTAAAAGTCGAGCTACACGATAATGACTGACAAACTGCACAGACAGGATAGGTCCACTCAAATTACCTGTGAGAGAGTATCGGCTGTAATCCACCATGTGGGCACAGTGCGCCTCGGTGAATAATGTGAATATCACACTTCTTAATTTTGTCTTCTGACTTTCGGTTATAGGCCACTCGGGTATCTTTAGATTAAGTCGTGCTCTTAGGTTGGTCCGTGGATGGGTGACCACGCATAACATACCGAGTTTCCTGCGTGCCTCGGAAAACACGTTCAGACGATGTTCCGGCTGTCTTTTTCAGCTCTTTTACAGTTGATACAGGGAGTCAGTGGTTTGAAAGTCTGATAACTTTATAGTCTTACCAAGGGGATTCACCCAGTGTTAATTTAAATAAATAAAATAAAATAAATAAAATCCATTTATTTCAGGTTTCCACTTTCAATTTACACGATATAAATGCAAGTCCTTAAAACAGTTAAAATTTGAAAATAAATATGAAATAAAATAAGTAAATCAAAAATACAATTTCAATTTATATAATTAAATTAAAGTCAATGTCACATAAAAATAATCAAATTTCAAATATATTGATTAAACGCTACAATAATGACAACTGGGTCGTTAACCTGCTCGGGCTATATACCTACTGCAACACTTCCTAATATAAGGGCAGTCCAATCGTCCAGCAATCATCGCCAGGACCGCATTGGAGCTGACCCGCACCCTGCGCACCAAGGACTGGTGGTCTGATAAACCGTTGATCCGTGTTAAATACGTTAATAATGCAGCGACATGCGGCTAGAATGGAAGTCGACCCCAACATAGTTGGGAAGGTGAGGCAAATGATGATGACATTATATTTTTGAACCACAACGTTAACGTTCAATCAGTGCGGTAGCACATAGTTTCTGTACAAAGAAACAAGGACGAACTATATTCTAAAGTAATTAAAATAGGCTCACAAACACATAACGATACACCAAGCCATACATTTCCAGTATAACAGGGCCTCTTTTTGTACAGATTTCCTGTACAATGAGAGATCAGCATAAACTAGTATTGTATAGCTCGTGCGAACAGACCAGGCGAAAAATCTGCCACCTATTCAACAGAAGACTATTAATAACTTTGTATAAAAACTTTGTTCAGGAGAAAACTCGGCGTTAACCTAATACCGGCACAACAATAGGCAACAATAAGGCTAGAAACTAGTGAAAAGATCAAAAGAGAGGTAATAAATATTGGTGTAGTTGCTGGAAAATAGTTTGAATTGTTATTAGAGGTGAGGTAAATGCAGTCTATTAATAGAAGAGAAAGGAGGATACGATTTTAAAATAGCTTACGAAGTGAACTCTAATAACCATAAACAGACCACGATGATGCAAGGACTGTTTTAAAAATAATCAGAATCCAGTCTTATTCTTTAATACTCGACTGCGGCGAAGACCAAAAGGAGGGTTATTTATCGAGTGGTTAGTGCCTACCTTTAAGTTTTGTTGTTTAAGTTTTGTTCCGCCAATTATGGATCTCTTGACTTAGGTTTATATGCCAATAATGTCTTGCACTCGCCTCAACTGCGGATCCGCATCGCCGGAGCCTGAACGTAAAATTTTACTGATTAAAATTTCAAGTATGCTGGACTAAAGTTCGAAACTTAACTTGACTGCAAAAACCTGTAAACATAACACTGCCAACCCACAAAATTAACAACCAATTTACTAAAAACAACCTCACAATCGCATGAACTAACAACCATCTTTACTTGCACACAGGCGTAACCGAAGCGCCGCCGGACCCACCGCTCTACTCCGCCATAGCTCAGCCAAAGAACTCGAGCAGTGCACACAGCCTGCCTCGCACTCAGACGCCGGTGACGCCGATATCGTCGCACGCGCACTACACTGATATGCAGGTTAATACTAACATTGATATTGCACTTGAGTTTTTTAAGTTGAATCCGAAAAGGTAGCAAGGTTCATTCTGTAAACGAACCTTTTGTTACGGTCGTAAATCGTATGTTATTTAGCATAATTACAACCTGAAACTGACCGGTAAATACCAAAAAACGTAATAAAAATCGAATTTCGTGGGCAACCTTGTCGAATTCACCTTAAGGACTGGAATGACCTAGCCCTTGTGTATTTGAAGCTCAAATACACAAAGGCTTTTTCAGCGTGAATTTTCAACTTTTAGCATTGAAAATCGCATTTCAGAGTTTTATAAAAAGAACTATTGAACCGGCAGTGCCTTAATGCTGAAGCGTTAAGCTAGAAAGCGAAGTAGGTAGTAAAATATTCAGAAACAAAGCTGCTAATAAGCCACCAGCAAGCACAAAATCACTGTATTCTACATAGTATGAAGTGCTTCTACAAAATGAGTTTTTTGCTAAGTCGATGCACAGTAGTTTATGGTTTGTTAGATACCATTTTTTGATACGAAGTAGCTGTAGCAATAAAGCATCCGAACATTCATACACAGCAAAAGAGAGCAGTGGTGGCCAAATGGTTGCTGCTCTCAAAACGGTGAAGAAAAACATCGTGCGGAAACCGGTATGTCTTAGAACCAAAAAATTCGAAGACATGTTGTGACATCTGTCAACCCGCACTGGGCCCGCGTGGTGAATTATAGTCCATCCCTCTTCTAGAGAAGAGGCCTGAGTCCCAGCAATGTGAACATTATAGGCTGATGATGATGATGAACTGAAAGTTATTTTAGTAATTTTAGCGTGGATCGATCACAGCTTCCTGAAAACTACGACATAAGGGAGCTGCCAATCCGCCAATCTAACTCGACCTATCAATAAACAGTACCTAACTAAGCAATGAATCTCTAGCAATTAATTATTTCCGTATTCCTCGACCCCTTTGAGCTCACTGCATAGTGGCCGAATAGCAAACCGATGTTCGTATTTAATTTGCGATACAAGGCTTTACTAAATAATTGCAGTAATAATTTAGTGTTTATTGGAGAAGTTTCGCCAAAGGGTTTCGGCAAACTTTTGCTGGACTGTAATTGAACATTTCGCTTAGTTAGCAACATGGAGTAGTGTAAGTTCTGTGTATGCTTCAATACCGTCCTAAAAATGACTAATCGAAAGTCTAATAATTGTCTAAGGTCATCTAAAACATTCTTAACACCGTTAGTTTTGATTGGGTAAAATCTTTTTTTTCTATTTAGTGGGTTGTCTCCAACTTGCAGTGTTAATCCTACACGCCCTATAAGAACTAGGGAGACCTATGTGGTTCCATGTGGGTATACATATCTTTTTCTCTTCCTCGAAATAAAAACAAAACCCTTTCCTTGCAGTCGGGTAAAACATAGGGGCGTAAGGTGTAAGGTGGAAAGAATCTTGCAGCCCCGTTCTTCACGTCTCTCAGAGAAAAGATGAGGATCTTTCGAAAAGATCCTGCCCTTAAGGTGCTGAAGCCTGCGAACTAGGCATGATCACCGTTTTCGTATAGTATTGTAGAAAGTAACAATATTTAAATTAACTTTTTTTTCACAGAATGATTCCGGTCGAAGTATGATCAATGGTGCGATGCGGTCACATCGAGAGATCGTCACGACTAGGACACCCTTATTAGCAGCCCATCAAGAAAGTTGTGTATAAACCATATCCAGTTCATTTTATACCATTTTACTTTCAAAAAGTGAAAAAAACATTGTAATAAATTATCTGTTAAAGAATTTCAAAAATGTTCATTGTTAAAATTTAATTTGTGTTAAAATTCAATTAAAATTTGTACTACTATTAACAGTAATGCGTTCTAGCAGTTGTAAAATTAAGACAATGACTGATGAACAATTATTAAGTAAAAGATTATTAGAAAATTATTAATAATATAACTTGTTCTAATGATAATGATAGTTAGATACTCTTTAAGAGAACGATGGAAGGCTCTAAGCTAATCTAGTATAATTCTAGAGCGGTAAGATAAGAACTGTACATATAATATACATATTGAAAACTGTGTTTCAAGAAATCACATACGGAATTTCATTTCGCAATGCACTAATAGACGATTTAAATGTAATTATTACAGTTAAATGTAAAAAGTTAACGTCGTAAGTGTCAACCGAAAATGATTCATTAAATGTAATGTTTACGTTACCAGTCCTATTTTAATTTTATTGTTATGTAAACGTTAATTATTTGCATTTACGTTGTTGCGAAATTAAGTAGTTTGCCAATTAATATTTATTAATTAGCCGTGCCTGTGATCTGTAAATGGTTGGAATAATAATTTAAATTGTTAATAATATTTTCTCCGATTCGGATGATTTGTCAGGCATTGGCAGAAAGCATATTTTATTTAACAGTGCTAAATAGTCTTTTTGGCAGTTAAATGAAATTGACGGAATCTCGCTGTTGCTAAACATTTGTAAAATTATCTGTACAAAATTGTAATGAAAAACAATAATAATATGATGGCGTTCATTACAATTAAAGCCACGCACCAAAATATCCAAGTATGGCACGCAAGCTTATTCCGTATCAACCTGGAATCTATTCCTTTAGTAATAAAGTTGAAAATCTATTGAAGAAACAGATTGCAGTAGTAGCCGAGTTTGCTGGTGTTTGTACAACAACCAAATTTCACGCCTTACTATTGTAGTAAGGCGTGAAATGTGACATAATAATATCTAAAGTGACCCGCATTGAACACAACTATTTTAAACATTTATGTTTATATAAAAAATTAATTTCGAGTTTTGTGTTGAAACCGTACTCAATGGTATAAAAAAGTGCACGATTGTAACAACAGGCAAATAAAGCCAAGAACAAGTAAAAATGTTTTGTTATACAAGGAGTAAATATAAACCCTACCTACTTACTGAATTAATAACTTGAAAACGTCTCAAGAAAAAACATCTTGAAAATAGTTCTAGAGCTAAAAAATTCAGCCATAGTCAAACTAGGTTAGATTGATATACCTAAACTGCCTAACAAAAACGTTTGTGAATATAGATAGTTTTGTAAATAGGTATGAATTAATATGAATAGATAAGTTTAATTCAAAGATCACAAACAATGTTTTAAACCTTGTATAACATTACGACAATTTACTTGATGTTTTAATTAAACTTTTTATTTAATTTTTTCAACGTAATTTGAACGAGGACATATCAAAATTAATCGATCATGTAAATACACGAATTAAGTATAATAATTCAATTTATTATAATAAAAATAATATTTATTATTATTTTAATTATTGATAACATTATTAAGTTTTATATAATTTGTACCATGTTAAACATTCCCGGGCTGGTTGTAAATATAAATAAATAAATAAAAAAAACAATAAAAAGTTGCTCATTCTAAGAAATATAAAGAATTTAATGTAACAGCACGAGGTACGTTAAGTTGTCGGTTATCTAAAACGAATCATTGTGGGAAGAGCAGTTTTTTAATACATGTGACTCAATAAAATGTCGAAAATTGATTTTGAGTTTTATTATCTTCCAAATTCCTTCATAAACACAATCGTTATCATTACAAAGAGTTCAAATCCTGATAATAATATTATACTGTAAGAAATATATTTCAATTTAATTGGCCTAACGTCCACGAGTTTAAAAGAAATACCCATGGTCCTTTTTCAGAAATTTAAAAAAAAACTGTCGTATATTAACTTTTTAATTATTACGGTCAAAATGAATTGGTCAGCCAAACTTTTATGCGGCAAACAACTGTGTGTTGGTATCCTTTCTAACCTATCCCCGTCATATTGTGAACATCGGTAGTCTAGAATTCATCTCGTGAGCTAAACAAGCCATCGAAAAGTTTTACTGCGGTAGGTACTCAGAGATATATAATGATTACTTAAGCCGTCACTTAATACTCAATACTCAATACTTTATTGCATTCCACATGTAGTACTTATGTGGCAAAACTTAAAATTAGATCACATGGACGCTGTCGGGCACAGCAAAATAAGTGAGTTAGGAGAGAGGAAGCACTTGTAAATTTTAATTATAACACAGTAGGTAGGTAATTTCTAAGATAAACTAATAGTAGGTATAAATTATAATATAGAATATAAATAGATATCTATTGGGAGATCTTGTAATAAGTAATATATATTTAATTTTGAGTACTAAAATTATAAGTTTATCACTTAAATATTCATTTAATGAGTAGTAGCTTTTATTTATCAAAAAATCTCTAAGTTTTTTTTAAAAGTATGTCAAATCTCTACTAAGTGATGGCCTTAGTAATCAAGCTCTTTGAGTGAGCCAGTTCACAATCTTACGGGGACATAAGTATGACGTTTCGATTATGCACCACGCAGGTTGAGCGAATTCGACAGAAAAGATTCCCTCAAACTGCTACAAGCCACATCGTTAGTGAATCGAGTACGCTAAAGTATGGGGCTCGAACATACATAAACTCACGCCTTGTTCGGTGGTAGGTAGTCACCACAAACGCCACTTACTATAGTCCCTTTTTTTTTTTTTTGGTGGGTAGAAAATCATCGAATAACCCCCCCCCCCCCCCCCGCTCTTGGGCAGAGCGAAGGGGAGTGTCAGACTTCTACTGACTAAAAACAAAACCCATGTTCCTTCTTCGCCTTTGTGTCGGAGCCGCGTTAACCTTTCGATAATCCACAGCCCCGACGGGACTTGCTATAGTCCTTACATTCCTCGTCCACGTTCATCCACTGGTCATACACGCCGGTCGTGAGTACTATGCCCCTATCCTTTCTAAAGAACCTCGCCAAAAAGACAGTGTGTGTCCGGCGTCGCCACTTACATCTGCATTGTAAATACTTTTTGTTAGTTGCCTATCCCTCATCCTCTCCACGTGATCATACCATCTCAGTATTCTCTTACATGAACACACATACTCGTACCTACACGATATGACTACTTACCTAACTAAGGGGTATAAACCAGATTGCAATATCTATAGAGTGCATATTGCATTTTGTACCTACCGGTTATTGAAAAGAAAAGAATAGAATGGCTGCCCGCATGTCACGGTACTGCACAATACCCGTCACTGGTAGGTAAGTAGGCTATGCGATTTCAAGTGGCTCCGTGAATTATGTATGGTTTATTTAACTCACTACTGGGTCGCTTTTTGTGTCTGTGTGTTTGGCACACAATTGATAAGTTAGAGATAATTATAACAATAAACTTCATGTTGGTCTATCGGGTAAAGTTTTATTACATTTTTCCATCAGTAAGTTCTCAATAGTAGCCACGGAATCTGGACTTGTTTACCTACTTGGGATTAAATCAAAGTGGGTATACATATGGGTCTAATTACGTACACCTTTGCCCAACCACGTTTGACGACACGGTTGGCGCAGTGGCTGAGCGATTGGACTGCTGCGCTGCGTGTCGCGGGTTCGATCCCCGCACGGAAAAAAATATTTGTATGGCCTACAGATAGTTGTTCCGGGTCTGGGTATTTGTGTATGTGAGTTTAAATGTTTGTAAACGCACCCACGATACAGGAGAAATTCCTAGTGTGGGGCAACATTTAAAAAAAAAAAAAAACCAACTGATTAAAGGCTTTTTTTTATATGCATAATTTTTGAGTTGTTGTACTGTTAAGTCTGTCCACTGCCTTACTTATCCTTTACAAGAAAAAAGAGAAGCGATTACAATATTCTTAAAAAGCGTCCATAAAACCCAACTTGCAAAAAAATATAAAAGCGTCTTCCCTAAAATTATAATAAAATCCAAAGAAACTCATCAATAAAATAGCGTATTATACGCCTAAAGAAAGGTCGATATCTAAGCCATTGTGTCTTGTGATGCAGGTCGTGGCACAAAACGGTTGCCCCGCATTACGGGAGAGGCGAAGAGGCGATATAACCATTTGTTACGCATTCAATGCTCGCCGTGCCTAGCTATTTATCTTGCAACCATTGACTGGGCGAGTCGTCGATCAATTCTAAGCGTTTCTATCGTCGATTAATCAAACGGTAAGTCGGTGTTTAATCTTAGTGACGGGATGGTGTTGGGAAATATTGTAATAATCGGGGATGTTTTGATGTGGTGTATATTCTGATATCTTACTACTGTTTGTTTTTTATCGTAAGTTTTATATAAGGTAGGAACGTGATCGTTATAACAGTAGCCATAGTGAAAAAGAGCTGTTTACCAATACCAACCTATATAATAAAAAAAAACGAATTTCAGCGAATTAAAGGTCATATAGATAAAGTAAACCGTGACTCTCAATATATTTTACAGTAATAGGAGTCAGTGTTCTGCTGTCACTATGGAAGCGAAACCCTTTCACTAAAAAGTTTATTATTTTGGTAAACCAAATCATGGGAAAAACAGGTTTGAATTTATGAATTTTAAATGAAATTAAACTAATAGCAATTTTTTTATTCAGTAAAGTCACAAGTAAAGTATTATAATGGCTAAAGTAAATGCACAAAGCTAAGGCTTTGTCTGCGTTCGAACCCTACGCACAATCATATGCATTGGCTGTCCCATTGCTTTGTATTTAGGTAGCCCTATTTAATGGAAATCGTTTAGCTTCATCTTCATTTCTTCAGAATTATTCTATTGTACCTGTCTAGGTATTAAACAAATTTTATTGTATCTTTCTGTCAAGGTAATGAGCTTACTGAATGAAAGGATAACATTACATACATTGCTACTAACTTAGTCTTAAATTTAATTATTTATTTCTACTAACAAAATTATGGACATTTCGTAGGTAGTCTGAAACAATCACAATTTTTCATTTATACATATTTTTTAAAACTGCTCTGCCTACCCATTCAGAGCCAACAAACGTGATGTTCTTTTTATCCTGTATCAATCAGCATTACGATCCCCTAGAGACAACTTTCAGTAAAACCTAAAGGACACGGCGCGGCGGCGGGTTGACCAAGGTAAGTTTTTAATTTGTGGTTTTTACACCGTAACTTTAAAATAAGTGGCCAGTGTCACCTTTATTAATTGAGTCGTGAACAATTAACTATTACGTAAATTACGCCTTTGAATATTCATCGTAATACAGTTATTAATTCGAAAAAGGTCGTATGTTTTTTTAAAGTATTTGTCGTATTTTTAATGAGTTACTATAATTATAAAACGGCATTAGAATTAAATTATAGTTTGCCAAACAATAGTCGCTGACTTAAAAATCATGATTTGAAGATGGTTTGAAGAAACGAAGCAGATTTTAATTCGGTCAAAAATCGATTGCTTAGTAACCGTAGCGAGTTTGCTACGGCGTAGCTTGTTTGCTACGGCGTAGCTAGTTTACTAAGCCGTAGCAATTTCGCTACAGACGTAGCCGGTCCTGCATGTAGAAATTTGAATACTGAAATTGAAATGATGTCATTACTAACCATGTGACATGACATATGAGTCTTGTACACGTGAGTGATTTAGTCAGGTTAATAGTGTGGAGCTGAAATAAGACATAGAGTCATGACGATAATGTTGAAAATGGGCTGGCACAATCAAAAATTATCTTTTTTGTAAAAATACGATTAATGCCGGTTGAATCAGCGAAAATTCTTTACATATTGGTAAATTACAATAACATGAGCAATATATGGTTAGATTAAGGCCATTATAGAAGGTACAGTTACGGTATTCAGGAAAATTAGCCCATAAGGTTCCTAACGATTCTAAAGTATTACCGACAGAACGGTGATAGAATCATGCAGAAAGTTGCCTCCATACAACATGTATGAACGCACATAAAGATGCAAAACTTATATTACTACTTTTATATAAAAAAATAAGAATTACTATTTAAAAGAGTATACTAGGTGTTAAATTAAAGGATCGTGTTCGAAACACAATACTGCGTTTCAAAATAACTGACGTGGCCCAAGAGGCTGCTCAACTCAAATGGGATTGGGCTGGACATTTGTTTGCCGTATGCCAGACCAACTGTGGGCCAAAGTCGCGGGAAACTGGTGCCCTGACACAGTGAGACGGGGTCGCGGCAGGCCACGAAGGAGATGGCGGGACGAACTAGACAGGTTCCGTCAAAGCTGGAAGGAAGACGCGCGGGTTCGTGAAAAATGGAAGGAGTGGAGGGAGGCCTTTGCCCAGGAGTGGGACAGAGCGGGCTAAGAAAAAAAAATAATTAAGAATTTATGAATGAGCTTATTAAGTGTACATTTTTGCTGTTAGTCTCATTTGAGCTAGTACGGTGATCATATTCGAGTCGTTGTGATACGCGAAGTACGTCTAAAGACACTCTCTTTGCATGGAACAGGCATTCTGAACCTTTCTATTTTGTGTTGTGGTCTGCCCAATTTTAAAGGTAGGTACTATATTTTGATCACGTAGAGAGTGCTCTGTTTTAAAACAGGCCCTAATTAAAGGTACTCGATTTTAGCAGATAGACTTGGTGTATAAAAATAATTTGTTACATCTAAAAATAAAAACATTTTTGCTTGACTAAAAGTGATACCAAAAATAATAATAAAAAAAATAAAAATTTAAGTTCATTTAGGAAAAAAAAAGTGCAAAATAAACTTTAGAAGAAAAATCAGTTTCTGAAGTCGGTGACTTTTGTTTGTTTGATTTCATTTTTTTGCCACCGACTTCAGAATCTGATTTTTCTTCTAAAGTTTATTTTGCACTTTTTTTTTTTTAAAGTCGGTTTTTTTTTGTAACAAAAAAAAACCGTCGACAAAAAAAACAACAATCGACTTATTTTGATCGCTTGACAGTTGGCCAACTTTTGACATCTACTTATTTTGAAACCTCGACAGCCCAGATGCAGCTGAATACCATGAATTTTGTGGAACGTCCTCATCACTCCAGTTAGTACTTGGTGAAACGATAACTCTTGGTTAGAATGGTTGTTAGACTTTCCGGCCTGACGTGTAACGACTGTCGAAAATGACAGCTGGAACAAATGACAGACCGACCTACAAATGACGAATGAACCCGATTTCCGAGCCACGGGGAAATCTCGGCATAATATAATGGTAATACCACAGTAATAGCGTACAATATCAACGCAAGTAGACGTCGTAATACCGTGGTTTGCAATAAAGGCCCGAAGTCAAAGTTTGTCTCGGAATTACCCGTGGTACTTGCAATATAGCAAGTTAACAACTATAGTAACAGCTGTTCGCTGGCTACATATTACTTCGCCAGATACTAATATTTATTCGCCAGCGTTGAATAGATAGGCTGGAGAAACAAATGGATTCAAGTTATACGGGTTATGGTTAGTAAAATCGCTGGGATGGGGTCGAATGGGGAAGTGATTTTAGCGTGGTTGTTTCGATTTGGTTCAACGTGGATACTGTTTTGTTAAAGTGTTCTCTTTTTGCTGATTCATTGGTGTAGTGGTTGTAAGTGACATTGTTAACATAACATACCATTTTCCTTTATTCCCAGGCAACTTAATCCCATAGATATCTTACATTAATATGATAAAATAAAATTAATAAGCATAAATTAAGAATAAGCATGAAGTGTTTAGCTTATGGCTTAAGAGTACTAGGATGCCGAAGAGTCTTATTTGGTCGTTGTACATTATTATTTAAGTAAGTATTAACTTTTAGTTTAAATTTTAAATTACTATTTTTTCATTTTGATTATAATGTACAGTCGAACAAGCTAATAAGTATACAGCCAGCTAACTTGTATTTACTTTTAAGATTATATAGATACATTTAGAGACTGATGTCAAACGATACAACGTTTGAAATCAGTCGCTTAATGCGAAACAATTGATAAAACAAAATTACAATCAATATTTTCAATGTTATAGACATAAGAAGATCTCTACCCTGTATACTTATTAGCTTGTTCGACTGTACATGACCAGCTAATAAATTTCTGACAGGCTTTAAACATTAAGTCCGATCTGGGATTAGACTTAATGTTACTGCGTTTTTCCATCAAGAAATCACACATTGGGCTGCTACTAAAAGGAGTAGCAGCCCAGTGTGTGATTTTTAATCAGGTTGATGGTTATGGTCCCGCCCTTGAACATGGACATGAGATACAATGCTAGAACGGGAAAAATCTCTGCCTTAACTTTTAAGGTTTCTAGGCATGATACAATCCTGTTTTCTTTTTTTTTGGTGGGTGGAAAATCATCGAATAACCCCCCCCCCCCCCCCCACTCTTGGGCAGAGCGAAGGGGAGTGTCCAACTTCTACTGACTAAAACCAAACCCATGTTCCTTCATTGTGCCGAGGCCGCGTTATGCCTTACGATAATCCGCAGCCCCGACGGGCATGACACAATCCCTAGGATAACGTTTTAAAAACTCCTGCTCTTACAACTAATCACGTGATCAACAAATTAGGTGACAATGACTAACCTAATCTAAATATCTATTTAATTACAAGTCTCAAACCCCTTATTATCTCTGTTTCTGCCATTATAATTTCCTTATCTAAAACTGACCTCCGCTGAAGCAGACTATAAAGGTGTCTACATGAAACTGGCTGTTTTTTTGGCCCAAGTCTTGAGTATCGTCATTTGTTATTTCCACACCTCTCATCGCTTCGATGTCGGTTCATTCTCTTTGCCAACTACTTTGTACGAAAGAAGGGTCACTGCGTCAGTTATAAATCATCCAGATTATGTCCTTAGGACTGCCTCTTTCGTCTAGCGGTAGCGTGACTTGGGCTTGGTGTTCTGGGTTTGATTCTATGGTTGGGTACAGTGTTTTTAGGATTTAAAATTAGAAAAAAAAATGTGACGTTTGACCCATTCTAACTCAAAGGAATAAATGCAAGCACTTTTTTGAGAAACCATTCAATCAAGCTTTCTGTACATCAAACTAAGTGCGCATAAATATTGTTGGGAACGAGTTTTTTGGAATAACAATTCACGATTTACGGTAGAACACAATGTAGGTAACGCATTCAAAACATTGTGCTGCAGGATGGATTGAATACTACAGTGGTCATGGAGGTATTTAAAATAAATTTATAACATTAAAACTGATTAAAAGTGGAAGTTGACCTACAATATCTTGGTAACTAGAAGATTCAAAACAAAAGCTTAATCGCAATGAAGAGGGTTTTCGGCTTTTAAAAGCTCTTTTTACACCTATAATGGTCAGTTGCATAAAAGTAAAGGAAAAGTGTGAATTACTCGTAACTATTTATTTATTTATTTAATATGGGCTTACTCTTGACCTCAATCTTGCCCCAAGGGCAGAGATGGGGTTATAAGAACTCGGGAAAACCGACGCAGGCAGGCGCAGGGTGTTCCACTCCTTGGCTGTACGAATAATGAAAGTCTTAGCAAAACGCTTCGTACGCTTCGTTCGTCGATGTGGAACATCGACAAGGTATGGGTGATAACCTGCAGTACGCCTAGTCTCGTGCTTGTGTGACCATATTATATAATATGAATATGGACGAGGCTAAAGGAGTATGTTACGACCGTAACAGGTGGCTTTTTTTTTTTAGGTGATATCTGCCTAGCTCCATGAGAAAAGGGCGTGAGTTTATGCACCTATGTACGGTCCGTTATTAAGAATTGTCTTGTTTTTTAAGAACTTAACATCACGCCTAGAATCCCAAGTAAGAGACTGATTATAAATAGTTTAGTAATCCCGTGAATAATAATATTAACGCCGCCAATATACTAGAAGCCTATGAATAAAACTTTTACGAAAAATAATTTAACACCGCAATAAAAAGTTACATTATTCACACAAACGACCACAGTCACGAAAATAAAAGTCTTATCTCCCAATTATCGTCGTAAACAAACTTGGACTTTATTAATTAACGATAAGGAAAATTATTGTTGAGCAAACACGGGTGGGCCGATAGTTTGAATTAGTTCGTATATTTGATCGGCAGTAACCAACATGCTATGGAGGTACGCATAAAGTGATCGCTAAGACTTTGGAATTCTAACACCATTTTCTGTGTAAACCAGTCAAAGTGATTACTTGAATAAAATTAATAACTTAGGAAATAATTTGTTTAGTAATTGCTTGAAGTTAGAACTGTTAAAAGTAAAAATACTTACCATTGCTTTCTTTGAGGGTAAAAATTGTTGCATCATAAAAATTATTACTTAAACTTTAGTAATTAATTTTACTTGACTATAGATTCCAAGGTTAAGAGGGGGGTCAAAAATTGAGTTTTGATTTTTTCTAGACACATTTAAAGTATAAACTTATTATGAAAATCAAACAAGCCTATATTTTGACAAACTGTTTAGTTTAAGTCCCATGTAATAGGGGGTGAGCCATTGCCATCAACCGGAGACACGCTAAACTACGAGGTAATATTATTATGACATTTCTAATAGATAAACCCAATTTGCCCGGGGTAAGTATCGAACCCTGTGCTTTATGCTCAACACTAGCTTTTGCAACTGCGAAGAGTTGTTGAATGCACGTGCGCCTTTATTATATACAGGAAAGTTAAATAATGAAACACTTTCCCTATTTTTTAACCGACTTCAAAAAAGGAGGAGGTTATAATTATGTTCGTGTGTATGTATTTTTTTTTTATGCATGTTACCTGATTTCTGCCCCATTTGTGGACCGATTCTCAAAATTCTTTTTTTATTTGAAAGAGTATACTCCTGAGGTGGTCCCATTTTAATTTGGTGAAGATCTGGTGCTGATCTTCGGAGATATACGATGGAACTCTTCAAAAATAGACGGCAAATCTGTCGTAATTGCTGGAATCGCTTGGTTGCTTATTGAATATACATTATCATGACGTAACATCACGCCTGTATGCTCTGAAGGGGTATGCAGATGTGTACAATACACATTTTTTTATGTTACCTGATTTTGTGTATCGCGAATAACTTCGTCGTTTATGAACCAATTTTGATAATTCTTTTTTTATTGGAACGGAGATACTTCAAGGGCCACCATGATATGGAATCCAGGACCTGATGATGGAATCCCAGAAAAATCGAGGGCAGCCCTCAAATTTCATAGGCACATATTACGTGTTTCGTGCTTTTTCTGACGCTATACAAGTATTCGCATCTAGCAGTCATCACTTCATGTTGATGAGCTTATGATGGAAGGTACTACTCCTCAATGGTTAGGAGTTGAAAGCAATAATCAGGGAATCTTGAAGGTTAAGGGTTAGGTGTCATAGTAAGTATTTCTATAAGATATTACCAACTAAAAATGAAAAAATAAAAAACTTTTTGCAAAAAAAAACAACCGACTTCAAAAACACCAAAAAGTGAAAAATAAACTTCAGAAGAAAAATCAGCTTGTGAAGTCGGTGGCAAAAAAAAAAACAAATAAAACAAAGAAATGTCACCGACTTCAGAAGCTGATTTTTCTTCTGAAGTTAATTTTTCACTTTTTGGTGTTTTTTTATGATTTATTCGCCAATAAATTTTTTCAACACAAATCTTAGTTGAAATAGCTCAAATTAATTTAATTAAGAAACTAAACAGTGATAAAACAGTTGAATTAATAGTAGGTATGCAGACCAAAAATTATTAAAATACAGAAAGTGTGCTAAGAAGACATGACATGTCTTAGTATCTAAGGAGGACGGACAAAGTCTTAAGTTCTAAGACATCTTGGTCGAACTTCCCAAGTAGCGTGTACCAATTTCACGCGGAGTTTGTCCAATCGTAGCTAGCTGAGGCCGTAATTATGTTCGCAAACACCAAGTTGGATGGCCTATTGCTTACAACTTGCAAGTTTCCCCTCGTTGATATAATGAACTAACGTGTTGCCCATGTCTTCGTTATAACTTATCTAATTTGACAGGTTTTTTTGACGTAGATTTAGTAGTAATTTAGTACCTGATGAAGGTTGAGGGGACCCGCTGAATGCGAAACGCACGGGACCGGTCAATGTGGCGGCACGTGGTGGAACCCTATGTCCAGCAGTGGACGTCATTTGACTGAAATGATGATGATGATGAGTTTTAGTAAAAATAAATGGAGAGTGCTTTAATAATAATAATAATTATTATTTATTTATTCAAAATAGACAACACTGATCCATATTTTTGTTAGTAGGTACTTAAAGAATAGTGTTAGTAAGAAATAATCATAATAATTGAAGGCCAATACACAACAAAAAAGGTTAAAGTTAACCTGACGGTTTCAGAGTTTGTTTCTCGGAGTTTAAACTAAACTACAGTACTAGTTATGTAATTTTAAACTGTGATGGAAAACGTCGCACGTCGTAAAGAAACCGGCATGTCTTAGAACCAAATAAATCGAATACATGTGACATCTACCAACCCGCACTGGGCCCGCATGGTGGATTAATGATGATGATGAGGGAAATTTTTTAAAAGTATAAAACTACTGCCAATACATAACAGTTAAACCTAGGTACTATTAAAGCATTCATAAAAAATAACCCGTTTTCTTTCTTAACCTTATCCCATGTCATTTGGGGTCGGCGCAACACGTTTTTTTATTCAATTCTACTCTGTCAGTCATCACGTATCATGTGTATTCCTTTTTCCTTCATATCACTCCTCACACACTCCATCCATCTTTTCTTTAGTCTTCCTCTTCCTTTCGATCCATCCACATTTTTAGTCACACGCGTCTAGTCAAAAATCAACCCGTCTAACAGAAATTATTAAGTAACTCATTCTTGTGAAACAAAAGTTCCCAACAAAAGTTAAAACAGCTGTCACACTTTAGTTTTTATTTAACTTTGTGGTCGAAACACTTGCAAGTTAATGGGGTTAATGGTCGAGGTAAACACTTGAGTGCACTTCAACGGGGAGGCTATTCTCACTTAAAATATTACCCTTTCAGGATTACACGTAAGTCTTGCGGCTGCGGTCGACTGATGTTTAAGCGTTAATGAGTCTCGGATATCTTGCGCGGTTTTAAATAGGAATTGTGGTTTTTGGAAGAGTATGTTTTTAGTGTAAAATAATCTACACCTAATATAGTACACAAAAACTCACGTCCGTTTCCCATGGTGGTAGGCAGAAACAATAGAACGCCAGCTGCTACGATCCTTACAGACTCCTTTCGCCTCGTCCACATTCATACATCTGGTCATACAAGCCGATTGCGAGTACTACGTACTTGCACTTTCTAACATAGACTTTGAAATTATTTTTGAACTATCGCAGAAATAGATACAAAGTTTTTTTCTACAATAAATATAGAGAAATAAAATAGAGAATTCTCGAATAAATATCCTAGCAGATTCAGAAGCAACTGCGTGTCATTTCTAATCTGCTACGCACTGTGCTACGGCGTAGCTTTAGTGACGTAGCAAGGTGCTACGGAATCTAATTACTACGAGCCTGCCGCGTAGACCGTGACTCAATGTATGAAGATCAGAATAGTTACGAAACGGCACTTTTGTAACAGTATTTTGTTTATTTCAGTTGATTCTGCGAAGATAGCTTGCTCAGTGTGATAAGTCGAAGTCTAAAAATTGTTTTTGAGTCTTTTTGCTTTGCATTAAACTGGACTTCCAAAATGAACGTTTGAATTTCTTGTACAACCCTTATATCATACAATTTTGTACCCAAATATAATCGGGAGCATAGCGACAAGATAATTTATTGTCCTTGACCGTCTAACATCTAAAGTCTCTTATACGTTTACCCTAGCCGATCCGTGAGAGTATTTTTAGGTATCGAGATTACATTAGATTCTATTTATGTAAACCTTATATTGGATAACAAGTAAAATACACTAAAGCTTATAAATCGGCATGGCAACACAAGGGCGCGGGCGGCGACCGCGACTCTCCGGTGCCGGTGGCGTCACAAACAAACAATTAACGATTGTTCATACTAATGCCGCAGATGGTGATCCATTGTGTGAGTTTAGGGAAATGGTGGTAATTTGAGACAAAAATCATGCATTTTAAAATTGATGAGTATTTTATACTCATCATCATCAACAGCCTATTAATGTTCCCACTGCTGGGAAACAGGCCTCCTCTCTTTTTGAGAGGGAATAGGTTATAATCTACCACACGGGCCCAGTGCGGATTGGTAGATGTCACATGTCTTCGAATTTTTTGGTTCTAAGACATGCCGGTTTCCTCACGATGTTTTCCTTCACCGTTTTGAGAGCAGCAGTGATGACATAAATTACACAAAGTAATGTGCCTGTCTGGGTTCGAACCCACGACCTACTGTTCGTTAGTCGTGGCCGCCACCACTGGGCCACCGCTGCTCATTTTATACTGATACAAAATATATTTTTATTTTTTTATTTTAATATTTTGTTTTCAGTTTAGTTGTATCGTCCCACTGTAGGACTAAGGCCCCATGACTTCCAGTTAATAATAATAATAATAATAATATTCCACAACTATCACACAACGCCATCTAGTCCCAAGCTAAGCAGAGCTTGTGTTATGGGTACTAGACAACTGATAAACATACTTATATATTTCTAAATACATACATATTATAGATAAATTACACCCAGACACAGAACAAATGATCGTGCTCATCACACAAACATTTGTCCTGGGTGGGAATCGAACCCACGACCTCCAGCATAGCAGTTATTTCGATCAAAGGCCAATTTGGACCATTGATCGCTGGTCTTGTGTATTAGAGTAGTTTTATATTATTTATTATGGTAATGTGTAGGATTTTTTAAATATATTATATAGCCATCACTCGTTTCATATAAGTCGTCTGAGCAAATAAATAATAAATTACTTTCAACAAAATTGCGTCTAGGCACACAAAAATCTGAATAACAATCCAACGATTGCCTATAATAAACTAGATGAGATTTCTAAAAAAACTCATCTCCCACAGATTAAACTTAAATATTGAATAACTTAAGTACCGACGATCCTATCATCCAGATTTCTAATATCGGATCTTTGCCGTCTAAGAAAATGATATTATTCAATCTCCAGAAGAAAAAGTTTCAAATGGAACTTATCGAAAAGCGATGGAGCCTCTTTTCTATTTTAATGAATTTGATTTTGGAGAATCATAGTCAGAGAAATGTATTCTTTGTAGTTTTTTGAGCAATTGATTTGAATAAGCAAAACTTATAAATAAATAAATACGTAGCTAATACGCAACAAACCTTTTCGAAGACCAATTCTAGAACAATATTCTTCAGATAAAGTCAATAATAAAACTCAGTAATGTCACTTTCTCACAAACATATTTAAATAGCAAGTTAGTTTGTTACATTGTTGTAAACGACTAGACAGCGGTGTACTTAATAGTACACCCCATGTAGCCATTTCTGTTTAAGCCTCGGGGGCGACATAATCCTATTGCCATAAACCGGGTAAAAACCTGACTCCGTGGTTGCATCTAATTCCTGATGAAATACCCAATAACAATTTGCCCGGCCTAGAAGTGCTCCGCTATTCTTTTCTGATTAATTTCGTTGCGGGATCCAAGACAGTCAAATCGTTGCTCTGGGAATTCGTCGAGCTTCATTGTCTCAGCGCTTTTCTGGTGTTCGAATCGTTTGGAATAAACAGTGACAGTAACTCCTGTAAAGGAGTTTAGTAGTTCTGTACAGTGGTTTGGGAACACCTGAACCTGACTGGCCTGTTGGTCTAGTGGTTAGTGACCCTAACTGCTATGCCGGAGGTCGTGGGTTCGATTCCCACCCAGGACAAAATTAAATGTTTGTGTGATGAGCACGATCATTTGTTCTGTGTCTGGGTGTAATTTATCTATAATATGTATGTATTTAGAAATATATAAGTATGTTTATCAGTTGTCTAGTACCCATAACACAAGCTCTGCTTAGCTTGGGACTAGATGGCGTTGTGTGATAGTTGTGGAATATTATTATTATTATTATAACAGTGTGGCGGCTTGTCCCAATTTTTTTTTTGCTCGGCTGGACGTCGCCTCAAGACCTCCATGCCCCCGTCGTGGCTGCGGGTTGTTCGAAAGAGATACCATGGCCTCGGCACAGGGGCTAAGAAGGAACATGGGTGGTCCCCCCCCCCCCCCAAAAAAGATCTCATACTCAACTGTCATGTTTGCAACCGCTAGAACAGCCAGGCAGTCAAATACCTATTTGGACCGGCTTAGTAGGCGACTCGGCCGCTGTAACTCGCCCGATCCGGTCGAGACAGGAATTTCACTGTTATTCATATTTTTGAGTGGTGTTTCGCACGAATCCTTTTTTAGAGGCAAAGTACCGTCAGACACATAATATTATGTAGATAATGTTTAGTTTCCTGTGTTCACCTGGGTTAAATGAACCAGTATTTTTTTTAGTTGATTGTTATAGTCTGTTGATTTTAAATGGGCTTGGGCAAGGACAAGTAGGAAGAAAAAAGCATAATAAAATCCCAGAAACTACCAGAAGAATAGAAGTAAGCAGGAGGTATTTTGTATTTTTGTATTTTTAACGTAACTATACAGTATAATAACTTAGTATGCGTCTCCCGTACTTTAGATTTGTATGTACTGTCATACACGACCCTTAATGGAATGATGTCACTGACCTTTCTCAAGAGTTTTAGTACAAACACTACCTAATAATCCTTTACCTATCCTTTTTACAACTATGTTGGCTGTTGTTGTCTGCTGGATGTTAAATGCATGGAACGACTGCTTAGCTGACCTCCACAACTCAGTAAGTACCTACAGCGTACTATGACTTTACTTAATTACGCATTTAAACTATATAATCCACTAACGAAATAATCAAGATTAACAGAACAATTAAATTGATTAATCAGTAATTATCGTCCATTTGTCAATAATACCCGAACAATCTATTATAAGGAACTCGAGCAGGATTCCACGTATTATTCGTCTGAACACTGTCGTGCATACGCCAATGGTTCGATGTGCAAGTGATGATGATATTGCTAAGCTGTTGTATTATATCCGGTGCTATTGCAATGTATAGGCACTATGCTGTTGCTGTTTGTAGGCTGCCAGTTGATTGGATCGTGTACTAGCGAGCCATTTAGTTCAACAATTGGTCAATCTGATCAGTTATGTGTGATGTTGGTGTGTTGTTTGGCTACTAGATGCTGGTATAACAGTACGTGCTTTTAATCAGCATTATGATATATGTCAATGATTAGCTTTTACTTGCGTTGAAATTACCGTTTTGTATAAAAATTAAGATATGGTAACGTTTTAAATGTAATCTGTGACACGTGGTAACAATGTGATTTGCAGTTAGAAAAAAATAAATAAATAAAATAACTTAAATCGAAAACCGTAAAAATAATGCAATTACTATATTAAATAACTAGTGAGTTTTAAAATCAGACATTTAGAAAGAAAGAAAAAATATTTATTTGGGACAAGCACAGGAACTACAAAAACATAATACACATTACATGACATACATTTACACACACTAGTCCGGTCAATTTAGACATTCGAAGTTACATAAAGTCCCAACAAGCTGAATTTCGGTGAAATTGTTCAAAACATAATTATAAACAATGTCTAGAAGTTTCCCATCATTCCCGTTTAAGGAAAAAAAAATATTCAAGGTCAAAGGTAACAAAAATGAGTTTTTCGCGATTTTCAGCAAAACGGTAAGTTTTATTATAAAAGTACCTCAGACAAAAATTGTAGATCATAAAATTATCTATAAAAATGTGTCACATTATTATTTTCTAAGAGTTACCATTCCTGAGATATCGCGATTCTAACAGTCACATTATTCTTCACTACATAGTATTAAATAAAGTCGCTTTCTCGGTCCCTATGTCCCTTTGTATGCTTAAATCTTTAAAACTACGCAACGGATTTTGATGCGGTTTTTTTAAATAGATAGAGTGATTGAAGAGGGAGGTTTATATGTATAATAACATCCATTTGCACCCGTGTGAAGCCGGGGCGGGTCGCTAGTTATGTATAAAAGCGAAAGGTAACTCACTCCTCACGAGATCTCGAAAACCGCTGGACGCATAAAGATGATTTTTGGACAGGAGGTAGTTTATAGTTAGTAAACGTCCGCTAAGAATGGATTTTGCGACAGGGCCGTATTAGGGTGATCTTAGGGCCCTCGCAAGTTTGTATGAAAGTCCTTCAGTTTTTGTGCTACAATCTTGATTTTTGGTAGAGACGTGGTTTATAGTCAGTAGACGTCTGCTATGCATTAATTTTTTGACAGGGCTGGATTAGGGTGGTCTATGAGCTTTTGCAAGTTCTGATTCATACACACTTGCGTGGGCCCTTAGACCACCCTAATCCGGCCCTATCACAAAATACGTTCTTAGCGGACGTCTACTAACTATAAACTACCTCCTTGCCAAAAATCATATTTATACTTCCAGCGGTTTTCGAGATTTCGTGAGGAGTGAGTTACCTTTTGCTTTTATATAAAGGCTCTTAGAATCGCGATATCTCAGGAATGGTAACTCTTAGATAATAATAATGAAAGGCATTTTTGTAGAGAATTTTAAGATCTACAACTTTGGGTTGAGGTTTTTTTTGATAAAACTTACCGTTTTCGAGAAAAAATCAAAAAATCTCAAATTTTGACCTTTGACCCCGAATAATTTTTTATCCTTAAACGGGAATGATGGGGAACTTCTAGACATTGTTTATAATTATGTTTTGAACAATTTCACAGAAATTCAGCTTGTTGGGACTTTATGTAATTTCACGCTTATTTTTGGTCTAAATTGACCGGACTACACATTTACTACATTTTATGACACAAGTAATAAATATTTTAATAACAGTCCACGCTATTCGTGCCGCACATGCTAACTCAATCTAAGTCATAACATCAATTCAAAACCCAACATAGTAACAGTAATTTTACACCGGACCACAATAGGGAGACATTACGTAAACGCACGCGTTCCCGGTTAAATTCATCAATGCCCAGATTGAATAATCGTGCCGGTCACCTGCCAATTACCCCAACCAGTTTGGACGCAATTTATTGTGAAAGCCCACGGCACATCTATTATACGCCTCTTTTTCCAATATGAAGAATTTTACGCTTCAATGAAGCGCCGGGCACGTTTAATTTCAGTGTTGAATTTTTCCGGCGAAAATATATTGAAAGGGGAGTGATGGAAGACTGACTTAGGAACGAGTAATCGTGTAAATAAATGTAGGAAGGTACGTATAAAACGAAATACGCTGTAAGTAAATGGTTGATTATTTTATTTGATAGATCTGCTTCATACTGTATTTTAGTCTGTTTGACGGAGTATTTTTTGCAACTAACTTTCTTGATCAAACATTTATCCGTGATCACGGTGTTTGCAACAGTGCCAAAATTTATAGGTAACTCGATCAAACAGAAAACATGATAAATATGCCATTTTTAGTGTTAATAATAATGTAATAATAGAACTAAAGAACCTGTACAAATATTTTGTTTCTGACTGTCCTAAAAATGTGTCAAGGTATCCGATCAGATTATAATAATCTTTTGCGGGGTATCAGATCGGAATACAAAATAATTTATAATAAAACTGATCCCCTAGGGTATCAGTTTTTGGGGATCCAAATGGAATTACTCATAAAAGTGACCAATGTGACGATGTCAGTTTAAAAACTTGTTGGTTGTGATGTCTACAGTTGAACAGAAAAATTGAGGTCTTAGCTCGATTCCCAAGTCAAACAACGTGATTCCTTCCATCGCGATTTTTTCAGTAACAACTTGGAGTTTCGACTTTTCGATGGTTGATCTGGTGATCGTATCACCCTGTATGACTTAAACAGAAGTGGGAAAATGTGAATGTTCAATAAATACCGAGATTAGCGTGATGCTATGTATGCATTGCTATGACATGTTTATCATCGTGTACATAGTCCATCCATCGTTTTTTCTGTATAATAGTTGGAGACACTAATATAAATATTAAAGATACTAATCCCGTTACAAATAGATATATGAACAATTTATGTGAGTTGGGGTTTGAGTGTTGTATTAAAAACTTTACTAGAATAGCTAAGAGTTCCAAAGGCATATCTAGAACATGTATTGATCATATATTTATCCGTGACGATTGTAAACCTATTCAAGTGCATAACAGACAGCTTTGTATTAGATCAGCAGTTGTTCAGTATGCGCTGGCGGATCACCTTATAACCGGTTTGGCAATAACAAGTGTTCGAGCAACGAGTCAATACCAAACGATTAGTAAATTGAATGACACTAAAATAAAAGAAGAACTGTTAAGTATTGACTGGTCACCCGTATATACTATGACTGATCCCAACGAAATATTCAATCACATAAGTCTTAGGTTCGAGTCTGTGTATAAGAAGTGTCGGGAAAACGTTAAAAATAAGGTAAACAGAAGAAATCAATGTAAATGGATAAGTGACAAATTAAATTATATGTCTAACAAAAAAAAAGAATTATTAGAAATTTGGAAAACAGATGTAAACAACAAAAAAAATAGGCAGATTTATAATAGGTACAGAAATAAAACAAATAAATTAATGAATAAAGCTAAAAATAATTGTATTAAAAAAGAAATAATTAACAACTTCAAAAATTCAAAAAGAATATGGTCTATTATCAACAGGCTTACTGGCAGAATTATGAAAGCAGTGGACGATATTTTAATAAAATCATTTAGACTTAACCCTAAATTATTAGCCAACAAATTTGCGTGTGATTTTGAGTCGAATGTGAAAAAAGTGATATGTAATTGTGACGAGCCATTGCTTGATAGAGAGTCGTATATAAATGAACCTAATGTGACTTTATATATTAACAAAATAAAAGAAGAAACCTTACACAAAATATTAAAATCAATTGATGACCGAAAAAGCCCGGGCATTGACCAAATACGAGCAAGAGACATAAAATATATATCCAAAGAAATAACGCCCGTTCTCACTCACTTGGTAAATACTTGTTTATCTAGCCGTACCTATCCAGATAAACTTAAAATAGGTATAGTACGACCTATACATAAAAAAGGCAAATACACAGATACTAATAATTATAGACCTATTACTATACTTTCTTGCATTGACAAAATAATAGAAAAATACCTTGGTAAATCAATAAACGACTTTCTCTCAAGTAATGATATCATTCACGAAAAACAATTTGGCTTCCAAAAAAATAAAAGTACTTCACAGTTACTGTCGTTGTTCACTGATGAAATTTGTAACCACCTGGATGAAAAAAAACATGTTCTTGTTGTTATGGTTGATTTTAGCAAAGCATTTGATGTGCTCAATTACAAAACGCTTTTTGAAAAAATGCAGCAAAATGGTATACAGGGCCCACTGCTGGAATGGTTCCAAAACTATCATTCAAACAGATACAACACAGTAAAGATAGCAGGGCAACAAAGCAACAAAATACCAACCTTATACGGAACGGCACAAGGCTCAATTTTAGGGCCCACAGAATACCTACTTTATGTAAATGACATGTGTAAGATATTTCAGAATGGCTCTGTGTACCAGTTTGCTGATGATACATGTTTAATTGTAGCACACCGAAACCTTGAAATTGCAGAAAACCTGATACAAAAAGAATTTAACAATCTATGTAAGTGGGCACACGATGTCGGATTATCACTTAACTATCAGAAAACTAAGCTATTACATATTCACTCACCATACATTAAAGTAAATAGCATACCGAAAGTCGTGGCCCACGATCATGAGTGCATGCACCAGTGTCCACCAGTGTGTAATTGTAACCAACTTGAAGTAGTAAAGGAACATTTTTATCTAGGTCTTAAAATTGATAACAAATTTAATTGGGGTCCCCATGTTGATTATGTTTGTAACAAACTCAGGTCAATATTGGCAAAACTTAGCATATTAAGGCATAAATTACCATACAGAACCAAAAGACTAATGTACTTGGCCCTAGCAGATTCAATTATCGGATATGGTATAGCTAGCTATGGCAGAACATATAAAACATACTTACAAAAAATATATGACATACAAATTAGGATGTTAAAAATTATAGTTCCATATAAAATAAAGCTTAAATTTAAAGACAACTATCAACGATTATTTGAATATTGTAAAATAATAAATGTCTTTGACAAAGTAAAACTAGCTATAATATCTCAATATGCCAACGAAATTGATAATTTAAGTAAAAAAATAAGACCTAACAACTTAAGATGTTTAGAATACCTACCATTATATAATCTGCCAAAATGTAACAATGAATATGGAAGAAGGACCTGGAGGTACTTGTTACCTAACATATTGAATAAACTCCCTAAGCAATTAACTAATAAATTAAAATCAAAGAAAACCTTGCAAATTAAACGAATAATTAAATATTACCTCACTGTGGATCAATACAAAGTTCCTCCAGATCTTTCACAAATGAATAAATAATGTAATGTTATGTAAAAATAAATTTTAATGTAAACAAGCGAGACGCCTCACTCGCACATAATCTTTCAGATTTAAGATTAAGCGATGTGTGTATAATCAAAATTTATGAAGTGTTTTGGAAATAAAAAGTTTTAAATTTTTTTTTTTTTTTTTTTTTTTTTTTTGTCTTTGGCTATTTATGTCTATGCTGATTTTCTTTAGTCCATAATAAAACTATCATGTTTTAAGAATCTATACTTATCTGTAAAACATTTCAAGCATTCTAGTCTTGAAACCATTGGGTAAACCAGTACCTGCAAAATTAAGCTCACGAACTTTCTGCAAAGAGTGAAACAGAGTAGGTACATTCCCATGGTTGGACTCATAAAATCTTTTAGTCACGTCTTACGGCACCCCTGGGAAGCTAGGAGTTAGCGTGCTTCGGACGGGTACGGAGAAACCCCTAACTACCCTCCGGTAATATAACATCCAATATAAGAATCCCTTATACGACGAAGGAAAAACATGATAGATATTTTTCTAGCGGACGACAGCTTATGAGATCCTCCTTATATTATTAGTTTCCCATATTTGGCTCAGGGGGCCAAAATTGAATCTTATACGGTAACCTTGCCTGGATCGATTTCAAACTTTATAGGGTGAAAACTATCCAAGTTCTACTTTCTGTTACTCACTCTATTTTGCATAAACAATACTGTTAGTATCCAATTCTACCTGAATTCGCATTGAACAAAAATAATATTGACATAAAACGAAAAGCCTTAAATTGGATTGTAATGAAAAATACGAAGAGTTTTCATTGTGAGTTCCTGATAGAGGATTTTTTTCCAATCAAGCATGCAATGGAAACACAACTAACTAACAGACAAAATCAGTTGTTTTTGTTCTCAAAAAATATTTTTGATAATTATTTTATCATCACTGCAACTGTGGTGTACTTACGTGATGGATCTTACAGAATGGAGGCCTGTATAGGGAAACTGTAGTTTTGCCACTCTGAGTAACAAGCCAGCTAGCAGTGATAGTCTAGTCGAGTGCGAACCCCAGGCACACACCTTAGACTAGTATAATTATCACGCGTGTGGTTCGGCGTGGTGGCTTTCGGAATGACGTATTGCACTCGTAGTTTCGTTCTTCTTCCGTCCTTCTGACATTCAAAAGTGCCTATAATGGCTTAATTGAAATAAAATATTTGAGTTTGAGTTGAGTTTGACGTTCTTCGGTGATGAAAAACAACGTGAGGAATCCAGAATGCCTGTGAGATAATTATTTCTCGATAGCATAAATCTAAGTCAGATGGCATAAAAACTCTCGACACCAGGCTTAGCACTTACGACACGATAACTAGAGAGCCACCAATCACGGACACGTACATTTTTACCACTACATTTCTCGACGGTATGTAGAGTCAAGTCAGAAGCCCATGTGGCATATACGATCTAATACCAGGTTTTTCAATAACCATACTATAAAAAAAGACTATGACATAAACGCACAGCTCAATCATGCTGTCACCACAGAAGAAGAAGTAGACTAAAACAAAGCCGAAAAATTTCAAAACCCTGGAGGAGGGAGGGAAGGGAGGCCTTTGCCCTGCAGTGGGACACAAATGGCTAGTAATAAATAATAATAATAAATAAATAATTCACCGACAAAAGATAATTCCCCCCACATTCATCTTACGGACTAACTCTAATATTTATCACAGGATTTAACAAAGGAAAATCCCTAGTCACGGATTCACATACTACCGTCGCGTTGATAATGAAGAATAATTATTATTATATAAGAGAAAGTCGTACCGTAAATGATAATACGGGAAAAATTGTACCTGGATTTATCAAAGTTCCGGATAATAACGTTTCGTGGCTGGTTGGACGAGCGAACGAATTTGTTGCTTCTTCTTTTCAATTTCGCGGTGTTTTTGACTTTCATTTTCAGTTGAGATTGTTTTATTTTTTGAGAAATGGTTGGAATATTTGATGATGCATAATTTTGTTTTACGTTTTTCTGTTGTCGGTTCATATTTTGTCAGGACAGAATGCAGTAACGTGGACCTGTCAATCGCCTTATGTTTTGTAGGCTCTAAAAAGTTGTTCTCTTCGTGTAGTAATGGAGAAGCATAGGGGATTTAAGCTCACACTGTTTCGTTTTACATTGAAATCCCATAAAAAGATGTTGTTGATGTATGATTTTTGTATATTGTTCTACTTTTCTTTTTCTTCCTTAATATAACTTTACTAATATAAAATACAGTTTTTATTTTATATGAGACCAAAATATAGGTATTTAATGAGATTTTAACGTTATTTTCGCTAACCGAAACCTAACTTTTGGAGAATTTACGAATTATCATCTAATTTCTCAACTGTCATTATAAATGAAATATATCAAGTTACCGAAATAAAAGTTTATTGCTTATTCTCATAACAGTTTTGGAGACAACGAACAACGAATTTTCTTTTATTTATCTTCGCCTAGCAATTAAAAGTACCTAATCACAGAAATTAACGTTTTAGTTACAGTACTTTTAACAGAAACCCTAGTTTTAAACCAAATTATGGAATAAGTAGGTTTGAATCTATGTTGACGGAGAAATACGTTTACAAAGTAATCTTTCGAACTAACTTTCTCATAACAAAATTAGTGACAACTGGTTAATTATTTAAAGTAGAATATTTCAACATAATGACAAACTTCACAACTGTGTAGGAAGCTGCTGGTTACATACAAGGACATATTAAATTCGTCGCCTACGCGAAAACTGGTTCCTTTATTAACACATACTGTAATACGACTATTCAGATAGTTTCTTAGAAGTTACTTACGTACCTACTTTATGTTAATTTAATCACTTTCAGGTAATTCAAGAGCGGTAAGGACCATTTTCTTTGCGAATAACTTTGTATGGATCTCGACTTTCTCGACCTTTAGCAGGTTATAGACAATGTATGCATGACAGTTTTAGGTAAATTTGCATGGAACCTCCTTGCAAAACTAGCACACGGCGCGCGGCGTATTTTATAAATGCCGTAGTTTTTAGAGTCTAGATACAAACGCGCGTCTGTTTAAGCCATGGTTCGGAAACCGGTTGAAATTCTTAACCAGTTACGGTCACTGACACCAAACCGAAATCAATTTAGGTTAAAGGTTGCACTTTACCGATTTAACCGGGCAACCTATATATCATTTGGTTTACAAAAAACAGTTCACTTGTTTAACCGGTAAATTAATGAAGGAACATTATATATGTCGGCATCGAGTCGTATTCAGTACGCCAGCGCCATCTGGTGGCGCTTGATGGAGTCATTGGTTAGAGCGCGCGCGCGTCGGTCGCGTGAGTACGTCACTATTGAGTAGACAGCCGCGAGCGGTGGGCGCGGCGGCGGCGCGGGCGCGTGAAACCGCTGAAACCATCGTGTGTTCTGAAATACGTACCTACCTACAGAAATTGTGTGTCTATCTAGATCTACTGTGCTTAGGACTATTGATTGAGTGTATCGGTATACGAATCTAGTTTCTACATCCAACACTACCCACCGACGCCCACTGTTAACCAACGAATATTGCTAAAAATATCCCGTTGCCGACATATAAATGTACTGGTTTATCATCGAAACTAACCGCTCTTTTTAAACCGGTTCCGAGCCCTGGTTTATACAACCGGAGACGATAAGTTATGCATGCGCTGATTTGCTTATGTAGTCAATCTGAACAGGCGTGCATAGAATATGTTTGCGTCTGTGAAATGTGTACTTTTATCTTTGAAATGTATGGCTGGCGCGTATGTCTACCTGCAAGTATCCAGTTTGGCTGTACAGGCAATACTACATATTCATTATAACCGATCATCTGGTGGGCCTTAGATTGGCCCAATCGCGTCTAAAGGTGGCCGTTTCCGTTTTAGCTGAAATTTGAATAATATTGTCTCAGAGGGTCACTCAAACTGATGTTTTTCTGAAATTTACAATTAGGTACTTTTTCACGCAATTTAAGTACCTGCAGTGAGGGCAGACATAAGAATTATGTAACCACTACTTGACTTCTGTGAAGAAGATTCTTATTGCTACGGAATGTTAGTGGACTCAACAAACATTTTATAGACAACAAAACCACCTAAACGCAACTTAACTGCGAAAACCGGCCTACATCTCTCAGAGAGAAAACTAATGTCCCAGCAGTGGAGACGTTAAATATACATGTGGCCGATTATTGCTCGACCATCTTCCTTAATGATTAGAGTTATTTTGCTTATGAAAATCTATTTTTTAAGTCTGTTGCTGAGTATTCTTGATTAAATAGAAGATGACAAAACAATTTGCCTAGTTTAATGCGAAGATAGCGTGGGCAGATGAATCACAGTACTCCGAAATATAATTATAAAGGCTAATAATTATTTAATTACCGAATTATTCATCATAGGAAGCCTCTTAAAACGAGCAATATTAATTTCCCATTTCCAATTTCCCTGGAGAGAATTAAGAACAATTTTCCCCTGTTATATAATTCAATCTTCCTGGGTATAGCCGATAATTGAATAGTATCCTGTGTTTAAGTTCTGTCTTATTATATTTTCATAGCTAACATAATACCTTGCCTATTTACCCCGAAGGGTAAGGCAGATGTGTATTTATCAGCGTACTCATATTGGGCCAGTAATGTTAAGGCCCAATGTAATAGGGGGCGAGTCTATTGCTATCAACTGGGCACAAATCTAGTCTCCGTGGCTACTATTGAGAAATTCTTGTTAGAAAACCCAATAACAGTTTGACCGACCCGGGAATCGAATCCAGAACCTGATGTTCAGAAATCGTGCTTGCGATTACTCGATAAAAGAAGCATTTTTCTAGTTCTCAAAGCATATTTACGTCAATTTTGTTTTCCAACTGATTAATTACGATAAAGTTAAATTAATTTTATTGATTTCACATAATTTTCATTCAAGATTCTAAATTATTGTCTCGAAAATTACGAAAGATTAAGCGGAGTAACTTTTCTTGCTTATAATTACATCGTATTCTCTTGAGAGGAACCGCGGCAAAGAGCAATAGCGTCATAAATTATTCGAGGGGCTGAAATCTGGGCCGGCGCCAATTAGCCCAAGTATTTCGTTGCACTCAGGCTAAAACCCGTCAAAAGTGGAAACTAAATCGATGAGAACTTCCTTCTTGGTTTGGCTTGCTACGATCCCAATTTAGGAAATTACTGGGCCGGAAAGCTGTCTCGAGAATATCTAAACTTGTTGGATTCACCTGATTGCTAAAAGTTTTGAACCGAAAAATCAAGCCTGGCTAGAGTTTTTACCCGATTACGGTCAAACTAAAGGCTTCCTTCGTTTGCTTAACTGAACATGACATCATAAGCCTGTAATCTCTGAAGGGGTAAGCAGATCCCGTCGGGGCTGTGGATTGTCGAAAGGTTAACGCGGCTCCGACACAAGGGCGAAGAAGGAACATGGGTTTGGTTTTTAGTCAGTAGAAGTCTGACACTCCCCTTCGCTCTGCCTAAGAGCGGGGGAAAAGAGGTGGGTAAGCAGAGGTGTAGGTGCCTAATAGTTCATCCACATGTCGCTAGTTATGTTTAAGTCCCGTGTGAGCCTATTGCAATCAATTAGGCACAAATCCTGACTCTGTAGCTGCTACTGAGAAATGAATGATGGTCAAAACCCAATCACACTTTGCTGGACCTGGGATTCAAAGCCAGGACCTCATGCTCAGCCGTCGTGTTTGCGGCCACTAGACCAACGAAGCAGTTTAAGTGAAACAGTGAAAATAAGAGTGAATTCCACTTTTAACACTAGTTTTGTCAAGGACAAGATAATAAAATGAACCCGTAACACGAATCCCCCAGAAATTCCTTCAGAATTCTGGTCCTTCTTTATTGCTGTTGTAAAAAGCTGCCTTTCGCTTCGACACATTTATTCCAATCTGTCACGGCTCATAAAAACGTTGAGAATACTCGTTTACATAGTCGAAAATCGTACAATACGTGTTCACCTTCCGCATATTTAAAACCGAAACGTGATACGAAATTCAACTCTATTCCGATGACGGAAAAAATTGAGTCTTGATTCACCCCGATTCAGATAAAACGTCATTTGGAAGCAGCAATAAAAACTTGTAAAATTGTCAGTCTGGATATTGTCAGATCCAAATGTTCTCGATACACCGAGACACGATTCGATTCGAATAATCGTTCCCTTGGGCAGATCCGTCATCAATATTTCAAGGGGTATCGAATCGAGCGCCCGATTTGCGCGTTCCATCCTTTCCCCGAATGTGTGGAACTGATTGGTTTGATTTTCCACTCATTTGAGTGATGAAAACTTTTGGGGAATCCGTTTTTCCGGGAAACTATGTATATGGGACAAAAAACACTATTTTTGTCAAGTTTTTCTTACTAAGGATTGGACTTTCCTTTTAGGCATCTAAAGCCAGTACTAAGATACTCTTTTATTCCCTAACTATATTCGAGGTATACTCACCAGCTTTCGCTCGTTTTTTCAAGTAATTTAACTCGTTATGAACTTCTCCGAAATAAAATATTATATTTGGCAACAAAATCCTACGTGAAACTAACATGCTCATAAAAATATGTACTGTGTACTGCAGTCTACATTTCTGGAAATTCAAGGCGTACTTTATGACGGCATAAGCTGCTTATCTACGAGAGCAAGCTGCAAGAGACAACTCAGGACATAAGTCAATATAATGTCCGTAAACAGGAACCGGCAACTTGTCCGTATTTATGCTAATCTGCACATCTAGCGGTATAATTACTGAGCATAACTTGAACCGTTCGGATCTTTGCATACTCTTTAAACTTACGCGTTGCATACTTTGCTGAATTGTTTTATTAGGGTTTATTTTAAGATCGAATTAATTGAAAGTTAGACCCCATAGTTTGTTTTTCTATTATTTCTTGATTTATATGCATCCACAAGGTTATTTTTACCGTGTTTCGCTGATTTACTAAAGGCCGATCCGACTGGATAGAACTTTGACAGAAAGAGAGGTTAGGAAAGAGCAAAGGAAGGCCTTTGCACAGTGGAAGGATACTCGAGAAGCTAACAAAAAAAGAAATGTACAGAAATATCTGTCTCAATCCGGTGTCATGGTAGATCCGATCCATTTTGTTTGAAAAATAAAAACTTTTCTTCATTATAATCAACTTATTTAGTGCGATATTGCCGAATAAATGCTGAATATACGTGTTATACCCTTATACAAAACAGTAATACTTATCATAAAATAATGATAAACCAGTATGTATAAAACACAAGAAATATCTCCGACCACAGAGCGTCATGCAGTTGCAGTTCTTTTTAATAAAACTGAAATGGACTTGATTTATATGTGTTTTGTCTGGTTGAAACAAGATGGCGACCGTAATATCTGCATGAAACTGGTTAGATCCGGTTTCCGAGAGCAATTTTTCGCTTTTTCCCACTATCTAGCAGTTTGAAGCAAGCAGTTAGAGAAAGAATTATTTTTATTAAAGGCCGCTCATAGTGCAATTTCGTGATATTTATTTTTAGACTAGTTTTTATACTATGTTCCGCTTGTGCGGTTTTGTAGGAGACAGGTGCATAGGATATGAAATTGAATTAGTTTTGCCTTTTTATAATTCACACAGTTTATGCATACGCCTTCCAAACGGCTTCCTTTTATGAAGAATCCGTACAAAGTTTAAATAAATGATGACACAATACAGAAACCATTCCAACTTACACGAATTCAGACTTCGAAGCTGCTACTGAGAAATTCTTGCAGAATCAAGCCAATAAAACTCTCCTAAAAAAAAAACACTGCAGCAATGCTGACGGCACTGTTGGCGCAGTGGCTGAGAGATTGACTACTGCGCTGCGTGTCGCGGGTTCGATCCCCGCACGAAGCAAATATTTGTATGGCCTACAGTTGTTCCGGGTCTGGGTATTTGGTTTGTGAGTTTAAATGTTTGTAAATGCACCCACAATACAGGAGAAATTTTTAGTGTGGGGCAACATTTATTTTAAAAAACAATTAGAAGTTTTTTTTTTTTGTTATCGAATTTTCAGCTATCATTTCAAAACCACAGACAAGCAACATTTTATTAAGCATCCAGCAAAAAGATCAAGTTCCCATATCCTTTAATTTAATACCATAAAGTTTGTTTTACGAAAACAAACTCCTGCTCCACTTACTTGACAAGCACTTAATGCACTATATGAACTAATAATTCGTTAGATAAAAGGGAAGCTGTTCTACAAAGCAGAACTTTTCAATACCGTGTCGCTACATATTTTAGTGGAAGACGGTAACTTGTCGAACTTATCTCGGGAAGAGATAGTGTTGGGTGAATGTTTCTGTCGATATCGATAGTTTTTTTGTTATAATAATGAGTTTTTTGGTATGGAAAACTCCTCATTATGACCTGATATTATATTTAACTAAGTAAAATTATAACTTTGTTTAAAGAGAATTTTAACTTCGTTTAACTGTTAGTCACGTCTCCACATCTAAATAGATTTTTGATGAAATATAAACGACTAGTTTTTGGACCCCATATAAAGATGACGTCAATTATCACAGTTGCAGAGATTCCGATCAACGATAGATAGAACGACTGTTTAACCGAGTTCTAATACAACTTTGATTTATATCTCTTCCCATCAGTAATTCTCAGTGGCTGTCACGGAGTCTGTATGTGTACCCTTATTTGGTACGTTTTTCACTGCCATCGATATCATGTAAACAAAACATCGACATCATTATGTTACGTCTCTCAACCGCCACCTATGTATCTCACCCGTTTAGTACGTACGGAACTTCGGCCCAAATCTTCGGAAATAAACTCTACTTATCCAGAGTGTACTTGAGAACAAAATTTATGTGACAATCTTCGGACCTTTTTCAATCTCTGCTACCAGCCTTTTATATTGAGTCTCATCTATTCATATTGACCCTTGCTGACCCTATAGATACGGTCAGGAGGTACCCCAAAATCAGTATTGGTTATGACGGTTATCGATAAAATCAGGGCTGGCTCTCAATGGTACCGAGATATCGAATCAAATATTAGTATTGATCGCGATGCAGGTCCGAGGAAAGTTCCTCTTGAAGTTACTCCGAGTTGTTGGAATGATTTGGACGACCGATAAAAAGTTTGCCGTTTTTAATAATTATCTTGATTTCTTCATTTGCTTATAGATAATGCTCTGTGTTCTTTTTCTATAAACAGACAAGACGATTTTAATTTATGTTTGTAAATAATCCAAGCGTTGACGTAGTTGTGTTTCCGAGTTAAGGGTGTTCACAAATTGTTTAATTCTCTAACTTTGCTAGATATTCTTTTTCGACAAAGATCGTAAAAAAAAACTATAATTTGTTTAATAAAATACACAAGGCTAAAATAACATAGGGTACATCATACTATTCTGGGAAGATAAACCGACACAAATTCAGAGGTATCGTAAGTGTATCGACGATAAGCTTAAAGCATTTTTGAAACTCTCTTCTTCACTTATGAAACTTTGAACAAGAGATCTTAATTTCCCATCAAATATAGTCTACTTTCAAAGATTGCAAAAAAAAGTACAACCAAAGACAAAGAAATATGAAAACGGTTGTATGAAAAATACACATCCTAATCTATATAAATAAAAAGAGAAGTCCTGACTGACTGACTGACTGACTGATTGACTGACTCATCAACGCCCAGCCCAAACCTTTGGACCTAGAAAGCTGAAATTTTTCACAGAGGTTCCCTTTATAATGTAGGCAAGGAATAAGGAAGGATTTTTTGAAATTCAACCCCTAAGGGAGTTAAATAGGGGATGAAAGTTTGTATGGAAAATCGTCATTTTCACGCGGGCGAAGCCGCTGGCAAAAGCTAGTAGTTTATAAATGCAAAAGTTTGTAAGTATAATGTATGTATGTTTGTTACTCTTTCACGCAAAAACAGCCGAACGGATTTGGACATTTGGCACACAGATAGATTATAACCTGGATTAACACATAGGATAGTTTTTATCCCGATTTTATCTTCCCGTGGGATATTTTTCGAGTTGTAGCGGGCGAAGCCGCTGGCAACACCTATAGTATTAAATAATTTTGGTTCTGAGTACGGAGAAACAATCATAACACCAACAGGAAAGTACTGCTAGCAATACGCATAATTAAACCAATTGAATCCAAACAAAACAGGAAATAAATGTTAATTTAGCTGACATTTTAATTATTCAGATTTTATAATGAAAACCAATAAATAACTCAGTGATTGTTTTATAGAAATTACATTTGCGTGATTAACGTAACGTCGACGTACAGTCAGACAAGGTATTAAGTATACGGCTGTGGGTCGTTCGAAAGAGATACCGCGGCCTCGGCACAAAGGTAAGAAGGAACATGGGTAGTTTTTAGTCGGTAGAAGTCTGACACTCCCTACCGCTCTGCCCAGAGAGGGAAGAGTTATTTGATGATTACCCACCCCACTTCTTTACTTTTAAGATTACTTACATACAATTTTAAAAGACTGGTGTCAAATGACATCAGTCGCTCACTTCCAAACGCTTTATAAAACAAAATTGCAATCAATATTTTCAGTGTGCTAGAATATTATAGATTTCTGCATGTAAATCAGATAGCTTGTTTGACTGTACCTATATGATGGGTTTCCTTTTCTGAATATTGAAGCTCGAATGTTAACACTGTATTATTTTGATAGCTTCTGCCGGCGACTTTGACTTAGTCATTATTTTGTGTTAACATTAAAAATATCTTAAATGATGACACTAGAAAAAGGCTTACATAAATAATTTATTTAAGCCTTTTTCTAATAATTATTAATGGTGGAAGATTTCTTGCAATCGAATCAGTATAACTAGGACCTAAAGGAATACAATCATAATTATTAGCAATCAAGTACCTCTTGTTATTTTATTAGTTTCTACATTTAACACAATATCATATCATCACACCTGTCATCCCTGAATGGTTAGGCAGAGAGGCATCCAATAGTAGGCCCGTATTTCGCCAATTATGTTTAGTCCCATGTAATAGGGCGCTAGGCTGTGCCATCAAACAGGCACAAGTTCAGTCTCTGTGGTGCTGCTACGCTACTATTAGTTTTCTCTGAGGTCCTTTACTTGACCCATTCAAACTTTCAAAGCCCTATATAGGTCCCTTTTGTAAAATAAACAGTTTTTCGGTAAAAAATTAGAAAAACACTATCTTATAAAACTAATAATTCATTAATACGTTTTTCTTATTTCCTAATCTAACACCCGTAGCATCTATGGGACTGAGCCCGATTAATTTTCCTCGAATTACTTAAAAGCCTTTATCTAAAAATAGCCTCATTAGCTAATAAACACCAGTATAATAAATACATAAAATCTTTTAAAAGGTACTTTTAGATAGCGTGTAAAGAGGCCATAAGCCATTGGTTAAGTTACTTCCGCCAAGCACTTTCGCGAGGCAAAAATTAAGAGCGTATAATGGTGGAAAAAAGCGTTTCAAAACAGGCTATTTTCAATCATCATTATGACTATGATTAACTTTAGGTCGATCCTGGAGTGCTCATTTGTGACAATCGTAGCAGGTAATGTTTCGTAGTTACAGCTTACCGTTTTGAGGTTATAAGAATAAAAGCGCATGTGTATATACTTACATTCAAGATGGTATCAGGAACCGTTTAAGAGGGGACAGGGACTGCAATTGTTCATACAAAATGTATTCCCCTATTTTCTTCCTGAATAATCGCTAGCTTGACCCTCCAAATTTTATTATAAAAGCCTCATGTTTACAGCTGGGAAAACTACTGTTAAAAGACTACCATAGAAATTCTAAAAGTTTTTAACAATACAGAATAATAGAAACCTATACATACTCTTTTTTAAAATTTGACTAACAAAATTAATTGAATCAGTTAAATTTTGAGGAGAAAAAAGGAGAATACTAAATATTGACCGTCACATATTCTTCAAATACCAATTTTTCTAATACCTCACAAGGCCTTTGCCCTCTTAAGTGTTTCCACACTCCGAGATAATTTAAGCTGCTTTTCAGCGCTTCAGAAAAAAGCTACCGGAATGAGAAAAAAAGCTAACTATGCTACATTAAATAATGGTTCATGGTAAAGTGGTTGTAAATTAAGTTATCTCTTTTTTAAAAAGTCTAACAAGTAACTCTAAATGAAAGCTTCAAAAACAATGAATACCCAATCATAATATTCCAAGATAGCTACCGAAAGAGTTGAAGTAAAGGGGAAACGAATTGTTTTTCGTCCGATGTCACACCAAAAAAACCGGCCAAGAGCGTGTCGGGCCACGCTCAGTGTAGGGTTCCGTAGTAATAATTCTTTTTTTGTTTGAAATACGGGCCAATGAAACTTGACCTCTGGATTGTATAGGCGCTCATACGATTCAGGGACCAAATTATATTGGTTAACTGCAGTTTCCATCTGTTGTTTCCATCCAAGTTCAAAATAATTTTCCTAGAAAGTCCTTATAAAGTTCTACTTTTCAGATTTTTTTCGTATTTTCTAAACTTATGGTTCAAAAGTTAGAGGGGGGGGGACGCTTTGTTTTTTACTTTTGGAGCGATTATTTCCGAAATTATTGACATTATCAAAAAATGATTTTAGTATACCCCTATTCATTTTTAAATACCTTTCCAACAATATATCACACGTTAGGGTTAAAATTAAAAAAAAAAACACTTCCCACTTTACATATAGGGGGGCTACCCTAATAAAACATTTTTTTCCAATTTTTATTTTAGCACTTTGTCGGCGTGATTGATACACATATTGGTACCAAATTTCAGCTTTCTAGTGCTAACGGTCACAGAGATTAAGCGAGGACGGACAGACGGACAGACAGACAGACAGACAGACAGACATGGCGAAACTATAAGGGTTCCTAGTTGACTACGGAACCCTAAAAACCGGCCAAGAGCGTGTCGGGCCACGCTCAGTGTAGGGTTCCGTAGTAATAATTCTTTTTTTGTTTGAAATACGGGCCAATGAAACTTGACCTCTGGATTGTATAGGCGCTCATACGATTCAGGGACCAAATTATATTGGTTAACTGCAGTTTCCATCTGTTGTTTCCATCCAAGTTCAAAATAATTTTCCTAGAAAGTCCTTATAAAGTTCTACTTTTCAGATTTTTTTCGTATTTTCTAAACTTATGGTTCAAAAGTTAGAGGGGGGGGGACGCTTTGTTTTTTACTTTTGGAGCGATTATTTCCGAAATTATTGACATTATCAAAAAATGATTTTAGTAAACCCCTATTCATTTTTAAATACCTTTCCAACAATATATCACACGTTAGGGTTAAAATTAAAAAAAAAAACACTTCCCACTTTACATATAGGGGGGCTACCCTAATAAAACATTTTTTTCCAATTTTTATTTTAGCACTTTGTCGGCGTGATTGATACACATATTGGTACCAAATTTCAGCTTTCTAGTGCTAACGGTCACAGAGATTAAGCGAGGACGGACAGACGGACAGACAGACAGACAGACAGACAGACATGGCGAAACTATAAGGGTTCCTAGTTGACTACGGAACCCTAAAAAGTGAATTCAGTACCGTTGGTGAATACCAAAACGGAAACAATTTGCAATCTCAGTTCCCTTCAGTGAATAAATTAGAAGTTGCCAGCATTAAATTAGAGGTTTTCGAATAATTGCGATTGTTACCAACAAGGTGGTTGGACGTGCCTTTAAATTGTGGAAACGATACTGTTTTTTTTTTTCGGGTGTAACTGAAAAGTTTTAGATGAAATGTGTGGTTTGGTTTAGGTAAGTATAAAATATTCGTTCCCGAATTTTATTACACAAGAAATAGTATATTACAGAGTGTAACTGGGCAAGTTAATTTTCGGTACGTAGTTCTCCCATTTATTTGAAAACATTGCAGCATGATAGTCTTCCATAATCGTTGAAATAAAATTGCACTGAATAGCTTAATAAAATTGTATATTTATTAAAAAAAATTAGCAACAATTTGTTTATTTTAATGTCCCATTGATGGTAAGTTTAATAAAAAAATAATGCCTTCTATAAAAATATTTTAGTAAACGCCATCTTCAAAAACTTCAGGGAACAAAAACTACATAAAACAGATTGCCTTTTGTCTATGCTGGTTTCAGCAGTTTGCTAAATAAAGTCTCTCATTCCTGGTAGATGTCACTGTTTCGGAAAATTCCTAATTTAATATAGATACTTCTGATTTATTAACCAAAACATAACACTTGACTCAACCCTATCATCATAAGAGACATGATAAAGGACCAAAACAAGGATTTCAAAGAACACGTGCATTAAAAGAGCGCCACCTAGCCACGTTCATGAGAACTAGGACATTTGAAGGTTCGCTACCGAGCGAGGACCGATTCCCATTAATTCTCGGGCACTATTGCCACCTAGTGGCAGGCTAACAAACTACATCAAGGGATGGGAGGTTTTACTCCCCCGAAGTCAACGAACCTTTCATGACAAAGGTTTTGCCTGCTAGTTCGAGTAGCTTCCAAAAGATGCTTCTATTGACAATAAATTTTATGGTCCTGCATTCTCGGGTTATTAATTTTTAAGTAAATTTGAAAAGGGATACCTAGTCATCTTCAAGAAGTATTTTGTTTCTTTTCAAATACAGGATAGTACAGAAAAAATTAGCCGGATACATCTGGCCTTTTCCCAACTATGTTGAAGTCGGCTTTTACATGGAGTGACTGCCTATCTGACCTCCACAACCTGGTAAATACTTACCCTTTGGTTGTCAGACTTTCATTTAATTACTACATAATTATTGTCATAGAAATAAAAATGTTAGCCTGGGTCAATCAAATGGCTTAACGTGCTTTCTAAGGCACGGAGGTAACTCGGTATGTGGTCCTCCATACACGGACCTACCTAGGCAAGCACAGCTTTAACTGAAGATCGAATAATAATGTATAGTTAAGCGAAAACCTACATGTATTTTTAAATTATGTAGGTAGGTGTTAGCGAGCTCAGAAACAAGACCTAGCTAAAGTTTAGTTTTACAAGTCATACCGTGCTATTAGAAAATCAATATACCCACAGTTTACCTCACAAAATATAAGTAATACTTTATGTTGACGCTACTTTTCGACTTTATCGGCAAATAAATAAATAACTATCAACCGTTCGGACAACAAACCGATGGCCACAATATTTTACACAAACGTCTGTACCAAAAAGTTTAGAGTTGCACTCTGAAGTCACAAACGACTTATTTCCTGCTGATCTCCACAAACGCTTACCACATTCAAGAAATATAGCTTCAGAAAAGCAAACGATATTTTTGTAGGCGTTTATTTTTACCCGACTGCGGCGAAGCCCAAAAGGAAGGTTATTCAAGATGTTTTTGTAAACTTTCTGAATTGCTGTCTGTATCTATATAATAATCACTCAAAAGTAAAAAGATACGCGAAGACGCGCAGGTTCATTATAAGTGGAAAGAGGCCTTTGTCCAGGAGGGGTTCTGGGCCTCTTCCGACAGAAAAGACTAGGAACGTATACCAATATGTACAGAAACAGATTTTAAATACAAACTATAGCTTTCTTTCCGAAAGCCCACTTACCAAAAGGTTCTAGAAGCGTCTGTCTTTTCATAACTTTATTTATAACTTAACGTTAATTAAAATTTAAATAAAAATGTAACACACCCCGTTTTGTACCTAATTAAAACGATAATCCAAAGTATAAATACACATCTATTTTAATACACAAAAACATAACTCCCAGAGACACACGACCGCGCACCAATTTTATCTGGCGTTCGATGTGTCAACACTTGAACGGTGTCCAAGTACACTCAGGTTTGGCACCGAAACACGCGGTTTCATTTCCTCCTGACCTCGTTGGGATCCTGGCAAAGCGGATGATTAGTCGGTTGGGCCACAGAGTTGTTTACGCGCGTTTTGACTTACGTTTACTGAAGGGAGGGTAGTTATTGTGTTAGGTGCTTTGTTCGTCGGTTTTATTTAGTTTCGTGATGTTTTGGGTAGTTACACAAGGGTGTAATGTGTGGTGAGTGGCTTAGTTACTGTTGTCGTGGTACTTGTGTTGTTTATCTGAACTTGACTAGACGGTTTGCATTGAACTTACAGGCGGACGGGGTTTACAAGACGACCAATCAAGGTTTATAAGGTCCCCATCGGGGCTGCGGGATGTTCGGAAGAGATACCGCGACCTCGGGCATAAAGGGCTAAAAAGGAACATGGGTGGTATTTAGCCAGTACTGTAGAAGTCTGATACTCCCTACCGCTCTGCCCAGAGTGGCAGGAGTCATTTGATGATTTCCCCCCTTAACCTGAAATAAATGGCTCCTTGCGACCTCCGAACCAACGAAACCGTCTTGTTTTGATGAAATTAAATTGTTGGTAATTAAAATTGATTTGAGGCTTTTTTCCTATTGACTTGTACGAAATATAATCACAAGGCGAAGATGTTTATTAATTGGACATAGATTTTGGTTAAATAACGAAAATAAAATTACTAATTCTGCCTCACCATAATCCGGTGAGGCGGATGTAATTTTATTTTCCTTATTTAACCAAAATCTATGTCCAATTGGTACGAATTTTATTGTTCTAATCTATTAATGAATTCCACTCGTTTGTATAATTATATCGTCCTAAAACAGTTTTTCAACGGTCATCATGATCATCATTTCATCCGAAAGACGTCCCTGCTGGACATAGGCCTCCCCTAAGTATCACCACATTGACCTGTCCCGTGCGTCTCGCATCCAGCGGATCCCCGCAACCTTCACCAGGTCATCGGTCCACCTAGAGGGTGGCCTTCCGACGCAACATCTTCCGGTTCTCGGTCGCCACTGCAGAACTTTCCGGCCCCATCGGCCATCTGTTCTGCGAGCAATGTGCCCTTCCCACTGCCACTTAAGTTTGACAATTCCTCGGGCTATGTCGGTAACCATAGTTCTCATGCGGATGTCTTCTTTCCTGATTCGATCACGCAAGGAAGCTCCGATTTCAAGTTGTCTTAGAAATTCAGGAACACGTTTATATTTTTATCGCATACTGCTGTTAATGACACCATTATTTACAGGACCAGGAAGCGAAGAGTGAAGGTTAATAAAATTAGTTAAGATAAGGAAAATCTTCATAAAAAAAATATTTTAAATTACACCTGCTTGGAAAGTACCTTGATACTTTATCAAATTTACGGTAGAAAGTACGTCATTGCATATCGAACAAATATGCGGGGAGAAAACGCATCTGAGCGGGAGAGAATGGATTTTCATACACTTTTCTCTCCCGCTCAGATTCACTAACTGCAACAATTTCAATATAAATTTCAATTAGTAAAGATTTAGTTTTTTATTTTCCTCGTAGGTGTAGTATATAGCACTATGTATCACTCGAGAGAAAGTGCGATTCCCGATCTCGGGTGTTTTAAAGCCCTCGCCTACGGCTCTGGGCTTTAAACGACACCCTCGACGGTAATCGGTCACTTTCTCCTCTCGCTGAACAATGTACTATTAACTTTGCTGGTACAGACTAAGTAATATAATAATTATCATAACAAAACGTCTCTAATCCTCGAAGTTTTAGACAGAGGTAGTACATTCACATGTAGCTAGTTATATTGAAGTACCTACCATGGTAAGCTTCCTGCCATCAACGGGGTACAAATCTAGTCCCTATTGCTGTTACTGAGAAATTCCTGATAGAAAAATTGAATAAAACAGCCCAACCCAGAAATCGAATCCAAGAGCTCATGCTCACCGAGAGAGATACATCTTCTTTATCTTATTACATAGTATAAAACAAAGCCACTCCCGTTGTTTGTATGCTTTAATATTTTAAACCATTCAATGGATTTTAATGCAGCTTCAAAAAAAAAAAAATTACAAAAATGTTTAATTCATAATAACACGTTGTACATTATACAGTTGGTGGCGTCTCCTTTTAAGCATATAGATGCCTGTGCCAGGAGGCGCCACTCTTTTATATCTTAACATTTGCATAACATGTTACTAAAACAAAAACAAAACAGTTTAATGAATAAAGAAAGTTTAAATAAAGTTTACAAAGTTTTTAACAATACATAGAGTGATACAAGAGGAAGATTTGTTATCCACTTTGCCACTGTGCGAAGCCGGGGCAGGTTCCTAGTATTTATAACAAAACAGGTTATAAAAATAAGTTAAATGGAGAAATATTAAGTTGTCGATTTACACAGACTACTAACGGACAGAGAAAGAAAATTTCAGATGTTGTGTATTATAATTTAAAAGAAAAAATAATTCTCCGTCAGCTTTGATCTCTAAGACATTTGACCAAAAAACTACAAAAGTCTCTCCAGAAAGAACTGTTTTTAAGTTTTTTTCTTCTTAAAAACAACGTCAAGTGCACTGTTATATTCTTGAAGTTGCTTTTCATAATTATTTTTATTCTTACAGAATAATCACTTAAAGATTCCTACAATCTTTTCTACATTGGTTCTAAAATTGTTTGAGATTTTCCAACAATTAGCACAATAAAGCAAAAAGATTGGTATCTAAAAGGTTACGAATCAAACAAGTTAAGTAAAGACAAACGACAGAAAACTTATTTAGGTATATCTTCTTTTTTACATTTTTATTTTAGTACAATTTTTTTGACAAAATCTGATGATGGAGTGATATTTAAACATCTTTGTAGAACACAAATGATTACAGATCGGTGGCTTACAAACAGACTCATCATAAAGATATTACCTAGTACTAACTGGATTGCAAAGATAATTTAATAGGCAGCCGCTCCATGTAAATTACTGGTTTTCAACTACCTTCGAGTAGTTGGAAGTCGATCCCAACATACCTATAAGTAATCTAGGCAAAATGATGATTCTAGAACACAAATCCTTTAGTTAACTTTCTTATGACAAGCCTGTGACACTTCTTCCAAACCACTGCAACTCCTGAAAACTAAAATCAACAGTGGCAACCACCAGTAAAAAGCCGACACAATGAAGCTCGACGAAGTCCCAGAAACGCAAATTTCTTGGATCTCGCAACGAAATCAATCAGAAAAGAACAATGAAGAAGTTGGACATAATTTCCACTTCCTTTACATAGCTTTTTAACTCATCCTTCTGTAACACAAAGACCAACAAAGTACCGACGAGACACCCAATTCTTTATAACTTCTATCCCTACATCTACAGCCACTATGATTAACAGTCTCATTCCTCACCCAGAGAAGTTAATGACGTCATTCTTTGTAACACTATAGCTGGCCAATGTTGAAAACGGCCATAATTTACGGCCGTATCGCTTCAGTCCACTCGCGTTGATCCCGCTAACGTATCGGCCGCTATTCACTCTTACGAGCTCATTTACCATACTAACCGGGTATTGTGATAAGAATTTAAAGTAACTTCTTGGATAGAATTTTGGTAAGTTTTATGGGTATAAAATCTTCTTTACAGTGACCCAAAGTCAAACTAAAAACCCAAAACTCAAACCATTTATTTCAATTAGATCGTCACAGTCACTTTTGAATGTCAGAAAAACAAATAAAACGAAGCTACAGTAACAGTTACTTACAAGGCATAATAACTTGTGAAAGTATTGTAGATGGGCATGCCCTAAGATCTCTCTGGAGAAAAACGGGCAAGAAACTCAATGGATACTTTTTTAAATCAGAATATTGTTACAAAATTTTGGTACATTCAAGTTACTTTCCATCTCAATCTATATGTTATGGACCAGGTGATTAATGCGGGCATTATTAATAATGCACGAGCATTATGAATAATGTCTAGCTTTATCGGGCTAAGTGATTAATTACTATCTTAACGTCATTATTTATCACATTGCACGGTCATTATTATATTGCTACATGACAATTGGGCAATTTGATAATAAAGCTATATTTGACGCGGTGCGAGGGCGGGGAGGGAAGTACGCGTGGCGTGACACGCTTTGACCAATCAGAGACCGCCATTCAGCGTGCGGCTCGTGCGGCGGACTTCAAGCGCTATTGTTTTTGTGGTTTTTAAAAAAATAACCACGAAGGGGATGGCGGGGTCTATTCGCTCGCTTCGCTCGCTCAATCGACCCCGCCATCCCCTTCTAACCTAACCTGTCCGTGTCAGGGTGCCCCAAGTCCCGAGCTCGCTTCGCTCGCTCTTGCATCCAAGTTTTCCTAGTTACGTGTTCGGTACCCTACAAACCGATTATTTAAGTTGTATAATATTTAGTTTATTTTAAGTTAAATGACAATAACAATAAAAAAATAGTAATTAAATGTGTTTGTATTACTCTGCCCAAAAGGTGATGGGCAATATGTATAATGCCCAGTCAATTTGATTATTTGAATAATTATTATCAAATTGCACTTTCATATTGGGCATTTTTCATAATGACCGGGCATTATGTATACTGCCCAATTTATCACTTGGTCCATAACATATATAATTCATGGATCGGAATGCAGATTTTTCTATGCTTTTTAGTAAATATTTTGTAAGGGATGTATCGATAAAGAATAATATGAATCTCTCAAATTCTTATGTTTCCCTCAAATCCGACGTGGAATAAGTCGGTTAAAACCAGTTAGAACAACTTAAGGTACCAACCAACTTACAATTCTGCTCATACCGCAAGTTAAAACAAGCGTACAGTATGGGGAAGTTAAAATACGTGACGCATATAGCGAGGGTGACGACATCTCAACATGCTGTTTGAGACGACGGACATGCCTTATGCATAATCAGTGATCTATTCAACCCCTACGGCTTTACATAAATAAGCATACCTATATGATTCTATGTATATGGATGATGCGCAGTTTTGAAAGGAAGGATTTTCTTTCTTTTGAATTTTATGTTTTTTTCTCATTTCAGTCTTTAATGATTCTTAGGACATAAACCTACTTTTTGCAATTTCTTTATTATTATTTAATAAAAATTTGAACACCATCCTTGTGATGTTCCCATTAACCTACAATAAAACTAATTTAGTGTAACGACAGTGATAAAAAATAAACAGGAACTGATTTATAACTTTATTCGGGCAGAGCTTCCCCTTACAACTATTACAATCGAGTGCGACAAGACCGCGAAAATGAGCTTGCAGGGCATTATAAAGCTTTATCCCCACCGGAGGCGTCCGGTAGTTATGGCTTGCTAGTGGCTTGGCTATGGTTGGCATGGCTGTCGTTGGCTTGGCGCTGGAGTGGCTTGCTGTCAGGTGGCTGTCAGATGGCTCTCAGATGACTGTCAGTGGGCTGTTGTAACATTAGCAAAAAAAAACTTGTTGCCTATTTTGTAGGAATTGGGTGACTTTTACCGAGTGTTCAGTTAAAAATGTGACAGTATCGCCCAAAACAATGAACTGGGAAATAAGTGTAACTGGCCTATGTCAGGTCAAGTCTCTGGTTTTCGTCAACACATCACATACACTGAAACTCTATCTCATCGACGCCTTACATAAAAAGAAAGCAAACCACTGTAAGACAGATATTTTCATTTTAAAACCACGTATTAAGTGTTTATGAACAATCAGTGGGTCATATAACAGAATTAGTGCAGCATTCGCTGGCTTTAACTGTAGTAAGTATGTCCACGACGTGGGTTTACTGTCAGAAGGATCATTTATATTCTCGGCACTTACTGAAAAATAAAATCTTATAATGAAACTTATTAATGACCTTTTTTTGTGTGTGGGAAATCATCAAATGACTCTTCCCGCTTTGGGTGGGGTGGAACAGGAGTGTCAGACTTCCGCCCTTTGTGTCCGGGGCCTCGGTATCTGTTTTGAACAACCCGCAGCCCCGGACTTATTAAATTAATGACCTTGTGTCCTAATTACTGGTAAGTGACCTGTCACAACATGCGACATGCGGAGGCCCCGAGAAGTTACGCGAGAAAAAATACAAGTCCTTGATTAGAGCTATCTTACTCTCTCTTTATTTTCTTCAATCATTGACCACGCAATGCTGGGCGTAGGTCTTTTCTAAATCTCGCCGGTTTTGTGTCTCGGCTGTTCAGATTCTTTCAGCTACTTTAATGAGATCGTCTGTCCACCCAGCCATTTTTTTTTGGCAAATCATCAAATGATTCCTCCCGTTCTGGATAAAGCAAAAGGTAGTGTCAGACTTCTACACACTCATACTCCTTCTTAGCCCTTGTCTCCGGGACCGCGGAATCTCTTTTGCCAGCCAGCTCCAACAGGCATCCTCCCTTGCGGGCTCCTACAACGTTGCTGACATCTCTATATCCTCCCGTCCGCTAATAAATCTCCAGGAGATTTATAACAATGGCTTTCTATTTGTGTCTATAATAAGGCGTATGAGCTCATACGGCAGGCGTGGAACACGAACGCTTCGTCGACACGACCTGTCATTGTCCTAAGACTCACCGTCTACTGGCCCGCGCCTACGGTGACTAAAAGCCATCGTGGCTCTCGACGCCTGGAGCGTCTCTCAAGGGGGCATATAATAATGCCCTTACATTTTCAAGTTTTGAGTAAGCCTACTGTTTCTCTACTCCATAAGCTACAGTTAAATTGAGGTCATAAAATAAGGAATTAACATAGAGGTTGTTAACTCGAGAGTGTATCATATTCATTATGAAATCAGAATTATGAGTATAATAAAGTATCCTACTTCAGTTATAGTTTGTTTTAGGAATAAATTACCTTTCTTTGTTAATTCTAATAAGGAAAGTTTTGAGTAGAATTAAAAACTTCTTTCCGTTTAATTACTTATCTACATACAAAATATTTTTCATTTCTTTCAGTAAAATGTTTGCAGCTGCGGTAATGGCCCCGAGTGAGTAGTCGCGGGGAGAACCCAGGCACATTACTTTATTTTACAAAATTTATCGCCATTGTGCAGCTCTCAACATAACATAACATCACGCCTGTAATCCCTGAAGGGTTAGCCTGAGGTGTATCTAATGGTACACCCACATTTTGCCATTCATGTTAAAGGCTCGTGGCTTAATAAGAAGTACTGCCACTCGGGTCGATCTTTAGGTAAAGCTGTGCTTGCCTAGGTCGGTCTGTGGATGGGTGACCGCCCGACATACCGAGTTTCCTCCGAGCCTCGGAAAGCACGTTAAGCTGTTGGTCCCGGCTGCCATATATATAGATCTTTGGCAGTCGTTGCAGGTAGTCAGTGACCTGAAATTCTGACATCCAGTCTTACCAAAGGGTATCGTATTAACTGGGTTGTGGAGGTCAGATAGGCAGTCGCTCCATGTAAAGTACTGGTATTCAGCTGCATCCGGTTAGACTGGAAGCCGACCCCAATATAGTTGGGAAAAGGCTAGGCAGATGATGTTAAAGGCTCCTAAAAATTAAACCCTTATAATTTAACTTTTTAGGGTTCCGTACTTCAAAAGGAAAAAACGGAACCCTTATAGGATCACTCATGTGTCTGTCTGTCTGTCCGACTATTCCCTCCCCCTTATCACCGAAACTACTGGGCCTAAAAATCTGAAAAAAATATAGAAATTAGTTCAACACGTATAGATTACAGGAAAACCTACAAGAAGTCATGGTACGGAACCTTTCATGTGCAAGTCCGACTTGCACTTGGCCAGTTTTTAGTAACAAAATTCGATTCTTTACAATAATTATGGAGTACAGCTACTTAATTATATAATATGCCTGTAAAACAAATAGGCATAATTTATTCAGTATCCTATCTAAACTAATTGTTGCTGGATGGCGATCCATTAATTTTAAATAATTGAATCGAGGCCAACACTTTAGCGGCAGTGAAGGGTTAACAAACTTTGTAATTTAGAAGCTCCTGGAGTCAGTTTTTCGTTTTATATAATTAACAGTTAACCTAATTATGTATTGAAGTTTAGGGTTCAATTAACTCCCAAAACGATTTCCCATGTAATTTGTTTTAGTAAAGTAAATTAAGGAACTTTTTTACTAGGTATGTGGAATATGGGTCAAACTATGGTCAAGGGCAGGAAAACAAATATATATGAAGTAACAAGTAAAACAATATGGAATAATGATTTAATTTCCCACCAATCAAAACGTGAACATAGATAAAAATTAACAAAATATAATATTATTTGTGTGTAATATTACGGAATTCTGACTTTTATCCCTCTAAGTTTAGGAAAGAAAATGTCAAAACGGATTCACAACAAACTCTTTCGCGTAACTTCGTTTCCTGCCTTCACTGTCCAAACTCTCGAGAGAGGAGACCGGACCGAAATGACACCATCTCTACTCGGCGTTCGCAAATTGAAACGGAAGGTGTCCAATAAATTCAACATTCCCCTTCAAGGAATTTGGCCGACAAGTCCCTTTCGTTGTGTATGTGAATATTTTATCAGAGTTATTTTAGCATTCCGTGTGGGTATACTATACTATAGACCTTTTGTTATAGTTTTGTGAAATGTTTGATTAAACCTATCACTTGTGTGTTACTTAGAAATGAGTTTTGGAGTAGTTTATTTCTGGATATTTTACTTATTCTGTGAAATAAAAATTAAACATTTATTCAGAGAGATGATTAGGTAGTGAACTCTTTCATGTGAAAAGAATCGAATTACAAAAGTTTAGCTCCAAAAACGCGAAAAAAATTAAAAACTACTCCAGTTTATTATATATTTTCTATAATCTGTATATATTTTTAATATTATATGAACTTCCACTCGGTGAATTTGTATTTTATTATACTTCAAATGACGTCACACTGAAACAACTACAGATAGCGCGCGAGTTGAATGCAGAGCTTAGGACCTGACCACTCTTCTAACACCACTTGCCCTCTTCTTCTTTATAGGAGGGGTCAGACAATGCTGGGTACAGATTGTACAACAGTAATGGTAATTTAAGTAATGGTACAACAGTAATGGAAGAGTAATTTAGAACCCGTCGCTACCGCATTACACTAGTGTGAATAGCACAGCACTACACTGCTCCCGCTCTTTACCTCAGACCCCGACTGCATTCAACTCGCGCGCTATCTGTAGATTGTATGCAAACAAGTGAAATAAACACCAAAACCAGTTCAAACTGGTTAACGATTGATAGCTTTGTGTTTACTAACCCCGTGTTGTTGACAGTGTTAAAGAGGAAATAATTTTGTCCAGTAATTAAGTTGATTTCATTTGATTTTGTATATTTTATTACCTATTTGTTTGAACATTTCCCCAATACTTTACTTCAGTTAACATTTGGATCGACTGTACTTAAAACCCTATAGTTAGTAAGACAACATTACAGTAGGTTTAACTAAGTTGACAATCTACAAGCGTTAACGTTAGTTTAAAGAAAACGACTCAAATGTTTTGGAATGACGTCATGATCAGAACAAACGAATAGAAAATTCGTAGCAAAGTTGACAACTTATCGAATCGTTCAAAATAATATAATGAAATTATAGTGATACGAAACAAAAAAGTGGTTTTAAAAAATCCGAAATAAAAATAAACTATAAAGCTCTACCGACTCAATCATGAAAAATAATCCAGGAACGGAATATATGAGAAGCAGTAAACTACACACTCTGAATCCGATTGAAAAAGCAATACCTTAATTAAGAAACTTTTCCAATCTTCGGTCATTGAGGTATAATGTACTTCGTACTAGAGGAGACACCTCAACTCGATTTTTTGTAACACACTTTTCGGTGCGTGCACTGAACCTCATTTAGTCTATGCCGAGCGGTTGCTGCGACGTGACACATTTGAGTGAAGTTTTCTTGTCTAAATTATGCCTTCGTGTGCATTTAGATAATGTAGAAATAATTCAATAAATATAAATATAAGTCAAGGAGTGACTTTTCACCAGTAATTAAAACTATTATCTTTAAAACACACATAATTTAATTAAATTATTTTCATTGCAATATTGTCAATAATTGACATCGCGGCGGCCATTTTTACGTGAATGTCAAAGAATAAAATGCTCAGACCAGACACTATCGACGTATTCAATGCTTGGCCACGAATCCTCTACATGCGAGTCAAAATTGATAGTAGGTTGTATAATATTTGCTTCTGTATCAAGACAATTAATAAAAAAGTTAAAATGTGAAGATTGCATTGATAGTTTGACTAGGTATACTATAAACTTCCACTTCACACTATCATAGGTAAGTACGTAATTTAATACGGCAAAGTGGTCTTACCCTGAAATGTGATTTTAGTTGTGTCCGTAAACACCGTAAAGCATTATTAGGAAAGAAGTATTTGCAAATTTGAATCAACATTCACTGAATCAGCCATCAACATTCAATCACAGATAAAATAAAAATTATTGTTACAGTTTAAGTAAATTTTTATTTATTTTCTAAGTAGGTACATACGTACAATATCAAGTAGGCAGAATAATAACATTATGTCGCATCTGCACGTATTGATAGTAATCTATGAGAACATGACACCCCCCGCCCGCCCCGCTGTCATCAAGTGCGCGCACATTTTTTGTTTGAAATAGCTTCTCTAGTACGAAGTACATTATATTTCTTTAGCTTCATTTTTCAGATATAAATAAATAGGTAGACTATGTAGTACTTTCAACCTACTAGGTAACTTTCGCACATTTAAAAAGTAAAATCGAATGATTTTTAAAAAACAAATCGATAATCGATACCCCTTCCCTAGTCTATGGCGTCCGACCGCGCCGTTCAAGTTTCATTCTTTTTTCGTGCGAGGCAACGAGCACGTCTCTGTTATAAAAATATTTTTTCTAAGTGTTTTATAACATATTTCTATTCTGTGTGTACCTGTGAGTTCTACTGCACAATAATGCCGAAGCGAAAACAAGAGGAGAAAATTCGTTATTACGAATCGAAATTGCAAAAGTTGCGGGATACACAAGTACCCGCACCTATTGCACGCAGACGGTGTATTGTTTATTCGGATTCGTCTTCGGATGAGAACAATTTAGGTAAGCTTTTTCAAACGATTACTTTACTTGCTTATTTTGTGTAAGTCATGTTATTATAATATCCTGGGTGTTGGCCGCGAGTCAACGCGAAGGAAATTCCTGAGCCGGGGTGCTGGCCGAGAGTCACCACGAAGGCATACCTACATTTTAAGGTCTGGGTGTTGGCCGTGAGTCAATGCGATGACCAGTTCAAAATATAAAATATGATTTTTTCATTTTTATTTCTGTCTACCCTCAAAATCTTAACAAACGTTTTTACGTTGTTACAGACCAAGAGGTAAACACGACAATCGAGGAAACACCTCAACAAGACATTTCTAATGTGGAGGTTCCACCTGAACCTGCCACCACAGACGCAGAGCACGTAGAAGAACTTGACGTGGAATTTCTTTCTGCGTTGGGTGATTCAACTCCCGATACGCCTACTTATGGTGAAAAAATACATGAAACGCTGGCACAGCGATGGCTACCAATTCTACGTCGAGGTATCCCAAAGGAAGCTAAGGAAACATTGCTGAAAGAGCAAAAAATTCCCGAAAACTGTAAGCTTTTGAGGGCTCCAGTGCTAAATCCGGAAATATCAGCGGCACTCGTCGAATCGACGAGAAACCGTGACAAGAAGATAGAAGCCCAACAGCAGCAATTGGGCCTCGGTATAACAGCCGTTAGTCGAGCCATGAACGTACTTGTCACTGGCGGGGAAGACAAGCAAACCAAGGTACAGGCTGTCAAAATTATGTCTGATGCTTGCCGCATACTTTCGGACCTCCATTATGTGGAAACTAAGTCTAGAATAAATCTAATTACACCGGCATTAGATAAATCATTTACCACCCTTATTCAAGACATGGAAAGGGATGAATCACTCTTCGGCAACAAACTGGCCGAAAAAATCAAGGCTTCCAAGACGATAGAAAAACAAGGACTCCAAATTAAAAAAGGAACCGGTGCTCAAAAAGCCCCCGTGTCGTCCACATCACAACCAGCATCAACAACGCGGACACGCTACCAGGGAAACTGGACAGCCCCTTCCCGCTATCAGCCGTCGTCGAACAGGGGGGGGGAGGGGAGGTGCTCAGAGGACTCCGTCGGCGACACAAAGAGCGTCGAATACGACAGCACAAGGGAAAAGCAGCTACAACAAGCAGCGTGCTGCCCCACGGCAGTAAACACGGTATGTCATGCAGGCAGAATCCGACATTATTTCGATTGTTGGCTTAGCGTTACTGCTAATCCTTTTATATTAAATGGGATTAAAGACGGTTTTTCTATACCATTTGATACCGAAGTTAGCCAATCGATAGTACCTCATAACAGGTTCTCCCCATCAGAGATGTTAGATATGAGGACTGCTATTAATAAATTATTAGACTTAGGGGCCATAAATAAATGCCAACCATGTGAGGATCAATTTATTTCAAAAATTTTCTTGATTCCTAAGACCAATGGGAGTAAGAGGTTTATCCTCAACTTAAAACCACTAAATAGGTTTGTCTCCAAATTACACTTTAAAATGGAGGACTACCGAACGGCAGCAAAACTAATACCTAAGGATGGCTTTATGGCTACCATTGACTTAAAAGAGGCATACCTACTTCTTCCCATCTCAGTCAATGACCGAAAGTATCTGAGGTTCCAGTTTCAAGACGAAAATGGAACTGTTTCATTGTATGAGTTCTCTTCTTTACCATATGGTCTTTCTATAGCTCCTAGAACGTTTACGAAGGTCATGAGAGAAGTTATAACTAACCTTAGATCACGCGGCTTTACCTCAGTTATGTATTTAGATGATATCTTGTGTATCGGCAAGAATTACCAAGACTGTTTAGAGAATGTTAGGGAAACAATCAATTTGTTACAGTGCCTAGGATTCATAATAAATTATGAAAAAAGTTTAATACAACCTAAGCAGTCTTGTAAATTTTTAGGCTTTATTTACGACTCAAAGTATATGACAATATCCTTACCTAACGAGAAACGTGACAATATAGCACATCTGATCAAAAAATTCCAGTTATTACCTTATTGCTCCATCAGAGATTTTGCACAATTAATCGGTACTTTAACTGCTGCTTGCCCGGCAGTGCGCTACGGATGGCTGTACACCAAATTGTTAGAAAGGTACAAATTTCTTACTCTGAAGAAACTCATTTCTTTTGATGCCAAATTTAAATTATCAGCCGATATATTACCTGATTTAAATTGGTGGGCTAGAAACATTCAATCAACGTGTAACTTAATAGGCACACTGGATTTCGAATTTGAAATGTTTACAGACGCCTCCAGAACAGGTTGGGGTGCATATAGCAACCAAAACCGTGTTCATGGTGGTTGGACAGTGGAGGAGCAGAAGTTCCACATAAATTATTTAGAACTTTTGGCAATATTCTTAAGTCTAAAATGTTTGGCTAGAGATAGGTCAGAGTGCAATATATTGTTACGTGTCGACAATACCACTGCAATCAGCTACATCAACCGAATGGGCGGAATTCAATACCCTCATCTCAATGAGTTAGCTAAGAAAATTTGGCAATGGTGCGAGACGCGAAAGATTTGGTTATTTGCTTCGTACATAAATACCCGGGAAAATAAGGAAGCAGATGAAGAATCTCGGAAAATAAATAATCCAGACATTGAATGGTCTCTATCTAACAAGGTCTACTTAGATATTGTAAATAGTTTAGGTACCCCTGAAATAGACCTTTTCGCTTCCCGCACTAATGCTAAGTGCGATACTTATATCTCATGGAGACCAGATCCAGACGCGATTGCAGTGGATGCATTCACTATGAATTGGAATCAGTGGTTCTTTTATGCTTTCCCACCCTACTCATTAATTTTAAAATGTCTACAAAAGATAATAAAACCGTTTAAAAAATGACAAAGCGAAAGGCATTTTCGTTTTTCCATTTTGGCCTTCACAACCCTGGTTTCCTCTTCTAAAAAGCATGTTGACATCGGAGATAGTTTTCTTGAATAGTGACGCTCTTCCTCGGTCTCGTTACAGGACGCGTCGGCAGCAGGCTACCCTGGCTGCAGTGAGACTCTCCGGCACGCGTTTTCTAGAAGGGGGACCCCGGAGGCCGCTTTAAATTTAATGATTGCGTCGCTTGCTAAGAACACGTTGATGCAATACAGTGTAACGTATAAACTGTGGTGGATATTCTGCAGAGATAACAATTTGAACTGTTACGATGCTGGGATAGCCCAAGTCATCTTGTTTCTAACTGAACGGTATAATGAAGGTTCAACATTCGGAACACTGAATAGCCACCGCTCAGCACTCTCCCTCCTACTAGGAGGTGAAGTCAGTACTGACGTCAGAATTAAAAGACTTCTGAAAGGCGCCTTTAAACTTAGACCATCAGTTCCGAAGTATACCAGCACATGGGATCCTCAAGTAGTGCTGAATAACATATCTAATTGGTATCCCAATGAAGATCTCTCCATAGAAAAGATTACCAAAAAGCTGGTCACCCTATTAGCTTTATGCACCGCCCATAGGGTGCAGACGCTATCACTTATAAAATTAGACAATATTATTATTAATCCAAGTGAAGTTAAAATTGTTATCTCTGATATTATTAAAACTTCCGGGACGTGATCAACCAATTTTGATTTTACCCTACTTCATTGAGAATAAGAGTATTTGTCCAGCCACCACCTTACAAAATTATCTAGAACTCACAAAAGATTTAAGACCCGTGGGCGCAAAAAATCTTTTACTAACTTGGAAACGACCCCATAAAACTGCTTCTGCTCAATCCATCAGCAGGTGGATTAAGCAGGTGCTGGCCGACAGCGGCGTGGACGTATCAGTGTTCAGTGCACATAGCACGAGACATGCGTCTACGTCGGCTGCCAGCTCAGCGGGTGTATCTCTAGAGGTTATTCGGAAAACGGCGGGCTGGACAAAAACATCAGAAACATTCGCTAATTTTTATCAGCGGCCTATTTCTAATGATGGGGATTTTGCAAGAGCAATTCTATGTAATGATTAAGTTACTTATAAGTTATCATAATAATTATAAGATAAATATTTTGGTTTTTGTTCGTAGAAGACAATATTTATTTAATAAACTCTTTTTGATGGACAAAACTTTTTACTCTAAACATCTACATAGTCTACCTATTTATTTATATCTGAAAAATGAAGCTAAAGAAATATAATATTATGATCAAATGAACTTCACATGTGAAGTTCGATCATTATTATATGATTTAGCTTCATTTGAAGATATAAACCCGCCCTCCCATATCCCTTAACTGAAAAGTTTTGTCTTCTCTGAAATAATGAAACTTGAACGGCGCGGTCGGACGCCATAGACTAGGGAAGGGGTATCGATTATCGATTTGTTTTTTAAAAATCATTCGATTTTACTTTTTAAATGTGCGAAAGTTGCCTAGTAGGTTGAAAGTACTACATAGTCTACCTATTTATTTATATCTTCAAATGAAGCTAAATCATATAATAATGATCGAACTTCACATGTGAAGTTCATTTGATCATAATATTATACCTCAATGTCTTCGGTATTCTTCCTTTGCACCAGGAATGCTATCAATCGTATGAAGATATCTAAAGTAAGTACTCGTAAAATCTTCATTAGTGAGCAATGGCACGAAGACGTTCAATACATATTCTCCGAAAGTTAAATATGCGTGAAATGTACGGAGTATGTATAATCCATTGAGGAATACAAAAATTAAGCAGATGAAAGTTAAAAGTATCAGTGGATACAGTTTTGAAAACAAATTAACGAAACTGGATAACGATTGAAAATCTTGACTGAGTCCGAGAAATATACGATTGCACATTATTGGTTTGATGTTGCAAACTGGCTGATTACCAATCATGTTGTCCTCCTTTTTGTTTTTAGCAAATATTTTCATTTCTAATTAATAAAACTACATACTACCTAAAGTACCAGGCTAGCAGGATAGTGTAGAGGCATGATCAAAAACCTTTTAGTTTCATTACTCATTTCAAATCGATATTGTAAGTCTATTTCAATATGATGATTAAAACTAAAAATAAAACTGAAGTTAGTAACTTCAGTTTTATTTCTTGCTGGGGCAGGGTCTTGCTGCATTATTTTAAATAATGAGCCCTTTTTTAATTTTGCTTAGGTATTTGTTTTTTCAAACCTAGTCAAACCTGTAGCAGCACTAAAAAGTACTAAAGCAACATAGTAGAAAACCACAGCGCCATCACAGCAACATTTACGTGAAGCGACTGCCTATTGGCCTTCACAACCCAGTTCATCATCATCATCATTTCAGCCAAAAGACGTCCACTGCTGGACATAGGCCTCCCCCAGGCGTCGCCACATTAATAATAATAATAATATTCCACAACTATCACACAACGCCATCTAGTCCCAAGCTAAGCAGAGCTTGTGTTATGGGTACTAGACAACTGATAAACATACTTATATATTTCTAAATACATACATATTATAGATAAATTACACCCAGACACAGAACAAATGATCGTGCTCATCACACAAACATTTGTCCTGGGTGGGAATCGAACCCACGACCTCCGGCATAGCAGTTAGGGTCACTAACCACTAGACCAACAGGCCGGTCAACACATTGACCGGTCCCGTGCGTCTCTCATCCAGCGGGTTCCTGCAACTTTGACCAGGTCATCGGTCCACCTAGTGGGAGGCCTTCCAACGCAACGTCCCAACGTCGCAACAACCCAGTTGGTACAGTGTAATACGAAAGCCGAGTAAGACTAGTGGCCTGGTTGTACTGGTCGCCTAAAAAAGTCATTTGATGACTTCACGCGCCCCAAAAACAAAAAGGGTAGCGGCACTACAGAACCACTCGCCTTCCAAGGCAACAATCTTTTTCCATTGTCACATACATTTAGGTTCTAAAAGAGCTCCCATGAAGGTGATGACAAAGGTTCGACAAATTATTTGTTGAGGTCAGCGTGTTATGTTATACAACCTTTGCTCCTGCAGCATAGGCTATTGCGCCTGAGGCTGTCGACAGGATCACTGAAGTGACATCACACCACACAATTGAAGACACGTAGACAGTCGTAACAAAGTGTCATCATGATATTGTTTTCCATTCTCCCCTATCAATCGTCACGCTATCATTTTCTCCTTTTTTCTTGACATCTTTCCTTACGCAAAACATCTTTTTTTCATGCTCTTTTTCTCTTGTCATGATAATTTATATAAGGTGTTAGCAAGCTTTTCGTTACTAGAAATGTAATTCAAAGTAAAGATAAAATAGAACATCGTCCACTGACAATGTTACATTCTTGCAGACGAACGCGATCGCTGTGAAATGCAACAGTTGCTGCAACTACTGGAGAATTTGTCCTCTGTGCTACACACTTTGGTGAATGAAGCAACTCAGCATGTACCTAGTGCTCAGCTTCTTTTCTTACTGTATCATCAATATTAACTCAAAAACCTTTTCACCTAGAATGTCACCCTAAAATTCAATTTTATTGTTGCGTTGTCTAGTTCATATAGGTATTTTTAATTATGTAAGTGTAGAATTTATTATTGATTGTTACCAAGGCAGATAATCTACATGATTATTATGGTGGACATTGCAACAAGGTCACCAGTCTTACCAAGGGGTGACTAGTACTAACTTAGTTGTGGAGGGTTTTAATTTTAGATTCAATCATCATACTGAAATAGATTCCCGTTGATATCGATTTGAAACGAGTAATTAAAACTAAGAGGTTTTTCATCGTACCACTGCACTGTCCTGGTAGCCTAGTACTGTCAGGTACTGTGTAGTTTTATTTATTAAAAATGAAAATATTTGCTGAAAACAAAAAGGAGGACAACATGATTGGTTATCAGTCAGTTTGCAACATTAAACCAATAATGTACTTCCGTTTTTTTCTCGGACTCAGTCAAAATTTTCAATCGTCATCCAGTTTCGCAATTCTGTTTTCAAAACTGTATCCAATGTTACTTTTTACTTTAATCTGCATAATGTTTGTATTCTTCAATGAATATTTTAAACGTACATTTCTTGTATATTTAACATTCGGAGATTATATATTGAACGTCTTCGTGTCATTGCTCACTAATGAAGATTTTACGAGTTCTTACTTTAGATATCTTCATACGATTGATAGCATTCCTGGTGCAAAGAAAGAATACCAAAGATTGGAAACGTTTCTTAAATGTGGTATTGCTTTTGCAATCGGATTCAGAGTGTGTAGTATACTGTCAATTTTTTATTCTGTTCCTGAATTATTTTTCATGATTGAGTCGGTAGAGCTTTATATTATATTTTTTTTCTTCTTTGTTAACGATATGATGAGGCTATCTATGGTTATGTGCTTTGGTTTGATGTATTATCGTACTAAAGTATTTAGAACAGCTTTAATGTCAACCCAGTTGAACAATTCGCTTCGGAATAGATCTGCTATAGACAAGTTGATTCAAATGTACGAGACGATTATCGACACTTTCAAGGATCTTGGACGTCATTTAAAATTCTTGGTATGTATAAAGTCGGCTTGGTTCATAGAAAAGTCTGAACTTTTCGCTAAAATAATGAACGAATAATTATTTTTCAGACTTTGGTCGGTTTATTGTTTGCTCTAATGAAAACAATGTGTGAAACGTCTTTGAGATTGATATTCATAAAACAAAATGTAAGTTTATTTTACCTTATTTAGTATACATGTCACTGGTAACAAAACCAATGCAAGCTGGCCTCTGATTTTATCCAAGTTAGGCTAAGCTAGGCCAAGGATTAAGGTTGCTTAAGAGCGTATGCTACCTCAGATTAGCAACCCTATTTGTGGTGGTTCAAACTTCGCTTGAAACACTGTTAGAATAAAGTTCTAATCAGCTTGCACTACAAAGCGGATGTTACGTCTTTCGCTGCGGCCGAATAGTGCGAAATTAGTGGTATTTTGCGATTTACAAAAAAACTATTGATTGGACTAAAAAAGTAAAACACTATGACTTTAGATTCATGTTGCTTGTAGAATTATTTGGCAAAAAAATCAGAACGATGACATGTATTTTAGTATGGTTTTTAATCGTTAAAAGAAATTTTTAGAGGTATCTTCGCGATTTTTTTCTATCGAGCAAAGTTTGTTGTGTTATGTTTTCACAACACTATGGCACTAGCAGATATCCTGACGAATATCATTAATTTTTCTGATGTTGATTACTGCAGTGAATCATATACTTTTGCGCATTATAAAACTCGCGTTTGAGGTACCATAAGCTCTTAAGAAACGTGACGTGTTATCGGCTGAACCTATCATCCTACAAACATTTTAAATGCAAAAGTTTGTGAGATTGTATGGATGTTTTAATGTTTGTTACGTTTCCACGTAAAAACTACTAAAGTCATCTGCTGTGCCGTCGAGGTTTGTACATAGTTATATATTTTGTAAAAGTGATTTTCATCACTAGGCATGCATATTTGTATTATATTAACTAAATCTGAAAAAGGAAGTCATCGTGAGGAAACTGACATGTACTAGTACCAAAAATTCGAAGACATGTGACATCTACCAACCCGCACTGGCCCCGCGCGGTAAATTAAAGAGTAGAGAATGCCTAAGGCATTAAGTCCGCCTTTGTTCCTTTTTTTTTGTGTGCGAAAAGTTTAAATAAATAAATTAAAACCAATTCCTTCGCATAGAGAGGAGTTCTGTGTCCCAGCATTGGGAATATTATGGGCTGATTATGATGAAGTCAGAAACAAACATTTTTATGTGTTGCAGGGCAGCTACAACGGAGAATATATTGGTATTATTGTGGGACAACCACTGTTTTATTTCTTCATTAGTGCTATATTTTTTGATTTGACAGCTGATAACATGAGCGATATCAAAGTTATTTGTGTCGAGAAAATGACACGTTGCACAAGTAAGTAATTTCTTTTGGTTGCAGTAGTTTTTTTAAGTCAGAATAATAACTTAGAGCAAGATGCCAGTGGCAGGTTGCTGTTCGTTATGGCGTTCTACAGGGGAGGCCTTTGTCCAGCAGTGGACGTCTTCTGGCTGATGATGATAGCTGAAAGCTTGCTAGTCGCCGGGGTCTGCCGGGGATAGGTGACCACTCATGACGTTCCAAGTTTCCTCCGTGCCTTGGAAAATACGTTGTCTTGGTGGTCAATTGTAGATTTTTGGCAGTCGTTACAGATAGTCAATGGTCCGAAAGTCTAACCACTAGTCTTAAAAAAGGCATCGTATATCTGTTGATGTCTTGGATGGCGTAACATAGATAAAGCATGCTATTCAATAGCATGCTTTATCTATGTTACGTTGCATTACGTTAACAGATTAAAGTATTAACTTTAGTCTCAAGTAAACCATAAGTTATTTCTTTCAGATGAACGTGACCGCAGTGGGCTACAGAATCTGCTGCGACTATTACAGCACCGTCCTCTGCGCTTCTCAATTCTGCATATTGAACCGCTCAGCGTAATTCTTATACTCAGTGGTTTTTCTTTCTTCATCATTAATTGTATTGCAATTATGCAGATTAAAACTTATTATACATAGATGAAAATATATGGACACTATAATAAAGTGCGCAGATGTTGTTATCACACTAACTGCCACACTCAGAAACGCTTAATAGTTACTTAAGCCATCACTTAGTAAAGATTGCTATTACATCAGTGTCCGTTTGCAAAAATTAACGTATTTCACTTGAATTTTATTTATGGAACACTTTAGTTCCTTTTTTGAATCGGAAAATTGCGAGTTGAATATTATGCTTGAAATAAAGCTATGAGCAATATTCTATCTAATGCATGTCGATACAATGCTACATACGACGTTGCGAGAATTGTTAACATCAACAAAATTGCCATGAAGGATGTTTATAATCTACCTTCAGATTTTTGATTTTCTCCGCCTCGGGGCGACAGGGGCGGAGGGAGAGAGGTCGAGCGCTGGGCTCGGCGTGAAGTAGTTCGTATTGAGTCGCGCTGGGCGTCGAACGATTATTATAGTAGCCATAGCACGGGTGAAAGCGCACGCGCATTGATTAAATCGACTTGTGGAGTCATTTCGCGGCACCCAATTATACTAGTTAAGCAGTACGGTTAGCGACGCTGTGAATGTCGAACGGGTTATTGATAATATCATTGGTTTGCCTTGTCACGGGAGTGCTATTGGGAAGCACCGAGGCTTTTGTGGTTAGACTAATACGGAGTGAGTGTGGTGGCTCGCGTTAACGGCGTGGCTTGCAGCGACGTGGAAGAATCGTCCGGAACTACCAGCAAACCATCGCAAGGTCATATACACTCATTATACACATACACAGTTACACAACTTGCGAGGGGTCAAGGAAGTGAGACCGGCTCGAAGAAATGAGGTAAGAGTAGCTGTAAGTTCAGAAATTGTAATATTGTTCGGAGGCGCGTATCGCGTCTATTTGATCCCGTTAGGACGGCAGCTGTTCTGAGACCTGTCTCCCATGGGCCCGAGATAAGGTTCGGCTGAGTCCTGGCGCGATCAAATTCTGGTAGCAGAGCGTGGTTTATTTAAACCCACTTTGTAAAAATTAGTAGGTACTTGGTACCAATTTACTTTGTAAAAATTGTGTTCATGTACAAATTCAACTTGTAGGTAGTGGTACATTGACCTACATACCAGTGTACACCTCAAGTTGAGTTTGGAATTATTAATAATAAGTACATAAATGGAATGTGAATATTCGTTGATAAAATAATTTGTTATTTACGTTCGGTTACGCACAAATATAACCTCATCACAAATCGTGTTATGATTGTCAACATTTGAGACATAGAGGAATAACCTCTAGAGCACGTAGAGGAATAAGTTCAAGAGTTGGCATAGCGTCGTAGATTTATTCACTCAACGAATATATTATTATTGTTAGTTCCGGATACAATAATTGTTATTTTTTTTGGTTATTGTTATTTATTATTGCATAATCGCGTATTGAAGTTGATACTATGGCTCCGTCAGTAACGAAAACTATCGCAGCCAGAATCGAAGCTGAATTGAGATGGTTTTCATCGGTTGTTACGTTGGTAGGTCGCACCGATCGTGAAGATGCGTTATTGTCACGCGCTCGGCAAGTTGACGAACGATATGACGCCGTGTTAAAGTGTCACGCTGAGTATTTAGCATGTCTCGAATCGACGGATCTGTCGTCGGTGGACAAGGATGCTCAGGTGGTACGGGGCAATGTGGACCAGTGTGGGGAAATGTCCATGAGCATAATCCAGGCGGCGGCCGACATTGAGCGATCGCGCATGGGTGACGTCAGGGAATCATGTCGGCCAGCAGGCGTAGGAATTCAGGCGCCGTTGCCACCAGTACATGTACCCGAGTTTAGCGGCGAGTATGCCGATTGGCCGCGATTCCGCGATATTTTTAATAGTGTCGTGCATTCGCGTACGGATCTCTCGCCCGCCTACAAGATGGCTCAATTAATGGGTAGGCTTAACGGTGAGCCGCACGACATCTTGACCCACCTGGAGATTACGGACGCCAGTTATGAGACGGCATGGGGCCTATTAATCGACCGATATGATAATCGGCGATTAATAGTTGATGGCCTCATCGATAAGATTTTTGAAATCCCGAAGGTGTCTAACGTGTACGAAATAAGGGCGAAAATCCTTAATCCGGTCACGGTTGCGGTGAACATGTTAGATCGACTTAAGTTGTCGTTAGGGGACAATAAATATATCATCGTCAATAGGGTTTTACGGAAGTTGCCGATCGACGTGGTGGCGCGCTTTGAGCAGTCACATGGTGGCGAATCGACGGACCACCTCCCAAGTTACGATGACTTGAGGGTGTTTTTAGAAGGCGAGTGCCGGCGGGCGGATTGCCAAGGGGCATCCACGTCGCACCCTCCTCTGTCAACCCGACGTACGAGCGGGCCCAAGCCGGTTGAGCCCCGTCGGGGGGGGAAGAAATACCACGCCCTCCAATCGGAAGTGTGCGCCTTCTGTCGGAAGGAAGGGCACGGTCTCGCCGCATGCGCGGACTTTAAGGCGCAGCGGGTGCATAGACGAAGAGGGGTGGTCAAGCAGCGCTATTTGTGCTTCCGCTGCTTGGGGACTCACTTTGTACGTGAGTGCCACAGGACCACTAACTGTGGAACCTGCGGAGGAGCCCATCACGAGTTGCTATGCCTGGCGGAGAGTAGGGAGGTGCACGGAGCCTCGCCGGGAGGTCACCCCCCCTCTCCTAAGCCAGATTCGGGTGGTCGGTCACCCCCCCCTAGGGGGGGTGGGTCGGCCAGGAATCAGCGGTCGCCGCCCCCTCGGGGGGGTGGGCCAAGGGCTGATCCAGAGCACAACCCGATACCGTCGTCTTCCCCGCGGGGGGGGGATAGGCACCGAGACTCGGGCAGGGGCCCGGAGGTAGTACAGACGGGTTACGCGGCGTACTCGAATGCGTTGGGGGGCATGTTGCCACCCCCGAGTAGTCGCTTCTCCCCGCCTCTCGCAGAACGCCCTCGGCTGACGGCGCGCCCGCCACCGTTCGGAAGGATGCCAGTAGGCTACTTCCGACCGGCACGGATGTCACCGATGGGTCGGGAGGGTTACTACCCGGGTTGGGACCCGTATACTGGGACAGTATTTACTCCCCCTCCGGCAGGGGAGGAGGGAGGTGCCTCCTATTAGCAACTAGCAGCCTGTTCGTCAGTGGTGCCCACCCCGACAGTAACGGTATTATTACCGACGGCTAGGATTACTGTCAGGGGTACTGACGGACAGCCGGTGCACGTGCGAGCACTGTTAGATTCAGGGGCACAAGGTTGTATTGTGTCCAGCTGTTTAGTGAAAAAGCTGGGCCTTACATTAGAGCCATCACGGGATGGCGCCGTAGGTATAGGTGGCAATCGGGTGCCTCACCTCAGGGGTCAGACGACATTCCTGTTCGAGATGGGTGACACGGCATCGGTCACGCGGGTGAATGCCACGGCGATCGTTTTGGACGAAGTGGTTGGGGTCCTCCCTCAGACTCGGTTACCGTCTGCGGTAAAAGGGTTGACCAATGGATTGGAGTTAGCCGATCCCCACTTCGCGATCCCCGGACGGGTGGACGTCTTGCTTGGGTCTGACGTCCTCGGGAAGCTGCTCCGAAGCGGCAAACGGGAGCTGCAACCAAACGGGGTTGTGGCCATGCGTACCGCAGGTGGTTACGCGTTATTGGGCCCAGTACGGGAACCACAGCACTCAACGGATTATAGCTCCATATATTATGGCAGCGTGTTATCCGACGTCCTGCAACGGTTCTGGGCAACGGAAGAGCCACCCACCGCTCTTAGAAATAACCCACGTGATGAGGAGTGCGAAACATTCTATCGATTTAACACGGTGCGCCTCCCATCGGGTAGATTTATGACAAGGTTGCCATTTCTGTCAATTCGACCTCCGCTGGGGAGCTCATGGAGTCTGGCAGAAAAGCGGTTAGTGGCAATGGAAAGGCGCATGAAGCGGGACTCCAACTTCCGACAGAAGTATGTGGAGTTCATGCGCGAATACCTGACGTTGGGTCACATGTCGGTGTCCAGGGTTGACTATCGTCATGAGGAGCATTATGTGTTGCCTCATCATGCTGTTTTGAAGACACCTGACTCAAAGATTAGAGTCGTGTTCGACGGGAGCGCGGAGACGTCTAGCGGGGTGTCCCTGAATCAATGTCTCCATGCTGGTCCTAAGCTGACCAGAGACATTGCAGACATTCTCACGGACTTCAGGAGACACCAGGTTGTCTTCGTTACGGACGTACGGATGATGTTTCGTCAAACTGAGATTCATCCAGACGACCGTCGGTTCCAGCTGATATTGTGGCGAGAGAGCCCAGAAGAACCGATGGTCACGTACGAGCTCAACACAAACACGTACGGATTAAAGCCCAGCCCATATGTAGCCATGCGTACGCTACGAGAACTGGCTGATCAAGAACGGCTCCGCTTTCCCCGCGCGGCTGCTGTCATTGATAGGGACGTCTATGTAGACGACATTTGTACGGGCTCAGACAGTATTGAGCAGGCGCTCATCTTAAGGGATGAATTGGTGGCGCTCATGGCCTCCGGTGGCTATGAACTCAGGAAATGGCTGTCGAACTGCCCAGAGGTACTGGCAGGACTGCCAACTGAGTATCAACAAGACCCGCATTTGTTTGAGGATTCGGAGAATCTTCATGCGTTGGCCATTTTAGGGGTCCAGTATCGACCGAGTCAGGATGCCTTCACATACAGTTGTGAGGCCGAGTTGCTGTCGAAGACCTGGACCAAGCGATCGGTCCTTTCGACTATCGCACGAACGTTCGACCCAACCGGTTGGATCGCGCCGGTCACGTTCATGGGAAAGTGCTTCATTCAGAAGCTTTGGTTGGCTCAACTAGGTTGGGATGATCAGCTCACGGAGGAGCTGGCTCGGGAGTGGTCGGCATTCGTCACCACCTTACCACAGATCTCAGAGATTGAGATCCCGCGTAAACTGCTCCCGCAGGCAGGAGTCAAGGTCACCCTGCACGGGTTTTGTGATGCGTCGGAGAAGGGGTACGCGGCCGCAGTCTACCTGAGAACAGGTGAGACCGCTGGTAGGGGAACGGTACGCTTGGTACTGGCCAAGAGCAAGGTCGCACCTGTTCGGACTCGTTGGACGATTCCGAAGATGGAACTGGCAGGTGCAGCCCTTCTGACGCGGCTCTTGAACCATGTGGTGCGGAATTTGCGTGGTACGGTGGCTCTGAACGAGACGGTCTATGCATGGACTGACAGCCGAATCGTGTTATGCTGGTTGCAGACTTCGGTCCACACGCTCGAGGTATTTGTGGCCAACCGAGTCTCACAAATAAATAGCTCAGAGACTCCTCTGGTCTGGAGACATGTTCCAGGTGAGATTAATCCGGCTGACTGCGCTTCACGCGGCTGTCCGGCGCCTGCTTTGGTTGAACATTCTCTTTGGTGGGGGCCACAATGGCTGGAACAGCCACATGCGGAGTGGCCATTTAATGAGTGCGGTCGACATTCATTACCCCCAGACCAAGGCTTGAGGCTGAATGTGACTACAGTGGAACCCGCCACCGTAGACCACACCCTCTTGGAACGATATAGTTCGTTAGGGAAGTTACTTAGAGTAACGGGATGGGTAATGAGATTTTGTCAAAATTGTCGTTGTCCTGTCGCGCAGCGAAACATGTCGCCTATAATGGGACCTGAAGAACAGCGAAAGGCTCTCTCACTCTGGGTGAGAGTCGTTCAGCGGAATGAGTTCCAGGACGAAATTAGGGTCTTGAAGACTGGCGCAGGTCGATTGAAAAAGGGTCTTGTCCGCCTCAACCCGTTCATTGATGAGCATGGAATGCTCCGGGTGGGAGGACGATTACGGAATGCCGACTTGCCCTATGCAGCGCGACATCCTCTAATTCTCCCCAAGAAGGGAGCTTTGGTGGAGTTGTTGGTTAGGGACCGTCACACCAAGAATTCACACGCAGGCTGTAACACCCTTCTGGGCATTTTGCAGCGTGAATTTTGGATTTTATCGGCCCGCAGAATCATACGGAGCGTTGTGTTTCGTTGCTTGCCTTGTTACCGACTCAAGGCAGCCACAATGCAGCCACAAATGGGAGATCTCCCGGCCGATCGAGTCACGGAGGCTCGGCCATTTGCTGGCGTAGGGACAGATTTCGCGGGGCCTTTCATGGTCAAGACATCGCACCTTCGCAACGCGAAGTCGGTTAAGGCATATCTGTGTGTCTTCGTGTGTCTGGCGACCAAGGCCGTTCATTTGGAATTGGTGGCCGATCTCTCTACGGAGGCCTTTCTGGCGGCATTAGATCGATTTGTTTCTAGACGGGGAGTACCGTCACTGATTCGGTCGGACTGTGGTACCAACTTCAAGGGCGCCGACCGGTGCTTAAAGGAAATTGTATTGTTTTTAAGTCAGAATGAGCGAGAGATTGGCACGGGCCTCGCCAGTCGGGGCATTTCGTGGTATTTTAGTCCACCTGGATGCCCCCACTGGGGTGGAATTTTCGAGGCAGTAGTCAAGTCTTCCAAGACTCACTTGTATCGGGTCATCGGCTCAACGATTCTCACCTTTGAGGAGTTGTCAACGGTGTTTTGCAGAATTGAGGCGGTCTTAAACTCGCGACCTTTGTGCCCGTTGAGCGCTGACCCGAATGACCTTGAGGCCATGACCCCAGGTCATTTTTTGATTGGCCAACCACTTAACGCCTTGCCGGAATATCCGTATACTGATGTCAAGTTGTACCGGTTGTCACGGTATCAGATGTTACGGCAAATGAGCCAAAATTTTTGGAAGCGATGGTCGCTGGAGTATTTGCATATTCTACAGCAACGCGTTAAGTGGACGGACAGGACGACCCCACCCTGCGTTGGAGACCTCGTTCTGGTTAAGGATGCTAACCTATCACCGTTGTGTTGGCGACGGGGGCGCATTGTTAACCTGATTACGGGCAAGGATGGGTTTCCAAGGATCGCAGACGTCCAGGTGAGGGACTCGATCCTTAGACGGGCAGTTTCAACTTTATCTCGACTCCCGGGAGTTTGAGCGGACCGACAACGGGTCGGTCCGGGGGGGGTGATTGTTTATAATCTACCTTCAGATTTTTGATTTTCTCCGCCTCGGGGCGACAGGGGCGGAGGGAGAGAGGTCGAGCGCTGGGCTCGGCGTGAAGTAGTTCGTATTGAGTCGCGCTGGGCGTCGAACGATTATTATTAGTAGCCATAGCACGGGTGAAAGCGCACGCGCATTGATTAAATCGACTTGTGGAGTCATTTCGCGGCACCCAATTATACTAGTTAAGCAGTACGGTTAGCGACGCTGTGAATGTCGAACGGGTTATTGATAATATCATTGGTTTGCCTTGTCACGGGAGTGCTATTGGGAAGCACCGAGGCTTTTGTGGTTAGACTAATACGGAGTGAGTGTGGTGGCTCGCGTTAACGGCGTGGCTTGCAGCGACGTGGAAGAATCGTCCGGAACTACCAGCAAACCATCGCAAGGTCATATACACTCATTATACACATACACAGTTACACAACTTGCGAGGGGTCAAGGAAGTGAGACCGGCTCGAAGAAATGAGGTAAGAGTAGCTGTAAGTTCAGAAATTGTAATATTGTTCGGAGGCGCGTATCGCGTCTATTTGATCCCGTTAGGACGGCAGCTGTTCTGAGACCTGTCTCCCATGGGCCCGAGATAAGGTTCGGCTGAGTCCTGGCGCGATCAAGGAAATAAAACAGAAAAAAAAAAGATTTTTTTGTATACTATTAGGTATAATATGTAAATGCACGTGTAATCTTATCACCTTCCATTTAAATATAGCACCAAACGAGATTAAAAAAGCGAACACTCATTTTCTGTTTTCTTTTCCCCTATAAACCGTTTCTAACATTTTTCTAGGTAGTGATCAAGTATGTGAGAGTACGCGTCGTAATATTTCTTTATTAGCCACCCCAGTGTCCCTCCACGGCGACCCATAGATACTGTTGTGGCTACTTTATACGCTCTTAGTGAAATATTGTCCTAAGATAAGTGAATATTGAAATGGATAGTAGATTGGTATAGTTGGGTGTTTGTTACCTATTAACACCTATATTTAACACGAAATGAAAGGTGCTGGAATGGTTGCTCGTTGGGACTGCGGGGCCCGGCGGGGCTGCGGCGACAAAGGGCTAAGACGAAACATGGGTGGTTTTTAGTCAGTAGAAGTCTGACACTTCCTGCCACTCTGCCCAGAGCGGTAGGAGACATTTGATGATTTACGACACACAAAAAAAAAGGTTCTGGAATGGTCACCGTTTGCGTGCGCTGCTTAACCTAAGTAGGGATAACCTTAGAATAATAATAGGGACAATAACGGGCCATTGCCCCCTAAATAAACATCTTTTTACCATAGGCGCCACGGACAGCCCACTCTGCAGGGGCTGCTTTGTTGCTGAAGAATCAGCCGCCCACGTCATCCTGGAATGCGAGGTCGTGGCCACTCAACGCAGACAAATCCTCGGAACGGTGAGGTCGCTCCGCGAAGCCTGTGAAGCTCCCAGGAAACTTCTGTGCTTCTGGGCGGAGCTAGGCTGGCTATCCTAGCCAGGACACCTACGCACAACGGACCGATCAAGAGTCTAAGTGCGGATAACGGAGTCCCTACTCTACTCTACTCTACTGGTCACCGTTTACCGAAAGCAACGTTGTAAGGTCTTTCTTAAGAGAAGTCATGGGTTAATGAGCTTTTGAAGGCAGCTTGATAGAGAAGCACTGGACCGGGAGATGCGGCGACGATTGGGATAGCCTATGTCCTGTGAAGTCTTTCAGCTGATATGTTGATTATAATAATATTCTAATGAATACGGTTGTTAAGGACGGTACTTCTTTCTAGCTTTTTTTGGAGGGTGGAAATCATGAAATGATTTTATCCCGCTCTGAGCAGAGCGGTTGGGAGTGTCAGACTTCTACCGACTAAAAACCATTCATATTCCTTCTTAGCCCTTTGTGTTGAGGCTGCGGTATCTCTTTCAAACCACCCTCAACCCTGACGGGACTTCATTCTACCTTCAAAGTAAATTTTATTACACCGCTATTAACCTTTTGAAACAAAAGAAAAACAATGATGACCAAAATATGTTTTTTTTATTATGTAACTGTATACGACCAATATAATTATGTTTTTTTTATTAAGTAACTTTTATGTTTTATTTTACCAAAAGATCAACCATGGCGGAGCTTGCAATCCGATTCCGTTTTGTCAGCCACGTACGAACTGTCACGACGCGACGTAGCGTGTCCTCTGCTAGCACAAAGAGATTTCATTACCTACGTACTTTTCGTTGGCTAAATTCTTAAATGGTGATGTCTGTTTTAAATAAAGATTTTCTTTTGCTATTTTTAAGGTAATGTAACTAAAGTTAATTTTAAAGACTACTGTTACTTATCTTTTTAAACGTAATAGCTTTTTATTCATCTGAAAATTGACAACATCGCAAACATAATATATTATTATACAGCACATAGTAATAGTTCATCATTTTAAACAGTAAATGAAAAATGAAATGAATGAATTCTTCAAAACAGTGAAATATTGACGTTATTTTTTTTAGAAATGTTCTGTTTTAAGAAGATTTAAGTGTGACACCAATGTTTTTTTTATGAAAAACACAGTCAGGCAAGATATATAAGAAGATCCACTGCTACTAGCCACCCTGCTAGTAGTGATTCGAGTTGATATTTAATAATCTTTATTACTCAAGGAAGTGGTAACAAAATTGCGTAAAGTCCCTGATTCCAGTGCTAGGTGTAAGTCCGATGTTACAGGAGCCAATGCCCTCTCCCAAGCCAAGATTTTACAGAATCTTACGCAAAAAGATTAACAAAAAATAAGAACTATAGTAACAATAAAAATAATTTGAAAGCGTGTGAAGAGGCCTGTGAGTCTGAGTTGACAGTGGTTTAATTACTTGACTGGACTACAGCTGTAGGCTGATGATGTTGTTTATGACTTAAATCTCGGTCTACCCTTTTTTTTTTGGTGGTGGGAATTTATTAAATAACTCCTCCCGCTCTGGGCTGAGCGGTAGGGAGTGTCAGACTTCTACTGACTAAAAACCACCCATGGTCCTTCTTAGCCCTTTGTGTCGAGGCCACGTTATATCTTTTGAACAACACACAGCCATCTCGGTCTACCCTTGGCATTCAAGCTCTCAGAAACATGTCAACTTTTTACCACGGCACAGTCTTGAAATACATAGTTCGTGCCTACACGAGACAGAGACGTAACTCCAACATAGTTTATCAAAGTTCAATCCTAAAGTTATGCAGCGGGATATATTATATCGCCATACATAGCAGCCATTGTTCTTCGTTTCTCGTTAGTTCATAGTTAAAAGCGCCCTATTGTATCATCGAGCTCCAAATGTTTAAGTTTTAACCGAGCTATTGTCAAATGTGACCTTTAGAATTTGAAGGTAATGTACATTAAATATGAGGTGCTGGAAACTAGGACTAGTGATGGGAAAAATCATAACCCTCCTTTGGATTTGCCGTAGTCGGGTAAAAATTAACCCTTATTTACCCTTAAGCCCTTTCGCATAGTTATGTTTACTGATCTGAACGAATTACCGCGAAACTTAACCATATAACTCAAACTGATAGCATTTTTATTTGGAGACACATTGTTTGTCAAAAGTGCCTGTACTGGTTGGTATTCCCCTAAAGATGCTTTTGAATGTCAAATAAAACATCATTCATATTGAGTATAAATTATTCATAGAAATATAATTATACAAGGTGTAGTTTTGTATACGCGTCAAATTTCAGGGGGTTATTGTACACTGAATAGTAAAAGTTGATCATAAATAGGAGTACAATGACCCCCTGAAACGTAAGAGACATTGTATATGTGAGAACGATATAGAATAATTTCTATACATATCTATTATACTCGGTATATTGTAGCGCTGCTGGTCGTAGGCATCTCCGAAATTGATGACCACCATCGCCTTTTCAACCACTTTCACCGATAATTTGCATGTGGGTGTAACATTAGGACATATATTATGTGGGAGGTAGGACTGACTTCTATTTACATCACTGTGAATATTGTACACAATGAAACGTTTGTTGAACAATACGACGAGGTTTATTGACTTCTGTAAAGGTCTTGTTTTTCGTAAAAAATTTGATTGTAATGATTTAATCGAATTTAAATAAAATTAGGACTAGGTACTCTATTCCACTAGGTGGACTATATGGATGCTATAGCTTAGATGTTCAAAAAGGTTTTAGCTATTAGAACACTTATTGACGGGACTAGAACACATTTGTAAGAACTTTTGCGTTCAAGCAATGAATGCGTTAGAGACGAAATTAACTCCGTTTCAGTTCGGACGTAGTGACGCAACGTAACTCATCTTCGCATCTTACTAATCATGATAGGCTTAAGCTAATAGCAATAGTTACTTCCTTTTATTTCGATGAAGGAATTCCAGAATTCAAGTGCATTAGCTTTTGCTGTCTCGCAAACATCTTTCTCAAAATACAAGATAAACTTGACTATTAAGTTAACAAACACTCATTTATTTTTGAAATCTCTAACAATAAACATAAGAATTTGTCGTAAGAGAAGCGATACAAAGCTTCAGTAGATGTTGCTGCAACAATCCTTGGTTTACATCCCACAGTGCGTGGAACATAGCGGCAGTAGGACGGGCTGAGCTCACTGAGCTCGGCTTTGTTCTCACAATACACGGGCCTACAATTGGCAGAGCAACCCTCAATTAATTTACTCGTGGCTTAATAATAATTGCCACTAGGTCGATCTTTAGGTCCAGCCGTGCTTGCCTAGGTTGGTCTGAGGATGGGTGACCTCCCAGTACATATCGAGTTTCCTCCGTGCCTCAGAAAGCACGTTAAGCTGTTGGTCCCGGCCGCCATACATAGATCTTTGGCAGTCGTTCAGGCAGCTGATGATGATTTTATTTAAAGTAAGCTCAAAACAGATCGTCGAAGGACCGAAAGACGTTTCGTTCACTATCATGAACACAATAAAACACAGGAACAGTAACTCGAGTTGGGTGAATATCAGAAACTGTATATGATAATAATTGTTACACAGATGTTGTTCGGTCTAAATAACAGTTATTATTACTCACCATTTCCCTTCCCAAAACCTGTTTCGAACTATGATTAAACATCGGAAAATAAAACCAAATTAACCATTATTATTAACACTTGTAACAGGATATTTGAGGATATTTACCATGTTTACTAATTATTTCGAGTTTTGGATAATTTAGTTCGGCGCTGTCGTGGTTACAAGCACAAATAAACCAAATCAGTCAAACAGCACATACGTAAGTCGTACGCTAACCAAAGACCAGGATTTATTTTTTATTTATAAGGAAATACACAGGAGCCTAAATACAGTAACTTGTCAAAGTTGCAACTTCTACGCAAGTCGGACTATTCCTATTCTATTATTTAATTTGTACGTCATTTTTCACCCCAAAAAAAAAGTCGTTTCCCAGATTTTATAATTGCGGTTACCTAAATCGATCTAAATAATACTTGTGAAGAGTCCATTTTCACATAGTAAATAGGATTATTCATTGTATTTTTGATACTACGGCTAGTTTGCCTAACCCTTCGGGGAATTATACATGCGTAAGTTTATATTACCTACGTAATGTTATTCAAAAACATGCTCGACAGTTTAAAACCCCGTATGTTTCAAAAGTTGTATCAAACGCAGGTGGTCCAAGCTAGATACCGCAATAACACTAAAATAAAAGGAAGCTATTGCATTCTCCTGAACTGACACTGATTCGCTTACACTGCCCTTTACGGCCTTCACAATAAGAACGGTTATTGTACTACACGGAGAAAATAATCGTACGCTTTGGGGTCGTTCTATTGTATTCGTAATTTTGTCGATGTCGTTCTCAGTTTTCAATGTTATGTCTCGGAAAATGTTCTGAGCAATAGGTACGGTCTATTGCTTTATATTTTAACTGTTGTTATAACTACAACAGTTTTGTTTTGTTTGAATTACATTCAGGTTTGCGCCATCGACATTGTAGTAGAAAATAAAGATGTCAGAGTATACTCAAGTCTTCAACAGTTTTTTAACAACATTCACGTTTTATTTGTATTCAGCCATTGTGAGCAGTGATAACGATATACATTTATACAGTAAGGACATACAGTCTCAGTCTTCATAATACACAACTGACATGGAATTCTTCATGGTACATGATAAAGTAGGTACTTAACAGAAGCAATTTACTCTTGAAATAACGATTTCTATTTTGTAGACTTCCAAATACGATTTTCTTCTTTATAGGAGAAAGTCGCTTCTACATTAAATTACAAACATTTCTGTGCTCATAAAAAATAAATATATACTCGTAATATAAGCTTTGTCAAAAAGAAACCATTGTCTAAAAACAAATTACAACGAAACCTGCGTATAAATAAAATATCTTTATCAACAAACGGAACAGAATACAAACCGGCAATTCAAAAGCCACAACATTCGACGTCCGTAGTAACAACGCTTCAAATATCAAAGACAATGATGTCAACCAAAATGTACGCTATACCTGAAGTTTTGTTTTCAAGTGAGCTCATTACGGGCACTCTTTTTGTACGAAAAATCTCATCCCATCCTAAAAAGATGAATGCAAAAAACTGGGACAAGTTCGCGGAATTATTTTGTTAAATGTTTGGGTACAGATTTGATTTTTTAAACGAACGTTTTAGTAGAAAATTAAGTGTACTAAATGTCCCAAAAGGTGATAAGATATTCGAAATATTCCTTACTTAATATAATTTAGTTGTTTATACACTCGTAGAGCTCAGCTGTACCATAAGTACATCAACTGATTAGTTGTACGAAAAGTTTTCTGATGAGGCCTAAATGTAGAACCAGAGTTAGTTTTCCTGATTGTTACCTGATTGATTATGTTACTTTTAACTTGGACTAGCGAGTAAAAAAATTAATTACGAACGTTCTCGTGGTATGACTTTGACACTAGTCAAGTAAAAAAAAACTACTATTTTTTAAATTAACTGGTGTTCTACTTTTCTAAATAACTAACAGTAGAATACAAACGCGTTTTTTCAGTAAAGCTAAATTTGCAGTTTAGCAGTAGGTACCTGTAGTTAATCCAATCCACCTAAATAAGTTCAAACAAATCTTATTCTACTTAGACTCTTGATGTTTTGCTCCTCATCAATAAAAGACTGGTTAATTATCTTGAACATCATCATCTAATATCTTCGCGGCAATTTGGCTTTCGCAAAGGTAAGTCCACTACAGACGCAGTGCAGGATTTGCTTAACAATATAGTGCATAATCTAGACAACAATAAAAGGGTATTAACTATGTTTATAGATCTCGCGAAAGCCTTTGACACCGTCCCAATTTCTATGCTCCTACTAAAGCTGGAAAGGCTTGGCGTCAGGGGCTTGCAGTTGGATCTTTTCCGAAGCTATCTTTCAAATCGCGTTCAAATGGTTACTATAGACACCCATAAAAGCGAAGAGCTTCCCATCTATTACGGAGTACCCCAAGGAAGCATTTTGGGTCCGACGCTTTTTCTAGTTTTTATAAATGACCTATGCAACCTAAACATTACAAATGCTAAGATAGTAACATTTGCAGATGACACTGCTATAACCTTTGTTTCTGACTCCTGGTCGGAACTTGAGCACATTGCACAGTCTGGTTTCAACAAGACTTTAAATTGGCTCTATTCTCATTCACTTACACTCAACACCTCCAAAACTAACTTTATTACCTACTCAATAAGTCCCGCCACTCAACCAAGATTTCCTGTATCTATTAAAGCCCACAACTACAGGTGTCTACAAGGTAATGCTTCCTGTCTCTGCCCATCCCTAAATGTAGTCGATCATGTAAAATACTTAGGAGTTTATTTGGACAAAAATCTTAATTTTAAAACTCAAATTAATCAACTTACGTGTAGAGTCCGCAAGTTAATTTATATATTTAAAACCCTCCGAAGTATCGCGAACCCAAGTATTATACGAGTAGTTTATTTTTCCCTGTGTTTATCCATTGTTACATACTGTATCACATGCTGGGGTGGTGCTGCAAAAACTATACTAAAACCACTGGAGATCGCACACAGAGCAGTACTGAAAGTAGCTACTTCAAGACCTTTCATGTTCCCTACTGATCTTTTGTATAGTAGTTGTAATGTTCTTAACGTCCGACAACATTTTATCCTTCAAACAGTTCTCCTACAGCACCGTATAACCCCTTATAAAATTTTAACAAAACGTAGGAAAGACTTAGCTTGCACTCCTCCACAAGTTCGCACATCATTTGCAAGTAGATTTTGCTACTGCCTTGGCCCGAGTCTGTACAATAAATTTAACAAAATCTGCTTGATCTACGGTCTATCTAACTTTAAGTGTAAAAAGATCCTACGTTCATTTCTTCAAAATAAAAACTATGATGAAACAGAAACTTATCTAATTAAACTACAGTGACAGTGATCAAATTTTACCTCATTCGACTTCAATCAATTAAACACACATTCTCACCTTCACTCCATCACACACTCACTTTTACACTCACACATGCAACAAACACCAAACACACATACAATCACTCACACACACACACACACACGCTCTCACAAACTTACACACACACACACAAGAACGTTTTCAATTATTTAAACATTATTGTAGTAGTAAGTATAATAATAATAAACAAAAAATGTACTAGTTTATTGAAATTCTTTGTAAGGGACAGGGACTGTTATTCCTTAATACAGGTTATTCTATAACCTAGCTAGGAATAGCAGAACTTCACCCACTCGATTGTGTTTGACTTGGTACAAACTTATATGTATAACTTTGTGTATGCCTCTTGTACTACAATCTCCTTTCTATGAAATAAAAATTATTATTATTATTATTATTAGATCAACGTCTTGGCTTTTACACTCCTTCAACACAGCCATTCATAAAACAAACGAAATTAATTCACTTTCATTCCAAATATCAATTTTTTTCATAGTTTCGTTAATGAGTAGAACTTGGCAGCACACTACCGTGCATCCTATTTGTACTGACAACCCACTAGAGAGCTGTGTTCGAATAAAGCATGCTCTGAAACGAGTGTTGTAATTAGTACTTAGCGGAGGCACCTAGTTGATAATACTGCGAAATTAAAGCCTGACTTTAAATCTACGTAATAAGTGAGCCCTCTTAATTGTTAAGTAATGCTGGGAATGAGTTAATTACTTTAGAGCGGAGAATGTGTCAATGAATGTGTGTGTGTATGGTGTTTTCACTTAATTCACTAATTAGTATGAGGTGTTTTCGATTTTTCTTCAAGAATTTTACAAAAGCACTGAAATACACATGCTACTAGAAAAGCATGCTTGTTTGCTACTAGGTAGTATGGTCATTTCTAGCATGCTTTCAGAGTGTTTACATTTGCTCTAAAGCACTGACCTCAAAATCATACTTTTTACAAGCATACTTCTTTTTAGCACGCCCGAGTGACATTATCTTAAACCGCGTCCCCAACAGAGCCACGTGGCCGTACCTCGTGAGTGTGGACGTAAGCGAGGCCTGAGCCGCGCGGTCTAACAGGAACATTTAGCGGCATCCCCGCTTGGGCCGCCCGGCTCCGTGAGGCCAAAACGCGCGCCTAACAGGACTGTTTCGGGTGACTTTAGTGGGGACGCGGGCTTACAGTCTTTTATTGGAGACACTGACAGATAACTACAATAAAACACCCACCTTAAAAAAACCCAAGAATGTCCGTCGGGGGCTGCCATTAAATGAACTAGTTTAGCAATGTTCAGCTCCCGACGGACATTCTTGGGTTTTTTTAAGGTGGGTGTTTTATGTTATTTTATCCTTTTTTAAATTAATTTTTAACAGTCGTGGGTTTTTTCAAATTTTTTAATTTTGCTTTTTATTTTAAACTTTTTACTTTTTTTTATCTAAGAACATGCAAAAATCAAACCTAAACCCATAACTGAAAACAAAATCAAAATCGAACTTGTAGTTTTGGAGAAAAATGGCAACATGTATTTGCACAAACACACAAACAAACAAACACACAAACAACCACTCACCCCAAACGCATATACCGTCTCCGTTCCGTCGTGGGTAAAAAGGTGACAGCACGATAAAGAAAAACGTTCTGATAGTAAAACCAAAGAATATAAAAAAAGAGGTTTTATGCGTCGTGCTAGCACAAAAATAGACCAGCTTGCGATTAGGTAGCATGCCTTGAAACAAGCATGCTCTTTTCGTATACACGTGCTGCTTGTATGCTACTAAGTGACAGTTGCTCGAAACTAGCATGATTTCGTGCTACTACGTAGCATGTGTATTCCAGCCTAGGTAAGTGGAAAAAGTTCTTGCTTTAATTTGACAATTAAATCTCATTTTCCCGCCCTTGTTCCATTCTGCTTGGATTCAGCGCAACACGTCTTGTTCTTCCATTCTCCCCTGTCAGACGTCACAACATCATTTACTCCTTTAATTAGACAATTAAATACAAAGTTTAATTAATGAAACTGTGGAAGTAATGTACTTGTCATTACAGCGACAATATCGCTAGGAATAAGGCTGAAAACGCAAAAAAATAACTACGCTTGTCTAATGAGGCACATTCATTCCTCACAGCTAGACTGCAATACAAGTCGGAAAACTACTTAGTCGCACCATGTCCTTAGTGCGTTAAAAAGCACAGTGTATACAATACAGGAGTTAAAAATATATTCTCTCATAGAGCACTTGTTAAGAATATTCAACAGCTATTCCTGGGAAACACTGGAATGCTTTTTAGTCACGAGGTAACGGAATTTGTGGTCTCCCGGACGTTGTTATTGGGTGAACAACATGTAGCTAGAACCTTTTGGAGGAAAACCACAGGAATATAAAAGCTCAATTTAAATATCAAGATTGGAGCGAGGGATAGTATGCACTGGTATTTTTCTTTTGAAGAAATGTTGTAAGTAGGTACGACGGGAATTGAATTTCTCGTACTGAGTAAAGATTTGAGGTGAAGGTTAGATAGGTTAGGGTTATGTAGGTACAGCTATTTGATCTTTATAGTATTGATTTATTCATGAATTATCATCATCTGGTTAGCCTTTTCCCAACTATGTTGGGGTTGGCATTCAGTTTAACTGGATGCAGCTCAAGTGTCAACTGACGTTTAAAATTTAAAAATTATGTAGCCAGCTAACTAACGTAATTTCGGAGATATCGTAGTTCGAATGAGGCGCGCCGAAATTTTGTTCAAATGGGAATTTCGGTTGACATTTGCGGTCATTTTATTTTCGAGGACCGGAGGGGCTCGCTGACAGATGAGCCAGTACTTTACATGGAGCTACTGCTTATCTGAACTTTACAACCCAATTAGTATTGGATTATATGTAAGGCTGGTTTTCAACTTACGGGCAATCAAAACATTTACGGAACTATTTTCCATACAGAGAATTTAGCTATTGAATGATAATGCTACAGAATCCAGTTGCGAACACAAAAAGTAAATTTTCTTCTACCTCACACTGCTTCCCACTTTAACTTTAAAGGGACACTTTAGAAGCGTCGAATGTTATTAGAGCCGAGCAATATCACAGCAGAATTTAACGTGATTTAAAATTCATTCGCTATTGCCTTCCGGACACCCTCTCCCCTAACTACCATCTAATCACGTGGTTTGAGTGTGTGCACATCAAGTGGGTTTTTCAACATCAAAGTCAACGCCTCTACTTACCCCAGGCTATAGGGGGCCAAGAAAATTATTTATTAGTTGCCTAAAGGGAAATTTGTTGGCTTCCGATACACCATTATTCTCGAAAATTCTGTCTTCAGAAACATAATCCCTTTGAAGATCTGAAATAAAAATGGCTTCGAGACTCCCTTAATTAAAGGTTTGAGAGGCGCTTTGATGTTCGCGCGGGTTGATAAAAATACGAACAGGAGTTGGTTCATATGTGATGTTCTGAACACAGGAGTTTGGTTTGTGGGATTGTGTTTTTATAACTATTATTAATAGCAACGTTTTAATACTTTCTTTTTTTCTTTTGATATCATATTATCGTTTGAAAGATCATCATCATCATCATCATCATTTCAGCCAAAAGACGTCCACTGCTGAACATAGGCCTCCCCCAGGCGTCGCCACATTGACCGGTCCCGTGCGTCTCTCATCCAGCGGTTTCCTGCAACCTTGACCAGGTCATCGGTCCACCTAGTGGGAGGCCTTCCAGCGCAACGTCTTCCGGTTCGCGGTTTGAAAGATAGACACTTCCAAAGTGGTAAAATGTGTCTACTAACTTTCAAACTAAGGCAGTGAAAAATCGACAAAAAAGTATTATACTTTCAACCAAAACCATACATAGTAAATAGTTATTGAGATATATAGCACATTTAAAAAACCGCAAATAGGTATTACTTTGTCATTCATACAAACACTACGAGAAACAAACTTAGCACGAAATATCTTTTTCTGTTGCCGCTTTGACAAGAAATAATACAAGTTAAAGTGGGCTGCCCTACTATTTACGATGTTACCTACTGATCCCTTCATGTGCAAGTTTGACGGCACGGTTGGCGCAGTGGCTGAGCGATCGGACTGCTGCGCCGCGTGTCGTGGGTTCGATCCCCGCACGTAACAAGTATTTGTATGACCTGCAGATAGTTGTATCGGGTCTGGGTATATGTGAGTTTAAATGTTTGTGAACGCACCCACGATACAGGAGAAATTCCTAGTGTGGGGCACCGTTTTTTTTTTTTAAAAAAAGTCTGCCTTGCACTTAGTTAGTTTTTTACCTTGTCATAAACCACTTTTGAAAATAACAATAATGATGTCTGCCTGAGTTATACGAATGTAGTTCACCTTTTAACCTATACTTTATTTGGTCTTTTGTTTGAATATATTATTATTATATTATAGTAGTAATAGTATTGAATGCAAAAAAATCTAGATTGTTTTCGAAGTGGTTTGGATTTATTTTTACGCACATCATTTCAATGTCAAAACGGGGAGCAATACATCGCACAGTGGTTCAGGTGTGTGCGTGCGGAAAATACTATTTTTAAGGTGTTAACAGCACCGAAACTAGCACCACCCACATCTTATTTATTTTACTCTAAAATCACATCAAATTTGAAAAATCCAATACACTATCATGCTAGCAAATAAACATGTAGTATTTTTAAAATCACTTTTCATGATAGACTTGATAAATTAAGAGAATTACTGAATAAAGATAAAAGTGACCACTTTTGGGGGTAATAAGTAATTCTTACACGACATGGTAAAGTGTTAATTACCCTTATTAGAAACACTTACTAATATAATGCACTTTTTATTAGTTACAGAGCGTCATTAGTTAACGACCTGGTATTTCCAAGACCGCAGGTTATTGCAGCCAAAAGTTATGTATTATTAATCTATAGGGTCTAAAATCTCCGAAGGTATATCATTACGTAACGGTCGATAACGCAGATTAGTTATGATCTCATGGTTGAAAACAAAAGGTTCCAAATGACCTACTTCATTAAAAAATTAATAGCAAGTAATTACTTATTATTTCATTACATATGTTTAAGTATTTCATTAATACACACAATAAACTTATGACTAAACTAAAAATAAAAGTTGATTTTTGTAATATTTAGGTTCTATTCATACTTGAAATAACAATATTTTTTGCACGAAATTCGTTAATTCTCGATCACCCTACTTTGGCATCATTTAATCAAATACTGTATAATTATTTACCCGTATTAATTTTAGGATTTGTTTCTACTAACATTCTAGTATCTGTGTACCAAATTGTAGACATTTTAAACAAAGTCTAAAAAAAGGAGTTTTTTCCGCCTTTGAACCACAGTGCATCGTGAGGAAAACGGCTTGGTCTTAGAACTACACATTCAAAGACATGACATCTACCAAAACGTTCTGCAGGGCTATTGCGTATCTTTTTAATGCCAGTGGCTATCATAAGTGTCCATAGATTAACTGTAAATTGGTTATGGTTTGGTACATTTTTTTCTTAAAAACTCACCATTTGACTGTTATTTGATAGACACTATAAGTTATCCACTGTCATTAAAAGATACGCAATAGCCCTGCTGGCCTATCTCCTCTCATAGAGAGGAGGACTGTGTCTCAGCAGTGGGGTCATTAAGTTATTATTGTCTAACTATGTATATAATAGGTATTTGTTTATTTTTTATTTGACTGATAAATTGAAGAATGAGGTTATACGAGAACGTTGCGGTTTAAAAGAAGATGTACCTAGTGACAAGAATTGAAAAAAGTATGCTAAGGTGGTTCGGTCATGTGGAGAGGATGAGTGAAAGTCGATTAACGAAAGGTATTTACAAGGCAGATGTGAGTGGCAACGCTGGGAGGGGACGCCCTAGCTAGAAAGACATACACTGATCTCATTGGTGTCGTTCTTCAGAAAGGACAGGTGCGTAGTACTCGTAACCGGCGCGCGTGTATGACCAGGGTGCTTACTCTGGAATATAATTCCGATAGATCGACATTGGTCAAACGTCAGTTGGTTGAGTTAAACGAATTGATGGATTGGCTAGACTCAGTGAGTCCAGCCAATTGCTGACGTTTGACTGACAATTCCAATGTCGATCTATCGGAATTATATTCGAGAGTAAGCACACTAATGTATGAATGTGGACAAGGCAAAAGGGGTATGTAAGAATCGTAGCAGGAGTGGCGTTCTATGGTTTCTGCCTACCCCCATGGGAAAAGGGCGTGAGTTTATGTATGTATGTATTGTACATATTATTTCAACTTTGATGATTGCAGAATGGGCCACAGTGTGACGGTGAAATTCCTGTTCTAACACGTGTAATTCCACCTGCACTTGGGGTCACTACTAAGACTATTGAGGTGGTAGGTGTTCTGTGGTCGACGCTCATTCGACTTTATGAATCAGGGACACGACGAGGAAAAGATACAAAACTACGCTAGCTCAGTAGATATAAAATAGTTTAGAAACCAGAGGAGGACTACCTCGTTGGTCTAGTGGTAACAAGCTCAAATGCTGTGCACGAGACCCAGGTTCGAGTCCCAATTCAGGAAAAGTGTTATTAGGTTTTTACATAAGTCAGTAGCAGCCACAGTGGCTAGAATTGTGCCTTTATTATTATAGCTAGCCCATATTGTCCCACTGCTGAGCAAAGGCCTCCCTCCATTCCTTCCAACGGTCGCGATTCTGTGCAACTTCTTTCCAATTCTCAAGGAAGACATGAATGTGCCTGGTTGACGGAAATATGCTTGCCCTCTAATAAACATAATAATAATAATAAATCTTTATTAAATCGTTGTTACAATAAATTCTTAATCTAACTTAACGTTAATAATAAATGTAACAGTTATAATTAAAACATGGTTATGAAACAGAGGTCCCCAAACTAGGCTATGCCTGTATCTTGGGGGCCAGAACATAACTGACGAAATCGTAAATCAAATATTTTCGTAATAATCAGTAAATTTATTAACTTTAAATTAGTGGTAATATCTTGGAATAATCAAGTTTGCGCGGGGGAACGGCACTTTCCGTCGACGACGACGGTTGCAGCTGAATCGTGTGTACAGTTTGGTTTTCTTTATTGATAAAATTTATCTCCACTCTGGATATTTTACGAGGTACAGTTTCAGCAGGCTTCTCTTTCATGTAGAAAGCTAGAGGCAGTCCAGATGCTGAGCGAACTGGAACAAACATGAATATTCTTTCAAATTGATTTATGGTCACAATAAAAGTTAAAAGGGAATCGACTGTTGTGGTATGGCCATGTGATGAGAAAGAATGAATCGCATGCGACTATAAAAGAGTAATGAATATAAATATTGAAGAATGGAGAGGGAGAGGAAGACCATAGAAAAGATGAATGGAGTGTGTTAGATACATTTTGTTTTTTACATTTGCTTTTACAGTCACGAGTAATAAAATGTACACATCATACTCTACATTTCATTTATTCATTCCACTTTTTCACTACACTTTTTTGGCAAAATGATTTCTATGATTTCTTTATTACGCAAAACTCAAAAACGATTTTCTTCTAAAATAACGGTTTGTGTCTTGAAATAATACCTATTTAGTGAAAGTTTTAAAAGTTCGTTTATTATTGTAGTGAAATTCATAATACGAATAATAAAACAGTTTAATACATACCTGGTCGCGACTTGTACCTGTTCATAATATTCGAGACCTCACTGGATAACAAATTGATCGTAGTTTTATTTCCCAACCAAATATTCAATGGGTGTCTCTCTCTCCCCACATTTGTAACTTCTAAGTTTTGCTTTTGTGAATCACAACGCAAAACAACAACCATTAAAACTAATATAATTCTAGTATTTTTTAACACAACCATGCTTCCTTGACTTCAATTGAACTCTGACCAGTAGTAACTGAAAATTTAAAAGAAATATAACATTTTTGTGTAAATATTTAATGTTTCTACCGACAAAACATATCAGTCTGTGATTCTAGGGGAAGTAAACATTGTAATGTTTTGAGTAAGAAACAAAACTAAGGAGGTACTTACATTGTTTACGGAATCACAATTTCTTTTGACGACACTTTCATTCATTACTAGTACCGTGTGTTGTGGCGATAATCGCGCCAGAAAAACTTGTTCAATATGTTGTTGTTGTTAATTTGTTGTCTAGCATAGAGTTCCATTTTTGTCGTGTTATGTTATTTCTTAAATATGTTTAATACAATACTAATTGATTCTAACAATAAAATCATTTGATATCTTCATTCAATGGTACTGTGTAAGATTGTTGGGTCATAAACAATCAATCATTTAACTACACTTCTTCATTTGTGTTGTGCTACGACGGTCCACCGTGCGTTGTTCACCTCGTGATAGTGACGATACAGGGGATACAAAAAGGTAATAGCTAAAAGGTATATTAATTGTGTAGTATCAATGAACAGTAGAAGTTTTAGTGCATAAAGTTTGTATGAGTGTGGTTGTATATAGTAGGCGGTTACCTATAGGTTATTACAATGATCTCGTTTTTTAACTTGCGTTTAGCTATAAAACTATTATTTTTTTCACGTGCAGCTTAAAATTGTTAAAAGATTTACTTTATTACTTCCTCGTAATAATAACAATGAGATTGTAATTTATGAACGGTGACGGGTACCAAACAGGTTCCTTCTTTTCTTTCTCAAGGTTTCCTTAATAAGCTTATGAAAGCATCGAATCGGTAGACATCGGATATGTTGATAACTTATTGTTGATTATTGTAAGAGTAAAAGACTAAGGGGCAATCCGCAATGGGCCCGTATGGTGGATTATAGCCCATTTCTCTCTAGAAAGGAGGCCGGCAGTGGGAATATTATAGGCTGATGAAAATGAAGAAGTAGTCTGTCAAATACACCGTATCATACCATGACCGTCCAGGGAACGTATCTGGTCCAAATATATTTTTTGTATTGAATATTATGATAATATTATTATGCCCACTAGACTTTACCGTTGTCGCTGCGTGCCATGCATCTTGAAAATATGCATTTTTTTTTCTAAACAACATCATTTCTTGCTCTTGGGTTTTTCCCTAAGGAAGTTCTCATTAGCAACACTGGGTTTATGACCAGTTTATAAAAATAAAATAAGGTTTATTCAAGGATTTCGGACAAGGCACATTAATTATTATTAATCAACAGTGAATTTGTTGGACTGATATGAGGGTAGCTTTAGATTGACCCAGTACCCAGCAATAACGAAATATTAGCAGTTTTTGGAAACTAGCTCAAGTTTTTGATTTATTGCGGTTTATAGTTTTTATGAAATAGAACAATTCATGGAGGGAAAAAAAAATTGATAAACGATTTTTTGCATAATTATTTAAAAAAAAATTGAAAAATCTGTAACCAAAAAAATAAAAAAAACCGCGATTTTAGGTTTTACATCAATTGGGAGCATATCATTTTCTTCTTCTTAGTTTCATTTTTACACCCAATATGTAATAGAATAGAATCATTTATTTCAGGTAATATGGGCCCATAGCTAAACTAAACCTAAATAAATAAACTAATAAAATATTTTGTGTTAGTATAAGCAACCTAAAACTATGTTAGTGACACTTCATTTGACTCGATAGTTCGTGAATTATTGTGAAAACAGGCCCAAGTATACCCTACACATACTCTAATAACTAAAAAACTAGAGCTGATCCAGTACACTAATGACTTTATTCATAAGAGATGTGTTATAAATAAAAAGATCTCGCAAAAATATCGAAGGCAACACAAAAATATTTATATTTTGTAGACATATATTTTTTTTTTTTTTGTGGGTGGAAAATCCCGCTCTTGGGCAGAGCGAAGGAATTAATTGTAGACCTGTGATCAGGAAAGTAAAAAAAACAAGAATAAACTATGTATCACAATTTATTATTTTTATTTAGACACATGCTTGTTCTTTGAGATGCATCTATGAATAATAAGAATTATATAATAAGAATAGAGATTCAGGGCGATAGTTTATGTCCACTTTGGTTTTGTTTAGCTTTGAATACTCTTAGCACGCTGCTGGATGATTTAGGCCTTGGCTATCGGATAAAGAGAGGTCAGGTTATATCTCACCCTTTATATGGATGACCTGAAACTCACAAACATAAAAAAGTACAAATATAAACATTACATAAAAAAATTACAATTACATAAAAAAATACAAACCTCCTCCTTTTTAGGGTTCCGTAGCCGAATAGCAAAAAACGGAACCTTTATAGATTCGTCATGTCTGTCTGTCCGTCTGTCCGTCCGTATGTCACAGCCACTTTACTCGGAAACTATTGAGACTACACATTTAAAACCTGGTTTTAAATGTATTCTGTGAACCGCTTTACGATTTCCATACAAAAATAAAAGATTAAAGGGGGTCTCCCCGTACGTGGAACTGAAACTAAAAACAAACTTTTTTCACCAAACCTATATGTGTTGGGTGTCTATAGACAGGTCTTAAAAAATTACATTAAGGTTTCTAAAACCATTTTTTCTCAGGCAATCGTTTGAAAAATAATTATACACTTCCTAAGTGGTAAAAGGTGTATCACCCTCTAACTGTTAAAAAAACGGAAACAGTGAAAAATCACAAAAACTACACTGCAGATCGCAATAAAAACTTTCAACAAAAATGGTTTGAACAATAATTATATACTTTTAGTGTATAGTCTTTGAGATATAGCACATTAAAAAAACCGTAAATATAACTGTGTCATTCATACGAACACTGAAAAACAAACTTATCACAAAATATATTACCTATGTATTTCCGTTGCTGCTTTAACCCTTAAAGTTGATTTGTATAGTATACTATACAAATTAAAGGGGCTTCCCGACTACGGAACCCTTCATGTGCAAGTCTGACTTGCACCTGGCCAGTTTTTTTTTTAAAGTCTGTTAAACATAGCTTTTATTTCCAACTTAAACAAGTTATAAGAATATTCGTCAAGGTCGAATCGTATAAAAGAAGATGTACGGATGTTTGCACGTTAGTACCTATTGACTGGTCAAGCAAGATGACATCGAGTTTCGTGGTGTTTCTGTCTGTAGCGCTACTTGCGCAAGTATTAGCTGCCCCTCAAGTAAAGCCAGGTACGTGAGTTATGTGATATTTTCTATTTTAAATATTTATTTTCCAGAAATACTATGAAAAACATTTTTTTTTGTGGTGATTGAGTCAAGCCACACTGGAAGCCTTAATTTTTTATATCCGTTTGTTATTTTGTCAGTCGATGACCGAGAGATCAGAGTTGTCTACTGTTAACTGATCATGAATCTAATAAGTAGGACACATAACATTCCCACGGTACATATAATATCCCCGAAGAGATAGACAGAGGTATACCTCATAGTTCACCCATATTTCGCCAGATGCTCGCATGTTTAATTGTTTAACCAGTTGCGTTTTGTTTAACTGGACTAATTTTAATTATATCTTAATAAATAATTTTAAAGGAACCATAAATATTCTTAGATTTTACCGATGTACAATTATCGAATATTTTGTTTAATATTTTAATGCTTCCATAATTTTTAAATTGGAAAAATACAAATGCATCAAGTGATAACAACATTTAAATATATTTCACATTTAAAACAGGTTATTTGCTGACATTTTGTTATAATGAATTCGATCGCATTTTCCTGTTTTCGTCAAAAGTTTATTAGCAACTTGGGAGTAGCATCGGTGACAATGTTCTTGAATTAGGTATAGATTTTTTTTTGATTTGATTTTTTTTATTTATATATATATATTTTTTTACTCTTGGGTACCCGTATGCATGAGACCATAATTATCAACTGGCTTATGAATTATGTTTGAAATTCAAACTTTTTCGACAAAGTCTCCGTAAAAAAATACCCGTACGTGAAATATGACAACATCGCATTTTCATAGCTTTAAATATGAATCATTGGTTTGAATCGAAATGAATTAGGTCCTCGTATTTATCAATGAAACTAACATACCTACGATATTATTATAATTATCTTCGAAACTATACATTTGTGATTACATAATTATTCTAAAGTTTATTGTATTATTTTTACATAGAATACAGGTAACAGGTAGAATTATGCTTATATCTCTGCTGAGACAAAGGCCTCCTTTCTATGTTAGGGAATGTGACATAATCCAACATGTGGGCCCAGTGGTGAGGGTTGATAAATGTCACATCTCTTCGAATTTTTGGTTCTAGAACATTACGGGTTTCCTTCGGTGTTTTCCTTCAGCACTTCGAGACCGTGGACTTATGGAATATGAAAAAAGAAACCGTTTTTATAGCAGAATGTTGGAGATTCCAGAAGCTCTACAGTCTGCTGAACATACGATCATGTGTTTGTCTGTTGTTTGTGTGTGTTTTTCTATCAGTAATTTTAGTAGTTGCCATGGAGTTAGAATACGTGCATTAATGTCTGCAATTACTTTGCTTCGTATTATTACATTGGACTTAAACAAAATAGGTCCAAATTAGGTGTTTACTATTAGGTATATATTTCTTTTAAAAATTGGCCTACGCTTGATCTCGATCACGCCTGTTAGAAAGCAAAAGATGAGATCAATGATAGAACGAGCGTACCCAGAACATGCATGTTTACTCTTTTGAAGGCAAACTTCTTTTATGTGGGAGATAGACATAGAGTTCCACTCTTTAGCCGTGCTCACTATAAATATGTGATGACGGATGTTATTTTGATATTTTATTCTTCCATTCCAGACCCTAACACCAGCAACTCGAACTTGACTGGAGGCAGCATTGGGCTTGGAAATCTGGATCGTAACACCTTCTCCCAACAAGCGTTCGTTACTCATTACAACGAGCCTGCGCCGGCGCCGCCGGCAATATCCACAAACCCCCAACCTGCCCAGCCGGATAAATCGTAAGGAAACACTTTATTGACACGAGTAGTTAAGACTCCAACGACTGACCACCAGTCTGACTGAGTTATGGCTGTCAGATAAGTAGTCTTATATCGTAATATCAAGTCTTCTTCTTCTTCTTATCGTGTGGGCAGTAAGGTCTAACGACCCCACACACCCTAATGTTAGAGTTTCTAAACCGCCGCAAGGGCCTCTGACATGGTTTGACGACCGCCATTTGGCGGCCGGAACCACCGGCTTAATACGTGCCTTCCGAAGCACGGACCCATCTTTTTGTCAGACAATCAGGTGATTCAAGCCTGCAATGTCCTGACCAAACTGGAAACAACTTCACAAAGAATGCTTCTCGTGGGAATCGAACCCACGACCACCGGGTCACAAGGCAAACGCCTAAACCACTCGACCACGGAGGCAATATCAAGTAACAAGTCGATTTAATAAGTGCGTCGTAATATCAAGACAGCATGCTTTAAATATTATGAACTAGCTACATGATGATGATTTCTGTTGATTGAATAATAATTAATTTAAAAAAAAATCTTATTAGTTCATGGTGGATTTCAAGAATGATAGTGTACAGGTATTTCCGTACTTTTATTCAAAAACAATTTATATTACCACGTATTACCGTGCCTTTTACACTGCCCCCGCTTGTACTTGTACCTTTGAATCATAAAGGAGGCTGAAAACTCTCACCAAAGCACTACAGGATGAGCACAAGAATGTAAACAATGTAACAGAATAAGTTCAATGCCTCATAAGTGGTGATTCAGACCGGAATCTGTAAAAAGGCCTTAAGGAAAACGAGTTTTTTGGAATTCCCATACAAAATATCGCATCGACCGCTGCAATTAGTATACAACTTGCTTAAGGAAGTCCCAATTTTTTTTTTTGCTGATAGTTGGAATCCTTTAAAATGCAACTGGTAATTGGAGAGAAGATCGAGGGGTGTAAGATGTTTATCTGACTAAAACTATGAGGTTTTACTGAGGTAAACCAGTCACAATCCGCACACTGTTTTCTCTTAAGAAGACCTATCCATTGCACAGAGGGGGCTATCTTTGTGCCACACCTACTGTAATTATAGGCGGGGTTTCGGCGAGTTAAGGGTCGTTGCGGTTGCCTTTCCGACGATTTCTTTCACCTAGGAGGTCAATATCGCTCCTACGCAGAGTTTCACAGAATAAGCGCAAGAGGAGCGCTCGTCTTACCTCGGTGTACTTAGCAAACAAAACATTCGTATGTTCGCCTATGCAGTCATTACCCTTTTTTATGAAGTGTAGGAAATCATTAAATCACCGCTCCCGTTCGACGTTCTGAGCAGAGCGGTAGGGCAGTAGGTATCAGACTTCTACTGACTAAAAACCACCCATGTTCCTTCGTAACCCCTTGTCTCGAGGCCGCAGTATCTCTTTTGTACAACCCGCAGCCGCAGCAAGATGATCACAGCGTGTTATTTTTTTTTAAGTGTTTCATGTGTTATGTTTGTTTCAGATGGGAGCTACTCGTTCAATTACTAAATGTTCATAAAGATCGTCTGACCTTTCCAGAGTAACTTAATACAACAGGACTTCTTCATATCATTGCACTGTCGAAATTTCAACTCTTACCGGTGATCAGAACATTGAAAATTCTACATAACACTTTAAACAATTTGAAACTGCCATACGATTTTGTAATTGATTATGGTAAAATGAAATGGACATGTAAACAAGAATAAACTATGAACTCAATTGTCGTTTTTTTATTATTTTAACATTATTAACAAATAGAGAACAGAATCAGCTTGCTGATGAATTGCTTTTTTATACATAGGTACGTACTTTCTTGTCGGCACTCCTCAATAAAAACATAAGCGTAGATTATTTTCAGCATTAGAAAACTTTAGGCTTGACAAGCTAGCCCGTGAAAGTCGCTTTCAAGACGTTTACGTTAGACTTTCATAGCGCTTAGAAGCTTCGTAGATTAAAAGCTTGCTTTTAAAAAGATTTTCACTTTTTTTTTTTTATTCATCTCTGGACAAGTTTCTCAGTCTGATAATTATAATCTAATTCAATGCATCATAGCTGCAAAGTCGTTTGCCGGTTAGTTTTGAATAGTTTAGCACTTCAATAAGGAGACCTTGTATTGTCATCCAAACCAAACGTCAGCACGTCAGTTCAGCTCAATCGGTTGTAGTTAATATCAAATTGAGACCGAAATCGTCAGACCCTAAATACCATCTAGCCCATACGAGCCCAAATTCGGTAGCGTTACGTAGTTTTATAACTCCTCCCATGCCCATCTGCCTGATCCATCATCAGATCCTGGATAATTATTATCTAGAGACAAAGTACTCGCCAAGACAAATCACATGAGCCCAAACACAATGGGGTAGTGTCGTTTTCCAATAGAGTTCCTGTGGCTATCCACCAGCTCCATCATCAGTCCTAAAAATTATTTAAATACAAAGTTTTCATCAAGACGAATCGCCTGAGCCCAAACTCAGTAGGGTTATGTCCTTTTATATAGGAGTTTCTATGGCCACCTTCGAGCTCCATCATCAGGTCAGCTCCACCTTACCAAAATATTGCATTGTCCTGTGAATCCTGTGATATCCATAAGCGACCAAAATTTCAGCTTAATTGGTTGAAGATGGTGCTTCAAAACGAAATTGCAAGATTCCACCCGATTACATAAGTCATAATTATTATTATTACATACATACACGCAAGCAAGTTATACAAATGCTTTTAAAAATAATAACTTCCTATCATACTACACTGGTTTTAATGTCTTTTTCTTAAACTCACGGCCCTACAATCAAGTATTCCTGGTTTGGGTGCTCCCTTTCTTCTGCTAAAATTGTTTGTCCCAAAATCATTATCCTTAGCACGTTTGCCATAAATTTCAGTAACCATAATTTTCAAAGTCTCGAAATTTATTTAACATAATAATTATCTTTAGTTCTAAAAGTATTATATCGACTACTATAATAAATTGAATCTCCTAATTTTACATGACTTAAGCCATAAACAGATGTCCTAAGTATTGTGTTAAATAATGACAATGCGCATATTCCGATTGTTCGTTTATAATTTTGTAGGTTTAAGAATATTATCTATATAACAATCTATATGACGACAGATGAGACCTGTCTTCGTTGATTTGTTGGTCGGTCATGATGGAATGTGGAGTCCAACGTGAAATAACACACAGGCACTGTTCGGTACACTAAACTTTACCGTCCAAAACACGATTTAAATCAAATAAAATGGAATGTAGTGAGGTTAGCCAAGTCAACCGTTCGTCACCATGATTTCAATTTGAATGTGTCAACTGCACAAGTCTACCGCCTTTTTATTAACATCAAAAATGACAAACGATAACTTTATCCGACTAAACACACTCAAGCATTGCCAGACCAAAAATTAAATTAATTGAACTAAATCAAAATTATGATAAACGCTTGACATTCCATTACGCGATCTCCGACACGGCCATCTCTGACCTTCACACGACCTCGTGGGATGAGGTACCTTAAGAGACAAATAATCCAGAAAAGTAACTAGACCACTCGGCTATCCTGACCCACGTCAGGGAACATCATCACAAAAATAATTAGGTCAAATTAAACCATGTGAGTAATACGTTTAATGCTCAATTGATTGTGAACCAAACTCCAGTACTGCCGTGGTATAACTAAAATGCCGTTATCCAACATCTGGTCGATTTTCAACTTTTGATACTATATTAATGAGAAAAAAAAAATCTATCGATCTGTGTTTGCGAATTTTTTATATCTTGAATAGTTTTGGAAATAATAATTATAAAAATGCCGTTAAGTGCATAATTCTCACGTGTGAAATAAGCAAAAATAACGTTAAGTAACTTTGTGAGTCTATAAAGCCACTAAAGTTCATTAACTCATATTTTTATCACAAAAAAATTATATGGTTACTTGTCTAGATTGCCGTTAGCAGTCTTTTGTACACTACAAAGCGGTTAAGATACTATAACTGTTTTATAGGTATTCTTTTTTTAATAAAGGAGTTCGCTTTTTTTAAACTATAACGTCGTTAATTGAAAATGTTAGACTTAAACTTGACTAACGATGTTTAACGGCATTATTGCTTCATATTTGAGATACTTATATTTTAACTTAACGTACGTTACAAGCCCGTAGCGGCATTTTCAAACCTAAACAAAAATTTATTGCCCGTCATTATTAGACTAAAGCGACGTTATCTGACACTAGTACACTACAAAGCCGTTAACTGATCTCGCGCGGGGCGGGGGACACCGGCTACGTAACGATCCTGTACCGAAATCAAGCTGTCGGGGTGAAACTAGTGCATCGCCAGGAGCTTGTGGGTAAGGAAGTGTGTCGCTCCAGGTTTGATCCCCCCAATTTTGCAACGATTGCGATATGGCGAACCATTAATTTCCATCATTTGTGTCCCAAAGAAGGATTCAAACATCCACTCCAAGAGCTTATTTAAAAAATATTGTTGTGGTATGTTTCGTACGTAAAAGTTATGATCTTATGTATATAAAAATAATTTCGATGATGCATCTTATACAACTCTTCGTTTCATAAACAATAGATATTTAAAAACCCACGGACAATGGTATTTAAATATAGAACTGAACCGAAAGGTATCGAACCTAAGAAGGAAAGCAGATTTCTTTAAAAACCTATCGAACATAATTCCCCCTCACAAATTGTTATTTTGGAAAAACTTGCCAAAAAGCGAAAATGAGCATTCCGGTACAAGTTCTCATTAGAATAATAATATAGAGTAGTGTCAGTTTATTGAGACTTATTTAAAATAGTTAATAATTTTTAATTTTGTAATGTAACTGTGATACGATTTTGAATAAATAAATTGCCATATATTTTCTGAATTACATCTTGTTTTTTACTGTAAAGTTGTTACAGAATGTCGCTTAATTCAGTGTATCTTTTGGCAAAGGCCTCCTCTAGCTCCTTCCATTGCTTTCTGTTTCGAGCCACTCTCCTCCACTTGGGGCCCGCTGTTTGTTTCAGCTTCTTATCTTCTCATCTCTTTATCTGTTTCCCCTTGCTGCGTTTACTTTCCCTTAGATACCGGTCCGTTATTATTTTACTCCATTTCTCTGTGTTTGCTCTCATCATGTGGCCAGTCCATCTCCATTTTTGTTGGTCAATCCTGTAGGGCTATTGCGTATCTTTTTAATGTCAGTGGCTATCATAAGTGTCCATAGATTAACTGGAAATTGGTTATGGTTTGATACATTTTTTTCTTAAAAAATCACCATTTGACAGTTATTTGATAGACACTTTAAGTTATCCACTGTCATCAAAAGATATGCAATAGCCCTGCTGGTCAAGATGTCTTGTAGATTAGTTCTTGCTCTCAATTGTTCATTTCTTACATGATTTGCTTTGCGTATATTATTTGTCATGCTCCGTTCCATGGCTCTTTGGCAGTACTGCAGTTTATTTCTGTGCTGTTTTGTCAGTGCCCATGTTTCGCATCCGTATGTTATACATGGTAGTATGCAGATATTTAAAAAAAAACTTAACAGCCATTCCCAAGTCTCTGGATTTCATGACCTCTTTTAATGACCAATACTTTCTCCAACCACTTGCTATGCTTGTGTTGACTTCGTTAGTTATTTGGTCTTATGGTGATATAAAGTGGCCAAGATATATGTATTCATCAACAGATTCAATCCCACCCCGGATTGAATCTATCAGTGTCGGTTTTTTTCTGAATTGGTCCACATTTTTTTTTTGTGGTTATGGACAATTCTTTCCTACAACTCTCAAGACTTTCCTTGCTTAAAGCTCCAGATGACTTGGGTTTTCCTCAAATACGACTAAGTCGTCTGCGAATCTGAGGTGATTTAGTTTCTGACCATCGATGTTGAGACCCAGGTGAGACCAATCCAGTTTCCGGAATATATTTTCCAGTTCTGCGGAGAATTATTTGGGTGACATTGGGTCACAATCGTCTGACGCCTCGTCTCACTTCAAAATCGGGCCCCGTCTGTTCTGACTGTATTTTTGCTTTACTGTTTGAGTAATATAGTTTTGATAAATTCGATATGAATTCCAGGTATGCCTTGAGTAACCAGACTTTCCCACGATTTTGAATACTGTGTTTTTGAGAATATATATATTTTATCAAGAAGGCTTTAATAAATGTAGATAAAAGTTATAACTAAAATTTAATTATGGAATATTATTTTTTGTTTTTCAGTTGATGATTGTTTTTAAATGATACTAGAAATATAAAGTTTTGAGTTCAAGGAGAAGATTAGAATTAGTTTTGATTGTTTGTTATCTCAGGTTAATTGAAAGACTGAAGTTTGTCTGTAATTTTTGTTTTATGTTATCTTATTTTAAAGTACAAGTAGTACATAATTATATTATAAATAACTGATGTGATTTTAGTGTTATTCCACAGAACAGAAAGTTCCTAAAAAATCTAGTTATAAGCAAAGTTTTGTGAAAGTTATAAGTTTAAGCATAACTACATATTATTTGAAAAGCAATAAAATAATATTGTCAATCAAGACTAGTTGATTGATAAAACTATGACTTTTATTTAAAAATTATCTTTAATTTCAACAAATTTAATTCATTTTGTGCAAGAAAATAGTTCAATTTTTTTTTATATTATTACGCTATAATGTCGTTAAACTGGAAGGTTTTTAGTTTAACCACGTTTTAGATAAACAATGATTCAAGTTTATCCTTTTAATTAATACGCTTCTAAAGGTTACCAGACTTAAAAGCAGTAAAGTAACGTTAAACGCACTTAAGTTTAACATGAATCAGTTCTATAATACATAATCGTAAGCTAAATTGTCGTTATGTGCAAATAACGCCGTTTTAGTTAATCAATGAAGTGATGAAGTTTTAGCATTTTAATAAACAATAATTTGCTATGAAAAAGATACACTAAAACGCCGTTACGCTTTACGTAGCGGCGTTTTAGTCGATGATCCATTATGATTTCGGTTACATCTTTAATGAACTAAAACACAAAAGAAGCTTTTTCATGAAATTAAATTATATTTACGGTATGATAGGGTAAGTAGTTCAAAAGTACGCGATTTCATCTATATTTTAGTACTTTCAAATCTCTGATAGGTGTCCTCCTCGAAAAATGACATCGGTTTAAAAATTTGTCGCGGTTTTTCTGCGTTATTCAAAAAAATGACTTTAGCAGATAACGGCATTATAGTTATACCACGGCAGAGTACAGCGCTTAACCAGCGTGACAAATGCTATCACTTAACCAGTGATAATAATAACGCTTAACCAGCGATAATAACCCACTAACGCTTAACCAGCAATTACACTACTAACGCTTAACCAGCGAAAGCTCATCCACACGCTTAACCCTAGAAAGATAACCTACGTCGCAGAGGCGCCTGAGCTAGAAACATATTGCTGTCGTTTTTTATCCGACGTGTGTATTTGTTTGTCCTTCTCAGCCAACTCAGTCGTCGGTTAGCCCCTTCACGGGATGGCTGTTTCCATGCTGTAAGTACTACAGTTTTGTTTATATGATGAGTCTGTGCGCTCGCGAGGCGTATGGTTATCTTTTGTGAAACTTTTAAGAATGAATTGATATTGTAGTTTTAGTGATGTAAAGCGTTTTTGTAAATAGTTTTTGTTTGTTTTTAGGAACAATTTATTACGTATATATCGTGGCACATAGGAGAACGTTGGTAGAAAATGAAATATGCGCTTTACTAGGTGAATAAGAAGAAAACACTCTGATGAACTTCTGCAAATTGACAGTGAATTGGAAAATCACCAGAGCGAATGGAAGATGTCCAAAGTGCCTTCGAAAACGAGTTTGTCGACAGCCAAAATGTAGAGCAACTGGAAAATAAACAAAACGAAGAGAATTTGTTCGTCCTGAAAATTTCAGCGCCTTCTGACCTGCACTAAGTGCAAAAAAAAATGACGTTTTCCATGACTATCTTTGAAATTTATTTTTTTGATGAGAGATATTTTTTTATACTTATTATATTGTAGTCAAATAGCTTGTGAAAAAAAACTTAATTGTTATAAGATGATTAGAAGTGTTTTTGGTCCTGAAGCATAAGGCTGTTTATTTTCGTTACTTTTTTGTAGAGGTCTACTCATTTAGTTATAAATTATTTTTAATAAACAAATAAGATAAAAATGTATTTAATTTTTATAGTTTATATTATAACTTTTAACACAAAATCATAAATTATAAATATTTTTTATTAAATCAATTAAAAAAACGTATTATAAAAAGGTGCGCCTCTGAAGCGTATGGTTATCTTTAACGTTAGCCGTGGTATGGTTATCTTTCTAGGGTTAACCAGCGATTCAATTACTAACGCTTAACCAGCGAAAGCTCATCCACACGCTTAACCAGCGATTCAATTACTAACGCTTAACCAGCGAAAGCTCATCCACACGCTTAACCAGCGATTCAATTACTAACGCTTAACCAGCGAAAGCTCATCCACACGCTTAACCAGCGATTCAATTACTAACGCTTAACCAGCGAAAGCTCATCCACACGCTTAACCAGCGATTCAATTACTAACGCTTAACCAGCGAAAGCTCATCCACACGCTTAACCAGCGATTCAATTACTAACGCTTAACCAGCGAAAGCTCATCCACACGCTTAACCAGCGATTCATTTACTAACGCTTAACCAGCGAAAGCTCATCCACACGCTTAACCAGCGATTCAATTACTAACGCTTAACCAGCGAAAGCTCATCCACACGCTTAACCAGCGATTCAATCACTAACGCTTAACCAGCGAAAGCTCAACGTAATCAGCTTAACCAGCGATTACACAACTAACGCTTAACCAGCGAAAGCTCATCACAACACGCTTAACCAGCGAGTGTACATATAGTACTTAACCAGTACTCTGCATCTCTGCTTAACCAGCATTTGAACCTATAGTACTTAACCAGTATTCTGTATTCGACTCTATATTCGACTCTATATTCGACTCTATATTCGAATCTATATTCGACTCTATATTCGACTCTATATTCGACTCTATATTCGACTCTATATTCGACTCTATATTCGACTCTATATTCGACTCTATATTCGACTCTATATTTACGGTATTCACATTAGGTATTATTTTAAAGTTCTTGACGTCATGTTAATTACCAAGTCATTAATCAAAATTTCACGTCCAATCACTATGTCATGTTGAAGGTATTCATCAGGTAAAACATGAAAAACAATAATTATCCAAACTAATGTTACCAATGTCAACATTAGCTAAAATGTTCAGGTTACTATTCACGGAAGTTTGACCTATACCGGTAATAGTAAAGACACTATAATAATTACGCTCAACATTAAATTTACACAAAATAGAATCTCTCATTAATGAACACTCTGCTCCAGAATCATAACAAAAACTAAAAGACTCACCAGAGTGACGGAGAATACCTGTAGGCGCATTTACTACGCACAAGTCCACTCGGCGTTGTTCAGGAGCTACACCAGCGCCACCACCAGTGCCGCCGCTGCCGGAACCCTGGGCAACGGTTTTGCGTAGTGGCCTCGGCTCCTGCACGGAGGCAGGTGACGGAGCTGACCTTGGGCTTCGCCGGAACAGATAATGTACTTCCATGAGAAGACGAGGAGTGAGGTCTTCTGTCAGTCTTGCTGTCTCTTCTCTGGTAAACCGTGGAAACCTTTTGGCTTTCCTCACCACATACGTAACACTTGACTATTGTAAGGAAAGTCCAAATTGATTCTCATACATTTATTTTTATTGAAAATAAATAATAATCACAATGCCAATAACATTTATAGTTGTTATAAAACATTCATTACATTTTATTAAAACAGTGTACGTACCTTAATTATTTTTGAATAGCACTTATACCACTCAATTCTTATTATACCACAATTTCGGGATATTACGCTCTCGTAGACTACGACTTATTTTACGTCTTTACATCACGGGTTCCGCAGCAAGACTGACTCGACACCGCTGACCGTTGCGCCCGCGCTTAAAAGTCCCCACCGCTACTCGGTTGTAGGATGCAACGGAGCGGCAAGCGAGTCAGTGTTGCCAGGATGAAATTCAAAAATAGGTATAATAACTAATTTATACATTTTGTAAGCCATGAACAGAAAAATATTCATAATGATTCCTAACAGCTCGGCCATCCTGCAGTTTTAGCGAGTCCCTTCGCTTTAAGTTACTAATAAGTAATCATTTATCTAATCCATTCAATTCAATTAATTAAATAAATAAATTGATTTAGAAGAAAATAACTGAATAGTAACCGATAAAATCACCTTGTACGACAGTAAACAATTGTAAATAATTTAGTAATTCATTATTTTATCACACATAATATGTACTCGCAGGTACATTAACATAGGCAGTTTAAGTAAACAATTATTGAATGATAAGTTTATATTAAAGCGAATACCTATCTTAGTCTAAACAGCTTAAACTATCATAACCAGGTATTTTAATCTAGGCAGGTATCTAAATCTAGGTCTCATAATCGAGGCATTTCAATAAAATATCTTAGCATTTTTTTTTTTGTTTCGTCCTACAATTACAAAATCAAAATCAAAACTCATTTATTCAAACTAGGCTGATAATCAGCACTTTTCGAACGTCAAAATTTACTTTGCTTTACTTCACTTATTTACAAGAGACAGTCCCCGAAAACACCCTTCGGCACTTCCTAGTGTTTTAGCTGAAAAGAAGAAGTGGCGGAAAAAATAATCCCAAGAAACACATCTGTCTGTTAGGTTAGAAGAACCAGACTTGATACAATAATTAGGTGCAAGTTAATGACTACAGGCAGAAATCAATAATTGAAAAGTATATAATAATACAAAATGTTAAAAGGTGACATCATAAATATCAGTAAACTAATATTGGAGAAAGAACATAAATAACAAACATTGTCTTGTGTTCAACTCAGCAACCAACTATTCTTATCATTTAAGTAGTCGTGGCAAATATGAACTGAGAAGCAACCGTGAGCTGATAAATTGCACGAACCGCTCGCTTCTGCAGAACAAATATATTTTGAATATCAGCGGCTTCGCCCCACAGCAGAATGCCGTAAGGTAACGCTGTGAAAATAACTAAAGTAAATGCACAATGCGCAATGTATCAAGAAAAAGAAGCGGAAAGTCCAGTCGTGACCTGTATGACATAATATCTGTACTTAAGCAAGCTGATCCAGAAGAAATTCCGATATTTGTGGCGAAAGAACTGCACAAACTACCACCGGTCACCTTCGATCATGTCGATGTCACGAGATTGTTGAAAGACATATTGATATTGCAGAAGGATCTGGTTGAGATTAAGGACTCGTACGTGACTTCAACACAGCTAAGTGATCTCCAGAATGAAGTGAAAAACCTAAAATATGCATCAATTTTAAATAACTTTGATTTAAATGTTAATCGAAACAGAGGAGGTAGTTGTAAAATAGACAGTTTTTGTCTCGACAGCGGACCGGTTGGCCTACCCCACATTGTAGGAAAATCGAACACACAAGATAACGGCAATGCGTCAGCTGTTGCGTGTGAGTCATTTGAACAAGATTTGTCCTTGTCACACCAATCAGCCAATCACCAATCAGTCGATGTTTCTTTCGCACCTACCTCGGAACTACCGCGTCTCAACGAAAGTGAGATTTCACTACAATTGGGCAAAAATATGGAGCAAAATAAACCATTGGTCTCAAGTGCTTCTCCCATGATGAAAACGTATGCGGGTACCTTAAGTGGCAGTGGTGAATGGAAACAAGAAAAACCCAATGAAGAATGGATACAAGTACAAAGAAAAAAACTGGGCCAACGGTTCGTTGGGGCTAAAGGAAAAGCTGAGCCAAATACAAAATTTAGGGCCGCTGACAATCGTATTCCACTCTTTATTAATTATGTGGACAAGGGGACGAGTGAGAGCGATATTATTGAATATATCGTACAGAAGACTAGCATAGCTGTTACTATGAAAAAAAATAAAATGAAGACACAGAAATCATATGATGCGTATAAGATCTTTGTACCGCAATCAAAGTTATCACTGTTTCTTGATGACGAACTTTGGCCGGAAGGAATACAGTTCCGGCGGTTTGTTTATTTTAACAGAAACAAGTTTGAGAACACGGCGGAAAATCAAGATAATAATGAACGGAATGTACCAATCAAACCATCTAATAATGTATAGCTGTGTAAACAATGACAACATTTCTGAGATGTGTGCAGTAAACTTAATTAGTTTTAACTGTAAAAATGTTGTGAGATCGGTGGACTGCGTAAGAAGGCTATGTGGTACTGCCGACATCATAGCGCTGCAGGAAACATGGTTGTTACCGCATGACCTCACGTACCTCAGCAGTATTGACGACGGTTTTGGATGTACGGGAACGTCTGCGGTAGACACCTCTGCGGGTATACTTCGAGGCAGACCGCACGGTGGCGTCGCCTTGTTGTGGAGGAAGTCTGTGTTCCCAGTGGTTACCGTTGTGAAGTGTGACAGTGTGCGTTTAGCCGCGATAAAACTCGAATTATGTAATAATTGCTCTGTAATCGTATTTTCTGTTTATATGCCTACCGACTCAAGAGATAATTTGATTGAGTTTACACAATGTCTAGGTGAAATTAATGCCATAATTGAAAGTCAAAATGTCGAATCAGTGTATTTACTAGGTGATTTCAACGCCCATCCCGGTGAGTTGTTTGCATCAGAATTATTAAGTTTTTGTGCCGATCAGTCTTGGTCGTGTATTGATATGCAGTTGCTACCTATAGAAACGTTTACTTTTGTAAGTGATGCGCACGGTAGCCAGCGATGGTTAGATCACTGTGTGGTCACTGAAGCTGCGGGTCACTCAGTACTAAGTAGCTCAGTTTTGTATGATACATACTGGTCTGATCATTTACCCATTCTATTAAAATGTAATTTTAATCTCTTGAAATCGAAGATCAATGCGTCCAGTACTTTGATCGAAATAAAATAAAATGGGGTGAGCGTGACAAGGAACAGATTAGTATGTATCATGATAGCTGTAATTCTAGGTTAAAGGACATAGACTTTCATAGTGATTTTACCTACTGTGCCGATCAAATGTGTAGTGACCCTACACATAGATTATTATTGAATAAAATGTATGACAGTATTGTGTTGGTGCTTTCTGAGGCCGCAGAATGTAGCTATAATGTCAGAGTGAAACGGCGATGTAAATATATTACGGGCTGGAACAGATACGTGCGCGGCGCTCATGAGAAGGCGCGGCTATGTTACCTCACCTGGTTATATAATAATAAACCAATCTCTGGTGGTACCTACAATGACATGTGTAATTCTAGACGATCTTTTAAATGTAAGTTGAAATGGTGCCAAAACAATCAACAACAAATAAAAATGAATATTATTGCAGAACACCATGCAAATAATGATTTTAGTAAGTTTTGGAAGTCAACTAATCAGACGAATCATAGACCGAGTCTTCCCGTGAGCGTGGCGGGGGTTCATGATTCTGGTAATATAGCTAATGTGTTTCGTCGATATTTTAATGTAAAATCTCCGCTGGGGCCGGCGTCGCCAACGATGCCTGATGCTGGGGCCCATGACTTGGGGGTTAGCGTAAGATTTACTGCAGCAGAAGTAGCCGCTGTAATAAGGAAAATGGTGAGTGGAAAGTCTCCAGGGCATGATAGTCTCAGCATCGAGCATCTGCGGTACGCTGGATTCCACCTTCCAAGAGTGTTATCTTTGTTTTATAATTTATGTTTAACTCATTCATATTTACCTGATAAATTGATGCAAACTATAGTAGTTCCTGTTATTAAAAATAAAACTGGCGATCCTTCGGAAGTGTCTAACTATAGGCCGATTTCGTTGGCTACCATTATAGCGAAGGTACTGGACAGTCTTATTGATCGGCATTTAGGTGCACACTTGAAACTGGACGATGCACAGTTTGGATTTAGACCTGGCCTCTCAACAGAAAGTGCTATTCTGTCGCTTAAACAGACGGTCCAGTACTATACAGCAAGGAAAACTCCAGTCTATGCCTGTTTTTTAGACTTATCCAAAGCTTTTGACCTAGTGTCGTATAATAAGCTATGGGTAAAGCTTCAGAATACCAGTGTACCCAGGGAAATAGTGTCTGTACTGATGCATTGGTATGCTAAGCAAATTAATCAAGTAAGATGGGCAGGCACACTCTCGGATGAGTACAAGCTGGATTGCGGGGTGAGGCAGGGGGGGCTTTCCTCACCTTGTCTTTTTAACTTCTATATCAATGAGCTGATCGAGGAGCTCCGTAGCACTAGGATCGGCTGTCACATAGATGGTATTTGTATTAATAATATAAGCTATGCTGATGATATGGTGCTGCTGAGCCCCTCGATCTGTGCTTTGAGAAAGCTTTTGCATAAGTGTGAAACTTATGCAGAGGCACATGGCCTTCAGTACAACCCAGTGAAATCGGAATTAATGGTATTTAAGTCAGGGGCTAAATGTTATGATAATGTACCTGAAGTTTTCCTGGGAGGTAACGCGATAAAGAGAGTTATTAAATTTAAGTATTTAGGACACTGGATCACTGATGACTTGAAGGATAGTACTGACATTGAGAGAGAGCGCAGGTCATTGTCTGTTCGATGTAATATGTTAGCTCGCAGGTTTGCACGGTGTACAAAAAAAGTGAAAGTGACGTTGTTTAAAGCGTACTGTCAGTCCTTTTACACGTGCAGCCTGTGGGTTGACTATTTGCAGAGGGCATACAGTGACCTGAGAGTGCAGTACAACAATGCATTCAGGATGCTGATGGGTCTGCCGCGGTATTGCAGTGCCTCCGGCATGTTTGCTGAGGCCCGCGTAGATAGCTTCGCTGCAGTCATGCGTAAGCGTTGCACGTCGGTCCTAACACGGATGCGTGCTAGTTCCAACGGCATCCTGTGCGTATTGTCGGACCGATGGGATTCGCCAATGCTCGAGCGCTGGATACGACTACACGCAGTCAAATAAACACGCGCGCGAGTATTGGGGTTTCCAGTAGGTCATGTTTCTATGTTTGTGTTTTTTAGTTTTTAATGTGTCATGTCTTGTCATTACTAACATTAGCTTTAAGCATTCCTGTGTTATTAACAATTTCTATGGATGTAATATCTGAAAATAAATGAATAATAATAATAATAATAATAAAAGTAAACTAACCGTAATGTATCAACGTCAGTGAATTGTCTTACTTTACTGACGGCGTATGCGGCTGAACTTAGCCTTCCCACTAGGCTATATATCTAAACCCCATTGTAATTTTGAATGTACTGTTATACCCAGAAATACAGCTGAGTCAGTAGTTTCCAGCTCCTGATCAGCGAAGATAATATTGGGACCTAGATTTCTAACATTGGTTAAAGCGAACTTAATTATTTTAGTTTTCTTGGCATTAAGGACAAGGTTGTTTGTTGTGAACCAATCCGTAACCATTGATAGCGTGCTGTTTACGTTGTCAACATCATGTCTATTCCTTTCTACTTTAAAGATAAGAGAGGTATCTTCTGCAAATAGTACGATGTCACAAAAACCCTTTGAATAATATGGTAGATCATCATTAATATAAACCAAGAATAAAAACAGACCCAGTATCGGACCTCGAGGTACACCTAGCCAAATTGATAGCCCGGAAGATTTCGCGCCATTTACGTCTACACATTGGAATCTATTTCGTAATCAATCACATCTAGAGCCTCATTTTGAACACCGTAATAACGCAGTTTCCGCAAAAGTGTGTCGTGATGTACGCACTCAAAAGCTTTAGAGAGATTGCAGAAAACACCGTTCTCTCATGCGTTAATATGTGTTCTAGCAAAGCAACACCTGCATCCGCAGTCGAACTACCCTTTGTAAAGCCATATTGATCATTATGAAGGAGATCATTTAAATTAAAATGTATTAACAATTGTTTGAGAATTACTTTTTCAAAAATTTGATAAATGCAAAATAGAATTTTAATAAGTATAAAATAGAAATTGGTCTAAAGTTACCGATATCATTTTTTTACTGCCTAATTTAAATAGAGGGATGACTTGCTCTTCATAAGGTCAGGGAAAGTCCCCAAATCAACGGATTTATTGAAAGCAACAGCAAGACACGGGCTGCGATGTCAATTATGGTACTCAAAAGTTTAATAGAGACTCCCCAGTAATCACCTGTGTTTTTAGATTTAAGTGAATTGTAAACGTTAACCACATCACGAGGTGCTACATATTCGAAACTAAATGCGTTACCAAATTTAGACACGCTGCTATGCAAAAGATCTTCGGCTTTGGACGGCGACGAACTTAGGAAACAAGTCGTCGCTATATGTATGCTGGCAAAATACTCATTTAAAGCCTTGTCTACGTCTGCTGCTTTATTAACTAATTTGTTATCCACCATTATCTCACGGTGATTATCTTGTTTAACAGATTTACCCGTTGCATTGTTAATGATTTTCCAAGTGGCTTTAACGTTATTATTAGAATTTTTAATGGTTTTGCTTAAGAATGTTGACTTTGCAATATTACAATTCCTTTTAAATAATTTGGAATAATTTTTAACGTACACTAGAAAAGTTGTTTCAAATATGAATTTTTTAAGACCATACAACTCGTATAATCGGGCTCGACTTTTGTAAATACCTGGTGTACCCCATTGGTTGAAGCCAACAGAAATTCGTTAATGTTAATAGTTTTAGACTTAGAAATAGATTGGTATTCATTTAGCACAACATCAAAAAGGACTTTATAAAAGTCATTAGGAGTTTCGTGCTCTATCTACTATTGACGGTGTTACTTTAAGTGCTACATTATTTTTAAATTTATTGCAACGACTAGCTGTATGAGGCCACAATCACTAAACATATTATCAAGGCAAGTTGATTAAGAACCCTTGGTCGTTGTTGGTTCAAAAAAAAACAGGTTAACCAAATTAAATGATTTAAACAGATTGAAAAGTCTGATACTTAATGGAGTAACATCTAAAATATTAACATTAAAATCTCCACATAAAATTATAGATTTATTACTTGATTTTAACGTATTAAGTGAATCCTCCATTACAGATTCGAAACGAGTAAAACGCCCAGAAGGGGGGGTCTATAAACACAAACTATTAAGTATCGCTCGAGTTCAACGCTAGACCACTCAATAGTGCGCTCAATGGAAAGATTAACTTTTACATTTTAATTTGTTTGATACAAGAATTAAAGGTTCACCGCGAATAGCATTTTTCTCTCACAAATGCACTCTGTACGGTATAGAAATCATTGATAAATGCTACTTCATATTGCCTCAACCAATGTTCATTTAGACAAAACTTGCACATCATTATTCTCCATAAACATCTTCTGACTCCCTAAACTGGGCAGCCTGTGCTCCCACTCTAATAACACGGTCCTCGATACCATGAAGTAGGCAATCAACACATTACCTACCTTTAATTCCACAACTGTTAAATTTATTACTTTTAGAATAATAATAATGTTCTAGTGAGTCCCCGTAACGCACGCGTTAGGGCAGCATTTCTGTTAAAAGTTCTGCATGTTCATCTCTACAAGGGAACGACTCCTTAAGCTTTCTTTTCCATTCAGTCCAACTGTAAAGTACTGTATCTAGCTCCTGGTACCATGTTTTGGCTATGCCCGTCAATTTCGGTAGAGCAAAATGTATGACTTTGCGTTCATCCCACCCGTATATTTCGGCGCATTCCTCAACCTTTGTAAGCTAAGTGACTATAGTTTGATGTTTGGATGCTGGATCAAATTCTCGCAGGACGTTTGTCAAAGAAAGCTTAGAGGTCGACGACCCTTTAACATTACTTAATATATCTAAAAACTTAATTAAAAATGTTTTTATCATCACTAGGCATATCTTTAAAATTACTGTTCACGTTGTCGACTCGCGAGCGACGAGATCTTTGAGAGTTCCGTTGTCTATAGTAAAGGGCTTCGTGCCGACGACCGTCTTTGGTGCGAGGGCTGCCTATTATCGTTAAAGTTGCCGAGTTTGATGTCGCAACACCTCCCTACTCGGGCTTCGTGAATTAAAGTTATAAGAGCGCTTGTGGACTTGCCTTTCTCATCCACTCCCTCACTCTGGACTTGTTCTGAGCGTTTGTGGACTTGCCTCTCTCGTAGGCTCCCTTCCACTCCCTCGCTCATGACACGCTTAGGAGTCTGCCTTCGTCCGATTATATTATCGCAGTTATGGTTAGTAGGCTCACCCTCCGATGCAGCGTCTGATTTAGTGTTATCCATGAATCTGAAACTTATTGCATGACATTATAATAATGTTTGGGTTCTTACCCTAAGAAAGTAAGATAACATTCAGGTAAGGTAACATTCAGGTAAGGTACCATTAACGTAAGGTATCATTAAGGTAAGGTATCATTAAGGTTAGGTAACATTAGTGTAAGGTAACTTTAAGGCAAGGTAACTTTAAGGCAAGGTAACTTTAAGGCAAGGTAACTTTAAGCCAAGGTAACTTTAAGGAAAGATAACTTTAAGGCAAGGTAACTTTAAGGCAAGGTAACTTTAAGGCAAGGTAACTTTAAGGCAAGGTAACTTTAAAGCAAGGTAACTTTTAGGGAAGGTAACTTTAAGGTGAGGTAACTTTAAGGTAAGGTAACATTAAGGTAAGGTAACATTAAGGTAATAAACCATTAAGGTAAGGTAACTCTATAAGGGAAGGTAACATTAAGGTAAGGTAACATTAAGGTAAGGTAACATTATGGTAAGATAACATTATGTTAAGGCACCATTAAGGCACCATTCAGTTAAGGCACCATTCAGTTAAGGCACCATTCAGTTAAGGCACCATTCAGTTAAGGCACCATTCAGTTAAGGCACCATTCAGTTAAGGCACCATTCAGTTAAGGCACCATTCAGTTAAGGCACCATTCAGTTAAGGCACCATTCAATTAAGGCACCATTCAGTTAAGGCACCATTCAGTTAAGGCACCATTTAGTTAAGGTAAGATACGAGTAAGGAAAAGTAGGTAGGGTAAAATTAAGGAAGACAAGGTATGATAACCTTAGGGTGACATTAGGTAAGGTATGAGTATGTACCATTAAATTAAGATACCATTATGGTACTATCAGCGTACGTATGAAGTGCTTATCATTAAGGTATGGTACCATTATAGAAAGGTAGCAAGGCTAACATTAAGGGAAAACAAGGTAATGTATCATTAAGGTGAGGTACCATTAAGAAAGGTACAGTTAAATTAAGAGACCATTAAGGTAAGGTACGATCAACGTACACGGTATGCCTTGAAATATTTACTTGAAATTATTTAATGACTATTGAAGCGGTAAGTTATGTATGTTATTCTGTTAAAAGTCGAAAGTATGAGAATGCATTCTATAAATTTGGCCATTATTCAGTTACGAAAAATCAATAAAGGGTGTAAGCGTACCCTTAACGCAAACGAAAAGTACTTGTTCCACTGCGATTACTTTTTTGTTCTAGACCATCCCTGGGAACCTCCTAGTTTCGGAGATATTGGGGCTCAAAGTTCCAAATTTTTAACAGCTGTTTTTGTAAATACTAGTTTATCAGATTATAACTTTACTTAAATTATCTCCATGACCCACTTACTATTTGAAGCATCCACTAGCACAATGTTTTAAGAGAGCTACGTTGAGATTTACCGTAAAATGTGTTTTTTTAACCCCAAAAAAAAAAGTCAATTCCCAGCAAACATTTTCGCGTAGGGGTACATAGTTTCATGTACAGAATGCTTGGTAGACGGCTGTGTGATGGGTTACTTTACACTCTGTATAATATCATTTAATCAAAATTATTATGGTGGTATACTTTCTAGAGCCAAGATCTTTGTAGTGTTGTGATAAAAGGACAAGAAGAAAAAAAATATTATTTAGGCGTCTAAAATATTAAATAACTATACAATGTTCGTTCTGTGCTCTACGGCGCATTCACAGAGGGTAGCTATGCAAAAATTCACTACACAAAGGGAAAGAACTATCGTAGTGCCTCAATCTAAATCGATCCTTAATTTTCCAATCACACAATATTATTACACGTAGCACAGAATCGGTGTACAATGCTATTGTAGCCCAGTATTAAAAAGAGAGGCACTTGTCAATAGTTATGCTACCAGGTAGTGCCCTAGCCAAGCCTAACCTATGACACAGTGCTAATTATTTAAAATAAAAAAAGATACATGTAATTTATCTTAGCTTATTTAGCTGCGACACAGTTCTCAACTAATGCAGCTATTTACGTACGCAATGTTTTTGTAAAAGTAATAAAGATTTATTATTTATTATTATTATTATTGTAAATTTGAAACATTGCAGTACCATCAAATCTTCTTATTAAATGGCCAAATTTTAAAAATCGAGAATCAATTAGGTATCTAGAAGAAAAGAAAAGTAAAGAAATAACATAATCCAACAAAATTTTGTGGGCAGGGATAAACGGGTAGTTTGCTAACAAAACCACGGAAGCAGAAACCCGCTTATCCCACTTCTGAGATGTAAGGAAAGTCCAAATTGATTCTCATACATTTATTTTTATTGAAAATAAATAATAATCACAATGCCAATAACATTTATAGTTGTTATAAAACATTCATTACATTTTATTAAAACAGTGTACGTACCTTAATTATTTTTGAATAGCACTTCAATCAAGTAGGCCAAATATAAACTCTCTTAAAATACATAGCAACAAGTGCAGTGTCTCAGCAGCAGCAACCGACTCCGCCGCCCACTGTGACTGCAGCGCTATTGACAGAGTGGAAACGACGAAATATCTAGGCGTCATAATTGACCAGAACCTGAACTTCAAAGCACACATTCGGACGCTCGCAAAAAAGACTCGCAAATTCATTTACGTCGCTAAACTCCTACGAGCCAGTGCTCCAAAACACATCTGTTTGCAAGTTTATATCTCACTATGCCAGTCTGTTCTGCAATACTGTGTAGTCATCTGGGGTAGCGCTGGAAAGTCGTGCATGCTGGAGTTGGAACGCGCTCAGCGGGCCGTCCTCAAAGTGCTTTTGGGAAAGCCACGTCGTTTTTCCACGGACGCTTTGTATAAAGAGGCCGGAGTCTTACGCGTACGGCAACTGTTTGTCTTAGGGTCACTTTTAAACCTTATAAAAAGCAACAAAAATCGCTCTTGTTACAGTAAGAGAGGTAGGAAAGTCGCGGAAAGAATACCCCTCCCAAAAACAAAAACCCTTTTCGCAGCCCGACTTTCGTCGTACTTCCCTATAAGAGTTTTTAACGCTATTAGCAAAAGCTTCTGTGTTCCCAACAACTACTCTGAGGCCAAAATAAAACTCAAGGACTGGTTGCTGGGCCGGACTTATGAGGAAACAGAAGGTTTAATGAGTAGCTGAAGTTAAAAATACCCTGTACTCACACACTAAGATGCAACACATACACACTCTCACAATCACTCACTCACACGCACACATCCCACAACCCCACTCACCCTACACCCCACACCTACTCACCGCAACTGTTTGTTTGTATGCAAATTATGATTCATTATTCTATTTTTTTTTTGTATGTCTGAATATTATTAATTATTATTTGATCTTCATTCATTGTTTTTTCATAAGTATTGTTTTCATTTCAATGTTTTCTAAAAATTCCTAATTAATGTTAGATATTTCGCTTGCGCTAGCAGAACTAAGAGAATGTTAACTCTGTGAAGTGTCTGGGTCACCAAGATACAGGCTGTGCCTAGTTTGGGACCCGTTGTTAATCCTATCAGTTTTCTGTTGTAAGCTAAATAAATGAAAAAAAAAAAAAAAAAAAAAACTTATACCACTCAATTCTTATTATACCACAATTTCGGGATATTACGCTCTCGTAGACTACGACTTATTTTACGTCTTTACATCACGGGTTCCGCAGCAAGACTGACTCGACACCGCTGACCGTTGCGCCCGCGCTTAAAAGTCCCCACCGCTACTCGGTTGTAGGATGCAACGGAGCGGCAAGCGAGTCAGTGTTGCCAGGATGAAATTCAAAAATAGGTATAATAACTAATTTATACATTTTGTAAGCCATAAACAGAAAAATATTCATAATGATTCCTAACACTATTCGTATCGATAACACACATGTCTGCTGTTGCTGTTGCCAACCAAGCACGTTTGTCGATATTCCGTTTTTCAGAGTCGTAATACGGTAGGCGCGCATCAGAGCAATAGTCATAAAGTTTTTGTTTTTGCTGCGCTAACGAAAACGCCACTTTTCCGTTTCTGTGTTACTTTCAGACGCACGCGCATTGTCTTTACACACACTTTTCCTGGCTAGCACTGTCACTTAAACTATGTAGGGCGTTTGAGTTACATCGCACTTCTGATGACGACAGATGAGACCTGTCTTCGTTGATTTGTTGGTCGGTCATGATGGAATGTGGAGTCCAACGTGAAATAACACACAGGCACTGTTCGGTACACTAAACTTTACCGTCCAAAACACGATTTAAATCAAATAAAATGGAATGTAGTGAGGTTAGCCAAGTCAACCGTTCGTCACCATGATTTCAATTTGAATGTGTCAACTGCACAAGTCTACCGCCTTTTTATTAACATCAAAAATGACAAACGATAACTTTATCCGACTAAACACACTCAAGCATTGCCAGACCAAAAATTAAATTAATTGAACTAAATCAAAATTATGATAAACGCTTGACATTCCATTACGCGATCTCCGACATATATAAATAATAAAAAGGGAAGTCCTGACTGACTGACTCATCAACGCCCAGCCCAAACCCTTGGACCTAGAAAGCTGAAATTTTGCACAGAGGTTCCCTTTATAATGTAGACAAGGAATAATGGAAGGATTTTTCGAAATTCAACCCCAAAGGGAATTAAATAGGGGATAAAACTTTGTATGGAAAATTGTCATTTTCACGCGGGCGAAGCCGCTGGCAAAAGTTAGTTATAAATAAACATTAAGTAATTTTAATTAAGGACTTAAAACTTTTATTGAAAACGGTTTTATGTCTTTTGTATATTTCAATTTTATGGCATGTGCTACTAAGTTCGGGTAAGTTATCATTCGGACAACTGAATGATGATAAAAAGTTATGGCACTTTAAATTATGGACAAAAAAGTTAGGTGACACAATTATAGAGAACCCCTGATTAGTCCTCTGCCCGGCGTCGCACCACGATATTGACGATGAATCAGTGTAACAAAACTGTTACGGAGGAAAGGAAGGTTATCTTATGTTTGGGGGAACAAGACTAAAACAGCAATGAAATAATAATATTAGTATGAATGGAAACTCATAATTCACTCGTACATACCATTATATTATTACAAAGTCGACAATCAATTAGAACATCAAGGTGTCAACGATATGTTGTCAGTGAAGTCTACCTTTACTTAAAATCTCCACTTGGCAAACAGTGCTCTATTGTTTTGGGTATTTTTAACCCTTTATAAGTGTACGTTACTACTAATAGAAGTACATATGGCAACCCAGAGATTGAGATAGATTTAGGACTACGTTTCTGTTACAAGCCAAAATAAACGATTGAAATCTCCATAAAAAAAATCGTTGTTCCATCAGTCGATACGAATTTTAAATATTCGAATCCAGAGACAAAGCACTCGTCAAGCCGAATCATACGAGCTAAACTCAGTGGGGCTATGTCGTTTTATAACTAAGTGTCTCTGGCTATCTTTTAGCTCCATCATCAGACCTTGGATAACATCTGGAGACATAATACCTACTCGTTAAGAGGAATCATACAATCCCAAACTGGATGAGGAAATTTTATTGCTGGCTCCATTTATGTGCTACCAATAGTTAATATATTCTTGGTTTTGGGTTATTCCATTAAGAATTTCTCAGTAGAAGCACTGAATTTATGACCAGTTTATAAAAATAAAATAAGAATTTTTCAAGGATTTCGGACCTTCATTAGCAGGAAAGTAAAAGAGGATAAAGTTATAAACTATGTAGGTGTTTCAGTAAAGACTTATTATGTTTCAAACTGGCTTGGTTTTTGAGATACATCTACGAATAACAGCCCGAAATAATATAGGGGAATAGTACCTCGATGCTTTCATCTTCAGAATGGTTTTGGCTCAGCAGTAGACACATGTATTTGTGATCGGTTGATGGTAACCGGTTCGTAACAATGGACTTTATGATAACTGACTAAATAAATGTGGATGCATGTCAGTATTATAAGAACTTACACCAATGCCTGGCCCTACGGGGATTAGAGGCGTGGTATTACTTTAAAATTTGTCTTCATGGAGTTTTTCTTCACTGTTGGGGTGCGGCATGACTTTTGTTTTCGGCATAGAATAACGATGTTGGTTCTTTATTTTGGTCATAGATGGCGCTGCTTTACTTATGAACTATGTTATTGTAGTGCCGTAGCGGCAATCTCATAAGAAATGGTGCGTATGTCTTGTACAGTCGACCAAGAAATTGGTTTACCACTCTAAGGTTGAATATCATTTGCACGTACAAAACATCAAGTGCTATTTTCGCTTGACAGATTAATAACTGCTACGTCAGAATCTGTCATTCCTGTTTATTTAAACTCAGAACTGATGGCTTGCAATTTATCCTCCTGCAACTCGTACTTTATGTGCAATAAAACGTTTTGTTTAGTTTCGACGTAAAATAATTGAATTTTGAATCCAGGGAATTGAACTTTATTATATATGTTTTTAATAGATTTAAAAACGTCCCATTTTCTGCTAGTAGCGTAAAGGGTTTTAGGATTAATAATAAATAATGATTTATCATTTAAAAATAACATAAATTTATTGTCCTTCATAAAACGTAACAGTAACATTTAATTGTAAAAAAAAAATTATAGGGAAATATCAGCCTAATAACGCGTGTTTCCACCATTAGCTTCGATGACTGCTAACACGCGACTTCTCATAGAGCCAACGAGGCGTGAACAAATGTCTGTCCCGCGCAGAGCCTCCCAAACTTCATGGCAATGACTATCGATGGCATCTCGAGTTCTCTCATTGCGGTGATGCCATCGCTGCACCATAAGTCCCCAAAGGTTTTCGATCGGGTTAAGATCTGGACTTTTAGACGGCCATGGAATCAAGTTAATGAATGAATGTTGATCAAACCAGGTACGAGTCACTCTAGCTGTGTGTAATCTGCAGTTGTCTTGTAGAAAATTAAATTGAGGCAGATCGCTTTCCGGGTAGACGTTCCGGACGGTTGGCAACATAGCATTTTCTAAATTATCCACATAATCTAAAGCGTTGGCTTTCGGAGGTAGTCTGCTTAATTCTCCGACTCCATCTGCCGACATCCAGCCCCAAATATTTACACTGATTCTACCAGACTCCGTGGTCGGCACAATATTTTCTTGAGTGTATCTAGTATTATTGTAACGCCAGAGAGTCATTCGACCATGTTGGCTAGATTTGAACGTTTTTTCGTTCGTAAATATCGTAGTAGACCAATCGAAATTCAAGTACTCCCAGGCAAAATTTAAACGAGCCGCTTTGTTAGAGTCGGTCAAATAAACTTTTTTAGCGTGACGTCTGTAATGCAATCCCATACTATGCAAATGCTGCCGAATGGTCTCTTTCGTAACATCGAATTCTTCTGCAAAATCGCCGGTAGAAGTGAAGCCGTTCTCTTCGTACTGACGTCTCATTGTTTCTCTTTGCTCGCTGGACAGTGCAGGCGGCCGACCACTTCGCCTATGATCATGAAGATTACCTTCTTCCCCTTCACGTCTTATCCAAAAACGTGTCGTATATCGCGATATGTTCAGTTCTCTAGAAATATCACTTATGTTGTATCTTAATCGATGTAATGATATAATTTCGGCTCTTTCCTGTAAGTTTAAATTACGCGACATTTTCTTGACAGTAAGTGACTCGAGTTGATCAATAACTGACACTTGACCGAACATTATGTCAAAAGCGATTCGAAAATAAATTAGTTTTTTTTAAGTATGGTATTTAGCATAAACCTCCTTGATTTATAAGGACAAGTTGGTTTTGTTTACATATAATATTCTCTATTGCGTTGACATCACAGTTCAAGTTGCATGCTCTTTTAACCATTGCTCTGTGATTGGCTCACAGTTAACCAATTACGTTAATGTAATACAGTAATCCTTAGCGAATAATTATGTTACTGGGAGATGTCATCAAAAGTGGTAAACCAATTTCTTGGTCGACTATACATCACTAAAATTATTTTTAATTTATAGCCTTAATTTAACAATCTTACATTAAGTTTCACTTTTTACAATTAATTTGACACCGGTAACTTAAGATTGTCTTGCTTTCCAGCATAGGCCTCCCTTAGAGCTTTCCACTGGATTCGGTTATGCGCTTGTCTCATCCAAGTAGTACCCGCCGTTCTTATAACGTCGTCCTCCCATCTAAGACGCTGTCTTCCTTTCCTTCTTTTATGTTATCGTGGACACCACTCTGTTACTTTCACTAATATTATTACTACATCCCTAATGATTAAGACTATCTAAGGCGACACTGTACCTGCATTATTATTATCTTTACAACTTCTATTGGTTAAGCAGTTAAACGTAACATACATTGAGTTTTTATTTAAAAGCAGAAGAATATTATGCATATGCATCAATCGAGCCAGTTTGCAGTTCATAAAACCCGCACTACCAATATCAGAATAAATAAAACTACTTTTTTTAATAACGTAAACAAGTAATAAAAAAAGACGGGTTGCACTCCGGGAGTGCCGGCAGAAGTGAAAACTTGATTATTAACGTTGAGCATGTTTGATATTTTGGAATGGTTAGGGAATAATTTTGCACCAATTGCTTTAACAGTATAAAAGTACTATCATTTATGTGGTAGAATACAATATTGATTTATTGCGCTATCGTACACAAACATGACAATTTATATTACATTAAAAATTTAACACTTTAAAACTATTACAATTATTTTACATTAAAAAGTTTATCTCTCCGAAAAATCAACTTTCATCCATAATTTCAACGACTTTTTCACCATCATCATTACCAGAACTATCATCGCCAATCTCTAAAACTGATACGATAGGTTTATGGTAGCTGAAGTAAGAAACGAACAGTTTTGATTCGAACCTATTTAAATGTCTAATAAAGACCGCATCAATAGTAGTTTTGTATTTCGTTGTGCTAAGATTGCGATCATTCGACATAGTTAAACCAAATTCATTATTTAAAAATTCAATTATTCCGCCATAACTATGCTAACCCATTTATTTTGTCTTTCCCTGTCCTCCGATCGGAACTCCGATTGGTAGGAGGAGCGGGAATATTTTTTCCCATGCCTCCGATTAAGCATCATAAAAACATTGTACAGTCTAGTTCAAAATAAATTATTTTTGTATTTTATTGACTGTACAGTCGACATCGTTAACGTTCAGGGTCAAAATGTCCAACTCCCACACGACTAGTCTAAGATCGATAGTTTCCGAGATATAGCCGTTTCAATTTTGACAGCTGTCATCTGAAATGTAGATCTCATTGAGACCTATCACTTGTCCCTACACACAACTAGTCTAAGGTCGATAGTTTCCGAGATATAGCCGTTTCAATTTTGACAGCTGTCATCCGAAATGTAGATCTCATTGAGACCTATCACTTGTCCCTACACACAACTAGTCTTAGGTCGATAGTTTCCGAGATATAGCCGTTTCAATTTTGACAGCTGTCATCCGAAATGTAGATCTCATTGAGACCTATCACTTGTCCCTACACACAACTAGTCTAAGGTCGATAGTTTCCGAGATATAGCTGTTTCAATTTTGACAGCTGTCATCCGAAATGTAGATCTCATTGAGACCTATCACTTGTCCCTACACACAACTAGTCTAAGGTCGATAGTTTCCGAGATATAGCCGTTTCAATTTTGACAGCTGTCATCTGAAATGTAGATCTCATTGAGACCTATCACTTGTCCCTACACACAACTAGTCTAAGGTCGATAGTTTCCGAGATATAGCCGTTTCAATTTTGACAGCTGTCATCCGAAATGTAGATCTCATTGAGACCTATCACTTGTCCCTACACACAACTAGTCTTAGGTCGATAGTTTCCGAGATATAGCCGTTTCAATTTTGACAGCTGTCATCCGAAATGTAGATCTCATTGAGACCTATCACTTGTCCCTACACACAACTAGTCTAAGGTCGATAGTTTCCGAGATATAGCTGTTTCAATTTTGACAGCTGTCATCCGAAATGTAGATCTCATTGAGACCTATCACTTGTCCCTACACACAACTAGTCTTAGGTCGATAGTTTCCGAGATATAGCCGTTTCAATTTTGACAGCTGTCATCCGAAATGTAGATCTCATTGAGACCTATCACTTGTCCCTACACACAACTAGTCTAAGGTCGATAGTTTCCGAGATATAGCTGTTTCAATTTTGACAGCTGTCATCCGAAATGTAGATCTCATTGAGACCTATCACTTGTCCCTACACACAACTAGTCTAAGGTCGATAGTTTCCGAGATATAGCCGTTTCAATTTTGACAGCTGTCATCTGAAATGTAGATCTCATTGAGACCTATCACTTGTCCCTACACACAACTAGTCTAAGGTCGATAGTTTCCGAGATATAGCCGTTTCAATTTTGACAGCTGTCATCCGAAATGTAGATCTCATTGAGACCTATCAATTGTCCCTACACACAACTAGTCTAAGGTCGATAGTTTCCGAGATATAGCTGTTTCAATTTTGACAGCTGTCATCATTATTATTATTATTAATTATTATTAATTATTATTATTATTATTAATTATATTATTATTATTAATAATTTTATTATTATTATTATTAATTATATTATTATTAATAATAATTATTATTATTATTAAGCGCCCTGCGCTGCCTAAACGAAACAGTAGGCCCAGGCATACATTTTCGCCGCGCCGTAGAGAGGGGATAGCTGTCTACTCTCCATCCGTCTTACGCTTTTTCGATCAGGGTCACGTGGTCACGTGTCCTGACGAATTTTCGATCAGGGTCACGTGGTCACGTATCCTGACGCGAGTTTAAGATTTTATACCCATCACAGAACAATTTCCCAAAGTGCTCAACGCCGCTAAAGAAGTTTTCACTTCAAAAATATTTGTTAAGGTCGAATCGTATAAAATAAGATGTACGGATGTTTGCACGATAGTATCGATTTACTGGTCAAGCAAGATGACATCGTGTTTCGTGGTGTTTCTGTCTGTAGCGCTACTTGCGCAAGTATTAGCTGCCCCCCAAGGTAACCCAGGTACGTTAAGACCTAAATGTGCTTTTATTTTTTAACCGACTTCCCAAAAATTTTGAATTCGATAAGTATTTTTTTATGTATTTACACCGATTACGCTGAGATTTATGATCCGGTTTACGTGATTATTTTTTAGTTTGATGCGAAATAGTTGTTATTTGGTCCCATAAAAATTTATCAGTTTGGCCCAGTACTTTTCATTTATGATGAACATTTTTCTTAATAAAAGAACATTTTTTGTTCATGTGTTCGCGAATAACTTCGTCGTTTATGAATCAATTTTGAAGATTCTTCTTTTATTGGAAAGGATATATTTCAAGGGTGGTACCTTGGTATGGAAACCAGAACCTTGTGATGGGATCCCAGAAAAATCGAGGGCAACCCGCAAATTTCATAGGCAGGTATTACGTGTTTCGTGTTTTTTCTGAAGCTATTCAAGTATTCGCATCTAGCAGTCATTACTTCATGTTGATGAGTTGATTAAGGAAGTAACTACTCCTCAACGGTTAGGAGTTGAAATCTGGAAGGTTAAGGGTTCAGTTTCTTGGTTGAATGTTAAATGCAGAGTAAATATTTGTACAGGATATTACAACTAATTATAAAAAAAAGTTTTTTGCAAAAAAAAACTACTGACTTCAAAAACACAAAATAGGGTTTTTTTTTAACTTTTTGGTGTTTTTGAAGTCGGTTGTTTTTTTTCATTTGTTTGTTATTTTGTTAGTCGATGACCGAGAGATCAAAATTGTCAACTATAAAATCATCATGAAACTAATAAGTAGGACACATAACATTCCCACGGTACATATAATATCCCCGAAGAGATAGACAGAGGTATACCTCATAGTTCACGCATATTTTATCAGTTACTCGCATTTTTGACCAGTTGTGTTTTGTTTAAATGGACTTATTATGTCCTAAGAAATAATTTAAAAGAACTCGATTCGTAATGTTTATTCAATTAATAAGTACTAGGTACTCGATATCCATACATATTCTTAGATTTTATTGATGTATGACCAAATATTGAATCGTTAGTATATTTTAATATTTCTATAAATCCTAAAATACAAAATACTAGCTGACCCGTGCTCACTTCGTTGGGCATAATTAGTCGAAAGTGTGCTAATTACGTTTCGAAAAATTCTATTTCGGGGACGTCCGCTGCGTAAGGAGCCGACCACGCGACTGAGCCGCGCGTGTACCTACCTCTCAGATCAGATGTAAAAGGCCACGCCCCTTTCTCCCGAAGCGAGCACGAACGCGAACCGAATTAAACCCGAAACCATCCCGCGCCCTCCGCTGCTTTGGCTTTTTCTCCGATTCACTTTGCAAAACGGACTACCACGTAAAAGCCTTTTTATTTTTCGGTTTTTTATATAACGTATGACACTCAGCAATAACCCTTACAATTTAACAAATATACAAACACAGAAACTTCACCTCTTTATTATTATTAGTATAGAAGTATAGATAACTGCATCAATGGACAACAACATTAAAATAAATTTCACATTAAACAAAACAAGTTATTTAACTGACATTTTATAAATAATTATTTTGATCGCATTTTCCTGTTTTCGCCAAAAGTTTTGGTATTAGCATCATAACAACAATGTTCTTGAATTAGGTACCTATAGGTGTTTTTAGGGTTCCGCCCCTTATGACTCTTATAAATTATCACTTTGTTATCCGTCCGTCCGTCTGTCATGTGTTTTATTCTCAGCTTTGGCCTCGAGTTTTTCCATCAGTAATTTAAGGAGTTGCCATGGAGTTAGAATATGTATGATACACTAGTTTTTGCTAGCGGCTTCGCCCGCGTGAATATGACGATTTTCCTTTAGATGGGGTTTAATTTCGAAAAATCCTTGCTTATTCCTTGTCTACATTATAAAGGGAACCTCTGTGCAAAATTTCAGCTTTCTAGGTGCAAGGGTTTGGGCTGGGCGTTGATGAGTCAGTCAGTCAGTCACGACTTCTCTTTTTATTTATATAGATTTCTTTTTTAAAATTGGCCTACGTTTGATCTCGATTTCGCCTGATGGAAAGCAATAGATGAGGGCTATGATAGAACGAGCGTACCCAGAACATGCCTGCTTACACTTATTTTGAAGGCAGACGTGTTTAATGTAGGAGATAGGCAACCAGTTCCACTCTTTAGCCGTGCTCACAATAAACATAATGGTGACGTTATTTTGTTATTTTATTTCTCCTTTCCAGCACCTAACACAGCTAACTCGAACTTGTCTGGAGGCAGCATTGGGGTTGGACATCTAGATCGTAACACCTTCGCCAGTGACGCGTTCATTACCCATTACGAGCCGCCGCCGGATAAATCGTAAGGAAACGCTTTATTGACACGAGGAGTTAAGACTCAAAAGACTGACCACCTGTAGTAAATGTATACGTATGTATATATAATAGTAATAATTAGTAAACTAGTGACCCGCCCGGATTCGCACGAGTGCAAAAAATAAAAAAAATGTAAAAATGTAAATGTATAACCTTCCTCTTGAATCACTCTATCTATAAAAAAAAACCCGCACCAAAATCCGTTGCGTAGTTTTTTTTTTTTTTTTTTTTATTATTATTGATAGGTTCGCGTTTGACCACTATCTCACCTGATGGAAAGTGATGATGCGGTCGACGATGGAGCACGCTTACCTAGAAGTACTATTCACTCTTGACTTAAAGACCCCTAGGTTATAGCTATCAGGAAATACAGTTTTAAAGATCTAAGCATACATAGGGACAGACAGCGGAAAGTTACTTTGTTCTATACTATGTAGTGAAAGTTCTATGTAGTGTACGAACCTCAAGACTCTAGCTGCTAGCATAAGTGGACTTTGTAAACATTGAGTCAATTTTGACGGTACGGCTGGCGCAGTGGCTGAGCGATTAGCTGCTACGCTGCGTGTTGTTAATTCGATCCCACCCGGAACAATTAATATTTAAAAGTACCCACAAGTAGTTGTTCCGAATGTGACTGTTTGTGTAATATATTAAGTTTAAATGTTTGTTAGCGCACCCAATAAAACAAAGTTTAATGAATAATGTGGGGCAAAGTTTGAAAAAAAGAAAACATGAACTAAATCAATGTGGTTAATACCACTTTGATTATAATGGTTTGAGTATAATTTCAACAAAAAAACAAAACACCACGCCTGTGATTCCCAAATGTTTTAAGTATGTGAAAGAGGGTGATCCCATTGCCATCCAACGGGCATCAGCACGCAGCACGTAAGATTCCGTGGCTACTATTGAGAAATGCCTGTTGATAGAATTTAAAATAATAAAATAAAAAAACTTCTCAGTTCGTGGTGGATTCTAACTGCCGCACTCAGAGAGCTTTAATGATTACTTAGGCCATCACTAAGTAAAGGTTTTGACAGTTTTTTAGAACCAAAAAATTCGAAGACATTTGACATCTACCAATCCGCACTGGGCCCGCGTGGTAGATTACAGCCCATTCCCTCTCAGAGAGGAGGCCTGTGTCCCAGCCGTGGGAACATTAATAGGCTGTTGATGGTTATGATGATGTATGACAGAACTGTCAAAACCTTTACTAAGTCATGGCCTTTTTTTTTTTTTTTTTTTTTTTTTTTGGTGGGTTGAAAATCATCGAATGACCCCCCCCGCTCTTGGGCAGAGCGAAGGGGAGTGTCAGACTTCTACTGACTAAAAACCGAACCCATGTTCCTTCTTTGCCCTTGCGCCGAGGCCACGTAATCTAGTACAAATACCGCGGCCCCGACGGGCGTCGGCCCTTGCGGGCCCCTCCTTGCTGACATCTCTTTGAGGCGCGCGTGGAACACGAACGCGCCGCCGACACGGTCTGTTGCCGTCATGACGACGGCCGGACGGCGAGCTAGCCCATTACTCACCGTCCACAGGCCCGCGTCTACGGTGGCCGGAAGCCATCACGTGGCCCCCGACGCCCGGAGCGCCTTCCGCGCCTTCCGCGGCGGCTGGGACGTTGAGAGGATCGCTCCCTCTCTCGTTCCGCCACCTCCTTCGCTAGCATCACTGCTTCGCAGAAGGAGGCGACGGCGTCCCATTCCTCCTCGCCCCGGACCATGGCTTGCACCAGGGCCGGACGCGAGAGGTCACCGCCGCCGATCGCCGCTACGAGAACACGGCGGGGCTCCGCCCAGGCATGGCACACCTCCACAGTGTGCTCCACCGTGTCCTCCGGTCGATCCTCGCAGTGGAAGCATCCGGGCGTTTCCTCCCGCCTGATTCGGTGCAGGTACCTCCCGAAACATCCGTGTCCGGTGAGGACCTGCGTCAGACGGAAGGTGAGGGCGCCGTGGCTCCTCTCTAGCCACTCCTCAAAGAGGGGACTTACCGCCGCTATCGTGGCGTGCCCTGCACGGGGTTGCGACAGTCGCTATCTCCATGCCGCCATGAGATCGCACCGGAGGTCTGTCCGCCGCGCGGCAATGTGCCGCGGCAGCAGACTGACCCCCCGGTGTAGCGCCTCCGCGCGCCACTCATGTAGGCGCGCGAGGACTATCGCCTCCAGATCCCACGGCGGCAATCCGGCAAGGAGATTCGCCGCCTCGCGGGAGATCGTGCGGTACCCGCGGACTAGCCTTACGGCCATGACCTTTTGGGGCGCGTTCAGGTAGTGGACGGCCCGCTTCTTCACGGCACGCGCCCACACCGGGGCCCCGTAAAGGGCCATGGACCGCACGATCCCCGCATAGAGCCTACGGCAGGAGGCGTTTGGCCCCCCCAGATTGGGCAGGAGCCACCTAAAGGCAGCCGCGGCCCGCTCCAGTCTGGGAGCCAAACGTCGGAAGTGCTCCACGAAGTTCCACCGGCTGTCGAGGACGAGTCCGAGGTACTTTAAAGTACACTCGACACCGATGGAAACCCCTCCCACCGATAGCTGGGATCCCGACGGTGGCACATTCCCACGCCCATGGAAGCACATGGCCTCGGACTTGTGAAGTGCCACCTCGAGACCCAGCTGCCGGATCCTCTCCACGACTGTTTCAACCCCGCGTGTCATATTCGCGGCCGCCGCCTCGTGCGATTCCCCCCGTGCCAGCACCAACGTATCGTCCGCGTAGCAGACGACGCTGACGCCGTCAGGGAGGTCGGCACGCAGCACCCAGTCGTAACCGATGTTCCACAGGGGCGGCCCCAGAACCGAACCCTGTGGAACACCGCACGACATCTCTCGCCGGTTCCATTCTCCGTTTTGACCAGGGTAGATTACCGTCCTGTCGGACAGGTAGTCCCCGACTACACGACGAAGGTAGGCTGGCACCCGGTGATACCGGAGTGCCTCCCTGATGCAGCTCCAGGGCATGGTGTTGAAGGCGTTGGCGATGTCGAGAGACACCGCCAAGACCACACCGCCCCGAGAGACCGCATCCCCCGTCGTGAGGGCTCTCACGCGCATGATGGCGTCCACCGTCGAGCGCCTCTTGCGGAAGCCGAACTGCTGATCCGCAAGATCCGGACCCATTCCCTCAAGGTGCTCGGCGAGGCGGTTTGCAATTACTCTTTCAAAGAGCTTGCCCACCTCGTCGAGCAGCACAATGGGCCGGTATGCAGACGGCGCGTCCGCAGGGCGCCCCGGCTTCTGGATGAGGACCAGCTTCCCCGTCTTCCAACGACGCGGGAACTGGCCTCTTTCCATGCACGCGCTAAAGAGCCTCTCCAGTCGGGGCCCAAGAGCCTCTGGGTCTAAGGCCAGGGCCCAGGCTTTGCCAGGCAAGCCATCGGGCCCCGGGGCGGTATTTTTGGCTTTAAGCCTCCGTACCGCCACTCTCAGGTCTACCCCAGTCACCTCCGGAATGTCGTCATCGGTTCCTGAACCGTCCGCTTCCGGCACCGCTGGTGGCGGAGCCATTGGCGGGGGACGATGCTCCCCTCGCGAAGGGAACAGAGCGCTCACTACGTCCTCCACGAGCTCGGGCCGGAGACTCTGCGTCAGCGGGGGGCCCCGGGTGCGGAGTTGATTCCGCACCATCTTATAAGGGCGCCCCCACGGATCTCTGTTGAGAGTCTCCAGCATCTCCTCGCGGGCCTGATCCTTGGCCCGCAGACGAGCCTCGGAGAGGACTTTCTTAGCCGCTCTGTACCCTTCATAAAGCTCCGCCTCGATGGCTTCCGCATTCGGAGGACGAATGCGGCGCCTGCGATGCCTGGCGTACTGGCGCCGCGCCGCAACACACTGCTGCCGCAGGTGCGACAGCTCTTGCGACCACCAGTACACGTGACGCCGGGCGCTTCCTGGCCGGACTCGGGGCATTGCCGTGTCGCAAACCTCGGTCATGGCCTCCTGGAACCAACCTGCCTCGGTGTTAACGTCGGCGGGCCTGACCGGTGATGACACCCAGGCCTGCACGATCGCAGCTTCCAGGAGGAGCTCCCGGTCCAGCTTCTTCAGCGCCCAGCGCGGACCACTTGGGGTCTGTGGGACCAGCGCGCTCGAGGACTGGGGAGAGACCTCAAACCGGATATACCGGTGGTCGGAGTAGGTCTCCTCCCCCTCCATAACGCGCCAGTCGACGACGCGTTGTGACAGAGCGGGGCTGGCGAACGAAATGTCCACCACCGACTCGCCCCGCATCCGCACACACGTGGCCACAGAACCCCGGTTCAGGATGTCCAGGCCTGTTTCCAGAGCCCAGCACTCGACCATCCCACCCCGCACATCCGTGTAACGGGAACCCCAGGCCAAGCTCTTGGCGTTGAAGTCCCCGAGTACAAGTACGGGAAGGGAATAGCCTCCGATGACGACACTTAACTCCCCTAGGGAGTTTTGGAACTCGGCGAGAGTTCGGTTCGGAGAGAAGTAGACTCCCACTACTACGATCTCCCCGAACCGTGCTGCTACGCACCCCTGACCCTTCCTGACCATCTCAAGAGCCGGGGTGCCGGCGGCGGCCGACGCAATGATGGCCACTGTGCCACTTAGGTCCTCCACCCAGTGTGGCCTGGGCGGGACAAAATATGGCTCAGAGACCACGGCGATGTTGATCGACCACTGCGCCATGCTCTGGAGCAACAGATCCTGAGCGCAGGCGCAGTGGTTGATGTTCGCCTGGAGGAGGCTTAATGGGGCCATTAATGACACTCCATTTCAGCCCCCTCCGGGACCCCCTGTGGAGTTGCGGTGGTGGCGGATTCAGCAGCGGCATCGGCGGCTGCGTCGTTGACGACGGTGGAGTTGGTGGCAGAGGGCCTTCCCTTCCCCTTGGCCTTGGCGGGTGGAGCGCAGGCCTTGCTCCCTGCCCGGTGCTCAGCCGGCTTCCCAGCCGCCGCACATGCACTGCAGTGAGGCGTGGCCAGGCAAGCCGCGGCCTTGTGACCGGGCTGACCGCAGCGGAAACATAAGTCGCTGCGGTCCACCTCCGAGGTGCATCGGCAGCCTACGTGGTGCCCCACATGACACCGGAAGCACCTCAAAGGTTTGGGCTCCAGAAGCTTCACCTGCGCCCTGGACCAGCCCACCTTGAGGGTGCGGCCCTCCGCAATTTTCGTCGCCACCGTCACAGGGCAGCTAACCGTTACGGTCTGCATGCCCTCGCGATCCGGGCGTAGGGTGCCCGCCTTGATCTGCTCGGCAGAGCACCCCCCGGCCGCAGTGACGGCGGCTACCACCTCCTCCTCGGAGACCGAGTCGTCCAGACCCAGGATGCGCAGGCTTGCGCACTTCACTGGCCTGGACACTCGAACCTCGTCCGCGTTTAGGGACGCTCTGAGCTTTTCAGCTAGAGCGTCTGCGGTCGAGGCGCTCGATTCCCCGGGAACCTCTATCTTCCGAGCACCTGTAGCGGTGGGTCGGATTACGAGGCCCCCGAGGATCCCAAACTCTTCGAGTGCCAACGTCAACTTGGCTTGGCGGAGCGTCTCGCTGTACGTCGCGCCCCTCTTTACCGCGTCCGGCTGTAGCGTGATGACTACAACCGCGGTCTTCGGGGCACGAAGCCTCGCCGCGGCGCTCCGCTTCTTCTGCCGGCGCTTCCGCTCAGCCCGCCTGGCCTTTTGGGACGCCTTTCGCTCCCTCTGTCTCTCACCTGCCACCTCCCAACCTGACTCGCCCTCGGGAGGCTCAGGGGGCGGAGGAGGTGTGGGTGCCTTGCCCTTCTTCTGGGCAGGCGCCTTGCCATTTTTTCTGGGCAGGGGCCTTGCTCTTTGGAGGGGCAGGCTCCTTGCCCTTCGGGGGGGCAGGTGGCTTGCCCTTCTCCTGGGCGGCCTTACCCTTCGCCTGGGGAGGCACCTTACCCTTCGGAGGGGGGGGTCCCGCCTTGCCATTCTGAGGGGCACTCGCCCTAGGCGATGGTGCTTGGGCCGGCTTCCCACCTGGCTGAGCCCCGCCTTCAGGCTGGCTGGATGGCCCTGCCTTAGGGTTGCCGGCTGCCGCACCCGCAAATGTCTTTGCCCCCAGGGAGGGGCGCAGAACAATGCCCTCCAAGAGCGAGTGCCTCTTTTCAAGGTCAGCCAGCTTCTGCAGAACCAGGTTCAGGTCCCGGTCCCCGGCGGCCAGAGGCTGACTTTGCCCGCGTCCCTCCTTAGGCACCTCGCTAGGGCCAGCTCCTTGGAGCTCGGCCAGGTTTGCCCGGAGCCTCGCATTCTCCCTCTCCAGACGCTCCAGACGCTCCGTGGCGGCCGCCAAGCGGATGACCTCCGCCCGCAATTCGGACACCTCGTCCGACGAAGGTCCACCACACAGCGCCTTCGCTGCCGCCAAAATGGAGGTCGAGGCCGCGGCGATCGCGGCCTTCTTTGATAGGTTCGCCCTCTTCAGAGAGACGTCCCGTAATGCGGCCCCCACGATCTCCGCAAACCCGGCCAGGCGCTCACCAACGGAGCCGCCGCCGGTGACCTGGTCTCCACCAGTGTTGGCCTCAACACCGGTCTCTGGCTCACCAGGCTCACCGCGTTCCACCGCTCCACCAGTCTCCATCTCGTCGCCAGAAGACGACGACGAGATGACCCTTCTGCCGAGATGGAGCCCTTCCCCGGCGTCCCCCTTGGCTCGCCGGGCAGCCTCCAGGGAAGCGGCACGCCTTCCCCGAGGGATTTTTCGGGCTGGGGTCAGTCGGTCCGTTCCACCGGACGACGACTCCTCGGCTCTAGCTCCGGCTCTGGGCCGCTTAAGGAAACGCTCTGCGTTTTCCGTGGCAGCCCCCGAAACCTCGCGTATGGAGCCCGCCAAGCTAGCGCCCGACCCGGAGTCAGAATCCGACCCCGAGTCGCTCAAGCGACTCCCCTCCCAAAGTTTGCCGAGAGCCTTCTCCCGGCACTCACCCGACATCTTGTCAGGCGCGCCAACCTCATCACTATTGCCGGTCCCAACACTTCCGGACCGGGAGCCTCCTCGGCTCTTGTTGCCACTGGCAAGCGGTGTCGTCGAAGACGAAGAACATTCGTTGCCCCCCCCAGAATACGAGGGGCTTGACGGTCCACTAGGAACCGTGGCGGATTCTCCAGCTGCTGTGCAGCTGGTACCGCCCTGGGGTAATACTTTTTCGAAAGTCCCGTTCATTTTTGTTTTTTTTTTTTTCCTTTTAGAGGGTATGGTCCCTTTCACCTCCCATCGTCTCTCCCTCCGCCTACTCGCTGCCCTCACAGTCACGTCTGATGAGCAGACGCGAACCAGAGAGCAGCGAGTAGGGTTTCCTCCTGCGACAGGCACACCGCCCGAGGACCCGAACACTGTTCACGTCTCCGGGCGGTGCGCCCCCCGCGTGTCCCTCTTTGTCTGGTCTCTCGCCTTGGACCTTTCCGGCATGAGTATATCTACCGGCAGAGCCCCAAGGGTCATTGAGACACGCAAGCCCCACCACGACGGCAACGTGGGAACACTCCAGTGGGGACTAAGTCATGGCCTAAGTAATCATTAAAGCGTACGTACGTCATTGAGTACGGCAGTAAGTGTGGTAGTTTCAAAACTAGTTTTTATTACCACGTATTACCATGCCCTTTACACTGCCCCCGCTCGTGATAGCACCTTATTTTTTTTTTTGGGCTGGTGGAAAATCATCAAATTACCCCTCCCGCTCCTGGGCAGAGTGGTAGGGAGTGTCAAACTTCTACTGATTATAAACCACCCATGTTCGTTCTTAGCCCTTTATGTCGAGGCCGCGGTATCTTTGATACCAACCAGTAGCTCCGATGGGTCGTGATAGTAGGTACCTTAAAATCAAAATGAAGGCTTAACACTCTCGCCAAAACACTTCGAAGCAGGACGAGTACAAGAATGTATACAATGGAACAGAATAAGTTCAATGCCTCCTCTGGTGATTCAGACCGGAATTTGTAAAAAGGTCATAAGGAAAAATAATTTTGTTTTTGGTGTTCCCATACAAAATATCGCAACGGCTCCAGAGCGCATTTTTTTTTTAAACATCTTACTTGAGGAAAGTCCTTTAATTTTTCTTGTTGTCGGTTGAATAATGGTAATTGGAGAAAAGACCGAGGAGTGTGAGATGTTTACCTTACTAAAACAGAGCGATTTTATCGAGGTAAAATAGGTGGTCAAAATCTTCACATGAGAGGAGGCACTGTTTCGTATTAACAAAACCTATCCGGAGTTCCCTCTGTGCAACGCTCGTTAAGGTACATCTGTAGGGCGACTTTGAAGTTGTATCCCCTGAGTCTGAATGCCATTGCCACATGCCAAAAGAAAACCGACTTCAAAACACAAAAAAAGTTAAAAATAAACTTCAGAAGAAAAATCAGCTTGTAAAGGCCAAGCACGACCCAAGGGAGCGGTCAATGTGGTGATACTTAGGGGAGGTCCATGTCCAGCAGTTGACGTCTTTCGGCTGAAATGATGACAAAACAGTAGGCCGCCGCTGTTGCAAAGACGATTACAGCGTGTAATTTTATTTGATTGTTTTAAGTGTGATGTTTGTTTCAGATGCGGTATTATCGGTGACTTCGTTAAAATATTTATAAAGAGTGTCTGTCCTTCGTAATAGAGTAATCCAACAGGACTTCTTCATAATATTATTGTACTGTTTAAATACCAACTCTCATCGGCGATCCGGACATTGAAAATCCAGCAAAACTCTATACGCAACTTGAAACTGCCATACGATTTTATTTTTGATTATGGGAACTGTTTATGTATGTAAATAAAAATTAAACTCAATGGTCGATTTTTTATTCTCCTAACAATAAAAACAAAAAACCCGACTACGAATAAAATCGCAGACTAATATTATAAAACAGCGGTCTTAATAGTAGAGAACAAGAAAATAATTCTTAAAGTATATTAATAGTTATATTATTTATATTAACATTTAAGGAGGCTCTCGCTTGGTGGCTGGATCAAGGGCTTGATTCAGAAGGCAGTACTTCTGGACACGGCGCGCATTGTCAGGAGGTTCCTCTCTCAAGAGCCCTGACCACCGGTAGCTCGTACCATGTTCCCAATGCTGGTGGAGTACTATTTTTGTGTTGTGAGTTCGATCCCCACACCAGTCTCCTGTTCATCGGTTACATAACGGGTTAAATTGATACATTCTTTCTTGCTATGTTGTTCCTTGAATTTTATATATTTTTTCGATTAATATTATAGCATGTAATACTAAATGAAGGATCCCTCGAACCTGCCTTAAACATCTCTCATCATCATCTTACTTGAGGAAAGTCCCTTCGGTTGGAAACCTTCAAAGGCGACTTCAAAAGGAGTGTGAGATATTTTTTACCTTATAAAACTGAGTTGTTTTATTGAGGTAAAATCGATGGTCAAAAATCTTCACATGAGAGGTGGCACTGTTTCCTATTAACAAAACCTATCCAGAGTTCCCTCTCTGCAACGCTCGTTATGACACATCACTGGGGCGACTATACAGAGGTATGCCGTTGTGCACGGCAGCACTGTGCTGCCGTTCATCTCTGAGGTGATTCAGCAAGTGCACTTAAAGTTAGGCGTGCTGTTAACTAAATAACAACAGCGTATAAAATTATATAGGAGCTCGTGGCTTAATAATGACTGCCACTTGGGTCGATCTTTAGGTTCAGCTGCGCTTGCCTAGGTTGGACTGTGGATGGGTGACCGCCCCTTACATACCGAGTTTCCTTCGTGACTCGGAAAGCACGATACGCTGTTGGTCCCGGCTACCATATACAGGGTGGTGCCGATGATACGACAATAAATGAAACCACTGGAGTTCTAGTTCATAGGAACATTTTTAAACTATCAAATAAATCCTAACACCGAAATCGTTGTCGTATCGCTGAAAGAAGAAAAATTTTTTGCCAAAACCATACCACTTGAAGGAAATTTGGTAACTCACATTGGTAGGTAAATCTTCGGTAGCACAGGATTCAAGGAGCACGGGTTCAGAACACTTCTTCCAAGAGTTCAGCGATTGTAAGAGTTTCGCACACACAGTTTTCTTCACATGAGCTTGATTTTGAGTCGTTTTAAATGGCGGTCGCGGATGCGCGCGGGCACGTCAAATCCACGTGCATTTTTCAATAGTGTAGGCGACAGAGCCTAAGGTTAGTAAATCAATATTTGTTTGTAAATTGTATTGTATTTCGTCTACAGTTTTATGCTATTTCGTTTTTAAGTTTATTAAAAATAAAAAAAAACGGTGTTAGGATTTATTTGATCGTTTTAAAATGTTCCTATGAACTAGTACTACCAGTGGTTTCATTTATAGTCGTATCATCGGCACCACCCTGTACCTATAGATCATTGGCAGTCGTTACAGGTAGTCAGTGTCCTGTCAGCCAGTCTTACCAAAGAGTATCGTATTACCCAGTAATAACTGGGTTGTGAACTTGTGGAGGTCAGATAGGCAGTCGCTCCATGTAAAATACTGGTATTTAGCTGCATCCGGTTAGACTGGAAGACCCCAACATAGTTGGGAAAAGGCTAGGCAGATGATTGGTTACACCGACGCCATAAGTCACCCTGTATTTACCGATATGTTCACTTGTAGACCAATTCTTACCTAGAGTCTTAGTTATTACAGTGAAACTTGGTTAAGTGGGACCTGAATAAGTGAGAAACCTCCATAACTGGAACTCATGCTAAGGTCCCATGAGACATATACATATTTGTATCTGAGACACTGGGTAAGTGGAACCTGAAAAGGGGTTTGAACTTTTTTGTATGGGAGCTGGCATATCGACCCTCCGCCATTTTGTTTTTTTTCGAAATCGCGGCCCACAATGAAAGTGGTATGTATGGATAGAGGACTTAGAGACAAACAAAAAATGTCCAGTAACACGGTACCCAAAGTGTCACGTTACCGAGATATTTGAAGGTAAAGATGGACATATGAATATAATGAGCACATTAAAAATAGACTTTTTACGTGTCTACAGGCGTTGATTATTATTATTACTGGTTATTGAAAGAGAATAGGTACATTACATACTACAGGAGCAAGAGAAAACTATTCTTTGACATAACATAGCGTTTCATTGCGATGCGAAGCGATTTTCTCGTGCGTATAGTAATAATCAACCTGGGAACGATTATTTGGATACAATTTAACGCCCATACACGTAATATAACTATTTTTTTAAATATTTATAGATTGCCGTTGTACTCATTTGTCGATCTTTACCTTAAAATATCTCGGTAACGTGACACTTTGGGTACCGTGTTACTAGTCATTTTTTGTTCGTCTGTATGGCCTCTATCCACACATACCACTTTCATCGTGGGCCGCGATTTCGAAAAAAAATCAATATGGCGGACATGTTGATATGCCACATCGGTTCTATCCCCTTTATCTTACTTATACAGAGGTACTGTATAAGTAAGACAAATTTTCAGGTCCCTTAGGGTCTCACTTAACCAGGTTTCACGGTAGTAACAAATGATATCTTAGTATTAGACCCCTAGCACATGGCTGTTTGAACGTCACAAGATGTGAGAACGTCACACAGCGTCACAAATACTTGCACAAATAACTTTATCAGGATATTATTGCAGTTCTTATTATTTCTAATTAAGCAACTAATGATACTCTATTGAAAAGCCTAACACACTCTGCACATGCTAACGGCATGGACTAATGCAGGAACGAGGCATCCGCCAAGTGTGGACCGCACTAGAGTATCTTAGCTCTCTCGCTACAAAGATGTTTGAGATATTGACACAAGACTAACATCAGTTTCATGTAACAGATTATTGTTGAAACTAAACGTTTATCACTTTTTCACCAACAAGAGAACAATGGGAGTAAACTGCAACAGTTAAATCTACAAACAAACTCTTTATATACAAGTTTTGACCCAGAACTGATCACAGTTACACTTTAAGCCTACAACAATGTCCGCGTCTTTCAAAATTGAGGCAGTTATCTTAGTAGTTACAGTTTTAGTTTTGAAAGCTGATACAAGAAGACACAGTTTTGCAGAGACAAGGCCAGGGGCAAGACAAGATACGCAATCAAAGTGGATGGATGTTTGGTCTGGCAACAAAAGTTCAATTGATGTCTTGTTCAGAGATTTTGGCGATATTATGTACAGGCTGACGTCGCGACGAGGTAAATAGAATATTTTTAGAATTGACGGCTGAGATGAGAATGCTAAGAGGGATGTGTGGTGTGACGCAAATGGATAAAATAAGGAATGAGTACATAAGAGGAAGTCTGAAAGTGGCGCCGGTGAATGAAAAGTTGATTGGTAATCGATTGTCGTGGTATGGACATGTGATGCGAAGGAATGAAGGAAAAGTTGTGAGGAAAATGTTGAGTATGAATGTAGATGGCTATAAAAGGAGAGGAAGGCCAAAGAAACGATGGATGGACTGTGTGAAGGATGATATGGCTAGAAAGGAGGTGACTGCTGAGATGACGAGAAATAGGGAAGTATGGAAGAAGAAGACATGTTGCGCCGACCCCAAATGAATTGGGATAAGGGCAGGAGAATGATGATGACGGCCGACTGTATTTATTGTCTGGTGGCTACAGACGCGACTGATGAGCATGAGGGTCCTGGGTTCGATTCTCGGGTTCCATTAAAAATTTTGCAGTAGCAGCCTCGGAGTTATAGACATGTGCCTGGTCATGACAATAAGCTCGCCCCCTATGTAAGATGGGACTGGGGAAAATTGGGTGTACTATTAGGTACGCCTCTGTCTGTGTGCCTTCGGGAATTACAAGCGTGATGTTCTGTAATGTTACGACGAGCGTGATGTTCATGATATGACGATAATAATTATTATTTAAAAAAAATATTTATTCCAAAAAGGTAAGTAACTTATAAGCTAACCCACAAAACCGTTGCAACGGTTTGACTGTGGGGTCGATGAGTCTCTAGACATACTCTAAGTTTTCTCATAAGGAATTACTCAGAAGCACCTCCGTGTTAAACAACATCAATAAGTGCAAGCAATCACTATTTGTTTTTTTTATTTTCTTTCAGTCCGTTCAGCACTTCAATACAAATCAGAAAACGAAAAGAATAGAACTGAAATTCATCAACCTTCAGCTAAACGGGTTTCCAGAGTTGACATTAATTTCATCAACCCAGACAAAGCCACTTTTCATACAATCAGACTTGAACCGATGAGACAAAATGCCAATAACACAGTTATCAAAGGATTTGACCAGTTGTCGTTGTTAGGAATTAAGTGAAATAATTTAGAATTTAAAAAAAATCTTTATTTTAGATCTTCTATCAGCGCGTATACGCGCAGAGGACGAGAGGACGCGTTTCACGATCACCCCGTGTGTTTAGGTTACACGGTTGCGTTCAAATCTCGTTTGAAGTGCGTATACGCGCGTCATCAGCCCGTCGTCGGCACCGTAGAAAATACGCCGTGTGCTAGGGGCCTAAATGTCTTGAAAGCCACTTCCACTGGTTAAACTCCTCAGGCTTAAAGCCGATAAGAAAGTACCTATGTATATAAAAAGATATTTTTTAGCTAGCTATCTGTTGTTCTGTTTGTTTATAATGTTAAGAGAATAAAAAAACGAAAATTGAGTTCTTAGGTTAATCTTTTTTTACATAACTATTTTCTATATAAAGTAGAAATTCTGACAATGTAAACGTATGAAGAAGTCCTGTCGCACTACTTTATTACTAAGGACAGACACTCTTTATAAATATTGATACGAAGTCACCAATAATACCGCATCTGAAACAAACAACACACATGAAATAATTTAAAAAACTCCACGCTGTGATCGTCTTGGCAACATCAGTCTGCTTCTTTGATTCATCATCATTTCAGCCGAAAGACGTCCACTGCTGGACACAGGCCTTCCCTAAGTGTCGCCACAATGACCGGTTCCGCGAGTGTCGCATCCAGCGGATCCCCGCAACCTTCACCAGTCTGCTTTGATTGGTTCACTTAAATATTGATATTTTTCAAGACATTGTCCATCTGTGATATTTATAGTGACTAAACAATTTCGTCTCTTACTTTTCATCAGGACTTTTTCAATAGCAACCACGGAGTTGGAATTTTTGCCCGGTTGATGGCAATAATAATACTGGGCCTCATTAGAAAGCTCAAAGTCACCCAAAAGGCAATGGAGAGGGCTATCTATGCTCGGAGTTTCCTTGCGTGATCGAATCAGAAATAAGGACATCCGCATGAGAACCAAAGTCACCGATGTAACCCGAAGAATCGCCAGACTTAAGTGGCAATGGGCAGGGCATATCCCTTTTTTTATATTTACCTCACACTAGGAATTTCTCCTGTGTCGTGGGTGCGTTTACAAACACTTGAACTCTTAAACACCAGAACCGAAACTACTATCTTCGGGCCATACAATGTTGAGTGCGGGGATCGAACGCGCCACACGTAGCGCAGCAGTTGAATCGCTTCGCCACTGCACCAATAGGGGATCGGACTGACTCAAAACAATATGATTCTGTTTAGTCCGTCAGTTAGATTATCGAAAAATATTGGATACGTGTTTTTTGTTTTATCAAATCAATAAAAAATGACGCAGCTATAGCGCGTCAAAGATCATGGAGTGGAGCTTGAAACGTCACTTGAAGGTACAAAATGTACTATCATTATGACGTCACACGAGTTTTCGAAGAACTATATCGTCTTAATTTTTTGTTTACGTGAAAAAAGAAAAAATATGTGGCAATATTTTTTGGAAATCTATATAATGGACTAATTAGTTTTTTTTTGCCCAATCCCCTATTGTGTCGCCAAACATTACTCACTGGCGAAATGTAGGTGTAATATTGGTAATAAAATAATATATATAAATAATAATATAAATAATATAATAATGGGTTCACTTTGACCCAACCCTTCGGGTATTACACGCGTGATGTTATACGCAGGGACAGAGAATATACAGTCAAGCCAAGAACACAGAGGAAAAAGTTTAATACCTTCTAGGCTAGGTAGCGATAATTAGTTTCCTTGAGGAAGATGTTTCGTAAAAAACTGGCCAAGTGAAAGTTGGACTTATACATGAAGGGTTCCGTACCATGTTTTTTTAGTACCATAATAGACTTCTCATAGGTTTTCCTGTATTTTTATAATTCTATTGTTGCGGTCTAGAACTTGGTCACTTTGTAAATAATTTAATATTTCCACACCGGCAACGGTAGCGCATGTGATACTGTTTTATATGAAGATCTTTGTACCTAACATACACACAGAAATAAATATTATTCTATTCTAGCATTGAACTAATTTCTGCATTTTTTCCAAAATTTTAGCTAAGGAGAGGAGGAGATAAGGTGGGGGGAATCGTCGGATAGACAGACAGATAGACAGACACACGAGTGATCCTATAAGAGTTCCGTTTTTTTCCTTTTGAGGTACGGTGTCCTAAAAACAATAATTTGAACTCTTCATACTAATTGCATCAACCGATGAGATATTTAGTAAAAGGGAATTCCAATAAAAATATTTTTTTTTATTTTTTTTCCTTAGGACCTTTTGCCAGTTTTATAGTCTGAATCACCGCATAAAAGGCATTGCACTTTTTATGGTACATTCCGTAGGTACCCAGTATCGTGCTCACCTTGCTTCGAGGTGTCACGGCGAAAGGGTCCAGCCTCTTTGATGATTTAGAGGTTAAGGCACGGGTCAACACCCGCACATGCCGTAATATCAACGATAAAGGCCACAGTTAGTAATATGAACGATTTTTTAATAGTAAATTCTAAATCATAAATACCGTATTATAGCATCAACGTCTATATTTTGCGACAAGCTCAATTAGAATCCCCCATGGACGAAGAAGCACATTTTTTTAAATAAAGTTAATCCATACTAATAATATTATAAATGCGAAAGTAACTCTGTCTGTCTGTCTGTTACTCTTTCACGCCTAAACGGCTTAACGGATTTTGATGAAATTTGGTACAGACATAGTTTGGAACTTGAGAAAGGACATAAGATAGTTTTTTTTTTTTTTTTTTTCGCGAGATAAACCAAAAATCTGCCGGAAGTCACTATTCCACGCGAACGAAGTCGCGGGCAAAAGCTAGTCAAAAATAAAGATAAAACGGGCATTGTCCGTTTTAAAATCGTTCGTTTTTATTCTGTATTTTTTTATATCGTTGATGCGTTTACAAACATTTATACTCACATGCACAGACAGCCAGATCCAGAACAACTAACTGTAGGCCAATCAAATATTGGTTCCGTATGGGAATCCAACCCGCGACACGTCGCGCAGCAGCCACTCGTTTAGCCACTGCGCTTACCATACATTTTTGATTTAGCGTCTCGGAGTTTGTGCAGGGTGCCTATTCATAAGAAAATGCTATCAGCTACGGCTATTATAATTATTATTATACTTAAATAATTATCTACTTTATTCATGTGATTGAAACTTTTGGTCTTGATATTGCGACACCTATTGGGAGGCCTATGTCCAGCAGTGGACATTTTTGGCTGATAAGATGATGATTAATGATTGCGACACAACCGAATACTAGTTTTTTATACCTATAGAATGACCACTATAAGCCAGTAAAACTGGTTGGTCTATCTTTTGAGTCTTTACTACTCCTATCAATAATAATAATACAAAAAAAATATTTCTCTTCCACAAAGGTGCCTTAAAAATATGTAATAAAAATATTTGTGGGAGACTGGTATCTGCACTAGGAAAACCCTGTCACACAGATTACCAGGTTTTCCAAAAAAACAGTGTTTTAGTATTCAATCTTAAATGGTAAAAAAATATTGTAACCTTTGGTAGAAGAACACAGTAAACAAAAGGGAAAAACATTGTAAATAAAGCGTTTCCTTACGATTTACTGGCGCTACTGGTTCCTGCACCTGCCACACTGAACGCGTCACCATGAAAGGTTCCACCTTCCACCACTCCAACTGCAATGCTGCCTCCAGACGCACTCGAGTGACCCATGTTCGTTGCTAGAAAAGAAAAATAATAACATCCGTCATCATAAATGATTATAATTATTATTATTATGGCTACAGAGCGGAACTCTGTTTTTGGAGGTTGGGAAATCATCAAATGACACCTCCCACTCTGGGCAGAGTGGTAGGGAGTTTCAGACTTCTACTGACTAAAACCCCTCATGTTCCTTTTTAGCCCTTTGTGCCCGAGGCCGCTATCTCTTTCGATCAACCCGGTACTCCCAGCCCCAACAGGAGACCTCTCTGCCTGCAGTGTTAATCAATGAAAAAAAAATTGGGCAATAAGTTACAAGTGTTGCTTGTATATTTTCTTCCAATAGGTGACAGTATAACACAACATAGTGTAACTAAACGGGAATAAACAAAACTGCAAAATTATATCTAAGCCTTTATGAATGGCACCTTATGACTGTCGGAGTATGCATAAAATATTGACACATGGTGTCACATAATAGAAAATGCTTTGTTGCCAATAGGTCAGCTTTCCGAAAAAGCCGCAGAGGCCCGGAATAAGCACTTCCGTGTATTACATAAATGCTAGTTGATTCTTTCATAATTATGGTTTCATACCCGAGAGTAATGGGTTATCAATAAAAACACCTATATTATTTATAATAGACTACCTACCTAACTCAAGAACATGGTCATCAATGTTATTCCCAAATTGCTAATAAACTTTTGCGAAAACAGGAAAATGAGATCGAAAAAGTATTACAAAATAATTTAACCTGTTTTGAATGTGTCATCTATTTAAATGTTCATTTTATGTATTTTATTGTAACAAAACTGATATTATGCAGATCAAAAAGGTTAAATTGGTATAATTTACTGGTGAAATACCTAGCTACTTTTTTGATTGCCTGTCTTATTTTTTTAAACAAAGTAATAATACTCGCGACCTTACGATTTTGTAATAGTATTAAAATGGTTTTTCAAAGCAGTATCTTTGTGATAATTTGTGTGTTAGGTGCCACTTCGAAATCAAATTGTCTCAGTGATGGATATTGACTCACACCCTCTTACCGATGGGCTATTTGAACATTAAGCATTGCAAAGTAGGATGGCCTTTCTAGGTCTACCTCTTCATAAACATGAAATATATCCAAAAATATTAGTTGTAGTTGTTGTTGTTTTTTTTATGCACACCAATAACAATTTAGGAAACGAAAAAAAAACCATTAATAATAAAGTATTTAACATAATAATGGATTAAAAACCGAGTACTTTATCGAGAGTTAATAGATCAGATAGAAATCGAGTGACTAGTACTTATTTTTCTTTTTTCACATTTGAGTTTCTTCACATTTTTTCACAGACGCCAGCAAGCCAAGTTACCCACCCTGTCGAAACTCTATAATTTTCCCCTTGGCTACGAGATACCTACGGTTGAAAATCTAATAAAGAAAGATAGACTAAATAGAGCTACTATTAATATCATAAACGGGATATTTACCATGTTTGATTATTGTTTCGAGTTCCCAATATTTCGGCGCTGTTACAAGCACCATGATCACGGATAAACTGAAGTCATTCCGGGTGGATGTTTATGAGCAGACAAAGCGGTCTACCCTCTAAAATAGAGCTGTAGATAATAAAAAGTAGCTTGATAAAATGGTGCCTGCACTTGCAACTAGTTTATGATTATTTTAAAGTTGACAACTCGGTTTACACGGTCATCGACTGGTAAATAATCAATATGTCATAACATATTTATTTTTATTTATGCAAATTGATAGTTAGATCTCTATCTATCTATATAATTAATAAGAAAAGAGACTGACTGATTCATCACCGCCCAGCCCAAACCCTTGAACCTGGAAAGCTGAAATTTTGCTCAGAGGTGCTCTTTATAATGTGAAGTAAGAATAAATGAGTTAGATAGGGTATGAAAGTTTGTATGGAAATTCGTCATTTTTGGAGTTTAACCGACATCCAAGCGGGTGGAGCCACGGGCAAAAGTTAGTAGCTAATAAGTTAAAAAATCGGCCAAGTGCGCACCACATACAGTAAAGGGTTACATTGTGGGGTCGAGAATTTACGCACGCACAGTTTTAAGTCAACCGCCGCAAAAATAGGTTTGTTTTATTATTTTTGGAAACAGAAAATGAGTTTCTCACTTTTTCATTTTGTACTAACTTTTGCCAGCGGTTTCACCCACTACAACTCGAAAATTATCCCGAGGGAAGATAAAATTGGGATAGAAACTATCCTATAATTATGTTAACTCAGGTTATAAACTATCTGTGTACCAAATTTTATCCAAATCCATTCAGTAGTTTTTGCGTGAACAAGTAAAAACATACACACTCACAAACTTTCGGCTTTATAATATTAGTGTGATTATAAGGGTTTAGTTTTCATCACGGTCCGATAAACTCGGATAAACACACGTTCTATTTTTCAAACAATATTTTTAAAACACATTTCGGTCTTTACGAACCTCGTTTAGCTAAATCAGCTGCTGGGGCAGCTAATACTTGCGCAAGTAGCGCTACAGACAGAAACACCACGAAACACGATGTCATCTTGCTTGACCAGTCAATCGATACTAACGGGGAAATATTCGTACATCTTCTTATAAACGATTCGACCTTGACGAATTTTTTATAACTTGTTTACGTTGTTAATAAAAGTAGTTTTAATGATTCTGATATTGGTAGTACGAGTTTTATGCACTGTAAACTATACTTTCTCGTTACTTTGATGCATAAATGTTCATCTCTGCCCTTAGGGCAAGATAGAGGTCAAGAGTAAGACCATTTAAAAAAACTGGCCAAGTGCAAGTCGTACTTGCACATAAAGGGTTCCGTACCATCGTAGTAGGGATTAAAGGGGGCTTGCCTTTAATTTGTATTATTTCTTGTTTTAGCGGCGACATTTTTCACAGATTACTATGTTACCTATATAATAAAAACAAACTGTTAGCAAACGTAAACTATAGCAGGGCTAACTTAAAGAAAAATAATGCAATAGTATATTATGGTACAAGTGTGTAACGTTGGTGATTACCGCTGAGGCGCCATTGAGACCCGAGCCGTCAGGTGAGGGTCTTAAGAAAGCCGAGGACGGTAATCATCAATACACACGTGTATCATACGACGTTTTTCAACACACTTGTGAAGAAAATAATACTAAAAACTCATCTAAACAGTTAAAACGAGTTCTGATTTTTTTTTCACAATAGCGGGAAAAATTAATCGGTTTTCCTATGCGCGCGCATCTACAGTTCTACCAACTTATCTGTGCATGCGGGAAAACACGGAACTAAAATAAATGTACTAAGTTTGACGTAGCGATGCATTTTTTTCTTGACCAGTGGTGCCACCATGAAATTCACACTTAAAATAATAATGTAACAATAATATTGTTACAGTATTGCTATATGCCATATTAAGGCGATCGACCATAGACTAATGAATGAGCGCGATAGAGTTTTAGCCACGTATAAAATGAGGAAAAAGTTTTCGTTATTACAGAAAAAATAAAAGTTATATTAATTGAGTGAAAGTTTCATTTAATATTTTATCTACCCAAATATCAAAAACCCTCTTTAATGCGTTCAAAAACCATAGGCAATGACCAGCATTACCAACCAGCAGAAATAAACAGAACTGTTATGAGTTTAAATTTGGAACAGGTGTCAAATTCAAGTGAGTGTGCTATTCTTGTATCTACATTAAAACAAATACGATACGAAATCCCAATTCAGTATGATTTTAATTATAAATCGCACGACATTTTGATCTCGAGTGACACAAGAATAATGAATTTGTTCGTTTGCCTATGATTTAAAAAAAATGACAGATATCCGAAACGCCGCCATTTCGAGATGTAATTTGTTCGGTATTTTTTATTGCATTAAACTGGTAACAATGCTGGTCATTTCCATATGGTTGCTGAACCCATCATAGAGCCCTTATGATATTTGGGTAAATAAAGTAGTGTATGCAACTATACATAATTAGGCATTACAACACTCGTGTGATGCTACTAAGAAACTCACCTTGTGTTGTAATGCCCTTCATTATGCACAGTCGCATAAACTACTATTTACTATTGAACACGATCTTTTTTGTATGGAAACTTTTTCATGAACGTAGCAACTCAACCAATAAAATTAAAAATATTAATATAAAATAAAACATAAAACCTTATGTCTCATATCTCCTTAATATAACCTCCTTATATCTGCTTAATATAAAATAAAACCTTATATCTCACTAGTGAATAATAACAATGAAAAAGTCACAGTTTGATTATAGGTGTCATTATGTGCCTAATTGCGGTGAAATTATAGCCACTTTATGAGCTGTTGAAAATAATATTTTATAAAATATGAGACAAACTAAAACATATATTTGAAGTGATACCCATGTTGCGGAATATGGAGCCTACGAGTCTTTGGTTAACTGGACTCGAACTGGACCCACGAGTTCAGTCGAACAAATCACATTTTAAATTGTTTTTTTTCCATAGTTTGTGGGTCCAAATGCAAGCGGGTCCAGTTGACCAAAGACTCCTACTGCTGATCTCTTAAAATGGTTATTACATCATTTTTATTAAATTTATATTTGCTGTGTCAAATTGCATCAAATCGCGTATTGTATGTGTCGACTAAACGGTATAGCGGTGAGCGCACACAAGCATTGGATCTACAAAAGTTGGTGGCAAGCAGTCGCCTGGTGCGTACCTCCCGTCCATGCACTGTTCGAGGAACCAGGTAACACAAACCAGACACCAAGTAAGGGCAATCAAACTTGTTACGGCATATACTCGTACTAAATAAGGTCATTGTCTCAAGGAGGACGCGTCTTGACTGTAAAGTAAGCATATCATATTTTTGAAGAAGTCGAGTTGATGTTCGAGGCAGGTACTTTCGTTGGACTAATTCAATAATTTCGATATATTTCGCATAGTAAGGTTTCCAGATCGGTACTGCGTATAATAATAATAATAATAATATAAAAACAATCACCGAAAAAATTAGTAAATACGCAGAACTCAAACAGGAAGTAAGAAGAATATGGGAACAGGAAAAAGTGTATGTGGTTCCTATAGTTCTCTCAACAACAGGTGTTATTCCGAATCATTTACTCCATAGCCTCAAATTATTAAACCTCAAAGAAACGCTCTATATCACCTTACAAAAAGCTGCAATTTTAAATACTTGTCGAATTGTCAGAAAGTTCATGGAAATTGAAGAAAACGAAATAGGTCCTCATCATAACACACCCTCATCATAAAATCATAACACACCACACGCTGCATTTACTTTGGTTTCGACCCGTAGATGTAGTCGGAAGCTCCAGTAAAGCTGAGAAGCAAAAGCACACTCTAAATAATAATATATAATAATAATACTAATTGCGGCCTAACTATGGAATTAAATAGGTGAATGGACGATGATAATCTCTAGTTAGATAATTATGATATGCATTTTTGACAATGCTTTCTACATGAATGTCAAGATAAAGTATCGAGTCTAGCTGCACACAAAGATCACGAAGATTGCTAACTTTGTAAATAAAACTATTAGCTCGTCGATAATTGAAATAAACTCTTAAAAAAAACCACGCCTCTAATCCCCGAAGTATTAGGCAGTGGTGTTCCTACAGGGTGTAAACTAACTCTTCACAATCCCGTCAACTAAGCATTGTGTACATCAAACTATGTACTCCTACATAAACATTATTGCTGAGTTTATCGATTTTTTTTTGGGGTTAAAAATCACATTTGACGGTAAAACTCAATGTAGCACTGCGCTACAACATTGCGCTAGTAGATTCTTTTTAATAGTAAACGGGTCATGGAGATTATTTAAGTAAAGTTATAACCTGTGTAAAATTTGGAACTTTGACCCCCAATATCTCTGTAACCAGTGTGTTCCCAAGTATGGTCTATAACCAAAATATTATCGCAGTTGCGTGGAGAACAAGTAGGTACCTTTTGGCTGACACCCATATAGGCACTTATTACGTGTTTCGTGCGAAAAACACAAAATAATATTAATAGGTGGAAAAAAAAAACGGAATCAAACAAACAAATTAATTATGTCTCCGAGTTCAGAAGCACATTTATCTTGTGAAGTTTATTTTTCACTTTTTTGTGTTTTTGAAGTCGGTTTTTTTTTGTATATAATGTTAAGAGAATAAAAAATCGATAATTGAGTTTAATCTTTATTTACATAATTATATATTACAGTTCCCATTATAATTATAATATCGTATGGCAGTTCCAAATTGCGTATAGAGTTTTGCTGGATTTTCAATGTCCGGATCGCCGATGAGAGTTGATATTTGAACAGTAAGTACAATAATATTATGAAGAAGTCCTATTGGATTACTACATTACGAAGGACAGACACTAGGTATAAATATTTTAACAATGCCACGGATAATACCGCATCTGAAACAAACATCACACTTGAAACAATATTAAAAAATTACACGCTGTAATCGTCTTGGCAACATCGGCGGCCTACTGTTTTGATCCAATTATCATCATCATTTCAGACGAAAGACGTCAACTTCTGGACATGGACCTCCCTTAAGTATCACCACTTTTCTTCTGAAGTATATTGTTCACTTAAATTTAGTGTTTTAAGTCGGTTATCTATTATCATGTGGCTATGGTATAGTCAGACTCAGGGGATACGTTTTTAAAGCCGCCCTATAGATGTGTTTTAATGAGCGTTGCACAAAGGGAACTCCGGATTATAGGTTTCGTTAATAGGAAACGTGCCTCCTCTCATGTGCAGATTTTGACCACCGATTTTACCTCAGTAAAACCTCAGAGTCCTCAACTCCTCATGCAGTAAGTTTTAGTAAGGTATATCCCACACTCCTATCTGCCCAATTACTGGTCGCCTTTTGAAGGTTTCCAACCGACAACAAAACAAATTAACGGACTTTCAATAAGTAAGATATTTCAACAAAAAAAAATATTACGCTCTGAAGCCGTTGCGATATTTTGTATGGGAATTCCAAAAACAACTTTTTCCAGTTTCCGGTCTGAATCACCACTTAAGAGGCATTGAACTACTTTTGTTACATTGAAAACATTCCTGTACTCATCGTGCTTCGAAGTGTTTTAGCGAGAGTGTTAAGCCTCCTTTATGATTTTGAGGTACTAGCACGAGCGGGGGCAGTGTAAAGAGCACGGTAATACGTTGTAAAAAAAACTATGTTTGAATCATACTACTATCACACTTAAAATCCACCTTGAACTGAGAAGATTGTTTAAAAAATAATTTAAAATCTATCAACGGGAGTCATCATCAGGAATTTCTCAATAGCAGCCACAGAATCTAGACTTATGCCCGTTGGATGGCAATGGACTCACCTCCTTTTGCATACTTAAAACATAAGCGGTGAAATATGGGTGTACTATGTAGGTACCTACACCTCTGCCTAAACATTTGCGGATTACAAGCGTGGTGTTATGTTTTGTTGTTGTAATTATACTTAATTAACCACTTTGATTTAGTTCGTATTTTATCTTTTTTTTTTCATATTTTGCCCAACATTATTAATTGTATTACTAACTAGCTTTTGCCAGCGGCTTCGCCCGCGTTAAAATGTCGATTTTCCATACAAACTTTCATCCCCTATTTAGCTCCCTTAGGGGTTGAATTTCGAAAAATCCTTCCTTATTCCTTGTCTACATTATAAAGGAAACCTCTGTGCAAAATTTCAGCTTTCTAGGTCCAAGGGTTTGGGCTGGGCGTTGATGAGTCAGTCAGTCAGTCAGTCAGTCAGTCAGGACTTCTCTCTTTATTTATTAGATTTATGTATTTTTTTTTTTATTATTAATTTAATTTGTTATATTGGGTGCGCTAACAAACGTTTAAACTTAGGTAACATAATACACAAACAGTCAAATTCGGAACAACAACTAATATTAATAGTTGCGTGTGGAGATCAAACTCACAACACGCAGCGCGGCAGCCAATCGTTCAGCCACTGCGCCAACCGTACCGTCAAAATTGACACAACGCTTACACCGTTCACATAATTATGCTAGCTAGAGTCTTGAGGTTCGTACAGGGTGCCTATTACTAATAATATTCTATTGGATTGTCACTGCGACTATAACTTTTACTATTATAATTATGTAGCTAGTTCATAGTATTTAAAGCATGCTGTCTTGACATTACGATGCACTTATTCAATTGACTTGTTACTTGATATTATACTACCTAACTGACAGCTATAACCCAGTAAAACTGGTGGTCAGCTATACGTGTCAATAAAGTGTTTCCTTACGATTTATCCGACTTGGCGGGTTGGGGGTTCGTTGAAATTGCCGGTGGCGCCGGCGGCAGTGCCGCCGCCGGCTCGTTGCTATGCGTATTTAACGCATTGGTAATGGTGTTACGATCCAGATTTCCAAGCCCAATGCTGCCTCCATTCAAGTTCGAATTGGCGATGTTAGGTGCTGGAAAGGAAAAATAAAATATCAAAATTACATTCATCATCATAATTATGTAAATTGTAAGCACGGCTAAAGATTGGATCTATGCCTATCTCCCACATTAAACCCGGCTTCCATCAAAGTAAGAATAAATTATGCAAGTTCTGGGTACGCTCATTTTGTCATAAAGCCCTTCCATCGCTTTCCATCAGTTATTTGTAACAAATTAACAATGCATCAGCCAAATTCTTCAGGCATGAAACGGGCAGTCCAAATGAAAATAACAGTATTCTTGGGGCTCGGGAGAGATCACTTGTCGATTACGAGTTCTTGTGCCAGATGCACCGGAAAATGTAAGGGAAGAAAACGAAGCAGATGGTAATCCGTAAAGAAAAATATGTTACAGTGTCCTTTAAAATTATTCCTTTTAACCATTAATTAGCTTTCACTCATCCTTTCTACATGACCAAACCACTAAAGCATACACTTATATTTTTTTTGATACAATTGTTTAAGAAAATCTTAACTTATGAAAAATAAATAAATAATTAATATTAATTACACAATAAGCTACTCCTGATTTATATTTCGATCCTGTGTACTAAATAAGTTAGAGACTTGAGTTTCACTTTTGAATACTTTTCAAGCACTCATCACGGTACCATAAACACACGTTAAAAATTTCACACAAAATTAAAAGCACATTGAGATCTTAACGTACCTGGATTTACTTGAGGGGCAGCTAATACTTGCGCAAGTAGTGCTACAGACAGAAACACCACGAAACACGATGTCATCTTGCTTGACTAGTCAATCGATACTGACGTAGAAACATCCGTTACCGTACATCTCTTTTATACGATTCGACCATAAGGTGAATGCGACAATGCATGCTCAGTTCACATAAAGTCTTAAATGACTTTTCCATCAAATAATGACTCAAGAGACATTTATATGAGCTGAGATGATTGAATTGGTGATTTTAATAATTTTTATAATCAGTAAAGTCACATTTTTAACGGTCATGAATCCTATTTTATTTAACATACAATCTGACACTGACCGGCAAATTTCAAAAAACGTAAGAAAATTCGAATTCCGCGGGCTACCTTGGAGCAACCTCAACCTTATATATTATTTTTATAACTTGTATACCTTGGTAACGAAAGTTATTTTGATTGTTCTGATATTGGTAGTGCGGGTTTTAAGCACTACAGTACACTGTCTCGTTGGATGTATTCTTTTAGCTTTTAACATGGCATGACAGCTAGTAGGTGCTAAACAAACAACTCAATGTATGTAACGTTTAGCTGCTTACTAATAGGAGTTGTAAAGATACTAATATGGCACACTGTCGTATTTTTTTTTCGGATTTTGTAAATCATCAAATGACTCCTCCCGCAGAGTGGGTAGGGAACTCCCTACCTCCACAAAACCACCCATGTTCCTTCTTACCCCTTTGTGTCGAGGGCGTGGTATCTCTTTCGAACAACCCGCAGCCCCGTACAGTGTCGCCTTAGATAACCTGGATTATTAAGGGTGTAGTAATAATGTTAATAATTTAAAAGCCATAAGCAACAACAACAGTCGTTCTGCACCCTCATCACCATCATTTCAGCCAAAAGACGTCCACTGCTGGACATAGGCCTCCCCCAGGCATTTTTGGGGGGGTTTGCCATAATCGCCACGCTTGGCAGGCGGGTTGGCGATCGCAGTATGGTTGTTACAAAGGCACAGATAACGCTGCTGCCCATTCTCTGGTAAGTCCCTTAGTCGCCTCTTACGACACCCACGGGAACATATGGGATGGTGCTATTCTTTACGTCCGACACCATACGGAACTACCCTACCAAATAAAAAAAAAACTGGAGATGGGAATAAAAAAAAGAACTTTAGAGTTACTGCCCATAATTTGACAAGAGGAAAAGTTATTGAAATATTGAAGTCTGTGTATATTTTTAGTATCATTAGATGTCGCTAAAACTAGGAAAAATAGTCAGGACAAATATCTATGTCCAGTACAATGGACATTGCCAAATTAAGGGTTGAGTTTTTTTTTTTAAGATATCGTTTTTATGAAAATATGGTGTACCTATAATGTACAATGAGTGTTGAGTCCTGGCTTACTAAGTCAGCCCAGATCCACCCAGAAGCACAAACACGTCCTGGGGGCTCAACTTCACGAAGTGAGCTCTTTATCCCGACGATTTTTCTTGCTAGAAGTGTTGGGAAGCCTTCCAGGATGACGTGGACCTGTCATGGAGTTCTGTTGTCTTTGACGAAGAGGGCGAGGAGCAGATACAGGCCTATCACTATCTCAGAACGTCTTTTAGCAAATTCATCTGCGGTGTAACTAGGGACACGCTGTTAGCTATTTCCCTAGTTCCCAGTGAACTGGTGGGTGGGGGGATGATCCGGTATGATGTAGACCGCCAGGAACGAGATTTAAGGATTAGCATGTTGTGAATTTCTTTGTCCTTCCCGTAGCCCTTTAGAAAGCTTTGGGCTACGCTCTCAAACACTTGATTGTAATTGAATGCTATAGCCGTAGTGCCGTATTCTCAATGGCCTTATGGCTGTTGCATAGCAGCTGATGTAAAAGCGATGTATTCGCTTAGGAAGACCAAAATGTGTATGCCTAAAGGTAGACCGCATGTCAAAGATAATTTTGAGGACAAGAGAGTGTACGCTAGCTCCTGAATTGTGTTGGTTTTTAAACTGTTTGTGTGAAGTGTTGCCCGTTGACCTCGACTCATACCTTAGTTACTCTTACCGTACTACCCTTTGTTCTTATGTGGTAGTTTTTATCAAAATGTATTGTTCTGGTATCCGCTTACACCAAGCAGCAACGAGTGATTTAAACTTTATCGCCTGTTCAGGTTGCTGATAAAATTTTTGCCCTATTGGTATTGGTACATAATCCTTATAAAAGCTATTTCTGCTTCTTGCTGTGAGTATAGGATAAGAGGAGTTATTTGAAGAGCTATGTACCATAAGCTCCTAAAGTGGATAAGCAACCGCACAAAGCAATAGCTTGACGTTTAGTTGGACTTTTGACCTTTTACTTTCAAGACAGATATTGCCGTCACCGAGTGATTGTGGTTCATAATTTCAACATCGAAATATAAATAATAGTGACCCGCCCCGGCTTCGCACGGGTGCAAAAAGGTACTAAAACCTTCCTCTTGAATCACTCTATCTATTAAAATACCGCATCAAAATCCGTTGCGTAGTTTTAAAATTTAAGCATACAAAGGGACATAGGGTCAGAGAAAGCGACTTTGTTTTATACTATGTAGTGAAATAGTATGGTTTAGTTATGTCCAGTATTAATACTTCCCATTGCCAAATTATGGGCTAAACAGTACCACGCCACGCCTATTTTCCCGAAGGATAAGGCAGTGGTGTACCTATTAGTACTGACACCCACATTTAGTCAGTTATCATAAAGTCCATTGTTACAGGGTACGAACCTGTTACCATCAACCAGCCACAAATACGTGTCTACTGCTGAGCCAAAACAATTCTGAATAGGAAAGCATTGAGGTACCACTCCCCTATATTATTTTGGCCCGTAATTTGTACATGTATCTCAAATTATAAATTGTGACTAACACACCTACATAGTTCGTAACTTTTTTTTCTTTTACTTTCCTGCGAATGAATTTCGCTTATCCAAAATCCCAGACATTTTTTTTTAATTTATTTAAACTGGTTATAAATTCAGTGCTGCTACTGAGAAATTCTTAATGGAATAACCCATGACTAAAAATATCTTCATCATGAAGTCCGTAATAAAACAAGTCTTCCTCATCTAGTATGGGATTGTATGATTCACCTTGACGCGTATGTACATCGTCTGCAGATGCTATCCAGTGTCTGATGATGAAGCTAACAGGTAACCAGAGACACTATTTAATAAAACGACATAAATTAATTCGTTCAAGTTTAATCTCATTTGTTTCGTGTTAACGAGTACTTCGGTCCTAAATGGTAACCAGGGTTTGATGTAATACATTTGGACATTAATAAAACAGAAGTTTTTCCATAAGAACTAGATTTTGTTGATGGTTCTAAAGTTACGTTGAGGTGTAACGTGGACGCCGGACGGTAAGTGATGGGCTAGCTCGCCGTCCGTCCGTCATAAATGACGACGACAGGCCGTGTCGACGGCACGTTCGTGTTCCACGCGCGCCTTAAAGAGATGTCAGCAACATGGAAGGGTCCTGCAAGGGCTTACACTCGTCGGGGCTGCGGGTTATTCGAAAGAGATACCGCGGCCTCGACACAAAGGGCTAAGAAGGAACATGGGTGGTTTTTAGTTAGTAGAAGTCTGACACTCCCTTCCGCTCTGCCTAGAGCGGGAGGAGTCATATTTGATGAATTGCAACGCCGAAAAAAAAATGTGAATGGAGCGATAGGACACCACTGAAAATAATTATATTATTGCCATTTTAGTGATGTGCTTAACTTTACGATAGTCATATTTAAGATCGGTTCGTATCGATTTAAGTAATAACGCATTTACGTAATAGTCTAACACAGCGAAAAGTTGAATGCTACCGATTGTCTTGGTTTTCAACTGTGTACAAAATACAGGGAACTACTGCAGATCATTCAGTTATTTATTTTGGCTTTAGATTGTTTACTGAAGGTCAAGCTTACGTGGCTTTAAGTCAAGTAAGGAATTTAACAGGTCTTCAGATTGAACAATTAGACTGTTTGATTTCGAAGAAACCTTGTAATGTTGATAGGTACATTATATGAAATTGAAAAAAACGACAATAATTGAGTTTATAGTTTAATCTTTATTTACATTTCTACTTCAGTAGGTACTTATTCAATTACAAAGTCGTATGGCAGTTTCAAATTGTATAAAGCGTTTTGTTGGATTTTCAATGTTCTGATCACCGATGAGAGTTGAAATTCCGACAGTGCAATGATATGAGAAGTCCTGTTGGATTACTGTATTACCTTGTTTAAGGACAGGCACTCTTTACAAATATTGCAACGAAGTCAACGATTAGACCGCATCTGGAACAAACAAAAAAATAAAAATATGAAAAAAAATAAAAACTGGGCAAGTTGAAATTGCACTTGAAGGGTTCCGTATATCTTGTTAAACCGGCAACAGAAAAACTTATTTTGTGATAAGTTGGTTTTTCATAGTGTTTGCATAAATGACAAAGCTTTTAGTATCATACATAATGTGTCTAGTTCGTAATATTTGCTGTCTTGATATTACGATAATTATTATACTACTTATCTGACCGCAATTACCCAGTCAAAGTGGTGGTCATTCTTATGGTTATGAGTCTTAAGGCGGGGTTGCAGTAATTTTAAGATTTTTGAACCTATAAAAATCGAACTAAATACGAGTTTTGTAATAAATAAAAATCATTACATAAAAATTGAACATACTCTCTAATAAATCGTAAAGATAGAAACGCGATTTAGAATGATCGGCTCGATACTTTTTTTATCAAACATGACTCTAAATCACAATTTCAAACGTGTACTGTTAAGACATTTCATCATGAATTTATATAAAAGTTATATCAATAGATAGAACTTTTTATTTTGAAGTAAATGTTGAAAACATATTGTATAATTTCTTTATAGTTTTTCTCCAAGAAGCAAAAACAGTCAAAATTTAGGCATTATATCGCTCGCGCGGCAGGGCGGGGGGAGCGAGGTCATGCGTACGTACATAAAAACAAAGAACTGTAACCTCGCCTTAACTACTTGCGTTAATAAAGTTTCCTTACGATTTATTCGGTGCCGGGGCGGAATGCGTAATGAACGCGTCTTTGGAGAAGGTTGAACCTTGCACTGACCCAGTCCCAATGCTGCCTCCAGACAAGTTCGAGTTACTAGCGCTGGGTGCTGTAAAGGAAAAATAAAATAATGAAATATCATCCATCATTATTAATATGTCTATTGTCAGCACGGCTAAAGAGTAGGAAGATGAGAGATGTGGGAAATAGGCATAGAGATGCCTATTTCCTATTTTTTAATAAACTTTTGGTGAAAACAGGAAAATGCGATCTACATCATTACAAAGTGTAAGTCAAATAACCTGTTTTGAATGTGAAATCGATTTAAATGTTGTTATCACTTGATGCAGCTATATTTTCTGCTTTAGGATTTAAGGACCGTATTATTAAACAAAATAATCGATTAAATATTTGGTTATCGATATCGAATACCTACATCGGAACAATCTAAGAATGTCGGAAGTCGAGTACCGAGTATTGAGTACTCGGTACTCGACTCTCGTTCTTAATGTTTAATCGATTAATAATAATCGTATAAATTATTTCTTAGGTTAAAATAACTTCAGTTAAACAAAACACAACTGCCTAGTTAAACATGCGAGTAACTGGCGAAATATGGGTGAACCATGAGGTACATGTCTGTCTGTCTATCTCTTCGGGGATGCTATGTGTTAGGCATGTATATATGGGCGCTAAACCATAATGTTGATTTTAAATTAGTTTATAATTTAAGGGTAGTTATGATTTTATTAATTTTGACTCACGTAGATTCATTGAATTAATGAAGGTAGTCAGTTCTTGTATTTCACGTTTAGATTTACTGAACTAAAGTTCGTATTTCCGTCTATTTTACTCCTTCCTATCTTACTCCTTTTGCCTCGTCCAGATTCATACATCTGGTCATACATGCACGCCGGTTGCGAGTACTACTCACCTGTCCTTTCTGAAGAACATCACCAAAAAGGTCAGTGCATGTCTTTCTAGGGTGGCCCCTCCCGGTTTTGCCACTCACATCTGCCTTGTAAATGCCCAGCGTTAATCGACTTTCACTCATACTCTCTGCATGACCATACCACTTAAAAGCATGCTCTTTTTTCACGTTTTTTTTATCTAACTTGTTTATCAAAAAAACATGAAAAAAACTTGATTTTTATTTCGTTTACTAAATTTTTGAACTTTTGAATAATTTTCACGCACTCATCACGGTCTCATAAACACACGTTATAGGTAATGTTCACACAAATTAAAAGCACATTTAGGTCTTAACGTACCTGGGTTACCTTGGGGGGCAGCTAATACTTGCGCAAGTAGTGCTACAGACAGAAACACCACGAAACACGATGTCATCTTGGTTGACCAGTCAATCGATACTAACGTGGAAACATCCGTACATCTTCTTATCAGAATCGATCTTAACAAATATTTTTATAACTTGTTTAAGTTGGTAATAAAAGTTGTTTTTTATGAACTTTAAAAAAGGCGGAGGTTCGCAATTGATATTTTGTTCTTTTTTTATATTTGGCACCTCTTGGTGTGTTATTTTTTTATGTTAATGTTCCAGCTAATAACCAAAGTGCGGCTACACCTAGGTTTAGCCGACTAGAAGTAGGTACAGCATCAATCGATTTAAAAAAAATTACACACATTTTTTTAAATTAACAATCCAATTTAGAGCATAACTTAAAATTAAACGGTACAATAAAATAATGACATAAGCTCATCATAATAAATACTACAAAATAAAAAACATAAATGTCGAATCAGGTAATAATAAAATTAGGATGACATTAACATAACACAAGTCAGTTCAATCACAATCAAATATTTTTAATCGGATTTACCTCAAAAGATTCAAATTAGTACCAATCACGAAGATGTTTTTGAGTTATACAAGAATTTTTAGGTACCTGCTATACCTGCAATATTTTTAGGTGCCTTCTGACGCATATGGGTTGGAGTGCGGGGTGCGGCAAGGGGGGTTGACATCGCCCACGCTCTTCAACCTGTATGTGAAGGAACTGATTGAGGAGCTCAGCAGCACCAGGGTTGGCTGCTATATAGATGGTGTGTGTTTGAATAATATAAGCTATGCGGACGACATGGTGCTGCTGAGTGCGTCACCCTGTGGCCTCAGCAAGCTGTTGGGGATTTGTGAAGCGTATGCTTTACAGCATGGACTTGTGTACAATGTGAAGAAGAGTGAAGTTATGGTCTTTGAGGCCGGCAGCAGTAGTGTACCTATTGAGATGCCTAGCATTAAACTCAACAATGTTCCTCTGCAGAGAGTGTACCAAATTAAATATCTAGGGCACAATCTGACTGCCGACCTCAAGGATGATAATGACATTGAACGGGAGCGAAGGGCGCTGTCTGTACGTGCTAACATGATAGCTCGCAGGTTTGCACGCTGTTCGAGTGAAGTCAAAGTAGCTTTATTTCGGGCGTATTGTACTTCATTCTATGCGTGCAGTCTGTGGGCTCATTTTACACTGAAGGCGTACAGCGCCCTTCGAGTCCAGTATAATAACGCGTTTATGGTGCTGATGGGATTGCCACGTTTCTGTAGTGCTTCAGGGATGTTTGCGGAAGCCCGCGTAGATTGTTTTTATACAGTAATGCGGAAAAGATGCGCATCCCTGGTATGCAGGGTGCGGGGCAGCTCCAACAGCATCCTAAAAATGATCTCTGGCCGACTGGATTGCGCGATCGTTAACCGGTGCTGTAGGATTTCTGCTGGACCTGTAACGTAGATGGTGTCCCTTTTTTGTGTTAATTTTTTGTTTCGTGTTGTTTGTTTTTCTTTTGTGTTTAATTTAGTTTACTAACATAGATATAAGTCAAATTGTTACTAACACTATGAGTTTTTATTACTTGAATAAATAATTGAATTGTTATTATTATAACATTCGCTTTACTTTAGTTAGGGTTTTGAAACCAAACAATACTAGAATCAGAACGGCGGAATATTCGATTTACATCTCTGTCCTATTTCTCAAAAATACATCAAAAGCTCTCTCCACTAGTAGTACCTACACACGGCTACACATCAAGCTATACATTTCCAGTTTACGCTGATCTCGCACTGTACGGAAATCCTATACAATACGAGACCAGCTTATACTGGAAATGTATAGCTTGATGTGTAGCCGTGTGTACTAATAGGTAATACAGTAGGTACTATCGTCGAAGACTTTTATAATTTCCTCTTTATTTTTATTTTTTATACACACTTGCCGTTCCAATTCACTTTTGACATTGGCAGAATAGTCGACATCGGCTTTGCTTGCCATTAACGAAAAATAGAATAGAAAAAATCAGACACGAAAATCAGGCACGTTGTCTTGGCTTCACCTATAGGAGAGGAAACGGGCTGTTATCTGGCTTTCCATCATGATGCGATTGCTTAATGTCACATGTGTTCGTTTTTTTAAGTTCTACGAAATGCCAGTCTCCTCGCGATGAATTCATTGCTACTACTCAGAATTTTCTGATACAAAGACCATCGTTCATCAAAACCGTTTTAAACCAATTTAATTTAAAATCAGACTGCATACATAATTTACTTTATTAAATTATTTATAATAGAAAAATCAATAATAGCACCACACTTTTTACACCACCATTTTTTTTTTTACACCGGTCCGTTCGGATGTACACATTTTTTTTGTCTACGTCTGAACGGACCAGAAAGAATTGACAGAATTGACCACCCAACACTAGTAGTACCTACTGATCCGTAGGTGCCGTATGTGGAATAAAATTTTAAATAATAAACTATTCCACTAATGGCACCTGCGAAAAATATTGACAGGTGCCGTATGTGGAATACCTCAGGTGCCGTTAAAGCGGGTGCCCAATGTGGAATACTCCACAAAGCAGTAAGTTATAACACTTTTTGACGGTATGTCGATAAACAGATCTGTTAGATAAACGCGTTTTAGCTTATAATTATAGGTAAGCTTGCCACAGTTGATTCTGTAAAGCGCAGAGCCAGAAGGATCATTGGTGGTAATAAGGTGATGACCAAGCTACATAGCCTGACCCACCGCCACAAAGTTGCATGTATATCGGTCTTCTACAGACTGTATTTCAGAGAGTGTGCGCAGGAGCTCCACGAGCTGATTCCACCATCAACCTTCTTCCATCGGGAGACTAGACGTACTGCAGGCAATCACCCATACCTTGTCGATGTTCGACACATTTGTACGAAGCACTTTGCTACATCTTTTAATATGCGTATAGCCAAAGAGTGGAACTCTCAGCCTGCGTTCGGTTTCCCCAGTTCAGATAACCCCAACCTATTTAAGTCGCGAGTAATTTATAGGCTTCTTCTGGGTTAGCTCGTTCCTTCATCGACCTCATCTCCGCCCTTAGGACAAGATTGAGGACAAAACTAGGCTTACTTTTGACATGAGGAGGCTCGACCTCGCGGCTATATAATCGCACGGGTCGATCGTGCCAAGGTTGGCTTGTGGATGATAGGTGACCATGATTACTTATATACTGAGTTTGTTCCGGTTCTCGGAAAGCACGATAAGCCGTGAGTCCGGCTGTCATTTGTAAATCTTGACAATATTGTATTGTTCGTAACAAGAATTCAGTGGCCCAAAAGCCTGACAACCAGTCTTTCAAGGGGTACCGGATTACCTAGTACCTAATAACTGGATTGTGGAGATTATATAGGCAGCCGCTTCCAGTAAAATACTGGTATTCAGCTGCATCCGATTAGACTGGCAGACAAAGCCTAAAAAGTTGGGAAAAGGCAGGGCACATTCAGAGATTGTGAGGTAATTTTGACAAATTGTTACTGATATGAAAATCGAACAGTCCGCAGAGTTGCCCTTCTGATGCTAGTTTTATTTGGTTTTAAAATCTGCAGTAGGTTAACATTCTTGTATGACTCATAAACATCTTCGTTATTGGTATTTATGCAAATATTTTGAGGAAACAGGTAAATCTGATTAAAAAATAATTGCTTTCGGGACTGGGGCAAAAGTGCAGAAAGAAAGAAAAAAATATCAAGTTTACCTGTTTCCTCAAAATATTTAATTTTGTGTTTAATGTCAGTGTTTTTTTGGAGGTAGAAAAATCATCAAATGACTCCGCTCTGGGCAGAGCGGTAGAGTAGAGGATTAGAAGTCTGACATTCCCTAGTGTCAGACTTTTACTGACAAAAACTGCTCATGTTTCTTCTTACCCCTTTGTGTCGACGCCGCGCTATCTTTTCGAACAACCCGCAACCTCGACGGGATATGGTTTACCCCTCACCACTTTTCACGGTAAAACTCAATGAAGCACTCTTAAATCATTTTGCTAGTGGGTGCTTTGAATATGTGGGGCCTAGAGCTAATTTAAGTAAAGTTATAACCTGAAAATTTTGTATTTACTAGGGGTTCCCAGGTATGGTCTAAAACTAAAAAAATATCGCAGTGGTGGGGAGAACAAGTGGTTTTCGGTTGCGTTAAGGGTACTTAATTTACAACCATTATATTATTAAAGTTCCGACAAAAAAATCCGTTGACAAAAAAATCTAATAAGTTCGTCAGATAGATTTCCGAAAAATATTGGACACGTAATTTCCAATCACTCTGTGTACATTTGTAAATTAATATACCTAATATATTTAACTTAATAATACACTAAATAATAGTGTCAAAAAACTCCTCGTCAACGATGTCAACTAACAATGTTTCAAAAGACTGACCGGTAGCGTTGTCACAGTTTATAGTAACGCCAAGCTTAGGCTCCAGCTAAGGTAGCTAACCCTTGAATTACAGAAAGTGCCAGCTATCCCATAATCCTAGAGTTTCATTCCCAAACGGCTCGAAAATAGTCACAGGCACCAATAAGTTTTTAAGTACCATTTTTATTTTCTCTGTCTAGGTCCTAGTGATTATTGACAATTAGTACCTAATGGTACGTTAAATTACGACAGTATGTTGATACTTGTAACACAAAACTTCAAGTCTTTCTAAGGCCTGACGACTTTCAGCCCTTTTTTAATAGTGTACTGATAAGCAGGCCAGACTCCATACAAATGTTTAGAACTTCGTAAGTATCAAAAATTCAAATCAAAATAAACTGATTATTTCAATGCATCCCTAACAAGGGCACAAAGCCTTTAATGACAGTGTTGTTTACAATTCTTTCCACTGGCGCAAGTTTGATCGTATGAAATGTGGTATTGTCTGAACTTATGAAATTCATTTCAACTCTGGAAACCTGTTTAATTTGAGGATGAAAAGGTTCGAAGCTTTCTTTTGCATCTTCTGAACTATACGGAAGTACTGAGCGAACTGCAACAAAATTAAAAAAAAAACGTATCACGATTATTAATCTAACAAGCAGTCTTACCAAAGGATAACGTATTACCCAATACTAACTGGGTTTGGGAGGTCAGATAGGCAGTCGCTCCATGTAAAATACTATTCAGCTGCATTCGCTTAGACTGGAAGCCGACTCCAATATAGTAGGGAAAAGGCTTAGCAGATGATGACGAAAGTAAGTAGGTAGGTAGGTAGATTTAAGGAGGTACTGCCTCGTTTGTCTGGAAGTGGCAAGCGTGATCGCTAAACGTGAAGTTAAGAGGGTTTTATAACCAGTTGGAGCGAAGTGAAAATATTATAATTAATTAATTATAATTAATATTATTATTTTTATTAGATATTTTTAGAAAGTTCCTTGAGGGCTGGTCTTAAATGTGGGTGTAGCTTTGAATACTATCACCTCTACCTAATTAATTCAACAAAGAATACAAGTATATTAACACGCCTGTAATCCCAAAAAAGGTTTGACCGAGGTGTACCTAATACACCCACGTTTTGCCAGGTTATTTCTAAGTCCCACGTTATAGGTGGTGAGTCTATTGCCATCAACCGGGCACAAATCTAGACTCCGTGATAGCTACTGAGAAATTCTTGATGGAAAAACCCAAGAAAAACCCAATAACAATTGGCCTGACCTGGTAATCGAACCAGGACCTCATGCACAGCAGTCATGATTGCGACCACTAGACCAACGAGGCAGTCGATCAAAATCAGTTTCAGGAATTTACATTACATTATGAGTTTTAACATACAGTACAATAATATCACTAACGTTAACGTAACGTAACGTAAGTGCAAGTCGCAGTTGCACAGGAAGGGTTTCGTACCATTGTAAATGTTTCCATGTTATTTTAGCACCATAGACTTCTTATAGGTTTTCCTGTGATCTATAAGTGTTGAACTAATTTCTGTACTTTTCAAAATTTTATGCTCGGTAGTTTCGGAGATAATTTAAGGGTAGGGTCCGGGTAAGGAGAATGGTCGGACACACAGACCGACAGACAGACACACGAGTGATCCTATAAGGGTTCCGTATTTTTCCTTTTGAGAACCTTTATTTACAAAATATTCTATTTACCTGGTCGCGCCGTCAGCCTGTACATAATATCAGCGAACTCCTGGGCTATGACATCAATTGCACTTTTGTTGCCATACCAGATATCCATAGCACTGTTAGAGATCCACTTCGAAGGCCTATAGTCTCTAGTAGGAGGCTTATCATTCTCTCTTATGCTGGTCCTTCTTGTGTCAGCTTTCAGGATAAAAAATGTTAACACTAAAATAATTGACTCAATTTTGAAACACGGGAACATTGCTGAATGCGTGAAACGAAACTGTGGTCTGGTCTGTCTAAATGTTAATGAAAAAAGTCTGTTTAAACCTCCAAATATAACAGTTTCCTCGCATTGTTCCCTTGTTGATGTAACAAATTGTAAAACGTTTAGGTTCAACAATAATCTATGAATGTAACTGTTCACCTTCCTTTGACAAAGAGTCAACATCCTAAACATTTCCGATACAAAAAAGTAATCAGTCTGTTTATATCCGTAAAAGGTATCGTTGACATCGTATCTTCCTTGTATAACACAGTGTATTTAGTATGTGTAGCAGCTACGGGCCTTTTTCATACAGACTGTAAGGTTTTCCAGTAGATTTTTGGAACTGCATAAGTGGTACAGCGTACTTACCACAGTAGTTACCGAAGTAAAACATCATCGTCTTTCTGTCCTTGTCCTATTCTACATACAAAGGATAAATATTATATTTAGGTCACTGGAAGAGAACTGGCATATCCATAAAATAAATTTTAAAAAATATCGTGGTTGTGTGCAGTGTGTCAAGGAAGTTATTGTTTCGTGTGAGTAAAACCTTCGCTTTCAATCATAGATACATCCAAAAGCCATATAGGAGATGTAATCTCCTATTTCAACAAAATGTCTAAATTCTCCTATTGTCTCCTCCCAGGCTGGGCGTAGGACTCGCTGCAATCACAGTGGTCTTGAAGGTATTTTTACTTGTTGAAGCAGCCGTGACCCTAGTGTACCTGTGTGAGTCGGAAGGTGTGCCAATAACTTGCAATGTGTACATGGCAGGGTAGATTTTGCTATGCTTAAAGTTTTTGTCTATTACTAAAGATTCTCGCTAACTCCTCTGCTTACTAGTGAACTTATATTAGAAGTAGTTTAAAAACTTTCCCCACGATGTTTTCCTTATTTCTCCGCATTACAATTACATGACCATTACAAGGCATCACGTAGCTAACTTTTTAGTCACCGGCGCCTTTCAGACTTCCTATTACGATCTCATTTTTTTTACTTTATCTGTTCGAAACACAATTCCCTTATAGCATTCTCAGAACAGTCACGTGCAATAGCTTTTCATTTATTCCTTAGGTGGCTTTTGATTTCAGGTGAACTCTAACAGAAGAGGACAATTTCGTCGGCTATCAGAATGCGCCAGGGTGCTGTTTTCTGTATGGCCGACTTCAAAGTGCCAATAATAATTAATAGGAAGTGTTAAAAAATATGTGTTAATTTGTTTGTAAGGACTTAAATAAAGCCGATCCTAGATGCAAGCTTATGGTCACACTGAACTCGTCGGTGTTGCCAGCATCTGTCCTGACGTAGGTATGATATTTACTCTACATAACACAAATTAACTCGACATACTTCCCAGGTATACCTTCGTCTTTCAAGGTTCACCACAGCATATCCCAAAGTACCTTATTAGTAAACCATACTTTGTGTCTAGATCAATAAACACCATGTGTAAGTTCTTGTATGATTGATTTTGGGTAATTTAGGTAACTCTCCTTGCTCATAAGTTAAAAGTGTTGACTACTACGCTCTTTTTCATTGATTTCATTATTTACTTTAGCTTAGCTCAGTTACTGTAAAGTCACAAATGAATAAAGTAAGTAAGTAATAATAAGTAAATAAGTAAGTAAGTAATAAGTCATAAGTGAAAAGTGTTTTCACCTAATATTCGTTTAATGTTGACGTTTCTTCACGAACATGGTATTATGGAAGACTACTACGAAATAGGGCTTATCTTACAATAGAAATCGATATTTCACGAGAAAGTCGCTTTTAAGTTTTGCTAACTGCAATAAAGTCACGATAAGTATACACAATGTGTATACTTATCGTGACTTTATTGCAGTAGCACTAATATGTCATATTAGTGCTAGTGTACACAATTAAGAGCGTATGCTACCTCAGATTAGCAACCCTATTTGTGGTGGTTCAAACTTCGCTTGAAATACTGTTAGAATAAAGTTCCAATCAGCTTGCACTACAAAGCGGTTGTTACGTCTTTCGCTGCGGCCGAATAGTGCGAAATTAATGGTATTTTGCGATTTACAAAAAAACTATTGACTGGACTAAAAAAGTAAAACACTATGACTTTAGTATGTTGCTTGTAGAATTATTTGGCAAAAAAATCAGAACGATGACATGACAGAATGTATTTTAGTATGGTTTTTACTCGTTAAAAGACATTTTTAGAGGTATCTTCGCGATTTTTTTCTATCGAGCAAAGTTAGTTGTATTATGTTTTCACAACACTATGGCACTAGCATATATCCTGAAGAATATCATATATTTTTTTGATGTTGATTACTGCAGTAAATCATAATTATACTTTTACGCATTATAAAACTCGCGTTTGAGGTACCATACGCTCTTAAGGCGACATTACCTGCCCGCGACCTTGAGCGCGCGTTTAACTCATCGCCTAAACAAATAAGGATGAAAATGGCGATGCGTTTGATTCTCGTGACTGCCAAAATCTAGATTTAATTTATTAAAAAAAAAATACGCTGTAATGTTAAAATATTTTTACATTATGTCTTTAGTTGGTTAAATTTCCTTTCTGATAGTAAAAAAAAATATAACAGTTGTCACTCAAAATATTGAGCATTTCGAGACGAAAAAGTTTTTTCGTGTGATTTTTTTGTGATTTTGTGATTTTTTTTTTCGAGGTTTTTGATTACTTTTATAAAATATTTTTGCATAAGTCTTTTACCTATACATTTGACTATACACTGTATTTTTTTTGGAATTGTAATAAGTAGCAATACGGCTAACTCTGCGACGAAAAACAGGTCGTTTTTACGGTGCCCCTTTGACTGCGCCTTAACCAAAACGTTTGCGTTCTAATTAAGTATCCGACTCGCAGTTCGATACAATATCGCGCTTACCTCGCACTGTAGGCCCAACCTTAGTGAAGTTTCAGGAACACACTTCTGATACACACACAATTTAATTAGCATAAATAATATTAAATGTTATGCTAGTTCCAGCACCCCTTATAAATAATGTATGCTTGCAATCTGTTACATTTAGGGTGTTGTCGACTCAACCTTTGAGTTTGTCATGCTTTGTTAAACTTTGATGGCGGTGGTACTGGTTTCTACGGGAACTGATGCGTAGTAGATGTGTCGTTATATTCTATGTAGCATTACGCTTGTTACGGTAGGAGGGATGGACAAAATGGGTTGTGTTTTTTTTTTTATTATAAATGGGCTTGCTCTTGACTTCAATCTTGCCCTAAGGGCAGAGATGATGTCGACGATGGAACGAGCTTACCCAGAAGAAGCCTGTTTACTCGCGACTTAAATAGACTAGGGTTATATGAACTCGGAAAAACCGACGCAGGCAGGGAATTCCAGTCCTTGGCTGTGCGCATAATAAAGGACTTAGCAAAGCGCTTCGTTCGAATGTGTGGAACGTCGACTAGGTATGGGTGATAACCTGCAGTACGTCTAGTCTCCCGATGGAAGAAGGGTGTGATATTTTGATTAAAATTCACTGTTAAGATCTCCTTCAATAGATAATTATGGAAGAAGAAGACATGCTGCGATGACCTCAAATAAATTGGGATAAGAGGAGGAGAATAATGATGATGGCAATGGTCTCCTTCAATAAGTTTTAAAGCAGAATATTAGCTACTAGCTTTTGCCAGCGGCTTCGCCCGCTTGAAAATTACGATTTTCCATACAAACTTTCATCCCCTATTTAACTCCCTTATGGGTTGAATTTCGAAAAATCCTTTCTTATTCCTTGTCTACATTATAAAGGGAACCTCTGTGCAAAATTTCAGCTTTCTAGGTCCAAGGGTTTGGGCTGGGCGTTGATGTGTCAGTCAGTCAGTCAGGACTTCTCTTTTTATTTATTAGATAGATAGAAGATTTTCTATTGAAAAACACACAGTTGGTACGTCAATGGTATAAACACTGTATAAGCTGGCCTTGTATTGTATTAAAGCACTGTTCTACGCTATACCAGCTCCACGTCAAAGGTTACCTCAGACATACTGCCGACTATTATAATTCTTCTACACACACTCATGCCTTTTCTCAATGGGGGTATCCAAAAACCACAGAACGCCAACTTACGGTAGGTCAGGTGTGAGTACTGGCGTGAACGAGGCAAAAGTAGTATTAATTTCTAGCAACAAAATTGTTTACAAATATGTGTTCATTGCACACAAGTGTTACTAACTAAATTATAGTAAGAAACACTTGTGTTGGAAAAGTTATCATTCATACTTTCATGGGAATTTTCAATAAGTAACGACTAAGAATAGAAATCTCTTTATTTCACAGTATACATTTAAAAAACTAAAAATGTTTTTGGTGTCCAGTCTCTTTCATAGCTTAGTTTTATCTACTTATTTATTTAAGCTTTTATTATGGCATCGGGATCACTCGTTACCTCTGAAACAATAAAAGAAAATTAAACAAACGAGCTACGTCGATTTTGCGTAGAATTTAATTGTTATATTGTGTGTGGGATATAAAATACTAGTAAACTAAAACTAACATCATAACATCACGACAATAATCCCTAAAGGGTTAAGCAGAGATGTACATAATTATAATACTCCCATATTTCGCCAGATATTATTATATTTAAGTTCTATTTAATAAGGGGCTTGCTATCAATCAAATCAAAATCATGGGCACAGATCTAAACTCAATAACACTTTGCCCGATCCTGGAATTGAACACAGAACTTTATACCTTGACCAACGAAGCTGTGCAACGGGTCTACCTTTTTTAGTAGAATTTTATAATTCCGAATTTTGTTTTGCATAGCAGTGGATGGCAGAAACTTCACTTCGCAGAAAATAATTTGGCGTACACTCATTTACCATAAATTCAAAACGCATAATTTTGTAAGTCAGAATCATCTTTGAGCATAAACTTCATTTCCAGAACCACCAATTCGCAGAAAATTCATAATCAGAATCGTCTTTTGGCACGCATTTCATTTCATACATACGTGTAACATGCAGCAGGCATGACTTCTGTCACGGCTCCGGCGCTGCCGCGGTGCTCCGGCGGTCCCACGCAAGCTTATCGTCGCAGATGGTTTTAACACACACCGCCGTAGCTTCGGCTTGTTGCTAGCCTCAGCCGCGGTGGCGCGCGTTTAAGCCACCTGCTCCTCAGCTTGCGGGCCGCCTCGCCCCTCCGCGCCTACGCAGGCTTAGATTACACTCTCGGGGTAGGGCAGAAGAGACTACGTGGAGTCGGTTTTGCAGCGATTCGTTTCTGTCACTTACTTTTGTAGCAAAAGGTATTGACTTTTAATTTTAAATTAGTTCAAAAATATTGTAATAGAATTGACATTATGCCTTATAAAAACCTACCAAATAAAATTCTGCCATCTAAAAATTATGCTATTGAAAATTCGGCCATTTAAACATTCTGCGAAACGAAAATTCTATTAAAGAATTGTTTTGCCATAAACACATTCGTTCAAAGAAGAATAATAATATGCCAAGTGTGTTATGCCAAATAAATTTTTCGGAGCATCAAGTTCCTGCCAGATAGATGGTATACCCCTGTGCAACATATAACTTTTAATTTTCAGTATGGACATTTATATTAGTCTAAAAGCTCCAGACGCGTTTATAATTCGTAGAAGAACATAATTATATTATTATTATGTCACCATCATAAATACCTGTCCACCCTCTATCCAACTCGATTGTAACTGGCTGTCAGTTCAAACAGATGTAACTAAACAGTAGTATCTAATACATGAAGCGACTAACTATCTATCAGACATCCAAAAGAAAAATAACATCCCTTGGCAAACACCAAGAAGATTAGGTAAATACTACAAGTTACAAACACGACTTTACTATTAAAAGCTTAAAAAATATAAAATAAACTTACTCTTAGACTTGTCCTTTATATCCACGATTTTATCGATAGCCTTTGACCCAACCTCCCACAGCTCTCTAGCGATCAGGCTCATAATCGTTTTATTTGAGTTAACGAAATCCATAGCTTTTCCGACCCAAATATCTTGCCGACTAAAAGCTTCATTTTCGTGCTTTTGTAAATTCTTCTTTAGCTCTTCTAGCGTTTTGAACGAATTTGTCGTGTAATCTTCTAGAATTATGAAAGCGAATATTGTAAGGAATAGTGCTACTTGGGTTAACATGTTTATGCTGTTGGCACAAAAGGTGTACTAAGTAGAAAGAAATGCATTCATTGTTTGGTTGGTTTTGTTCGATTTCTTGGTAATGGGTAAGGATGGTTTCATGTGATTTTTTTTTTTATTGGGACAAGCCTGCCACACTATTCCCAAACCACTGTAACTCCTGTTAGCCAGAATCAACAGTGGCGACCACAAGAAAAGCGCCGAGACAATGAAGCTCGACGAAGTCCCAGAGAAGCGATTTAACTGTCTTGGATCTCGCAACGAAATTAATCAGAAAAGAATAGCGGAGGAGTAGGAAAAAACATAATTTCCACTTCATGACATGTATGTCGTGACTATAATTGTGTGGGTTAGTTAATAGAGTCTATGAATGAATAGGGTATAGCACAACATAACAGAAGATCTCATCCCCGAAGTGTTAGACAGAGGTGTGCCCATTATTACACACATTTCGCCAGTATGTTTAAGTACCATGTAATAAGGGACAGAGAAATCAAGATGGAAAAATCCAATAAAACTTTCCCAGACCCTGGAATCGAACCCAGGACCTCATTCTCAGCTGTCGCGCTTGCGACAACTATATCTACGAGACCAGAGGTATAAATAAGTTACATGATAATATCCAACTTTCAAGTTCTGGAGTTGAAAGGAAGTCGTTTGTCTTGGTGTGAACATGCAATGAGGAGGGATGAAATATTCAGATGTAAAAGGAAAGAAAGACCGGAAAAAAGACGGTTTGTTGATAAAAAAATCTAATTAGCTCGTCAGATAGATTTTCAAGAATGTTGGACACATTATTAGGTAGCTTTTCTTTTTTCACTTAAAAAGAAAAAATGAAGACAATAAAGTGTTTCAAAAGTCGTGTGACGTCACAGTTTGTTACATTTTTTACCAGAAAGTGACGTTGCAAGCCCCCAGCCATGATCTTTGATACATTTTCAAAAAACACGTACGCAATAATTTTCGGTAATCTAACAGACGGACTAAACAGAATCATATTTTTTTAAGTCTGGAAACATCCATATTGTGTGAGGAATGATAAGAAAGAAAAGCAGTAAATGATGCTGTTACGCCTGACAGGAGACAATAGAAGAACCGGCACTATTTAGTTGAAACAAACGGGAGTAAAATTCCTCAAACCCCTTTCAAAATCATATGTTCCAACCAGACGAATATTGTATCTGGTGGGCATAATCGTCCGTCCTCAAAATAACTTGAGAACGTAGGATACGACAGCGTAGTTCCCATGTCTGTGTATAGATGTCGCCATAAGCCTGCAGGGAGTTAAAAGTGACTTGAATAACTGGGTCCTTAGACGTTTAAAAGATAACTACAATAACCATTGATAACAGTCCTTCGACGTTTAATAAGTGCCTATGTAGGCCTACGTTGTTAAATAAATATTTTGGTTTTGGCTGTCCCAAATAGCTATAAAGCAATTAGGTTCCAATAACTATGAACATTGTAAACGGTCAATGTGCATGCAGCCTATTTCCATTCATTGTTCCAATGAACAGACACCCAGGTAATTCCGCCAAGCGATATTGCCCGTTGTCAATGCAATGTGCATCATTAGCTTGGTATTGTAATATTGTTGACTACAGGGAACGGTTTGTCAAATTCTGCGAGTTAAATCAACAATGGTTTTTCCGAATTAACATAAAAAATACATGAAAATATAGAAATCATAGCTTGATCTAATGATGTAGTCAAGATGAATCGAATTATGCGTTACCACCGACGATGCCGTGAATGTGGCGAATTATATTGTACTAGCTTTTGCCAGCGGCTTCGCCCGCGTGAAAATGACGATTTTCCATACAAACTTTCATCCCCTATTTAAGTCCCTTAGGGGTTGAATGTCAAAAAATCCTTCCTTATTCCTTGTCTACATTATAAAGGGAACCTCTGCGCAAAATTTCAGCTTTCTAGGTCCAAGGGTTTGGGCTGGGCGTTGATGAGTCAGTCAGTCAGGACTTCTCTATTTATATAGATTGTTCAACAAAATTGGACAAAATATCATTGCTGGATGAAAAATAGATGTATATGTCGGAGATTGCAGTCTCTGAACGTGGATAAAATCAGAACTACTGGAATGTCGAGCAACTATTGTCGTGTAGTTCAACCTCTTTAGTAGTTGCTTGGGTGTGTTTAGTTCTGGCACGATTTATAACGACAACTGTCAGATGAATGATGACAGATGCGCTCGTCAATTTAGAGGAGCCCGAGCCAGCAGGGGCTTCCGGGGCGGACGGCGGTGCAGTTGGTCGTGGTCGTGTTTCCTACTAACCTCACTGCATTCCATGTGGTTGACTTCATCGTTTATCATGAACCACTGACTGTTATTTTGAGATATCCATCCTGTCGTATCATCGTCATCATGGAGAATACCTTATTCTCCGACATATAGAAAAAAAGACAAAACATGAATACCTACCACGTGTTTAGTTTATGGATCCCTCACGTGGTAGGTATATTCAACAGTATAAATAATAAATTTAAAGCTTATCCTTATGTGAATCTCAGTTGTCTAAATAAATAAATGATTATTATTTTTATAAGTTCCCACTACTGGGAAACAGGTTTCTTCTCTGTAAGAAAGAGTGAGCAGTAATCCATTGCATGAATCCAGCAACAAAACCAGTAGAAAAACGGATAAAAATAACGACATAGCAAAAATAACCTCACACATAAACCTCCTTCCTCTAAAACTTCATAAATATCAAAAAGCAAACGCAAAGCAAAATCTTTGCAGAAATAAAATCCCTAAAATACGGAAGTGTATAACCATTTGCATTAAATTTTAGCTCATGTTTACGACGAAGATAAACCTGTTATTTGTGAGCAGCTGAAATATTTTATGTGTATATTTACTTTTTATTGTGTACACTTACATTATACTAACGCATCTTCTTAAATTATTGCTGAGGAAATAAGTGCACATTTATACGACATTTTTGTTTACGAAATGGATTGTAATGGGATTATTATGATAGTTGAGCCAGATGAAGATGTAGAAAGGGATGAAGATAGACATTTTAAATAAGTACACAGAAAAATAAACTCTTAACTGACTAAACAACGTCTGCAGTAAGAATGAAAATCAAATGATCAAGATAAAATTTTAATGACGCGGATCACTGTTAGGTATACACAATCGATATGTCGATCTTTAGCATTGATGAGTAAGATATATTACTACTAACCCTTCCCATTGCTAAGGTAGTCCCATTGAAGATTTCACAGCTTCAGACCTTGAGAGGGTTAACGGCTCATCCATCACAAGGGGACCATTTACTGTCAATGACAGATTTATGAAAGAACGGCGTTTCTGCTTTTCTATTTACGCCTTATTGTGGATTTCTATTAGGTACCGACTTATAATAGTTTAAAATAAAATTTGTAGTGGTTGCAAACCGTAAACGCCTGCCATGTGACTTTCAAGTTTTTGAGACTGATTTAAATAAAAACTGGATGAACGGGATATTTACAATGTTTATTTTGTGTTTTAAGTTCGCGATATTTCAGTATTATTGCAAGTATCATGATCACAGATAAACTAAAGTTATAAACAAGTTTAGTAGTAAATGATAATGTTAGTGACCAAGTCAGTTTAAAGGCTTAGTAGGCGACTCGGCCGCTGTAACTCGCCCGATCCGGCCGAGACAGGAATTTCACTGTTATTAATATTTTCGAGTGGCGTTTCGGACCAATCCTTTTTTAGAGTCAAAGTACCGTCAGACACATAATACAGATAAGGTTTAGTGTCCTGTGTTCGTCCCACATGTTCGTCCCACAAACTACCAGGAGAACAGAAGTAGGAAGGAGGTATTGAAAATTAAAAGAGATACCGCGGTATCTCTAGCAATATGGGTGGTTTTTAGTAAGTAGAAGTCTGACACTCCCTACCGCTTTGCCCAGAGCGGGAGGAGTCATTTCATGAATTCCCCTCTCTATAATTTACCATTCTGGCCTCCTGCTAGTTTGTGGGACTTTACTATCCTGGTTTCTTATCTCTTTCTTTTGTATCCTACTAACTTATGATACCCTAGTACTTCATAACACATATTTCATTACTCCTGTTAACTCTTATATTTGGTGACAGCCCGAAAGAAATGATTAATCTCCTACTAACTTATGATACCCTAGTACTTCATAACACATTACATTGACCGCGGTCCCGGCTGTGGTCCCGGTCCCGAAAGCCCCACGACCCCAACCTAATGTTTTTCATTCTGACTGTACAAAATTTGCTTAAAAAAAAGTATAGTCCGAAACACCACTCAAAAACATGAATAAAAATTAAATTCCTGTCTCGACCGGACCGGGCGAGTTCCAGCGGTCGAGTCGCCTACTAAGCCAGTTTAAAATCTTACATGGCAAAACCGCTTTCTAATAAAAATACAACACATATTACGTATATTATCATATGACAATATTGAACATCTTATACCAAATAAACTATGTTACCAGCCATAACTTCACATATTTTATTAAAATTGTTTTCGGTTGAAATTTTTAGGGGATAGGCAAATGGCATCCCATAGCCCCAGGTCGAATTTAGCGATGGTATCCCCTGGGTCACAGGATACGCGTGACAAGTGGTCCAATACTTATGCACCGTGGATTCCGAAATTTCACATCCCACTTTGGACTTCCAGTAAAATTTCGTTATGGAAAATTTTCATTCAAATAGAATACGTGCGAGTATTTTGATCTGTTTTATGAAGACGTGCGCTGGTTATAGTAGTTTCGTGATAGGGGAGTTAAGTTTTAGTAAGGTACGGCTCTCTTTTACGGATCTTCTTAGATAGATGTCTTCATAAACTTCCACTTGACTTACCTATAACTGGTTTTATATTTTTTTCTGGGTGAGTTTTCTATATCCTAGTTCATAATAATAATATAATCTATACTGCGTTTTTGAAGTTTTTATAATTTCATTAATATTCATATCTCTGTCGCCCGACTACCTACATAAATGGCGAAATATATGTGTATGTTACCAGTATTATGCTTATGCGTCCTCTCTGTAATATAGGCATATTCCACAATGCGGGTTTGGCTCGTTATGGCTCAGTTCGGTTTTCTTATAAAAAAATCTTTCACCAATTTTAATTTTAAGCGCAGTGGTCATTTACTAAAATTATTCTCAAAAGTCTATCAAAATCGGGAATTCTAGTTGAAACCATTCCTTGCATAAACTATTATTCATAACACATGCTAAAACATCAAATTCAAACTTAAACTTTCCAAATCTAGTAGCAATTTGTTTCTATACTTAGAGATAATATTTCAAAATTCGCCACTATTTCGATATAATAGCTAAACAAATAAATCCGACACCAATTTTTCGAGTTCCTTCTACCCAGGTATTCATTGAAAAGTCGCCTTTATTTCTCTGTAGCTAAACAATAAATCACCCAGTAGCTGTAGTCCCCACAGACTATCGGCGTCCCACAGACACACCCGTGAAGATTTGAAAGGATTGCTGCGCGACCCCGGAATTGACAGCTTTAGAGAACTAAAAGACAGTTTTTGTGCTATAAATTAAAAGTAGGTAAACGTTGTTTTGCTGATGCGAAAGTGATTTTCGTATACACAGTTTATTTTGTTTGTGAAACAGAATTCTGACTTGGTTGACTGGTAGAGAATGCCTTGTGGCATTAAGTCCGCCTATTTATCACTATTGTGCATGAAGTTTAAATAAATAAATACTATTTTAAATTTTTACAAGAATTGACTCCACGCTTTTCGAGATCATCAATGCGTTGATGTGTGATCATTTAATACAGAACAAGACCGACACCATTTGTAAGTCATTCTAAGAACCTTCAAACGGTTGTTTCGGAAAGTCAGAAGTTCATACCAACCAAACCCTGTGTACCTAATTCCACCTGCACTTGGGGTCACTACTAAGACTATTTAGGTGGCCGGTGTTCTGGTCGACTTCAAGAATCAGGGACACGGCGAGGAAAAGATACAAAACTACGCTTGCTCAATAAATCTATATAAATAAAAAGAGAAGTCCTGACTGACTGACTGACTGACTCATCAACGCCCAGCCCAAACGCTTGGACCTAGAAAGCTGAAATTTTGCACAGAGTTTCCCTTTATAATGTAGACAAGGAATAATGGAAGGATTTTTTGAAATTCAACCCCTAAGGGAGTTAAATAGGGGATGAAAGTTTGTATGGAAAATCGTCATTTTCACGCGGGCGAAGCCGCTGGCAAAAGCTAGTTAAACATAATACTGTTGACTTCACAAATCAGAAATACCTTACTTTATTAATAAACACCCACTGAATAAATAACACCAAACCATTACTTACTCAGTAAAATATTCCTAATTATGAATTCTAAAGAATCGCTAAGTTCTCGGATCACCGTCTGGGGTTCTCAGATAAGGCTTGCTTACAGACCCCGAGTTTATTTTAACACTTTTGTGTGTTCAGCTCTCTACGGATTCTATTGTTGACAATTTTATCGCGTTTTCATTTTTCTTCTTCTTCGTTTTTAGCGAACGTCGAGGCCCAACTTTCATATAGTCGGGCCTCTCAATTTTTTAGGCGTACAACGAAAACACCCGCTTGTGATACTTTTGAGAGTAAATTTCAGCAATGTGTTTACTCTGATCTTTAAAGGAAGCAAATGAAAAGATAGCAAATTGTTTGCGCGAATTTTGGTAAGTGGGTTTTTGAAGAACACTGACTAAAAATCGGATTTTCGCAGCCTGACCTGTCGTTTGGAACAATATTATTTACCTAATATAATTATGTAAAATCGCAAGGTTTAAAAAAGACTTATATGTCACCGTACCCAAGTCGTAATATTTTATGATTCCTGTATGATTATTATTATTTTTTTCTTTTATTGTTCATTTCCGTTGTTAATGTTAGTTCATCTTTTTTTGTAATTCACCTTATTTCTTTTGTACAATTTTTGTGTAACGTATTTTGATTTTAGATTTATTACCTTGTTGAACTTACTGTACCTACCTAGATTATAAGTGAATGATGTGGTCTCCTATAATAATTGGAAGCGCACACTTGTATTTGTCCCTCTTATATGTATACTTGCATGTGATTGTGTAGTTTCTGTTGGAGATCCAATAAATAAATAAATAAATAAATATGTTTAACAAATTCCTTACCTATGTTGTTGTACTGCATTACCCATATATTCACGTTACGTTTACACCGGACACTTGTGCAGCTAGAGTCACATGACGCAAGTAACTTAGTAGCAAGAGTTTCTTCTTACTAGCGAGCAATCTGTTTGTTGCAGCCCATTCGAATATATTTATTTTACCTCTGACTGCCCCCAAATGTGTGAACATATTATTATTCACACAGATGCATTTAAATAAAATAATAGTGTGCTTTATAACATGATTGTATCATACGAATGCTTTTCCCGTGTTACCAAATTAACAAACACTACTACTTAAAACCACATAATACCAGTAACATAATAAGCCAGTTTATCACTAATCGCGTAAGTTCAACTCTAGCGGTCAATTAAATATAACTTATAAATAGCCCTCAATATTGTTATGTTTTAATCATACCATTTAAACTAATCAAATCATGAGCCAATGAGCTCTTGTTTCAACAAACAAAAACAATTAGGGCACTATATTTCAAGCTAATCATGTTGATAACCCAAATCATTTGATCCAATTATAAATAAAATCCATTAAATCATTTGATCCGTCCGTAAATAACAAATGGTTCGAAATTGAATGAAATCATCAAATCCACGTCACCGCAATAATTAGCAAGAGGATTACGATCATAAAAGTCTATTAACATCTGACGAGAAAAAGAAGACCAATCAATAAAAATAGGGTCACGATTGTCGACATTATCTTTCGAGAGGGAATGGCTGTTATCGATTCCAATAAATGCCGTTCTTTTATTTCAGTAGGGAAAAAAAAGAAATTACAGCAGCGAGCAGCTGAAATTCTCATTAAAATTCCATTACGACACCGTCGATTCGAATATGGCTATAGATTTTGATGGCGAAATTATTTTTTATAACAAGTTATGTAACGGCGACGAAGTTCGTTATGTATTTCTGTACCGGAAGTTTTAGGTAATGATTGTAAAGAAAATGTAGATGGACATAAAGAAGTCTCAAGGCTAGAAATAATTCTAGTATTTTTACGTAGGTACCCTGTTTTAGGAGACATATTAGAGTCGGTTCTGATACTGTTAGCCTACGTCATCCTATTGCTGGCATAGGCCGCCACATGACTTCCAATTTTTCTGATACAGGACTAATGTAGACTGGTCGTTGGCTTTATCTAACACAACGCTTTTTGGCTGTGTCAGGGCTTCAGAAAGTGGCTATTCTGGCCTAGAAGTCATTAGGTCTGCGGCAGATGTGGACAGACTAGTCTCACTTCAACTTAGAGGTTTTTAGAGCATGAGTTAGCGACCATGTGCACAAAGCCACACTGCACCCCAAAACATTCGATAATCTAACAGACGGACTAAACAGAATCATATTTTTTTAGTCAGTCAACTACCCTATTGGCTTAATTCTTTTGGAAGGCTGAAAAAAAAGACGTTATAGTCGTAGCAAAGCTGACGGATAGAGTTTAACCTCAACTTTGTAGCGCAGGTGTTCTTCAGGTTTAGAAACAAGGTTGAAAAAACTCAAGTGCCAGTTACTTTCTGACACAAGTGGTGTTAAAGAATGTCGGCTCCTTCGTACTAAATAGTAGTCGATGTTTATTTCAAGCACCCTCATCTTTGTGGTTGAAAATAATTATTATTGCCCATGCTTTCACTGATCTCTGTGGGGTGCATAAATCATTCAATCGACTTGGTCTATTGCAAGGTTCTCTCAAGTTTCACCGTAACCCCCGTTTTTTAATTTTCAATTCATTCTGCCTCCGTTTTGCCATTTAATAGTCAAAGCCACATTTTTGATGTCTGCAGCGGAAATATCAACCTGAATTAACAATTCTTTTTGAGGTATAAAAAGATAACTTAAGTAAGGCAAGGTAATTATCATTGGCTTCTGTAAAAGAAAACATCGCGAGAAAACCAGCTTGCCTGAGAGATATTTCTCAACGGGGCGCGGCATGTCAAGCCAATACAGCCCTTGGGCGCGGCATAAAAGGTCTGACACCAGGTTAGCAACTGAAGAAAGAAAATGGTAACAGAGTAAAAACTTGTTTTTTTGTATGTTTTAAACCTACATACAAAAAACAAGTTTTTACTTCGTAAGTTTTTACTCTAAAAAATACTTGTATAATTATCGGCACGATTCTTGAGCGCTGACGCAAAAGTGAGTTATTGGGTCCCTTTGGTGGTATGAAGTGAGACGCGGGGGCGGGGAAAGTGCAGTGATTGGCCCGTAGCGCATCGCGTCATAGCCGTCACTCGGGATTTGTTCTTTACTCCTGCTGCACTTACCTCACGAGCACGACCAATAAATAATAAACGGGATGTGCGTTTTATTTGTCATAAAGTGTTCGATGCGCACAGCGATCCCCACTTTTCCGCCGAGCGCTCAAGAACCGTGCCGGTATCTGTAAGTCAAATAAAGTCAGACTACAAAACAGAATAAATATAGCTTCCAAATTCCACATCTACAAATATGATAAAATATTTTGGTATGACACAACAAAGAAAACACAATCTACTTTATCATCCCAAAAATACAAAAAGAGGATCAAATAGTCAAGGGAAAATGCGAATATAGACCGAAACTAATAAGGTATTTTCCTTGCATACACTCGGATATATTATTTCAAACAAAACCTATTCAAATGCGGTAAACTTGGGATCCTCTCCCAGTAATCACGGTTTCGATCGGACTTTGATTGACCTTTATGCAAATCACAAATTCGCCCAGGAGTACGCTACCCAGGTTGTTTAATTGAATAATTAACCTGTCCGACGCACTTCGTTATAATTTTAAATTACTTTACAGCTTCGCCATTTGTGCCGCCTTCAAAAATTTCGGGAGAATTATTCGTGATTTTTTGCGCTAAAAATACAGTATCTGGTTTTTCTGATAAGGCGATTGTAAAAACAACTTGGTGGCGGTAAACAGAAACGCTGAGTACATTGAATAAAACCGGTCCCTTTCTATTGTATTCGTCTTTTGAATTTCTTCCTGGTCAGGTTTTATTGGGTTTTTGCTTTGTAAGATATACATAAACAACCGTATATTATTATTTAATATCATTAAATGATTACAGGATCACTGTCTTGCTTCTAACTAAAAAGTATAAACATTTTTATTAAAACCTATTGTTAAAACCCAGATTAGAACACAAATTCAACATCAAACACAAACAATTAACATCAACTGAAATATAGAATACCACGAACTATTCAAACAAGCAGAATTGTTTGATTTACTTTCTTTTCTCAAAAAGTATCAATTACCATCTCAATACTATTAGCCAAATCGATCCATCCAGATTCATCCATCTTCACTTATTCCGCCAACCTCGATTCCCGGCGTTTCCCTGTCCTTCCGCATCCATTAAAATTCAGCCTCTCGATAAATAAAAAGTGAAATAATAACAAGTCTCAATTGATCCCCAATTTGCAGAGCTCACGAATCACAAAAGTTTTAAAGCCCATCCCTAACTAATTAGTTCTTTATTGATCCCGAAAACCTCGGGTCTAGTGGTCTACCCTTTCCATTTTAATGAGACCGTTCTTAGTTACATGGACATGTTTCCCTATAAGCCGAATAAATATTTATGGATAGTGTTTGTTAGTGTTGCATGCATTATCGGGAGACCTTTTCTATTTTACGTGGTAGGTTTAATTTAGGTAAGGTTTATTCCTAAGGGCTAGAGGGTTTTTAAGTAGGGTTTATTCAAAATGTTGTTTAGTAGATCTATACTGTGATTTGAATAAAAAATGTGTAGTGCTATCGGTTTTCACGAATATGAGCATGTGATGAAGAGGACCGGATTCCCCCGCTTGGAGTTCGGCAATTATATCACGAAGTGGAAAGGGATAAAGTGTATTATAATAATATGTAGTATTCAGGTTATTAACTCCATGCGCTAACTGTGTGGTTTCATTTAAATTCGTTTAGCAGTTTTCTTGTGAAAGAGTTACAAAAATCTATACATCCATTAAATCTCACTAACTTTCGGATTTATAATATAAGTAAGATTGTGTGTAGAATTAGTAGGTATTTATTACAAGTGACGCCTATAAAAAGATTACAGTTCCAAAATTTATCCATTTTACGACCCTATTTTCGGCAATCTCCTTCAGAATCACATAGACGACGCGATCAACACTCATTTCCATATTTCGATTATAAGCCAGCTTCATTTGCAAATCAATGCTTCTTATCCATATTTTGTTTGCTTAAGCAAATTAGATAGTTAGGTATATTTGCAAAAATCCATATTGAATAATGACCCTAGAACTGTTCCCACTGCTGGGACACAGAAATATTCTATGTAAGAGGAAGTGGGGATAACTAACGTCGATCTTGTAAAAGTTTGTGGAGGTCATAATGTCCTCAGTTTTTGGTTCTAGTTCGTCATGCAACAGCATAGAGATAGTCTAGTGATGTGACCGTTCGGACCATAGGTTCGGACTGACAAGCTGTAGGTCTCAAGGTCCAACCCAAGACACACGCCTCTGGTTGTTCGGATTCATGTCAGAATTGTATAATTATCACTAGCTTTTAAGTGAAGGAACACGAAGAAACCAGTATTTCGCGAAGAAACAAGCATGTCTAAAAGATATTTTTCGACGGCATGTAAGGTGAGTTGCGTATAGCACTGAAAACGAAACTTATGGATATGAGTGTATTCTTCCCGCCTTGACCTATGGTGCACAGTGCAATCTTTGACTAACATCCAGATTCCAGAAGTCCAAACTCAAGGTTTGTCAACGAGCAATGGAGCGCAGTACCTATATTAAGTGTTAAATTAACGGATCGTGTTGGAAACACAATACTGCGTTCCAAAATAACTGACGTGGCCCAAAAGGCTGCTCAACTCAAATAGGACTGGGCAGGACATGTCTACCGCATGCCGGACAAACTGTGGGCCAAAATAGCAGTAAACTGGTCCCCTGACACAGTGAGACGGGGTCGCGGCAGGCCACGAAGGAGATGGCGGGATGAACTAGATCCGTTCCGTCAAAACTGGAAGGAGGACGCGTGGGTTCGCGAGAAGTGGAAAGAGTGGAGGGAGGCCTTTGCCCAGGAATGGGACAGAGCAGGATAGAAAAAAAAAAGAAATGTAAACCAAACTCCGGACACACATCCGGAGTAATTTACTATACGGATTTTGTAGAAACTAGAACAAACCGTGCGTTCAAGAATTTTTGTCATACCTATTATTGGAATCAAATATAACAGCTCACAACTTAGGACCCAGTAATGTTAATGACAATAATATCCGTGGTGCTAGGCAACTGGGCTTATCCCAGTTGTATACGTCCCTATGTGCCTATTGGCCTTGTTCTGTTCTGTCTTCTGCTGATATGGAGGGAAGTGGAAATTATGTTTTTTTCCTACTCCTCCGCTATTCTTTTCTGATTAATTTCGTTGCGGGATCCAAGACAGTTAAATCGCTTCTCTGGGACTTCGTCGAGCTTCATTGTCTCGGCGCTTTTCTTGTGGTCGCCACTGTTGATTCTGGCTAACAGGAGTTACAGTGGTTTGGGAATAGTGTGGTGGGCTTGTCATAATAAAAAAAAAAACAAACTTAGAGGCTCATAAACAGCATGAAAACTGTAACACCAGTATAAGCAAACCACATGATAAAGCAGAAGATTTCACTTAAAAAAAACTGTGTGTAGGCAGTTAGTTCCTCACGATGTTTTTTCTATGAAATTTCGAGACCTATATCCATTTTATCCCGTTCATATTTCAGTAACTTTTTCGCACAAACAAAAACATTGTGTACTAAATCATAACGATCATTTTCCCGTATTAACTAGTCAATTAGTTTATCGTTCGGCAAGACGAAGGCTGCAATAAACACTGTCCACTCAATTTGCCACCAAAGTTATGGCACCAAAGAGATTTTGTTATAAATAATTTAAGGAATCACATTTGATTTACGTTGCCCATAAAACGCTCGAGCCAAACCACTATGTTTGTATTAATTTCCCGCCATAACACGCCTCCCGAAATTGCCGGGAATTTTGCTTTGAAATTTTTGGTCGAGCATAGGACGGGTTTGGATTTAAGTATGGTTTCTGTGTTTAATTACTTGCAGAGTTCATTGTGTGTTTAAATCTTTTGGTTTTATTTTAGTTGGAATTTTAATGGTGTTCTCATTCTAAATGACGCAATGTAATATCATCATTTTTCAACCCCGAATTTGTCACTCTGATAACGGCTGACTCATTGGTCTAGTATTACATGTGCGTGCGACTGCTGAATATGAGGTAGGTACTGGAATCAAAGTCAAAGGTCAGGCAAAGCCATGGAGTCGAGAATTGTGCTCAGTTGATGGCAATAGGCTCTCCCCTTATTGCATGGGGTTTATACATACATGACGAAATGTGATTTTGCCTAACCCTTCGAGGATTGGATTGGACAGGTGTGATCTCATGATGTGTGTCAGTTGTCTCTACTATTGGTTTATATAAATGTGGTTCGCATCTAGCCTTATACCCACAGGTTTATACCTTTAGCCAGCACTAATTCATCTGTCAAGTGTTATGACAATGATATTTAGGGCGATAAATTGTATTGTTGTGGGTGTCTGGTAAATCATGAACAGGTGTAAACGTCTTCCAGATGTAAATATACAGTGAACCGTGATTCAGATGTAAATATACAGTGAACCGTGATTATAAAAAGTAAGCGTAAAGTTAATATGATTGAAATTGTTAAAATATCGAATTTTGGACTAGGACAGCAATCCATATTTAATTTTAATATGTCACATACTTTAGGCGTCTTCTGACACTACGATGTCACGTTCACTAACAAAAGCTTTAATAATATGCTAGCCTAGTCCCAATGTTAAGATCGGCTTCCAGTCGAAGTCTAGTCACGCATGCAACTAAATACAGTATTTTCCATGGAGCTACTGCCTATCCAACATCCATAAATCAGTTAGTACTGGGTAACATAACATTTTTTGATTGTCGTTACCAGTAGTCAGTGGCCTGGAAATCTGAAAAACAGTTTTACATAGGGATATTTTTTTTTTTTCTCTCCATAAATCTGCCATCGGCTCGTCAGCCATAATCAGATGTGTTCTGGGGGGATGAGATTTAGGAGCAGCTCCATTAAGCTGCCCTAACTACTGCTGATGAACTTCTTAGTTCCTCTGGTCAAGCGAGAGGATATCCCATCTCTTAAGGCGTTTTATTGTGCTTTGGTTATTTAGCAAATTTTTTGCCAAGTCGTTAGTGTGCTTATTTAGTCTTTCCTTATATTTTGTGCAGTAGTTATTAACTTCTTCTTTGACTGTTGGCATCTCGAGGTACTCGTGGATTTCCAAGTTTCTTACAAACCAATGCGCACTGGAAACTGTTCTCAAGGCAATGTTCTGAAATCTTTGGAGGATCTCCAGGTTGGAGTACATAGGGATATGTAAAACTGTTTTTCAGATTTCCAGGCCACTGACTACTGGTAACGACAATTAAAAAATGTCAGACAGAATCAAAGGTGTGACGTTAGAAGTAGCCTTAATCCTAACCAATATTATAAATGCGGAAGTAAGTTTGTTTGCTATCTTTTCACGCCTAACCCACTAAACCGAACATCCTGAAATTTTGCATATACGTTGACAAGTGTACAGGCACGGACACAGGGCACCTTTTGTCTTGATTAAAATTACAGTTGCTTAAGAAAACAACAATAACGTTCTTTTGGTAATAGATGGCACCACGTGTCTTTTGAAACGCTTGAATTAAATATTATTATAGAAACTTTAGTAGTTTTTTTTTATATATTTTAAACGCGAATGAAGATCGCGGGGTTCTTCTAGTGTTTAAATAAATGTGTGTACTGTGTACACTAAAACAGAGGTTTCATCAAGTTAGTGTGTCATATTTATCACATTAATTTTCGGTCGTTATAGCCCTAATGGTTGTCATCTAAGTATAAGTAAGATGTGCGATGTCCGGAACTGTAATTAATTAGAGGCTAGATAATTATTATCAGTAAGGTATCTAGTGACATTTATTCTTGCCTTCTCTATAGCTATTAGTTATTCAAGTATATGTACTGGCAATCCTTTAAATCAATCTGACTATATAGGGAATAAGAACGTAGTCACTTGATTTAAAAGACTAATTTGTCAGATAAAACGTTACGAGATGATGTCTATTTATTGTTCTCATTTGTTGCTAGACTAATATTATTGCAGTTTCATCGAAATCACAATCTTACTTAACACTGATAGAACATAAACACAAAAACAAAAATCTGTATGAAAAATTATGTACCAAACAACACTGACACCTAATTAGTCAACGTTATCAAACTCACAAAGTAAAATCCTATCACCGTCACAGCACAGCATAATTGAAACAATTTTTAATTAAAGTAACTCACTCGTTAACGAGGGAACAACCATATCAGATTCTAAAATGTATGTCAGCGTGTAAAAACCAATTTGGAGACTGAAGCCTCACTGGCACAGAGTAGGTAGGTACAGAAGGTTAGCTTTTCACAATGAAGGAAAACAGGCGCTCGTACACAGAAATAATTAATTAAAAAGTTTGAAATGAAAGGACAGTCTAGAGTTCGGTTGCCCATAGCTATTTTACCACTGTGTATTTTATTACAATGTCAATTTACAGAGATCTTTAGAAAAACAAATATTTTTTATTTCAGGCAAGATATTGTTGTCAAATAATAGTTAATTTAGACGAATATGATAAACGGTTTAAAACTCATTAAAAAAAACATTAAAACGGCCCCGAAATGGAGAAATGGGAATTCATAAAAAGAAACAATCAAAATCATTTTAACATATTATGACATGGAGGTGGTATACAAAGGTAGACTATGGTTGTAATAAAAAATAACAATTTATATTCTATAGTCATAATATTTTTATATTCACAATAGAGTTGCCGTTTGGTAGAAGCCACTGACAAGTTTTGCATCACTGTCAAACCAATCTGATTCTTATTTCTGTTTCAATAAATTTGTTTTTGGGCCATAGCTGTCTGCAGGTGAGATAACTGTGAAGTGACATATTATAAGCAAACCTTCTGTATATATTTATTCTGGATCCCTGGGGTATATTAGACTCCCCTACATAGCAATTAATTCATAGTAACGCGAAATTTAATTAATCCTCCGATGTTTGGAATGATAATTGGGGATTGCCGCAGAATTCCACACTTGAAAGGGTGATGGAATTGGTGAGTTGTCTTAGGTGTGAATATTTAGACGTCTTCCTTTAAATGAAAGTATGATGTTGATTTTCGGCTTCATGTTTGTAGATGTCGTTTCAAGTTAACACTCTCACTGCCAGTAATATATCTAGCATAGTTCCAGTTCAGCAAGCTATGGAGTCCACTGGTGGGTCCCAACGATTCCGATGCAGCACCAGAATGCTTTGAGCACGCCGCCCGTGGGATGCGCTGTGAACCCCTACATTGAAACCGATTTTTATACTACTGGCCTGCTAATAAAGAATAAAATATGTTTAGTATTGTTTGGGGGCGGTCGGCGACACCCACGGCCTACTGTTAATGTTTCTTTAAAATAAGACTGGCCCTTTGCACTCGAAAACTTGCGACCCGCTAGCGGATCCCATGGCAGAGAGAGTGTTAATAGTCTATTAGTTTTTCTTTCTTTCTCCTCTGTTAAATGCCACGCTATAATTTACTAATTTTCCCCTAATACCATTCCTCACACAATCCATTTATCGTTTCCTTGGTCTTCCTCTCCCTCTCCAGTCTCCACCCATAGGGTATTTCACCAACAAATAGAATAAGTCCGTCTGTTATATTGTCGAAAAATATTGGATACGTGTTAATTAATAAAATTGACGAAAATAAAACGTGTCAAAGATTCTACTGACTAAAAACCACCCATGTTCCTTCTTAGCCCTGGGGCCGCGGTATATCTTGCGACTACCCGCAGCCCCAACGGGGCCCGCAGCCCCGACGGGGACCCGCAGCCCCGACGGGAGTACTGTATCGTCTTTATCTTTTATTTACATGAAAAAATAAAAAAATATGTGTCCATTATTTTTTGGAAATTTATCTGACGAACAATATTGTAATTAGATTTTTTTGGTCAATTATCCTATTATATTCATCACTCTTTATGTCACATGCGATTCGTCCCTCTGCATAACATGCCCCATACCAAGATCTTTCAAATTTTGTGTTTGTATTGACGCATAGTATTGGTTTCTTACACAGAACCAAGACTTACAGCCCCAATATTTCCATCATTTTCTCACCTCAATTGGCTCTTGTCTTCAAGAGATGTGACAATCTTACACTTTCACTACTCTGCCAACAGGTATACTTTCTTTGAAGTTGTCAAGTACCACTCAGTAAGGTACTTGAGTTCCAAAAACTCAAGTACTTGCAGAGCAAACGACTAAGCCGTTTTCTTAAGATGGAGGTTTAAAACTCTTTGACAAATAGGTACCTACAAGATAAGGGCAATTGAGAATGTTTTAATTTACTTGTTACAGGGACACCCTAGAATGTTTGTATAATCCTACTTATAATAATACTAGCTGACCCGCGCAACTTCGTCTGCGTCACATAAATATAGCTATAACCTTTCTCGATGTATCGACTATCCGACATTAATTAAGCTAAATCGTAACAAACAAAAAATCTTATCTTTCCTCTTTATTACAATAGTTTAGATGGTTTAGATTAGCTTAGATTATATTAAAGTGTGAATTACTATAAAATCTATCTCTTACTGTTAAATATACTATAACACTCTGTACTTGTAAACATTATGATGCAGTGAATATTTTGAATTTGAATTTCCCGGAGGCCAGCCAGAATCCCCCGTACCTACATTGCGACGCAATCCGCGTAATTATTTTTCCGCACGGGTATTTTTACATTGCGATATCTTCTAAGATATTTGTTTAAACTGTATAGAGTAAAGAGCACAAATATTCTATATTCAATTTCCGTTCTAACGAACACATTTATTTAGATATAGATTAATACCGTATGGGTTAAAATGGCTTCGCAAAAAATAATTCTTTTTAACCTAACATTTTAATAATAAAAAATGGTTACAGTGAGTCAATCTTAAAAGATAGACAGATGCTGTCGCGGACTTTTTTTTAGAACTTTTAAAGACGAATAATTACTTCATACATGATATTCTCGTAACTTAAACCGTTTTCGCAGCGCACGCAACGGAAGCTTTCAGAAAGGAATTTTCTTTTCCCGTTTTTGCAACATTTCTCATTTATGCTCCGCTCCTATTGGTAGTAGCGTGATGTTATATAGCCTATAACCTTCCTCGATAAATGAACTATCCAACACAAAAAGAATTTTTCAAATCCAACCAGTAGTTCCAGAGTTTATCGCGTTCAAACAAACAAACAAACAAACAAACAAACAAACAAACAAACAAACTCTTCAGCTTTATAATACACACCTCAACACGGTCTAGGGATATTTCATACTCAATTAAATAACTCGAAAAGTACTGGCCGCATTGGAATCTTTAATACACCGATTTGTTTGTAATTTCATCATTCATCATTTCAGCCAAAAGACGTCCACTGCTGAACATAGGCCTCCCCCAGGCGTCGCCACATTGACCGGTCCCGTGCGTCTCTCATCCAGCGGTTTCCTGCAACCTTGACCAGGTCATCGGTCCACCTAGTGGGAGGCCTTCCAGCGCAACGTCTTCCGGTTCGCGGTCGCCATTCCAGAACTTTTCGGCCCCATCGGCCATCCGTTCTGCGAGCAATGTGCCCTGCCCATTGCCACTTAAGTCTGGCGATTCTTCGGGCTACGTCGGTAACCTTGGTTCTCAAGCGGATGTCCTCATTTCTGATTCGATCACGCAAGGAAACTCCGAGCATAGCCCTCTCCATTGCCCTTTGGGTGACTTTGAGCTTTCTGATGAGGCCCATTGTGAGCGACCACGTTTCGGTCCCGTATGTAATCACTGGCAACACACATTGGTCATAGACTTTCGTCTTGAGACACTGGGGTAAGTTGGACGAGAAGATACCGCGCAACTTCCCGAACGCTGCCCAGCCGAGTCGGATTCGACGATTGACCTCTTTCTCGAAGTTAGATCTACCCAACTGGACCGTTTGTCCCAGGTAGACATAATCGTCCACAACTTCGAGCGTAGAGTCTCCGATCTTGATAGGAGTGGGTGTTACATGAACATTCAACATAACCTTGGTTTTGTCCATGTTCATTTTAAGACCCACTCTTTCGGAAGCTCTACTGAGGTCATCGAGCATTGCACTGAGGTCTTCCATGGTCTCAGCCATGACCACTATATCGTCGGCAAACCGAAGGTGAGTGATGTACTCGCCGTTGACGTTGATGCCAAGTCCTCTCCAATCCAGAACCTTGAAGATATCCTCCAATGCAGCGGTGAACAGTTTCGGAGATATGACGTCTCCCTGTCTCACACCGCGCTGCAGAAGGATAGGTTCCGAGGTCTGGTCCTGAAGTCGGACTGACATGGTGGCGTTTTTGTACAAACACTTCAACACCTCGATGTACCGGTAGTCAATTTGGCACCGTTGGAGAGACTGCAGTACAGCCCAAGTCTCGATCGAATCGAAGGCTTTCTCGTAGTCCACAAACGCTAAACAGAGAGGCAGGTTATACTCTTCGGTCTTCTGTATAACCTGCCGCAGCGTATGTATGTGGTCTACGGTACTGAAGCCTTTTCGGAATCCGGCTTGTTCGGGAGGTTGGAAATCGTCAAACCTGCGTGCGAGACGATTCGTGATGACTCTTGAAAACAACTTGTAGACATGGCTTAGAAGTGAGATGGGCCTATAGTTCTTCAACCGGGCATTGTCACCCTTTTTGAAGAAGAGCACCACCACACCCCTGCACCAAGCCTGTGGCGTTTTCCCCTCGAGTATGACGGAATCAAACAGCTTCTGTAGGGCCTTAAGGACCGGTTTTCCACCCGCCTTCAGAAGTTCGGCCGTAATTCCGTCATCACCCGGCGCCTTGTTGTTTTTAAGCTGTTTCAGAGCCATCCTAATCTCGTACAGGCTGACATCCGGGATGTCTTCGGTATAGTGTCGGGTCAATCTAGCTCTGGGGTCTTTCGCTAGATTTTCGACGGGTTGATTAGTTGACGTGTACAGCTGCCCATAAAAACTCTCGATCTCCCTCAGAATTTCCGGTTTGGCGGAGACGATCCTGCCATCGTCGGCCTTCAGTTTCGTGAGCTGGCTTTTCCCAATAGCCAGATCTCTTGCAAATACCTTGGAGCCTTTGTTCCTTTCAATTGCGTCTTTAATACGCTCGGTATTAAAGCGGCGGAGGTCGCTCTTCAAGGATTTGGAGATCTGTCTATTGAGCCGCCGGTATTGCCGAGCTTCGTCTGAAGACTGCAGGATCATCTCACGCCGCTCCTTCATGAGCCTGAGAGTGTGATCTGAGAGTTTCTTGATCTTGTTTGTACGACGTATCTTAAAATATTTAGACCCAGTCGTATGGACAGTTTCCACGAACCCGTCGTTGTAATCGTCCACTGAGCTTCCTAGACATTCGAAGCGATTCTGAAGTTCAAGTTGAAAGCTCTCGGGGTTTTGGATTTGGATCTGTGCTGGACGGAGCGTAGACTTCATCAGTCGCGACCTTTCTAGTAATTTATCTCAGACTAATTCCAAATTCAAATTTTTGAAAATTCTTTTGTTTCGGTGGCATAAAAATGTCTTGATGTATAGGAGAGGGAATTTTCATTTGTGCGAAATTTAGAAAACAATACGAATTACGTTTAGTTACAGTTTTTTTTCATTTTTAAACGAAAGATAAAGTTAAAATTGAGGTATTGTAGCCATGCAACGCCGGCATTTGACGAGGGCGGAGATGTTACGAGCTGTGGGAATGCTGGAAGCTGGATCTGTTTAGCGTAATGTTGCTGAGGCCATAGGGACCCATCAAAATGTAATTTCAAGATTGTGGACACGCTATCGTGCCACAGGTGAAGTAGCGGAGAGGCACCGGGGGCCAAGTCGCATCATTACCCCCAGACAAGACCGATTTTTGCAAATTACTGCGCGAGCTCAACCAAATGCAACGGCGACTCAATTGGTCCAAAGGCTGCGAGTGGAACACCAAGTGCTTGTGAGTGACCAAACTGTAAGAAGGCGACTGCATGAAAGCAATCTACGCTCTCGTAGACCACTCCGGGTCCCACCTTTACGGAGAGGCAATCGTGGACGACGATTAGAATGGGTTCGGAACCACGTGGACTGGGGCCGTGAGCAATGGTCCAATGTGCTGTTCACGGATGAATCCAGGTTCGGCTTCCATCCAGATTCACGAAGGACGCGTGTTTGGCGAGTTCCTGGACGATGGAGCCATCTCCAGAACCCTCAGGAAGTTCACCCATACCAAGGAGGAACAATTATGGTTTGGGCAGGAATTCGTCTTGGAGGACGGACGGATCACGTTTGGGTGCGGGGCAATATGACGGCAGAACGATATGTCCAACAGGTGCTGGGGCCCGTAATCTTGCCCCACAGAACACAAATGGGGCAAGATTTCCTGTTCATGCACGACAATGCCCGGGCACACACGGCGAGAACGGTAGCAGCTTGGTTACATACACATAATGTTAGGGCCTTAGACTGGCCTGCTCAATCGCCAGATCTAAATCCCATTGAGCATGCGTGGGATATGCTGCAAAGAAGAGCTCTGAAGGAAGTTCCTGAAAATTTGGCTACAGAACATCAACTTTTTGCGCACCTCAGAAGGACATGGGACAATATTCCGCAGCAAGACATTGACAACCTTGTTCTGAGCATGCCGAATCGTTGCCGATGTGTTATGAACATCATGGGCGCTTTCTCAGACTACTAACTTAAAGTTTATAAACACAAATTAAATGATTATTCTATTTTTTTCAGTTTTTACTCACAAATTAAAAGTTAATTCATATACGGTTTCCGTCTATGCTTCATTTTTTTTCCATAAAATCCTGAAATTTTAATCAGTACCTTAACCATTATTAAAAAATGGTAGAATATTAAATAACGCATATTTTAAATATATACATGTCATATAAATAATTAACACATTGATAGTAATTCGCTTTTTTAAAAATATCCCTAGACCGTGTTGATGTGTGTATTAGTATAGATAAACGCAAAAGTTTGAAAGTTTAAATAACCTGAATTAACACATAGGATAGTTTTTATTCCGATTTTATCTTCCCGTGGGATAATTTTGGAGTTGTAGCGGGCGAAGCCGCTGCACGCTGGCAGCAGCTTGTCAATGTATAATCGTGGTTAAAGAGACAAATGGGTCTAGATCGCAAGGGTGACTGCTGAGCATAACGTCCGAGGTTTCGATTCCCGGGTTAAACAGAGTGCTATTGGGATAATCCATCATAATTTTTTTGGTAGCAGCCGCGGAGTCTGGATTGGTGCCTGGCATGATAGGCACACGCACCCTATTATATGGGACTCAAACAAAACTGGTAAATATTATGGGTGCATTACAAATAAGTTACACCTCTGGGTAATTCGTCGGGGATTACAGGTATGATGTTATCTTGTGTTACGTGAAAAGAGAACAATTTAGTACGAGCTTGCTCTGGTATCTGCATACCCACCGCCAAAGCGCACCTTTGGTACTATAGTCCCAATCCGTTCCGTAAGCTGAAGCGCCAAATTGGTACTATAGTCACAATTGTACTTTCTCGTTCCATGGCGTCGTAATATATCTGTTTCCTTCTATCCCATGAAGTTTCAATCCTTTTTCTCTTTTCTACTCGATACTTTATTAAATTCTGCATGATAAAAACACGACAACACTTTACCTTTATGGTCAATTCGATTTAAAAAAAAAAGTTGAATGTCAGTCTTTGAAATCCGATGAATGACGCGCGTGTTAGAAAGTGTATGTAAATCTATATGTATATGTATTAATATCCACCAATTAGTAAACTTTGAGTGTCAGGATGATTACTAGTTATTTACTGTGTTTGAAAGTCTCTTTAAAAAGGTGTGTTGGGAATAGGGGTTTTATGAAGTAAAAGCACAAAAGACAAGACTATTCATTTTATTTCTTTTGGTCTTGTCAACTACGTCAAGCTCGATTCCATTCGCTAAGTTCCTAGTCTTCGTGGAGAAGAATGGACAAGAAACTCCACGGGAACATATTTTAAAGTATTATGCAAAGATAACCTGACATTGTCTTGGACTGTCTCAAATTACAGCAATTTATCAGTTTTGTAACGACAGTGGTAAAAAATAAACAGGAACTGATTTATAACTTTATTCGGGCAGAGCTTCCCCTTACAACTATTACAATCGAGTGCGACAAGACCGCGAAAATGAGCTTGCAGGGCATTATAAAGCTTTATCCCCACCGGAGGCGTCCGGTAGTTATGGCTTGGCTCAGTGGTTGGCATGGCTGTCGTTGGCGTGGCTCGCTGTCAGGTGGCTGTCAGATGGCTGTCAGATGACTGTCAGTGGGCTGTTGTAACATTCGGCCGTCCTGAAACAATTGCTCCCGCAATGGGAACCACAAAACCAACGATTACAAGTCAGCTCAAAAAAACCAAGTTAAAATGGGGCAATAAACTTTGATCTCTCAAGAAGATTTATGAAATCTTCGGTGCTCAATTGTTCATCCACACTACTGGTGCTATCAGACATATAAGCATCGCTACGATATAGTCATAAGGAATCAACGGATACTAAGCCTGTAAACCCGCGTTGTATCATAATTATTTTATGACCTTTTGTACTTCTTAGTTTATGTCAATCATTACCTAACTCCTCAATATCACTTAATGTGGGCCAGAATATAAATCCACTAACATACAAGAATTAACTTGGCAACAGGCTCGCCCCCTATTGCATGGGACTTAAACTTTACTGTATATTACTATGTGTGTGTACTCATGGGTACACCTCTACCTAACCCTTCGGGCTTTACAAGCGTGATGTTACCAGCATTGATCTTGTTGCTGCTGGTAGTCAGCGCCTGGCGCCAATGTGCGTAATCACTATTATCAGCTATTATTATTTTTCGCCTTGTATCCAATTAGTTACGTCTCATTTTCTTTCCAGCTTTTCTAATTCGAGTAGTAGATAACCCTATCGCTTCTAAATTGCACTGGATTAGAAACCCGGTATAGGATAAATCGTAAGTCTCATAGGCTTATAGGTACCCTGTTGTATTATTAACAGTATTTTATTAAAACTCCAAATTATGTTTGGTAACCTATTGTCCCCATATTGAGATGCTTCCTTATGTTCCGTGAATTGTGCGATTAGTGCCTTCCACACTTCGACCTACTCATTAAACGTAGAATCAGAGACATTAAAAACATGAAACACTTTTCATATAAGAAAAGATTACTAAAAAAACTAAGTTTGCCAAACTATCGTATAAAGAAACTGAAGAAACAATTTAAGTTAACTCTAAACCATACCAATATGACACACGCACACACACATGTAGGTACTAACACACATGCTTCTTAGCGTGTCGATGGCAAAACTTCATTACTTTTACACACAACACCATTTAACCCCATCAACACTAGATAATGCTCAACTCATCAACGCTAAGATAATGCTACTCTGGCCCCCAAGATACCTACAGGCGTAGCCTAGTCTCGAGACCTCGGTTTTTTTCACCATATTCAAATTAAAATTAAACTTGCTACCTACATGTATTATTAGCGCTAAGTTATATTAACAAAAATGATTGTAAATAGACTTAATTAATATTATTCTTCTTAGCAAACCTAGGTAGGACACGCAATAGCTGTTAACAGTTAACGTATTTTTAAACTGCTGTTCCGTTACAAACTTCTTGAAATATCTACTCGTAAAGACCTTGCCATGGTCGGAAACAATGTGATCTGAATAAATAATTGCGATCTAAACTAATTGTCACCACAGAATTATTGACAGTACGCGTTGGTTCAGAAACAACGAATTTAGTGAAAGCATGTATCAATATAAACATGTACCCACTGGTACTCCTTTTTTGTTTAGCCAGAAGGGCTCAAACTATCGATATTTACCATTTTCATTGGTTCAGTAGATTTAGGAATTGAATGTCATTGGCCCTTTTTCCTACCGTATCCGCTTTCCCGTAAGCACAATGTAAACATGACGTCACATAATAATGTTTACGTATAAATCGGGTAATTTATGTACTTAATATGGAAACCAGAAATTTTGTTCTTATTTATAAGTTCAGAACTTCGTTCTTTACGAACTTTACGTCTTGGCCAACATCGTCATGATGCATTTTGTAATATTTTCCATCGCGCGAAGTTTGACACAACTAATCGGGTAGGTACCGTAAAGGTTTGTTTACGTTACAGGCTACTATCAATACTACAATTATTCACTATAGTTATACTACAATTATTCACTATAGCAAAACAACACAACTTTTTGGCTTTTCATCTTGTCATTGCACTGTACTGAACTAATCGTTAACCTCTAAATGGTACACATTAAACGGCATTCATCAAACGATCTACTTACATAAGGCTGAAGCAAAGGCAGGCATAGAATTTAACTTTAGCTTCGGTTTTGGCTTGCTGGATTTTGCTTGGCTTTTGTTTGTAATATCGAGCAATGCATAGCATAAGATCACGTTTAGTCATTATATCGCGCACTGCAGTACAGTCCGAAATTACATGGTCATTTTTACGTAACACATTTATACGATAATATTATCTTCGCAACAACTTCATTACTGCAAGGGATTATAGCCCAAAATCATGATTAACACTCTTTCCGACTGGTAACGCGACTAAACTAAAGGACTGGGCGCAAACTACCGTCAATCTGCTTTTATAAAAGATACCTTGCTGCATACGTGTGAATTTCTGTTGGGAAACTAGGATCGTTTATTATAATAATCACTTTTTTTTTTTTTTTTTTTTACTTCCTTAACAAGATTTATGTGACTTGCCTCATAAGTCATACCCACATCGTATTATTTTTTGTTAGTTTGATAAACAATCGAGCTATTATTGCAAAGTTACTATTGAACTGTCGTAGGAGCCTATACTACCTCAAATTAGCAACACTATTTGTGGTGGTTCAAACTTCGATTGAAATACTGTTAAAATAAAGTTCTAATCAGCTTGCACTACAAAGCGGTTGTTACGTCTTTCGCTGCGGCCGAATAGTGCGAAATTAGTGGTATTTTGCGATTTACAACAAAACTATTGATTGGACTAAAAAAAAGTAAAACACTGATTTTGTTTACTGCAGTGAATCATATACTTTTACGCATTATAAAACTCGCGTTTTACTCCTGTTGGCCTCATAAATAACTACATAGAACTAGATGGAATAAATTGACGCACTTCGTTTACCTTACTCGAGACGGGAAATTAAGACACATGTATCAACTTAAATTCAACCGGTTGAATGCCATCACGTGCTTATAAATTTTACCTATGAAATATGTAAAAATTAACGGTTTCTCATATTTAATTTTAGATCCTCGTTTGCAATTTGTCAAGAACTTTATGCAATAAGTTTATACCTGTTTGAATATCGACTGACGGTAGCAAGAGATTGCCTAGGAATGCTTTAAACCACTGACAATAGTTTGATGAAATTATTGTAGTTATTTATATCTAAAGATTTACTTTGGAGTTGTTGGATAATCTAATGCGCACTTGAACTAAATAAAATATGTACATCTTAAGTTCTCAATTCCTTAGTACACAACTAGTAAAACCATTTTTGTACCGAGTTAATATACTGATTAACTGACTATGATTAGATTTACTTATCGGGCCTACCAAATTACCTAATTTTGTCTACGATTGGCATAATTATTATCAACACATAGGGCACTTCATTGTAAAACACATTTGGCTAATATATTTGGCTAATGGCATTTGGCTAATATTTTGCAAATATCTGTTAACTGGCATGTTAACTGACCTTGTTATTTATGCATGGTTCCTGGCAGCTCTCAGCGTGAAGTAGGACGGTTCCTCCCTTCCATGTCCTTGGGCTCGCTGTTGACGACCTTGAGGTAGCCTTCATTTACCGTAGCAGCGTTACTGGCAGAGAAATGGATACTTCTTGTAACTCGAAGTGTCTCACAGGTGGTTACTGGCCGCAGTCTTCGTTTTCAGGGTCAAATTATGGAATCAATGATGCGGTACTGAGGGCAGGCGCTTCGTGTTCCATCCAGATCGTAGACTGCTTTTTCAATTTGTGCCTTGTGATTCTGGGATGGGCGACTCTTTAATATTTTCCTTGTAGGCGGTGTGCATCAACGTTCTTCGTTTGAATTTTCAGACCTCGTCCTTTGTACTTGGTGACCGTTGACTTTTAAATGTATCAGAGCGTCGTTTAATCGTAGGTTTATTGTTTTCGATACCACTTCTGAGTGTAACGACAGTGGTAAAAAATAAACAGGAACTGATTTATAACTTTATTCGGGCAGAGCTTCCCCTTACAACTATTACAATCGAGTGCGACAAGACCGCGAAAATGAGCTTGCAGGGCATTATAAAGCTTTATCCCCACCGGAGGCGTCCGGTAGTTATGGCTTGGCTCAGTGGTTGGCATGGCTGTCGTTGGCGTGGCTCGCTGTCAGGTGGCTGTCAGATGGCTGTCAGATGACTGTCAGTGGGCTGTTGTAACAGTTTACATAAACAACAATCAATTTAAACCATATTATAGTACATATATGGGGGAGGAGGCGCCACTGTGCCAATGTTGACATCGGCTCTGTTTATCTTTACTAATAAAAAATATAAATAACGGTTTTTAAGTACTTAAAGTTTTATGATAATGTACAGAAAAGTGTAAAACACCAAGAAGATTGTGGATGGGTTCGAAATCTTCGAACTTGCAGTATAAATTGTGAAAAATAACATCAAACGGACTCCACAAGAAAAGTCGAACTGCATACAAACTGAGGTGCAGAACGATATAACAGTACATTAAGAAGGTTAGTCCAATATTTATAACAAGTGCATGAACCCGTAATCTACGGTTGTTTACAAGATTGCTAGATATAACCTTGAAAAACGAGAGATCATTCTAGAGAATTGAAAATAGAACGGAGCTAGCGCCATCTGTGAACGAGTAGCAAAAATTTTTCGAGACCCAAGTATCGAGCGGCCCTTTGCTAATTGGGCTACTTGTCACTAGAGGGCGCTGATAACAATAACCAACATGGAAGAAATAATGAAAGTTTTGCAAAATATACAACATGACTTAACACAACAAAAACAAGATATGAAAGATATGGAAGAAAATATAAAGGAGGCTATAAATAGAAAGATTGATGAAAAATTCAACCACATTGAAATAAAAACAAGCCAACTTGAACAAAAAATCGAAGCGCAACAAAAAACTATAGATTTTCTAGACAAACAAATCCGAAAGAAAAATATAATTTTCTTTGGTGTCCCAGAATCTGAAAACAGTTATGAGGATTTGCTTAAGTAAATCTTGGAAGTCATAAACAATAAAATGGGTATAGAATGCCCAAAATGGGAAATTGAAACGGTATTCAGACTAGGAAAGCAAAATGGTAAAATAAGACCAGTTGTAGTTACAACTACAACGACTGGTAGAAAACTGCAGCTCTTCAAAAATAAGAAAACACTAGAAAATACGGGTTTGTACATAAAAGAAGACTTTACACCAGCTGTTCAACAAAAACGCAAAGAGCTTCAAGGAGAGCTCCAAAGAAGACGTTTATCTGGGGAAAAGGTAATGTTGCGCCACGACAAAATAGTCAAGGTAGAATCTCGAAAGCAAAGAACCTATACATCCAGAGGGGCTAACAAAAGATCTCTATCAGAGTCTCCTGAAACTAAAAATAATGAAAAAACACCAAACAAGGAAGAACAGGCCAAACAAATTCCCAAGAAAAACAAGTCTCAGAATATAATGAACTACTTGCGCCCGTCACAACTGAATATCGTGTCCAAACCCTCTACAAGTCGTGAACACCAGGAACCTTCAAAAAACTAAACTGCGCCCCTCCACCTCCACCTCTCCCAACACGGCCGGTCCCCGTGGGAGACGTAGACCAAAACCCTCTAGAGAAAACGTTTACAGTCAGAAACTCTGAGCGAGCCAACCAACTCTATGTGGCAACATATAATGTCAGAACTTTATCAACCTACTCTCGTCTTCTGGAGCTAAGCGAAGCCATGAAGGAGATTAAATACGACGTCATCGGTCTCTGTGAAACCAGACGATACGGTAATTGCATAGAAGAACACGAAGACTTTATTCTCTACTATATGGGACAAACACCAGGCTTGTATGGAGTAGGATTCATTGTAAACAAAAGCCATAAGAAGAACATTATATGTTTCAAAGGATTATCAGAGCGAGTGGCTCTACTTGAGTTACACATCAACAACATTGAAATAAGCATAATACAATGCTATGCTCCAACAGAATCAGCAAGCGAAAGAGAAATAGAGCTTTTTTACGACACCGTAAATAAAGCACTAAAAATGTCAAACAAAAATGTAATAGTTATGGGCGATTTTAATGCCAAAATCGGTCAACCAAAACGAGAAGAAAATCTAATAATGAGAAACTTTGGTTATGGCAATAGAAATGGTAGAGGCGATAGACTTATACAGTTTGCGTGTGAAAACAAAATGGTAATTTTAAACACCTTTTTTAAAAAGAAAAACAGTAAGAGATGGACTTGGAGATCACCGAATGGCATGGTAAAAAATGAATTGGACTACGTACTAACTAATCTCCAAAAATGTGCCCACGACATGCAAGTGATCAATGTCAAATATCCTAGCGACCATAGACTAGTGAGAGCAACATTTAAACTGCAGCCTACACAGAAAAATAGGAAAACCTATGGGAACAATACAAAGAGTGTTTTGAAAAATGAAGAAGAAATACAAATATACAAAGAAACACTTAACAAGAATTTAGAGTCTTTAACAACCGGGAAACAAAGTTATACGGTGCAAGAACTTAACGATAAAATTGTTTCTGCAATAGATAACAGCCTCATAAAAGCCCATAATTATTCTTCTTCAAAACACAAAAGTATTATTTCTGATAATACGAAGAAATTAATGACAAGACGACAACAGCTCCAAAAAACTAAACCAAAAACACGAAGCATGAAAAACGAGCTTAAAGCTCTGTACAAACTCATTATCAAATATATCCAGCATGACTACCACACCCATCGTAAGAAAACCATTGAAAAACATGTACTACAGTCCGGTAGCCTAAAGAGAGCTAACAGAGAATTAAGTTCACATAAGACCTGGATAGAAGGACTAAAAGCCTTAAATAAAACAACATGCAATAGAAATGAAATACTGCAAGTTGCAACTGACTTTTATAAAAAATTATACAGTTGTGAAAATCAAGAGTCAGCTACAACTACACAGACGGAAACATCTACAGATATACGGGACATTGATAACACTGAAGTAATTCAAGGAATTTCCAAATTGAAACAGGACAAAAGCCCAGGACCTGATAAAATAACCAATGAAGCCCTGAAACTAGGAGGACCCTGTTTAGTGGACCCTCTAACACAGCTCTTTAACTTGGTGCTAAAATCGGCCACTACACCAACACAATGGACTGAGTCAGATATTATCCTACTATACAAGAAGGGAGATCCGAACAATATTAGCAATTATCGACCAATAAGCCTATTGTCTTCAGTATACAAGTTATTTTCATCAATCCTGGAAAAAAGAGTCAGAAGCACTGTTGAAATGCACCAGCCCGTAGAGCAAGCAGGATTTAGGAGAGGTTTTTCAACTATGGACCACATCCACTCTATCGAAATGCTCATCGATAAATATCAGGAATTTCGCAGACCGCTCTACCTGGTATTTATTGATTATCAGAAAGCTTTTGACTCTTTGTACCATCACTCAATATGGGAGTCTCTACAATCGCAAAATGTTGAACCGGCGTACCTAAAAGTCCTGCAAAATCTTTATCAAAATTGTAATAGTAGAATCCGATTAGAGACAACAGGACCTTACATACCAATCAGAAGAGGAGTAAGGCAGGGAGATGTCATCTCACCAACAATATTTATAGCTGTGTTACAACAAGTCATTGGTCAACTAAAGTGGGAAAGAGTCGGCCTAAATATAAACAACCACTATCTAAGTCATTTGAGATTCGCCGACGATATTGTTTTGCTGTCTGAAAACACAACCGAGCTGCAATCAATGATAAACGCCCTGCACGCCGCAAGTCAACAGGTAGGCCTAGAAATCAACCGTGGTAAAACCAATATTATGACAAATTCCAGTAAACATCCAGTATACCTAGATAATGTAGCGCTAGAGTATGTCGACAACTATATTTATCTGGGTAAGCAAATTTCATTTAGCAAACAGAGGAACGAGCACGAAATAGACAGGAGAATCTCAAATGCTTGGAAAAAAATTTGGAGTCTGAAGGAAGCTATGAAAAGCGACATGCCTATTACCGTTAAGCAAAAAATTATGGATACTTGTATACTGCCTTCATTATCCTACGCTAGCCAAACTTGGAAGCTTACACACCAAATCAAGGCCAAAATCAGAACATGTCAAAGAGGCATGGAAAGAAGCATGTTAAAAATTAAAAAAATCCAAAAAATTCGGCATACTAACATAAGGAAAAGAACAAAAGTCACAGATGCTCTGTACCACTGTAAAAAACTTAAGTGGCGGTGGGCTGGTCACATAGCCAGGTCGGCAGACAATAGATGGACTCATAGGGTAACCACTTGGAATGGACCACCAGGCACTAGAAAGAGAGGTAGACCAGCTACCCGGTGGGCAGACGACATTATGAAAGTAGCTGGTGAACAATGGATGGAGACAGCTAAGAATAGAGACAAATGGAAATCTCTAGAGGAGGCCTTCACCTTCGAGAACGAGGGGTTCTTATAAACACAGCCATTTTATTTTTAAGTTGTTTAAATGATTTGTTTTATACATGCTTTAGTAAACAGTAATAGTTAAGTGCTTTTTTTTTTGTAAAATAATCATGTTTTTTAGTTTATGTATTAGTAAGAAATATAAGGCTTTTTTATTTTTTATTTTATTTTATTATAGTACATATTTCTATCACATAGTCATCAGTAATATTCATAGCATAATATCAATTAACTTACATGAACATTGTAGATCCTTTAGAGTAATACAAATAGGTTTCAGCTTTTACACATTTGGTATCTTCATAACTAGGCCACAATTTATGTAAACTTAATTCTCTCTATACACAATTTATATACTACTTTGGGTCTGTCTTTACCCTTCAACAGTTGCAGCGTAACTCAACCTGAATTGGCGGTACTTCTACTTTTATAACCGTCAAATATTAAAAAGTACATCAACGACTACCGCCATAATAAACCAATGGCAAATGGTTATTCATTATAGCTAAATAACTAATAACATAAATAATTAACAAATCCTATGTAGTGAAACTATTTTAAAACGTCTTATGTTAATTTAGCAATATAATATGTTTTTATTTGTAATCTTTACGACTATCAGATAAAATATGAATATCCACCGATAGTTCAGAGAATTTGATTGAAACTATTTAATTTATTAAAATTGCAAGATAAAATGTAGGAAACATTATAATAAGTATCTTTTAATAATAACTATATAATTTATTGGCAACTTATAATAAATAAACATTTAACTTGACTTAACTATTCCAAATACCACAATAGTATTTGTGGTTCGGAAACCAAGTCTTTTAAGCTACAATAAAAGCTACTTCTATAAAATACATCGGGATATAATGTGATATATACAAATAAACGTAGACAGCGGCTCGACGGTTACGTCGTAGAACAGTCCTGAACTAGCCCTTGAGGCAAGCAGACGGTCCCTTCGAGTTGCACACTACTTACTGATATATTGAGAGGTTTTAATCTAAACCCCAAAAGCCCACAAGTGATTCTAGTGAACACAACATTGGCGACGAGTAAAAGCGCAGTAAGTGAAATTGTAACTCAAATTATATACCTGCTTCCGGAAATTGGTCAACAACAATAAATTATAGTTTATTGTGTAAAAAAAAAAAAAAAAAAAACATGCGTTTGGTCGAATAATATTAATTTGATACACCTCTGCCTATTCCTTCACGGATAACTGGTGTGATGGTGTAGCAAAAAATACTATTAACGAATATACTTTCTTGTATTTTTAATTATAACAACTAATTACAATTTGTTATTATAATATTATTTGTTTGTCTGCAAAATCTACGTCGACTGTCAGCTGGTGTGCTGCATAAACCGATGTAGATATTGCGTAACATTTTGACAAGTAAAGGTGTTTGTGAAACAAAATACAAACTAAACATCATTTACTCATTTAACAACTCACTAAAATTATAACTTGAAACAGGATCGTGTGTGTGATGAGTACAATGCTTTCATAATCCATTTATTTTGTCATTAAATATACTGCCCTGACCTACGTATTGTTGACCAAATCCGTTCGCAAAGACCACGTGCTCTATTGAAATAAATTTCAATAAAAATAATGTTCCCACGAGAAAATTACTCGTAAATTCCAGTTTTAACTAAGTACCCCTTCGACAATGTCGAAGTAATGTAGATCAATTAATTTATCTGCTATTAAAACTGAACAAGTGTTTGATATGTACCACGAGCACACTACTCGGAAAGTTCCCCAGTTTTAAACAAGTGCCCCTTCGACAACCCGAAGTAAAGTAGATACATAATATGTTATCTGCTATTAAAACTGAAATCCGTTATGGCTAATGATTTTAACAGAATCTAGAATGCATTTTGCACTGGCTATCGTCACCTAAAATTAAATCACCTCTGTGTCAAGTACCCGTTTAGCTTAGTAACAAGTATAACGGTACACTTGAAGAGTATAATAAGGGTCTGTTACTTTTATGATTTGTCGAATAAAGTAGAGTTTCTTTATCGTAAGTGCTAAATGAAGTCACAAAGCTCTTTAGCCGGATACGATAAATTTAAAACTTAATAAACAAAGTTGTTACGTGATTCCTTTATTAAAGCCTGGGCTTGTTCATTTTAACACCAAACAACAAATTTGTGTTAAAGTTATAGTGAACTTTTCGAATCGATCTTGATCTTGAATCGATTTATTACTATTATGGTGAGGTTTCCTCTCCATTATTTACAGATCGATCAACATGTCCCAATTACAAATCCCTGCAATAGATCCCTCCATTAAATTGTGAAGAGCCAAATTCAATCTCCAAGGCTCCCGTTGAGTAAAATGGAAACGTGCTTTAGAAATATATTTTATAGCAATAAATACCAGGGATCAAAATAATAAACGTGCAATTTTACTGCATGCCGGAGGCATAGCATTTCAAGTCATATTATTTTAATTTACCTGGAGCTCATTCGACTGATCCAAACGCGACTGACATTTACGATATCGCGGAATAAAAAGAAACAAAGTTATTTATTTGAAAGACACATTTTCCGATTAATGAGCCAAGAATCGGAAAGAAAATTTGAAACATTCCTGATTCGATTGAAGCGTCAAAGCTCAACATGCAACTTTGTTAATGAAGATGAAAATATAATCGATCAAATAACAGAAAAGTGTATTTCGAAAAAAAAAAAAAAAAAAAACATTTTAGCAACAGTTGAAAATATCATAGTAGAAGCAAATTGTTTAGAAGCCGTAGAACGGCAAATGAACAATTTCCACGATAGCCAAAGCACAAATGCCACAAGTTCCCGCCTTAACAAAATTGACACAAAAAGTACAAAATGTACAATTAAAAAAGAGGTTGAAATCACAAAGGTGATACAGTTCTTTTGTACAAAATGTACAATTACAAAAGAGGTTGAAATCACAAAAGTGATAAAAAAGTACAAAATGTACAATTAAAAAAGATGTTGAAATCACAAAGGTGATACAGTTCCCCTGCAGCCAATGTGGCAGCAAAAATCACAAAGGTGATAACAGTTCCCTTGCAGCCAATGTGGCAGCAGAAATCACAAAGGTGATATAAGTTCCTGCCCTGCGCAATTAATACAATTTGCAGGAAATGTGCAGGATTCAAAGGACATTACCTGAAACACTGCAGAACAAGGGCCAACAAAAGAAACACTGCTAATGTTTGGCAAAACAACAAATACAACCTGTAGTAAGAAACGTACTATGGAACATGCACAAAAAAAAAGTAGATGATCAACTATTGCAGAAAAAATTTATCAATCAAAGAAATGAAGTCAATGAACATATACAACAAACAAAAAGTGCTTATTACCTAAATGCTTTTGATCAATGCAAGAAAAACCCAAAGAAAATGTGGAGTCTGATAAACGATCTGTCTAGAAATAAGGTCAGAGAATCACCAGCACCGACTAAACTCGTAATGCCATCTGGAGTTCTGACTAATCAGACTGACATTTGTGAATGTTTTAATGACTTCTTCTCTAACATTGGATCAGTTCTGGCTAGTCAAATCCCTAATCAATACCATAACAATTTAACCCACACTAGAGGAACACGAGAAACTACAACCTTGCACACACTTTCACAAATAAGACCATGCACAATTAATGAAATAGGAAAAATAATTGATAACTTGAAACTAAACTCTAGCGCTGGTTTAGACGGTATAAACACAAAATCAATTAAATGCGTAAAAGACTTAATACTAGATAAACTAACAAATTGTATAAACAAAAATTTAGAATTTGGAACTTTTCCCGACAGCCTCAAAATTGCCAAAGTTAGCCCCATCTATAAAAATGGAAGTAAGTCTGACCCAGGAAATTATCGTCCTATTTCTGTCTTACCGGTTCTATCAAAAATTTTTGAACGAGTTTTGTACAACCGCCTCGATGAACACCTTAGAGAGCAAAACTTTCTTTATAAAAAACAATACGGTTTTAGGCCTAAATCAAACACACTTTCTGCAACAGTGGATCTAATTACCAAGATTAAACTAAGTATCGACAAGAAGCAAATAGGATTAGGAATTTTCATAGACTTAAAAAAAGCCTTTGACACAATAAGTCACGAACTCTTACTAAAGAAACTAAATGACATTGGTGTCACTGGCAGTGCCCTTAATATCTTCAAATCTTACCTGACCAATCGTTCCCAGGTGGTTAAGATTAATGAAAACCAAAGTAGTCCTAAAATCGTTAGTTTTGGCATTCCGCAAGGATCAATTTTGGGACCCTTATTATTCCTGATCTATATTAACAACATTCATGAAGTTGGACTCAAAGGCGATGTATCATTGTATGCTGACGATACAGCTTTATTTTATTTTGGACACTCTGTAGACGCTGTTATGTGTGACGCGCAGGATGATCTACATCTTTTAAATATGTGGTTTCAGTGCAATCTACTCACAATAAATATAGCCAAAACCAACTATATCATTTTTGCAGCAAAAAACAAAAAAATAACACACAATTCACAATTAACAATAAATAACCAACCAATCAAAAAAGTTGATCACGAAAAGTACCTAGGATTAATTTTAGATAACCACCTTAACTGGAAACCACATATGGAGAAGATTAGATCTAAACTGACTTCGCTCACGGGAGCCCTACGGAGTGTTGTCCGATGTCTTCCGCGCCAAGTACGCTACAATATATATAACAGTCTGATAAAACCACACCTGGACTATCTAATAGAAGTATGGGGCACAGCGGCTAAAACCAATATTGAAACGCTACAAATAGCACAAAATAAATTAATAAAAACACTTTTCAAATATGATTACAGTACACCAACACAACAAATATACAAAGAAACTAAATTAATGAACATATCACAAACATACATATATAATACTTGCATCTTAATAAGAAAAATACTTAATAATAACATTCACACACAAATACATTTTACAAAGAAACATCAAATACACAAAATTGGGCTCAGAAATGCAAATGACATACAATTATACCCACCACGTACCAGCTACGGCAAGAAAAATGTGATGTACGAAGGTGCTGCATTGTATAATAAACTACCAAATGTCATCAAAAACGTTAAATCTTTTTCAATATTTAAGAAACAATTAAAATTACACATAATTAAATCGGGCGCACCTTAGTACATCACATACCACATCTAGTTGCGCGCGTTCCGTGTTGTTTACCTTTAAGCTGTTCCAAGTTTGTTACAAATTACCCTACACTCATAGAAAAATATTTTATTTTGTAAGTAAATTGTGGGTATATTATTTTTTTTCTGTTGTTAAAACTGTACGTTAGATAAACTATTTTTTGTAATCTAGTTATAATATTTCTCATGTAAGTGATTTTTGTCTTATGGGAAATAAAGATATCTCAAACCCGGAAATAGAAATGGAAACACCAGACGAACAACTAGACCAAGAGATAGATACCAGGTACGAATTTGAAGAGAAATATGTCATCATTAAAACAAAACTTCTCATGTTTCAAAACAACAGAAATCAACAAAGTACACCGCTGCAAACATCAGCATCACACTTGTGTACGAATACGCAACAAGAAAGAGGGCCAAAAATGAATTTTCAGCCCTTTCAAGAAAAAGAAACCTTCAGAAATTTTACAAAACGTCTAACTGTATTTTTCTTGCTTAATAAAATCGAAGATCCTAAAATAAAAGTGTACACATTTCTTGCTGCACTATCTCCTGAATTACACGAGAAGTTACATGATTTATGTTCTCCGGAGGATCCAATTGATATGAACTTTATAGAACTCACACAGATTCTTGACGATTACATCGATCCTAAGCCTAGTATATGGGCGTCACAACATAAGTTTATTACGCACAATCAACAAGAAGATGAAACCGTAGCAACATACGCCTCAGAATTAAAAAAAAAATCCTTGAACTGCGAATTCAAGTGCCTTAATTGTAAAAAATCTACCTCAGAAAGTTTTCTTGCCCTACAATTTATTCGTGGATTAAAAGACAATGAAATACGAACGAAAATTCTTCAAGAAAGAGATACTCCACCTTTTACTCAACTAGTTCACATTGCTACATCCATGGAAATGGGAAAATCAGAAAATATGAAAATATCCGCAGACTTGCACAAACATCTGGACAGAGTTAACAAAATTACAACATCGACAAGTAGAGAAAACAACTCACGACCATCATTCTTACGACAGAATATAAAGTTAACTTCTTCATCATCAACTCCGTTAACTATAAAAGATTTAAAAGGAAAATGTTTCCGATGCGGTAAAGACGACCACCGATCTAATGATTGCGCCGCCATCAAGTCTACCTGCCTGAAATGCAAGAAAATTGGACATCTCGCACAAGTTTGTTTGCAACGGAACCCAAAAACCAATCAGCTAGATGACACTATAAGTAACACGAGTTGCGACAGTATTGGAGATATAAATTTAATCAAAAGTGAAATAACGAACAAATATATGATCACAGTAAAAATTGAGAACAAACAAGTAAGCATGGAATTTGACACTGGAGCGGCCTTATCAACAATGTCACTCAAACAATACAAAAGCTTACAAATACCAAATAAAATTTTCAAAACTGACATGAAATTGAGAACCTACACTGGTGAAATTATCAAACCTGCAGGAGTAATATACATCAAGGGAACGTATGAAGACCAGACTTTCAACGGGAAACTTTACATTATCAATCAAAACGTTGACCCCATTTTTGGTAGAAGCTGGATTAAAGAAATCAATATGAAAATTGCAGATTTAAGAGTTGTACGAACTTCAGAACAATCCGACAAACTTGATAAATTATTAGAAGAATTTTCATCTACTGTTTTTAGATCAGACCTAGGAAAAATACCCAACTACGAAGCTCATTTAAATCTCAAAGAAAATGTACGACCAATATTTATTAAACCACGACGTATACCGTACGCTTTAAAGGAAAAAGTCGATAAAGAAATTGAACGACTGTGTGCAGAAGGGGTGATTACCAAAGTAGACCAATCAGATTGGGGTACACCAATAGTACCGATTGTGAAACCAAACGGGAGCATACGACTATGTGCAGACTACAAGGTCACCCTTAACCAAGTCATCAGAGATGAACAATACCCAATTCCTATAATTGAAGATATATTTGCAGAAATGAACGGAGGCAAATACTTCTGTACTTTAGACATTACCCAAGCCTATCTTAATATGGCCATGGATGAAGAAAGCGCCCTTTTACAAACATTAAGTACACACAAAGGTACTTACAAAGTCAATCGCTTGATGTTTGGAGTCAAAGTGGCACCAAGCCTTTGGCAGAAATTTATGGATCAGTTACTTCAAGGACTAGACGGAATTAAATGCTTTTTTGATGATATTATAATTCAAGGAGCATCAGAAGATCAACTTTTAACACGTCTAAGACAAGTCTTGCAAAAACTGAAAGATAGTAACCTCCGCGTGAACAGAGAAAAATGTAATTTTTTTAAACGTAGTATTAACTACCTAGGACACACAATAGATAAAGAAGGTTTACATAAGAACAAAGACAAAGTCAAGGCCATCACAAATACAATAAGACCAAAAAACATAAACGAACTACGAACTTTCCTTGGTATGGCCAACTACTACAACAAGTTTATACCGAACCTTGCCTCTTTAACGAGCTCTTTAAATGAATTACTAAAGAAAGAGAAAGTTTTTCACTGGACTTCTAAATGTGAAGAAAGCTTTAACAACATAAAGAAGGAGATTTTGAGCGACAGAGTTCTAATTCATTTTGACCCAAGTAAACCACTGATACTGGCTACTGACGCGTCACCGACAGGCTTAGGAGCTGTTCTCTCTCACAAACTACCAGATGGCTCAGAAAGGCCAATCGCATTCGCCTCAAGGTCACTCTCAACTAGCGAAAAGAAATATAGTCAAATCGACAAAGAAGCAACGGCAATTTACTGGGGCATTAAAAAGTTTTTCCACTATTGTTACGGCAGGAAATTCGTATTAGTGACTGATCATAAGCCGCTTACCTCGATTTTTCATCCACACCAGACATTACCTGCACTAAGCACAATGAGATTATTCCATTACGCACATTTTTTGTCGGGATTTGACTACAACGTGGAATACAGAGCTTCGGTCAAACATTCAAACGCTGACTACCTATCAAGATTCCCAGTTGAAGTAGCAAAAGAAACATCAATAGACCAACATTGTGCGTATCAATTACAACAGATCAACATATTAGAAATCCGACCAGAAATTATAGCCAGTGAAACGAGAAAAGACAATGACTTGAATACATTACTACAAGCACTACAGACAGGTCACTCATTACGACAATATGGTTATGGTGATAATGAATTAACACTCCAAGATAACTGCATATTGAAAGGAACCAGAGTGGTAATACCCAATAGTTTACGTACTCGTGTTCTTGATGAACTGCATGCGGGACATATCGGTATACTTAAAATGAAATTGCTAGCACGCAGCTACATATACTGGAAAAATATAGACAAGGACATAGAGAACAAGGTAAAATCTTGTAGAGCGTGCCGATTAGAACAGAATGAGTCACCAAAAGCTCCTGTACACCACTGGGAACAACCTAGCGGCCCCTGGCAACGAATTCACATAGATTTTGCAGGACCTGTTCTGGGACACCAACTTCTCATAGTCGTAGATGCATTCACAAAGTGGGTTGAAGTTTTCCCCACAAAGACCACAACGAGTGCATGGTGCATTGCTAAGTTTAAGGAGTTATTTTGCACATTTGGGACACCGTACACACTGGTATCAGACAACGCACGCCAGTTTGTATCCCAAGAATTTGAAAGCTACCTTACCAGCTGTGGAGTAACACATTTGACGTCAGCTCCGTACCACCCAGCAACTAACGGTCAGGCTGAACGTTACGTGCAAACTATTAAGAAAGCACTACGTGCAATGGAGGGGGAGAGGAGCAACCTTACGGATAAGCTCCTTGTGCTTAAAACTCGGCTCAGACGCACACCAAACCAGGATGGTCATACTCCCTATGGACTGATGTTCAGTCGGGACGTTAGAACTAAGCTGCACGTGATGTTTAGAGACTCAACTGCCCCGACAGCATTGAGATCAGAGAACACACCGCCTCTCGTTAGAACTTATTCCGTAGGTGATCGAGTGCAGGCCAGAGCCTACTCCGACCAGAGACAAAGATGGGAGTTCGGCACGATTATGCGTCGTCTGGGTAATCTACACTATGAAGTGAGAACTGACGGTGGCGCTGTATGGCGCAGACACTTGGAGCAGTTGCTGCCGGCCCCGGGAGTACGGTAGCCAGGAATAGCGGCGGAGGACTGTTATATACTGGCCACCTACTATGGACACCTGTCATGATGATGACTTATGACATGGTTCTTTGATTGTCAAACTTATTAGATATTATATTCTTCTACAATGAATATGTGTATTTAATACTCTGGAAACAAAGATAATTAAAAAATTAGAACTGGTTACTTACAATGGACATTATTGAATCAGTAAATAAACTATCCACTTGGGTTTCACCAATGGTACCGATTCTAAAGCCTGATAATGATATTCGTATTTGTTTAGATAAATGCGTAGAGCCAACAAAGCCATCATGGTCAATAGAGCAACTGATTCCTAAATTTGGTAAAGCAATACTTTACTCCAAATTCGATATAAAAACGATTTTCATCACGTTGTGAAAAAAACGTAGTGAAATCACAACGTTTAATACAAGCAAAGGGATTTACCAATACGAACGGCAAAACTCAAAGAAAACAATGTTTTACCCAATAAAAATAAATGTGTTTTCAACTAAAAAAAAAAAAACAATACAAATTTTGGGCCACGAGCTTTTACCGGCAGGTATTAAACCACTTAATAAATCAAAGCAATTGAGACATTCAGAGCACCGGAAATCATCGAAGAAGTTCTAAACTTCTAAGTTTTTTAGGATTTTTGTCGGAAAGTGGATTCCCAATTTGTCAACCCAAACTGAAACAATTAGACAGTAAATAAAAAAAAATAGTGAACACATTGAAAAAAAAAAAGAACAAAAATATTGAAATTGACAAACTAAAAACAAAATGTCTCTAAAATTCCTACTCTTGGTTACTACGACCCAATAGATCGTACCCAAGTTATTGCGGTTGCAAGCCCTGTTGGGTTAGGGATTATACTTATTCAGTATGACGATAAAACACCCCGCTTTTGGCAATAAGAGTCTAACAGACGTTGGGAAACGATATTCTCAGACTGAAAAAGAAGCATTAGCTTTGGTTTGGGCAATAGAACACTTCTACATGTATTAAAATGGAAATAATATGATTGTAAAGTCATCTATAAACCACCGGGTAAAACAAACATAGCCGACCCGTTATCCCATCTGTGCACAAGTGTCAACATAGAAAAAAGTCCACTTAAAAACGAATATTATATCAACCAAGTTGTTCAATATGCGCGACCCGTAGCATTACAGCTTACAACGATTATTGAAGCATCAAATAATGATAATGAATTTAAATTAATTAGAAACACTAATGAATAATGTTTGAGATAGTTCACTAAACAACTAAACATTATTTGATCATGAACTTTGGTTGCATCTTATTAGGGGGAAACAAATTAGTGAGACCCACAAATTTGAGAAAACAAGTATTGGAAGCAGCCCATGAAGGTCACCCAGGCATTGTAAACATGAAGGCTAGGTTACGCATAAAGGTATGGTGGCCAAAAATAGACAAATACGCCGAAAATACGGTAAAAAACTGTAAAGGATGTATTTTAGTCTCAGGCCAAAATCCGCCAGTACCGATGAAAAGATGTGAACTTCCTTCAAAAGCCTGGGTAGATACTGCTGTTGATTTTTAGGTTCACTGCCAAGTGGAAATTATATCTTCATGATTACAGTCGATATAAAGAAATCGAAATTATGAAATCTATCTCTACACAAGATACAATAAAATAACTTAAAAAAATAAACTAAGAAAACAAAAAAACTACTCACGAACTGGAAATCGTGCTAGTATAACATCAGATAACGGTAGACAATTCACTAGTCAAGAATTTCAATTATTCTCTATCTAACAGGGGATTAAGTTATTCAATACAATCCCTTACTGCTCCTCAGCAAAACAAAAAACAAAGAAGCAGAGACAAAAATAGAGATATCCTTAAACGACTTAGAATCAGCCAATGCAAAAAATCAGACTAGAAAGATGATTTGTCAAAATATTTAATGATGTAACAGCACACCTCATTCCCCCACAGGAAAATCTCCATCCGAGCTATTCTATGGACGAAAGTTCAGAGATAAATTACCTTTATTAACAGACCTCGAAAATAACTACGTTACGACGATTCAGAGGTCAGATACAAGACAAAAAAAGGAGAAAAACAAATTGAACGAAGACAAGACAAGAAAAGGCGAGCTATAAAGCGATGAGAAAAGAATTACGAAAAAACACGATAAAACAAAACAAATTAACTTCAGAAACTTCAGAATTTAATCCCACATCTCATACTGTTATAAATACACAAAGAAGGAAGCGATGTAAATGCAAGGAATGATGAAACTGGACAAGAGTACATGAGGAATATAGTACATCTTATGAAAATACAAGGAGAATGGAAAGGCATAAATTACGACTTGGATAAAGAAGGATAAACAAGATCAGCACAATGCTGTACTATTATAGATCCTTAGGACTTAATTAATTACTAAGTCTAAATCTAATTGTACTTTAGTAGCAGACATTTTAATTAAAAACAAAATGTCCAAATGCTAGCCATTAAGAATACACGTTGACTTAATATTAAATATTGTTATGGTATTAACAAATATAAATATGTATATGTATTAACGTGTAAATTCTAAATATTGTCATTGTACGTAAAACTGTCTAAATGCTAGAAATTAAGAATGATTGTTGTCTTAATATTAGAGATGGTTGTTGTATTAAACATATATTTATTATCGTGTAAGTTCTAAATATTGTAACCATATTTAAAACCTATATATAATAGACACGTAAAAACTATGTCCGATAATCAAATATTGATAAGGGACTCTAAATTGGTTGACCTGTAGATTCTAAACATATAACTTAGTATTTAAAATAATGAATGTCTAAATTCTGAATATGTTAGTTATATATAAAATCTAATTAAATTATAAAAAGGAAGAGATGTGATATATACAAATAAACGTAGACAGCGGCTCGACGGTTACGTCGTAGAACAGTCCTGAACTAGCCCTTGAGGCAAGCAGACGGTCCCTTCGAGTTGCACACTACTTACTGATATATTGAGAGGTTTTAATCTAAACCCCAAAAGCCCACAAGTGATTCTAGTGAACACAACATATAATATATCATTTGAATAATGTAAATTAGGTTTATTTGAAATTAGAACCTTTGTTTTTAAGATATTTACGATAATTATTAAATCAACAATATACTTGACGCAACTTCGCCCTACGTCATTGTCACTTGACATCTGACAGCCGACGTTGCTACGTTATTTTGGTCTGAATCAAGGAAATCTCAATTTTATATGCTTGAACAATTAAAAACAGTGCTAAAATTACAAAAATAATTAAAAAGATATAACACGCGCGGTTGACGGATGCTCGAGTGTATTTTCAAGTAATTTATTAGTTTTAAGTGAGTGTTATTGAATAAAATAGTGATTAAGTGGTTAATTATAATACAGTGTATGTGTGTGCAACCGGATTTTAACCTAAATGTAAGTATATTTTAACTTCTGAGAGGTTTTACGGGTGCTTGTAACAGTGTTAGAATTTTGTCAGAATGCTTTCGTAATTTATGAAATTTTAAGACCAGTTCCGTATCCAAAGTAATAGTTATCACATTGGATATTTACTAGACAATAGTTTTCAGCAAAAACATATACAGAAGATAGTAAATTAAAGTTAAGATTTTAAGTTTCGTTAAACCTAACCTAGAAAAAAAACAAATGGCGGCCCGCGAAGTTCAAAAGTATATTTAAAAAAAAATAATTAAAATTGATTCAATTTAATTAAAAAGAGTATTTCTTGGTCAGGTGGTCGTCATAGGGGCGGTTCTTGTAGAAAACAATAACATCGTATGTATTTTGTTTACTCGAAATTCACAAAAAAAATAAGTAAACAAAAAATGTCGAGTGCAATTTTTTCATTTAATTAATTAATTAATTCCATATTTTACTGTATTGTATAAACCTATCAGCATAATACTTACATGTAAGTTACATTATTAAATTATCTTTCAGATAGTAGCAATATTTTTAATTTACGTGAAATAGTATAGTTGTAATAAATTATTTAATTTAAGTGATTAAATTAATCACCGTCGGCAATAAATCCTGGTTGGCTAATAGCTGTAAATTAATATTTTTGTACTATAATTTTTTTAATTTTTTTTTTTATCGTACGTAAATAGAACCCTTCCAGCATTAAAACACATAAAATATATATGGTATCCATTTACTTTTCGAAATAATAATTTTTAAAGTTCACATAATGTTTTTTGTCAACCCTAGTCAATGTTTACCAATTAATATACATAATAAATTTGAGACGAAATGTCAACAAACACTTGACACCACTTGAAAGGGTCTCTCATAAGCTTGAACAAAAACATTACTTCGAAGCGCCTATTGTTTATAACACGTCAACAAAAAAATAAGTTATGAGCCCGGACGCACGGCGTGCGCCGGCGCACTCAAGGTCGCGCGCGCTCGACATCAATTGTATATTTTTTTTGATTGCGAGTCGCATTAGAGCGGTTATGAGAAAAACTATAAATGTAAAAACACACTGAGTTTAATATTATAATTTATGTTACATAAACTGTAGATAGTTTCTTGTGCGTCTTTTGTAGTCTAAATAGAAGCTTTCAGTTGGATTAACCGCAGGTTGGCATAATTATACACAAACACATTTTGCAATTCAATGCACCATCGTAGTCAGTGCCGGATTAAGCAAGCGCGGGGCCCATGGCAATTTTTTTATTTTATTTTATTTATTAACTGTTAGGAAACTGTTAAAATTTATATTTATTGTAGCAGTTTTTGATACCATAAACAAGCCATTGGCCAACAATGACTGTGTCTAATTTTGGAGTTGTCAAAGCTTCCCTCAAAAAGCTATATTTTGTATACAACATGGGGCCCCTGATTAGCGCGAGGCTCGTAGCAATTGCTACTCCTGCTACTGGATTAATCCGGCACTGATCATAGTGCGTGTGTGCGTAATGTGGACGAGGCAAAAGGAAGGTAAGGATCGTAGTAGATGGCGTTCTGTGGTTTCTGCTTACCCCCATGAGGAAAGCGGGTGAGTTTATGTATGCATCCACCATCTTCTTTACACCTAAACAAATGAAGAATAGTCCAAATATTGAAATATCAGTTTGTATTCAAGCATTTTCATTTTACTCATTTCTGGACGCAATCAAGTTTTACGTGTCCTGCCGTATTGGCCATATTTTATTTTCACAATACAGCTATTTTCCCCGAGTGAAACTTATTTATAATTTCCGTGCTCTTTTTCTGAATCAGTAAAAGGTTCAAACAGTACCTATCCTACTTTTTTCAGCCTATAAATTGGATTTCCTTTAGATCCCTCAAATAATTTGTAATGTAGGTGCGCCTACTGAAAGTTCAGATTCAGTTTATTTTTATGAGCATATAGCAATGAGTAATTTTTAGACGTTACAATAGAATCATTTAAAAAAATGTACCCTCCAATTTGCGTAACTGAAATATCTAACCGTCCTCCACGATACCACCCACCTGTTCTACTTGATAAAATATTGTCAGTTTACTACTTATATGGACAAACATTAGTACTGAACACTCGGTTGCTTGTTTCGTCCTTCCCTAATTTGATACACTTAAATAACTCACAATATTTCATATTAAATTGAAAAAAATATGTAGACTATCTATGAATTTGTAACCATACTTCAGATTGCTTAAGTCATGCAATAAGGTAGTTGAATGGCTTAACTAAATTATGATTCTGTTTACGGCTGGTGACGTCACTTTATGGTAAAAAAAATGTACTAAACTGTGACGTCGCACGACAACGTGTCCAATATTTTTTTTGGAAATCTACCTGGTGGACTAATTCGATTTCTTTTGTCAACTACCCTATTCCTTTGAACTTCTCAATAAAAATCGCTCTGTAAACATCTCATTCCACCACAATCAAGTTCACTCAATTGCCCCTTACATCTAGAAAGGGACAATAAGCAGATAATATACACCTCCTATACCACTTACGACCCCTCACGAGCATCCCCTCCGTTGTAAATGCCAATATAGCACAAATCACATGCACAAACAACCATAGCAATTGAAATAAATACAGTGCAGTCATTGAAATGTAGGTACCTATTCATAGTTGCGGTATATAAGTCATCATCATCATCATTTCAGCCAAAAGACGTCCACTGCTGGACATAGGCCTCCCCCAGGCGTCGTCGCCACATTGACCGGTCCCGTGCATAAAAGGTCTGGTCCGGTATATATAAGTACTCGTTGATTATAGTTATTTATTTGCAATAGCAGGATTTTTATTTAACTGAGTTGCATTTTCTGTGCCATAGAATTTTGGAGTTAGATAGACCTAATAGGCCACTGATGACAAATCTTGAATATTTCCTACTTTGTTTTATTGTCTCTTAAATCCAGAATGTTGAAAGTTCGACCCCAAGTTATCGATGGTACCGACAGCATTTAATTTAAGTAAGACTATTGTCAGACTGACATCAGAACATAAGTTTATGTAGATTCTTACACCTATCCGTCGTCTCGCCAGATACATCAGTCATACAGAAAGTAGCCTCTATCCATACAAAGGTCAAAAAGTGTAAAACGCCATCATTACGCGTCACATAAAAACGTGTACCACAGACTATCTTTGCGCGTATGAAATCCTACCTTTGATGTAGTTGAGTGGTCCTTGCTGAGTGCGTCTGGGGGAGTCAACAGCTCTCCCCTTGTGGGGCTAAGACTTCAAACGTTCTGATTCGCTTTTACACCTTGGAGTAGGCAGTTACGTCGAGATCCAGACTCAGATTTCAACGGACAATAGGGCGCCGTCTTTGAATTTTTAAAGCCCCTAATTAAAATGCTTTGATTATTTTCCTTTTGGGATTTACTTTTTTTTTTTAAGAGTCAACCGTTGGTTTGATAAGTTTGTAAAGTTTCTTTTAATTTGCAGTTTTTGATGCCTGTGGTTTGAAATATGGTAGACGTGGTAACTTATATTTTTATAATGTTACTAAATTATTTTTTAGTTGCAAAACCAGAAAATAAATGAGAATTTTTCAAATGAATTCACATTCACAACCTAAGTATTAACTTAGGTTGTGAATGTGAATTCATTTGAAAAATTCTCATTTATAAAAAACAAAAAAAAAAAAAAAAAAAAAAATTATAAATTCTCTATAAAACGCTCACATCCAGAACTGTACTGAAAAATAATGCTTCAAAGAATTTTCTTTGAAGCATTATTTTTCAGTACAGTTCTGGATGTGAGCGTTTTATAGGTACAGCACCCTTTTAATGTGCTGCGTAAACAATATCAAATCTACTCAGACGTTGAAATCAAAAATACCACTACCACCACAAATGTGGAAAACTAAAAAAGTCCCAATTAATCTTAAAATCTGATTCGGCCTTGGCACCTGTTAGACTTATATTATGAAACCGCTCAAACAATCCCCATTACTTCATAACAATAATGTCTCATAATAAATACTCTTAAACCCAAAACGACAAAATATCAGGAATCATATTTCACATAGCAAGGCAAAAGTATTTTCATAATCCAGTTATATCTTACAGAGGGGAAAGACGTCTTTATTAAGTCGAAATGTAGTGCGTTCCTAGAATTCTGCCTGGGTTACAATTATTAAATAGTTCGTATCTCCGAGCGTGACACTGTAAATGGTAGAACGTGATTTTCTGGAGAATTAAACGGGGAATAAAATGTCTCTACTGCGGACATTTCATGTTGTTTGTGATTTTGATACCAAGTGAAAGATTTATTTATTTATGTATTTAAACTTCATGCACAATAGTGATACATAGGCGGACTTAATGCCACAAGGCATTCTCTACCAGTAAACCTTAGATTAAACATGACAGCTTTTTTTTTTGGTGCGTGGAAAATCATCGAATAACCCTCCCCGCTCTTGGGCAGAGCGAAGGGGAGTGTCAGACTTCTACTGACTAAAAACGGAACCCATGTTCCTTCTTTGCCCTTGCGCCGAGGCCACGTCATCTAGTACTAAAATCCGCGGCCCCGACGGGCTAAACGTGACAGCTTGAATTATAATTGGTACCAACCATAGGTACAGCTTCATTATCATTATGATATCAGCAAGAATGGCCTTTTTTTGAGGGGGTGAGAAGTCATTAATATTTAATGACTCTTCCCGCTCTGGGCAGAGCGGTAGGGAGTGTCAAACTTCTAAAAACCACTCCCGCCTTATTACAAAACGTAGTTAAACCTGGTTTAACTTAGACTTGGTTTATCTCGCATGACGTCTCACTTCAATAATATTCAAAAGAAAGTGACAGCATGCGAGATAAACCAGGTTTAACTACCTTTTGTAATAAGGCGGCTCATGTTCTTTCTTAGTTCTTTGTGTCATGGCCGCGGTATCTCTTTCGATAAGCCGCAGCCCCGACGGGACATACATAGGCCTTCCTCAAGCGTACAATCCTGTGCTTCTTGGATCCTGAGGATTCCAGAGGACGTCATCAGATCATTTTTCCTCAGAAATTGAAATGCTCTAAATACTTTACAGCGTATCATATTTAAGGATCGCGTCCCAAAATATTATTATTATAGCTAATAAAAGTTGATTTAATTTATTAAGAGCGGCAGACGGGTCGAAAATCGAATATTTTAAGTCTAAGCCTCCAATAAAGTAAAAGAATAAAAAAGGTGCCGAATTTGAGAGAAGCCACGCTTTGCGCAATTAAAGCTGTTAGTTAATCTTCATAATTTTTATTTTACCTATACATTTACAAATTACCAACACATTGAGTGTATATAACAACTGTAACTGTAGGTAAATCGAAAAAATACACTCCTTTGCAAAAAAAACGGGCACCTTAGGAAATTTACGTTCTAAGGTCGATTTGAGTTAATTCAATGAAATTTAATTGTTTGACGTAGTCTGTATACTTACAATCGTGTAAATAAATACGCGTGAAGTGAACTGTGGCAATTTAAAAAAAAATCTATGAATTCTTTAAAACCGATGTACACGGCCAAACAATAAGAAGTGGTCGGCAATAAAGACAAGAAGATTTTTTTACTTTGTTTAATTAAATAAAGTTACAAATGTAATAACCTAATAACGAGTGTGACCTCCTCTTGCCAAAATCACAGCTTGAATCCTTCTGGGCATGCTTTCCACGATGTTTTTAATGACGTTTTGAGGAATACGTTCCCACACTTCTGCAATGACTCTTTTTAGCTCCCTGATGTTTTGTGGAGCATGTTGCACTGATCTTACCCGTCTCTTTAGAACATCCCAGACATGCTCAATTGGATTGAGGTCAGGACTTCGAGCTGGCCAATCTAAACGACGGATCCTAACTTCTTGCATGTACGCTTCCACGTCGCCAGAACGGTGCGGGCGAGCATTGTCGTCCATAAAAATGGAATCTTCCCCAAGTGCAGTCAATGCGGGTTGTGCATATGGAATTAGGACTTCCATTATGTACCGGTGTGCATTTAATGTTCCATTTTCTATGAGAACTAACTCCGTACGCCCCGTCGAATTAATTGCTGCCCAAAACATAACGGAGCCTCCGCCATAAGGAGTGATTTCTTCGAAACACACTTCCGCATAGGGTTCCCGTGGTCTTGGTAGCACTCGCCGGCGTCGGTCCTCTCCACACAAAGAGATTCTAGCTTCATCAGAAAACAATACTTTATTCCAGTCCTCCAGAGTCCATGAAGCACAGTTTCGAGCAAACTGAAGTCGAGCAACACGGTGCTCACGGAGTAATTTAGGTCCCCGAGCCGGGCGGTAACTCCTGATATTGGCAGCCAAAAGCCTCCTCCTGACGGTCCACAAGCTAACTTCTACTCCTCTTACTTCTTCAAGGCTCTTCTTCAGGTCCACACTTGACGCCTTACGATTCCGCAAGGCCTGACTCACCAAAAAGCGGTCATCTCTTGGTTCTGTGCGTCGTTTTCTTCCCGAACCGGGTCTTCTTTTGACCGAACCGGTCTCTTGATACCGTTGCCAAGTCCTCTGGACAGTTGAACGACTCACATTTAGCCGCTGAGACACGTAAGTTTGCGAACAACCTTCTTCAAGTAGGGCTATAATTTTACCGGCCCTTATCGCTTTATCACTCATGTCAAAAAGTGGTATTTAATGTAAAAAGAAAGATAAAATTGTTTAATTTGCAGAAAATATCCAAAAAGTTTTAAAATTTTAGTAATCAGTAATAAAATCGTTTCAGCAATTCGCGCCATTAGTAAAGCAATTTTACAATAATCTACAATAATCATTATTTTCCTTTTGTTAATTTCAAAATTTAAATTTGGAACGTACAGAATCATGCCAGGATTCTTCAAATAACATGCCAATACATCGTCAAATTAATAAAACCTCTTACTTGTCCTTCTTCATTGAAGTAGAGAAAAAAATATGAAGTGCCCGTTTTTTTTTGCAAAAGAGTTTAGATAGTCTTTAGTAGAAAAAAGCAAAATTAAAAATTTTGAAAAAGCCCACGACTGTTAAAAATTAATTGAAAAAAGGATAAAATAACGTAAACACCCGCCTTAAAAAAACCCAAGAATGTCCGTCGGGGGCTGCCATTAAATGAACTAGTTTTGCAATGTTCAGCTCCCGACGGACATTCTTGGGTTTTTTTAAGGCAGGTGTTTTATGTTATTTTATCCTTTTTTCAATTAATTTTTAACAGTCGTGGGTTTTTTCAAAATTTTTAATTTTGCTTTTTATTTTAAACTTTTTATTTTTTTATCTAAGAACATGCACCAATCAAACCTAAACCCATAACTGAAAACTGAATCAAAATCGGACTTGTAGTTTTGGAGAAAAATGGCAACTTTGATTTGCACAAAAAATGTTTGCTGCAGCGCCCCCTGGTGAGTTGTCACCGTAACACCTATCTAAGAACATGCACCAATCAAACCCGAACCCATAACTGAAAACTGCATCAAAATCGAACTAGTACCTAGTTTTGGAGAAAAATGGCAACATGTATTTGCACAAACACACAAACAAACAAACACACAAACAAACAAACAACCTCTCACCCCAAACGCATATACCGTCTCCGTTCCGTCGTGGGTAAAAATTTACTTGAAAATTGATAAGCTCTTCCCGAGTCAAAACGTAACGTAAAAAGTTGCACCTCTAACGTATAAGTTTACGTTCAGATTGTTATCGGGCTAAGAGAAAACAATTTGTCATTACCTATATAGCGCAGTTTTAACTCCAAACTCAACACTTATTAGAAACTTTCTATAACGTGTGGCACTATTTATTAGAACTAAAATCATTTACCAAGAAACTTCGAAGTTCGTTTCCTTTTTAAAAGGAGTAGTGTAGCACCAAATAAATTGCGTCAAATGTTTTTTGAATGTTATTTTGTAGTTTTTATCAGCAATATTGTAAAGATTCGAAAGATTCGCAGGTTATGTTTGTATTAAAATAGGTTAAGAAATGGGGCTTGATTTCAATTTATTTAAAAAATAGGATTGTGATTAAAATATTTCGAGTTCTATTTAAAATAAATTTTAAAATAATTTGAACTTCTACTAAAAGAACAATTATTTGTGTCTAGGTTAGTAATTAAGTTGTGATTCGTTTGATGTGAGATCATTTTCAATTTGTTTGAGGAACATTGGTGGTTTTTAGTCAGTAGAAGTCTGACACTCCCTACCACTCTGCCCAGAGTGGGAGGTGTCATTTGATGATTTCCCACCATCCAAAATTGAAAAAAAAGGCACAACATAGTTAAAAACCTCCAGTGTGAACACAACTTTGTATAAAATACATTTCTAAACGTTATAATGATACTTTTCGAGACTTTTTTCCGCCAACATACCGTCCACTCAAAACTAGAACATGGCCGTCTGTTACTTAATAAGTTTTAAAAGCAGCCGCGTTCCATTGTGGCGGTAACTTTGGCAATTAGCGTTAAGTGGGTTTTAACCTAAATAAAACAATTGTTACAATGTTTACCTTAAATGTGTGGAGAATTCCATATTTTGGTTCAGTTTTATCTGGGTCTAACTCTTTTGATGAAACCTTATTTAACCTATATGGTTTATGGCTTCTCTTTTTAAAAACCTGCTAGTTTTTTGCAACTATCCTGGGGTCGGCTTCCAGCCTTCCGATGCATCTGCTGAGAGCGACGACGCGATTATCTATCTGACCTTCGCAACAAAATTAATTACTGGCTTACTGTGGTATCTAATCAAGAGGTATTGACCCCTTGATTAGATTGCTTGTCAGACTTTTAATCCACTGATTTCCTGTAAAGAGGTCATATGAGGTTCACGGTATTAAACATTATACAAGGTGGAAAGGACACGGAAGCTAAAACGGCTATCACGTACACAATACATCTGAACTCCATACAAGGTTTTCAAAAGGATTATAAAAAAATGCCATTCTATTCATTTCGACTGCGCGTAAACATCTGCAAGTAAATCAAAAAAACATAGAACACAAAGCATTAACCAAAGAAACTATCAACCCGCATACGAGGAGTACTACATAATACCTACTAAAAGCCCGCATTTTTATTTTCCCCACACACAAATTCTACGTCTAAACCATAAGATCCACATTGTAATAACATATTTCATACTCGCGCGACCTATTTTCACACTCAATTGGTAAGAAAAGCGGTCGTAATTCATTTCCGCTCCAAAGGAACGTAGGACTTAATATCATCTTAATTAAATGATTAAAATTAAGTACATCTTATGTTCTATTGTCTCGATATTGTGTGAGATACTCGTGTGTAATCCTTTCTTTGTGCTTCTGAGTGTAAATTGGTGATGAAATTTAACGTTCAGTTACTTACGTTGGGCTTACTACGTTCCGTTTTGCCTGGTTGTTCTACTGGTTGAGGTACTGGGTATGAGGTTCTCTTACTTGGTCAATTTCACAATAACAACCATGGAATCATCACGTTTGGCGCAGTGCCTCAAGCAGTTTACTGCCGCGCTATTATACGAGTCGCGCGTTCGATCCCCGTACGGAACAAATATTTGTATGGCTTACATGTAGTTGTTCCAGATCTGGGTATTTGTGTATGTGAGTTTAAATGTCTGTGAACGCACCCACGATACTGGTCGGAGGAATTCCTAGTGAGGGACAAAAAAACAAGATTTTTGCACGATTGATGGCTCTGGGCTTAAACGTAACTGGCAAATTACTATTTTGGTACAACTCTGCCTAACACTTCGGGAATCACAAGGCGTGATGATATGATAATATGTTACTAAATTAATGATATAACGAATTCCTACTTGATTAATTCATATTTTTCCCACTTTTGGCAAATCATCATTCCTTAGACCTTTTCACGAGTCTTCCTCTATACTTTTTTTAACCGACTTCAAAAAAAGGAGGAGGTTATCAATTCGACTGTTTTTTTTTTTTTTTTTTTTTTTTTTTGTTTTTTTTTTTTTTTTTTTTTTATGTTTGTTACCTCATAACTCCGTCGCTTGCTAACCGATTTGAAAATTTCTTTTTTTGTTGGAAAGGATATACTTCCCAAGTGGTCCCATGATCACCAAGTCAGGATCTGATGATGGGATCCTGGAGAAATAGAGAGAACTCTTCAAATTTTATAGGCACACTTGCAGTGATTTGAGTAGTTTTTGGAAGAGTACTTTCTCGGAGTGGTTCCATTTCAATTTAGTGAAGATCTGATGAAGAACTTCGGAGATAGGCAACGGAACTCCTCAACAAACGATAGCAAATGGACTGGGATTGCTGAAATCTCATGTCTGTCTATTGCTTACACCAGTTCATAACATAACATCACGCCGGTACGTTGTGAAGGGGTAAGCACATGTGAACCACTAAAAAGTGAAAAATAAAAACTTTTTATCAAAAAATAAAACCGACTTCAAAAAAAAAAACACTAAAAAGTCAAAAATAAACTTTAGAAGAAAAAAACAACACAAAAAAGTGAAAAATAAACTTAAGAAGAAAAATCAGCTTCGGAAGTCGGTGGCAAAAAAAGCCAAATCAAACAAACAAATGTCACCGACTTCAGAAGCTGATTTTTCTTCTTAAGTTTATTTTTCACTTTTTTGTGTTGTTTTTTTCTTCTAAAGTTTATTTTTGACTTTTTAGTGTTTTTTTTTTTGAAGTCGGTTTTTGGTCTTCGGCTTCCATTTTGTGATTTTTTTTGGTACTATTTTCCAACTAAGTTTTCATAATTTACGTCCAGTTAATTTCTCACGTACTGCATAGCAATTAGATATCACAAACGATAAGACCGAGCATCAAAAGTCAGAATAACTATTATCCTAAATGGCGGTACTCTATAATAGACTCCGAAAAAAAGTTTGATACTGACATTATTTAATTTCTACATTATTTTGCCAAAATACCAGACAACTTTTTCATTATTACAAACACTTTATTTACCAAAACACATTAGATTGAAACAAATGATATTAGCGAACTTTAACAAGAAAATTGGCTACCATTCAAAATAAGATACTAGGCGCTCATAACTATAGTAGCAATTTGTCTTATCCTTGGCTAGAGAATGTTATAACATGGAGAATTATTGTTTGACCCATAAAAAGTCTAAAGTTGAGGAAACATATTATTACTGTGGTATAAATTTTATTCAAGAATCATGTTTTGCTACATGGTCTTAGTTTTCTTGCTTTAGCTGTGAAGCTGGAAAATGTTTTGCAATCTGGGGAAAATAATAATTATGTTGTATTTATGAAAAACATTTTCACGTTTTATCGTACAACTCAATGTAATGCACACAAAACATGCCAATGGATGCGTATTACAACTATCCTGTGCTCATTATAGATTGCAGTATATATTTTCAGAGATAAAGTGCTTTTATGTGTTTATTGACATCGGCACAAGTAGTAAGTTAAGCGGTACGTAGGTACATCAGTATCAGTTACATAAATATCAGTTTTCAGATAAATAAACAGTCAATGTTATGAAAACAACCTACAAGCATTTCCAAACATCAACTTAATAGCATCATACGATCCAAAAACCTCCGCTTCACATAATTTTCAACCTAAACGTGTCAGAAATAAGCCACAAAGTCGTTGAAGCACTTAACACAGATCAAGAGCTAACCAAAATAAAGACTTGCAACGTTGCAAATTAGAAACAAAATATAAAACATTCCCTCCGAATGTAAATTGAATTTCGCCACCAAATTCAATTTGGATTACCTTCACATTCGCAAAAAAGTATATCAGAAACAAATTCATGTTTCATCAATACATCACTGGGGGTTAAACAACATTATTATTTACAGTCTGTTGATTTTTTGAAAAATAAACCTTATACCTTTAACATAATGAGTTTTTCTTTTAAATGGATCACTCGAGTTTTATTTGTATTATAAATTCGTGAAGGATTTGTACTGCTTTGCTACTGATCTGCAAAGTGGCAGAATGAATAATGATGACGTTGACGCATTATGTAAACAATGTACCTACTTATTTAGTTATTTCTTCGAAATAGGTAATTTGTTTAGATTCTGATAATAATGATGATGGACCATGTTTATTTAGGCCACTTGGGATTTTCAAATTGTGTCGCAATATTTGCAGGTTGTTCTTGAATTAAAATAATTTTAATTTATTTAAACAATAGTATAGCGATTGAAATATTCGTAGTTCTATACATCAATTTGTAAAATTATTTGAACCAAAAATACACTTAGTGTGGAATTTTAGTAATGGCTTCCGATTTTTTATGACAATGTAAAACTTTTATATGAATTATTATGCCATCATCCCTATAATGCCTATAATGCCATCATGCCTATAATGTTCCCACTTCAGGAACTCAGGCCTCCTCTCTAGGAGAGGGACACCTGACATAACATAACGCCTGCAATCCCCGTAGGGAAAGGCAAAGGTGTAGTTAGGTCAATTATTCTAGAGATGATTTCAGTCCCTTCAACTTTAACTCGGTATCTAAAGTCATACATTACTTTATTATTTGTATTCAATAGTTACCCATTGAATATTCAGACGACGAAAACAAACTGTTTTTGTCCACGACGACGACTTCTAGTTTTCTTTTAAAAAGATATTCTCTTCTCATTTTAAAATCAAATTACAAAGAACTTAACTTGCTAACTTCTGATGGAAAAGTTTAAACAAACGGTACACTTGCAATTTTTCAAGATGGATTAATGTCTTATCCAGTATACGAAGTTGTAACTTATTTTTAATGTTTGGCAGAATTACGTTTCTTCAATGATGCGATGTTGTTACGAAGGGAAGACGGTCCTCTTTTAATATACAATATTTTCTCTGAAGAAAATATGACTTGAGAGGATCTCTACATAATAATTAGGTATATTTTCCACGAACGAGACAAGACCTAAGCGGATCATTGCGTTATAATGAGGTCCCAAGGCCTTGAAAGTACCTAACTTAAGTTGCAACTTTTGAAAAATAAATATACCTTTTTTATTTCACATAAACCTACAAGAGTGGTTATGAAACGTCATCCATCATTTGCCTAACATTTTCCTAACTACACACATCAAAAGTGTCTAGGGATCAAAATATATTTTTGCAATAACTTTTCTCCTGATTGATATTAATTAAAATTTTCTTTAAGGATTCATCAAATATAGTGTTTTCGTTTGTCCCAGTAACGATAAACCAAGTCACCTTTGCATTAATAAAGAAATTTGCCATTTTCCTAATAAAGGGATTTTTGACATTTGAACCACTAACATTAAAGTTCGAAAAAAAGACTGAAATAACAGTTTTCTTTAAAATTTTATTGGGTAACTTAAACAATTAATAATCCGTGTTTCTACCGCGAACACTAACAACACAAGAACATCGGTTTGGCATACTCAAAATGAGTTCATCCAAATCACGCTGTGGAATGGCCGCCCATGTTCGTTGCAACAACAAAAAAAGGTCTTCTTGCGACTGGATACCCTCCATATTCGGCAGAGCTCTTCTCTGTAGCATATCCCATGCATGCTCAATCGGGTTCAAGTCTGGCGACTGAGCAGGCCAGGGCAGGACATTGATGTTAGCTGCGGCGAGAGTCTGTCTTACAACTCTTGCGGTGTGCGGTCGTGCATTATCATGCATTTACTGAAATAAGGGACCGATTTGCACTTGTAGAGGAACGATGACGTCTGATACAATCGTCTGAGCATAAATTTGAGCGTTGAGGTTGCCTCTGATCCAAATCAACTCAGTTCTTCCGCCGATCCAAATACCCGCCCATACCATGATGGTTCCACCACTATAAGGATGGACTTCCTGGCAGGATTTTAATCGCTGTTGGCGTCCAGGGGTTCTCCAGTGTCGTATACGTCTTGTATCCGGTCTCATACCAAAACGAGACTCATCAGAAAAGCACACGAAACGCCATTGTAGACCAGGGCCGAAGCCTTCAAAAATGGTAAAAAATGAAAAAAAATTACAGTAGGATGAAACCCATTAGAAAAGGAGGGGAATATGATCAAAATGAAAGGAAAAATAAATTACGGTCGATCCGAGTTCGGGAAGTGGGGGTGGGTTTTAAGGGGGGAAAGCGGTTTATCTCGATTTCTGGCAAAACTACAAGTCCTATGGAAAAAAGTTAAATGGCAAAGTTGTAGGTAATAAAAAGATCTACAACTTTTGTATTTGCAATTTTTTCACATAAACTCAAAATTTAGGTGAAAAATTCAAAAAACCAAGTTTTTGGTTTTTAATTTTTATTTTTTACAAAAAACATTTTTTTTTTTTCACGAAATTTAGTGAAAACTTACATTTTTATGCCCTAAATACACTGTAATTTTTTTTGATTAAAAATATTTATTTTTCACCTTATTATTGACTTAATATCGAAAAATCAGCCATATTTTGAATCGAAAATTCTGACGTCAAAATATCTGCTTTTTTTAAAAAGTTGGTAGTCGTTGTGTTCCTTATAATCTCTACTTTCTGATGATGTATAAAAATATACATTGCAATGGTAAATTTTCTCAGAAAATGCAAAATCAGCTGCCCCCCACCCCCACTTCCCGAACTCGGATCGACCGTAATTTATTTTTCCTTTCATTTTGATCATATTCCCCTCCTTTTCTAATGGGTTTCATCCTACTGTAATTTTTTTTGGTTTCAAAAATTATCGACCCTGGTCTATTGTTCTTCTGCCCAATTTCTGTGTTCAAGATCCCATTGATATCGAATCCTACGATTGTGCATTGCTATAGGTGGTACCCGTAGCGGTCTTCGGGAATGAAGGTTCACTTCATGCAAGCGGTTTCTGACTGTTTGGTCGCTAATTAAGTTCCCTGAAGAGTGATGAAGCCTCATGGCTAACATCATGGCGGTTATTGTTGGAGCTCTTCGAGTTAAGATTTGAATGTATCGGTCTTGTCTCCGTGTGGTGCAGCGATACCGTCCTCCATGGCGCTCAGCCACGATACCAGTGCTTCGGTAACGTGTCCAAAGTCGACTGATAACACTCTGACTTGTATTCAGAGCTAAAACCACAGTACCTTGCCGGGAACCAGCTTCTATCATTCCCACGGCTCTGAGCATTTCTTCCCTGCTTAAATGACGTCGCCGCTCCATAATAACGTTGGTTTTAATCAGTAGTAGGGAAACAGTAGCACTAATAATGTCTTCAATGCCTCTTCAATGCTTTGTATGTTTTTATAGGGAAAATATTGACAGCTGATTTTCATCTTTTACTCGAATTTGATTGACAGTTCCTGATTCAAATTATGAAATGCACCAAAAAGGATCCATATAAATTTATAAAATCATAAATTTATTACAAAGCCACATCTCAATCTCAAGAAATCCGCATAAAAATGCTTGATCCCTAGACACTTTTGATGTGTGTATATTGGGGTCCGTTTCCAGTCTTACAGGCTACAGTTGAATACCAGTACTCCTCAACCCAGTTAATATTAGGTAATACGACACCCTTTGGTAAGACTGGTTGTCAGACTTTCGGGCTATTGGCTACCTGTAAAGTCAGTCAATATCAACAAACTACAGCCGAGACCTACGGCTCTACGTGTTTTCCGAGGCACGGAGGAAACTATGTAAGTAATAGCTTGTCATACACGGGCCAACCTAGCCAAAGCTTAATCTAAAGACAAAGAGCTCAAAAAAAAACTAAAACTTTGTTTTTTTTTTTACAAAATGAAGCACATAACAACACAAAGACTTTCACCCATTTCTAACGCCACCACAAAAAAAAAAGTTAGGCACAAAGTCTCCATTTGTACCCAACAATACTGAATCCAGCCATTAAAACCAGAACAATACAGAAAATATAGGAACAAAAAACTCCGTGAGTAGAAAATGGGAACACTTTACCTACTTTCCTATGGCGATGATAGGCAAAGCCGTGTGTCAGTGGCGATATCGCATTGTGCGCCACGAGACACCATTCAAGTGGCTTTTTTAACATCAAAGGGACGCTTTCGCTTTGAGCCATGGGGGTATCTGTTTTCCGGAAAGACACTTCTGGGTTTGATACACTGTGGAGTGTTGGGAGCAGAGGTGCCTAGCTTTTAGCTGTTGTTGTTATAGAATTATTTTACGATTTGTGTGGGTTTTTACGGCCTGTTGTGTGTCCTCCGGCGAGTCAGTGCGACTTTATTATTCATCCGGATAACAAAGTTATAACATAACATCGGCAGAGGTGTAGCTAATCGTATACCCATATTTGCCTGACCAGGAAATTAACCATGTGAATACTAGAATTGGCTAAAATATGTCGATTGATAATTATTATCACAGGGAATTTTGTTTTTTCGTATAATGTGTGAATAAAAAAAAAAGTATTTTGAAAATCGGTCTACAATTATTATTGACTGAGATATCGGTGAACATACATAAAAAATACAAGAACCCCCTACTTTTTGGAAGTTGGTTAAAAACGAACATCAAGATAAAGCTTAACCCACATAGAATCACGGAAACAAAATGATCAACACTACATCCCAGCAAAAAAAGATTACACTTAATTAAAAATCGAATTCACAAACAGAAAAACATTCATTACTCCGAATCGGCTTAAGCCATTCCGAAATCTCATCACAACATCATTAATTTTTTTCACCGAACATCTGTGGACCAATCTTGCCAATACTCGGTCCTCGAAACGGGGAAGCGAACCTGTAATCTTTCAATTACAAATTCAAGTTCCATCCGTTCCAATTAACTCCAATATTGATCAGGGAATACTGTTCGCCATCATTTTTATCTGTGTTGCCAATTTTATAAAAATGTCAAGTGGAGAGTATTGCCAGCCTATACCTGTGACGAATTCACAATGTGAAAAATAGAATGATAATTGGATGATACCTTCTTTTGACATTATTGCTTTAACTTGTATTATTGAGTTATATCTGTGACAAGTACCCTTAAACCTTATTGAATTGAAGATTGCTATCAGGTTTTTCAATTAATTATGCTGTCACAATCGCAGTATTATCTCGGCTTTTGTGCTTTCATTAGAGTTTTCTTTTCATGTCTTTGTCAGAATGGAGTTAATTAACCAGATGGTCAGTTGCATTTAGTCATTTACTTCTAAACCTATTCGATTTTCTTCATGATGAAGGTTTGTTAATTGAGTGAGGTTATTTAGAGGATAAATAAAAACGCTCGCAGCTGATTTGATGGTAAGCAGTTTGCTTTAGGTGCTGCTAAATACTGCAATACTTAAACTATTGCTGGACTGATTTCTAGCCTAGGAGAGACGAAGCTAATAATTACAATGCAGCTTAAACCCGTAAATGGGTAAAACTAGAACACTGGACAGCACTGGTTGGTTAAAGACTGGTAGCAGCCTTTCTCAGACAAGCTCTCTCTCTCTCCCCCACTGTTTTTAGAGCAGTCATCATGAAAAAAATTACATCAAAACTATCTCAGTCTTACTTTGGAAGCACTGGCTTTCAAAGTAAGACTGGTGCCTACTTGGGTTGGAAGCTTAAGCCAGAAACACACTACACACTCCAGACAAGTAACAAAACAATTGAAAGTGAATCCAGAAGGGACAAATTTTATATGACTAGAAGAGAATGAAGAGGGAGAAGAAGGCCAAGGAAACGATGGATGGATTATGTGACAAATTATATGAAAGAAAAAGTGTAAATAAGTGCTTGACCGTTGACAGGAGAGATCGGAAGGAAAGAAATGTGTTGCACCAACACCAATAAACAAGGACAATAGCAGAAAGATAAGGATGGCCATTAAACCACCTATATTTGAAGTAACATTTTATTTAATCCCTGTATATTTCTAGTTCTACGTGTGAGAATTCTCTCATAGCTAAATTCCCGTGTAAATATTTCATCATCGCATCGTTACCCAGCTACGGCGTTAGTAGTGGACACAATTTGCTAAAAGTGTAATTTGTTGCGACGCAGCGCACGGCATCAGTTCAGCTGTACTGCACTACACACGGATGTAGTCACACTGACCTAATGGAACCGACATGACTTTTGTTTAGATGGTTTGAACGACATCATCATCATCAGCCTATAATGTTCCCACTGCAGGGACTCAGGCCTCCTCTCTAGGAGAGGGATGGGCTATAATCCACCACGCGGGCTCAGTGCGGGTTGGTTGATATAGAGACATATCTTCGAATATTTTGGTTCTAAGATTTATACTGGTTTCCTCACGATGTTTTCCTTCACCGAATTACACAAAGTAATGCGCCTGCCTTTTTTTTTTTTGGTGGGTGGAAAATCATCGAATGACCCCCCCCCGCTCTTGGGCAGAGCGAAGGGGAGTGTCAGACTTCTACTGACTAAAAACCGAACCCATGTTCCTTCTTTGCCGTCATCTAGTACAAAAGTCCGCGCCCCCACCGGCCTCGGCCCTTGCGGGCCCCTCCTTGCTGACATCTCTTTGAGGCGCGCGTGGAACACGAACGCGCCGCCGACACGGTCTGTTGCCGTCATGACGACGGCCGGACGGCGAGTTAGCCCATTACTCACCGTCCACAGGCCCGCATCTACGGTGGCCGGAAGCCATCACGTGGCCCCCGACGCCCTGAGCGCCTTCCGCGCCTTTCGCGGCGGCTGGGACGTTGAGAGGTTCTCTCCCTCTCTCGTTCCGCCACCTCCTTCGCTAGCATCACTGCTTCGCAGAAGGAGGCGACGGCGTCCCATTCCTCCTCGCCCCGGACCATGGCTTGCACCAGGACCGGACGCGAGAGGTCGCCGCCGCCGATCGCCGCTATGAGAACACGGCGGGGCTCCGCCCAAGCAGGGCACACCTCCACAGTGTGCTCCACCGTGTCCTCCGGTCGATCCTCGCAGAAGTAATGCGCCTGCCTGGGTTCGACTTACAGTTTGTAAGCCGGGGCCGCTGCCGCTGGGCCACCGCTGACCTTGAAGGACATACACTGTTATTATTTCTTCAGGAAGGTCATGGCGCGTAGTTCTTGCAACCCGCATGCACAGATGTATGAACGCGGATAACGAAAAATGAGATTTAGGGATCGTAGGAGGCTTCTGCCTACACTAATGGGAAAAGGGTTTTTTTAATATTTTAAGAAGACTCGTGAACCTTTGAGTATTGTTTATGGTTAAACTGGTGCGTACAATTTGTGGAGCAACTGCGGAAACCGTGCGCTGTGTACGGTGTCCGGAGTTGCATCCACATTTTGTCCGTATCGGTTTCAACCTTTGTTACGACCACAGAAGAGATAAAAGAGGTTAGAAAGGAAATAGTTCCTGATTTGTATTAGAACGCGTGTCGCCGCTTGTCTCCCACTCTCTATATCCACTACATGCAAGACGCTAATAAGTACGCGAATTATGCACACAAATAAACCGCACTCACTTAGATCGCGAGCTTGCTACTGGTTGTCACACTAGCGCAAACATTGCGTTTGACGTACACTCACACTTGCGTATATTTCTCATACATGTTACGGTGACCAAAAGGTCGATAATGTATATCGATAAAATTACTTGAGTTTTGTTACTTTAAGTTTGCAGTTTTTGCTTTAATTTCGGGACGGGGTAGAAAGAAAGAAAATAAGAAAGCAAAAATATTTATTGGTCTCTCACACATAAAAAATTAAAGATAAAAAGTAAACAGAAAAGATTTTTTTCAAATATTGATCATTAAGTACTTGAAATTCAATTTCAATTCAGATTTTATTATTGTCTTGAAATAAAACGTATTTATTAAGTAGCAATAGCATGCGCTTGCTATCTTTCAAATTCGAATTTTTCAGAATAAAATGCAATCTCACACTAATATTTTTCTATAATAGCTTTAGTCAGGTCTGTAACATATCTGGATCTGTTGGAAACCTAAAAATAAAATTTAAAATGTATGTTTCGATTTATAAATGGCTAACCTCAAAACAAATTTTAGATGAAAAACAATCAATAAACAATAATAAGGTATTGATAGTATGGGATAAACAAAAGTTATTTTAATCATAACATAATAATCATTTGAATGCATTCACACATACTAAATATCGACATTATTGACAACTTGGTACAACACTATCGAAACGCAAAGAGTAGGCAGAATTTAAGCTTTGGCTCGTCGCACGCGACGTTCGCAGTGAACGAAATGCATTGCGCAATCGCCCACGTAGTACAAGATGGTACCCACGTATTGCAAGCAATGTACATAATTTCGTTTCTGCTTGCGATTGTATCATTTTTGTCTGCGAACTACATAATACTATTGTAATAATTACAAATATCACTTGTATTTTAAGGTTTTTAGACTTACCGATGAAGAGAAATCCCTTCTCGAGCCACACTGCACACCTGGCTTCTTTTCCGACACGTAATAATCGCGCAACACGGCATAATTCTTTTTTTTTCGCGGAGCTCCGTTCGCTGTCACAATATGAGCGCGATTGTTGGTCAGTAAATCAAATTTTGTCGACATATGATCGTCTGATCATATAAGCGGCGCGCGTGCCCCGCCCACATGGCCTTTCTAACCTCTTTTATCTCTTCTGTGGTTACGACGGATATGCGTTGTTACATAAGGTGTTGTTCCTTATCCTGCATGCGTATTGATAACTCAAATGATGCCAAATTAATTCATTTCAAAAGCAAACGATGTTCACCAGACACTAATTGGAATTGTTTTATATTCTTTCCCATTTCCCAATTGAAATATCCAAAGTAAATGTCTTAAAAACTAACAAAACCAACTATATTTATGGTACTACTTAACTGAACTTCTTCATTCGTTTCCACAAAAACTTTAAAATCGAATTGCTGTTCTGAATAACGCACTATAGAAAATCAGGATTCCATATGAAGCAAAGTGCATAACTATCCAATTAGTAGATTGAAATTTTGCGTAAACAACACCATTTTTCATTGTGCTGACAGCCCTGATATCAACATGCAGTGTTAAACAAATACTTTGGATAATTCTTTTGGCGAAAAATGTCACTCTTTCAAAAACCAGCAGTGAACATTTTCCCCCGATTTATTATTACAACGATTAATTTTAAAGTGGATGTTTAAAATTCATGGCACTGTCAGATCAGAACCTTTATTTATTCAGTATGAGGTTATAAATTCTGTGATAGATGTATCTTAAAATAGGACAAAGAGACGGGAAGTTTTAAATGAAACCTATTCAAAATTAACACAGCACTCAGTAAAAGCATTTATTTAATTAACATTTAAGGTTTTAAATTCAGTGATGTATGTATCCCAAAATAGAATGTAATTTTCCCTAGTAAAGTCAAACTTTCTGTTAATTTCCTGGTTTATTGTATGACAGTATGACTCGTTGTTTTAGAATCATTCATAACTTGTGAAGAGAATTTACAGGATATTATTTACTTTCCAGTAGATCGATCTGTGTTTGCACTGCCGCTACGGTTGCAGAGAACCTCAAGTGGCCTAAATATTTTAATAGTTTGTTGTCGGTTTAGTGAATCGTTTTAATCATTATAATGAAAACAGGATAGAAGGGATACTACCATGAAAACGGTATCCCGTATACAGTACGTAATTTTGAGCACCACACCTAAAATAAAACATACATCAGTCAGTTGTTCCATACCTTTTATCCATGTATAACTCTTTTGTAGGAAACAGTTGTTTCTTTTTAAAATAACAAAAAAAAAGAAAACTATAAGGTCTAGAATAATTTACTGAATACTTGGCAACCGTTTTCGCCAGCTTCCCTGCCACCCTATACAGTTGGCTAATAAAAAAAAACAGTACTTAGATTAAATAATTGATCTGGAACATCCATAAAAACTTTAGCTCTCGAACGGCCGGCCAAGAAAAATGAGGCGAAGCTGCTACAACAAGAGTCACTATTTCTAACACCGCTGCTTTTACCATAATGGATGTTTGTGGCCATTATTCCACGCTCGTGTTTCAGTGTTAAGGTGTACTGGCATTTTTTCAAATTAGTCTTCTTTCCATACAAGATAAGGATGTTATTTATGAAGTCCTTAATTACGCTTGAGTTATGGCTCTAGAGTCACGTTTGGTCTGATTCTTGGGTTGGCTAACGAGGATCAGCTAGACTCGTAATTGCTAGCTAATTTTGTGGGTAGTTTTGTCTTGAACGAAGTTTAGTGAGGGCTATGGTATAGAGCTAAAACCTGTTTTATGTTACGTTTTCAACTTGCGTTGCTAAGACCAAAGTTGGAAAACCAAAAGTGCTTTTTTTATTATTTAGCCATCATTATTTAAGTGTGAGTGGGAAGAGGCATATTTGCAGAAAACAACATCATGAAAATGTGCAAACATGAAAATTGCTCTCATATTAAAATGTTGTACCGTTCATCGATATAAAATCATGAAAATCGTCGACTAATAAAAAGGTTACAAATCCCAATTATTAAAACAAACGATCCCGATTCGCATCCAACGAAAAATCCTTTTCAACAATAAAAACATTGACTTAACCGTGAATCACAATCGCTACGCTACGCAAAAACTCAAAGCTTCCGATAATAAAAATCATCCGTCCTACCCGCGTTTACGGATTATTTTATTTTAAAGCCACCCTTAAACCTTTTAACAGTCGTCAGTTTTAACTGGCCCGTTTCATTTTAACGATTGAAGGCTGATGACCGTCAGTGCCTTGTTACTGAACTTTGACAAAATCAACTAGGATATAAAATAAAACGGTTTTTATAGGCTTACAAAGGCGACAGATTGGCCCACCTTTTCGTTTTACGCAGGAGTTACTGGGTTACGAGTTACGTGGATATAATGAAGCAGGTTGGACTTTTTATGGGGCTTCATCGGATGAGCCTGATAATAGGATAGATCTCGTTAACAATAGTGCAGTAAATGGTTGAGATATTGATGCAGTGATTGGACGGGGAAATGCTTAATTTTTTTTTTAATCATCATCACCATTTCAGCCGAAACACGTCCACAGCTGCGGTGGCCCAGTGAGCAGCGGTGGCCCAGTGGTGTCGGCCCCGACTTACGAACAGTAGGTCGTGGGTTCGAACCCAGGCAGGCGCATTACTTTGTGTAATTTATTTCATCACCGCTGCTCTCAAAACGGTGAAGGAAAACATCTTGAGGAAACCGGCATGTCTTAGAACCAAAAAATTTGAAGACATATAATTATGACATCCGCCAATCCGCACTGGGCCCGCGTGGTGGATTATAGCCCATCCCTCTTCTAGAGAGGAGGCCTGAGTCCCTACAGTTGGAACATTATAGGCTGATGATGACGTCCACAGCTGGACATAGACCTGGGAGCAAGTGTCGCCATATTGACCCGTCCCGTGCGTCTCGCTTCAACCAGATCACTGCAACCAATGTACACAATTTTCAACTCCTGTGCATCCCGAAAGGTTCTAGCACAGGTTTTACAGAGATGCGGTACAGCTAGATTCTACTAGTTATGTTTAAGTCCCATGTAATAAGGTAATCTTTTTGGTATCAACCTGGCACAAATCTTGACTCCGGACTTCTACCGAAAAATTCCACGGAAGCCCTGAAGAATCGCATTTCGGATTCGAACTCGCAATTTCATCAGCAGTGCTTGACCACCAGACCATTAGCATAATTTTTATGTTATTTGTATTTATTTGTAGGTCCTTTCTTATTTCATATATTCCACGTTTTATAAACTAAGACTATTCTTTGTTTAGTGATCTGTGTAACAGTTGCAATTTAACAATAGTACGATATCCAATGTGTTACAGACCGAGGTGTTCTCCGAAATAATGGTTAGAAATCCAGGTGACCACAAAGTCCCGGAGCAACCACCTGCATTTCGGGATTCCTTTATTGAATTGCATTTCTAACGCCCTACCAATCATTATTAAAATCGAATCTATCCCACCCGTTTCCAACTTCTATTTCATTTAAAATGTGCTTGTTTTCTGCTTTGTATAATATAATAATAATAATAATTGGCAGCTGGATCAAGGGCTTGATACAGAGAGCGGTACTCCTGGACACGGCTCGTATTGTTAGGAGGTTCCTTTCTCTGGATCCCTGACCGCCGGTAGCTTGGACCCTGTTCCCGATACCGGTGGGCTACAATTTTTTATATTTTTAAATGTTTTTTTTAATTGTTTTTATGAGAAATATTTAAAAATGTAATAAGTTTGTGTAAAGATAAATAAAGGAAATAATAATTGCATTTATTTCGGGCAACGCCCATAATGTTAGTAACAGTGATCTTAAAATCTAGTGTTAGTAGACATAATACACAATACACAAATTAAATTAAACAGTATGGAGTTTCATCAAATGACGCAGCAATGGAGACTACATTATTTTTATACAAAGTAGAAAACCAGCACATTTTAAAGTTCAAAATAAAATATTGTCTAGTACTTAATATTATGTACTAGATAATATTTTATTTTGAACTTTCCTTTTTACCCACGCCTACGACATGTGCAACCCTTTTTGGAGTGAAAGGGAAATCATAAGATGACTCCTCCCGCTCTGGGTGGAGCGGAAGGGAGTGTTAGACTTCTACTGACTCTCTCTAACGCTCCGTCGACGCGGCCTGTCATCGTCACAGGACGGACGGACGGTGAGCTAGCCCATTACTCACTGCCTACAGACGTGACTGTGCATCCCACAGTGGTCTGGCGAGCTTATTGCCACCAACCGGGTACAGATCCAGACTCTATATGTTCTCTCTTCGTTCTTCTTCCGTCCTTCTGACATTCAAAAGTGCCTGTAAGGGCTTAATTGAAATAAATGATTTGAGTTTGAGTTGAGTTTGAGTTTATGGGTGGTAGAGGAATTTCCTGAAACAAAAACCCCATAAAATTTTGCCCGACCGGCAAAGTTTAACCTAGGACCTACGAAGCACCAATCGACTAACACAGATTCATTCGCGAAAGAGTAATCACTATTTAGGATGAGTGTACGTCCGCGTAGTTGTATGTGGCTGTTTAAAAATAAATAAAAACAAATACATTTCAGACACATCCAAATAAAAACCCTGAAACACGCACAAAACAAACTAACCAAATAGCTTGTAGTACCAAAACACGTTTACTGCTACATTAGTAGTCGTAGTAAATTAGTAAAGTATAGTATAGTGTAGTAAAATAGTTAATTTAAATAGTAACAAAGGTATCGCATCGTTAAGGCCTGGGCTCACGAATGTCGGCCATCGATTCACATTCACTCTTAATCAGTCTGAAAGGCGGAATCTAATTAAACTCTAATACAGAGTAAATGTAATCAGTGAGACAACGGATAAAAGGATGGAGGAAATTATATTAGATAACATCACGCCTTGTAATCCGAAGGTCTGGCAGAAGTGTACCTAATAGTACACTTACTTTTGGCTAGATATATTGGAGTTCCATGCATTGATATAATAAAACCCTAGATGCACAGTCTCGAACAAAACAAACAGTCGAAGCTGTCGCCAAACACTCACCAATACACGCACTACTACATGTAGTTATCGTCACTTTAAACATATTTTTTTTGGCAAATTCAACCTTACGCAGATTCCTTTTACAATGCATTATAAAAAGCAATATAAAAAGTATTTTGTACGACCGTGCAGAGATGCGAGCGACGCGAGACTATTTGAAATGAGTTCATTGTGAACTCATTTTAAGCGGACGGTTTTGAGACGCGGAGTGTGTATCTTGGGTTTTATTATATCAATAGTTCCATGTAGTAAATTGCGAGGCTATTGCCATCAACCGGGCACAAATCCTTTTTTTTTTTTTTTGGTGGGTGGAAAATCATCGAATAACCCCCCCTCCCGCTCTTGGGCAGAACGAAGGGGAGTGTCAGACTTCTACTGACTAAAAACCGAACCCATGTTCCTTCTTCGCCCTTGTGCCGAGGCCGCGTTATGCCTTACGATAATCCGCAGCCCCGAAATTCTGACTCCGTGGTTGAGAAATTCTTTACGCAATAACACTTAACCCAACCTGGGCATCAGTCAGAGAAGCAGTCACGCTTACGACTACTACACCAACGGGATAGTCAAAAAAATAAATATTTATTTATTTATGCTTTGTAAATTAATGTGACTGACTACGATATCATTTATTTATAAACCAGAGCAGTATTAGAGGATGTCAAAATGTCTTGTTGATTTTTTTGGGTTGATGTTTGCCCTTCGGAAATTACAGTCATGATGTTATGTTTTGTATGTATAGGGAGAAAACATAGTTGATTTTTGTATAAAAATAACCTTTTCTTGTAACAAAATAAAATTGATGTTCCGTAGGTATATTGTAAAAGGATATGCGAATAAAATAAACATGTTTTATTTTAAGTACGAATTTGTGCGCACGTGTAACCAAGTCATATTCTATTTATATAGAACTAGCTTTTGCCCGCGACTTCGTTCGCGTGGAATAGTGACTTCCGGCAGATTTTTGGTTTATCTCGCGAAAAAAAAAAAAAAACTATCCTATATCCTTTCTCAAGTTCCAAACTATGTCTGTACCAAATTTCACACAAATCGGTTCAGTAGTTTAGGCGTGAAGCAAAGACAGACAGACAGACAGAGTTACTTTCGCATTTATAATATTAGTTAGGATTAGGATTGTTATACTGTGTCCAGTATCTAGCTATTTCCCGTCGGGGCTGCGGGTTGTTCGAAAGAGATACCGCGGCCTCGGCACAAAGGGCTAAGAAGGAACATGGGTGGCTTTTAGTCAGTAGCAGTCTGGCACTCAGTACCGCTCTGCCTAGAGCGGGAGGAGCCATTTGATGATTTCCCAACCCAAAAAAACACCGTATCTTGCTTTTTTAAGTATTGTCATACTGAATGTTTTTACGCTTTACCCTCCTATTAGCCTGAAAACATGAAAACAAAATACTTGTATCACTGCGGTAGTGGGCTTTACATTATTTGTGTGCACTGAATTAGTCAATTAAAAAGAAATACCTAGTACGTTGTTAGCTCTTATTTCCGTTAAATTAGAACTCATTTTATGATAGCCCGTAATTAGAATTAAGCGTTATTTGGTTTTTATGTCAGGACTTTCTTAGTAACAGGGTCGCCCCTATACATGGTACTTAAAAACAAGTGTCGATATGCACTGCTCAGTTAGGCACACCTGTGCCTAACCCTTCCAGCTTTACAGGTGTAATATTGTATGAAACGTATCAAGTAGGTACCTACCATATTTTATATGTAAACCAAAGAATTTTATTCGGCAAATTCAGTGCAAAAAATTAAATCCCCACAAGAATTTATTTTCAGACTTCTATCAGTTCGTTAGTAGGTATACAAGATCAGCTGACTACCTACCTTTTCGTTCATAATCCTAAGCTTTGCAGAACTCTTTCAATAGTTCGAGCTAAGCTTTCATTTGCATCGCGTAGATATTGTGCTCGGGTTTGTAGGTATTAGAAGATTACATACCGGTTAAATGGGAACAGTGCATTGCTCTATGTGTATGTTTTGTGAAAACGTACCTATGTTGTTAACGGGAAAAATACATAAAACAGCATGATGGTGATTGTTGATGTCCATGGTCTCTACTCTAATTAAAATTAGTCATGCTTACTATCTCATTGGTCAAGTGGTCACAAATGTGACACAACTACAGCAGTCGCATTTCATAGTTTTCACTCGGACTTATGAAGTCTTCACTCGGACTTATGAAGTCCGAGTGAAGACTATGAAAACGTCGGGCAAAATGTTATTGGGATTTCCCATCAGTTTCTCAGTAGCAGACCACGGAGTCTTGATTTGTGCCCGGTTGACATACTACTCACACATAATACAGCCTAGCCGACTCTTACAAAACTAAGGTAAAAACCATATCCCGTCGGGGCCGCGGATTCCCGTCGGGGCCGCGGATTTTTGTACCAGATGACGTGGCCTCGGCGCAAGGGCAAAGAAGGAACATGGGTTCGGTTTTTAGTCAGTAGAAGTCTGACACTCCCCTTCGCTCTGCACAAGAGCGGGGGGGTCGTTCGATGATTTTACACCCACCAAAAAAAAAAAGGTAAAAACCATAAAGTCAATGTTAGAGCAAGCTCGTCAATAAAACAGTATTGAAAGATCCTTAAATGCAAACGTTATAAGGTATGACTTACAAAAGCAAGCAAGCAAGTTCACAAAACCAGTACATGAAAAACCTCGACTTGCTGGAATCTGCACATCTACGGTAACAGCTTCGCCACAAGACATAACCCAAGCGACACGCGTGTTGCAACTGCGAAGAAAACAAATGAAAATCATTTCTCAGAGCTTGCTACGACTCACCGCGACGCGACGATACCTACGCACCTGAAGAAAACAAGCTCTGCACGCGCGTGTAGCTGGACGCAACGAGCGTTGTGTGTCGTATCTCTAGAGGTCGTGAACAGGGCAAGATGGCAGACATTGCTGATAAGGAACTCGTTTCGAAGTCACAGACGAAGCACCTGAGGGTTGAGTGCGCCTAGAGTAGCTCAATAGAGACTAGCTGATGCATGATACACGAACTATGCAAACGATGGTTACGGTGGGGAAAAGTCATTCGAAAAATAATTTAGGTACGCGTCGACTTGAGAACGTCCTGCTTTTTATCGTCAGTTAGAAGATAATAAAAAACAGAATCCACGAAACTATGACATTAAAAACGAACTTGTTCGTACTAAATGGAAAGTTCGACTACATCGTAAGTAGTAGCAAATTGTTACGCAGCTCGCAACCTTTTCTTAATTATAATCTGTGTATCACAACAGCATGACGTGTAATCAAAAATCCACGTGTGTCTTCAATAACTCAGTTTAGACCATTTAATCAAATAATTACTATAGTCTTAGTACTTACTATTCTTTATAAAATAATTAATAAAGCGATCTCAATAAACGTATCTAAAAATAAAATTCTAATTCCCCTTACAACTTTGATTAAAAAAACTTCCGCTAGCTCAATTAGCTAATTCGCATTGCATTTCCCATTTAAACAAACAGCCTTTCGAACCAATGGAAGAAAACGAGCAATGTATAACATCCATTACACTAACTTTGACAGCGATGTAGCGGCTGATCGGTCATTAACCGCCCATCGGGCCTTCGCGTGACTAAAACTTCCTCGCTTCGCGTTGCATGCTATTTAACACGGAAAAATTTGCTTTCAGCCCATTTTCAGAATAAAGCGACTGTCTAAAATGGATTAAATAAGGCCCAGATTCACAGACCACACTTTGACTTTACTAAGTAAAGTATGATTTTTGGAAAGTAAAGAACAGCTTGACAGGACTAAGAAATATATTTTTGAGTGAAAGTAGATCTTTCTATCAAAGTAAAGTCAAAGTGTGGTCTGTGAATCTGGGCCTAAGAAATATATTTTTGCGTGAAAGTAGATCTTTCCATCAAAGTAAAGTCAAAGTGTGGTCTTTGAATCTGGGCCTTAGAGCTTACGTTTAGATAAAGTTTTCTTACATATTATGTCTAAGTATAATATAATTAAGAGAGCAGCGGTGGCCCAGTGGTGGCGGCCCCGACTTACGAACAGTAGGTCTTGGGTTCAAACCCAGGCAGGCACATTACAAAAAAATTGAAGACATGTGACATCTACCAATCCGCAATGGGCCCGCTTAGTAGATTATAGCCCATTCCCTCTCAAAGAGAGGAGGCCTGTGACCCAGCAGTGGGAACATTATAGGCTGTTGATGATGATATAAATATATAATTCTTCTGTACTTGTGTGTGTCACTGAAATCCTCCTAAACTAAAATAGGCCATAAAACGCCTTCTACTGCGATTCTTACATACTCAAATTGCTTCGTCTTCGTTCCTACATTATGATCATTATGTGTTTTGAGTACTCATATCTACTCTGAATAGGTATTCTAAAGAATACGACCAACGCAATCAGTATTTGTCTTTTTCGACTTTTCCGCTTCCGCCCGCCTTGTATACACGGCAACACATCAAGCTATACATTTCCAGTATAAGCTGGTCTTGCATTGTTTAGGATTTCCGTACAGTGCGAGATCAGCGTAAATTGGAAATGTATAGCTTGATGTGTAGCCGTGTGTACACACATAATTATTTACCATTTGTAGTCGTCGTGCGTTTTGTCTTGTCAATAAATAATCACATAAGTATAATACACACATCAAAAGTGCCTAGGGATCAAGCATTTTTATGCGGATTTCTTGAGATTGAGATGTGGCTTTGTAATAAATTTATGATTTTATTAATTTATATGGATCCTTTTTGGTGCATTTCATAATTTGAAAATTTCATAATTAAAATCCTGCCAGGAAGTCCATCCTTATAGTGGTGGAACCATCATGGTATGGGCGGGTATTTGGATCGGCGGAAGAACTGAGTTGATTTGGATCAGAGGCAACCTCAGCGCTCAAATTTATGCTGAGACGATTGTATCAGACGTCATCGTTCCTCTACAAGTGCAAATCGGTCCCTTATTTCAGTTAATGCATGATAATGCACGACCGCACACCGCAAGAGTTGTAAGACAGACTCTCGCCGCAGCTAACATCAATGTCCTGCCCTGGCCTGCTCAGTCGCCAGACTTGAACCCGATTGAGCATGCATGGGATATGCTACAGAGAAGAGCTCTGTCGAATATGGAGGGTATCCAGTCGCAAGAAGACCTTTTTTGTTGTTGCAACGAACATGGGCGGCCATTCCACAGCGTGATTTGGATGAACTCATTTTGAGTATGCCAAACCGATGTTCTTGTGTTGTTAGTGTTCGCGGTAGAAACACGGATTAATAATTGTTTTAGTTACCCAATAAAATTTTAAAGAAAACTGTTATTTCAGTCTTTTTTTCGAACTTTAATGTTAGTGGTTCAAATGTCAAAAATCCCTATAGTAGGAAAATGGCAAATTTCTTTATTAATGCAAAGGTGACTTGGTTTATCGTTACTGTGACAAAGGAAAACACTTTATTTGATGAATCCTTAAAGACAATTTTAATTAATATCAATCAGGAGAAAAGTTATTGCAAAAATATATGTTGATCCCTAGACATTTTTGATGTACATACAAATAATAAGTCACACCTTTTCTCCACGGTGGTAGGCAGCAACCACAGAATGGTACTACGATCCTTACATGATATTCTTTTTGCGTCATTTACGTTAACACACGCACGCTGGTTACGAGTATGACCTTTTTTCTACTTATAAAATAGTGAAGTAAAGAATATCTTCCAGTTATTAAAATTTATGTAATTTTCTAATATCAGCTTTGAATCCTGCCGTATTCATTCGACTATGTTCAAATAAAACAAAAAGAAATACTAAAAACAAACTTAAAGCGAGGTGATTAGACAAAAGACAAAGTCCCATATGTGTGTACGAAAACAATACACCATTAAGACATTCACAAAAGAATATAAAAACAAAAAAACCTATTTTTAGAAAAAGTTCTAAAAGCTTAACTCTAAAGCTTTTGAAAACAAGCCAGGAAAAGAAACCTTTTGCATTTGCCAAAATTTAATTAAAAAGATATCTTTTGTTGGCTCGATTTTACTGTGTGTATTCTTTTGAATGGAAAATATACAGTTATATTTTTCAGTGGATACGGCTAAATGAGTGCAAAAAAGGACTATTATCTCTCTGATACTTTTAAACTGCAAATGTAAAATTCCTGTCACAATTAATAAGTCGTTTACTAATAGTACAAGAAAGTTTACATAAAACTAAACTTGTACCGTAACGAGCACTATGTATACACGTAGCAACTTTTAAATATGATTTTCTCCTAATCTCTTGATTATAATTTCATGTAGTTACGAATTTATCATTTTGGTACCCGTAAAATTATGAAATAGATCTTTAATCAAAGTTGCATTCGTTATTCCGCTAGAAAAACACTCTCGAATCTTCCTTAGGGTATATTATTATTACTGTATATTATATTATTACTCTATTTGCTTCGTCCACATTCATACATCTGATCATACTCGCCCGTTGGTTGCAAAGACTGCGTACCTGACCTATCTAGTAAACGAAATAGTCGCTTAATATGTGTGTAGGATACACACGAAACTTAACACGCAGACAATCTTAATACGAAGCTGATTTCAGCAACAATCTTGCCACGTCATCCTTAAAAACAAGCCAGACGTACAGACTGATCCAACCACTATCATAATTATGCAAATCACAAAATATATTAGTCGTATAAATAACGAACATTATTCATCCTCTACAAACAAACACAGTCGGTCCGATGCGATATTAATGCAAAATTGAAAGCGGCTGTTTCAGCCTCCGTATAGCCAATGCTTTCACAACAGCGCTTTCTGAATTCAAATGGGAAGATCGAACGTAGTCAATTTGGTGTTCGTTCGTATTATTGTTGATGAGTTAGACGCTCGGGATTTCTATGGTGTGGTTCTGAATGGGACAGTGGATGTGGCTAATAAATGCAGCAGCGTTCGAAGTGATTTGGGTCTATTTGTGCTGGATTTTCTTTGGTTGAGAATAGCATAGCTAATTTTACTAGAAAGTGAGTGTTAACACTTCAGTCTTATTGCAATATTTATTCATTTATTTGTTAAAAATGTATGCATAAATAAAAACTGTTCAAAGGTGGACTTAATGCCTTGAGCATTTTCTGCTAGTCAGTCAGTAATTTCCGATAACAATAAGTATACTGGTAAAACAACGAAACGAATCTGTTCTGTGTGTTTTTGTAGCGACGAAATTGTTCTATTTCGTCTTCATTAACCCGAGTTTAATTTGACTTCACTTAGCAATATTCATTTACTATTTCGATTATTCGTTCGTCTGGAGTTAGTACAAGACAGTGCACTTAGAGTGTATTTCAATTGTTCCCTTAATTGGGTTTTCATGCCTGAAAACTCATGAATAATGGTCATTTAATGTAAGAGTTTGTTCCTTAGCTTTCAGGAATGCAGGAAGAATAATTGTTGGAAAAAATAAATATTTTTGAAGATAGGAGAAGCACTGAAAAGTAAGCAAAGTGAATCTATACTGTTTACGAAAACTTCATGACACTGTCCACCAAGCACTCTGAAAACATTACAAAGTAGTTAACTTTAAAACAAAAATTTTGCTGAGAAACAACTTTTTTTGGTGTGGAAGTTTAACCTCTAATATCTTTGTAACTAGAAGGTTCCCAGGTGTAGTCCAGAAGAACAAAATACTGCAATGACGTGGACACTAAGTACCTTTTGGTCTCATTTATTAAAGATACACCAACACCAAAACGGTAAAGGAAAACATCGTGAGGAAACCGGCATGTCTTAGAACCAAAAAATTCGAAGACATGTGACATCTGCCAATCCGCACTGGGCCCGCGTGGTGGATTATAGCCCATCCCTCTCCTAGAGAGGAGGCCTGAGTCCCTGCAGTGGGAACATTATAGGCTGATGATGATGATGATGATGACACCAACATTGTATGGTCTTCAGTACGACTGGTAAAAAAATTACCAATAATGGGAAGCTACATTATCCCATAGTCTCTGGTCAAAGGTTTTTAAATGATAATGCCATACTAATATTACTATTGCGACTGGCTGTCAGTATGTAACGTTTTTAATGTCTCAATAGTTGCACGTAGGTACTGCATGATATTGGCATACAGGTCCAGACCTTCATGACTTTTTCCTGAAAGATTGACATGAATGTCAATCATTTTATATGGTGCAAGGGAAATCGTGACACTAATTAACCGACTTCCAAAAAGGAGGAGGTTATCTACTCGTGTGTATATATTTTTTTATTTATGTCTGCGTATTATATCTCCGTCAATTGTGGACCGATTTCTTTTCTTCTTTTTGTGTTCGAAAAGTTACTCCCGAGGTTGTCCCATTGTCACCGAGTCAAGATCTGATGATGGCGTCCCAGAGAAATCGAGGGCAGCGCTCAAATTTTATAGAAACATATTACGTGTTTAGTTTTTGTGATTTATGTAAAGCTTTTTTTAATCAATTGCTTAACATACGGTTCCATACCCAGCAGAACTGAATTTTTCCGGTGTTTATGAAAAAAAAAACGATCAAAGAATATTCGTATCGAAAGGCAACCATATTGTTAGTACCTGCTATAATCCTACCCTCTTAAACACGCCTAGATAGTTACTTTACCTAACGTAAGTGAAAAACCTTGTTCGATAACCACATTCACATGAACACTCAAAACCTGAACGCGCTAGAATAGTCAAATTACAAATTTTCGCTATAGAAAATACGTATTCAGATATGTGTTAACAATTATAAATTAATCATTAGCGTTTGTTGACCTGTACCTATATATACAGCTGTGGCATCAATATAATTATATTTAAAACCAAAAAAACACTGCACAAATTTTACAATGGTGCTCACAAATAAAAAGAAGCCAAAATATAAGTAGGTATTATTTTATTATTATTATTATTACGAGATATATTTCCGCAAAATTTCTAGTGTAAGCTTATCGGCGTTCCTGTCGTCTGTCCACAGCACTGAAAAGCTAACCAGGAAAATTTTAACCCTCTCCCTGGTTGACTCGGAAGTGCCGTGCTTGACTGATGCAGAGAGCGCCTGGAGAATGGCTTGCCCGCTATTCCTAATTTAAATGAACACGGATCGGCCCGAGAACCGATTTTCCCAGAGACAGTGGGATGAGCCGCTCTGCAGGTTGGTACGGAATAACCTAATTAATACGTCTCCCAATACTGCTGAGCGTGCCCGCCTGCTGGCTGTGGGTGAGTGGGAGTCGGGCCTCTGGCTTCAGGCACTACCGTCACCTAATATAGGCACTATGCTAGGTGACACAACCTTCCGGCTCGCTACATGTTTGCGTTTGGGTGCTGCGTGTGGGGCTCCACATCGCTGTATATGTGGTGAAGTAGTCGACAGCCTCGGACACCATGGCCTTTCCTGCAGCAAGAGCGCAGGTCGGATTGCGCGGCACGCCAGCATTAATGATCTCATCCGACGTGCTCTGGCCACCGCCGGTGTGCCTGCTGTTTTGGAACCCAATGGCACGCGTCGATGGAAAGAGACCAGATGGTATGACCATAATGCCGTGGAAGTTGGGTAGGCCTTTGGTGTGGGACGCAACTTGCGTCGACACCCTTGCGCCATCCCATCTTCCTAGCACGGTGAGCTGTGCTGGGGCGGCTGCTGCAGGTGCTGAAAACCTCAAGCGGCGCAAATACAACAACTTAATTGGCAGTTATGTGTTTGAGCCGTTTGGGGTTGAAACACTGGGGCCTTGGGGTCCGAGTGCTCACCTAATTTTTAAGGAAATTGCCAAGCGGTTGGTCGACTCTTCACGTGACCAGAGGGCTGGCCTATTCTTTGGCCAAAGAATCAGCATTGCCATCCAACGTGGTAATGCTGCCAGCCTTCTGGGCACTTTTCCTGTTGACAGCAATGTGGACGAATTTTTTGACGCCCTGTATTTCTTCTCTTTTTGCTACTTGTATATATTTTATCATTATTTTAGTTCAGTAGGTATTTGATATAATAAAATGATAATGAAGTTAAATGATGCATTTTACTTCAATCATTATTTTCTTTAAATCATTATTAACCAGTATTTTACTGGAAAAATGCTGGGCAAATAATATTGATGATTTTGGTACATAATATCAGTAAATTGAAAAACTGTCTTTGTTACGTTTGTGTTTTAATTTAATCTGTTAACATAATAATCTTTACTGTCATTATTGACTTACAACGCGGTAGCGTTCCAATTTACAAAATCATCGTAAATGATAAATCAAGCATAATCAACGACTTCAGGTAATAAGGTAACAGTCTCGTGTAATTGAACAAAAATTGTATTCCGTGTTCGTACAAAGTGTATAGTAGCCTCTCACTGTCTGCCAAACGACCCCTTTAGATTCTTAACACGCGTCCAGTAATGTTCTAAGTCGGGTTATTTGTACTTTCTATCGATTTTGCTGCCTCTACTTTACTTTCTTTAACTTCTGTGTTACGGAACAATCTTGTAATCAAGTTTTGAACGTGTTCCTGTTGTGATCTTTTGTTTTTAGGTTGCTTTTATTGTCGAACCTTTTTGGGTTGGAACTCTTTGGAATATTGGGATATTTTTATCTGAATTCACTGTAAAAATTTATTTTTAGCATTTTTGAATTGATGAATAATATTCTTGTTGAGGCTCTCTAAACGGCTAATGAAAACATCGTGAAGAAACTAGCGTGTCCCAGAATTAAAAATCGAAGTATACGTGTTCCACCAAACCCTGCACACTGGATCCGGTGGTGTACTACATTACAGTATACTCCCCCGCTGATGAGATGCCTTTGTCCTGGCAAAGGAAAAGAGTAACATAACATCACACCTGTAATCCCCGTAGGGATAGGAAGAGAGGTACTTAAACTTAACAGTACACTCATATTTTACCAGTTTTGTTTAAGTCCCCTGTAATAGCGAGACTATTGCCATCAACCGGGCACGAAACCAAACTCCGTGGCTCTTCATCATCATTAATCATTTCAGCTAAAAGACGTCCACTGCTGGACAAAGGCCTCCCCGAGGTATCGTCACATTGACCGGTCCCATGCGTCTCGCATCCACCGGTCCCCGCGTCATTAGTCCACCTCATCCTCCTCCACTACGTGGCTGCTCCTGAGTAATTCCCGATAGAAACACCAAAAACCATTTTGCCAGACCTGGTAATGCTATGCTATCTTCTGGTGACCAACACAAACAGTCGTGTTAAAATCATTACCGTCGTTATTAACGAAATACTTTATCAACAATACACTCAGACAATAATTTACAGAATACAATTTTACTAAAACACCACCAACCCAAAATACTTTAAGCAAAAATCTTCACAGCACTAAAAGATGCTGCAACTAGAACCATAACTCAAGCAAAATAGACACGCGGTTTACGCCCCGACAAATTCTGACTACACTACAGAAACAAGTCTTAGATGGTACAGAACTAAATCTTTATTTTTCCTTGTACATATAAATCGTCGGGATCGGTTCGTTGCACAGATTACTCGGGAATCCCTCTTAGTAGATGCAAGACGGATAACTGGTGGCCGTGTCGCAGGATCCGGTTGTAAGGTTTTATCAGTCTTAAAGATTAGAGATGAGATTGCAATGTTTTCGTAAATTGGCAGCTGGTGATTATGTGCAGTTTGTGTTTTTTTTTCAACTATTTGAGTCCCGTGAATTTCGTAAGTGTGAAATTATTATAAAAAATATTACAAAAGCTTCTAAAAATTTAAACATTATAATTCGAAAGACACGTGGCGCTATTTATTATAAGACATTTATTGTTGTATTCCTCGGGAACAGTACTATTTTTTGGAATGAAAGGTACCTGTTCGTTTCTGTACACCTGACGACGTATTTATGCAAAAAACAAGTTTTCTTTCATTTATTTATATTAGGATTAGTTTCCAGGTCTAGTTTTTAAAGATTTACCAGTTATTTAAACCTCCAGCACTTACTGGTCGTCGGCAATGTCTTTTAAGCTTCAGGGCCTCAAGAATAGAGCAAATCAAAGCGCAAGCGATCATTAAATAAATGACATTTTCTCAAAAATGGTATGTAATGTTGCCATAACATCTCTAAAAAGTATCCAGAAAGTGAACTTTACCGGAGACTTATTCACAACTGTCCAGTAAGAAGCGAGATTTTAAATTTGGAATCTCCTACTGTCCAGTAAGTAAGTATGTAATTTACTTACTGGACACTAGGTCATCCTCTTTAGATCTGCTTAAAAAAAAACATAGTACCAGACACAGATTAGAGTTTAGCATGAAGGAGTTTAGCCATTATAACATGGTTATAGAAGGGAGGTTCCAAATATATATCTATCTCTCTTTTTGGTATGACATTTATAGTGTGGGATTTTATGATTGTATTTAGTAATTTCAGTTTATTAAAAAGTTTTTTCTAAAGTTGTTTCCTAAACTGCCTCGTTGGTCTAGTGGTCGCAAGCTCGACTGCAGAGCGTGAGGTCCTGGGTTCGATTCCCGGGTCGGCCAAAAAGTGCTATTGTGTTTTTCACTTACGAATGTAACCTTCAATATTAATTAAACGAATTTGTTGTTAAACTTTCTTTAATTTTTGAGAAAAGCATTATACATACCTCAACCAGTAAGAAAGCCATCCTGGCCTCGTATATAACCAGACCTCACCTGCGGTTCGGTCCGGTTAACTCATACTTGGCCAGGAAGGCTTACTTACTGGATTCTGCAGTAATGTACTATTATTGATGCTTGCGGTTCATAATATAAACCATGAATGATAATAGTAGTTTATGCGACTGTGCATAATGAAGGGCATTACAACACAAGTGTGGGTTTAAGAAACGAGCCGAAGGCGAGTTTCTTAATAGCATCACACGAGTGTTGTAATGCCTAATTATGTATAGTTGCATACACTAATTTATCTACCCGAATATCATAAGGGCTCTATGATGGGCTCAGGAACCATAGGGAAATGACCAGCATTGTTACCAGTGTAATGCAATAAAAAATAAACAGGTTATTAGTTGCATTCGTCGCTGCATTTACGATATCTGGCGGAGTGTTCATGTTAATTTCTGAGTCACTATCACTCATTTTCGACAGAAATAAAGAACTTATCAGAAAATTTGTCTACTCAATGAAAGGGAATAAAAAGCTAACGAACAAATGACAGCTCGAAATGGCGGCCTTTCGGATATCTGTCATTTTTTTTAAATCATTGGCAAACGAACAAAGTCACTATTCTTGTGTCACTCGAGATCAAAATGTCGTGCGATTTATAATTAAAATCATACTGAATTGGGGTTTCGTATCGATAGGTATCTGTTTTAATGTAGATACTAGAATAGCACACTCACTTGAATTTGACACCTGTTCCAAATTTAAAACTCATAACCTACTGTTTTCAGTAGGTTATGAGCTCATTACAGTTCTGTTAATTTCTGCTGGTTGGTAATGCTGGTCATTGCCTATGGTTTTTGAACGCATTAGAGAGGGTTTATGATATTTGGGTAGATAAACATGTTTATAACATAATGGATGTCAATGTGGCCACGTTTGGAATGAATTTGAAATTGCTAATGCCAAAATTATTTAGGTAACAAACTATGTGCCGGTTGCAATATTCCATCGGCAGAACAAATTACTGGGCGAATTTTCATCAACTATCACACCCCTTAGTGCGTTCACCTTTGTTATAAAGGGTTCCAGTGGTTCAGGCTGTGTGTTATCAGTGCGACATTATGCTGCAAAAGATTATCACAAAAAATTATCGCCAGCTCATCATCAGCTTCCTGCCCTTTTTTTTGGTGGTTGGGAAATCATCACACGAAGGAGTCGTTTGATGATTTTCCACCCTCCGAGCAGAGTGGTAGGGAGTATCAGACTTCTCCTGACTAAAAACCACCCATGTTCCTTCTTAGCCCTTTGTGTTGAGGCCGCGGTATCTCTTTCGAATAACCCGCAGCCCCGACGGGTGCTTCCTGCCCTTGTGCCATTTTACTTGGGATCGGTTTTTGAGATGTTTTTTCTTACATTCTCTTTCCCTGTTAATAGTCACGCTATTGCTTACAGTTTGAAACAATCTATTTGAAATTAATATTTATTTTTCTTGAATATCATTCTTCAAACAATTCGTCGATTGATTTTCTGGTCGTTCTCTCACATATATACGAATATGGAATATATACCTCGTATGGATGGAAAGTCTATTCCGTTAGACTCAGATCAGATATCATGTGTGCAGAATACGGGCTTCGTGCAACGAAAATACACTGGGTGCGATGCACTGTTTTTATTTAGTTATCAAATTACTTGAAACTACAATTAAATTGTCACGGTGAAGGAAACCATCGCATCGTGAGGAAAGAAAAACGAAAATGTGTGACATCTACCAACCCGCGGACCACGCTGTATTTATGGGTAGCCCAACCTGGCGCGCTTGCGATTCATTTTATGTCCGTTTAGATTGTGGAGATCAGATAAGTAGTGGCTCCATGTAAAATACTGGTATTCAGCTGCATCCGGTTAGACTGGAACCCAACCTCAAAATAGATGTAAAATGCTAGGCAGATGATGTTCAATTACCGAATCCGACACGATCGCAATATATTCTTCGCTCTTTCAGTCACATGCTGTTCATTCCACTTCAATAACTCATAACAAAAACTAAAGTAACGCACTTAACAAAAAATATATAATAACTAGCTGAAAAAATGAGCTAGTCAAAACTCAAACCATTACCCCGTCTATTCAAACCTTTATACAAGCTGTATCAAAATATTTCCTCGGCAGGATATACGATTACACAGACGGTAAACTCTAAGGCAGTGAGGCTTGATCCTGGCACACTACATTTACTCTGATACTCTTGAAGTGCTTGCTATACAGGAGGATTACGTTCCTTACAAAGTGTACGTCTTTTTGCTGATGTTCTTTTAATTTGGTGGTGCAAGTTTGTTGGTTTGAGGTTTTGTGTGGTTGGAATTTATTTCTACTAAATAGCCAAAACCTCTTTTCATTATTATTTTAAAACTAGCTTTTACCAGCGGCTTCGCCCGCGTGAAAATGACGATTTTCCATACAAACTTTTATCCCCTATTTAACTCCCTTAGGGGTTGAATTTCGAAAAATCCTTCCTTATTCCTTGTCTACATTATAAAGGGAACCTCTGTGCAAAATTTCAGCTTTCTAGGTCCAAGGGTTTGGGCTGGGCGTTGATGAGTCAGTCAGTCAATCAGTCAGTCAGGACTTCTCTCTTTATTTATATATATATAATAGATAGAAAGATAGATAATATGGGTATGGGTTAGGCAGAGGAGTGTGTAATCGTCAACACAGAATTATGTTTAAGTCCCATGTAATAGGGGGCGAGCCTATTGCCATCAACCGACTACAAATCCAAACTCCGTGACTGCTACTGAGAAATTCCTGGAAAAACCCAATATCATTTTGCCAGACCTGGGTAGATCCCAGGATGAGGCATCGAGGCAAGGCTGTGGATTATCGAAAGGTTAACGCGGCTCCGACACAAGGGCGAAGAAGGAATATGGGTTTGGTTTTTAGTCAGTAGAAGTCTGACACTCCCCTGCGCTCTGCCCAAGAGCGGGGGGGTTATTCGATGATTTTCCACCCACCAAAAAAAAAAAGGCATCGAGGCAATCCCGTCGCGCATGTCAGGGGTGCGAAAGAGATACCGCGGCCTCGGCACAAAGGGCTAAGAAGGAATATGGGTGGTTTTTATTCAGTAAAAGTCTGACACTGCAAAAAAAAGGCATCGAGGCAATCAAATTGATTACTTTTAAAAGAGAGCTTTTCTAGAGGTATTCACAAGTGAATGTGGATTCTAATTGCCTATTTCAGTCAATCTAACGTCCTACCTCAGTAATAATGTCACTGAAATTCACTATTCGATACTCGTGAATAGCACTCGGCAATGTTCTCTGACGTATAATGCGACTCCAATGGTAATAGAATCGATGTGACTACTATATCGAGTGAAATCGATTTCGATTACCATCGATGACGCTTGATTAGGGTGTGGAACCTCATCGCATTTCGACTGTCGAAATCTATTATGTCAAAGGTAGCAGATTATCTGGAATTTGGTAATTGAATGATTTGTGTACGAGAGTATGCCAGACTAACATTGTTTGTGATGAAATTAACATTTCTACAGACATTCATATTTTGGTTCGTCGAAAACATCGTCAATCTGTCGACAAACCGGGACTTGCAGCTTAGTCCAGTCGTTGTTTTAATGGCGTACGATTTTGCTCTTTTTAAGTCAGTGGAGGCAAAATGTGTTTTTTAGTGAAGACGTGCATGGTCTGTTTTTGGTTGTTTCATAAAGATTCTATAAGCAACAATCAACAAACTAACATCAACATTTTAATGGACTAACTCAGTAATACATAAGACCCATCCTGATACTGTATTCACATTTCTAAACGACTTCAAAACTATTAACTTTCTCTGTTCGATGCGTCCTTAGAGTTTCCAAAAGAACGAAGAAAAGACATGACAAGATCCCCCACAGATATAAAGCTAAACCTAGATATCGCAAGAGAACCTACTTCACGTGCTACTTCAGGTGCGTGACTTTAGTACATATATTATTTTTTACTTATACATATATGAGGTTACTATCAGAACAAGCTTATTTCTTTAAAAAAATAACGTTGAAACTCAAAAACTGCATTCTAGACAGTTTTATTAAGGAACAAAAAATTAGTCTATTTTCTATAGTAACTTGTTTATGTAGTAACAAAAAAGTGTTTATCTACCTAAATATCATAAACCCTCTATAATGCGTTCAAAAACCATAGGCAATGACCAGCATTACCAACCAGCAGAAATTAACAGAACTGTAATGAGCTCATAACCTACTGAAAACAGTAGGATAAGAGTTTAAATTTGGAACAGGTGTCAAATTCAAGTGAGTGTGCTATTCTAGTATCTACATTAAAACAGATACCTATCGATACGAAACCCCAATTCAGTATGATTTTAATTATAAATCGCACGACATTTTGATCTCGAGTGACACAAGAATAGTGACTTTGTTCGTTTGCCTATGATTTAAAAAAAATGACAGATATCCGAAACGCCGCCATTTCGAGCTGTCATTTGTTCGTTAGCTTTTTATTCCCTTTCATTGAGTAGACAAACTTTCTGATAAGTTCTTTATTTCTGTCGAAAATTAGTGATAGCGACTCAGAAATTAACATGAACACTCCGCCAGATATCGTAAATGCAGCGACGAATGCAACTAATAACCTGCATTACACTGGTAACAATGCTGGTCATTTCCCTATGGTTCCTGAGTCCATCATAGAGCCCTTATGATATTCGGGTAGATAAATTAGTGTATGCAACTATACATAATTAGGCATTACAACACTCGTGTTATGCTATTAAGAAACTCGCCTTCGGCTCGTTTCTTAAACCCACACTTGTGTTGTAATGCCCTTCATTATGCACAGTCGCATAAACTACTATTATGACGTTCTGATAAGGTGTCAAAAAATTACGCGCTCGGATTTCATACGGATTACGACGCTTACATTATCGCGTCATCTATGTACACTATATATCTGTGATCCTGCCAAACAAAAAAAATACAGCGTTCGAATTTGCGTAATTCCGTCTTTCCTACATCCCTAATAACAAAGCAGTCTTCATAATAAATAAATATCCTTCGACTCAAAGCCCACAAGTCTATTATTGTTTCCTGCGTATTTCCGTAGAATATTTTAAGGAAAGCTATAATTCTTCTCCCCTATTTCATTATAATGAAGGATGCAATAGATGTTTTCTTTGCGGCTAGACTTTTTGAAATTCGTGAAATATTGCAACAGTTATTACTATTTTTATAGTTTTGTATGCAATAAATAAGGGGCGATGCACTGGGGCTGACACGTTTAATTTATTCTATGGACCCGGATATGGGTTTAGTGGTAGGTAATGTAATTGTGTGATGGGTTTTGGGTTCTGTGTTGGCAAAGGGAGCTTTGTGATACTGAATACGTAAATGAATATTGTAGTAGGGAAGTAAATCAATTCTATATGGTGCTAGTTATGTGTTGTTTGAATAGCACGTAAGCATAGCATAAAGCAAATGGAATTCTTACTTCTCATTGCAATCTTGATTGAGACGTGTTCTGTATCTGCAAGTTCATTGTTATTTATTTTATTGCAATAAGGACCTGATCTTAACCTCGATCATATTTATATCGTTTGGGGAACCACAATAATGCACTAAGACATAGTCATCTATGAATCTCCAGCTTAGCAAATTTTCTTTACTACGGCCAGCCTGAGTCCCAATCAAATATCTTTATCGAGCACCATGTGGGTTAGTGTCACATAACATTCCTGAATATCAGTTGGGAGATGTGCTATTAAATTAAAAGATCCACCTTCACTTAATATTAGTTACGTGCAGTTAAGTATTCAAACGACATCGATGAGAGGTTAACCAAAGAAACGAGGACATTTAGCTAAAAAATGAACCAAAAGAAAAACTTTCGAACAAAAACCCAACACTCATTTGAAACAGAAAAAGCTAATTACGCCCACAATGACAATTTAGAATCAAGAATATTCATATCCCCGGTGAACATAAAACATAGACAGATGACAAACATAAAAGGTCATTTAAAAAAAAACAAATATTTTTTCCTACATTTGGGACAATGTAGGCAACGAGGCAAGAAAATTTTACGGCTTGGGGGGACTTGGGACAGACAAACGGTGTAATTATTGTCTTGTTTCCCCTAAAAACAACATTTTCTGTAGCATGTAAAAAGGGGTTTGGCTAACTTTGTATGGGCTAGTGGCGTCGTTTTTTTTTTCCAGCGGCCACTTTTAATTTTCATGTTATTTTGTTGTGCTGTGTTAAGTACACATATATGTTCAATTAGTTTTGTCCTAAGTGATTTCAAAGCTGAGATATTTGCATTTGAAGTTGTTAAAAATGTCGTCAAAATACTTCAATTACTGTCCTGCTTAAAGAAATCTTAGACCATCTGGCAGTGTGATGTTAGTATTCCGTGTCTTGGGTAATAATAAAACACATTATTATATCTACATAAACATAACATCACGCCTGTAATCCCTGAAGGGTTAGGCAGAGGTGTACCTAATAGTACACCCACATGTCGCCAGTTATGTTTTTTTTTAAGTCCCATGTAATAGGGGGCGAGCCTTTTGCCATCAACCGGGCACAAATCCAGACCGTGGCTGTTACTGATAAATTCCTTATGGAAAAAGCCAATAACACTTTGCCCGACCCGGGAATCGAACCCAGGACCTCATGCTCAGCAGTCGCGCTTGCGACCACTAGACCAACGAGGCAGTCATTATGCACTGTTTATTATATCCATATCGGTATACAAGCAAATCGTATCGTTGGGTCAGTCACAAAATACAAACGATCACGATGTCCAAGGAAAAACCAAGACGCATGCATCGGCTCATAGATGACCATGCATTTACGTCATTCTATTTGAATTATTTTATTTAGAATTCTCAAAAAAATACGGCAGGTAACAAAAACAGTGCAATAGAGTATAATAACTTCTTCGATTTTAATGAGCAATTCAAAACCAAATATCTCCGTTCCGATTAGATTTAGAGAAATGCATCCATAATATTTTTTGATCGCTTTATTCTGCTCTTTCAAAATATCCAAGTTTCATTACTGGCCGCGCAACTTCAAAACGACGCCAACTTTATCCAAACCCCTTTGGGTAAAAGCCCATATGTCTCGGGGGCACAGCCCACTGTATTTAGGTGAAATGGGCACTAGAAGTCTCAGGAAGATGATGAGCTTGAGGCTAAATATATCCAGCCACACGTGTCAATTTTCGACGTTAAGCCGAGTTTTTCAAAGTCGATCTGGGGATCAGGGGCCAAGCATTACATACCGAGTTGCCTACGTGCTTCTGAAAGCGCCGTTGGTCACAGCTTTCAAATGAAAGACAAATGTCTTTGTTAGATCTTTGACAATCGTCACAGGTCACTGGCCCGAAAGTCTGACAACCATTTGACAGCAAACCGACTCCAATATAGTTGGGTTGAGGTTAGGTTACTATGCAGATGACTATGGGGACAAGAAGTCTTTAACTAATACCTACAATTCTCTAAATGATAATAAAGATACAAGTTTTTTAGAATTGAGAGTGTTCTCTTCGAAACAAGCAGGCAATATACCAAAAACATGACCAGCCTAGATTTTCCCACGTTTGTAACTACAGAAAGCCACCTGCTTACCATACCCGTTTGCTTCGTTATATTAACACCAATTTTACTGTTTTAACAGTCCATTATCTAAGTTCCTCGTAGTACTTACTTTTTCTAAAAGTTTTCACTTTTTCACTTCTCGGTCTAAACTTTTTTACAACAAGAAAATGATTGTATTTCGAATATTGCATTCTTCACCAAGTTCTATGAAACTAGAAAGTAATAAAGAATACTTTAAATAACTTATAAAATTCCCTATCTGCATTAAGTTTAATTAGATCATAACACAGTACAGCAGTGCATATTTTAAAGAAAACAGTAACTAATAAATAAAGAAAAAATAAAATAGACATTGACTTCCTGGCAAGAAGCAATAGCGGCAATTCAGCGAAAGAAAAAAAAGAAAAAGGTACGAAAAGATAAATTTTTCCTTTTGCATTTTGTTTAGCGCTACTCTCCCATTTCTTTTGTTCCGAGTGATTTATGTAGTACTGGTAACATTACAAAACATTTAACATACAAAGAAAGTGAATAAAAATTTAAATAGAAAAGCGACAGATATTTTTTGGATGACTAGTGTTGCGCGAACGAAATATTTTGTTTTGTCTATTTGATTATCGTTAAGGCGCAGTTAAAGGGGCACCGTAAAAACGACCTGTTTTTCGTCGCAGAGTTAGCCGTATTGCTACTTATTACAATTCCAAAAAAATACAGTGTATAGTCAAATGTATAGGTAAAAGACTTATGCAAAAATATTTTCTAAAAGTAATCAAGAACCTCGAAAAAAAAAATCACAAAATCACAAAAAAATCACACGAAAAAACTTTTTCGTCTCGAAATGCTCAATATTTTGAGTGACAACTGTTATTTTTTTTTTATTATCAGAAAGGAAATTTAACCAACTAAAGACATATGTAAAAATATTTTTCAACACACTTGCTCATAAAGTGGCTATAATTTCACCGCAATTAGGCACGTAATGACACCTATAATCAAACTGTGACTTTTTCATTGCTATTATTCACTAGTGAGTTATAGGTTTTTTTTTTAAATTTTATTGGTTGAGTTGCTATGTTCTTAAAAAAGGTTCGATACAAAAAAGATCGTGTTCAATAGTAAAAATAAATTAATGTACCTAGTGCTTCCCCATTTCATGCAACATTGAATTTAAATAAATAATTTCAACTAATACGTTTTTAATAAATGAATCTTTCACTCAAATAATATAACTTTTGTTTTCTCTGTAATAAAGAAAAAAAAAATCCCCATTTTGTCCGTGGCTAAAACTCTATCCGCGAAAAGTCAAAAATAAAGAAACCACATTCTTTTAGTCTATGGCCGATCGTCATTGTTACAGTAGTGGCGCCACTGGTCAAGAAAAAATGCATCGCTACGTCAAACTTAGTACATTTATTTTAGTTCCGTGTTTTCCCGCCTGCATAGATATCTTGGTAGAACTGTAGATGCGCGCGCATTAATTTTTCCCACTATTGTAAAAAAAAAACAGAACTTGTTTTAACTGTTGAAGTTGGTAGAACTGTCAGATGCGCGCGCATAAATTTTTCCCGCTATTGTGAAAAAAAAAACAGAACTTGTTTTAACTGTTGAAGATGACTTTTTAGTATTATTTTCTTCACAAGTGTGTTGAAAAACGTCGTATGATACACGTGTGTATTGATGATTACCGTCCTCGGCTTTCTTAAGACCCTCACCTGACGGCTCGGGTCTCAATGGCGCCTCTGCGGTAATCACCAACGTTACACACTTGTACCATAATGTACTATTAACATTACAGCGTATTTTTTTTTTAATAAATTAAATCTGCGAACTATCGTTCATTTTGGCAGTCACGAGCATCAAACGCATCGCCATTTTCAACCTTATTTGTTTAGGCGATGAGTTAAACGCGCGCTCAAGGTCGCGGGCAGTTAATGTCGCCTTAACAGGTTTTGTAACTGAGGGGGATTTGTTGTTTTTTTTGCCAATTCACTGAATATGCAATTAGCAACTACGTGGTGTTATTGTCGATTAATTAATTGGACGTTACGATAAGCCAAACGAAGATTCTATGTTGTGGTCGGATTGCAGGCTAACCGGATGCAGCAGAATACCTGTATTTTACATGGAGCGACTACTTATTTGACGCCCTTAAATCAGTTAGCAAAGGGTCTAGGAATCCCTTAGTATCGATCGACTGCTTTTACAGTAGATCGATCGTCGATCTACAAATTACAGTTGAGACCCAATGACTTTCCATGCCTTTGGAGGCACGGAGGAAATTCATCCACGGTCCAGCTTACGTAAACACGTCTAATGAACTCATCTAACTTTGTGATAAAGGCAAAGGTAGAACCCGTCGGGGCTGTGGATATCGAAAGGTTACCGCGGCTCCGACACAAGGGCGAAGAAGAGGGAACATGGGTTGGTTTTTAGTCAGTAGAAGTCTGACACTCCCCTTCGCTCTGCCCAAGAGCGGGGGGGGTTATTCGATGATTTTCCACCCACCAAAAAAAAAAAAAAAAAAAAAAGGCAAAGGTAGAAATATAAAAATAAAGTACTAACTAAGTATCAAATATCAAAGAAATAGGCGAATCACAGATTATGATGAGTTCACCCTAATTTTCTTTTTACAGGTTTTTACTATCTTCTGAAACTTCTTTCACACTTTTTTCCCTACTTAAAAAAAATGCGTAAAATTAATCAATCAAACTGAAAACTAATAATGGATTATAATGAAGAAGAGGAGAAAAAATAACCAAAAATTTACTTAGAAAAACACTCGGATAATGTAAGTAAAACGCAGGCGAGTCTGCGTGGCTGAGTGTTAGTTATAAATATTCATGAAACACAAATTGGAACAGTGGGCCAAATCACTGGGTTTTCCCTGGGATCAGTTATCGACATTCCTTTCATTAAAGGAATGTTATTTTGTGATTCGATTTTAGTTAAGTTAACTTTGTTTTAGAAACTTACTAACTAGCAATCTGTGCCTGACACTTTAGGTAATTTAAAGTTAGGTTTATTTTGTAATTTATTTGACACAATTTAAACATCAATAAAAAAATGTGCTTTTTTCTACTTTTAGTGAAATTAGTTAGAATAAAATAAAATAAAAATAGAAAAGAGATTAAAAAGAGTTTTTATTATCACAGGTTTTACAGGGTCTTGGGGTTGTCTGCTGGTAAAAAATACGCTGCTACAACAACGCCCGCTGTAAAGAAAAAAAAATGTCAAAGACAATTCAAATTAAATCTGCCCAAAGTTCGATGAGTTTAGATCTTTTAGTAGCCTCTGTGACGTGCATACAACAAACAGGCAGGACACGATTTCAAGCATATTATAGCTAAACCATATTGTCCCACAGCTGGCCAAAGGCTTTCCTCCATTTCTTCCAATGGTCATGATTCTGTGTAACATCTTTCCAATCTTCAAGGAAGACATCCAGTTCGACCCACCATCTCCTTCATAATCTGCCGCTACCTCGTGTCACTGGGCACCAATCTTGACTCACAAGCCCGCAGCTGGTTCGGCATGCGACAGACATGCCCTGCCCAGTCCCCATTAAATTGTGACCTTCTTTAGTCATCAATTACAATAATAACTTACACAGAAGGTAAACAGTAAAAGCGTAGAAGGTCGCAGAGCAGTCGGACATCAGAAACTCGCCAAGGACATTGACCCCAGCCAGGCCGCTGATACGGGCTACCATGACACCAAGACAAGCCGCCATGCCCCTAGAAAATGAAATTACCATCTTGATTACATTTCAGTTCAAATTATCACAGAATGTATGTATTCTGTTCTGGTTCTACACTATGAATACACTTTCAAAACATTGCCACCACACCTCCAATCTGCTCTGGACCTCTTGGCCACTCGGCAACCAGCACAATGTCATCGGCAAAAAGCATCTATCACCCGGGAATTGTATCTACGCCCAGTAATCGTGATTGCGGCCAGTAGATCAAGATAGAATAGGACTGACCGAAGACCGAGGCAGTAAACTCGAGTAATTCAAAACAATAAAATACATTTCATAAAGATATAAACTAATATGAATTAGACAAAAATGTCTGCACAACTAACCTGTATGACGTGGGAAACAGCTCGACATAGTAAGCAAATAGGACACCCATACACAAATTCGTCATCAGCATCCCAACATATATGACCAGACTTGCTATCATATTCTGATTGAAGACTGCTGCAAAAGTGCAAATCATTGGAATCACCAGGAATACTATCATAATCACTTTCTTCCTTGAAGCAAACTTGGACACTGCCACTGTTATGCCAGCGAAGACTACGCCGTGAGCAATCCCGGAAAATAAGGTTGGAGCTCGAATTGATGATGAGCAGGCAACCTGGAATAAATTAAATGGTTGCTAATATAAACATTAAAATACTAAAACATAATTACGAATGTGTTTAGAATACTTGCAAAAGTTCATACACATTAAATAAGGCCAATCGTGCATCGGATAAATCTTTAGGTTAAGCCGCGATTGCATAGGTAATTATATATTAATTAAGGGTGACCAACTTAGAATACAGAGTTGCTTCCGTGCACGGAAAGCACGTTAACCCGATATGGGTAGTCAGTGGCCCGGAAGTCTGATAACTAGTCTTGTCAAGGAGTATCGTATTGGGTTGTGGAGGTCAGATAAAATAAATTAAAAAAACTCAAACTCAAACTCGCGAAGCGAAGGTCTCTCCTATTTCTTGCACTTCTCTCAATATTTCACTTCTTTAACAATTAATGCTTATCTTCTAATACAACAAAAACGGTATCTTACCACTTCATCAATAGAAGAAGCTCTGTGATTTGATATTCTCTCTATAATGCTGCATAAACTCATTGATGTCGTTGGTGAGCTGGATGAGAAGGCCTCCACAATATGTGGCATCCACATTACAAAACTATTGTTACTGTAAGACATAAAATTAAAGAAATCATTAATATAAAAAAGCTAGTGAAAAAAATGTAAACTGTATTATAATTATTTAAATGAAGAATCTCTGGATTTTTCGTTTTTTAAGCTATTGCATAGCTTCTATCGCGGGCCTTGAGTGTGGAGAGCGAATCCAGAAATTCCGTAACGAAAATTTTCAACCAGGTTGCTATGGTCACGGAAAATAACAAGTTTGTCAACTGAGGTTGTCAAATTAAATAATTGATAAAAAATGTTATGCAATAGCTTTACCGCGGCAGTCTCCGAGTGCCACATTCTCTTTTTAATATTATTGTTCGTTCCTTTCATAATTATCATAACATAACTTCAGGCCTGTGCCACCGAAGGGTTGGGCAGAGGTGTACCTAATAGTACACCCACATTTCACCAGTTATACAATAATAATATGTCCCACGTAATACGAGTAAGGGGACAAACCGGGCACAAATACAGACTCCGTGGCTGTTGCGGAGAAATTTCTGATGAAAAATTCAATAACATTTTACCCCATCAAGGAATAACATTGAACCCAGGATCTTTTGCTAAACATTCGCGACTGCCGCTAGACTAACAAGGCAGTCAGATACGAAATAAATGTAACTAAACGTCATGTGTGAATAACTCACATGCGTATACGGTGAAATCTACCAATAGGGATGTAGCATGCGCACCAAAGCCAAAATAGCAGGGGTGGCTTTCTGCTACTAGGGAACACAACGATGACGAGTAAATACGATGTTCAAAAACTCCACAGAATGTCAATAGCAAATAACAGTGCATACACGTACCTTGGACTGCTACGACACACGTTGAACTTTCCACCTCCGATAGTACCAAGGGCAGGAACACAGGAATTCCGGGATGCGAGTCAGATATTCACGCGCGTAGAAGATAAAACCGATGGTTTGTCCAGTGCTGGGACAGGAGAACGTCGGGCGCGAAATGGATATGTTTTCACACACGCGGGTATCTAAGAAGTGTCTTCGCTCCAACTTTTTACGAGTCACGGTATGCACCACAGATTATAGATGGTCTGCGTTTTGTTATCGCAAACTGTTGGAACGTTGAACATCGATTAGAATTTGAAGAATTAGAATGAGTTACGTTTGGTTTTTTACGATGACGGAACATCCCGCCCACCAAAATGGCTATGGCATTTTCTGGTCAAAGAACGATATATGATAACATGGACTAATAATGACGATAAACTAAGCTAAACTAAAATTAAATGAACTAAAGTTAAAGTTACTTTGAGAGTTAAGTTAATCGATTTGAGCTATGGGCAATGGACATAGCTTAACCAACGGTCGTTGTATTGTATGGTTAGTTGCGGTTTTAACGACTGCGATCCGAACTACCCCGTCAGATCCAGGGAGGAGATCTACCACACGAGCAAGAGGCCAATGTAATGGCGCACGATTGTCATCTTTGATTATCACCATCGAACCAACTTGTAATGGTTTGGAATCTTTGGTCCATTTGGCACGTTGTGTTAGAGAGTTAAGATATTCGTTTTTCCATCTGGACCAAAAATTCTGATGAAACGATTGTAACAGCTGCCACCGGTGAAGCCGGTTAGTATTGACTTGTGATAGATCCTCATCAGGGACAGCGGTTAAAGGTTCTAATGTGAGGAAATGACCTGGGGTCAGAGCTGTTAGATCATTAGGATCTGAGCTGATAGGGTACAGCGGTCGAGAATTCATAACGGCTTCGATTTGGGTGAACAGAGTTGTGAGTTCTTCAAAAGTAAGGACTTGATCACCAACGATGCGTAACAAGTGAGATTTAGCTGCCTTAATTTGAATTTCCCACACTCCACCGAAGTGTGGAGCCGAAGGAGGATTAAATTTAAATGTGATTTTTTCTGTACTAGATGCATGTTGCATTAGAGTCGCCAATTGATTGCTAGCACCTACGAAGTTAGTCCCACAATCCGCGTGTATTTTATTACAACGACCACGTCGCGCCACAAGACGTCGTAGTGCTGCGATAAAACCGTCTGAACTTAAAGTAGAAACCACTTCAAGGTGCACTGCTTTGGTAGCAAGACAGACAAACAGACATAGGTATGCCTTGTCTATCTTAGCGCCGCGGTGTGGACCTAGTTTTATACGGAACGGGCCACCGAAATCGACGCCTACGATAGAGAACGGTTTTACTTGATTGACGCGATAGGCGGGTAGATCGCTCATGAACGGTTGGAGCGGTTGCGGATTAGTACGGAAGCATTGAATGCATTTAGATAGGCACTGACGTATGACACGCTTAGCAGAGAGAATCCAAAATTGTTGTAAAAGTAAAAAATGTGTCGTGTTTATACCTGGGTGTAGATAGTTACGATGTATAAAATCTACAATTAAAAACGATAATTGATGATCCGACGGTAGAAAGGTTGGATGCTTTTGTTCGTATTCTAAGCCTGCTCGTGATATTCTTCCGCCCACCCTGAGTATTCCTCGACGATCGATAAACGGGTTTAGTTTACGAAAAGGTTTAGGTATAGATTTTTTAGAGTTTAAGTTTGAAATTATTTCAGAAAATGTTATCTGTTGTATATGTTTGACTAAATGCATTAGCGAATTATGTCGCTCAACGTTATTTAAGAATTTGCAACGATTTGCTGAAGCTGGATTACGGCAATTTGTAATGAAGCGACGAACAAATGTAAGTATGTTTATTATCTTTTGTAGGGATGAGAACCGCTTTATTAAAGATTCTATAATTGATTCGGTCTGCGACTCACTGTTTACGCAAGTAGTTAAGGTCACCATTTTCCGAGCCTCAGCTTGTACGACTGACTCCTCGTCGCTAGTCAGCTGTGCTAGACTACTAGTGGAATTGGTCATTGGCCATTTAGTTTTATCATTTGATAGCCACCAGGGCCCCGCCCACCATAACGAGTTAACTAGAATTTCACTCGGAAACTGACCTCGCGAGCAGATATCTGCGGGATTGTCTCCGGAGGACACATGACGCCAACACTCCATGGGGGTTATATCTTGGATGTGACTGACGCGATTAGCGACGAACGTAGTCCAGCGCGAGGAGGGCGAACGTAACCATGATAAAACGATGGTTGAGTCAGACCAGAGAAAAACGTTATCGATTTTAATTTGAGAAAGACAGGTGTCACGCACGAATTTGTATAGGTCGGAAAGAAGAACTGCAGCGCACAATTCGAGTCGTGGCAGTGATATGCGTTTTAACGGAACCACACGAGCTTTAGAGCATACGAGGAAAACGTTTACTTGACCAGCCTGGACTACACGCAGATACACTACTGCTCCGTATGCGATCTCAGAGCTGTCACAGAAGCCGTGGATTTCGTGTGACTCAGCATCTGTGCAAGTCAATCTACGAGGAATCCTGAATTGAGCTAGCTCCGGTAGTTGGTCACGATAAGTGTTCCACGTTCGAATGACGTCATCAGGTGGAGTTTGATCCCAGCCTATGCCGAGAACCCATACTTTTTGTATCAAACATTTCGCTCGGACGGTGATTGGTGAGAGGAGACCCAATGGATCGAAGATCCGCGCTGTTTCGCTTAAAATCGAGCGCTTCGTACAAGGCCGGTCAGAAGATTCTATAGCGAAGTTGAAAGTATCTGAGGATGGATCCCACTGAAGACCTAACACCTTCAGGGTTGATGGTGATGTTTCCATGGTGTCGAATGACACTGCACCAGTTAAGCAATCTTCACTAGGAAGATCCGATAGAAGTTGAGGATGGTTACTAACCCACTTTCGCAAATGAAATTGACCACGTTTAAATAAAGCGATAATTTGCGATTTGGCCTCCTGAGCAGTTTCTAATGTTGAAAATCCAGTAGCCACGTCATCAATATATACTTGAGTTAGAATAACTTGTCTTGCCAGAGGATAAGCGTCTCCTTCGTCTTCTGCGAGCTGTCTCACAGTTCGACACGCGAGGTATGGAGATGACGCTAAACCATACGTGACCGTATTTAGGCGGTATTCCTGTAGGGGCTCGCTAGGCGAGGTCCGCCAGAAAATGCGTTGATAGTCGCGATGGTCTGAAGACAAGACAATTTGGCGATACATTTGACGGGCATCTGCCATAAAAACAACGTTAGGTTCCCTGAACCGTAAAAGTAGTTCCAAAATATTTGGTTGTAATTTTGGACCGATTAGTTGGGTATCATTCAAGGAACGAGAATGAAGATCTTTAGCTGAAGCGTCAAATACGACGCGTAGACGTGTGCTAACGGAATGAGGACGTAAGACGCAATGATGGGGAATGTAGTATTTTCCTTGACCTACGTCCTGGGGCGGTACAAGTGACATATGACCGGATTCGAGGTAATCTGCCATGAATTCAGAATATTGACTACGTAAATCAGGATCGCGAGATAATCTACGCTCGATAGCGTAGAATCGGCGCAAAGCTACTTCACGAGAGCCTTCAAAAGTAGGTTCCGTGTCATTTTTGAAAGGAATTTTAACAATGTAACGCCCTGTTTGATCACGTGAATGAGTAGAAATGAAGATTTGTTCACAGAGTGACTCATCTGGACTCAATGAGGACGAGTTCGGTAACGAATCAATTTCCCAAAAACGTTGAACTATTGAATTTAGATCGTTATCACTACTAGTTAAAGTAGATAATTGAAGTAAAGAAGTTGATGACAAAGACGTTTTACCTAAAAGAAGCCACCCATAAATTGAATTAAATGCGGTAGGTTGGTTGTAACTTCCTTTAATGCGTTGGTTAAGAACAGACTCAACGAAGACATCTGCAGCTAATAGGAGATCGATGGGTCCAGGAATATCGAATCCTGGATCGGCCAGTGGCAACGATTTTATATGTGACCACCCCGATGTGTTTAACTGAGCGATAGGTTGGTCGCCACATATTTTCTTGATCACGTGCATGTTTAATTTGTAATAAACACGCGTATTCGTGCCTACGGAACAAGTGACATCACCAGCAATGGGTGCTACAGAATCCCCGAGTCCACTGACCTTGGCATCAGCCTTAGCTGGAGTAAGCCCTAAACGCTTAACAGCAGATTCGGTAATAAAATTGCTCTGACTCCCGGTGTCGAACAATGCACGAAAAGATTGCATGTTGCCTGAAGCGTCCCTAACCTGAACGATAGCAGTAGCCAGCAACACAGTAGTATTTGATTGAGACCTTGATACCAAGGACGAGACGGTTGGACTTGGTTCCTGCGGCTGAGGTTTCTCGCGGTGAAGTAACGAGTGGTGTTTGCGTTTACATGTACGGCATGTAAATATCGAGTTGCAATCTTTAAGTTGGTGGGATGACTTTAAACAATTATAACACCATTTTTTCTCATTAGCTACGTTCATACGTTCGTCGACCGATTTTTGAAGAAACGTGGGGCAAGACATTATTGAATGTGATTCATCACAATAAGCACATTTACTCGGTTGTGTAGGTTGTTTCGCATCACCAGAAGCAACAAGTGCTATAGAGGCGGGGGCGCGTCGAGATTGAGGCGACACAACCGTGGGCGCAGTCTGGTTTGATTTAGGTTTAGAAGTAGCGGTGAAGTGGGTACCACGCATAAGAGCTTCTGACTTGGCACGCAAAAATGATTTCGTTTGATCGAACGATGGTATTTCTACATCGAAATATTTCTCTTCAAGACTTTGGCGTACATCTGGGTCTAGTTTCGATAAAATATGATAAACCAAAACAAAGTCCCAATGTTGGACCGGAAAGTCGAGTGTCTTTAAAATACATAAATTTTCTTCTAAAAGGTCTAGTGAAGTTTGGAATTTATTCGCATCATTATGTTTAAAGTCTGTGTTTAAAACCTCACGCCAACAAGTAAAAGATAAGTTGCGTTTAGACTTGTAGCGATTAACTAACGTTTGATATGCATCATGATAATGGTCTTGGGTCTTAGGGAACGTTTTCACTACCGTTAATGCTTCACCACTAAGGGAAGAAACCAAATAATGAAACTTTTCAGTGTCTGTAAGTGTAGGAGAATTATGTACTAAAGCGTTAAATGTATCATAATACTCAGGCCACTGTTTGATATTACCTGAGAAACTAGGAAGGACTATTTTTGGTAATCGAATATTAGAAGAATAGTTTACATTTTGCGATTGAGATGATGGTGAAAGTGATTTTGTTAAACTGTGATAAATTGATCCTACTTGATAGTACATATCATCAAAACGTTCTTGCATATCGTTATCATCATCATCCGGGTCGTCTAAAATATCTAAAATAATTAAATGTGCTTGTTCGAAATTGTGTGCAATGGCCTTTATGTCTCGATAATACGATAAAAACAAATCGTGCTTGGATGAGTCACTTAATGCTAACGTTCCAATCTCGAAAGATTTAGCTAGCCGGTTGTAAGACATAGTACGCTTGCGACGTAACGATGGCAAATCCTGTGTGGTATATTCGTCCACATCGATAGACTTCGATTTAGTTTTCTTTAACCTCCTAGTAGAATGTTTACTAAGCAGCGACATTATGTGAAACGTAAAATAAAAATGCGTTAACACGTAAACAACAAAGATAAAGACTCACTGGAATGAATAGGTACAGCTAACCGCACAAGTTTTGTTTGAATGTACTATGACGCACCATACACGTACGATTCGAAACTTATGTGGAGCGGTGTACACGGTCGGCCGTTACGAAGAAATCGACGCCGGTTACGAATGCTCGACCTTGCATATAATATGAAGTTACCCACAATATAAAAAAGTGAAAAACTAAAATTTTAAGATTTCTGTAATTGAAATATTATAGAATGGAATGAAAATGAATACAGATAGGTGAATTTGATACTGGTGGTAAATGATTATCGTAAGCCGATGGAATTAAGCACCGATAGAAAAGTGATTGCCTAATTAGATCCTACAATAATTACCTACGATGAAAGTGTGTGACGATAGATAATTCCTGTTCGATGGGGTTACCTCTTGGAACGATTGTGATTTACGTAGGTAGGTATAAACGGTTATTTCGATAAGAAATATTAAAAATATAGCTCGGAATGCAGCCGGTAAACGTTTGTTGTAATAGATTTGTTCTACAGACCAAGTTATATGACGTTTCTAACCAGAAAATACCATATACGTAATAAGATTAGATGGAAAGGTCCCTGGTTTCGGCACCAAAACATGTAGCATGCGCACCAAAGCCAAAATAGCAGGGGTGGCTTTCTGCTACTAGGGAACACAACGATGACGAGTAAATACGATGTTCAAAAACTCCACAGAATGTCAATAGCAAATAACAGTGCATACACGTACCTTGGACTGCTACGACACACGTTGAACTTTCCACCTCCGATAGTACCAAGGGCAGGAACACAGGAATTCCGGGATGCGAGTCAGATATTCACGCGCGTAGAAGATAAAACCGATGGTTTGTCCAGTGCTGGGACAGGAGAACGTCGGGCGCGAAATGGATATGTTTTCACACACGCGGGTATCTAAGAAGTGTCTTCGCTCCAACTTTTTACGAGTCACGGTATGCACCACAGATTATAGATGGTCTGCGTTTTGTTATCGCAAACTGTTGGAACGTTGAACATCGATTAGAATTTGAAGAATTAGAATGAGTTACGTTTGGTTTTTTACGATGACGGAACAAGGGATGTTTACTGACTAAAAAAAATAAGATTCTAATTAGTCCGTCTGTTAGATTATTGAAAAATATTGGATACGTATTTTTTGTTTTATCAAATCAATAAAAATTGACGAAGCTAAAACGCGTCAAAGATTTGAGTGGGATGTTGTGACGTCACTGCTCGCTAAGAAATGTCATACTTATGTCTTAGAATATAAAAAATAATATAATTGAAATCACCAATACAACCCTCTCAGTTAATTTACTTCCTTGAGTGACTATCTAATGAAAAAGGCATTCATGGAAGTAATATGAACTGAGAGGCCTTATGGTAAAAATTAATATAATAATGCCAACTCACATGCTATAAATGACAGTTGTCAAGAAGAAAAGCTGCAGTGTCTTCCAAAGTAAAGGTGGTTTGAACAGCGGCATTGTTTGTCTCCCAAATGATACTAATAAGTTTATTTTCTCATCGTCTACTATTTTAGTCTTTCCTTCATCTTTTAATATCACTCTACGAACCTGTGAAAAAAAAAAAACAATATATTCTTATTTTCCTACTACTTATTCTTTTTTTTTTGGTGTGTGGAAAATCATCAAATGACTCCTCCTGCTCTGGGACTAGCAGAAGGGAGTGTCAGACTTCTACTAACTAAACACCAACCATGTTCCTTCTTGGACGTTTGTGTCCGGGGCCGCGGTATCTCTTTCGAACAACCCGCAGCCCCGACAGAATGTATAAGCTAGTCTAAATATCAAATCTGGACCTAGTCCAGCAGTTTCTTTTTTTCTGATAAGTTATCATAATTATGATACAACAAAATCGGGACGTTTAATATGATCTGTATCTCACACATACCGGATACGGTTCTCTGCCTTTTCGCCGAAAATTGTTTCCCAAATTTTCACTTGCCAACCAACGTTTCGCAGAATTTTATTTCGCCGAATAATCATTTGCCAACTTATCATAATATATTTTTTTATTTCCCAACCTCACAGTTACCAACTGTACGTTTGGTTTGCTTTTCATTATGACACTTTTTAAAAGGCCAACTTTCAAGTAGCAGAATGTTTTACTTTGCGTAATATTCATTTAGTTGTTTATTGTTTACCAAATTTATTAGCACGGTATTAATTTTGCACCTAAAGTATGTGTGTTAGATTTCGAAAAAGCTGCAATACTGAGTCTGCGATCAAATTTTGAAGAAATTTATTTACAAGGATGCCATTTTCATTTGGGACAAATTATATACAGGTAGTTATTGTTATTATTTTTTTTTCTTTATCTTTAATGTGACCTAACCTAACTTAACGTTTCCTTTTACAAAAGCGATTCGCTTCTGGCACATCGCCGGCCGCTGCCGCGGCACGCTCGCTTCGCTCGCTCGGCTCGTGCGTTGTTTGTCATAACCTAACCTAACCTAACCTTTAATGTGACCTAACTTATCTTAACGTTTCCTTTTACAAAAGCAATTTGCTTCTGCCGTTGTTTGTTATAACCTAACCTAACCTATCGTAACCAAAGATTTCTCGAACACAAAACTACATATTCAGAGGAAAAACTATTGCTCTGCATTGCTGCCAATTTAAAAATTTAATGTTATTTTTGATATTCTTAAATAAAAAATGTATGAAAAAAGTCGTAATTTTTTTATCAATATATCAATGTATGAAAAGGAAACTGTAACACTGACAAAACGTCATTCGTCTAATAGTTGTGTTGCCTAGTAAAATGTTTGCCAAATGATAAATGTCCCAAACGTTTTGTGTCTTTATAATAATCGGCTTTACAATAATTCTACCAAATGAAACGTTGTCAAACAAAAATTTGGTAATCGTTAGTTGTCAAAGTGAAACATCGGCGAAACGTTGGTTGGCAAGTGAAAATTTGGGAAACAATTTTCGGCGAATAGGCAGGACACCACCGGATACTCATGGTCGTTACCTCCATTCCAGGTCCATATCTTCTGAAGGTACTCCAAAGCTTCTTTTTCCCGACCAACATTGACTAGAAACTTGGGGCTCTCATAGAAGAACATCAGAAGAAAGGCGCTGATACCTAGTGGTGCTGCCATTACGAGAACCAAGAGCCTCCATGGCGTGAACTTTAGGGAGCTCATAGGTAACGCGAAGTTTAGTTGGAGAATGAAGTATCCGGGAACTGAAAAAAAATTGTAATTAATAAATAACATTTCGTTTGCAATACCCGGGGGGTACAGTAGAGGTGTACCTAAAAGGTAACCCATATATCGCCAGTTTTGACGGCACGGTTGGCGCAATGGCTGAGCGATTGACTGTTCCGCTGCGTGAACAAATATTTGTATGACCTACAGATAGTTGAATCGGGTCTCGGTGTTTGGTTTGTGTATGTGAGTTTGAATGTTTGTAAACGCACCCACGATACAGGAGAAATTCCTAGAGCGGGGTAACGTTTTCATAAAAAATAAACTAAAACAGTTTATTTTATATCTTGTCTCTGACTGCCTTTTTGGTCTAGTAAAATAATTCTTGTCTGATAATATTCTTCGTAGTCGCATGCACTGATACCTGATGCTCCTTCATGGCGTTCTCATTGATACAGAATTCAGTTGCTAATTGCCATTAGCAAGGTGGCATGCGACTACGAAGAATATCAGACAAGAATTATTTTCTTGTTTTCTACTTTTAAGACCGCGATTTTGTTAGTAGTCGGGTTTTAGATTTTTGAACTTAATTTTTTTATTTGAATATTGTTTTCGTGTGTACTTAAACTATAATATAATACATATTTGTAATGTGCTCGCCAAGACCTTTCATTTGATACCAAACTTGATGATTGTCTCAATTTAATATTTTTTGAGGTAAGTTTTTGACATTAATTAAATTCCGTCATTAAAATAATTGATAAAAGAATAGTGGCAAACGCTCGAACAAATTTTTGTTGACAATTTTTTTTTGCGTCAGCCTATGGAAAAAATATATTTGTATAGAGTTTGAATTCCTGAACAGTTTTGTCTTCTGTTATATTTTTATAGGTATGCCAGAATTAAAGATATTCCTGTTTAAAGTTTTAGAGGTTATGTTGTATTAACAATGGACTAATCGAAAAAGAATTAGAGAAATACAAAATAAACTACGGACGTTTTCAGAATGTTAAAGCCCGGTGTCGGTCGCAAGCTGAGCGGACCCATTAATGACTTCTTTTACCTACCTCGCTATTGAAAACTGCTTACGTGTGTGTTTCCACAAACACCAACGAAACACCAACAAAGAGTCGAGCGGAAACGAGTAAAAATGAGCTTGCTCTGCTACGCCAGAATTAAAGATATTCCTGTTTAAAGTTTTAGAGGTTATGTCGTACATACAACGGACTAATCACTCTACTTACCCTTTAAATATAGATAGAAATGCATTTATAAACTACGGACTACCGTATTCAGAATACTAAGTCCAACCGATGCAAGATACCGGCCTCGACATAAAGGGCTAAGAAGGAACATGGGTGGTTTTTAGTCAGTAGAAGTCTGACACTCCTTTTCGGCTTAGTACCCGTGGTCCCTCTCAGTAGTCCCTTGAAGGGACTACGGGCACAAAAGTACCCGTGGTCCCTTTTTCAGATATAACCATACCAAATTAAGAAGGCGATCAGTCACAAACTACCAGGAGGGCAGAAGCATCGGGAATAGGGTTCATGATTTCTCGAGCTTTTCAATTTCTCGGGTCTCGAGAATTCTCGAGGCTAATTTCTCGGGTCTTCTCGGGTTGTCGAGAAATTTACATTTACGTACGTTTTCTCATATTATTTGGTTGGTTCCAATAACGTCAACAAATTCAGTGGTTTTCCTCTCAAATAAAAGTATCAAATCTATACTTGTTAGTTACTTCAGCTTCATAATATTTTATAAAGCTGAGGAGTTTGTTTGAACGCGATAAACTCAGGGACTTAATGGTTGGAATTGAAACATTCTGTTTGTGTTGGATAGTCCATTTATCGAGGAAGGCTTTAGGCTATATAACATTACGCTACGAGCAATAGGAGCGGAGCATAAATGAAAAATGTTGCAAAAACGGGAAAAGATATTCCTTTTTGAGGGCTACCGTTGCGTGCGCTGCGAAAATGGTTCAAGTTCTAAAAAAAGTCCGGGACAGCATATTAGACATATACTGTCCCGGACTTTTTTTTAAGACTGACTGACTCTTTTAAGATTGACTCACTGTAACCATTTTTTACTATTAAAATGTTAGGTTAAAAAGAATTATTTTTCGCGAAGCTTATCTATCTGCCTAGCCTTTTCCCAACTATATTGGGGTCGGCTTCCAGTCTAACCGGATGCAGCTGAATACCAGTATTTTACATGGAGCGACTGCCTATCTGACCTCCATAACCCAGTTAATACTAGGTAATACAATACCCTTTGGTAAGACTGGATGTCAGAATTTCAGGTCACTGACTACCTGTAACGACTGCCAAAGATCTATATAGCCGGGACCAACAGCTTAACGTGCTTTCCGAGGCATGGAGGAAACTCGTTATGTCGGGCGGTCACCCATCCACAGACCAACCTGGCAGTTCTTATTAAGCCACGAGCTCCTCGCTTCGCGAAGCGTAATTTAATATAGAGTATTTGTGCGCTTTACTGTATATATGTCACAGTGATATCATGAAAACAGGGAATTGATCAAACCACGGAGGAAGATAAAATAACAACACGGTTTTATCATTTCCCTAAACAAATCTAGTGAATTGAACAAATCCCAGTATCCTTTATGGGCGGCATGGGCACCGGGCCGTAGGCCGACGAAGGAGGCCGGCGGAGGCCCGGCACTTTGCGGACAGAAGATATTAGTGTTATATAATTTGTTCAATTCACTAGATTTGTTTAGGGAAATGATAAAACCGTGTTGTTATTTTATCTTCCTCCGTGGTTTGATCAAATCCCTTAGGGATTAGGAAAAATCCCTGTTTTTATCATATCCCTGCGACATAATTATACTTTAAACAAATATCTTAGAAGATATCGCAATATAAAAAAATCCGCGCGGCAAAATAATTACGCGGTCCACCCGGCCCTACGTGGAGATTCTGGCCTCCGGGAAATTCAAATACAAAATATTCATTGCACCATATTGTTTACAAGGTGTTATTGTATATTTAATGTTAACAGTAAGAGATACCTATATTAATTTTCACTTGAATAATTTAATCTAAGGTAATCTAAACTAATATTATAGAGAGGAAAGATAAGATTTTCTGTTTGTTACGATTTAACTCAAAAATTACTTCGCCAACTTTGAAAATTGTTTCATCATTAGAAAGCTACACCTTTACCGAGTAACATAGGCTATTATATTTTCAAAATATACGCGAACGAATAAAATTTAAATGATGAGGAGTTTGTTTGCTTGAACGCGCGAATTGAAAAAATATTTCTATGTTGGATAGTCGATTTATCGAGCAAGTTTACTTAAAGCTATAATTATATTGTGTAACGCAGACAAAGTTGCGTGGGTCAGGTAGTTAATTAATTATTTTTTATTGATTATATTCAAAACATAATATAGCCACGTAACACAACAAACGGCGATTTAATTTCTATATATATAGGTACATGATTTGAAGTTAATGTGAAAAGTTTTTTTTTTTTTCTTTTTTCTTTTCTTTTTCTTTATCTTCTTCTTCTTGTTCCTATACATTTTCGGCTAATGGCATATCTCCTGTTGTTTCTGTTATCTATGATATATACCATCGCATCGCCACGGCATGCGTCGCCACGCCAGAAATCGGTTTTACGTGCAGCTATAGATTTTAGGCTATAGGAGCAGAGGGGTAAAGGGGGGTAAGTCACAAACTACCAGGAGGGCTGCACCGGGAATAATGTAGCTTTCTGTTAAGGGGGGGGGGGGGCTATATTTTTATTTTATTTTAAACAAAAATCAGATGCAACAGCGTACAAGCGGGGGAGTAGCAGAGGGGTAAAGGGGGTGAGGAGAGGGGAGAGGGGCTACTCCACCCCATGAAACCCCCCCCCCCCCTCAGGGCTACTTCACCCTTCATCCCCCCGTGACCTAACTTCGCACCCGTTGGAGCTAGGAAGCCGAGTTTGGGCTCGTTTAATATATATCATAGATAACAGAAACAACAGGAGATATGCCATTAGCCGAAAATGTATAGGAACAAGAAGAAGAAGATAAAGAAAAAGAAAAGAAAAAAAAAAAAAAAACTTCTGAGCGTGTTCTCAGATCGGTGGGACTCCCCTCTGCTGCGTCATTGGGTAAGGATCCATTCCATCTGACTTTTTTTATGTGTTTTTCCTTTTGCCGTATTACTAACACTAGCCATTAAGTTATTTTGTTACTAACACTATGGACACTTGTCTGAAATAAAGAGTTTGAATTTGAATTTGAATTAACTTTTTTCAATAAGACATATTTAGTTCCTATCACAATTTATGTTCTTTCCCCCCCCCCTTAACAGGAAGCTACATTATTCCCGATGCTTCTGCCCTCCTGGTAGTTTGTGACTGATCGCCTTCTTAATTTGGTATGGTTATATCTGAAAAAGGGACCACGGGTACTTTTGTGCCCGTGGTCCCATCAAGGGGACTACGAGAGGGACCACGGGTACTAAGCCTCCTTTTCGCTATCCAAGAGTGGGAGGGGTTATTTGTTGATTTCCCAACCACCCCAAAAAAAGGGTTTACCTACCCTTACCATTTTGGTAGATACAGAAAAACACGTTTAACACAATTTATTTATTTAAAATTATGTACACATTCATGACAATATGCAGGCTAGGGATGTTAAGGTATCAATTGCATAACTCTCCTAAGTAGTACAATAAAGCTATATCATCGTAAAGTTATAGAAATAAAATGTGTAATAGAAAACTAAACATCTTTGCTATTCGTCTATTATTGGCTAACTCCACAACTTGTGTTGGCTCAGGTTGGGTTGATGCATCAGCATCAGGCTGGATTACATTTTCTTGTGGTTGCACATCGTCAGTTGTGTCTAGCTGAGGACTACTTTCATCTTGACTATTCATACGTAGGACTTCTCTTCTTGTGCGTAACCAGCACGCATGGCAAACACGTTGTTTAATGCTTGTAGACCTTACACGGCTACCCATCGTGATATTCAATTCGATGTACACACAATAAAGTCCAAAGTAAAGAGGCAGAATCGGAATCCAGAGTCATCCTTAGGCAAGTCACACAGGGAACAGTAAATATCAGAGTTTATAAGCAGAACTAGTCGATGAATTAGAAAATCACGGAGAATCGATGGAAAATAATATAATGAGATGCTCTTGCAGACTATGACAAGCTGTCAGTTCAGTACAGTTGACAATTGAAATGTCTTTTAACTTACAAAGGTTTATTACATGCCAATATTAAAAGCATAGCTAAGTCAAAAGTTGTAAAGTCAAGTCAGATAGAAAAAATAAATTAAGCTATGATTATTTATTATCACCTGTAATCTAGTCAATTGAGCTCATAATTATGATGTTTTTTTTTTTCCAGCGATTGATAGGCCATAAGCTTGATTTGATAAAACTAAGTAAATTATTTCGTCGGTATCTATCACGGTGACTTAAGTAGACGCTTTTTAATTCCATCAGCTATAATATAGCCACTGTTCTTTATTTATAGCCTATGTCACCCGAGCTATTCTTGCGAATCTATTGACATCTAATTTATTAAAATCCGTTCAGTAGTTTAGGCGCTGCGGTGGAACATACATACATACATAGACTGCCAAAATCATTACCCTTCCTTTTGGCTTCGCCGTAGTCGGGTAAAAAATAAATAGCAATATTGTCACTATTCTACCATTAGCATGAAAAACAAATGATTTAGCCATTTCAATAAAAAACTTATTCTTATTTCTCTCTTTCTCTAATAGTGTTTCAAATGTTATTTATTCATACAAATATGTAATGAAAAATGTATTTAATTCGTTACTGTTCATTGTTTTGAAATGACACGTGCAACGACATTCAAAGACTGTATTGTATCTTAAATAATGTTGTAAATAATCATCGCCGATCACATAAACTACAGTCAATGATGGATGCCATCATACAGAAATCTTTATGTTTATAATTCTTGTGTAAAGAACAGTCGAACCTGCTAATACGTATACAGCCAGCTAACTTGGATTTACTTTTAAGATTATACAGATACATTTAGAGACTGATGTCAAACAATACAGTGTTTAACATAAGTCAATTAATGCGAAATGTTTTAAAAAACAAAATTGCGGTCAATATTTTCAGTGTACTAGAATTATAAAGATTTCTCCCTGTATACTTATTAGCTTGATCGACTGTACACTGAACTCCTGCTAAACGGCTGGACCGATTTAAATCAAATTGTTTGTGTTTGAGTGGGTTAATGTATGATTTAGATTTAAGTCTCTCGTGCCCGCCGTGCACAACTAACTGCACCCTCCAGGTCTTTAATGCGGCAAACAAAATGGCTGAATCTGAGTCATCGACCCGAGACGAAGAAGAAAAAAATCGGACCCAATAAGTGTCGCTATGGTTGACATCCAGAAAATGGCATGAGAATGCCTGCAAGTCCTTACTTCCATATCCTTACTAATACTATAAATGCGAAAGTAACTATGTCTGTCTTCCGCGCATTTAAATTCTTTCATTTAAATCGGTTCAGTAGTTTTGGCGTGAAACCAAAACTACTGAACCGATTTAAATGAAATTTGGTACACAGATAGTGTAGAGCCTGAGAAATGACAGTGGTTTTTTTTTAGCGAAAATAGGATTTTAAGGGGTTGATAAACGACATCCACGCGGGCGAAGCAACGGGCATCAACTAATTTAATCATAAAATTAAAAATTATTAAATAGAAACTTACCAACATATGAGAGAAGGAACAACATCAAAGCACTAGTCATTACGAGCATGTAGAAACCCCTGACTTTGCTTGAACAGCATTCACCAATATGTGCATAGGCCACCGATTGGACTGCGCTGCAACTGTTTGAGAAGCATGTTACATTTTACACACACGTTGGACACATTAGATTATTTATATAAGTTACATAAGAGCCATTTCAAAAGTATAAACATATTTGTAATAAAACCATGCCAACATTAGAAAAACATCAATAATTTCTCTTGTTTATTGTTAAAAAAAAAATACATATTTAGGTTTCTCATATTCGGTAGGGCCAATATAAAGAACGGAACCCCTATATCATTCCCCCCCCCCCCTTATCTCCGACACTACCAAGCCAAAAAAATTTGGAAAAACTAGGGAAATTAGTTCAACACTTAATAATAGATTACAGGAAAACCTATAAGAAGTTTATGGTGCTAAAATAACATGCAAAATCTCTCAATATTATATATTAAAATGGTACGGAACCCTTCATGTGCAAGTTCCACTTGCACTTGGCCAGTTTTTATACTTGGTTACTATAGAAATACTTACAAACAAGAGCTAAAAACTTTGAGTACCGCCAACATGATCCAGTTCGTGGAAAACGCGCTTATAAACGAGGACAAGAAACTGCCCCATAAAGCGATCAACAGTGTTGTCTTTCGACCCTTTGTATCTGATATGTAGCCCCAAGGTATTGACATTGCAATTGGTCCTGGAATATAATAAAATCGGGATTGAAAGACAACACAATGGTAAAAATAGAACGTAATTTTCGTGACCGTTTCGAGAAAGTAGATAAAGGAACAATTTTTGATGTCGATGAATAGTCTTTTAAAACAAAAGAATACCTACTTTTATTATTATTTTTTTGACTGAAGTTGCAGCTACGATAATTTTTCACGCACGGTGACCATCAGTTTATGCGGAACTCTCATTATACAGGAAAACTATACAAAGTGAAGTAATGTTTTGCTTGTACTTAACAAACTTTAATTCACCAGCTGAATACACAAAGTCTACAAGTATGAATTTTGCGCTCTATTCCTTATTGCGCAAAGTTCCCTAATAATTTTAAGAGCGAAGAAAAAACGTTCTTAAATGTATCCTTTAAAGGTGTTTAATAGGGAATGAAATTTTGAATTGGTGATGAATACAAGTTTAGGCAGATGTAATATTAACAAACCACTTACCAACAAAAGGCATGGACAACAGTATACTCTTCTGCCATAGCTCAAGGTGGAAATCACAGGAACAGCCAGTGACAACTACTGAGAAACCGAAGATGTCTATACCCATTGCTAACAGACCTATGCTTAGAACTGTGAGAAGACCACGGTTATACCAACCAGTGCCTGAAAAACAATACGGGTTTTATTATTCCACAATCGATTAATTTCTACTTTATCTTGAAGACTATTCTTATTATAAAGGGTATAAAAAGACCCTTACGAACTCGGCAGGCCCTAAGTCTATCCGTCGGCGTCATTGTGATATTTTTTTGTTAGGAACCAAACCTTGCTTGCCTTGCTTGTGCTTTGTTGATATGATATGTGGTTTATTTTTATGTTATGTTCCTCTTTTTATTGTTTACAACGCTAGTGTTAAATTTACCAAATTGTCTCATTACGTATCTGTGGAAAACGTGGTTGATTTCACATTTGTATTATTTCTGTATCCTATGTCTCTATGTAAGTCTTAATGTGTAATTTTTTGTTTTCCCTAATAAATAAAATAAAATAAACCTTCTAGTTTCGGAGATATTGAAATGTAATTTTTTTTCGGTCTTTTTAATATTCTAGTTTTAATTTGTTATCATTTCACTTAGAATATATCTATGGTTTAGAGTGTGTTACGTTGAGTCCTACCGTAAACTGAGACTTTTTACATAAATAAAGATATTCCCAGAATTTTTTGGGCAGTGTTAATTAGTTTGTGGTTCAGAATACTTGATTAACGGCGTTGTGACGATTCCTATGACACCTTGTAGTGTGGCTGTTATTATTATCTACCCACGAGCTCTTTAAAAAAACATAATATAAACACAAGTTTCCACACATTATAATCAAAATTACAAATCCACGCACAAAACTATGCGCACTTACAACCACTAACATAGTCACTGAATGTTCTACACCTGTTAAATGTTTAGATACACATGAGGTACTTGGTTTGATTCCTGTGTCGGGCAGTGCTATTAGGATTTTCCATCAGGAATTTTCTTGTAGCAACTTCTCAGTACATCATAGTTTTATTAAGCTATTGCATAGCTTCTATCGCGGGCCTTGAGCGTGGAGAGCGAATCCAGAAATTCCGTAACAAAAATATTTCAACCAGGTTGCTATGGTTACGGAAAATAACAAGGTTGTCAACTGAGTTTGTCAAATTAAATAATTGATAAAAAATTCTATGCAATAGTTTTACCGCGGCAGTCTCCGAGTGCCACACGTTTTTTTTTAATTCCCGGTATATGGTCGAAGATCTTATGCAGTCTTAAAAGTAATTATAAATATTTACCTGTTAAGTCAATCGCTTCTTCATATTCGTATATTTTTTCTTCTATCTGTTTGTCTTCTATGTGTTTGTAATCTGGGTTTCCACTAATTACACTTATTTCTATTATATTACCTGCGTTCCAAACCATCTTAACCTAGTTAACACTCATTATGACTGACATCTTTGACACAATTTTCTAAAACAAAATTCGCATCTACACTTCACAAAACGAACCAACAGCAAGTAAGCTACTCATGTCGTTAGTTCTACTATTTATAATACTCGTCTGTCTTTTCGCTTTGTAATAAATTATCATAGTATTAAGGCTAGCGTTTACTGGCCCGTCGGGGCCGCGGATGCCCGTCGGGGCCGCGGATTTTTGTACTAGATGACGTGGCCTCGGCGCAAGGGCAAAGAAGGAACATGGGTTCGGCTTTTAGTCAGTACAAGTCTGACACTCCCCTTCGCTCTGCCCAAGAGCGGGGGGGGGGGGGGTCATTTGATGATTTTCCACCCACCAAAAAAAAAGGCTAGCGTTTACTAGCGCAAAATTGGTATCTGTTTGGAATCGACTTTTTAAAAGAAGGAGGTAATGTTTTTTTACCAGTAAGTATCTGATTTTTGTTTCATGTTTGCACACAGATGTTTTTGTGATGACTTTTGTGATTGTTTCCCTCTACGGTTTCACATAAATGTAATTAACTTTACTTAAGTAGCTTATCATCTTCTAATACGTTTTTTTTTGTTTTTCATCTATGTTGGTAATTTAATAATAGCTTTTCGTTGGAAAGTAACATTTAAAGACAATCAAAAGGGTGGGTCAAAGGGTGATGTGTGGTGGGGATTGTACAACTATTCAACGATCAGGCTGCCATTTTACCTACCTACTAACTGAGTTTTATCGATTAACTAGCTTTTGCCAGCGGCTTCGCCCTCGTGAAAATGACGATTTTATTATTATTTAACTCCCTTAGGGGTTGAATTTCAAAAAATCCTTCCTTATTCCTTGTCTACATTATAAAGGAAACCTCTGTGCAAAATTTCAGCTCTCTTGGTTCAAGGGTTTGGGCTGGGCGTTGATGAGTCAGTCAGTCAGTCAGGACTTCTCTTTTTATTTATATAGATATATAAATATGTAGATAGATTTTGCCAGCAGTGGTGGCCTTACGAACAGTTGGTCGTGGGTTTAAACCCAGGCAGGCACATTACTTTGAGTAATTTATTTCATCACCGCTGCTCTAAAAATGGTGAAGGAAAACATCGTGTGGAAACGGGCATATCTTAGAACCGAAAATCCGAAGATATGTGACATCTACCAATACGCACTGGGTCCGTGTGGTGGATTATAGCCCATCCCTCTCGTAGAGAGGAAGCCTGAGTCCCTGCAGTGGGAACATTGTAGGCTGATGATGATGATGATGTGTAAAGATATACAATTATAGCACAAAAGTATAAAATTAATAGGTGTTAATTTTATATTTTATGTAGCGACAAGTGAACTCCTATCTTTATTTCTTAATTGATAACTGATCATAATTTTATTTGCCTTCTTAAGTACACCTTATTAATTTCATGTTTTCATTTCATTTATTACAGTAACAATTTTTACTTAAATCTTACCAAAATTTCACACTAAGAAGATATATAATAATATGGAATTACATTGATATCATAATATTATTATTTACAATTTTATTATTATAAAAAATCAAAAAAATAATAATTAAAAAGTAAAACATTTGCAATTTCTCTGTTATAATAATAATGTTAAATAGCAAAATAAAAGATTTTAATTCAAATACAATAAGATTTTACCATTACAAATGCCAAAAGTAAATAATTATAATGTCAATTAAAAAAAACTAAAATTATAATTAAAAAACATGAACCCCCACTTCTTGGCAGTCGGTTAATAACCAGGAAGTAAACAAAATAATGGTAACGATTGTTAGATATTTCATGCAATACAAATCTGCATAATTTCACGCAAAAATATTTTGAGCATGTAAAATGAACCATTTAGCTGGTTTTTAGTTATTGTTAGAATAATATATTACTAAACGTGAAAATAAAGCTAATTTATTCAACTTTTTTTTTGCAATTACGTGTTAGTTATTTTTGTTCATCATCACTACATATTATAAAACAATGTCATCAGCCGCGTCTGTCTGCCTGTTCGCGATATGCTCAATAACGACTTCACCGACTTTCATGCTGTTTTCACTAATGGATAGAGGAGTTGTCGAGGAAGGTTTTAGCTTAGACTTTTACGCGGGCAAAACTACGGGCATCAGCTACTTAAAATTAAAACTATTGCTAGCTTGCATTTCGACTACCACGTAGATCGGAAATTGTCCATATCGTCGCAAAAAAGTACTGGACCCAAATGTGTAGAGCAGTTGTTTTTAGGGTTCCGTACCTCAAAAGGAAAAAACGGAACCCTTATAGGATCACTTTGTTGTCCGTCTGTCTGTCTGTCTGTCTGTCTGTCTGTCAAGACCTTTTTTCTCAGGAACGCGTGGAGGTATCAAGCTGAAATTCATATCAAATACTCAAGTCTATGGTCTCTTGGAGCTGTGAAAAAATCAAACTTCTAAGTCAACGCGATCAAAAGATACTCCCGTTTATGCCGCAAATTTTCGACACTCGCAAGGGAATCAAAACCTACAGGGTACTTCCCGTGAACTCAGAATCTTGAAATTTGGTACGAAGCAACGTCTTATAGCATAGATAAAGGAATAATTACGAAAACCATAAATTTTTAGTTACATCAAGATACTCCCGTTTATGCCGCAAATTTTCGACACTCGCAAGGGAATCAAAACCTACAGGGTACTTCCCGTGAACTCAGAATCTTGAAATTTGGTACGAAGCAACGTCTTATAGCATAGATAAAGGAATAATTACGAAAACCATAAATTTTTAGTTACATCACATAATATATTTTTTTTACGGAACCCTCGGTGCGCGAGTCCGACTCGCACTTGGCCGGTTTTTTTCATCATAATAATATAACATACGCCACGCCTGTAATCCGGCGCTTAGGCAAAGGCGTACATAAGAGTACACCCACATTTTTTCAGTTAAGTGAGTACCATGTAACAGAGGTCGAGCCTCTTGCCGTCAATCGGGCACAAATCCAGTCACCGTGCAACGTGGCTGCTGCTAAGAAATTTCTACACTACTTACCTTTTCCTTTATTTTTGGGGTTTTGGGAAATCATCAAATGTCTCCTCCCTCTTTGGGCAGAGCGGTAGGGAGTGTCAAACTTCTACTGACTAAAAACCACCCATGTTACTTCTTAGCCATTGGTTAGACAGTACCTACGGTATCTCTTTCGAACAAACCGCAGCCTACTACTTGTTCCTTACACTCAAATGTTCTAAAACATAGAGATAGGTATTATTACTACTTTTCCTAAACCACAATTATTATTTATCCAAACACAATTTTATTTTGCTTGTTCCGTGCGAGACTGAAAACTACATTTTCTTTCTTTCTTTTCTATATTAACTTAGCCCATCAAGTAAACCAACTTAATAAATGTTATCGTTAACTTAGCAAAATCTAATCACAGAGTGAAATTAAGGAATTCCGATAACTAATCCGTAGGAAAGTCCGGTCATTTGGTACACTGTTCCAATTTGTGTTTCATGAATATTAATAAGCCTAACGTTCGACCACGCGGCGTTGTCTGTTTTTCCATTTACTTTTACATGATATTTTTCTTTGTAAAACGTTTTGTGCCATCGTAAATTTATTTTCAGATGCTTTTGTAAGGATGGGTCTTTCGTCGTTTCGCACCACGAGCGGTTCGGCCCGCGGTGTGAAACGCAGAAGAGCTCTTAAGAATGGACTGTTTCGGACCGCGGTGTGAATCGACCTGCATTCTTGTAAGAATGACACATCATTCATTTGTCATCACTTCAATTAAACGTCCACAACTGGATATAGGCCCCAAGTGTCGCCACTTTGACAGGTTCCCTGTGTCTCGCGTCCACCGGATCTCCGCAACCTTCACCAGGTCATCTGTCCACCTATTGAAAGGCCATCCAACGTGACGTCTTGTGGTTCGCGGTCGCCACTCCAGAACATTTCGACCCCATCGGCGATCCGTTCCGCGAGCAATGTACCTTGCCCTTTACCACATAATAAGTTTGGCAATTTATTCTTTGGGCTATGTCGATAACCTCCTTCTCACAAGGAAACCCCAAGCATTGCCTAATGACACCCACGTTTAATAAAAATACAGTTAATTATTTTTATTTACCCGTACTGATGTTAGCATCAGTACGGGTTTGCACATTAAGTTTTATTTATGAAATCCGTCTTAACCTTCGGCATGCCTGCTACTGGTGACTAAAAGTAACTCGGTATGCCTGGTGGGTTTATCAGACCCGGATTTTTAACTTGTAAATTCTAAAATATTTATTGATAAATAGTTATTTAAATGTACTAATATGTTTACTAGAGGTGGATGTTAGAAAAAAAAAATTGCAAATCACCAACTTTTAATAATTAAACTGAAGTAGTGTTTTTAAATCGTTTTAAACTTAGTTATCAATACACACTTTACTTACTAAAAAACTAAAGAGATCTCAATTATAGTTATAGTTATATAAAACTACAAAGCCACTGACTGACTGATTGACATGTCGTTTCTCGGATTGGATGAGAGATGGGTTAGGGGTATGTTTAGCAAAAATGTGTAATCTGACCAAGTGAGTAGAGGAAAATTATAGGGAAAGTTCAAATCCAAAATGGAGGGCGAGTCCATTTCCGGTTTCGGTGGGGGAAAGACTTGGATGGATTTCGACTCGGAGGTCCTATACGAAATGTAAAAGCATTTAAAAAAAAAGTAAAAAAAAAAAAAAAAACAAGATGGCGGCCGCGCCAGGACGTTTTGAAATTGTCGATTTTTTTCACTCGACTTTGAAGAATTGTTTTCTTCTACCAAATTCTAGAACCGCCAACAAAGAGTTTGCCAATTTGTTGGTAATTTCAATGGCAATTTGGAAAAATTATGACATTGTAAAAATCCAAGATGGAGGACGCTGCGGCGGCCATTTTGTAAAAAGTTGGATTTTTCGATTTTTTTCAAATCCATTTTTCGGGTAGTTGGCAACATCGGACGGGTTCGAACTGTACCAAGCGGTTGTGTGTTTTGTTGACGAGTGTTGCCCGGTGCAAATTTTTTCCCCATTTTTAGGGTATTTTCCCAGATTTTCCCCGAAAACATGAAAAGTAGAAATAATGACATTTTAAAAAGAGACTTTGACTAGCCGGCAACATTGGGGGCCGCCAAATGACATTTGACCATTTTAGTTCGTTTTAATTGGCAACCCCAAAAAATATTGAACTTTTTCATTTTTGGGACTTTTTGACTTTGGCGAATTAGTTTGTTCTACACAACTCAAAAGTTGGCAACACCAAGTACACCGGTCGGTGGCCTATATTCTTGACATTTCAGAAAAATTATGACTTTTCAGAAAAACAAGATGGCGGATGCTATGGCGGCCATCTTGTAAAAAGGCCGAAAAATTCCAATTTTCGACACGATAATTGGGACAGCTGGCATCCCCCGACCGGATTGTGTTGTATGGACCGGTTATGTGATTCGTCAAGGAGTGTGGCCTGGTTTAAAAATTTTCCCCATTTTTAGGGAAATTTCCCTGATTTTTCCCGAAAACATGAAAAGTAGAAATAACGACATTTTGAATGGAAATTTTACATAAACACCAAGAATGCGGTCCCCCAAATGACATTTGCCCATTTTCATCACTTTCAGCTGGCAACCCCGAGAGCCATTGGCGCTTGAATTTTTGGGTCAGACCTGACTTTGGCGAATTAGTTTGTTCTACTAAACTCAAAAGTTGGCAACACCAAGTACACCAGTTGGTGGCCTATATCCTTGAGATTTCAGGAAAATTATGACTTTTCAAAAAAAAAAGATGGCGAACAGTGTGGCGGCCATCTTGTAAGAATGATGAAAAATCCTAATTTTCGACACGATAAATGGGACAGCCGACATCCCCCGACTGGATTGTGTTGTATAAAGCGATTGTGTACATTGTTGTGGAGTGTTACCTAACGCAAAAAATTTCCCCATTTTTAGGGTATTTTCCCTGATTTTTCCCAAAAACATGAATAGTGGAAATAACGACATTTTGAATGGAATTTTTTTACAGGAACACTAAGAATGGGATGCCTCAAATGAAATTTGACCATTTTCATTCTTTTCAGCTGGCAACCCCGAGAGTCATTGGGGCTTGAATTTTCGAATCAGAACCGACTTTGGCGAATTCTTTTGTTTTACCAAACTTAAAACTTGGCAACACCAAGTACACCAGTCGGTTGCCTGTATCCTCGATATTTCAGGAAAATTGTGACTTTTCAGAAAAACAAGATGGCGGACAGTGTGGTGGCCATCTTGGAAAAATGATGAAAAATCCCAATTTTCGACACGATAAATGGGACAGCCGGCACCTTCTGACCGGATTGTGTTGTCCCGGTTGTGTATTTCGTTAAGTAATGTTGCCTGTTGCAAAAAAACAACCCCATTTTTAGGGTATTTTCCCAGATTTTGCCCAAAAACGTGAAAGTAGAAGTAAAGACTTTTAGAATGAAGACGAAGACTTTGACTAGCTGGCAACATAGGGGAGGTGGCGAGCAAAGCGAGCCGGTGACCCCCGTAGCGTAGGGATAAGGTCGCGATAGCTTTTCCTCGGTGGTAGGCAGGTCTTGAGTGGAGCGAAGAGGGGAGGTGGCGAGCGAAGTGAGCCGGCGACCTCCGTAGCGTAACGAAGGTTGAGTGGGTGAAGCGTATAAGTAACTCCCATGAGTAGCTAAAAAGTGCAAAACCTCCCCTTTTTGCCGCATTTTCCCCTCCTACCTATTTCAAAGTTGCCCCATATGCCCCCTTTCTCCCCCCTTTAGGCGGATCTCGAAAGTTAAGAGACTTCTAACATATGTTTTTCAGATTAATTGAAAGGGGCAATGCGTTATTCGAAATCATTTTTCAAAGCTCCCCCTCGCCCCCCCTTCATCATCCCTCCGTCTTCACCCCATTTTTTTAAAATTCGTGTTCTGTTTTGTTTACGGATTCGTATAGAGGAGTCCCGGGAAAGTAAAAACCATTTTTCAAAATTGATCCCCATGCCCCCCTTTTCCCCCCCTTTAGGCGGATCTCGGAAGTTAAGAGATTTGGAACATTTTTTTTTAAGCTTCATTGAAAGGGGTAATGCGTTAGTCAAAATCATTTTTAAAGCTCTCCCTTTCCCCCACTTCACGACCCGCGAGCTGCGCGCAGCTCGCGCAGCCACGGAAATACTAGTTATTATACTATATAAAGCTAAACTACCACTGACTGACTCACTCACTCACTGACATCATTGTTCTCCCAGATGTTGGATGGGGAGGTGGGTATATTTTGACAGATTCGTAAACAAGTAACTCTGGTGAGTATGGGAAAAGTCCGAAACCCCCCCTTTTTGCCCCCCCTCCTCCCCCTCCCTATCGTATCTCGGAAACTAGGAGACCCGTATTTTTTTTTTTTTACTGATTCGTATAGAGGAGGCTCGGTTAAGTAAAAATCATTTTTCAAAGTGGCCCCCCTTGCCCCCCTTCTCCCCCCCTTTAGGCGGATCTCGGAAGTAAAGAGATTTAACGTGTTTTTTTTTAGGGATTCGTATAGAGGAGGCTCGGGGAAGTAAAAACCACTTTTCAAATTTGACCCCCTGGCCCCCCTTCACCCCCCCCCTTTCGGATCTCGGAAGTTAAGAGACTTGGAACGAATTTTTTTTCAGATTCATATAGAGGGGCATTGCGTTAGTCGAAATCATTTTTAGAAACTCCCCCCCTCTCCCCCCCCTTCACCCCCCCCCCTCTTCACCCCTTTTTTTCTCTTTTGTTTACAGATTCGTATAGGATAGGAGGCTCGGGGAAGTAAAATGGTGGTACCGGTAAAGCGAAGGGGGGAGCGGGCGAGCGAAGCGAGCCGGCGACCCCCGTAGCGTAGGGATAATGTCATGATAGCTTTCCGGTGGTAGGTAGGTCCTGAGTGGAGCGAACCTGCGAGACCGAGTGGAGCGAAGGGGGGAGGTGGCGAGCGAAGCGAGCCGGCGACCTCCTTAGCGTAACGAAGGTTGAGTGGGTGAAGCGTAACTTAGGGGCGACGACAAGCAAACTTTAGGTTAATGTTTTTTAGTAGTAGCAGGAGGTAGTAGGTAGGTGGTAGGGGTAGTAGGTAGTAGGTAGGTGGTAGGTAGTAGATAGTAGGTAGGTGTAGGTAGGTAGTAGGTAGGTGTAGGTAGGTGGTAGGTAGGTTTAGGTAGGTAGTAGGTAGGTGGTAAGTAGGTGTAGGTAGATGGTGTCATTCGTGAGATTCATATAGAGGAGGCTCGGGGAAGTATAATCCGTTTTTCAAATTTGAACCCCCTGCCCCCCTTCACCCCCCCTTTAGGCGGATCTCGGAAGTTAAGAGACTTGGAACATTTTTTTTTCAAATTCATTGAGAGGTGCAATGCGTTAGTCGAAATCACTTTTCAAAGCTCCCCCTCTCCCCCCCTTCACGCCTCGCGAGCTGCGCGCAGCTCGCGCACCCACGCAAATACTAGTTCTATTATATAAAGCTAAACTACCACTGACTCACTCACTGACTGACAGAATTGTTCTCCCAGATGGTGGATGGGGAGGTGGGTATATTTTTACAGATTCGTAAACAACTAACTCTCAAACCTATGGGAAAAGTCCCAAACCCCCCCTTTTCCCCCCCCTTCCCCCCCCTCCCTATCGTATCTCGGAAACTAAGAGACCGGTATTTTTTTTTATTACGGATTCGTATAGAGGAGGCTCGGTAAAGTAAAAATCATTTTTCAAAGTGCCCCCCCTTGCCCCCCTTCTCCCCCCCTTTAGGCGGATCTCGGAAATAAAGAGAATTACGTGTTTTTTTTTTAGGGATTCGTATAGAGGAGGCTTGAGGAAGTAAAAACCATTTTGAAAATTTGACCCCCTTGCCCCCCCTTTACCCCCCCCTTTCGGATCTCGGAAGTTAAGAGACTTGGAACATTTTTTTTTTCAGATTCATTGAAAGGGGCATACAGTTAGTCGAAATCATTTTTCGAACCCCCCCCCCCCCCCCCCCCCCCTTCAACACCCCCCCCCTCTTCACCTCTTTTTTTCTATTTTGTTTACGGATTCGTATAGAGGAGGCTCGGGGAAGTAAAATGGTGGTACCGGTAAAGCGAAGGGGGGAGCGGGCGAGCGAAGCGAGCCGGCGACCCCCGTAGCGTAGGGATAAAGTCATGATAGCTTTCCGGTGGTAGGTAGGTCCTGAGTGGAGCGAACCTGCGAGACCGAGTGGAGCGAAGGGGGGAGGTGGCGAGCGAAGCGAGCCGGCGACCTCCTTAGCGTAACGAAGGTTGAGTGGGTGAAGCGTAACTCAGGGGCGACGACAAGCAAACTTTAGGGTAAAGTTTTTTTAGTGGTAGTAGGAGGTAGTAGGTAGGTAGTAGGTAGGTGGTAGGTAGGTGATTGGTAGGTAGTAGGTAGGTAGGTGTAGGTTGGTCAGTTGGTGTAGGTAGGTAGGTAGGTGTAGGTAGGTAGGTAGTAGGTAGGTATTAGGCAGTAGGTAGGTAGGTAGTAGGTAGGTGGTAGGCAGTTAGAAGGTGTAGGTAGGTAGGTAGTAGGTAGGTGTAGGTAGTAGGTAGGTGTATATAGGTAGGTATATCAGATTCATTGAAAGGGGCAATGCGTTAGTCGAAATCATTTTTCAAAGCGCCCCCTCTCCCCTTCTCCACGCCTCGCGAGCTGCGCGCAGCTCGCGCACCCACGCAAATACTAGTTATACTATATAAAGCTAAACTACCACTGACTCACTGACTCACTGACAGAATTGATCTCCCAGATGGTGGATGGGGAGGTGGGTATATTTTTACAGATTCGTAAACAAGTCACTCTCGTGAGTATGGGAAAAGTCCGAAACCCCCCCTTTTCCCCCCCTTCCCCCCCCTCCCTATCGTATCTCGGAAACTAAAAGACCCGTATTTTTTTTTTTTACGGATTCGTATAGAGGAGGCTCGGTTAAGTAAAAATCATTTTTCAAAGTGGCCCCCCTTGCCCCCCTTCTCCCCCCCTTTAGGCGGATCTCGGAAATAAAGAGAATTTACAAGTTTTTTTTTAGGGATTCGTATAGAGGAGGCTTGGGGAAGGAAAAACCATTTTGAAAATTTGACCCCCTTGCCCCCCTCCACCCCCCCCCCCCTTTCGGATCTCGGAAGTTAAGAGACTTGGAACGAATTTTTTTTCAGATTCATATAGAGGGGCATTGCGTTAGTCGAAATCATTTTTAGAAACTCCCCCCTCTCCCTCCATTCACCCCTTTTTTTCAGTTTTGTTTACAGATTCGTATAGGATAGGAGGCTCGGGGAAGTAAAATGGTGGTACCGGTAAAGCGAAGGGGGGAGCGGGCGAGCGAAGCGAGCCGGCGACCCCCGTAGCGTAGGGATAATGTCATGATAGCTTTCCGGTGGTAGGTAGGTCCTGAGTGGAGCGAACCTGCGAGACCGAGTGGAGCGAAGGGGGGAGGTGGCGAGCGAAGCGAGCCGGCGACCTCCTTAGCGTAACGAAGGTTGAGTGGGTGAAGCGTAACGAAGGTTGAGTAGGTAGGTGTAGGTAGGTAGTAGGTAGGTGTAGGTAGGTGTAGGTAGGTGTAGGTAGGTGTAGGTAGGTGTAGGTAGGTGTAGGTAGGTGTAGGTAGGTGTAGGTAGGTGTAGGTAGGTGTAGGTAGGTGTAGGTAGGAGTAGGTAGGTGTAGGTAGGTAGTAAGGCGGATCTCGGAAGTTAAGAGACTTGAAACATTTTTTTTTCAGATTTATTGAAAGGAGCAATGCGTTAGTCGAAATTTTTATTCAAAGCTGCCCCTCTCCCCCTCTTCACGCCCCGCGAGCTGCGCGCAGCTCGCGCACCCACGCAAATACTAGTTATACTATATAAAGCTAAACTACCACTCACTCACTGACTGACTCACTGACATCATTGTTCTCCCAGATGTTGGATGGGGAGGTGGGTATATTTTGACAGATTCGTAAACAAGTAACTCTGGTGAGTATGGGAAAAGTCCCAAACCCCCCCTTTTTGCCCCCCCTCCCCCCCCTCCCTATCGTATCTCGGAAACTAAGAGACCGGTATTTTTTTTTTATTACGGATTCGTATAGAGGAGGCTCGGTAAAGTAAAAATCATTTTTCAAAGTGGCCCCCCTTGCCCCCCTTCTCCCCCCCCTTTAGGCGGATCTCGGAAATAAAGAGAATTTACAAGTTTTTTTTTAGGGATTCGTATAGAGGAGGCTTGGGGAAGGAAAAACCATTTTGAAAATTTGACCCCCTTGCCCCCCTCCACCCCCCCCTTTCGGATCTCGGAAGTTAAGAGACTTGGAACGAATTTTTTTTCAGATTCATATAGAGGGGCATTGCGTTAGTCGAAATCATTTTTAGAAACTCCCCCCCTCTCCCCCCTTCACCCCTCCCCCCCTCTTCACCCCTTTTTTCTGTTTTGTTTACAGATTCGTATAGGATAGGAGGCTCGGGGAAGTAAACTGGTGGTACCGGTAAAGCGAAGGGGGGAGCGGGCGAGCGAAGCGAGCCGGCGACCCCCGTAGCGTAGGGATAAAGTCATGATAGCTTTCCGGTGGTAGGTAGGTCCTGAGTGGAGCGAACCTGCGAGACCGAGTGGAGCGAAGGGGGGAGGTGGCGAGCGAAGCGAGCCGGCGACTTCCTTAGCGTAACGAAGGTTGAGTGGGTGAAGCGTAACTCAGGGGCGACGACAAGCAAACTTTAGGGTAATGTTTTTTTAGTGGTAGTAGGAGGTAGTAGGTAGATGTACGTAGGTGTAGGTAGGTGTAGGTAGGTGTAGGTAGGTAGGTAGTAGGTAGGTAGGTAGTAGGTAGGTAGGTGTAGGTAGGTGTAGGTAGGTGTAGGTAGGTGTAGGTAGGTGTAGGTAGGTGTAGGTAGGTGTAGGTAGGTGTAGGTAGGTGTAGGTAGGTGTAGGTAGGTGTGGGTAGGTGTAGGTAGGTGTAGGTAGGTGTAGGTAGGTGTAGGTAGGTGTAGGTAGGTAGTAGGTAGGTGTAGGTAGGTAGTAGGTAGGTGTAGGTAGGTAGCAGGTAGGTGTAGGTAGGCAGACCCGCGAGCTGCGCGCAGCGAGCGCAGCCACGCAAATACTAGTTATACTATATAAAGCTAAACTACCACTGACTCACTGACTGACTGACAGAATTGTTCTCCCAGATGGTGGATGGGGAGGTGGGTATATTTTGACAGATTCGTACACAAGTTACTCTGGTGAGTATGGGAAAAGTCCGAAACCCCCCCTTTTCCCCCCCCTTCTCCCCCCTCCCTATCGTATCTCGGAAACAAAGAGACTTGAAGTGTTTTTTTTTAGGGATTCGTATAGAGGAGGCTCGATTAAGTAAAAATCATTTTTCAAAGTGGCCCCCCTTGCCCCCCTTTTCCCCCCCTTTAGGCGAATCTCGAAAGTTAAGAGACTTGGAAAGATTTTTTTTTCAGATTCATATAGAGGGGCCTTTGCGTTAATCGAAATCATTTTTCGAGACTCCCCCCTCACTCCCCCTTCAACCCCCCCCCCCCCCCCCTTTTTCACTTTTTTTTTTTTTTTTTCTTACATAATACTATTGAGGGGCGTTGAAATTTGTATACCCTCCCCTCCCCAACCTCCCCTAAAATTAAAAGGGCTGTAACTTCCTAACGGTTAGAGATAGCCATTAGGTGTTTGAACAAATATTATAGTAGACGTCGAAACCTGTCCGGTGGTGGTACAGCGGCAAAGCGAAGGGGGGAGCGGGCGAGCGAAGCGAGCCGGCGACCCCCGTAGCGTAGGGATATCGACATGATAGCTTTACGGTGGTAGGTAGGTCCTGCTGAGTGGAGCGAACCTGCGAGACCGAGTGGAGCGAAGGGGGGAGGTGGCGAGCGAAGCGAGCCGGCGACCTCCTTAGCGTAACGAAGGTTGAGTGGGTGAAGCGTAACGAAGGTTGAGTAGGTAGGTGTAGGTAGGTAGTAGGTAGGTGTAGGTAGGTGTAGGTAGGTGTAGGTAGGTGTAGGTAGGTGTAGGTAGGAGTAGGTAGGTGTAGGTAGGTAGTAGGTAGGTGTAGGTAGGTAGTAAGGCGGATCTCGGATGTTAAGAGACTTGAACCATTTTTTTTTCAGATTTATTGAAAGGAGCAATGCGTTAGTCGAAATTTTTTTTCAAAGCTGCCCCTCTCCCCCTCTTCACGCCCCGCGAGCTGCGCGCAGCTCGCGCACCCAAGCAAATACTAGTTATAGTTATATAAAACTACAAGACCACTGACTCACTCACTGACTGACTGATTGACATGTCGTTTCTCGGAATGGGTGAGAGATGGGTTAGGGGTATGTTTTGCAAAAATGCGTAATCTGACCAATCGAGTAGAGGAAAATTATAGGGAAAGTTCAAATCCAAGATGGTGGGCGAGTCCATTTCCGGTTTCGGTGGGGGAAAGACTTGGATGGATTTCGACTCAGAGGTCTTATACGAAATCTAAAAGCATTTAAAAAAAAAGTAAAAAAAAAAAAAAACAAGATGGCGGCCGCGCCATGACGTTTTGAAATTGTCGACTTTTTTCACTCGACTTTGACGAATTGTTTTCTTCTACCAAATTCTAGAACCGCCAACAAAGGGTTTGCCAATTTGTTGGTAATTGTAATAGTAATTGGAAAAAATTATGACATTTTGAAAATCCAAGATGGAGGACGCTGCGGCGGCCATTTTGTAAAAAGTTGGATATTTCGATTATTTTCAAATCCATTTTTCGGGTAGTTGGCAACATCAGACGGGTTCGAGTTGTACCGAGCGGTTGTGTGTTTTGTTGACGAGTGTTGCCTGGTGCAAAAAATTTCCCCATTTTTAGGGTATTTTCCCAGATTTTCCCCGAATACATGAAAAGTAGAAATAATGACATTTTAAATAGAGACTTTGACTAGCCGGCAACATTGGGGTCCCCCAAATGACATTTGACCATTTTGGTTCGTTTTAATTGGCAACCCCAAAAAATATTGAACTTTTTAATTTTTGGGACTTTTTGACTTTGGCGAATTAGTTTGTTCTACACAACTCAAAAGTTGGCAACACCAAGTACACCGGTCGGTGGCCTATATTCTTGACATTTCAGAAAAATTATGACTTTTCAGAAAAACAAGATGGCGGATGCTATGGCGGCCATCTTGTAAAAAGGCCGAAAAATCCCAATTTTCAACACGATAATTGGGACAGCTGGCATCCCCCGACCGGATTGTGTTGTATGGACCGGTTATGTGATTCGTCAAGGAGTGTGGCGTGGTTTAAAAATATTCCTCATTTTTTGGGAAAATTCCCAGATTTTCCCCGAAAACATGAAAAGTAGAAATAACGACATTTTGAATGGAAATTTTCCATAAACACTAAGAATGGGGTCCCCCGAATGACATTTGACCATTTTCATCACTTTCAGCTGGCAACCCCGAGAGCCATTGGCGCTTGAATTTTTGGGTCAGACCCGACTTTGGCGAATTAGTTTGTTCTACTAATCTCAAAAGTTGGCAACACCAAGTACACCAGTTGGTGGCCTATATCCCTGAGATTTCAGGAAAATTATGACATTTGAAAAAAAAGATGGCGGACAGTGTGGCGGCCATCTTGTAAGAATGATAAAAATCCTAATTTTCGACACGATAAATGGGACAGCCGGCATTCCCCGACCGGATTGTGTTGTATGAAGCGATTGTGTACTTTGTTGTGGAGTGTTACCTTACGCAAAAAAAATCCCCATTTTTAGGGTATTTTCCCAGAATTTTCCCAAAAACATGATTAGTGGAAATAACGACATTTTGAATGGATTTTTTTTACAGGAACACCAAGAATGGGGTGCCTCAAATGACATTTGACCATTTTCATTCTTTTCAGCTGGCAACCCCGAGAGTCATTGGGGCTTGAATTTCCAGATCAGAACCGACTTTGGCGAATTCTTTTGTTCTACCAAACTTAAAACTTGGCAACACCAAGTACACCGGTTGGTGGCCTATATCCTTGAGATTTCAGGAAAATTATGACTTTTTAGAAAAACAAGACGGCGGACAGTGTGGTGGCCATCTTGGAAAAATTATCAAAAATCCCAATTTTCGACACGATAAATGGGACAGCCGGCACCGGCGTAGGGATAAGGTCACGATAGCTTTTCCTCGGTGGTAGGCAGGTCTTGAGTGGAGCGAAGAGGGGAGGTGGCGAGCGAAGCGAGCCGGCGACCTCCGTAGCGTAACGAAGGTTGAGTGGGTGAAGCGTATAAGTAACTCTCATGAGTACCTAAAAAGTGCAAAACCGCCCCTTTTTGCCCCATTTTCCCCTCCTACCTTTTCCAAAGTTGCCCCATTTGCCCCCTTTCTCCCCCCTTTAGGCGGATCTCGAAAGTTAAGAGACTTGCAACATTTTTTTTAAAGCTTCTTTGAAATGGGGGCAATGCGTTAGTCGAAATCATTTTTCAAAGCTCCCCCTCTCCCCCGCTTCACGACCCGCGAGCTGCGCGCAGCTCGCGCAGCCACGCAAATACTAGTTATACTACACACCTCAACACGGTCTAGGGATATTTCATACTCAATTAAATAACTCGAAAAGTACTGGCCGCATTGGAATCTTTAATACACCGATTTGTTTGTAATTTATCTCAGACTAATTCCAAATTCAAATTTTTGAAAATTCTTTTGTTTCGGTGGCATAAAAATGTCTTTATGTATAGGAGAGGGAATTTTCATTTGTGCGAAATTTAGAAAACAATACGAATTACGTTTAGTTACAGTTTTTTTTCATTTTTAAACGAAAGATAAAGTTAAAATTGAGGTATTGTAGCCATGCAACGCGCCGTTTGACGAGGGCGGAGATGTTACGAGCTGTGGGAATGCTGGAAGCTGGATCTGTTCAGCGTAATGTTGCTGAGGCCATAGGGACCCATCAAAATGTAATTTCAAGATTGTGGACACGCTATCGTGCCACAGGTGAAGTAGCGGAGAGGCACCGGGGGCCAAGTCGCATCATTACCCCCAGACAAGACCGATTTTTGCAAATTACTGCGCGAGCTCAACCAAATGCAACGGCGACTCAATTGGTCCAAAGGCTGCGAGTGGAACACCAAGTGCTTGTGAGTGACCAAACTGTAAGAAGGCGACTGCATGAAAGCAATCTACGCTCTCGTAGACCACTCCGGGTCCCACCGTTACGGAGAGGCAATCGTGGACGACGATTAGAATGGGTTCGGAACCACGTGGACTGGGGCCGTGAGCAATGGTCCAATGTGCTGTTCACGGATGAATCCAGGTTCGGCTTCCATCCAGATTCACGAAGGACGCGTGTTTGGCGAGTTCCTGGACGATGGAGCCGTCTCCAGAACCCTCAGGAAGTTCACCCATACCAAGGAGGAACAATTATGGTTTGGGCAGGAATTCGTCTTGGAGGACGGACGGATCACGTTTGGGTGCGGGGCAATATGACGGCAGAACGATATGTCCAACAGGTGCTGGGGCCCGTAATCTTGCCCCACAGAACACAAATGGGGCAAGATTTCCTGTTCATGCACGACAATGCCCGGGCACACACGGCGAGAACGGTAGCAGCTTGGTTACATACACATAATGTTAGGGCCTTAGACTGGCCTGCTCAATCGCCAGATCTAAATCCCATTGAGCATGCGTGGGATATGCTGCAAAGAAGAGCTCTGAAGGAAGTTCCTGAAAATTTGGCTACAGAAGATCAACTTTTTGCGCACCTCAGAAGGACATGGGACAATATTCTGCAGCAAGACATTGACAACCTTGTTCTGAGCATTCCGAATCGTTGCCGATGTGTTATGAACATCATGGGCGCTTTCTCAGACTACTAACTTCAAGTTTATAAACACAAATTAAATGATTATTCTATTTTTTTCAGTTTTTACTCACAAATTAAAAGTTAATTCATATACGGTTTCCGTCTATGCTTCATTTTTTTTCCATAAAATCCTGAAATTTTAATCAGTACCTTAACCATTATTAAAAAATGGTAGAATATTAAATAACGCATATTTTAAATATATACATGTCATTTATATAATTAACACATTGATAGTAATTCGCTTTTTTAAAAATATCCCTAGACCGTGTTGATGTGTGTATATAAAGCTTAATTACCACTGACTCATTGACTTATTGACAGAATTGTTCTCCCAGATGGTGGATGGGGAGGTGGGTATATTTTGACAGATTCGTAAACAATCAACTCTCATGACTATGGGAAAAGTCCGAAACCCCCCCTTTTCCCCCCCCTTCCCCCCCCCTCCCTATCGTATCTCGGAAACTAAAAGACCCGTATTTTTTTTTTTTACGGATTCGTATAGAGGAGGCTCGGTAAAGTAAAAATCATTTTTCAAAGTGGCCCCCCTTGCCCCCCTTCTCCCCCCCTTTAGGCGAATCTCGAAAGTTAAGAGACTCGGAACGATTTTTTTTTCAGATTCATTTAGAGGGGCCTTTGCGTTAATCGAAATCATTTTTCGAGACTCCCCCCCTCACCCCCCCTTCAACCCCCCCCCCCCTTTTCACCTTTTTTTTTTTTTTTTTCTTACATAAAACTATTGAGGGGCGTTGAAACCTGTCCGGTGGTGGTACAGCGGCAAAGCGAAGGGGGGAGCGGGCGAGCGAAGCGAGCCGGCGACCCCCGTAGCGTAGGGATAATGTCATGATAGCTTTCCGGTGGTAGGTAGGTCCTGAGTGGAGCGAACCTGCGAGACCGAGTTGAGCGAAGGGGGGAGGTGGCGAGCGAAGCGAGCCGGCGACCTCCTTAGCGTAACGAAGGTTGAGTGGGTGAAGTGTAACTCAGGGGCGACGACAAGCAAACTTTAGGGTAATGTTCTTTTAGTGGTAGTAGGAGGTAGTAGGTAGGTGGTAGGTGGTAGGTAGTGTAGGTATGTGTAGGTAGGTGTAGGTAGGTGTAGGTAGGTGTAGGTAGGTGTAGGTAGGTGTAGGTAGGTGTAGGTAGGTGTAGGTAGGTGTAGGTAGGTGTAGGTAGGTGTAGGTAGGTGTAGGTAGGTGTAGGTAGGTGTAGGTAGGTGTAGGTAGGTGTAGGTAGGTGTAGGTAGGTGTAGGTAGGTGTAGGTAGGTGTAGGTAGGTGTAGGTAGGTGTAGGTAGGTGTAGGTAGGTGTAGGTAGGTGTAGGTAGGTGTAGGTAGGTGTAGGTAGGTGTAGGTAGGTGTAGGTAGGTGTAGGTAGGTGTAGGTAGGTGTAGGTAGGTGTAGGTAGGTGTAGGTAGGTGTAGGTAGGTGTAGGTAGGTGTAGGTAGGTGTAGGTAGGTGTAGGTAGGTGTAGGTAGGTGTAGGTAGGTGTAGGTAGGTGTAGGTAGGTGTAGGTAGGTGTAGGTAGGTGTAGGTAGGTGTAGGTAGGTGTAGGTAGGTGTAGGTAGGTGTAGGTAGGTGTAGGTAGGTGTAGGTAGGTGTAGGTAGGTGTAGGTAGGTGTAGGTAGGTGTAGGTAGGTGTAGGTAGGTGTAGGTAGGTGTAGGTAGGTGTAGGTAGGTGTAGGTAGGTGTAGGTAGGTGTAGGTAGGTGTAGGTAGGTGTAGGTAGGTGTAGGTAGGTGTAGGTAGGTGTAGGTAGGTGTAGGTAGGTGTAGGTAGGTGTAGGTAGGTGTAGGTAGGTGTAGGTAGGTGTAGGTAGGTGTAGGTAGGTGTAGGTAGGTGTAGGTAGGTGTAGGTAGGTGTAGGTAGGTGTAGGTAGGTGTAGGTAGGTGTAGGTAGGTGTAGGTAGGTGTAGGTAGGTGTAGGTAGGTGTAGGTAGGTGTAGGTAGGTGTAGGTAGGTGTAGGTAGGTGTAGGTAGGTGTAGGTAGGTGTAGGTAGGTGTAGGTAGGTGTAGGTAGGTGTAGGTAGGTGTAGGTAGGTAGTAGGTAGGTGTAGGTAGGTGTAGGTAGGTAGTACCGCGAGCTGCAATGAAAAATTTTTTTTTTTCAGATTCATTGAGAGGTGCAATGCGTTAGTCGAAATCATTTTTCAAAGCGCCCCCTCTCCCCCTCTTCACGCCCCGCGAGCTGCGCGCAGCTCGCGCACCCACGCAAATACTAGTCAGACTATATAAACATATAAGGCACTTCTATGTACTTATAAATAACTAAAGAATATTCAGTCGATAAACATTTTCCAGAGTTCTGGTCCGAAAGGAAATTGCACATTGGAAAACTATACGCACGTCTTACTACCACGAGAGTGCGTTCTGGTCTCAGGTAGTGGGCTGCGGGTGCCTAGCAATTCATAACGGCCAGCTACTAAGTGCGGTTAGGCGAGAAATTCGAATTTAAAGAAAATACGATGGTTTATGTACACAGGTGGGTCTGATGGACTCTACCAGGCATGGCGAAGGTTAAGTTTCTTAATACATACAATTGATAATATTTTATTATCTTTAGTGATGTGCGTCATGTCATGTTATATCCCGCGCAAATTGCAGTTGATATTTGCACATTTTGTGAGCTAATTGACTATATAATCAACTGCGTTAATACAGTACGTTGTATGTCTTATTGTGCTGTACATTTTAAGAAGAATCAATGTGTCTGTGTATATTATTGTAGGTAGGTATTCATTTTTACCCGAACACAAGGTAAAAAGGAAAGGTGATCATTTTAGTGCAGTTTATGTAAGCGTGTTTTTGTGAAATTTTGAATGTTCACTGCACCGTGTAAGCGATTAATTTTGTTATAGGAATAGTCGATCTTGAAAATAACATTGACGATAAATCTGACCACCACTTTTTTTAGTTACAATAAGTTAACTATTATTATTTATTCACATAAGTTCACATTCGCAAATGTTAAATAATATTGACTTGCTGCCTGCAAAAGAGTATTTTTTGTGCAGTAAAAGTGGTAAGTACAAAGAACGGTAAAAATAAAATGTAGTGCTCATATCCCCATAAAATTGACATGGAGACATTAATACATAGAATGCTGATTTAAAACACAATACTGAAGTTAAACAAACATGAAATTAGATATCCAAGTGTGTTTCTAAGTTTAATATACTCAACACGAAACAAAACAATCTAACCGTGCCATAAAGAAACCTGATAGTAAATCTAGTTACCGACTTTATTATCAAGCAAACATCGGTCCTAAATTACTTATTTTACATTTAGGTGGGTATCTAAGTACCCAGGCTCCTGTTTCCACTGACCAATTTTAACTTTGATCTTTTGTTAATTGACTGCTCCCCTAAGGGGAGCATCGGAGTTCCAAATGCCGTACATCTGTATACTTTATAGTTTATACCGTCTGCCCATGGAGATAAGTTTTAAAATTGTTTGTGTATTTTTATGTCGAGTTAGTTTACACCCTAGTAATTGGAATACCGAGGTTCTTCTTCGTAAATTGGCAGTACAATCTGAATGAGAATGAATTTTATACAATATACAACGCTATTCATCCCATCGGGGCTACGGGTTGTTCGAAAGGGATACCGCGGCCCCGGACACAAAGGGCTAAGAAGGAACATGGATGGTTTTAAGTCAGTCGATGTCTGATACTCCCTTTCGCTCGTCCCAGAGCGGGAGGAGTCATTTGATGATTTCCCACCCTCTAATAAGAAGCAGATTTTCAGGCTGTTGGATTACCAAAGTACTACCCGAGCGCAATAAGTTGGCTCCTTCTTGGAATGCGACTCCCCCGCTCGCTTTCCCCGCACTTGGCGCCCGTATTGTTCCGGGCGGTACAAACACGCTGCTGTGACGTCACCGCGCTCAGGTCCCAACTTATCGCGCACGGGTAGTACTGTTGTGTTAAATGTTGCTGTCTCAGATAAAATGACTGCACAAACTGTAGGCCTAGTAGCCAAAAATCACAAACAATAACAAAATAAATAAGACACTACAGCACTGGTTTCATTCTTTTGTTACCAAACCCTCAAGGTAAATATAATGTAATTAACTTTACGTGGGAGTTGATGCCATTCCATTTCGTCGCAGAAATCTAATATTCTCTAGCTAAATATCTTAATTACATCAATTTGGACCCCATGAAGACGACAAAAGACGCCAATGAGGACCGTTTTAAAGGACATTAAGCCGCGGTCCTCCTAATAAAATTTGAGTAATTATGTTAAGGTATTATGAAATAATCTGCTCAACAATTCCTTTGGTGATGTTGTTTGAAAATTTTTAACCGGAAATAAACTGATATTTTTAACTAAGTATGTACAATTATGAGAGACTTACTTTTATTGTTTGATGCTTATAGAACTAATTTGGAGCACTAAATGTCGGAAAAAGGGGCGATATCTGCACACAGCCGAAGATGATTTTGATGCCAAAGGTATACTATTAAAATATGGTTAATAATACTATTTGCAAATATAAATAGGTATTATTTTGTTCTAGTTAGGGTAAGAGCAGCGGTGGCCCAGTGGTGGCGGCCCCAACTTACGAACAGTAAGAGTCGTGGGTGTCGTGGGTTCGAACCCAGGTAGGCGCATTACTTTGTGTTACTTATTTTATTACCACTGCTCTAAAAACAGTGAAGGAAAACATCGTGAGGAAACCGGCATGTCCAAGAACTAAAAATTCGACATGTGACATCTACCAATCCACACTGAGCCCGCGTGGTAGATTATAGCCTAATCCCTTTCAAAGAGAGGAGGCCTGTGTCCCAGCAGTGGGAACATTAATAGACTGATGATGATGATGATGAGGTTTCATATCTGGGAGAATTCGTTTTCTTTATTTCGCACACGAACAGAGCACAGTCGCTCAATTACATAAAAATTTCAATTAATTTAATAGGTTATTGAAACTATCATACAACGATAACGGTATTTACGAGTGCTTAAAAATCAGTTAAGATACACGTGCCCCGATTTTAGACTTTACCGAATGGTAAACTAAAGAAATTGGACATTAACCCTAATTTCTTCCACCAATTTATTATTCAAACCAAACATACGTCCATAAAACATTCGTTTTTCACCACCGATCGATTTACGACCTACATACGAGTGGTTTTAGCTCTGTTTATCTTGAAAGCGGCTATTCTCAAAACTTAATGAGCGAGAAATGCGCTGTATAGCATACAGAACCCAGGGAAGGGTGGGACCGTGACGATGCAATGGCCCCTGAATCTATGAACTGTTTTAGAGAGTAAGGAAACTGTATACTCGTAGAAACGAAATTTTTGGACCTAGTTTCATTTGAATGTGTGCCGATATAATCGCCTATGCCTACCTTGCCTCGCACTTCTTACCTAAACCTTAGCTTTAAGAACCCTTATATACGAGTTAGTAGTAGTGATATTTCTCACACAAAGGCATAATTACTAAATATTTCCAATAAATTGATTTTAATTATAGAGTTATTAAAGGTATATTAATGGTTTAATTTAGTTAAGTAATTAGCGATGTAGTTTGCTTCAGGTGAAACATCACAATGAAAACTTAAAACTGTGTCAAACTCGCCAACTACTTGGCCTAAATTATTACGATCCGTATTAACTGTGCGTTTACCTTTACAGTTGACTGTCGCTTCCATCCATTCTTATTCTATGTCAAAAACCCATGGACTGTACCCACTCCTGATATGAGATTAGTTTGGATAAAAATGAAGGGGACGGAACATGAATATTTTAAACTGAGTTTTGTAAAGGGTCCTGCCTAATACGACAAAGTTTAACTCGACAATGGTAAAAGCAAGGATAGCAAAGGGTTTTTAATCTGGCAGGCGTTCTGTAATATGATTTGCTATCATTTAAAACACTAGCTATGAATATTCTTTCACCACAATCTTAACCCATAATTATTTAATTTATTTCATCGCTGGCCTAGTGGTTGCAAACCCGACTGCTAAGCATGAAGTCCTGGGTTCGAATCCGGGGTAGGGCAAATTATTGTTGAGTTGTCTCATCAGGAATTTCTCGTAAATCAAAAAGAAAACAGGCAATAACGTTAGTATAGAGAAAAGCCCACCGGAATTTTCTCGTACATCTGCGTACAAACAACTGGTGCCCTACTATGACGTCTTAAAACAGTCCTAACATAATAATAATCCGGTGTGGAAACGTGACAGAACTATACAGGGTGTCTAGCGCCATCTCTTTTCCACACTGGATTACACACTGGACGTCATAGTAGGGCCCCTGGTAGATACATAAGGTGCATTCCAAACAACGTAAGATCGAATCCTTGTCATCAAACTATCGTATTACCCGCTGTAAATCGACTACATGCCTGTTAGCCAATGCAATTTGCAGGAGTCAACTAGATGAAATGCAATATTGTAACTGGTGGAGACGTAGTTTGTATAATCTCATCTATTCTATTTGACTTGTTTGAACATGGATTGGTGACAGTGAGACTTACGACAAAGTCGCTTCCCGCTGTATGTCCCTATGTATGCTTAGATCTCTAAAACTACGCAACGGATTTTGATGCGGGTTTTTTTTAACAAATGGAGTGATTCAAGAGGAAGGTTTAAATGTAGAATAAATGCCTCCGTGCGAAGCCGGGTCAAGTAGCTAGTAATATTATAAACGCGAAAGTTTGTAAGTATGTACGTATGAATGGATGGATGTTTGTTACTCTTTCACGCAAAAACAACTGAACGAATTTGGATTAAATTTGGTACACAGATAGTTTATAACCTGGATTAACACAAAGGATAGTTTTTATCCCGATTTTATCTTCACGTGGGATAATTTTCGAATTGTAGCGGGCAAAGCCGCTGGCAACAACTAGTATAACATAATACCATGCCTGTAATCACCGATAGTATAGGCAGTGGTGTTCATAATATAGTACACCCACATAAAGCCAATTATGGTTAAGTTCTATGTTATAAGGGGCAAACTTACTGCCATCAACCGGGCAGACTCCGTGACTGGCACAGAAATTTCAGATGGAAAAAACCCAATAACTCTTTGCCCGATCTTTTTTATATGAAACCTTCCTACTTACCTACCTACTACCTTAATCTTATCCTGAGAACAGAGATGAGGTCGACGATGGGATGAGCTAACCCAGAAGAAGCCTATTTACTCGCGACCTAAATAGACCGGGATGATTTGAACTCGGGAATCGAAAAGAGTACATGCACAGCAGCGGCGCTTACGACCACTAGACCAGTGAGGCAGTCAATTTATTTTCATTCAATGAAATGCCCGCAAAACAAAACTTAAAGATTTCAAAAGCTCACCTTACAACCTTTAACCTAAATGGTACGGTCGAACAAGTTATTAAGTATTATAAAATACAGCCAGCTAACTTGCATTTACGTTTAAGATTACAAAGGTACATTTAGAGGCTGATTTTAAACGATACAGCATTGTTTAATGCCAAGCGCTTTTTAAAACAAAATTGTAATCAATATTGTTAGTTTATTGTGTGTTATAAAGATTTCTGCCTGTTTCGACTAACAGGGCAGAATGGAAGAAAAAAACGTGTTGCGCCGACCCCAAATGACATGGGATAAGGGCAGGAAGAAGAAGAAGATAAAGATTTCTGCCTGTATACTAAATAGCTTGTTCGACTGTACTACTGCGAAATTTAGTTTGAAACAGAATTCTACCCAATTAAGTTCTACCAATTAGGAAGGTTTACCGCGTACAATTGGTACATATCGGTGCCAGTAGGTTAGGTAGACCGACAAAGGTCCAACTCCAATTTTATTAAATCCTCAGAAACGTATTTAACATTATGAAACGCGAAGAGGAATAAATAATGTGATGTATACGAGCAACGAAATGTATACACGCAGCATCTTGTACAAGTGATTCCCTCATAACGCATTGATTATATTATTATTATTTTAAATTTTCACGAGCAAAGTATTTTGGAAGTTATTATAATCGGCCTATAATGTTCCCACTGCAGGGAGTCAGGCCTCCTCTCTAGGAGAGGGGTGGGCTAAATTAATACACCACTGCTCAATGCGGGTTGGTAGATGTCACATGTTGAGGTTTTCCTTTAAAGTTTTGAGAGCAGTGGTGATTCAATAAAATACACAAAGTAATGCGCCATTCAGATATTGAGTCCAATAAAATAAAATATCTTCATACCCACAAAATTCAATGTCAAACACAAACACCATCATGAAAGCACACACAACCACAACTATCATAATTTCTTAGATATTAGCACTGCTGGATATATGCCTTCCCCAAGTGGCCACAAATCATATGTCATTTAAACATTTTTTGTCTCCTACTCTTATGTTTCTCGCATCCAAATGTAGTACCTACCTAAGGAAAACACATAGATTTCATCTAAAATTACTTCCGACACCATAGCCACTATCTTAGATGACTGATGACATAACCGAAGTAACTTATGGCTGAACATAAAATTCTATTTCCCAATTTGTTATTTTCACTTTGGCCGTGACGTCGTCGAAAGGATGTGGAAATGTATAAACAAATCCATACACATTAACAACTATAAACTGACCTTTATGTGTAAGGAAAGCCTGTGATCAGCGAGGTCAGCGTATGCTGGATATGTGGAGCTTGAAATGTCGTGATGTGTACTTACAGTATGAAAATTTAAGAACCACGTTTCTAGCCGTGTTACTCCCTATGGATATGACCGTGCCACGTGACGAATGCTGTGTCGTTGGTTGCAGAGTTAGAAATTTTGGAATAGACAGTTTTTTTTTTATGATTGAATAGTTTTTTTTTTTATTGGGGTCACCCTGCCACACTATTCCCAAACCACTGTAACTCCTGAAAGCCAGAATCAATAGTGGCAACCACCAAAGAAGAGCCGAGACAACGAAGCACGATGACGTCTCTGAGAAACGATTTTAGTAAACATACAATATAAGTTCTCATTCACAGTAAATTTGTATTGGTTTTTTAATACTTTGCAATGCATAGAGAACCGGTGCCGACGAAAGGGATAGTTAAATATCGTAGGTCCACAATAAAACTGAAATTCTGAGCAAATTATTCGACAAAACCGAATTTGAATTACAAGGGAGTTGTTCAGTTAGAAAGTTGAAGTCCGTAGACAATTTTAATAGGTAGATTTCTGAAAGAATAATAATGAGCAAAGAACTACCTATACGGACACCCATTTATAGTCATGTTAATATAATGGTTGGTATAACATAATATGATGAAAAAATAATCATCTCAAGGTAAGTAATATCCCCATTGCCTTAGGAATCCTATTTTCCCTGCATATCGGGCTATCCGGAAGTTACTACAGGACATACATAATTATCATAGACACTCAAGTCAGTAAGTCAATTATAATATTTGGTTTGGCAATTCATCGAAAAAAAAGAATGTACCAACACCCAGTTGAAGTAGTCCTTGTAATCGTAGTTTTAGGAAGAGTTACGTCCCCGTCAGTGCTCCGGGTTGTTCAAAAGAGATACCGCAGCCTCGAAACACAAAGTTAAGTAGGAACACGGGTGGTTTTTAGTTAGTAGAAGTCTGACACTCCCTACCGCTCTGCCCAGAGCGGTAGGAGTCATTAATGATGATTTCCCACCATAAAAAAGGCAATCGTAGCACACTGCTACGGGTAACGAGCTTTTACATACACATAAGTTCTCATTCAAACAACAGTAGTCGATAGAATTCACTTGATTGAGTTCAACGTTCCCTGCCCGTTGAACCAATTTCAGCTAGCGTGTTACTTATTAACTGGTACATACAACAATATACTAATCTTATACTACACTATAAAATATAATGCATTTACAGAATACATTGTACATTTCGTGTACTTTTTTTAGTTGCTCGACTCGATTTATGCCACTCTTATTATCCAAGTAGAGGTATTTACGTTTTTTATAAATTCTTTTGATGTTATGCACTTTAGATAACATAACATCACGGTTATAATCCCCGAAGGGTAAGACAGAGGAGTACCCGTTAATACTTCCACATTTTGCCAGTTCTGTTTCATCATCATCAGCCTTTAATGTTCCCACTGCTGGGACTCAGGGCTCCTCTCTAGGAGAGGGATGGGCTATAATCCACCACGCGGGCCCAGTGCGGATTGGTAGATGTCACATGTCTTCGATTTTTTTTGGTTTTAAGACATGCCGGTTTCCTCACGATGTTTTCCTTCACCGTTTTGAGAGCAGTGGTGATGAAATAAATTACACAAAGTAATGCGCCTAGATTACCTATAATGATATAATTATCATTTTTAACAATTGTAGAGGAGACGCACAACAGACCTTTATGTTTTTGTTCATGGTTTCAGTACCGTAGTGAACTAATGAATGATCCACTTGATTAACATAAAAACCTTCAAAGGTCATAAACGAGAGGGCTGAGAAAGAACTTGGGTAGTTTTTGATCATTGAATGACTCCTACCGCTCTGAACAGAGCAAGAGGAGTCATTCAATGATTTCCAACACACCAAAAAAAAAAGTTCAATAAACGAGCCAAAGCAGTTTTTATTTCTTAAAAAGTAAAACAAATCAACTGCGTTGAATGAATTGATGAGTTTTTCTTTTTTATAAAACAAAAAGATGATTTTTCAATAACATGTAAAAAACTATAATGAATGCAGCAAGGTTCATTTATCACTCACTCTGTTGAAAACTTTTTCAAAATGGCTCTTCCAGTATTGAATACCAACTGTCTGCGCCATTCACATTATTTATCCGCATTTTTATTAATATCTATTTATCTAATTTGGAAATCACAAAACGCATACTTGTAACACTATACACGCTATACTCTTCTCTCATTGGTTAGAATGAAGGATCAGACGTTCATTCAAATCCCTTCCTCCCGCTCTCATCTTCCTTCATCTACCAGTCCTACCTCAGCGTCAATAACAAGCGCACGTGGATTTGCCATGCGCCCGCGCCTCCGCGACCGCCATTAAAAAGACTCAAAAATCAAGCTAGAAACTGTGAATAGAAATGTGTGTGTGATCCTCCTCATATCATCTTGTGACACTTGGTGGGTTTTCGCTGAATCAACGTGCTCCAGAAAGCTGTGCTATCGAAGACATTACGCTTTTCCCTTACCCTAAAACCGTGAGTACCATTTAGCCCATCCAAGTGTTCTGGTCCTTCTTTCCAAATAAAAAACAAAAAATTACTTCGCATATACACTACACTCATCAATCACAACATATTTATCGCATTTATCTATTTAATCGCATAAAAACGCTCAAATACGAATCCGCTATTACTCTCGTCTATGTGACAAGCCCACGAGGGCACATTCCGCTAACATCTCATCAACGCTAAGTTATTTCTTTAAAAACGCATCATATTTACCGCATTTAGCTATTTATTCGCATAAAAATACGCTCATCCACGCATCCGCCATTACACTAACCTACGTGACTCGCTCACGAGGCATTTCCCGCTAACATCTCATCAACGCTAAGTTATTTATTCAAATACGCATCTTATTTCACGCTAAACACTCTATTGCTAAAATATTATAAATATATTTTAGTCATCGCACACATATTTCACAGGTTTTCTCAACACATAACGCACACGGGCAAGTCCAATTTATTCTCGATATTTCGCATACATTCACTCATTTAAGTATTATTATTAACGATTATTAACTCGAATAGGCATTATCCCAACGCATAAAAATGGCTTCAAAGCATGGTAAATCCAAGGAGTCCGATAAGGAATCTTATGGCTCCGCAGAAGAAAATTCAAAAGTGCTTCTGTTTGAATCTAAGAAGGAAATTTTATTCAAAATGCTGCAATCAATTTATGACCTCGGTCGACAAGTTTCAGTAAATAGTTCATTAAAATCTCAATTTCTAGCTAGGATTAATTCCCTTGATCAAATTAGGACGAATTTTATTGAAACGCTTGATGCTTACAATTTAGCACTCTTGGAAGCTGGATCAGCTATTAATTACCAGCCGTTGTCAGCATTTGATGAAATCTATTGTGAAATAAAAGCAATCGAAGCTAACCTTCTCAAGTCTCAAAATAACGAAAACAGCAGTAGTAAATTCGAGTTTTTAAATCATAAATTGCCACCTTTAAAACTTGCTTCATTTGACGGCACGCCCAGCAAATGGACAATTTTTCATGAAAACTTTAAAAGTCTTATTCATGATAATTCGCATCTAACTGACGCCGAGAAAGTACAATACTTAATAGGGTGTCTCTCTGATAAGGCATTAACTGTTTGTTCGGGCGTCCCGCCTACCGCTAATAATTACCTACTCATTTGGAATGCTTTAATAGAAAAATACCAAGATACCCGCGTACAAGCTTCCATGTACTTACATCAAATGATTCAGTTTAAGCCTTATCAATCTATAGACACATTTATTGAGCAGTTCCATGCATCGCAAGCCGCCCTACGGCGCTTAAACATAAAGGATTTGTCAGATTTTATAATAACGGATATTGCACTCAGCAAGCTTGATAAAGAGGTCGTTAACCTTTTCGAACGATCACATAATCATATTGAAATACCTACGTTCGATCATCTTTCGCAATTCTTAAAAGAACAAAGTAAAATAATAACACTTCGTAATCAATCTAACCCCTCTAAAGTCCGTAATTATAATAGTGAAAATAATAAATCCACTTCTAATAAATATAAAAATAGCCAAACATTCGCGATCACGACCCAGGACGCCTCCGTGCGTGTCTGCAGGGTGTGTTCGTCACCTGATTCACACCCACTTTACAGATGTTCTCGTTTCATGAATCAAAACGCAAAAGAAAGATTAGATCTAGTAAACAAACATAAGTTTTGTCGTAACTGTTTAGGATTTCATGATATTAAAATGTGCAAGTCAACAAATACTTGTTCGGTTTGCCGGCGTAAACATCATTCACTAATACATTTGGACAACTATCGGGGAACCGGCAACTCGCCGCCGCTAGTAACCGCGCCCCGCGCGCCCTCCCCCTCGCCCCCGCTGGTAGCCGCGCCATCGCTGGCTGCCGCGACTGTGAGCATTGTGGGCTCGACGACGCCGCACGCGGAGCGCGTACATTCAGGCGCTTCGCATTTGTCAATGACTTCGGCTACCTCGAGCGTTGAAAATAATACAACTGTTTTGTTGCCCACCGCTTCCGTATACGCTTATAATAATAATAAACCTCATACTCTCCGCGTTTTCCTTGATACCGGCTCAATGAGTCATTTTATTACAAAGGCTTGCTGTAAACGTTTAAACTTAGAAATTACTCCTGACAAATCTTCCATTTTTGGGATCGGTCACGCTAAAATACCCTCGTTTGGAACTGCTACTTTTAAAATATTTTCCCGCTTTGATCACCGCTGCTATTATAAAATTCACGCTCGGGTTTTAGATCGTATTACAGACGACTTGCCCAACATATCTATAGATATCTCAAATCTCGCTTCATTACGCAATCTACCTATGGCTGATGACGCATTCCACGTTCCCGGTGAGATAGATTGCCTCCTTGGCAATGAACTTTTCCCGCTTTTGTTGGGCAGTGGAAAGGTAACTTTACCTGGCTCCTCGGTCGTCGCCGTAGAAACCACCCTTGGCTACATAGCCATGGGTCGGGCTGATTGTCAACCTAGTGTAACTCCGCGCGCTCGCCCCGCTCAAATAAATAAAAATAAAAGCGAGCAAACTTTTCTGTGTGCGGCTAGCACGCTTCGCTTAAATACGCTCACGCAACGCTTTTGGGAACTCGAAAGCGTCCCTAGTAAGGTTCACATGAGTCCTGACGATCAAGCGTGTGAACAAATATTTAAATCAACTTACTCTCGCGATGAAACAGGTAGATACACAGTGCAGCTACCATTTAAGGCTCCGTGTATAGACTTAGGAAATTCACACTCAACGGCGACGCGCCGTCTCCTTAATTTGGAGAAAAAGTTAGATTCTGATCCCGAGATCAGAACTAATTACAACGCTACGCTTCAAGATTATCTTGACAAAGGTTATTTAACCAAGGTCAATGACCCCTCTCTAACTATCCCGCATTTCTATATCCCTCACCGTGCAGTTTACCGCCCGGATAAACAGTCTAGTAAAACTCGCATCGTGCTTGACGCTAGCTGTAAAACTAGCTCAGGTAAATCACTAAATGATCTCCTTTATGTAGGTCCGAATCTACAAAGTAACATTTTCGATTTATTAATTAATCTTCGCATGTTTTCCGTTGCTGTAGTTGCAGATATCGAAAAAATGTATTTTCAACTTAATCTTTCCGCTGATCATCACGCATTTCAACGCATTTTATACAGATTCAATAAAGATTCTGAAATTTCAACTTTTGAATTTAACCGCGTTTCTTTCGGCGTCTCAAGCTCACCATACTTAGCTATGCGAGTAGTTCGCCAACTCGCATCTGACAGTCGGGAAAAATACCCACTCGCAGCTTACGAGGCTGAAAACCATATGTATATGGATGACTACGTATGTTCGCTAGATGGCGTTGAAATAGCTGAGCGGACATACCAAGAAATGGTCACCATGTTCAGGTCAGGCGGTTTCCACCTTGTAAAATGGATCTCGAATAGTTCCGAACTGTTAGATAAAATTCCTTCAACTCATTTAAATCCGCAAAATATTGAGTTTGACGCTGACGCGGATAATAATACTAAAATTATAGGTATGCAGTGGAATCCAGTAGAAGACTTTTTTCAATTTAGAATAAATGGTAATTCTCTTAAATGTACGAAACGTACCGTCTTATCAGCAACCGCACGGCTGTTTGACCCCTTAGGTCTTATAGGTCCAGTTACTGCATTCATGAAAACGTTAGTTCAGGAATGCTGGAAACTTGATCTTGATTGGGATGATCCTGTACCCGCTCACATTGAAAATAAATTTAGTCGGTTTCACAAAGAACTTCCCTATCTCGAAAAAATAAAGTTCCCGCGACATGTAGGTATCACCTCTGGTTCTCATGTCACTCTCCTCGGGTTCGCAGACGCCAGTGAGCGCTGTTATGGTGCCGCTGTTTACATAAGGGTTAGTTCTAACAATGAAGATAGCGGATCAGTCCTCTTATTAACTTCTAAATCTCGCGTCGCTCCGCTTAAAAATACGCCCTTAGCTCGCCTCGAGCTATGTGCGGCTCTCCTCTTAGCAAACTTGATCAATTCAGTTGTAGAAGTTTTAAGTAAACGCTGTAAAATTAATAAAATCTTTGCTTTTTCTGATTCAACAGTCACGCTCACCTGGATCCACTCGCCCTCGCACAAATTTCATACTTTTGTCGCAAATCGCATTGTTGAAATTAATTCAAATTTACCCGCAAAACATTGGTTTCACATAGATGGAACTGAAAATCCCGCTGACGTAGTTTCTCGTCCTATAACGCCTAAACAATTATTGGATTTAACGCTCTGGTTTAACGCTCCGCATTGGTTTTCATTCCCCTTATCTCAGTGGCCAATCAAGCCATTTAAAATCAATTTAAATAATAACAATTCAGAAGTAATGGAAACTAAAAATATCGTTCTCTCTGTTAAAATAACGCAAGAAGGTTCACAACCTATTCAATCTTTAATTGATCGCATTTCTAAATATTCTATTTTACTTCGTAGCGTAGTTTTAATATTACGTTTCTGCAAGTTAATCAATTCGCGTGGTTGTATCACCGTTTCGGATTTGGATGCTGCGGAAATACACCTTATACGTTACGTACAAGGTAGATATTTCTCTGAAGAAATTAGCGCGTTAAAATCTAATAAACGTTTTAAAAATAAAAGTCTCGCTAAACTCAACCCATTTCTGGATTCAAATAATATTCTCAAAGTAGGTGGAAGGTTAACTCATTCTAAACTGGATTATGGTCAAAAACATCCCATTTTAATTCCAACTAAATCACGCTTTACTCAACTCTTAATTGACTTTTATCATGTAAGTAATTTGCATACGGGTCCCGCTCTTTTATTAGCTATAATTAGACAAAAATTCTGGATTTTAGCTGCTCGTAACATTATAAGACAACGCGTACATAGTTGTAATCAATGCTTTAAAATTAAACCTCGAAATACTTACCCTCCTATGGGCGATTTACCTGATTTCCGTGTGTCACAAGTGAAAGCGTTCGTAAATACCGCTGTAGACTACTGTGGTCCGTTCTACGTTACGCATATCCGAAAACGCGGAATTAAGAGCCACAAAGCTTACGTTTGTGTGTTTGTCTGTCTAACAACTAAGGCAGTACACTTAGAGTTAGTCTCTGACCTAAGTTCAGATTTATTTCTCGCCGCTTTCAAACGGTTTATTTCTCGGAGAGGTCCCGTTGCTATGATTTATAGTGATGGAGGCACAAACTTTATTGGCGCAAAGCGCAAATTGAACGAAATTTACGAATTAATTCAATCAAAATCTCATATAAACTACATAGGTGAACAGTTATCAGAACATCGTGTACAATTTAAACATAGTCCGCCTTACGGTCCGCATTTTAATGGACTCAGCGAAGTTAATGTTCGTTGTGTCAAAACTCATCTTTTTAAAGTAATTGGTTCTCAAATATTAACATACGAGGAGTTTAGTACCGTACTCGTTCAAATTGAATGTCTTTTAAATAATCGACCTCTAAGTATTTTAAGCTCAGACCCGTCTGATATTAGTGCTTTAACGCCTAATCATTTTCTCAACGTAACACCGCTTAAATTTCTACCTGCTGAAGATGTCACAGACATTTCAGACAATCGCTTATCGCGCTATCAGCTTCTTAATAAGATAACTCATTCCTTCTGGCACCGTTGGAGTCAGGAGTACCTCACTTCCTTGCAACAGCGGGAGAAGTGGAACACACCGTCAAAGCCTGTTGAAGTAGGTACGATCGTTGTTATCAAAGACAACAACGCTCATCCGCTTTGTTGGCCTTTAGGTGTCATAGATGCGACTTATCCTGGCAAGGACAATATAATTAGAACTGTGAAGGTTAGAACTGCTTCCGGTACTTATATACGCCCAGTAGTGCGGCTCTGTCCCCTACCTACGCAATAAAATAGTATAAATTCCCTTTAACTCTATTTAAGTTTAAATTCATATGTTTAAGTTAAGTTTTTTTTTTCTCATAAAGTTTCTAATAGAGGAAAACCTCTAGTCCGGGGGAGTTGTCTGCGCCATTCACATTATTTATCCGCATTTTTATTAATATCTATTTATCTAATTTGGAAATCACAAAACGCATACTTGTAACACTATACACGCTATACTCTTCTCTCATTGGTTAGAATGAAGGATCAGACGTTCATTCAAATCCCTTCCTCCCGCTCTCATCTTCCTTCATCTACCAGTCCTACCTCAGCGTCAATAACAAGCGCACGTGGATTTGCCATGCGCCCGCGCCTCCGCGACCGCCATTAAAAAGACTCAAAAATCAAGCTAGAAACTGTGAATAGAAATGTGTGTGTGATCCTCCTCATATCATCTTGTGACACTTGGTGGGTTTTCGCTGAATCAACGTGCTCCAGAAAGCTGTGCTATCGAAGACATTACGCTTTTCCCTTACCCTAAAACCGTGAGTACCATTTAGCCCATCCACCAACGAAAAACAATTTCGATATTCGATACATCGCAGCCAATATATTTACGATCGCATTTTACTTCTGTGTTTATGTGTGATTACCTGCTCTCGTAAACCCTTATTTATTTCAAAATACCAATGGATATACTTTTGATTCTTTATACAAAATGATTAGTCAACGTGGAAATACAAATAATAGATGGTATTGGTTTTTGGCATAGACAACTGGTGCCAACGAAAGGGATAGAATTAAAAACTGTAACACTACATTAAACCACTTTCGGATTATCAACGATAATTACTTTGGTGGCCTGATTCAAAACGTAGATCTCTGAAAGAATAAGAATGAGCAGACATCATCTTATTATGGACTCTATTAAACTCATGTTACTTAATACAAAATATGATAAAACAATAACCAGGTCAAGGTAAATAATATCCCCATTGGCTTACATAACAATAATTGCCGAACATGCAGGAATAAAACGGTTCCTTATTATTAGAAACGATATTTTCCCTGCAATTCGGGCTATCCGTAAGTTACTAGATATATTACTATCTTAGACCCCACACATTCAGCTCTGTCAATATATTTGTTTCAGAAATTCATTAAAAACAAATAATGCATCAACACACAGTTAAAGCATATTAAAGTCATTCTAGAAAGTAAATAACTAAATAACCCATTGCGTTGTGATCGTAGTTTTAGTAAGAGCTACGCCGCCGTAGCAATCGTAGCACGGGTCTACGGGTTACGAGATTTTGCTACGGATGACGCCGTGGTAATAATAGAAAGAAAGAAAGAAAAAATATTTATTGTCGCAGAATTTAGGCCTCCTCTCTATGAGAGGGAATGGTTTATAATCCAGCAACAGGGCCAGATGCGGATAGGTAGATGTCACATGTCTTCGAACTTTTGTATTCATCAAACGACAGATAAAAATAATACAAAGACTTAAGTACTCACATACTCAATCCACTCTTAAAATGTTTCTCTTTATTAATACTAACAAAATCGATTAACTAAAAACGTACCCGTTTAAGGAGTATCATCTGGCATCCACGTAATTGCTTGTTATATCGCTCCCCATTCAAAAGTCTATCAGTTACCCATTGAAATTCTATAAAGAACTGAGTAAAAAGACTGGAACCTTTTCCGTATTCAGACAGTCATCTAACAAAGTAAGCCTTTTTCATTACTTCCCATTCGTTTTACATACGACAGTATTCCTTTTCACGGCCAAATTCAATACGTGGGGTTCTTTCTAAACATGTTTATTGGACCGTTTCCCTTTAAGGTATGATCACACGTAGAATAAAAAGGTTTTTAAATTATTAAGGTATTTACGAACCTTTGACATAATATTACTAACACGTGGGTGTTTGTCCATGTTCCTTTCATTAATGAAACTTCTTTTAATAAAAAAAGAAAAATGTTGACTATTAATTAAAAGAACGTGGCAATGGCTGTCACTCACTGGACGCCTGAGGGAGGACATCGCCGTTGAGGTCGACCGCAGTGAAGGTAGCGTGACGACCTAGACGTGTTTTCAGGACAGACGGACGGATATTTGAGGAATTTTGTGAAGAAAATGGAAAGGCTTGCCTTGAAGTGGGGCATCATTGTAGGCTTTCGAAATCATTGTAAATGAACACAGGCCCGTAGTATAAATTGGTTTAAGATATTAATTAAGACTTGATTTAAAGATATTATTATACTTAAGTCTTTAAATTTATAGTGATCTTACGACCGAGTTTGTTTTTCATTGTTTAGTTCTTATTTGGGAAATAATAATGTAATGATTTATTTTCACAAAAAAAAAAACACTGCCTTATTGTAGAACAATTTAATAAACTACTTACAATCTTGTAGGTAAATGAAGTGGGTAGTACACAAAATAGCTCCCAAAATAACATATTTACAATTTTGCCAAATAATATTCTATATTCTAACAAAATAACAACCTTTCAAAATAATTTCACCTAAACTAAACCAACATAGTAACGTTTATTAAAAGAACACCCGCTGTTTATATTTCAAATATATCGTGTAAAATTTTGCGGCGCCCTGATAATTTATCATAAGAAAGGCTTAAAGATTAGGCACTTAATGGAGGTCATACATAACCCCCTGGTAGCTTTCCCCGCCTGTGGTTTCCCTGTCATACCCACGTGACAATGTGAGGCTGGGATATTTTTATCTTTAATGTTAGAGATTATGCGCCTATTAAGAGAATATTTAAAGAGCTTGGAGACAGTTTTAATGGAGCTATTAAAGTCACGTTAGATGTATGGCAAAGTTCTGTGCCATTTGCTGGGAATGTGGCGTGAGATGATTATTCTGTGTCTTTGACTAGATTTTGAATTAGGTTCGGAAATATAATATTTACTGCTACTTTTTTTATTAATTCCCCGTTGGTCTAATGGTCGCAAGCACGACTGCTGAGCATGAGGTGCTGGGTTCGATTCCCGGTTAGGGCAAAGTGTTATCGGGTTTTTCCACCACGAATTTTTCAGCAGCAGCCATAAAGTTTGGATTTGTGCCCGGTTGATGGCAATAGGCTGGCACGAGACTTAAACTTAATCGGCAACATGTAAGGGTTGCTACATGTAAGCTATCATCTGATATCTAGTATTTTAGCATGATACAAAATCATTTATTTTTATTGTTATGAACTAAAACCTCATGGTCACGGACCCTGGTTATATAAGGTCCCATTAAAATAGGTGGACAAAATTTCAGAAATCATTCAGACCACCAAAATAAGGACGATGGTAAAAAAATAATAAGAAAAACGCATCAAAGTACCTACTCATAAAGGATGTGTTTATTCTAGAGTGCCGGCAATTTATTATTTTAAGCAAAAAAAAAAACAGTTTATTTAATGTTTTTTTTGTTTAAATATGTTTGGTTAGACCTACTGAACGCTGTGTTATTTGTCCACCTATTTAAATGGGACCTTATATATCCCGTTTCTACGTTTAATGATTGTGTTATTATACCATTATTTTCATCATTCACCATCTCTCAATTATTATTCAGAACATATTATGTTGGGACCTATTATTCTATAACATGAACATACTCATAAATAAGTGGTACGCAAATATAATTGAATTTTCTACAAATTACAGCCAAAATAAACATTTCTTGTCATGAAAACGTTTCCAGAATTTTTATAGTTTGCTTATAACGAAATGCTATCGATATAGAGTGTTATTTTACAATGTAATATAATTTGAACTTGTCTAGACGAAACATTTATACGTATTTTAGTATCACACTTCGGTCTGTTTACTTTTATATTAATTTGATAATAAAATTTAGTTTTTTGCGATGAAAAAGTAACTTGAATTGATTTGGATACTAGTGGGAATTGCTAATATAAATCTAACTGAATTGACTGCGATCATAAATAAAAATAATGTAGATACTGTTGCACATATAAAACTAACATACCATTCCCACATGTGTTCCCACATGTGGTATTGTTGTTGTATTGTCTAACCTGGTATTCTTCCTATCGTGTGGGCAGTAAGGTCTGACGACCCCACACACCCTATAGTGTCAGAGTTTCTAAACCGCCGCAAGAGTTTCTGACATGGTTTGATGACCGCCATTTGGCGGCCGGGACCACCGGCTTATACGTGCCTTCCGAAGCACGGAACCATCTTTATCAGACAATCAGGTGATTCAAGCCTGCAATGTCCTGACCAAACCGGAAACAACTTCAGAAAGTATGCTTCCCGTTAGAATCGAACCCACGACCACCGGGTCACAAGGCAACGCCTAAACCACTCGACCACGGATAACCTGGTGTCAGAGCTTTTATGCCGCCCATGGGCCCCAACTTGGCTATACATGCCATCGAGAAATATAATCTCAGGTATGCTGGTTTCTTCATTTTGTTTTCCTTCATCGAAGTAAATGTTAATTACACAATGCGCACATGAATACAAACAATCGGGGGTGTCTCTTGGGATCGACCTATGACTTGTCAGTCGACTCGACGGCGGGGGTCAGCCCTAGACTAGCACTGCAGTGAGGGTGGACCATTATCCACTAAGCGAGCCCAGAACAGATATAATTATCATGATTGTAATCTCATTTTTAGGTTCAAGGTCGTGCGGGTTTTATCACAATATTTTCCTTCACCGTTTTGAAAGCAGTAATATTGAAATAAATTGAAAGAATAACGTGTGTAGTTCAAGTCCACGTAATGTTAGCTCCATAATAAAACAATTCAGATCTTGTTATCCTCATCACTAGGAATCCAATTTAAAGTCATACCAATTACTACACCAGCAAAATGATTTCTAAGAACATACATACTATCGCCTTTTTACACGACTGCCCCAAAAAAAAGAGTGTTATGTTTTTAGCGTTCATGTATGTATGTATGTATGTTTGTGAGTTTTTTTATTCCACCATAACTTCTAAACGCCTGAACCGATTTTGATGTGTGTGGTATCATTAGATTCTTTGTGTTATCCCGGGTGACATAGGCTATAGAAAAATTCAAAAAACATAATAGGGTGGCCATGGTTTAGAAATAAAACGAACTTTTAATTGGTTTTTTTCTCGTGGCGGTAGGCAGAAATCACGAAATGCTACCTGCTGTGATCCTTACATACCTTGTTACTTGCCTCGTCTACGTTCATACATCTGGTGATACACCCGCGACGGTTGCAAGTACTACGCAATTGACCTCTCTAAAGAACCCTGTAATTTCTATGCAATATTAGTAGAATAACTAGGTACAATTTGACTTAAACAACGTGTACCCTTACAAATCTACCACGTTAAACATTCATGAAATTCAAATCAGAGAGGTCTAAACGCCTCAAAACTTTGAAGCTCTCTTAGATAAAACTTTACAGTTAATATCGTTGACTCTGATAGGAGTTTAATTGGTCATATAATACGAGGGCACAATCTTGACTCAATTTAACCTAGATAACCTTAGCTGGCTTGTGATAAAGTGATATCAATTTAGTGAAAAGAAAAAAGTGAAATCTCTCTGACATTTCAATTATTAAATTCATTCTCACTGTTATTTCTGAATGTGTGACATCATTAATTTAAAGCGATTCTATTATGTTATCAGCCTGTAATTCTTTTACCTTTAGTGAAAGAAGTATTTTATCTCACGCTGTAAAATAATGGGTTGTTCAAACGTACTGTTCGTGGAGTCGTTGAGCTTCTTTAAGTTCTGATTTGAGCCACACGATAACTGATAAATATTTGCACAAAATAGACACGCTCTAATACCTGAGTGATTTTTTCCAAAAAAAAAATCTCATATAACCTGATTATGAGATTGTGTCTGGACTAAGACACTGATTTATGTTTCTCTAAAGATCAATTGGGTAGAAAACACCCACGTTATAATTATGAAGCTCAAAGCTATAGAAATATTTATAGTCGTCTAACTGTGTTTGGAAAACCAACTTACAGAAATTAATATGTCGTTTATAAAATTTATAAATTCTTATGCAAACTTCATCATCATCATTTTCTTGCCCTTATTATCCTAATTCATTTGGGGTCGATGCAGCATTGTCTTCCTCTACCATACCTCTACATGTACCAATAATAATAATATACTTCTTTATTTTCAGATATCAGAATCCATACATAATAAATAATAATAATCCTAACTAATATTATAAATGCGAAAGTAACTCTGTCTGTCTTTCTGTCTGTCTTTGCTTCACGCCTAAACTACTGAACCGATTAGTGTGAAATTTGGTACAGACATAGTTTAGAACTTGAGAAAGGACATAGGATAGTTTTTTTTTTTTTTTTTTTTCGCGAGATAAACCAAAAATCTGCCGGAAGTCACTAATCCACGCGAACGAAGTCGCGGGCAAAAGCGAGTAAAATTATAATTATAATAAATAATGTTTAACAATAATTTGTTACCATAATACACGGGTACACTACAATAATACGAAAAACTATATTCCGATATTCACAAGTACGAATTTCAAAAAACCGATTTTCGTAATTCCGAATGATTCAAAATTCCTATTTTAACAACTCCGATTTATTATTCATCCTATTTTTATAACTCCAAAATTTCAAAATTAGTAACGTTTATAATTACTATTCTCAAAATGCCGAGTTTCAATTGATCGAATTACAAAAATTCCGACGTAATGATAATTCGAATCATCAAAAATGGGTGCACTACAATAGTACGAAAAACTTTATTCCGATATTCACAAGTACGAATTTCAAAATACCGATTTTCATAATTCCGAATGATTCAAAATTCCTAATTTAACAACTCTGATTTATCATTCATAATATTTTTATAATTCCGAATTTACTAAACTCCTATCATTTATAATTACTATTCTCAAAATGGCAGTTTCAATTAATCGAAAAACAAGAAATCCGACTTAATGATAATTCGAATCATCAAAAATACGAATTCCGATTATTAAAATACCGATCATTTAAAACTCCGAATTCATAGGAACGCCTAGTAAAACGGAAAAGCAACAAAGACACGTAGCGTTAGCGTTTCCGTCAGCAGGTTGACGGAGCCCCGCTTCGCGGGGCACCTTTTTCTGTCTGCAGGGTTTAAAGGGACCTAACTAACCGAACCTCGGGGTGCCCCTGACGTCGACCGTCTAGGGCTAGCGTTTCCGTCAGCAGGTCAACGGAGCCCCGCTGCGCAAGGCACATATTTTTGTCTGCAGGGTTTAAAGGGACCTAACTAACCGAACTTCGGGGTGCCCCTGACGTTGACCGTCTAAGGTTAGCGTTTCCGTCAGCAGCTCGACGGAGCCCCGCTTCGCGGGGCACCTATTTCTGTCTGCAGGGTTTCAAGGGACCTAACTAACCGAACCTCGGGGTGCCCTTGACGTTGACCGTCTAAGGTTAGCGTTTCCGTCAGCAGGTCAACGGAGCCCCGCTGCGCAAGGCACATATTTTTGTCTGCAGGGTTTAAAGGGACCTAACTAACCGAACTTCGGGGTGCCCCTGACGTTGACCGTCTAAGGTTAGCGTTTCCGTCAGCAGCTCGACGGAGCCCCGCTTCGCGGGGCACCTATTTCTGTCTGCAGGGTTTCAAGGGACCTAACTAACCGAACCTCGGGGTGCCCTTGACGTTGACCGTCTAAGATTAGCGTTTCCGTCAGCAGGTTGACGGAGCCCTGCTTCGCGGGGCACCTATTTCTGTCTGCAGGGTTTCAAGGGACCTAACTAACCGAACCTCGGGGTGCCCTTGACGTTGACCGTCTAAGGTTAGCGTTTCCGTCAGCAGGTTGACGGAGCCCCGCTTCGCGGGGCACCTATTTTTGTCTGCGGGGTTTAAAGGGACCTAACTAACCGAACCTCGGGGTGCCCCTGACGTCAACCGTCTAGGGCTAGCGTTTCCGTCAGCAGGTTGACGGAGCCCCGCTTCGCGGGGCACCAATTTTTGTCTGCAGGGTTTAAAGGGACCTAACTAACTGAACCTCGGGGTGCCCTTGACGTTGACCGTCTAAGGTTAGCGTTTCCGTCAGCAGGTTGACGGAGCCCCGCTTCGCGGGGCACCTATTTCTGTCTGCAGGGTTTAAAGGGACCTAACTAACCGAACCTCGGGGTGTCCCTGACGTTGACCGTCTAAGGTTAGCGTTTCCGTCAGCAGGTTGACGGAGCCCTGCTTCGTGGGGCACCTATTTCTGTCTGCAGGGTTTCAAGGGACCTAACTAACCGAACTTCGGGGTGCCCTTGACGTTGACCGTCTAAGGTTAGCGTTTCCGTCAGCAGGTTGACGGAGCCCTGCTTCGCGGGGCACCTATTTCTGTCTGCAGGGTTTCAAGGGACCTAACTAACCGAACCTCGGGGTGCCCTTGACGTTGACCGTCTAAGGTTAGCGTTTCCGTCAGCAGGTTGACGGAGCCCCGCTTCGCGGGGCACCTATTTCTGTCTGCAGGGTTGAAAGGGACCTAACTAACCGAACCTCGGGGTGTCCCTGACGTTGACCGTCTAAGGTTAGCGTTTCCGTCAGCAGGTTGACGGAGCCCCGCTTCGCGGGGCACCTATTTTTGTCTGCGGGGTTTAAAGGGACCTAACTAACCGAACCTCGGGGTGCCCCTGACGTCAACCGTCTAGGGCTAGCGTTTCCGTCAGCAGGTTGACGGAGCCCCGCTTCGCGGGGCACCAATTTTTGTCTGCAGGGTTTAAAGGGACCTAACTAACTGAACCTCGGGGTGCCCTTGACGTTGACCGTCTAAGGTTAGCGTTTCCGTCAGCAGGTTGACGGAGCCCCGCTTCGCGGGGCACCTATTTCTGTCTGCAGGGTTTAAAGGGACCTAACTAACCGAACCTCGGGGTGCCCCTGACGTCGACCGTCTAGGGCTAGCGTTTCCGTCAGCAGGTCAACGGAGCCCCGCTGCGCAAGGCACATATTTTTGTCTGCAGGGTTTAAAGGGACCTAACTAACCGAACTTCGGGGTGCCCCTGACGTTGACCGTCTAAGGTTAGCGTTTCCGTCAGCAGCTCGACGGAGCCCCGCTTCGCGGGGCACCTATTTCTGTCTGCAGGGTTTCAAGGGACCTAACTAACCGAACCTCGGGGTGCCCTTGACGTTGACCGTCTAAGGTTAGCGTTTCCGTCAGCAGGTCAACGGAGCCCCGCTGCGCAAGGCACATATTTTTGTCTGCAGGGTTTAAAGGGACCTAACTAACCGAACTTCGGGGTGCCCCTGACGTTGACCGTCTAAGGTTAGCGTTTCCGTCAGCAGCTCGACGGAGCCCCGCTTCGCGGGGCACCTATTTCTGTCTGCAGGGTTTCAAGGGACCTAACTAACCGAACCTCGGGGTGCCCTTGACGTTGACCGTCTAAGATTAGCGTTTCCGTCAGCAGGTTGACGGAGCCCCGCTTCGCAGGGCACCTATTTCTGTCTGCAGGGTTTAAAGGGACCTAACTAACCGAACCTCGGGGTGTCCCTGACGTTGACCGTCTAAGGTTAGCGTTTCCGTCAGCAGGTTGACGGAGCCCTGCTTCGCGGGGCACCTATTTCTGTCTGCAGGGTTTCAAGGGACCTAACTAACCGAACCTCGGGGTGCCCTTGACGTTGACCATCTAAGGTTAGCGTTTCCGTCAGCAGGTTGACGGAGCCCGCTTCGCGGGGCACCTATTTCTGTCTGCAGGGTTTAAAGGGACCTAACTAACCGAACCTCGGGGTGTCCCTGACGTTGACCGTCTAAGGTTAGCGTTTCCGTCAGCAGGTTGACGGAGCCCCGCTTCGCGGGGCACCTATTTTTGTCTGCAGGGTTTAAAGGGACCTAACTAACCGAACCTCGGGGTGCCCCTGACGTCGACCGTCTCTAGGGCTAGCGTTTCCGTCAGCAGGTTAACGGAGCCCCGCTGCGCAAGGCACATATTTTTGTCTGCAGGGTTTAAAGGGACCTAACTTACCGAACTTCGGGGTGCCCCTGACGTTGACCGTCTAAGGTTAGCGTTTCCGTCAGCAGCTCGACGGAGCCCCGCTTCGCGGGGCACCTATTTCTGTCTGCAGGGTTTCAAGGGACCTAACTAACCGAACCTCGGGGTGCCCTTGACGTTGACCGTCTAAGGTTAGCGTTTCCGTCAGCAGTTTGACGGAGCCCCGCTTCGCGGGCCACCTATTTCTGTCTGCAGGGTTTAAAGGGACCTAACTAACCGAACCTCGGGGTGCCCCTGACGTCGACCGTCTAGGGCTAGCGTTTCCGTCAGCAGGTCAACGGAGCCCCGCTGCGCAAGGCACATATTTTTGTCTGCAGGGTTTAAAGGGACCTAACTAACCGAACTTCGGGGTGCCCCTGACGTTGACCGTCTAAGGTTAGCGTTTCCGTCAGCAGCTCGACGGAGCCCCGCTTCGCGGGGCACCTATTTCTGTCTGCAGGGTTTCAAGGGACCTAACTAACCGAACCTCGGGGTGCCCTTGACGTTGACCGTCTAAGGTTAGCGTTTCCGTCAGCAGGTCAACGGAGCCCCGCTGCGCAAGGCACATATTTTTGTCTGCAGGGTTTAAAGGGACCTAACTAACCGAACTTCGGGGTGCCCCTGACGTTGACCGTCTAAGGTTAGCGTTTCCGTCAGCAGGTTGACGGAGCCCCGCTTCGCGGGGCACCTATTTCTGTCTGCAGGGTTTCAAGGGACCTAACTAACCGAACCTCGGGGTGCCCTTGACGTTGACCGTCTAAGGTTAGCGTTTCCGTCAGCAGGTTGACGGAGCCCCGCTTCGCGGGGCACCTATTTTTGTCTGCAGGGTTTAAAGGGACCTAACTAACCGAACCTCGGGGTGCCCCTGACGTCGACCGTCTAGGGCTAGCGTTTCCGTCAGCAGGTTGACGGAGCCCCGCTTCGCGTTGCACCTATTTCTGTCTGCAGGGTTTAAAGGGACCTAACTAACAGAACCTCGGGGTGCCTCTGACGTCGACCGTCCAGGGTTAGCGTTTCTGTCAGCAAGTCAGGGTGCCCCTGACGTTGACCGTCTAAGGTTAGTATTTCCGTCAGCAGGTCGACGGAGCCCCGCTGCACGGGGCTCCGATTTCTGTCTGCAGGGTTTAAAGGGACCTAACTAACTGATCCTCGGGGTGCCCCTAACGTTGACCGTCTAAGGTTAGTGTCATCTAAACCTGATCCTCAGCTCGGGGCCCGTCTTGCCCCTCCGCGCCTACGCGGATTAAACTACTCTCTTGGGGTAGGGCAGACAAGACTACGATTCGTTTCTGTCACTAATATCCTATGTATAGAATCAAAATATTAGCAGTTTATTCGGAATACTGTCAATCGGAACGTCGTTTTTCGGATAGACATCTCGTCGGGCACTTGACTCTTCGGACATATGAATATCGGAAAAGAAGCAAATCTCATTTATGAATTTCGGTAAAATAACCTTCGTGATTTTGAATAATAGTGATTATAATTTTTATATTATTATGACTTTCGGACTTTTGAACATCGGAATAATGAAATTCGGAATAAAATATTTCGGAATATTTGGATGTTGCCATTCGGAATACTGGAAATCGGAAAGCCGTTTTTCGGACAGACATCTCGTCTGGCACTTGACCCTTCGGACATATGAACATCGGAAAACAAACATATCGCATTTATGAATTTCCGTAAAATAAACTTCTTGATTTTGAATAATAGAGGTTATAAATTTTTGGTATTAAGACTTTCGGACTTTTGAACATCGGAATATTGAAATTCGGAATAAAATATTTCGGAGTATTTGGGTGTTCCCATAATACACCACATTTTGCCAAGTGTCGCAAACACAATAAAGAACTGCATTCAAAATAAGAACAGTCCCAAACAGCAATTTGATACAACAAAACAAAAGACGTTCAGAAATACACGAGCGAAGCGAGCCGGCGACCTCCTTAGCGTAACGAAGGTTGAGTGGGTGAAGCGTAACTCAGGGGCGACGACAAGCAAACTTTAGGGTAATGTTAGAAGATAATAATTATTATCTACAAATGGATGTTCATGTTGTCTTCCATTCTCTAGACATAATCTACCTTAGTTGGTAGAAACTAGGGTAGAAATTTTATACAATATACAAGGCAATGTTTAAGTCATCTTGGTAGCTAGACGAAGTGAAGAAAATGCATTATGGAGCTTGTAAACGATAGACTTATTGTCGCTGTAGCTCTGTTTTGAAGACACTTTTGAAATGGTAGGTAAAATAGTTAAGTTAAAAACCAGAAAATAATTTTATCTTTCTTTTTAGCATGTCGATGGTAATCTACCTACAAGATCTTATGCAAAAAGGACAATACCTCTTTCTGCAAAAGGTACTTAGAAATATTTAATTATTAATTAAGCCGTCACTTAGTAAAGGTTTGACATACTTTTGTATGACAAAACAGATTTTACGTTTTGGTCAGAATAATTGCACTGAAGACGCTCCGCTCCCTATTTATTGTGCTTGTGGAAGATGCAGAGATATTAAAGATGTTCTATTTTATGTTGTCACTTTCTCTCATAATCATTTTTATTCCAGTTCATCCCGCTATCTCCTTCTGGGCATGCCGTGTAGTCGTTTCCTGCTTTTTGATATCCACTGAGTGGTTATTTTTGCCCATTGCCCCTCCAACATGCGGCAGAAGTGACCAGCCCAGTTCCTTTTCAACCAAGCAGCTGTAAGGCCAGCATCAGCCATTTTGGTTTTAGAGCGAAGTATGGAGTTTCTGATGTGGTCCGAAAGTAATAATTAATAAATTATCGGCAAATATTATTCAATGTTTAGGAAAAAGACAAAGAAACTAAGAAGTTTATTTGCCTCTTCTAAATATTATAACCTATGAATATATTCATGCTTCGTCCAACATCCGATATCTTAAAAGTGTTCAATAAAAAACCGTCGATGTATCTCTTTTCTTTGATAAAAAATTTAGTAGCTTTATTTGGCGGATGGTCCCAAGAGAAATATTGGTTTTACGTGACAAATGGGATCCGTGGACCCATGAAAATATAGTACGCGTTTGATATATCGTGAAACCGAGACTTGGAGATACGATGCATTGTTTTGTGTTTACGTCAACATGCTGTTTTTAAATAGTCACGCGTCAATCATTCAAGGTAGAAAATCAATCAGCCAGTAGTCATTTATGTATTTAATTATATATCTTGCAAGTTTAAACCGCTCCGATCAATCTTCAGGTTAAGCTGCGCCTGCTTAGGTCGGTCTGTGGATTGGTGACCACCCATTACATACCGAGTATCTGACATTAAGCCATAGGTTCCGGCTGATATTTGTGTTTTTTTTTGTTTTTTTTAAAACGTTGCCCCACACTAGGAATTTCTCCTGTATCGTGGGTTCACAAACATTTAAACTCACATACACAAATACCCCAGACCCGGAACAACTATCTGTAGGTCATACAAATACTTGTCCTGTGCGGGGATCGAACCCGCGACACGCGGCGCAGCAGTCCGATCGCTCAGCCACTGCGCCAACCGTGCCGTCGAAATACTAACTTTGACAGTAGTCGTCACAGTTAGTCACTGGCCAGAAAACCTGACAACTTATCTTACCAAGAGTTATCATATTGCCTATTACTTGACTGGGTTGTGGAGGTCAGCTAGGCAGTACCTCCATGTAATCTTATTTCCAGAAACCACCATAAATGCATAAAAAATCATTATTTTTTTTTATTAGGATTTGTAATTGGTTTTCTGGTGACTATGGTTTTTTTTTTCTTTTTTGTTTGTTTTTGTTAGCTGTAAGTCCTCCAAGTACTAAATAAATAAATAAATAAATTATAAAACTGCTCGAATATTTCGACGGGCTGTCAATGTTACTAGAATAGGCCCTCAACAATTTAATCTGAACAACGTGTTCTATCCTAGTACATAGATACTTAAAAATACAGGTAAAACCGGGCCTCAGCTGTTTAAAGTTTCAAGCTTGCGTTGTTTAAAGCTTGGATGATACTTGGGACGCTTATCACGTCTTCTCATTTGTTGTTCATCCAACTGGACATTTCTAAGAGCTGCAGGATCCTTACATTATATAAAATGCAACATCTCACTGACGCGACGGTCTGAGTGCTATTGTGATTATAACCGGAGTATTTGGTTTTATATGACTGCCGGATAAAATATACTCATGTCTTTTTTATAGAAGGTAGGCAGAAATGTACAGAGTGACATCGTATTCTGTATATTTCGAGTAGTAAAAATTATATTATTGTGCGTAACAGAAATACAATAATATACATCTTTTCAAGCTTCACATCGTTCATACATCCCGCCATGGTCGCACGCCTTTAGCAAGGACTGTACGCTGCTTCTTAGACCATCAACGTGAGGTCAATGTTTGTCCATTCAAGCGCCTTTTGAGGTGTTTATAAGTCGAGGTTCATTCATCCTCTCAGCAACACCAAATCATCAACATTAATACAGAAGCCATCATATAACGTCATAATTTATTCTACTTACCAACATGTCTCTGCTCGTGGTCTCCCATTACATTCGTAATGATTTTTTATCTCCAAAATAGAAGCACACCCTCGGAAGAAGTGGAAAGAATGGGGGGTGGCCTTTGCTCAGGAGTGGGACAACAACGGCTATAAAACGAAAACTAGCCTAAACATTACGCATAATGTACCGTTTCAACCAAGCTACTATATTAATGTTCTATGTGCAAATTAACTTGTTACAATAATCAAATAAAATATTAGTATATTGGCAAGGAATTAGTCCACAATTCCTATGAACTAATTTATTCAATTGACTCGAATTAGAACCATCAATGCCGAATGGCCGCTGGGTATGAAACATCAAACATCATTAAATTCCCTACGGAATTTTATAATGAAAGCCAACGTTTAATATCGGTTCCATGAAAGTACTACAAATAAGCCTATATTATATCAAATGGGACATGATACAAACCAACACACGAAACAGCGTGAACCTATTTGAAGCCTATATAAATCACTTTAGTTTATTTTTCGTCAGCCAAAGGTTTTTTTTTAGGAAAAGTACTAAGTAATTATGGCTAATTTCAATCCCACAGGCATGTTATGGGCATGCTTTTGGCATAGCAGTAGTAGCATCCATTGCTTGCAATCAGGCGACATCTGGTTCACCAGCCCATTTCTTTTTTTAAGTGAAAACTTCTTTAGCGGCGTTGAGCACTTTGGGAAATTGTTCTGTGATGGGTATAAAATCTTAAACTCGCGTCAGGAAAAGTGACCACGTGACCCTGATCGAAAATTCGTCAGGACACGTGACCACGTGACCCTGATCGAAAAAGCGTAAGACGGATGGAGAGTAGACAGCTATCCCCTCTCTACGGCGCGGCGAAAATGTATGCCTGGGCCTACTGTTTCGTTTACTGTGGCGCTTAATAATAATAATAATAATTATTAATAATAATATAATTAATAATAATAATAATAAAATTATTAATAATAATAATATAATTAATAATAATAATTAATAATAATAATAATAATAATTAATAATAATAATAATAATAATGATGACAGCTGTCAAAATTGAAACAGCTATATCTCGGAAACTATCGACCTTAGACTAGTTGTGTGTAGGGACAATTGATAGGTCTCAATGAGATCTACATTTCGGATGACAGCTGTCAAAATTGAAACGGCTATATCTCGGAAACTATCGACCTTAGACTAGTTGTGTGTAGGGACAAGTGATAGGTCTCAATGAGATCTCCATTTCAGATGACAGCTGTCAAAATTGAAACGGCTATATCTCGGAAACTATCGACCTTAGACTAGTTGTGTGTAGGGACAAGTGATAGGTCTCAATGAGATCTACATTTCGGATGACAGCTGTCAAAATTGAAACAGCTATATCTCGGAAACTATCGACCTTAGACTAGTTGTGTGTAGGGACAAGTGATAGGTCTCAATGAGATCTACATTTCGGATGACAGCTGTCAAAATTGAAACGGCTATATCTCGGAAACTATCGACCTAAGACTAGTTGTGTGTAGGGACAAGTGATAGGTCTCAATGAGATCTACATTTCGGATGACAGCTGTCAAAATTGAAACGGCTATATCTCGGAAACTATCGACCTTAGACTAGTTGTGTGTAGGGACAAGTGATAGGTCTCAATGAGATCTACATTTCAGATGACAGCTGTCAAAATTGAAACGGCTATATCTCGGAAACTATCGACCTTAGACTAGTTGTGTGTAGGGACAAGTGATAGGTCTCAATGAGATCTACATTTCGGATGACAGCTGTCAAAATTGAAACAGCTATATCTCGGAAACTATCGACCTTAGACTAGTTGTGTGTAGGGACAAGTGATAGATCTCAATGAGATCTACATTTCGGATGACAGCTGTCAAAATTGAAACGGCTATATCTCAGAAACTATCGATCTTAGACTAGTCGTGTGGGAGTTGGACATTTTGACCCTGAACGTTAACGATGTCGACTGTACAGTCAATAAAATACAAAAATAATTTATTTTGAACTAGACTGCAATGTTTTTATGATGCTTAATCGGAGGCATGGGAAAAAATATTCCCGCTCCTCCTACCAATCGGAGTTCCGATCGGAGGACAGGGAAAGACAAAATAAATGGGTTAGCATAGTTATGGCGGAATAATTGAATTTTTAAATAATGAATTTGGTTTAACTATGTCGAATGATCGCAATCTTAGCACAACGAAATACAAAACTACTATTGATGCGGTCTTTATTAGACATTTAAATTAAATAGGTTCGAATCAAAACTGTTCGTTTCTTACTTCAGCTACCATAAACCTATCGTATCAGTTTTAGAGATTGGCGATGATAGTTCTGGTAATGATGATGGTGAAAAAGTCGTTGAAATTATGGATGAAAGTTGATTTTTCGGAGAGATAAACTTTTTAATGTAAAATAATTGTAATAGTTTTAAAGTGTTAAATTTTTAATGTAATATAAATTGTCATGTTTGTGTACGATAGCGCAATAAATCAATATTGTATTCTACCACATAAATGATAGTACTTTTATACTGTTAAAGCAATTGGTGCAAAATTATTCCCTAACCATTCCAAAATATCAAACATGCTCAACGTTAATAATCAAGTTTTCACTTCTGCCGGCACTCCCGGAGTGCAACCCGTCTTTTTTTTTGTCTAGCCTTAGGTATCCCACTGCTCGGCAACGGCCTCTCCATGACTTTTCATGAACTCGTGAACTAAAAAATATAATATCAATTTATATAAACCAGGTAGCAAGGTAATAGCGAAGCTGACTACTTGATTAAACTAGCACTTCTCGCAGCTTTTCATTAAAAACTTGTAAGATGTAGCGACAAAGTTAAAGACATTAATAACAACTACCAAAGCTACGACTGTCTTAATTAAAAATCGCCGAGTCAATTTAAAATGCATTTCTGATTTTATTTACTGTTAAAGGTAGTGACCTGGATATTGTGGACTCAGCAAAGATTATATTAACGCCGCCGCTTCAGCGAGTCGAGTGCTATTTGCGTCTAAAAGTGAATTTACGACGGTGCAAAGAAAAGTCAAGAAATAGGTATTTGAGTGCCTTTATAAATTCACTTGCTTTAGAAAAATCTGTCTTAATATAATTACCAATAAATTGGATTCAGCTTTTTATGTGTTTAGCCATGTAATTTGAATGTGTTGTGAAATTGGGTAAAGGGTGATGTACGGTTTTGGTAAAGGGTTCTGTGTATCATGTTATTTGATACAATAGTTTGGTGATGTAACTAAGACTCTCTGTTATTAACGATTGCTAATTGGGTACTGGAATTGTTTGAAATCTAATACCTTATCTGAATATGCTTGTTTTAGGAGTATGCTTGTGTAAATCGTTACATTGAGCTCCTTGAGTTATAAGTCGATCTACATGATAACTGACAAATGCTTGCACTGACTGGACAGATTAATTCCAATCTGTGAGGCTCCAAAAAAAATATTTCAGACATGCATCTCCATTTCTCCTCATGTGCGTATAGCAAACTTATTACCTTAAAAGTGACTATGACCTCTGAGTTTGTTTCGGTTGTGTCTTCTCAGAGTAATCCAACCACCGGCACCGGCCACATCTAGTTTAAAAAAAACTACATGTGAATTTGCAAAATAAACATCATTTACCAATAATATAATCCATGAATTCATGACTACATACACTCCATCCTTTTGACCATTGGCGTATAGCCACTAGGTATTACCTCGTTCCGTCTTCAATCAGCAGCAATGGTACCCACTTTGGTAATGTAAGAGGTTCCGACCTGCTAAACGGGCCGAAAGCAATTTATCGAACACTATTCCGACCGCGGGCGAGTAAACAGAATTTTGCAACTGAATTGCCGTTCCGGAGTTGGAAACTGTTTAATCGTTGGTCCAAGATTTCCTGGAGAAATACGATTTTGAGTATTTTATAAAATAATTGGTTTGTTTTTTCCATCAGGAGTTTCTCAGTAGCAGCCTTGGAGTCTGGACTTATGCCCGGTTGATAATAATAGGCTCGACCCCTGTAGGTGCTTTATTAGGGACACATCTACCCAACCTTTTGAGGATTAAAGGCGTGATGTCATCGTATGTTATCACCACATATTATAAAACAAAGTCCTCCACAGCGTCTGTCTGACTGTCTGTTCGCAATAAACTCAAAAAACTACTGCACCGATTTGCACGCTGTTTTCACCAAAGCAAAGAGTGGTTCTCAAGGTAGGTTTTAATATATATAATTTGACCAACAACTACGCAGGCAAAGCCGCTGCCTTCAGCTAATGTAAAATAACAGGTAGTTTTGGACAAAGTTTTTCAAAAAAAACTCTTAATATCTCACGAATTTCTAATTGTTTTTGGGCAAAAATCAATTTTGTATTATCTGCGGAATCCTAAAACAAAGATTTAACTGGATGAATAAAATAACGATAAACAGCAGCTGTACAACTCATAATTTTTAAAATAATTAAAAAAACTAAATTCGCAGAATATTAATTTAAAAGTTTCATCTACGAGTATCACAAATAAATTTGCCACAATTTCGCTTAAAAAAGGCTGGTATACTTCAAAGCTTGAAATAATATTTAAAAACTATACGGGGAATAAATCGAAATTGTCCGATTGGATTTCTAGGGCCTCGATTTCGTTGAATTTTGGATAAAAACACTCTTACGAAAGAGTATATTTTGGTGAGAAAAGCTTTTATTTTGAGGTTTTATAAAAACTAGTAAATAAAATATGGGTAGCTTTTATCGAAAGATATTGCTAAATCAAATGTATTTTTACACAGAATCATAAGAACCTCGTTGGTCTAGTTGTCACAAGCGTGACTGCTGTGCAAGACGTCCAGGGTACGACTCCCAGGCCGAGCAAAGTGTTATTATTTTTTTTCATATGAAACTTCTCCGCTGGTAATGGGCTCGCCCCCTATTAATAGTCCTCCTGACCGTTTTTCGGCCACAGCGGCCAATCCCAGCGGAGATTAGCCATCTGCGCGGGAGATATTATAGTGCACAAGTGTGTGCGCAGGCACAAGTGCACTCTCTGTTCCCTTTTCTCTCATAGTCCGATGGGACGGCAATCCGACACGACCGGAGAGAGATCAGGCGCAGGACCAACGGCTTAACGTGTTCTCCGAGGCACGGGGGTATTATACCACCAACTTCCAAACTCCGGGCTAGGTACTACTGGGAAATTTCTAATGAAAAACCAGAGGCAGTAAACATAACTGGTGAAATGTGGACGTTCACCTCTGCCTATAACCCTTTGGAGATTATAGACGTTATGGTATGTTCTTATCATAAGCGTTTTAGCAATAAGTCTGTTCTGTTTCTCTCGAAAACAAGATTGCTTAACAATCTAATTATATGACCCAAAAACTTATAACAATATAACTTTCTAACACCACTTAACGACATTATCAGTAAATGAAATAAAGTTACTATAACTTCCTAAGTACGAGTAGCTCCAAAAATATCCTTGAACGTCTTCAATATCAATATACTTGGAAAGTCAGCGAATGCAGTCGCTGTGGCCGAAATCGGCTAGATAGCATCATCATCATCATCATCACTTGTTCGTACAACGTGTCATAGAATAGGTCAGAAAATTGGCTTTGAAAACTAGGACAAACTAAAATACACGCACACACACATTTTACGTACACCGAGTGTAAGAATAAACATACATTTTTTTTAGGGAAGTGAGTTTGTTTTGTCAAGAAAAATTGACGCAGGCCTGCCTATAAAGGCACATATAACACGTCGAGAAAAAGTTTAAGTGCACGATATTTTATACACATCAGAACTCAAGCAGCTAAACCATTTGACGAAGATTACCAAAGAAACTGCTTAAGTACTCAAACCATAGACAATCATGAAATCGAACTATCACGTACAACAAGTCTTTGGGCACATATTTACGCTCATTGAACGGCTCCGACCTTCTGTATTCTATATACGTATGAAGATATGAACTCACGCGTACAAAGGATAATCTCGCTTCCGACTCGTTTGCTGTCAAAGTTTTCAGCAATATTGTTAGCACAATACCCTTGAACTCGATCCCGATAGCAAAATAATGTGAAAGTGAACAGAATATACGAAGTTTAAGTGTGGGATCTCGCTGATCGGGGGGATTTTGTAACAGTTGGTGAATATGCTGTGTAAATAGAAAAATCCTTGGGCTTTCTTCAAGGATTTTTTTCGAACTGGGTTGCGGGAATGCGGATTTGAATTTATTATTTTATTTAGCCGAGAGTGACAGTTTACACTGGTTGGTTTTGGAGGATTTCGTATAAGGACTTAGGCTCACTTGCGCAATTGCTTTTAATAATTTAAATGTATTTGTGTATGGTGGTGCAACGGCCTTATTCAATAAAAGTTTCAATACTGCAATTTTTAATTAAGTTAGCATGGCAAAAATACAAATGCTTGTACAAACGATAGCTTTCACGGCTACATAGAAAAGTTTGCACAACCCGAAAAAAAGATACAGCAATTTTTCAACAACAATTCGTAAACAGAACATTAATTTGAAAATAATCCATAAACGAAAACCGGTACATTGTATTCTAATCCGCCAACTTTTATATTAACCCAACTAAGTTCCGAACAATTTGATGAAATTACATTCATTCATCACTCCATAGTGGGGTATTATTAGCTTGCAGTTTATCATCGGAGTTACAAGGCCATTGAAGTTTGACATACTGTAGGCGGGGTTCAAAGTGTGGGTAATCAAAAGTTACGTTCGTTAAAATTGGCAGTTAGGTTATGATCTTTCGTCAACATAAGGATGGTAGCAGATCCAAATCTGTGACAGCGCGATGCGACTACTGATTCAAAGGGAAAAATAATTGTTGTGCGTAAAGAAATTCATTCACATCGCTGTCATCGACAAAAACTGCTAAGAAGGCTGGCAGCATTGCCACGTTGAATGGCTGATTATTTGAAACCAAAAAATGCCAGCCCTCTGGTCGGGTGAAAAGTAAGACAACCGTCTGGCGATATCCAGGGAGATCCAATGACACAATTTGCTTAAAGCATGCTACGAGAGACCGCGTTGCGATTTGAGTTGAAACAGAACTCATGCGAAGGAATTAATGGGCCTACTACACGCTCAAGCCTCACCACACTTTTCGTTCACACTTCGCAGTACATCGCGCGTATGGTTGGTAAAACTGTATTGCCATTACAAACCACACGCGCGATGTACTGTGTGCATCGTGTAATCGCGCAGGCAAGACTGTGGGGAAGTGTGAGCGTGTGGTAGGCGCATAAGTGACACACACATGTCTGTCGCGTGCCGCAATTCGCGCGAAGCATGTGGCATCATCCGAGGTCATGGACGGGGTGAATTTTGAAACTTCGCTTGTCAAAAGTTATGTTCATCAAAATTGGCATTTAGGTTATGATCTTTAGTTCCTGTCAACTTTTGAGCGGTAGTAGGAAGCCCGGGACTCTGAAAGCCCATTCGTTACAATGTCTTTGATCAGTTACTAAATTATGTGTAAGTGGTAATTAAATGGGTAGGGTTATAAAATGTGAAGGTTAGATAGACAGTCGTTGTATGTAAAAAACTGGTATTCACCTACATCCAAACCGAAAAGCCCTGCCCGAACGCTGATGATGTCATTCATCAAGCAGCTATCACTCAAATCTTATACAAATCATTGAAAGTAGTTGGCTTGGAATATTTGATATCCGTGTAACAGGTACACACTGGTTACATAACGTAACATTACGTTTCTAATCCCTGAAGAGTTGTGCAGAGATTTACCTAAAAGTACATCCAGAATTCGCTAGTTATGTTTGAATTCCATGTCATACAATATAATTAAAAATAAAATAAAAAATAAAAATGTTTATTTGACACTCTAAAGTATAGTTACAAGCAGTCATAATTAAAATAAAAATGAAAAATGCCTGATAGAAAATCCAATAACAATTTCTTTAACCTGAGAATCGAACCCTGTATCTCATCTCATCAACGTTACAGTTAAAAGAAAAGGATGAGATGTCCTGTTCAATTAGGATAAGCGTGACAGTTATCGTGTTTGACGTTTGCAAAATCCGAAGTGATGACCTTTATAAACGTGATGGTGCATTAGAACCATTTTGAAAGTTTACGTAAACGTAATATAGTGTAACCGGTACGTTTGCGATATGCATAAACAATTTCAAAGTTTGTTGCGTACCTATATGCTTTTGGGTATAAAATGAAGTATCAGCTGTCTATAATAGGAACATCACTATTGTTTCCAAATTGTAACAGTAGAAGAAAAATGAGGATAAGTTTATTTCGAGGTATTATTAATATTCCGTCGATATTATTGGTGAGCAAAACTTTCATTTGATTTCCTGGTAGGAAAAGTAGGAAAAGTTTACTAGGTTTTCTGTTATTATATACATCACTCGAAATTGAACATAATCTTTAGTACATTAACATTAAGTACATTACACTAATACCTAAATGTGTACCTCACTACGATCTTATAACTAGTTTCCACGACAAGTTCGAGGCACACACGGCAAAGCCCTTAGATCGCATAAAAGCGTTACTTAATAGGGTTTATTATGAGGCCGTCGCTTAATTAACAGTGGTGTCTGTAATTTTGGTCGTATGTGTAATACAGGCTTATGTTTAGTCAAGTGAAGTGTGAAATTGTTCGGTCGGTATTTCTGGCACAAATTTTTATATTAGAGGACGATATTTCAATGAAGATATTGAATGTGTGTAAGAAATTTTATGTCAATGGTGAGTAAGACACGAAAAATATACGTACCTAAGTACTTTTTCATACCAAAGGAACAATTTAAAAGTTGTATTTTATGAACATTGCACTTTACTTGGCATTGCATAGTAAGGAAAAGTCTCTTAGAACATGGTAGTTTTGATATAGCCGATATATCCCAATCAAAAGTCGTTTACAAAAATGAGGCTGATAATCACAACTTTTACAGTTTAGTGTACAAGAGACAGTCCTAGTGTTTTAGCTGAGAAGAACACACAAAAGCAACTGTCTGTTAGGTTTTAACCAGATTCTATACAATAGTGTGTAAAATAAACAAAGAGTTCATTACATCAATTATATTACTGTGTCACATACACACAATATGCATGACACAACATAAACCAAGCGACACAATAAGTCAAAACAACTTTCCATAAAGCAAACTAAACGACAAAGGCCAGGTTTCAGATTAAAGCACGCTAATAGTGAATATCAGTGCACCTGCAATATTTTCATTGGTCCGATTGATTGCAATCCGTATCAGCTCAGTTTAAAAGCAGGGTGTTTCAGTTAAATCGCGTTTAATGGGCCGATGAAATAAATCAACAGAGATATGGATACCGTTGTACGCTTGGTACGGGGGATAATTTTTCGAAATAGCTGCTTTATTGCTTGTAGTTTTTTTATTCATTGAGCTAATGAAGCTGTTAGTGAGATTGGATGCAACAAAACTGACGGTCAGTCAACTGAAAATGATGTTTGTATTTATATTTTAAGTGCGAATATTATTCGTCATCCTGATCTTTCCCACTCTTGGGCAAAGGCATTTCCCATTCCCCGTTGGGGCTGCGGGTTGTTCGAAAAAGATACCGTGGCCTCAGCACTAGGGCTAAGAAGGAATAGGGGTGGTTTTTAGTCAGTAGAAGTCTGACACTCCCTTCCACTCTGAGCCCAGAGCGGGAGGGGTTATTTGATGATTACCCAAACCCCAAAAAAAAAAAAAAAATGCCTCCCCCATTCCTTCCACTGTCATTATTTAATATTTATTTATTAGATTGATTGATACAACTCTTGATAAGGATATATCTTTATTTAGGCACTAAACTGCTTCAGTGCTTACCTGGTGTCAGTTTTTCATTCTCCATCAAACATGTCTCAGCAGTAACCCAGAGGCTGGATTTGTGTCCAGTTACATAATACATTGTGTGATACACTTCTCCCAAAACGGTGAAGGAAAATGTCCTGAGGAAACGTGGTTCTAAGACATACCGTGTTAGAACCAAAATATTCGAAGACATCCACTAATATTATGGACATAACCCGCTTGGTGGATTACAGCCCATCCCTCCATCCTCTCATTCCTAGAGAGAAGGCCTGAGTCCCTGCAGTGGGAACTATAGGCTGATGATGGTGATGATGATGATGATATAATAGACTTCTGCCAAACTGGACGATGATTACAGGCTTGACGTTTTTGAACATGATTCCAGTCAGTCTCTTAATCATCCCATCAAAACTATCTTTTCATCTTCACTACTAATTTAAACGAAAATAACAAGACACAAACTATACACACTTCTATTTCTTCACACCGCGATACATTACTCCGAGAGTTGGTGCCACAAAGTTGCAAAGTATCTATTTACTTTTGCAAACATCTTCAGTAGAACTTTAATCACTGCCAGCTATTAAGTTTTCCACAAGGAAATAATGCTTCATTAAAATTTTAATACTGCGGTTTAATTTTCTATACGAGAAGGGATTTTAATGAACCGTGCTACGAGACAAGAGTTTTAATCTTCTGGTTTTTACTTCACGGGTAAAATATAGTACGGCTTCCTAACAGGTAGTGTTAGTAGTTTTTGTAATATTTTTTAAAGTTGACAAAGATGAATTTTATTTTTATTTTCATTCCGTAAAGTATGAAGATCTTACAATGAGTTAACATTTAGGTCCAATTACGAACCCAAGATACAAGAGAGTTTATGATTAGAATATGTTGTTGTTGTGTTGTGTTGTGGTTGCGTGTCTTACGTTGTGGATGTGTGTGTTGATGTTGCTTTGGTATATTTTGCTTACGAATATACAATATTTTTAAATTAAGATCTACGAACATTTTCACAGGCTTGTAGGTGAAATCCTGAAAATAAATGCAAAATGATAAAAGTACCGTTTCAAAAATAAATTTAATATTTTGTATCCGTATAGTCATATTTTTTCTTCGTTTTAGACATCATCAAAAATTGTTTATTTCGTCTCCAAAAATAAAACAAAATAAAGTAAATATCTTGCAAAACTTATTTTCAAAATATAATCTAACTGAACTAAAAATACCCTCAACAAAATAACTAAACGACTCAAGATTAAGATTAACTAACTACTATAAGATTACCCAGGGGATTTTATTTGCTTGCTATAAAGCGAAAGAGCTAGGGTATATTAACCCTTATCTCTTGAGGTCTGTTTATCATTAAAGTGGGGATTAACCCGGTAGCAACGTTGTAAACAACGGTTTTAGTTGAGATAAATATAATACTTGATGTTATCGACATTGTTTCATTGTTAATTGGATTAAGTTTGTCCTTGTGTTGATTGTAGTTATCAGTAGATTAGACAAATCAAATTGTTTCTGTATCAAATTCTTTCGCTATGTATGGGAATAACATAACACGCTATTACAACATCATTTCTGCAAAAGTTATGTTATTATGTTTTAAGTCAGTTCAGTTTTAGGGCTGAGCCAATTGCCATCAAACAGGCTCAAAGCCAGACACCGCGGCTGCTACTGAGCACCCGAAATTCGTGGTGGAAAAACTCAATAACAATAATTTCGCTGGCCCAAAAATCGAACCCAGAACCACATCTCGTGATTGAGACCTGTAGACTAACGACGCAGTTTATCAAAACTCGAGAGAAGAGTTATAAGTAGTACGCGTATCTATTTCCATATTCTATAATAAGTGCTAAGTGAATTACCACCAAAAAGATAATTTTCACAAAGACTAAAATACTAAATATTCTGCACAAGCCTCCAACCAACATTCAACAGCATAGCGCAGCTGTTTTCATTTCTCAAACACAAATACACAACTTCCAGTTCACTGTTCAAATTCTACACACCAATTACTTACTCCTTCCTGCCTTCCCAAATATACTTCCTCACCGATCCCAATAGACACAAATACTGGAAAAATCCCCACACCAGTACCTCAGGTACGTCACTACATAAGAAACATTCATAAATTTCACCCGTACGCCCAGACTCACCCATTTTCATATGACTCCAGAATATGGGGTATTCTCAGACGGTTCCCTGATAGATTCTGAGGTTTACGCAAATCCTATCTCTTTGTGACAGTAATTTGTCTCTCCGGGACCCTTTGTTTTGTCCTTTTTCTAAGGTATGGATTCAATATTTATAATATTGACTGGCCTGTTGGTCTAGTGGTTAGTGACCCTAACTGCTATGCCGGAGGTCGTGGGTTCGATTCCCACCCAGGACAAATGTTTGTGTGATGAGCACGATCATTTGTTCTGTGTCTGGGTGTAATTTATCTATAATATGTATGTATTTAGAAATATATAAGTATGTTTATCAGTTGTCTAGTACCCATAACACAAGCTCTGCTTAGCTTGGGACTAGATGGCGTTGTGTGATAGTTGTGGAATATTATTATTATTATTATTAATATATTTTATTCTGTTTTTCATGTATTTGACAGTTTGAATTGATGAGTGAGAGAATAACAGTAACTGAGTTTGAGGAGTAACTAAGGGACTGTGATACTTTTAATAGTTTAATTGACTGCTAAAGAGAAGTATAGTCTTCCTCAATGTGTTTGCAGAGATACTAATATACTTGTAAAGTAAACCCGTCGAGCAGAAAAAAATATTTTCGAGAAAACACCTCTATGATAATATTTTCTTTAAAACAAATTAAATAATAATATGGCGCGTGTGCCGTTTATTTAAAGTAATAGGTACCTATTTTAATGAAATAATACACAATATTATATTTTATTAATCTTATATTGCCAGAAATAGAGCAAAAGAAAAATATGACGATAATATCTACAATTATATCTATGATGACAGCGAAAATGATATAAATATAACTCAATATTTCTTATATAATTCCCAAAAGTGAAAATTGAATCTTATTGGTCACGGGCTGACGTTGACTTTTGAATAAGAATATTTTCTTACGTCGCCTCGACGTTGCATCTGTTATGTGCCATAAGTTAGAAGAGGTGTCAGGTGCAAGTTAAAATAACTTGAATCAAATCGAAATTTTGGCAAACCATAAATAGGAGATTATTTAAATAAAGATAAATTTTATTACGCTGGACAGAACAAAAAAATGATTTCGATTTGAAAGTTTTGAAATAAAAATGGTGAGGTAAAGTTTTATAGACGTGCGGGGTTGTTGCTCAACATACGAGCCAATGACTTCACAATGAAGATGGAATACATAAATGGACAGCCATACAACTTTTAATACAAACCATTGGCACAACGCCAAAAGGAAGAACTAAAGACGGTCTCAACACAGTCCCTTCCAGTCGTTAACTTCGGAACCCCTGAATGGAATACTTTCTTGTCTTTCACCGCTGCAGTTCCCCACATGCATCACAACATTAGCATAACGTGAACAGGTGCGGGCGAATAACTGAGCCGTCGCAATGCGGTATAGGGGATCTTATATTCATATTATTGTAGCGCCTGAGCCACTGCCCGGGCGGTGACGATTTTAAATTCAGAAATCAAAAATGCTTCAATGTAGACGTCTGCTCTTTTATAGTATGGGCGCCTGGTACGACCAAGTACGTTGCGTATATTTTTTAAATTAGGTTTTTGCATTTCTGTCTCGCTGAAGAGTTATCGCTTTCTAGAAATCAATTTTTCATCAATCTCTGCAAGACTTGTAAATAAAAAGAAACTGAAAAACGATATCAGAATTTGATTCAATATTTTTATGTGATGAGAATGCATATAAATAACTTGATATTACTTCAACTTAGAAAGAACGCAAGCTAACTACTTCTAGCTTCAAGGTACGTTTATCAAGTACCAGTAATAAAAATATCAAGTACTATAGCTTTGGCCTGAGACATACTTCAAGAGTAAGCCCATCACAAATAAAAAAATAAATTCGTGTGGCAGCAGAAAATAATCATACGCGAATGACTTACCCAGATAAAGAACCATCCTATGTCTTTTCCCTGGTCTATCCGTAAGCCAAGTCTTATCAAAATTCGTCTAGCTGTGTGAAAATAAATGGCAAACAAACAAGAAAACAAACTCAGTTTGATATCTAATAAAATGGGGATTGTTATTTTTTTTTAAATTGTGGTAATATCAAAACCATTTTAATAAGGAATATTTTAAGGTCATTAGGATAAAATATAAGCGGTTTATCGAGCATACCATTAACGGTACTAAATGAAACCGTCTATAATAACATATACTTAGCAGATCTCATCTACAACCTAAATGTCCCGATGCTGACAAGGACGGTACCCGGTCTTTACACGGTTCCCGATTCACTGAAACTAATTAATAGGGTCGGGAACACGGCCCAGAGCTCCAAGACTTAAATTACTGTTGCAGCCGCTAAACTGAAACGGGGCTCGTCACACCGGATTCTAGATTTTCTGGTAAAGTTAGACCATGTTTTCGAAAATTACAATTGAAATTCGTAGATAAATTGTTCCATTTAGGATGTGAATTTAATAAATTACTTTAATTAATTGATAATTATTTCTGAATATCAAGTAGTATTTGAAATGGCGTGACTGCCTAAGTGCCTATCTAACCTGCGCCACCCAATTAGTATTGGGTAACATGATACCCCTTGGTAAGACTGGTTGTCAGACTTTCGGCTTTTAACGGCTGTCAAGGACCTTCGAATGACAGCCGGGACCAACCTGGTTTTCCGAGCTTGGCTTAACTGGCTTTCCGAGGCACGGAGAAAACTCAGTATGTAACGGGTGGTTACCCATTTTTACCCCAAGCTGCTTAAACTGCTGCAATGTTTGCCTTTTTTTTTAAAAAAAAACGTTGCCCCACACTAGGAATTTCTCCTGTATCGTGGGTGCGTTCACAAACATATAAACTCACATACACAAATACCCAGACCCGAAATATTTGTTCCGTGCGGGGATCGAACCCGCGACACAACAAATAAACATAACATGATTCGTAATCCCCAAAGGCTTAAGCAAAGGTGTATCTGTTTAAATTTGGGACAAGCCCGCCACACTATTCCCAAACCACTGTAACTCCAGTAAGCCAGAATCAACAGTGGCGACCACAAGAAAAGTGCCGAGTCAATGAAGCCTGACGAAGTCCCAGAGAAACGTATCTGTTTATCAAACAGCGCACAAAAATGTAATACTTTCTAAAAGCAAAACACTACACACCTCTCATTTCAAATGCTAAACCAGGCTCAAGCCACACAAGAAAAAAATGTCCCCAATATCAATACTTTGGAGTACATTTAAAATATGAATACTTTGTAAACGTCAGCTCGACTAACAAGTACTGGAAGGCTGGAATAAAATATGACCTTCTGGCGCAGAACCACCGAAACTGTTACTCCAACCTGGCTTGTTGAATATTTATGTGCTCAGAAACGTCGCGGTTTTCAGTCTGAGTATGTGGATGATTTCATCACTTTTGGATCGTGATTAATTTTTATGATATGTAATATTATTATTAAATTTTGTTATTTTTTTTTTTTAAGGTGGTTCAATTGATCTCTAGTTATTCAGTATAGTAGATAGGAGTTTAGATTTTAGCCTGTTGATGGCAATAGGCAATTAAAATTTGGTCTGTATGATGAAATTATAAGTTTTACCACATATGAGTACCTACATGACGAATAAGTGTTGAGTATTGAGCCTTGCTCCGATTACATACCCTTGCAAGAAAAGCGTAATTACGATAATATCCTGACGAAAAAAAAAATTAATTTAAAAAAAATAATAATGTTAGGTAACTTACGTCGAGACAAGTAGCAGGATTCGGGTTGGTTATTTTCTAAGGAGAAACAAGGAACTCCTTCATGATAGACCAGGTGCTACATGAATGTTGTGACATAACTTTATCAAAATCCTCATGGTTATCAATTTCTGGTATAAGAAATTAAATGACTAAATTGAATCCCTATTAAACATACCTAATATTTGTATGTAGGTTAAACAACAGTAACAGTAATAGTACATTACTGCAGAATCCAGTAAGTAAGCCTTCCTGGCCAAGTATGAGTTAACCGGACCGAACCGCAGGTGAGGTCTGGTTATATACGAGGACAGGATGGCTTTCTTACTGGTTGAGGTTTGTATAATGCTTTTCTCAAGAATTAAAGAAAGTTTAACAACAAATTCGTTTAATTTTTTTTTTTTCATTTAAAAACACAATAGCACTTTTTGGCCGACCCGGGAATCGAACCCAGGACCTCACGCTCTGCAGTCGAGCTTGCGACCACTAGACCAACGAGGCAGTTTAGGAAACAACTTTAGAAAAAACTTTTTAATAAACTGAAATTACTAAATACAATCATAAAATCCCACACTATAAATGTCATACCAAAAAGAGAGATAGATATATATTTGGAACCTCCCTTCTATAACCATGTTATAATGGCTAAACTCTAATCTGTGTCTGGTACTATGTTTTTTTTTCTAAGCAGATCTAAAGAGGATGACCTAGTGTCCAGTAAGTAAATTACATACTTACTTACTGGACAGTAGGAGATTCCAAATTTAAAATCTCGCTTCTTACTGGACAGTTGTGAATAAGTCTCCGGTAAAGTTCACTTTCTGGATACTTTTTAGAGATGTTATGGCAACATTACATACAATTTTTGAGAAAAGAAACTATTCCTAAAATTCTGAAGTTACTTAGTAGGTAATAAATAATGTTCAACATTATCAAAGCCATACTTTGCATACATTCATTGAACAACTGCTTCGTAATTATCAGGCTATTGAGCAAATTTTAAATTAGTTTACGCCCCAGTTTCAACTAATGAAACTATTCGTGGCGTTTCGAGAAAATTATTCTCTTCTGAACAGTCGCGACCATAATTATTTATATTAGGTACTCACAATTATTCAAAAGTGATGTTTTCAAGAATCAATAATACACGCTTCTTCGAGAAATGCCCTTTTTAATAATAGTATGGTTTTGGTCTCTAAATTTTTACACTCTGTCTAGAGGCCATACATTCAAGGCATTAGCAGTAACACGACAAAAATTATATCTTAGCTTTAAGAGACAATGAATTGCTGGAATGCTATTTATTTATGCCCAAAGACAATAAATAAGGGTGGGTATGTTTCTAGGCTACTTCAATTCACTACCTTGCCAGAATAGTTTTCTCCGTCCATCAGTTTCCATCGGCCAGTAGGACATAAAGCTTCACAGGTTTGTTTCACGTATTCTGGTTTCTGGACTCTTTGACGGAAAACGTACGACTTTGCAACTGTGTTTGGATTGAAACGTATGTTGTATTATGTATTATCTGTTATGTATATTTTTGTGAGTGCAAACAACTGTTTTTGTTGCCGTATGATAAACTTTTTAACTAAAGTTTTTGATACGTTGACAGTACTAACATTTATTTTATTTATAACAAAAAAAAAACATGTCTGTTTCTGATTAGAGTTAGGTGAAGGTGATGGTGCCCTATAATATAATTATTTTATTCTTATCCTTGTTTAAAACTTGCTGAAGATTGGCAATCCTTTCCCTATGTGCAATACCTTTTAAAAAGGTTAATTATCTGATTTTTAAATCTAGCCAAATTCAATCCTGTGTACTGTCACATATTTTTCTTTTCATTCATTCTCCGGACTAAGGACTGAAAGAGGTCTTACCTCGTCGCCTCCACTGACCTGCTTCATCTATTGTCCTGACAACGAGATGACTGGCCCACTGCCACTTGAGTTGAGAATAGTTTTAATATTTTCAAGCTGACTTGAAAGGAAATGCAGCATTCCTCGCTCGAACAATACTCCAAGTAGTACCGTGCGGAATTTTTATCCGTGCCAAAAAACTTTTATGCTTTACTGCGTACATTCTCATCGGTTCGTTAGTTGAATTGAGCTGGGTATTTAAGTAATTGAGTCAGATTGCGGGATCCGAAGTGCTCTTTGGAACTACCCCTTTTTGTTTGACTGGAAAATTATCTGGCAGCACTCGATTGAATATTGTAATTTACGGAGGCGAATTTCGGTGTTGTTTTTGTTTCGGGTTTTTTTTTGTGGGTTACTCTCTCGGTTGTTGGCAGTATCTATGTTGGTTGTCTGATAATATTTTTTATATTACATTTAATAAAAAACAATTTAAACTGAAGTGGGACTGGGCTGGCCATGTCTGCCGTATGCCCAACGAGCTGTGAGTAGAGATGTGCCGTTGCCAGCAATATTGCCCGAAGTGGGAATTTTGGTGGCAAGATTGCCGGGAATGGAAATATTCGGGGAATATTTCTTAATTATAAGTCAAATTACGTACGGAAACTATGTAATACACTTATAACTAGCATTTATAGGCCCTAATCTACATTGACCGGCAACTTTGGCAATATTTCCAATGCTGCTGAAAATTTTGGTATTTTACTGTTTATGGCAATATTGCCACCAGGCACATCACTAGCTGTGAGCCAGAACAACCACGTTGTGGAACCCTTTTTTTTTTTTTTGGTGGGTGGAAAATCATCGAATGACCCCCCCCGCTCTTGGGCAGAGCGAAGGGGAGTGTCAGACTTCTACTGACTAAAAACCGAACCCATGTTCCTTCTTTGCCCTTGCGCCGAGGCCACGTAATCTAGTACAAAATACCGCGGCCCCGACGGGCGTCGGCCCTTGCGGGCCCCTCCTTGCTGACATCTCTTTGAGGCGCGCGTGGAACACGAACGCGCCGCCGACACGGTCTGTTGCCGTCATGACGACGGCCGGACGGCGAGCTAGCCCATTACTCAGCGTCCACAGGCCCGCGCCTACGGTGGCCGGAAGCCATCACGTGGCCCCCGACGCCCGGAGCGCCTTCCGCGCCTTCCGCGGCGGCTGGGACGTTGAGAGGATCGCTCCCTCTCTCGTTCCGCCACCTCCTTCGCTAGCATCACTGCTTCGCAGAAGGAGGCGACGGCGTCCCATCCCTCCTCGCCCCGGACCATGGCTTGCACCAGGGCCGGACGCGAGAGGTCACCGCCGCCGATCGCCGCTACGAGAACACGGCGGGGATCCGCCCAAGCAGGGCACACCTCCACAGTGTGCTCCACCGTGTCCTCCGGTCGATCCTCGCAGTGGAAGCATCCGGGCGTTTCCTCCCGCCTGATTCGGTGCAGGTACCTCCCGAAACATCCGTGTCCGGTGAGGACCTGCGTAAGACGGAAGGTGAGGGCGCCGTGGCTCCTCTCTAGCCACTCCTCAAAGAGGGGACTTACCGCCACTATCGTGGCGTGCCCTACGTTGTGGAACCCTGACACAGCCAGAAACCAGTAGACCTCATAGAAGATGGCGGGACGAGCTGGACAGAACCAACAACCAGTGGTCCATATTGGCCCTGGATCGCAAAATATGAAAATCATGGGGGGAGGCCTGTGCCCTGCAGTGGGATGACACAGGCTAACAGGAACAGTAATTTAAGTTGTGATAATTTGTAAACACTGCTCTGAAGTGTAACTGTACTGCACTCTTAGCAAAACATGTTGCGATTAGAAGAAAATTTTAAGAAACGCATCTTTTTCACAAACATGTTGTCATTGTAGGTATACAAATTATGTCACGACAATTATTAATTTAATATAATAGAATAAGACGTTATCAAACAAAAATACACGTCACCCAATTTGGGTAAGTAAGAAAACTTATTCTAAATTCAGAACTTTTCTTGTTTTGCGGCAAATAAATCGAACTGAACCGTGAATTTAGGAAGAGTTCTTTCGGGTCGGGACAAACAACGGGTATCCGTAAAATTTGTTAAAATCCAATCCGATAATTGTTTTTCTTCCCTAACATTTCAAAAGTTTCCAAAAACTTTTGGTAACTCTTTTCTTGGGAAAGTTTCTGGGTACCAAACGCCATTCGCAGAAAATTAATGGAGAATTTTTCCTGCCTTTAACTTCCATTTTTCAAACGTTGAGTTCTCATTATTTTAGTTTTGCTTCGGGTATTTGGAACAATTCTTTTTGGTGTAAATTTTAGGAAGTTTTTTTTGTCGTTTTGTTGAAAAATTATGAATGATATGAATTTTTCTTCTAGGAAAATAATTTAATAATAATATTCAGCCAGTACCTACCTAATCATACTTGTACAACTGAACAGGAAAATACGAACAATAACTAAATTGAAAACCACGTATTATAATGATTATGATATTATACAATCCAAATTCATATCTTATACACTCACTTAAATAAGACACTTGAAACAGTCTCTTCATACTAAACCAATGAAATGTAACAAATAAAAAAACATAGAATACACATAAAACATATCATAGCATAAGTATTAAAATATACTAAGACAAACATATTCTATATATATAACGCTGTCTGCAATCATTCTAGGAGTCAATATATCAAGAATTAATGTCCTGGAAATAAAATATAACGTTTGTCGTTCGCCCTTGTACTTCTAGTTTATTTGTCGGCTGATACGTTGAGATTTACGGATTTATTTTTATTACTTTTGTATGGATTTTTGTTAATTTATTGGTATTTGTTTTGTAATGTAATGTAAGAAAGTATATTCAATTGAGATATTATTACGTTCTAACATAACTTCGAGTCGAAAACGCCTGGAAAAGCTACTGGTCCATGAAGAAAAACATAACTTCACGCCTGTAATCCCCGTAGGGTTTGGCAGAGGTGAACCCAATATAGTACACCCTATTGCCGCCAACTGGGCACAAATCCAGAATCCGTGGCTGGTGCTGAGAAATTTCTGATGGAAAAACCCAGTAATACTTTGCCCGACCCGAGAATTGAACCCAGGACGTTATACTCAGTAGTCGCGATTGCGACTAGGTACTAGAACAACGAGTATTTCCTTCCTAAAAAATACTTTCCAACTTCAACTAATTTAAAAATACCTAAATAGATACTCACTACCTCCAACTACGTGTGCGCAAGAGCTCCACGAGCTCATTCCACCATCTCCCTTCTTCCATCGAGAGACTAGGCGTACTGCGGGTTATCACCCATACCTTGTCGATGTTCCACACATTCGTACGAAGCGTTTTGCTAAGTCCTTCATTATTCGTACAGCCAAGGAGTGGAACACCCTGCCTGCGTCGGTCTTCCCGAGTTCATATAGCCCCGATCTATTTAAGTCGCGAGTAAATAGGCTTCTTCTGGGTAAGCTCGTTCCATCGTCGACCTCATCTCTGCCCTTAGGGCAAGATTGAGGTCAAGAGTAAGCCCATATAAAAAAAAAAAAAAACTCCAAACAACTATAACCAACAAACTGAATACAGAAACACCTTCGCATTTAACTGACAATGATAGTTATACAGTATCGTAAAATGGAATAATATCGTTACATTTTAACCCATCAGGTGGGGTTCCAGTGCATCCTGTACGTTTAATGGCTATCGATTTACCATAGGCCGGCCGTAGCCCGTATCTCTACCGGGATCTGGGAATAGGTATTGGGTATATCGTTATAATTTATTCATTCGGCATTGGTCGGTGACTTAGGTATGTTTTTCCGGTTGTTTGTATGATTTTGAGTTATTGGTAATGCTTGGGGGAGTACTGTGTCCACCTGCGGTTATGATGAAAGTATTGTTATAATCAAATAAATTCAAGAATATCGTTTCTAGTCATGAACCAAAGATACATAATCGTTAGTCTTGGTAAAAAAGTCGTAAATGTATTGAAAACATATTATAAAATTAAATAAAAAAAAATCCTGCCCTAATCCCAAATAATTTGGGGTCGGCACAGCTGCATGGCTTCTTCTTCCATTATTTTTTATTACTCGTGAGCTCATCAGACATCTCGTCTCTTGCCATTATCATCTTTTACACAGTTCATCTACCGTTTCTTTGGTCTCCTCTCTAACCCTAGCTACATCCACAATCACATTCAAAACTACATATCCACACACCCACCCACCCACTACATACTTACATTCCTCCGCATCACATGCCCTCACGACAACCTATTACCACACAGCTTTTCAGTCACTGGCACCACTTTCAGAAATATTAAGTTACCAAAAAGCTAATACAAGTATCAATCTTGTCGAAAATCATTCTAGAAATACTTACGCCACTTATCGAAACGATACCACAAATCATCCTATCTGTAAGAATTTCGATGTCTCCAGCCATGCCTAGCCTTTCCTATCAGAAGTCGTTTGGCATGCGTACAAATAGCTACTGGTCGAAACGGTTTGTGTAACTGCACTATTGCGCGTGGTTAGTTATGTGGGTATGCAAGCAAACAGCTCGTATGTGGATAGAATAGTCCGTCTGGATGCTCAACAGCGGCCACTACATTATCAATTTATCTAAGGCTAGCGTATGGTCCCGGCCTCGCCTGCATGTGTTTCTATAATTGTACTACAAGATCGTAGTATCAATAACCACTACATACTATTATTAATAGGATATTTAATAAATATCCCATATTTCAAACTTGATTCCAGGATTTAAAGTTGTCAGTTCTTGTATATGTTACAGTCAAAACCCTAATAAAATCCATATTACGTTAAAACGCGTTTATTCTAATGAAATAAATGTTAGCTATCGTACAAGGTTATCCAAAGGGTCAACAAAAAAAAAAAACTAACAAACCTAATAAGTTTCCTAACGACATAATATTATTAGGTTATTACAATTTAGAAGAGAAATAAAACAGAAACCACCCAATAATTTGTTTTATTAGTTTTTATCGGTCAAAAGTAGTTTTGACTGATAAGAGTTTTGACTGTGACAGTATAACATAACAACATAACATCAGCCCTAAAGCCACGAGCAGAGAGCAGAGGTGTATCTATTAGTATACCCACATTTTGCCAGTTATATTTAAGCCCCATGTGATACGGGGTGAGTCTATTACCGTCTACTAAACACAAATCTAGACTCCGTGGCTGTTGTAAGCCCAGGACCTCATGCACACCAGTCGCACTTGCAACGAGGCACCTGCCTCGTAGGTCAGTTATTTTAAAATTAATTTATTTACTTTTCTAAACCATTCTTTAATTTTTCTCATTTTTTTTGTTCCATTACATCATCATCTGCCGATAGTTTCCCACCTCAATACCAGTATTTTATATGGAGTGTCTGCCTATCTGACCACCACAACCCACTTTATTTATTTCAACAAAAAAACAAACACGTTTGGAAAAACAAACAGTAGCAGCATATTACAGGTTAATGACAAGGCTTAAGTACTAAAATATGATAAACTAGCTTTTGCCAGCGGCTTCGCCCGCGTGAAAATGACGATTTTCCATACAAACTTTCAACCCGTATTTAACTCCCTTTTATAGGAGTTGAATTTCGAAAAATCCTTTCTTATTCCTTGTCTACATTATAAAGCGAACCTCTGTGCAAAATTTCAGCTTTCTAGGTCCAAGGGTTTGGGCTGGGCGTTGATGAGTCAGTCAATCAGTCAGTCAGTCAGTCAGTCAGGACTTCTCTCTTTATTTATATAGATAGATATGCTACCCACTACGTTTTCCACAGATTACTTTAAAAAAATTATAGCTAGAGAGACATTTGTATAGGATTATAACTACAATAACAGTCTTATTCGTATGAACTAAAATAATCATTCTAAAAACTAAAATAACAGTTATATAAACTAAAGTAACAGTAACAAAAAAAGTGATATATAGAATTTAACAAAAGTAAAAGAAGAAAGACTAGTATTAATAAAAAAAAAAAAAAACAAACAGCCGTGAAAAGTTTGGAACTTTGACCCCCAACATCTCCGTAGCCTGGGGGTTCCCAGGTTTGATCCAGAACAAAAAAAATCATCGCAGTGACTTTGCACTCGGTAATACGATACCCATTTGTAAGACTGGTTATCAGACTTTCGGACCACTGACTTCTTAACGACTGTCAAAGATCTACAATAATAATTGATAACCGGGACCAACGGCATGGTCACCAGCTATATAATCTACGGACCAACCTAGGCAACTTGAAGATCGACACGAGGCTGCTATATTTAGCCACAAGCTTCATAACATTTTCCAAGAAAAGTAAGATGGCGTAAATAAAAAACACATCAACAAGATTTTCCTCCTGTTGTTATCGACAAATGTAATCAATTTAAGTTCATTCGATCGACTCAATGAAACTCGAGCAACTCAATTTGAATTCGGGGAAATGAAGCTCGATATCTGTATTTAAACAATAACAACAAAGAGCTTTCATACCTCCAATATTTTAGGAACTGAGTACGATGACGCGATGAGTCATAGAATAAAAACGTGTTGTAGTGGAACTAAACTCCAGACGCATTATCTACCTACGAATTATTATTACTACATTTCCGAAGCAGAAGAAACTCAAGACATTTGGAGAACATAGTTACAGTATTATGTTAGTGATCATCTTCTTTTTAGTGTCGATGACAATTTAAATTGAGTCGGCTCATGGCGACGAGTTTGGCACTTTCAGTAGCCTCCATCAGCTCCTGTGATGTGCAAGTAACAGGACAGGCTGGACACGATATCAAGTGCCCCATAGTGATCATCTTAGATATATAATGATGGAACAGCCTAAACCATTCTTGGATTCACAGAAACTTGCTAAAAGGTAGTTTTAGTCTTGTTAAAAGTCGCTATAGAAAAACCAAAAGCTACGCTAGACCCCTAGGTAACCACAACAGAGTTGTTAAATAGTTGAAAGGGCTTAATGTAGTGGACAGAGAGTGGTATTTAATTATTTTGGTGAACACACTCCCAAAAGCCCACCTACATGCGTTTCTAGTTCTTAATCTATGACCTAATTTCGAGTGCAGGCCAAAGTGAGAGGTATGTATAAATCGAATGGCAGCCGTATGGTAAGTGTTTGTCACTCGATACGATGGACGCACGATGGTACCTAGTACACGGTCTATGTGGCAGGTACTCCTAACGGCTTTAGTCAGGCTTTGTGTGTTCCTAAAATGTGTGTCTATAGAACTTCCTGTGGTGACCGAACAAATATTTATGTGTTCACCTTTTATGTCATAAAATGGAATACCGACGTCGTTATTTTGTTAAGCCACGTTTTATAGCCTTACACATGTATTCAGTAAAGCACATAAAATAATAATAAAGTCGTTTGTTACGAAGCAACATTCACGCGTGAAAAATCGTCAATGTTTCCGGAGTGTAATTTTCTGTGCTTACGGCAATTTATCCTTTTGAATGAGTGAGTTCTTATATCAAACCCAGTTATATGGTTGTGGAGGTCATGTGTACTCAGCTGCATTATATCAGACTGGAGTTCAACCAGAAAACAGTCAGGAAAAGGCTAAGCAGGTGGGGCTAAAGGAAATATGCTCAAAATATGCTCTGTAACAATGCCCCATAATAATATGACCCATAATAATACACAGCTATAATTGTAATATGCAAATATGATGCGTTTGCATAATAGCCCAGCATCTAATAGTAAGTTTAATTAACAATGTATAGAAACAAAAACTTCATTCCAAACTTCCCTTAGTCGCCAACCGATAACTTCATTACACTATAGCGACTCCGACACGTAACACAGTTAACAAAGCTTAGGCATATTACACAATAACCGAGTATTAACACAAAAGACATTTAAGCCCGTCTGCTGTGTAAAATTGAAGTGCAATTGAGCGTACAATCGCATCAGCGGAAACCGGGATTCGTTCTGTTGAGCTCATCGACCTGGGTTCAGAACGGCTCAAATATGCAATGGTGTGGCATTTTGCACTCGGATTTTCGGGAGAGCTATGCTTTTGTGTTTTACTTTGTAAATAAATACGTGGTGCTAACAGATTCTTCTAGAAACTGGCAATCAGACACTGACTGTCTGTCTGCCTTGGGTTAAAATCCAAAAAAAATAGTAAGTAATAAAACTGGTGAAAAAGTTGGACCTTTGACTTTTAGTAACACCGTAAATAAAATAATAGTCACAAGGTCCACATACATAAACACACACCCTTTTCCCATGGGGGTAGATTTATGTAGAAACCACAGAACGCATGTACTCCATTTGCCTCGTATGGCCTAGAATAAAAAGTAATCGCAATGACGAAGAGAACAATTTAATTTCGGCTTACCATTTTCGGCATGATAGTTAAAATTAAGATTGTTTGAGCTGAGGTACATAACATATTTTTAACTTTTCCTCTATAGAAACAAAATATTTATTATTAGAAGGGACTTATAAAGAAAGGCGTAACTAGGACTCAACAAGTATAGTTGCTACCAGTTCAGATGTCTATTGAGTAGATAATAGAGAAAACCCTAATATCTCTTCGTACGGTCAGCATCAGAAGTAGCTGAACATTTCGGAATTTTAATTATTTTATGTACTCTAGCTATTATTTTTAATGTTTCAGAACATTTTTTGGTTAAAATAGTCCTTACACTCCAATAACATGTCATTGTAGTTCGTTACTACGTTACGTAATATCTAACAAGTTGTTATTAAAAAAGACAGATTTGAAACTTTGAGTAGTGTTTATATACTTCTGATGCTGACCGTACGAACCAAAACAAATGAACTGTATCGGTTTTCATTAGAAAAAGTGATGAAGATCACGATATAATTATGACGATTCAAGACATGCACAGACGTATTATTGAATTTCTAAGTCAAGAACTTTAATAAATGTAGATGTCAATGACCGCTATTATTGTCATCTTAACTGGCAGCAACTATAGTACGTACTCTAAGCATGTGAGGTATCTTATCTCTGGCTCACGTGTTGTAGAACAAATTTAAGCGTCTTGTCATAAATTAAAGTTTGTCATGGCTTCAGTTGTAAATTCAAGTTCAAATATGACATTTACGGCCCGATATTTTATGACCCTCACGGTTATAATTGCTTGCTTGCGGGTTTGTTGAGTGTTCGACGGTAAATCAAATGTGGATATTTACATTTTCTTCATTATACATCTCATGGTGGTTATATTAAAATAAATCAGCTTGTGAATTTTCAAAGACGTGAGGATTATCAATATTTAAACGATCTTTTCTAATTGATTTACCGTATGGCGATATTGAAACTCAACGTGACATATTGTTCTGGACAACTGCGACTTGTTGATCTAGTAGACGCAAGCGCGTCTGCAGAGCCTGAGGTTTCGATTCCCGGATCGGGTAAAGTGTTAGTAAGTTTTCCTATCAGGAATTATTTTTCTATCAGGCTCGCCTTTTATTACATGAAAATTAAACAAAACTGGTGAAATGTGTGTGCACTATTTAGTACACATCTGAAAAACCTTTCAGAGATTATACGCGTGATGTTATGTTATTATGTACGTGAATTGTCCCGGAGTATCGTTCGTTGTCTAATTAATTACTTTCAAAGCTACCAGTTGCTCCAATCAGGCGGAAAACCATCAATCCCAGCTCTACTAACTGTTACCATCTAATTTCACAAACAACAAAGAAAAAAAAAATACCTTCTTTTCCTATTATATACCTGGCCCGAATTTCTTCGTAATAGTAACCGATATCCACTATTGGGAGTCTCTTACGTAAATTGGATCTGTGAATAGATATGATCTGATTGAATTAGTCGGTCTATCGACGCTCTCCTGCTCTCCTGAGACGGTAGGTATACCTACACCTGTATACAGGGTGTAATAAGAGTTGGGTGGAGGTTCTTGATGTTGGTCTCTGACGATTTTAGGTGGAAGAAGTGTGGTTCGAGGAACTGAAAATGTGTGATGTAATAATGTATTTTTGATCGATATAGTTTTTAGTAAAAACAGTTGCGGTAACCGCGATTTTACGATAATGATTTTCCTTAATTCTTAACAATGTGGAATATACAACATAATTGTTAACAACTTCCGGGTCGGTGAAGTGTTATTGAGGTTTTCATCAAGGTTATTTCAGCCCCACTGATTCTGAATTTGTGCCCAATTGATAGCATTAGGCTCGCCCACTTTTATATGGGACTTTTACAACATTAGGTACAACTCTGCATAACCCTTGGGGATTACAGGCGTGTTGTTATGTTATGTTTAAGGCACCTTACATAGGTATAATATGATCAAAAAACATAATAATTGCCTGAACATTCATTTGTAAGAGTGAAATATACGTATGAACTACAGATGAACAAGATTGTTGTTAATTGTTCATGTGCCTAAACACAGCTGACGTCTAGAGGCGTCGACAGATTAACAATGCAATTACACATACACAGGCCAAACTCATTACTACGTAAATTTAATTCAATAAAAACTCTGAGAAACACGTACCTCCTCATAATTCTTGTTGAGTAGATACTTAAAGTAACTTCAGAAAGCAAGTACTTGTAATGTACGGTGTACTTACTTTTATTGCGAACGCGGACTTTCTTTCTTGAACTTTTTTTTCCTTCTTTCTTTTTTTTGTTACGAAGTTTCTAAGTTGTAATTATGTTTTCCGTTTGCCTTGTAAAAACGGCGCAATTGGTAGTGCGATACAATAAAGTTAAAAGTATTCTTTCCGTAAGTGTCGTAGGTAGTACAGTAGAACAAGGTAGTAAGTAAGGCGGAAATATTTATAATTCTAGTACACTGTTTTCTAAAGCATTTCACATTAAGGTTGATGTTCCAGGGGCTACCCTGCCAAGAAAATTTGAATTTCGCGGGAGTTACGTTTTTAGCGATTTGCAGGCCAGTGCTAGGTTGTATGTTAGTGAAAATATGATTCGCGGCTGTAAGACGTATGCAGTTACAAAATTATAATCATCAAAATCATCATTACAACCCTCCAAGTTCATGTAACTCTGTCTCAAATCGCTAAAAACGTAAGAAAATTTGAATTTCGCGGGCTACCCTGGAACATCCACCTTAAGCGACTGATGTCAAACGCTGTATTGTTTGACATCAGTCTCTAAACGTATCTGTATAATCTTAAAAGTAAATGCAAGTTGGTTGGCTGTATAGTTATTAGCTTGTCGACTGCTGTATTTGAGGTTTATTTCGCTGACAAAGCATTTTTGTCTGCTAAAATATATACTAGTTCTTACCTATAAAGGTTTCAGAAACCAACAGATCACTTCAGAATACCTGCTTTAATGTTACAACATTTATTACACTACAAAATACGTCAGTGTCATGGCGGCGGACGTTGAGCCTCTATAAAATATTACGACGTACGGGATAAAGGGCGTAGACCTAATCTGCAAGCCTAGTGTGATATTGCTGCAAGATGTCAGATATAATCTACCTAACGATAACGTGAGGTGCGTTTTATTTTAAGTTTTTTAAGATTTATTTGGAGCAATTTAAATAAATGTGTCATACATAAAAGCAGAGGTAAAATATAAAGAACCAACATTTTTCAAATTAAATTTTAAATAAGCCTACTTTTAAAGAAAACTCCAAGCTCTAAGGCTTAACATTTGTTATGGCACACAACGTTACCTTTTTTTTTAAACGACTTAATTTTCATGCAATAAAAAAACTCAAAAGATCATCTCGTTAAAGTCTGATGGAATAACTTAGTTTAATACAGATGATCCTAATTCACATCGCCCAACAAAGCCCAATAAAGAAACCGAAACATCAGAATCAATTTACCTTTCCACAAAACTCATTGTCACCCTAATCCCGGGTGAAACATTGGTGAATTTTCCGGCACGTAAGTCTCAGATTTAATGTAATTTATCTGCACTCATGAAGCACTCATTTGAAACGATTTACGCGCGTGTACTCAACACTCATTCCGCCTTTATATTACGTGAAACACTTGTATGAGTCGTGAGGGGCTCGGCGCTAAATAATAACAGTCGTATGGCTCGATCTTCAACCAGGGTAGCAGAATTTGTACGAAAGAGTCACCGTGGCCTTGGAACAAACAGGGTATTAGGAGGAACACGGATAGGTTTTAGTCAGTGTAACAGTCTGATACTCCCTTCTGCTACGTACAGAGCGAGAAAAGTCATTTGATGATTTCTTTCCCATCCTTACTGGGTGACCATTCATTATAAACCAATCATAAAATCGACTCAACTGAGTCAATAATAAAATCGACGATGCGACTGCTCTAGGTCGCTATACATTGTTTGCTCCGAACTGGCTGTGATGGTCGCTGGCTTGTGCCTCGTGGGGCCTGTTCGTGGTTCCCTCTGGTGCATACTGATGGAGGTTGTATACCTACACGACAGTGAACGATAGATTCAAGTTTAGAATGTGTCACTATATAACTGTCCTGTCAAGGAGAAAAGTCGTTGTGTAAATATATTATTTGTGCTATTAATAAATGTGTTCGATCCTAGTAGCCTCTTTATTCCAATAGGTTATGGGCCCAGGATCAGGCTCCAAAAACGCCTAGAAGCTAGAACACAAAAAGTGTAAAAAGTGTCAGTTGTAAAATTTCAAAAGGCAAAATTCTCGTCATGGCAGAAGATCATTCAGGTTCAATTTGTGGAATAAGAAAATTGAATGGTGCTGAGGACTTCGCCAATTGGAAATTTGTGGTAAGGAATTACTTAGAGTCCAAAAACTGGTTCAAGGTAATTGAAGCTACGGAGATAACAGCTGAATTGAAAGATACTGACAGGAAGGCACGAACAACGTTATGTCTGCTACTTGAGCCTGCATGTTTCGCACATGTGTATAGTGCGAAGACAGCACGTGAAGTGTGGATGAGTCTCAGCGAGGCTTACGAAGACAAAGGTTGGGGCAGACGAATCAGATTGCAACGAGAGTTATGGCAATGCCGACTAGACAATTGCGAAACCATGGAAACATATATTTCCAAAATAATTTGTTTGGCGCAACAACTTGCAGACATTGATGCAAAAATCTCTGACGAGTGGATAATTTCTATCTTATTAAGCGGTTTATCGTCAGATTACAACCCATTTATAATGGCGATAGACAACAGCGGAAAAGAAATAAAACTTGAGCAGTTAAAATCAAAGTTGATGCAACAAGCAAGCCGACAAATTGAAAATGGTCAGAATAGAGAGCAAGCCCTAGTAACAACGGCGCAAAATAAAAAGAAGTTTGAAAAGAAAAAGGCATTAATATTCAAGTGTTTTAAATGTCAAAAAGAAGGGCATAAAGCATCTGAATGCAAAGTCACTAAGAGAGCGAATCCATGCTTGAGTATGGCGAACACTGTGAAAAAGGACCGATGGTACTTGGACAGTGGCTGCTCGAACCACATGACGAACGATGCCGGAAAATTGCTGGATTACAAAAGGCAACAGAATGGCCTAAAGATAAAAGTTGCAAGCGGGGAAGAAATGAAAGTTATAGGAAGAGGGAATGCCGTCCCTAAATTAAATAACAACAATGAACTCCTATTAACGAATGTTTACCATGTTCCCGGACTTTCTATGAATTTAATTTCAGTAAGCGATCTTGTAAAGAAGGAGTTCGCTGTAAACTTCGACAAAACAGGTTGTTCTATAAAAAATAAAACAGATCAAATAGTAGCAACGTGCAAAGAGGTTGATGGAATTTTTGAGTTGGTTGAAAAAGAAAATTGTGTTGTCAACTTGATTTTGTCAAATGACATTTTGCCAAATATTTGGCATAGAAGATTAGCACATTTGGGACAAAAATACATGAATTCATTGAAAAATATGGTGACTGGATTGAATTTTAAATCAAGTGATAAAATTGAACCATGTGTGTCATGCATAAATGGAAAAACTTGTAAGAGCTCTATCAAACATCAAGGTACACGAGCGAAAGAAGTTTTGGAAATTGTACATAGTGATTTATGCGGACCGATGGAAGAACCATCATTCAGTGGATCTCTATATATGCTATTATTTATCGACGATTATACGCGTAAGACTCATGTTTACTTCTTAAGAAATAAGAGTCAAACCCTTGATAAATTTCGTGAATATAAAGCGGAAGTTGAGAAGCAGACAGGAAAGTCGATAAAGTGTCTCAGATCTGACAATGGCAAAGAATTCTGTAACCAAGCCTTCGATATGTTTTTAAGGTCAGCTGGTATAAAGCATCAGAAAACGGTTCCTTATACACCTGAGCAAAATGGTGTGGCAGAGAGGGCGAACAGAACGATAATAGAAAAAACAAGAGCGTTGCTTTGTGAGGCCAAACTTAGTAAAAAGTATTGGGCCGAAGCGGTATGTACAGTGGTATATTTAAAAAATAGAAGCCCGACTAAGGCTGTCATGAATAAAGTACCTGAAGAACTTTGGTCAGATAAGAAAGTAGACTTGAGTCATTTGAAAATTTTCGGTTGTCAAGCATATGTATTGAAACCTAAACAGAAAAGGCAAAAGCTTGATATGAAGACTGAAGAAATGATTTTCATCGGCTACAGTGAAATTACTAAAGGTTATCGACTGATGAACCCAAAAACAGGTCAGATAACATTCTCCAGAAATGTAAAATTCTTTGAAAATGTTTTTCCTGGAGGTGATACCGACATGACGAAGAACACAGTCGTTCCTGTTGATATAGAGGAGGAACGGATAGAACCTGTGGTTGAAAGTGGTGCGTCTAACAACATTATACAAGATGAAGAAGAGTTTCATGAAGCGGAGTGTATTTACACTGAGATGGCTGCAGAGCCTGATGAAACGGTTGCTACCACGAGATATACAGCGGAACCAGAACGAAGATACAATCTTCGTGAGCGCAAACCTGTTATATATAATGCTATAGCACAAACTGATGGCGATCCAACAACAATTGAAGAAGCATTGGCAAGGCCTGATTCTAATTTATGGCAAAAAGCTATAGATGATGAAATAAAATCATTGAACGAGAATCAGACGTGGTCATTGGTAGACTTACCACGTGACAAGAAGCCAATACATTGCAAATGGGTTTTCAAAATTAAACGAGACAGTGACGGTAAAGTGTCTAAATACAAGGCCAGGCTGGTAGCTAAAGGATTTACGCAGGTACGTGGAATAGACTATAATGAAACGTATTCTCCTGTCGTAAGAAGCTCAACCTTACGATTACTATTCTCATTAGCTGTAGAATATGATTGGCTCATTGACCAATGGGATGTTACGACTGCTTTCCTGTATGGCAAGCTAAAAGAGGACATCTACATGCTTCAGCCTAAGGGGGCGATAGTTAAAGGTCAGGAGACAAAGGTATGTAAATTGCAAAGATCGTTGTATGGACTCAAACAAGCGTCTAACGCTTGGTTCCATGAGCTAGATAAGGAGATGTACAATTTAGGTTTCGTACAATCGAAAATAGAACCTTGTCTTTATCAAAAGGTGTTTAGCGATGGAAATAGAATAGTAGTAGTCATATATGTTGATGATATTTTTGTATTCTATTCCAAAAATAATGAAACTGAGAAGCAGAAATTAAAAAATGGCTTGCTTAAAAGGTTTAAAGTTAAGGATTTAGGTCCTGCTAGACACGTGTTAGGCATGAGACTTAGGAGAGATAAAAGTTCGATTTATCTTGATCAAGAACAGTACGTTCTTAATATTTTGAAGGATTTTGACATGACGGATTGTAAACCAGTCATTACTCCAATGGAAGTAGGTCTCAAATTAGAGAAAGCTTCAGATTCCGGTTGTAAGTTGCCATATCAAATTCTCATAGGTTGTCTTAATTATTTAGCTCAAAGTACTAGGCCCGATATCGCGCACGCTGTTAGTGTTTTGTCACAGTTTAATTCATGTTACGATGAACTACATTTTAAATGTGCTAAACGGGTGCTTAGATATTTAAAGGGGACGTCGAACTTTGTATTAACGTTTAAGAAAACGGGTAATCTAGAAATAAATGGCTACGTAGACGCGGATTGGGGTGGGTCATATGATAGGAAATCCTGTACAGGTTTAATTTTTAGACTAGGAGACAATATATTGTCTTGGGAAAGTCGTAAACAAGGGTGCGTGGCACTGTCCTCCACTGAGGCAGAATATATAGGCCTCAGTCAAGCATCGAAAGAAGCTATTTATTTAAGAAATTTGTTAAAAAGTTTAACAAAGGGGACTTGTGTCAAACCGGTGGTCATTTACAACGACAACCAATCAGCACATAAAATAGCGAAAAATAAGATGAACCATAACATAACAAAACATATTGATATTAGATTTCATTATGTTCGCGAAGCTATAGTCAATGAGGCGGTTGAGGTAAAATATATGCCTTCACAAGAAATGGTAGCAGATATGTTAACAAAATCTGTACCAGGTCCTAAACTAAAGCAATTTTTAGAAAAATTATCTATTAAGGGGGCGAGCGATGTGTGATGTAATGATTTTAGCTAATATTGTTTTTAATGTGATTCTATTTTGATTTGTTATGATTTGTAATAGATAATTTTTATTTTGTTCATGTTTAGTATTTTTGTTATATAACTGTATTAAAAACATACTTATATAATAATGATAGATTGTATGTCAGTGAACGATAGCTCCAGCTGAATATACTTACTGTGTACTTAGGGTGTATGCACACTGAGTAGTTTAAGGGTGCGTGCACTTGTAGGTAATATGTTAGGTAGGTATTTAATGTAATCTTGCGCATACATCATGCTATAGATTAAGGGTGCGTGATGGAGGTTGTATACCTACACGACAGTGAACGATAGATTCAAGTTTAGAATGTGTCACTATATAACTGTCCTGTCAAGGAGAAAAGTCGTTGTGTAAATATATTATTTGTGCTATTAATAAATGTGTTCGATCCTAGTAGCCTCTTTATTCCAATACATACCCAGGAACTGGGTCTTCATGTGTGTATAAAGTTATTTAGTTAATGATGTTACCTTATCGACTTGCTGCACGCTTTGGTGCAAATAACTGTAAGTACAAACGGAAATATTTTGTTTTACAAATATTTGCTAAGTATTTGTAAGAAAAATATTACCATTTCCCTCCGTACATTGGTAAACAGGTTAAGCAGTCAGTCTAGGCTCTCATTTGTAGATATTTGACAGGCCTTATGGCAATCAGAAGTCCAAAATGCTGATAAACATAGATGTTCAGGTGCATCCGGTAAGCCTTTAGACTAAAAGCCGATCCTATCATAGTCGCGAAAAGACTAAGCAAATTATGAGGAAAAAATACAAATAAATTATTCTCAGTTCTCAGATTTAATGTAATTTGCTCGCGAAACTCATGAAATAGAAACGTTGTACGCTCGTGTAAGTACTCATTCCGCTATAAGTACTCATTTCGTTTCGTATTACGGTACGTGGAACACTAGTTTTAGTCGTCAAGTTCAAGACCACAGATATAGTTAGACCTAGATAGCGCAAGAGCAACTACTTCGTGTGTCTCTTTTCGTGCCTAGCTTACGTTCAAAAATCGTAAGTGGCCACTTTCGCGCTCAGTCTGCATCGTTGTATAGCGCTATTCGGACGTCGGCGCTCACAGAACATATATACTCTAGGAGAAGAACGACGACTTCGTACAAAAAAAGTAAAGACAGTTTTGCTGCGCGCCATCTAGTGGCACCCCAGAACAACTAAAGCACGCGATCAGGGCGGGATATCTTAGCTGAATTTTTCTTTCTAGTTGTGCAATATTAATGAATAATTATCTCAAATTAACATTAATGACGTACGTCATATTTATGCTAATTTGACATAACTTTTCATTTCTATTGCACAACCAGAAAGAAAAATGTAACTTCAAAAACATTACAATAACATTATCAAAAAAAACTCAGGAATTATAATAATTTTCTTTATTTTTTAAATTTCATTTGTGTTTTAAAATATCCATTTTTCTTTTTTTTTTTTCACGTTATAAGAGTCACTTTCTCGAAATAAGTACACAGAGTCACTTTCTCAAAAAACAGAAACAGAGTCAATTTCTCAAAAAACACATAGGTACAGAGTCACTATCTCAAAACGCACAAACTGAGTCAATATCTCGCAACAAACAATTCAGAGTCACTATCTCAAGATATTTGGATCGCACTGAGTCGAAACAAACAAAAAATCTTACAACACAACAGGACGCTACGGCAAAACAAACAACTCCTCCATCTTGTTTGGTTTGGTCCATTCGGTACGTCATCAGTCAGTAGTGACATTAGCTTGACATTAAGTGGTACGTAAAATGTAATTTTTTAGTCTCGCATCCCCATAAATCCCGTTTTTTTTAACTATCGCCACACTTGAAATAGCCCTTGTAGGTATGTCGCTGTTTCGACGTATAGAGTTGTCACCCCCTGTCGGCGCTGGTGCAACAGGCGGGGGTTGGGGCAAAGAAGGCGGCGTACGCGGCGGCGTCTTTGAATCGATTTGATTTTCCGATTTTCGGTGCTTGAATTAGAATTAGAATTTATTTATTTGTCAGAATGCAGTTGTACATTGTATGGTGTTAGGTTCGTTAAAAGGTTTCTTACATTCTACCATATAATCTGGTGTACAAATATTATGTTAGTTTTACAATTGAAGTTAATATTTTAGTGAATAACATGCCAATTTAATTATAAATAATAGGTATAAACATCTAAAATTGAATGTCAACACAATAAGCATGTAATTTAAATGTCCAGGTCAGAATTAAAATTGAATGTCATAGCGAATAGAAAATTGAAAGTTTATGTCATAATTAATTTATTAAATTATCATGTTAGTTTTTACAAAACTACATGAATTCGTTAATGTCATAAAACAATTACACAATAGCCAATTTGTCAGCTTTTTTTTAAACATGTTCATAGGAAGCTCCTTGAATGCGTTAGGCAACTTGTTATATACCTGCATAGCAGTAATGTATACATTTTTTCTGAACAATTGTAATTTGCAATGAGGTATATTCAGTTCGTATTTATATTTATTTCGAGGCGCAGCTCGCTTGTTAGTTACCTCTGATTGCATACGGAAGTAATGCGGATTTTGTTTTACTAGCATACATAGTTCCCTGATATAAATGCAGGGTAACGGCAAAATGCGAAGTTTTTTAAACAAACCGACAGCTGTCCAAAAACCAGACACCAGATATTGCCCACATTTTTTCTGCACACGAAATGCTCTGATCATTTCAGTCGAATTACCCCACAGTAATAAGCCATAAGAGAGCACGGAGGACACGTATCTGTGGTACGCAGTGACTGCTGCATCCACCGATACTGTTGCTCTAATTCGTTTTATTGCGTAATAGTAGATTGTTATACTAGGGTCGAAAGAAATCAATTCCCATACGAGGTATTTAGACGCCCGAGCGAAGCGAGGGCGGCTATAGTCCGAGTAGGAATTGATGTCTTTCACCCGTGTTAAGCACTCTACTTTTCATTTCGAATATAAGGAAAGTAAAAATGATTTTATTTTCTTATCTGTTTGCCACTTCATAAAATGATTGTATGTATTTAAGTATCTTTCCTTTTAAATTTCTGGCAAAAGATTTTCGATAACTGTATTGGCTTCGTCTCTAACAGAATCTGGGGTCAACATTTCAGAATCACCTTAACTCATTTTTAATAAGCTATAACTACGTACTCTGTTCTATTACCGAGATTTCGATAACGCTTAAAGAGTTAGTATCCCGCCAAATTATATAGTCTATTTAAAATTTTAAATATGGAACACACCGCGTCCCTGCCGCGGGCGGACCCGCTTAGTTATTTTTTTTTAAATTCATACTGGCTGTTTAAACACTCACAACACCGCAGCATTTTTTTGCGGCCGACCGCTGCACCAAAGGAGAAACCCGTTTCTGGGCCTAGCGGTACACGAATCAAATATGTATCAAAAAAATCCTTAATTTTACCTATATAACCCATTAAAATCTTAGCCTCATTACTGGTGGCCAAGTATAGAAAATAAGTAGATTTCTTTTTTTTTATTTTAAACAAGCTTTTTAAACCGTTATTGGTTACAACACTTGTTTCATTTTTTGTCACTAACTTCACGAACGCTGTTATTATATCAATAGAGCGTACCCTAAGAATAAGATCGACTTAGTGGATATCGATATTCTTACAACTAATTAAATAATACTTCATTGCATTATAATAAATACTCACAAATTACTCTTACTTACCTCTAAACAACCCCATTACCACATTAACTCACCTGCCATCTTTTGCCCAGTCCGGACCCTTTTTGATACAGATCTATCTCTATTTAGTACTCAATGACGATGTGTTTATAAATGAAATGACCCCATTTTCCCCATGTATAATTCGATAACTTTTTTAATATAAATGATAGTATTGATACTTTTTCTGTATCACAAAGTCAAATATGTAGCCCAGATGACTGTAATTCCTCTATATTAAATCCTAATGAACACTTTAAAATCCTAACTCAGAATATAAGATCCATAAATCGCAATTTCCATAGTTTTATTACCCTATTACATAGAATTAATATAGATTGTGAAGCGATTATTCTAACGGAATGTTGGCTTAAAAACAATGTAACGATACCTAACATAGATAGTTACTTAATGTACCATACTACAAAGCCTAAAAACCAGAATGATGGCATAGTTGTCTTCCTCAAGGACCATCTTGAACACACAGTCTCTGAGATAGATTTCATGGAAGGCACTTGTATGGTATTAAAAATAGGTGACGATATAGCAATCGTCTGTATATACCGGTCGCCCTCCTTTAATAATACGACAAACTTCTTAACTTCTCTTGACTTAGTTCTGAATACACTATCCTCGTTCAAAAATGTTACAATAATTGGTGATATCAATATTGATATCGTTCATACCCAAAATGATACTCATGCCTCAGATTACCTCAACTTAATAGCCAGTCATGGGTTACTGCCTGCCCATACGTTTCCTACGCGTGGCCCTAATTGCTTAGACCACGTGATACTTAAGTCTAACTACGAAGCGCTAACCCTAGTACTTGATTCATCTGTTACGGACCATAACAGTGTACTACTGTGCCTCAAAAACAAAGGAAAATCTTCTAAAGGTTTCAATCGCCCTAGTCTCAATAAAATCAACTATAAAACCCTTGACCTGGAGATGAACGATATCAACTTTGATCAGATCTATTGCATTACAAACGCAGATCAAGCTGCTGCTCAGTTAATTAAGACCCTAAAGTGTGCTATAGATAAAAATTCAACCACGGTTAAGATACCAAATCGTAAACTTATACTTAAACCGTGGGTGACACCTGGTTTACTTCGTTGCATGAGAAATTGGGATAATATGCACAAAGAAACCATGCTAAATCCGAACAATGATATCTTAAAGTTAACTTACACAAGATACAGAAACTTTTGTCACAAAATATTAAAAAAGTTAAGAGAGACCATGATCGTAAGGAGCTAACAGACGCTGGCACGGATAATAGGCGAATCTGGAAGGTAATAAAACGTGTAACTAACTGTGTTAAATCTAAAACTTCGTCTTCTGATTTACTACTCACTTCTGCCTCCCCTGAACACTCTGTCAATCAAGTAAACGACTACTTTGCGAACATTGGTAAAAACCTCGCAACCAAAATAAAACCTCCAAATCCCCACTCAAAATTCCAGGTACATGTCCCCGACAACTCCTCTTGTGGCTCTCTTGTTATTTTACCAACCGATTGCAGTGAAGTTGAATCAATTCTATTCTCCTTAAGATCTGACTGTGCTGTGGGATGGGATAACATTCCTACAGCTCTGCTCAAGCGATATAAAAACCTCCTCATCCCCGTCATAACTCACGTTTTTAACCTCTGCCTCGAAACAAGTACTTTCCCCTTGTGTTTCAAAAAGTCACTTATCCATCCCATTTACAAGAGTGGGGGTAAAGACTGTGTCGCCAATTATCGTCCGATAGCCGTATTGCCTATACTATTCAAGATCCTGGAGCGGATAATAAATAAACGACTGATAAAATTTCTGGAAGACAAGAACTTATTGTCAACCGCTCAGTATGGCTTTAGACGAAATAGATCCACCTCTAATGCTGTCCTGGATCTTACTAACTATATAGTCAAAAACCTAGACGAAAAGAAAAAGGTCCTCACTATCTTCCTAGATCTGGCTAAGGCTTTCGACACAGTCTCTACTCCCCTCCTGCTTCATAAGCTGGAAAAAATGGGCGTAAGAGGTGAATCTATTCTAAAGGACTATCTACATAACCGAACCCAATGTGTTAAAATTAATAATTATGTAAGTGATGAGCTGCCAATAACATACGGAGTACCGCAGGGGAGTGTGATCGGGCCGACTCTTTTCCTCGTATACCTAAACGACCTTTGCCAGATTAAGTTAAACGACACCAAGATAACGGCGTTCGCAGATGACACTGCACTTTCATTTAGTGGTGACACATGGCCAGAAGTTTTTACCAAAGCTCAATATGGTTTTAATATAATTAAGGAATGGTTGGCTAGAAACTCACTGACACTTAATACTGACAAAACCAACTATATGACTTTCTCACTACGTCAAACCACCCAACCTCCAGCATCCTTATACCTTGTCGCGCATTCGTGCGCTGTTCCCGACGACCAGATTTGTAACTGTCCCAAATTGGCTCAAGTGACCAATACCAAATATCTTGGCTTAACGCTGGACAATGGTCTTTCTTTCTCACTCCACATTGAATTAGTACAGAATAGAGTTAGAAAACTAATCTATATTTTTAAAACCCTACGTCACGTAGCTGATGCACGATTGTTAAAACAGGTCTACTTTGCACTTTGCCAATCCTTACTGAGCTATTGCATATCGACCTGGGGAGGTGCGCCAAAAACAAAGTTGTTAAAATTAGAAAGAGCTCAGAGAGCTATCTTAAAAGTGAGCACCTTTAAACATTATATGTTTCCTACTGCCGAACTTTACAAAAGTTGTCAAGTGTTGACTGTAAGGCAACTCTTCATAGCAAAAACTGTTCATGGAAGGCACTTGTATGGTATTAAAAATAGGTGACGATATAGCAATCGTCTGTATATACCGGTCGCCCTCCTTTAATAATACGACAAACTTCTTAACTTCTCTTGACTTAGTTCTGAATACACTATCCTCGTTCAAAAATGTTACAATAATTGGTGATATCAATATTGATATCGTTCATACCCAAAATGATACTCATGCCTCAGATTACCTCAACTTAATAGCCAGTCATGGGTTACTGCCTGCCCATACGTTTCCTACGCGTGGCCCTAATTGCTTAGACCACGTGATACTTAAGTCTAACTACGAAGCGCTAACCCTAGTACTTGATTCATCTGTTACGGACCATAACAGTGTACTACTGTGCCTCAAAAACAAAGGAAAATCTTCTAAAGGTTTCAATCGCCCTAGTCTCAATAAAATCAACTATAAAACCCTTGACCTGGAGATGAACGATATCAACTTTGATCAGATCTATTGCATTACAAACGCAGATCAAGCTGCTGCTCAGTTAATTAAGACCCTAAAGTGTGCTATAGATAAAAATTCAACCACGGTTAAGATACCAAATCGTAAACTTATACTTAAACCGTGGGTGACACCTGGTTTACTTCGTTGCATGAGAAATTGGGATAATATGCACAAAGAAACCATGCTAAATCCGAACAATGATATCTTAAAGTTAACTTACACAAGATACAGAAACTTTTGTCACAAAATATTAAAAAAAGTTAAGAGAGACCATGATCGTAAGGAGCTAACAGACGCTGGCACGGATAATAGGCGAATCTGGAAGGTAATAAAACGTGTAACTAACTGTGTTAAATCTAAAACTTCGTCTTCTGATTTACTACTCACTTCTGCCTCCCCTGAACACTCTGTCAATCAAGTAAACGACTACTTTGCGAACATTGGTAAAAACCTCGCAACCAAAATAAAACCTCCAAATCCCCACTCAAAATTCCAGGTACATGTCCCCGACAACTCCTCTTGTGGCTCTCTTGTTATTTTACCAACCGATTGCAGTGAAGTTGAATCAATTCTATTCTCCTTAAGATCTGACTGTGCTGTGGGATGGGATAACATTCCTACAGCTCTGCTCAAGCGATATAAAAACCTCCTCATCCCCGTCATAACTCACGTTTTTAACCTCTGCCTCGAAACAAGTACTTTCCCCTTGTGTTTCAAAAAGTCACTTATCCATCCCATTTACAAGAGTGGGGGTAAAGACTGTGTCGCCAATTATCGTCCGATAGCCGTATTGCCTATACTATTCAAGATCCTGGAGCGGATAATAAATAAACGACTGATAAAATTTCTGGAAGACAAGAACTTATTGTCAACCGCTCAGTATGGCTTTAGACGAAATAGATCCACCTCTAATGCTGTCCTGGATCTTACTAACTATATAGTCAAAAACCTAGACGAAAAGAAAAAGGTCCTCACTATCTTCCTAGATCTGGCTAAGGCTTTCGACACAGTCTCTACTCCCCTCCTGCTTCATAAGCTGGAAAAAATGGGCGTAAGAGGTGAATCTATTCTAAAGGACTATCTACATAACCGAACCCAATGTGTTAAAATTAATAATTATGTAAGTGATGAGCTGCCAATAACATACGGAGTACCGCAGGGGAGTGTGATCGGGCCGACTCTTTTCCTCGTATACCTAAACGACCTTTGCCAGATTAAGTTAAACGACACCAAGATAACGGCGTTCGCAGATGACACTGCACTTTCATTTAGTGGTGACACATGGCCAGAAGTTTTTACCAAAGCTCAATATGGTTTTAATATAATTAAGGAATGGTTGGCTAGAAACTCACTGACACTTAATACTGACAAAACCAACTATATGACTTTCTCACTACGTCAAACCACCCAACCTCCAGCATCCTTATACCTTGTCGCGCATTCGTGCGCTGTTCCCGACGACCAGATTTGTAACTGTCCCAAATTGGCTCAAGTGACCAATACCAAATATCTTGGCTTAACGCTGGACAATGGTCTTTCTTTCTCACTCCACATTGAATTATTACAGAATAGAGTTAGAAAACTAATCTATATTTTTAAAACCCTACGTCACGTAACTGATGCACGATTGTTAAAACAGGTCTACTTTGCACTTTGCCAATCCTTACTGAGCTATTGCATATCGACCTGGGGAGGTGCGCCAAAAACAAAGTTGTTAAAATTAGAAAGAGCTCAGAGAGCTATCTTAAAAGTGAGCACCTTTAAACATTATATGTTTCCTACTGCCGAACTTTACAAAAGTTGTCAAGTGTTGACTGTAAGGCAACTCTTCATAGCAAAAACTGTCCTAATTCAGCATTCTGCGACCCCATACAAAAAAATCTCCAAAAGACGTAAAGACATTGTTTGTGTAACTAGGAAAAGCAACCTTACCCATTCCAGTAGGTTCGATTATTTTCTTGCACCTACATTGTACAACAAATTGAATAAAATACTCTCTATTTATCAACTATCTAGCTGCAAATGTAAAAATCTAATAAATAAATGGCTTCAGGGGCTGAACTACCAAGACACGGAAAACCTCTTAAGTAAAATGGTGTAGTATAATTACCATGACACCAATACACACACACACACACAAACACACACACACACACATACACACACACACACATACACATAACTAAACACATTTACACCCACACTTACACATCTATTACTCTCACTCACACGCGCATGCATACAAAGAAAATTTTCCATTAGTTTTAATATTTTTTTTTTGTTTCTTTTTTGTTCTCTCACATTGTTAATAGATTCTGGATTGCAAAAAATTTGAAATTCGTAAAATTATTATTGTCATAAAGATTTACAAGGGAATGGGACTGGTATCTTTAACACAGGTTACTTTGTAATCTAGCTAAGATGCCAGTTGCGATCCGTACTGTGACTATAAAGCTACGATCACTGTTATTATTGTAACTATTTAATCTTAAGGTTTTATACTGTGAGAACTAATAAAGCTTATTATTATTATTATTATCTTTATTAATCATTATCATTATGTATTATCACTTTTTTACTTATTAAAATAGATATTTATTCAAAATCTGTCATATAATTGATTTTTAACGTAACCTGTAAAAAAACCAAATAAATAAATCGATAAAATCGGCTGCACCACGGAATGCACTATTAAACGCAAGTGTCAATGTCAACGGCTGTCAATTGTCATGTCATTCGCTTTTCGTTTGTGTGGGCGGTTTAAGTGTTGTCTGTCACTCGTGTTGGGTATGAGCAAATAGAGCATCCCGGCATTTTCATTCAGGAAAAGGAAAAGAAAATGACGGTGCCCTACAGCAAGAGCTATCTACATCGGACTCAACCTGGATGTTAAGAGAAGGATGAAATCCAGGCACATTAGTAGTAGGATGAATCTACAGCTCTCTAAGTGGAAGGGATGCTATAATTCAATATTACTGCACCTGTATCATAGGAAAAAGAACAGTTGGTTGCTGTGCCCATACCATGAGCATAATATGGTATCTTGGTTGGGCACGGCACCAAGGTAATCAATTGCCTCCTGCACAGTTTCTGGATACTGTATTATTATACTATTATAATCCTAATGAAGAAGATGATTAAAAAACCATTTAACATAAATATGTTTGTGTTTTATTTACATTTTAATATATTGGGTATCGCAATCTAAGATTGCTATAATTAAAAATCCCCCAGCAGATATAATCCTAACAAATATCAGCCAGTAGTTATGTAAGTGGGCCTTGTCTAATAAACATAGTTTTCAGCTGATGTTTTCAGTGATATCAATAAGATAAATCTGAAGTCACCCCCGTAAGCGCTTTTTAAGGAAAGTAGGTATCTACTTACCTGAAACCTCATAGTGCTATGTTACAGCACAGCGCATGGGGGTTTTAGCATGTTATTTAACTTAAATAACTCAAATAATTTAAATAACCTAAAATGTAAACATTGTCTGATATTATCAATTTGGCCGTCACTGGGAGACGTGAAAATTGGGCTCATGAAACCTACCTAGATTCTTTAATGTATGGCCAAAATTCAGCCCTGTAACGCCAGGCCCAAGTTTCTATGGAGTTTGGTTTTCTCATTTAGTTCTATTTTTTAAATTGCTTCCCTCCCTAGGGAGGGAAGCAATTACTATTAGTCTTTCCCGCCCTAAGGTGGGAAGTAGCATTTGCCACCCGCTACTCGGATCAAACCAACACTACTTTCCGAGTATGAGAAATGAAAACGAATTTGTCCACCTTATCGCATACGTCATTAATGTGTGCTTTCCAGTTACAGTTTTGATCTACTGTTATACCCAAAAAATTTGTTTGTTCTACTTGCGCTATGGTACTTTCTCCGTATTTAATGTACAGATTCTTAAAATTAGACTTATAGGTTTGAAATTGAATTAATTTTGTTTTATTAATGTTAATTTTCAAATTGTGACGTCATAATAGGTAGGTAGTCAAAAAATGACACGCTTGGTTTTCATACAGATCGTGATACTTGCGTTATCTAGGTCTATCTATATCTGTGTTTAAGACTAAGAATAGACCTCTTGAATAATTCCAGCACAAACCTCTTCAGATTCAGTCAATATTAAATTATTTGCCGAAAATATAGGCAAAATGTATTTATTAGAAAGAAATGTAAAAAAATTGACAGCTATCGGAAATGTAACGTTGATTTCGTTGATAGTTTAAATGAACAACAAAACGCTTTTAAAGCTATTGGCTTTTTTAGTCCCTTTCAATTTGGTTGTCTATGTCTGTTCGTCCACAACTAAATATAACATAACATCACGCCTTATCATCCCCAAAGTATTAGGCAGAGGTGTACCTATACAAAAAATACAGCCACACTCACACACACAGCCTATTTATTCCTTGGTTGTGTAACAAAACTTAAGTTAGTGGTTTAGTTTCGTTCTTTTGCGAGGACCCCAGGTTTAGTAAATCCCCCCTCTAAAGACGCATGATGTGTCTCTATTTTTTTTTTATATTTGGCTGCGATTTGACCTGGTTGTTCTTTAACCTCGTCCCCCGACCACGTCAGTGGTCAAGTCCAATAAAATCCCCAATAATACTTACTGAAACCGTGTAAAATGTATTTACAGAAGCGTTATTTTGACGGCTCGGTTGTCGCAGTGGCTAAGCGATTGGACTGCTGCGCTGCATATTGCGGGTTCGATCCCCGCACGAAACAAATATTTTTATGGCCTACACATAGCTGATCCGGGTCTGGGTATTTTGTGTATATGAGTTTAAATGTTTGTTAATGCACCCACGATACAGGAGAAAATCCTAGTGTGGGGCAACGTTTTTTTTTAATAGAAAGAAAAAGAATTTGTTAATTCCCATTTTTGTTTCGTCACTTATGTAGGTACTGACTCATATTATCATAGAAATTCATGTTTTTCTACATTTTTTCCAGACAGACAGATACATTTAAAAAAAATAATTATTTGCTTTTGTGGGTTTCGGGTAATATGGCGCTGTGATTTAATTTTGCTGAAATTTTGAGCAGGATAGATTGTTTTAAGCTCAATACTGTCACTTTCTATCTTAGGATATCTTCCGTGAGTATCAATTATTATGAGCTCCCGATAATTTAATCATCTAAAAATTCATCATCCCGCGATCAAGGCGCTTGCAATAGCGTAGAAATATCGGGACCTGAACACATCACTGATTTTCAACTAAGCCACCAGTGTTAACCCCTATTCCAAGAATAAAGTTACTATCATAAGAAAAACTAACACTACTGAACAAAACATTTCTTATATTTATTAAAAAGCACGAAATATTAGTACTAAAAATACACCCGTTTACAATAAGAAACAGAAATAGGGTTCTAAAGACTCGACAATTTTCTGCTACACACAAATAAGCCACAGAACTGGGCTGTCTCACACAGACGACAGTTTTATTTCAATTATTATGTGCAGCAAACACAGAAAATTTAATTTTGTACACAATGATGGTTCTATCTAGACTTTTTATAAGAAGTTTTGTAGAAAAAGTGTAACTTTTACTTATTTGAGTTATTGGCAAGATAGGTAATGTTCAAAAATAGAAACCTCCAGAAACCAAAAATGCAAAAATGTATCAACATGTTTTAGACATGGGCCAAAGGGCCTCATCAGAACGTTTTAAGTCACCAAAAGGGCAATTGAGAGGACTATGCTCGGAGTTTCCTTGCGTGATTGGATCAGAAACGAAGACATCCGCATAATACGACGCCAAAGTGACCGTCGTGTGCAGGGCACATTGCTCGTAGACCGATGAAACCGAAAAGTTCTGAAATGTCAACCGCGAACCGGAAGACTTAACGTTTCATTGGAAGGCCTCCGTTCTCTAGGTGGATTGATGATCTGGTGAAAGTTGCAGGGATACGCTGGATACAACACGTGTTGTTTAATGTGGTGACAGTTCGGGAAGGCCTATGCCTGGCAGTAGACGTCTTTCAGCCGAAATAATGATTACAGTTTAAGAGTAGCTCTTTTTATTTTTCTTCAATTTTAAACAAATGCCCCTATGACTCTAAGTATAAAATCTCTTTAACATTGAACAATACCTACAGCACACAAAGATTTCATAATTCTTCAAGGCGACCATATTCACATTTTCATATACAGGGTGCTTAAAACACGCAGCCAGTGTGAGTAAGGTGCCAGTAAGCACACAATTATAATTTCGTATTCGGGACGCCCGTAACGCAATAATTTAAGCTTACGAATACAATTTGTACGTCAGGGGGAACGAATGAACGAAATGAACGAATGAAGTGAGCGGAGTGAATAATTTTGTGTACAAGTGTTGCGTTGACGGGGTTTTGTTGCGTACTCTGTCACCTGTGCCAAGTAAATTACATTTTTAGAGCGTAAATTTAATTATTTACTGACATTTATGGTAATGTGGTGTGGGCTTTAGAATTTTTATTCATTCATTTTTTTTTTGTTTTTGTGTGTGTAGGTTCGGTGGTAGGAGAATCTCATTACGCAAACTAGCGTTTTTGTCTAATAAAGACAGACTTTATTGTTAGTGCGTTAGGTTTCAGAATGCTATGTGTGTTGTGATGTGGGTTTAGCGTAATTACTAAGGTTGAGCCTAAGTAATTTCATTTCAGCACGTAAGAATTTGAAACTCAGAGGGTTATTTTACTTCTAGCAACGTATAGGTTATTGAAACTATGTTCTACTTACTTAGCAAGTATTGGAAGTCCGAAATTATTGCATGGAGACGTTTATCTAGGATTAAAACTGTCCTAAAGTAATCTAGGTCATAGTTTTCCTCACCAATTTTGATACATGACATTTTCCGTTCCCATACCTATTAACGCTTCCGTGTGTATGAGTATTAAAATTCAACGTGTATGTAGTATGTGTGTTCCAACGTGTATGCTCGCTGACTCGTTGGTCTAGTGGTAACAAGTGCGACTTCTGTACATTGGGTCATGGGATCGATTCCCAGGTTAGGCAAAGTGTTATTGGGTTTTTCCAATAGGAATTTCTCAGTAGCAGCCACGGAGTTTGGAGGTTTTACCGGTTGATGCAAACAACCATTAAGAAGAATTTATACATATCCGGTGAAATGTGGTGCGTACTCCTCTGCCTATCCTTTCGTGGATTACACGCTTGACATTACGTATAGGTATATAGACATTCCATTAAACACACTTTCATCTTCAAAATCCGTCAATACAAAACAAGTAAAAGCAAGAACAAATATGAAAGAACACTAAAGTCGCAAACTATAGCGTCGCGGATCAAAGAAGTTTACACAGTTCGTTGACTGCGAGAATTTCGACGCTTTGAACGTATGGAGACTACCCATCGATTGTGCCTTTACGTTTTGAGTAAGTTGGTAATGCAAGCGGAATACTCTTTTTGTACTATCTTTGCAAGTGTTTTTGTATTTTTTTTACGTTTGCTATAATTATACAACGGTGTGAACGGTGGGCTAGCTTGCCGTCCGTCTGTCTTATGACGACGACAGGCCGTGTCGACGGCGTGTTCGTGTTCCACGCGCACATCAAAGAGATGTCAGCAACATGGAAGGGGCCTACAAGGACCGACGCCGCCGATACCACGGCCTCGGCACAAAGGGCTACGAAGGAACTTGAGTGGTTTTTAGTCAGTAGAAGTCTGACAATCCCTGCCAGAGTAGTAGAGAGTGTCAGACTTCTTCTGCGACCGGGAACGTGCCCAGAGCGGGAGGAGTCATATTTTGATGATTTCCCACCCCCAAAAAAAGCCTTCTGACTGTACCGTCAGCAAAAGAAGTAGCTTAACATTTCGAAATTTTAAGTATTTTATTATTTTTAATGTTCCAGAACACTATTCTTTAAAATATTTCTTTCTCTTCATTAACACTTTAACTGTGAAATCAAAGTGGCGCTGCTTGTCAAGAAAAGTTGCTTCGGTAAGACGGTAATTAATAGGTCAAAATAGGTGCATTTGCAATTTGTTTTGTCCTGTTGTGAAACCAATAAATACTTTTTCTATCTTTATTTAGTTTAGTTCTGTGGTTTTCCGTTTCACAGATAAGTTGGTTGAAGTGTAGTTTTAAGCTGACCGCTACCGTACCAACTGTCAAATGTCAGGAATGGACCCTGCTGTCAGGCTTCTGATCATTGTTAATGTTGCTGACAAGTTAGATAAAACATCTTTTGTCGTACCTTTACGAATATTTAAGGTAAGTGGGTCTATCCATTTTCTATCAATAAACCCTATTTGAATAAATAATAAACAACCTACTACTTCTGGGAAATGTCAATTCCTTTCTTGCTTTCAAAGTAAACTAAAACTGTGACCGTTTACTAATATAACTGCTTATTTATCTTCAACATTATTGGCATTTACCTTAAGTACAATTTCCTGGGTTCTTCTATTTATAGTATCAAGATAATGATTAAGTTTGTATCTTCATTACAGTATCTCATAAGGTACAAGTTGGTAGCCGACTGCACGCAGCAGCAGCAGACGACATGTCGTCGCTTCATGTCGTCACGAAACGTCGTTGCGTCATGTCGTTTCACTAAAGGGCATAAATCTCCTGTTGTTACTGTTATCTATGGGCACTACTGATCTGCGGTCGGACGACACTACCGTCTGCCGCTCGACGACGCGTCGCTAGCTTCATGTCGCTAACTACGGAGGGAATTTCATATAAATACGTAGAAACCAGTAGTGTCGCAGCGACATGTCGTCTGCTGCTGCTGCGTGCAGTCGGCTACCAACTTGTACCTTTACTGAAAATGCGTGGGTTGGAACATTATTGACCGAAATAAGATGAAAGGAGTCAAAGATTAGGTTTGTACTACTCTCATTTCGAGACAACTCAAATGCCTGAAGCTTTCTTGTCGTGTTCAAGTCATAATATTCTAAAAATACCCTTTAGTGGATACATTTTGGCAGAAATTTTCGCAACAGCCACGTTGATCGTTGTGTAATGCTAAGCATGAGGTTTTAAGTTCGATTTTCAGGTCGAGCAATGTGTTATTGAGTTTCAAATAGAAAAACTACAACCTGCAGTCAAGATTACTGATATGTGGCTGTGGTGTGGATTAATGAGAGGATTAGTTCATGATCATCATCATTTTAGCCGAAAGACCTCCCCTGCTAGACATAGGGCTTCCCCTAATGTCACCACATTGGCCGGTCCTGTGCGTGACACATCCAGCAGATCCCCGCAACCCTTACCAGACCAGAGAGGCCTTCCAATTCAATGTCATACTAGCCGCGATCGCCATTCGTTCTGCGGTCCCATCGGCCATTCGTTCTGCGAGCAATGTGCCCTGCTTACTGTCAATTCCTATTCATTTTGGCAATTCTTCGAGCTACGTTCTGACGTAGACTATGTTATGTAACTATAATCCTCTGGGATTAGTTAGTTACATAACTCGTAAAATGTTCGTGTTCTATATCTACTTCTCTATCTAGGCCTTAGAAGATTACAGGCGTGATATTACGTTTAAATTATGATAAAATTCTGTCAAAAATTTGCCGATATAATGGATAAATATTGAAGCAATTAACGTAATCCACCAAAATATAAGGCTCATCAATTTGCGTGTCTTAATAATCCGTTTAATACTTGTCGTAAATAAGGACTAGCTTCATAAATGTAGCTCCCTATTCACAGCGACCTTTAGAAAGGGGTTAGTGATGTCAGGGTGCTAATCCAACTGTGTCACTGCAAATGTCAATAGAACCACCTTTTATTGAGTGTTTTCGTTTTAAGCTCGTAGATTTACAAGGTAAACCTGTGACGTCATATGTTTGCCTGGTACTTGTTAAAGGAAGTAATTTGTTACTAATTCTCAAGTTTACATCGTAAACGTTATCACCGTCATCATAATAGTGGAAAGACGACCACTGCTGGACGTTCACCTACCTACCTACCTAGGGTCATGTCCACCACAGACCGCAGGAAAGTATCACAGTCTGTTTCTGTATCACCAAAAGGTTGACTGGTAGAGAATGCCATTGGCATTAAGTTCGCCTCTTAAAACTAACTCTTAACTTATGACTGTGTGCTTAAAGTAAATAAATGTTCCTTTTGCCTTCAACGGATTCCGGCGGTCTTCACCTGATGACTGTTTCACCTTTTGCGGCCTTACATTATGCACGTTCTGAATTTTTTGACCCTTTGTTTTACGAGAAATGTGTACTTAGTTTGAAATTTATTCGGTTTATGACGGTGGCCAAGATGGTTTTATCCGTGAAAGTAAGATCCCAATAAATTGATAGATTCTGACAATCTGTCATGATGCTCTACATCTAGAACTAATCTTCCTAAGTGCCAGTAGGCACTAGCCAAATTTTGGGAATCATTGAATAGACTATTTGTGTTGGCAAGACAATTTGATAAAGCATCCTCCTAAAATATGAATTACACCAAACATTTACTAACGTGATCTAGGCGTGACGTTATGTTATGTTATTAACGCCTCCGGTTCTACCACACGTTTTTCAGTAGTCAACTTACATGCTTCAAAAAATATATTTTAGAATCCTTAGAAAGGCTTTTAAAAATGTCATTCTTTTGATCTCTTTGTGGTCACGTCCAACCAAACTTTCGCATTTATAGTAATACATTAGATTAGTGCCCCACAAAGCACTAGGACTTAGTAATAACTTATTTCCACGAAACTAATTAAATAAAGCAGCGTTTCAGTCCGAAATCCCTGACCAGGACTGTGACAACCTCAAAGAGACCATTGTTATTTTAGAGTCGTCACAGCTCTCGCATAATATTAATTAGTATTTGGGTAATGTTGTTATCCACGAAAAGCCACTGACATAGGTTTTACAATGTAGGTTTAAAAGTAACGCTTTTAGGGACCTACCCACTCACTCATTTGAATTTGTAACTAAGGAGGAATTAAAAATAAACACGAGTGCTGAAATAAAACGTCTAATTTTCTGCCACCGTTTTGAATTTTGCATACACAACATAGTAATGTATCATTCTGATCCCATTATTTCAATATGAATTAGAGCACAAAAATCATTGATGGTCTGTGCAAAAGATGATATGGTTAGAAAAGGTGTGCTTACTAAGAAGAAGAACAAAAGAGAAGTTTTGAAAAAGAAGACGTTCTTGCTGCTCTGAACTCAAACAAGGTGTTTTAAGGGTAAGAGAATGATAGAATCATTTACAATTAAGTAACAATCAGCACTTGGTATGGATATGTCCCTTTTCTAGATATAGTAATTTCCACACAACACTCAAGTGTGTTTGAAAAGACTTTCCTCAAAAGAAATCGCCAAAAGGAAACATTCTCAATTCTTAAACACATCCTAATATCAGTCCTTACAAAAATATCGCCCTGAAATAATATCCCACTTCCTCAATAACCGCCATAGATGACACATCAAGGTCAAACATCTCGTAGAATGTTCCAGAGCTGACGATTCACTCGAAAACTCCAAATAAATTCTCCCTCACAGTTTAAGCTTTCGCATCACGCGTCGCTGTCAAAATTCTCATACGTTTTGATCGCGTTATTACGTGCGTCGTGCAAAACAAATGAGACGGCTCACTGGGAGATATTTTTGCTGGATGGGACGTGTTTTTTTAGATTGTTAATAATTTTGTTCTGATTAATCAGTGAAGGTTTGTAAATGTTCTTTTTAGGGTTCCGTACCTCAAAAGGAAAAAAAAACAGAACCCTTTAGTATCACTCGTGTGTCTGTCTGTCTGACCATTCCCATTATCGTCGAAACTACTATGCCTAAAATTAAAAAAAAAAATACCGAACTTATTTCAACACTTATAGAGTACAGGAAAACCTATAAGGAGTCTATGGTGCTATAATATCATGTACAATTTCTTAATATCTACTACAATGGTATGGAACCCTTCATGTGCAAGTCCGATTTGCACTTGGCCAGTTTTTCTATTGAATGTAGGTAAGCAGTTGGGCAGGCAACCGCCTCGATGCCTAACATGCCGAAACCCCACCCGCATAATCTATAGCTGGTGGGAAAATGGGGTCGTGGGCGTTCAGAGTGGGGACTCTGTCTGCCCACCGAGTGACTTCAGAGTAGTCGGTGGCAGTGGTCACGTGCTGCCCTACACAATTGCAAAGCGAGGCTCAGAGGAGATCACTTTACAATCTCCCCAGGGATGTGCCATAACAGGCGATGCACAGAGGGGGCTCCGGACAGGTCTTTTAAGAGGAAACGGTGCCTTCTCCCATGTGCGGATGGTGGCCACCAGGGTGGTCACACATCCCGGTCTTATCCCCAAAGACCGGTAGCCTTTTGAAGGTTTCCCCCCGAGAACAAAAAAAAAAAGGTAAGCAGTTGTACGATCAACTTTTTTAGGGACATGCCCAGCACACTACCGAAACCACTGCAACTCCTGAAAGCCAGAAATCAACAGTGCTGACCACCAGAAAAGCGCTGATGCAATGAAGATCGGCGAAGTCCAAGAGAAACAATTTAATTGTCTTGGATCCAGCAACGAAATTAATTGCAAAAGAATAGCGAAGGGGTAGGAAAAACCAAATTGCCACTTCCCTCCTTATCATAATAATATGAAAACATAGACTTGCTGCAGCCTAAACCCTGCAATCCACTGCTACAGACTTCTCCAATTGCACGCCATTCTACTGGATATTTGGCATCTCTCATCCAGTTATTTTATTTGGTTGAGAATGTGTGTATAATTTTAACGATAAATCTTGCATGCCTAATTTGGTACATCACAGTGAACTGCGCATTCACTTAACACATATTAATACAATATTATGTACTGTGTTGAGCAATAAATATTTGAATTTGAATTTATTACCAGCGAGTTTGTAGAGATCACTGCTCCTGTTATGTAAGTAACATAATAATCCCTTCACATTATCAACAAACGCATTACCCAAACACATTCAATCAATGTCTTATTTAGGTCAATAAGAGTGAGTGCGTAAGCCCCTCTCACGTAGAACTGTCTGCCTCTGAATCACAAGTGCGAGAAGTATCGCACTTAGACATGAAATATTTTTCATTCATAAACATCATTAACAAACGCATTACCCAAACACATTCAATCAATGTCTTATTCAGGTCAATAATTATAGCCAATAACCACCGCGCTCAAAGTAGGCCCGTTCTAGTTCCCCTACATCTATGTCCAGGTGAGTGCGTAAGCCCCTCTCACGTAGAACTGACTGCCTCTGAATCACAAGTGCGAGAAGTATCGCACTTAGATATGAAATATTTTTCATTCATAAACTACTTTGCTATCGGATATGGGAAAGATGGAGTGTATGGGGGCTTGGAATTTGATTGGGTTTTGAATATCTTACTTTTATATGGGTTTACAAGTATTTGTGTTATTTTTATTGGATCTAAAGGAATAATAAAAGAGTAAAACTAAGAGTAAGCACCTACATTTACGACGACGACAATAGGACACTTAAGCGTCAAAGTAGTCCTCCGCATCGCTGTCATTCGGAAACGTGCCCAGAAGGCTGGCAGCCATAGTATTCAAGATTGTTATTTTGTGGTGTTGAGTAAAATAGGACTCAAGGAGATAGTTTAATAGAGGCACAAGTATAAGATTGTTAGGTATAAAATTAAGAAGTCTTTGGTATGGTTTTTTATTTTATTTTGGGGCAAGCCTGCCACACTATTCCCAAACTGTAACTCCTGAAAGCCAAAATTAAACCTAACTACGTTACGTATATTTTTAAGCCTAATTCAGGTTTTCATACTTATGCTTTACATAATTATATACCTGAAATATCCCATAAGTCCTGAAAATACACACTCAATAACCATTAATTTTCACTAAACAACAACAAAATCGCATTATTATGCTGACATAGCTTTATAGAACGATTTATGAACCTAATGTATTTAGCTTGATCCCGTTCCTACATCACACACAAATGATTCATAGTCATGCTAGCGCATTGGTTGTACGCTAATGAAATACGTCCATTGCTGCATTTGTAATTAGAAGATTCATCAATGTGTTAGCTAATCAAGCGATGGATATTGCAGAATTTCTAGGAAGGGTGTTTGACCGAGTTTTGAGTAAATAATTAATACTGATGTTGCATCATGTTGTGTGAAATTAACTATTACTCCAGTAAAATTATATAAATGCTGCTGAGCCTTACCTCCTTAAACAAGTTTATTATGCTCTAGGCCAGTCAATATTAAACTATTGCATTTCATCCTGGGGAGGTACTTGTAAAACCACTTTATAGACCATTGAAATCGCTCAGCGCGCAATTCTAAAGGTGTGCATTTTTAAACCCATCCTGTTTCCTACTGTATCTCTATATCAGATTTGTGGAGTTCTGACCGTAAGACAACTTTTCATCCTCAACATTATCCTAAAACAACATATAACATATGACCTTATGACCCCCTTTCCCAAAAACGTCGAAATAAAAAAGTATGTCTGGAACGAACCACTAGCAAAACCAAATTTAGTGAGAGATTTATAGAATTTCTTCCGTTTCTTTATAATAAAATTAATAAAAAAATTAAACATTTATCCTCTTACGAAATCTAAATGTAGACAAAGAGTAATTGAATACCTGCAACAACTAAATTATGAAGAGACGGAGTTATTATTACACGTTGTACAGTAATTGGAGTGTTTGGTATTTCAATTAGCCAAAATAATCTTAGATATAAACATGCTCATGCACTCACAATCACGCACACACACCCCTACACTTGCAAACCCTCACATACCTCCACACACACACACTCACAAACGCACACAGGCACACACCACCATTTCCACTTAAACTCTACATACACCACCTACTACACAGTACACACATGCTCATAAACAATTCACACACGTTATAAACATAATCAATTTAAAATGTATCATTAAGTTAGTTTTAAGTCAGTCAATCACTATTACAACCAACCATATTTTTGTTTTGTTGGCATACTTTTTAAATATCGAGGGTAACGGCACTGGAAACCGAAATACAGGCATTGCCTAGTTCGGTTACAGTGGCTACATCCATTTATTAGACATTACTCCTGCCAAAATATTTTCTGTACAATATTACTAAGTTTTTAGAGAAAATAAATTATTATTATTATTATAAATGGTTGTGTATGTTATGTGCAATTCAAATCATAATCATCATCAGGCTATAAATAGCAATCCACTGCTGCACATTAGGCCTCTTCAATCGCACGCCACTCAGCTCGATTCTCAGCTACTCTCATCCTCATGCTACAAGCCACCTTGCGAAGATCGTCGCTCCACCGAACCTGAGGAAGTCCTATAAGTACCTTACGCTTACTTGTATTTCATTTATTAACTTTTACTGAGAAGGTTTAATTGCGCTTTAAGATACGTGCCAATTTAACTGACTAATTAAACTGGGTTATCTATGTTTTGCATACGGTGACATGCATCCGATTTTTGTATAGATTTGATTTGTTCTTCTAAGTGCAATGGGTAAAACGTGTATGGACCCCGTCCCACTCTGGACGTGGGGACACTTTTCCCATTATTCTATAAATCTTTCTTCGTGCTCAATTCAGAAACGGAAAAGCAAAGCAGTTTGAACGGAAAACAGATAAATTTTACTTTCACTAACCGACCCTTTCAGTTTACTATGATTATGATGATGATACTACTTCTTCTTGAATCGATGACTCAGATTTTGTCCGACCAGTTCGTAGCAACCTGGACGGCTCTATCATTTGCTTCATTCACATCCCGGAACGTGTAGTTAGTTGTGCACTAATAAAAAGATGGGAATAGACCTATAAGTTTTTAAACTAACATGGTTAATGACACTACTTTTAATATCGGGAACTCGAAACAATAGGTAAACATGGTAAATATCCAGTTTTCTGTATTAAAAGTAGAGAATAGCATTCTTAAAATCGCATGTAACTTGTTCTACGAATGCCATAGCTATTTTAGTTTTACTAGTAGCAGCCTCAAAGATCTTATGTAGTGCTAGCTGGTATCTAGTTACAAACATTCATTAGTAGTAGTAAATTATGTTTAATCCCATTTTCGTTTGTGAAACTTAAGTTTAACTAGAATGAAGACCTGCAGCTGGAAACCCTTTAAAGGAAGCTTCTGCAAACAAATAAAGGATAATAAAGCTTACAGTACTTTCTTTTTTCTCGTGCAGTTACTGCTGTTGACATGAATTTATTGGGTTGAAAATTGCGTGCAAATACTTTGAGATATCTTTGTTTAAGTTAAATAATGGCTATGCATTGCTTACCCCTTTTCATGGAACTTATAATAAGCGGCAAAATATACTCTTAGAGATAATATAACTTCGCCAAACCTTGCGGGAATTTCAGGCGTGGTGTGATGTTATAACACCATCTCCTCGTTTATATGAGATCGCGGATTAATAAGAAACAAAAGCTTTAATAGACACTGTCTATTCTTTTGCGATCCTCGAAAGGCGAGTGAGGGCATACAACTGTTTATCTATCGTTTACGCCCAATTATATTTTTAATCTCTTCTGTCTTCTGTTCTTGTTTGTTCTTAGACCGTTATTCTCTATCTTACTTTAGGTGCAACATAATAATGTTGATCCCTTTTAAATTTGTTGCCACTGAAAATCATGATAAAGGTGGGTAGTGGACTAAAATACTAGTAGATCATAATTTTGGTGAAAACAATAACTAACCATACCGAAAGATTTCTACAGTCAAGCATTGTACATTTATGCTTCAGATTTCACCTATTATTATACCATTATACCATTTATACTATTATACCATTTATAACTCTTTTGAATAAACCCTATATTCTACTTACACAAATGAGTGCCGAATTTGCCGTAACGTTGAACACGAAAAATATGTTAGCAGAGCATAAACCGAGCTTATATTTAATTCAGTGGAGCATAAAAGACTATCTGTTTACCCCGGCGTTGACTGCACGATCAATCATTCAAGCCTAAATTACTTCAAGGCGTCAAATCGTGCTGAGGAAACTTCCATTTTGACTCCACATGAGCTATAGCCCAGATAGGTAACGAAGTCGATTTATACGTACGGCTTCGGTCAGAGGTGGCTTGCTCAATAATTTAGCCGGATAATTCGTTCGGGAGAGAGGCGTACGTATCTATTATTCAATGGAAAGTCCGAAACTCGTGGGAACGGTCTAATGCATCCGAAAATGTTTTCTATTTCTGGCCCAGTTACCGTTTGATGGATCGCTCATACGAATTTTGTTATGATTTAATTTTGTACGAAAAATCTCGGATTGAATCGTTGTTTGGACGTGTTAAAAGATTGATGTGTCGTTTGATTTCTACGGGGAAAACGTTTCCGAATAATCTCGATCAAAAGTTTTCTTTTTGACATTTTGTGATAAATTATGCTTTATGTCACGGGATCCGTTTTTGCCACTCCTACACTCTGAAACTTATTGAAAACCTTTTTGCATTTCACTGAAGCATCGTTAAAAAACCTATCAGTATTATAACGGAGGTACTTACTAAGTTATTTATTTATTTAAAATTTACTGGTATTAGATTCACACTAATTAGTTCAACCTAAGAGGAAGTCTGAAAGTGGCGCCAGTGACTGACAAGATGAATTGTGTAATTCGCTGGTTTGACATAAATTTGAAAGTTTAGAGTATGAATGTGAATGGCTTTAAGTGTAGGGGTCGTTCTCAAAAAAGTGGCACCGCTCGAATAAATTTATCAATTTGAGAAAATTTATCAATTATTTAGTTTTTTTTATAAAAATCCATTCTGGGTGGCTCTCTTATGTTGAATTGTTCTAAGGGAATAAGAATTTTACATGAATAGATGAAATACAGCTATTTAAAAAAAACTAGCTTACAGGTTAAAGAGATATTGTACAGGTTACTGAGAAAAGCTTTCAGGTTAAAGAGAATCAAACAGGTAAATGAAAAATAAAACAATTTTTACCATGCAAAATCAGTTTTTATTATTATTAACTCCGTCCTAATCCTGCCCAGATCCTAAATCCCGAAAGCTTTCAACTCGAACTGCATAATCGCTTCCAATGCCTAACCGAATGCGAAACAGTGGACGAGGTAAACAACGGGTTGATGGAAACTGGTGGGGTATAAGTTCTTCAATATCCCACGCCGGAAAAAGCCTCAAAAGCTCTCGGCAAACACAATCCAGTTGATGGAAGACCGGTCTGAGACGAAACTGCAATCTTCAGTAGATATGTCGGTATACGGTAAACTCAATAGGCGCATCAAAAAAAAAAAAACACGAAGTCCATGCGACACGACTTGCGGTCCTATAATACTCAATGTATTAAGACCGCAATTGAGCGAAATCAGGGCTCCAAAGTGTTCGCGAAGAATGCGTCTATTGGGCAAAGCCAAATGACAAAACTGAAGATCGAGGACGGCAGTATCATCTCATCGAAGCCAGAGATCCTGAAAGAGCTAGAGAGGTTTTATGGACAGTTGTACACCTCGACCCTATAGCCTGTTGTCAGTTAAGCTCAGGACTCCAGAGCGAAACTGACCCGACACTACACTGAGGATATCCCAGACGTCAGCCTGTATGAGATTAGAATGGCCCTCCAACAGCTTAAGAACAAAAAGGCGCCGGGGGATGATGGAATCACGACAGAACTTCTGCGAGCTGGTGGAAAACCAGTACTTTGAATCCTCCAGAAGCTGTTTGACTCCGTCATACTCGAAGGTATTACGCAAGAAGCATGGCACAGGAGTGTGGTGGTGCTCTTCTTCAAAAAAGGTGACAACACCCTATTGAAGACTAATAGACCCATCTCACTCCTGAGCCATGTGTACAAGCTGTTTTCGAGGGTAATTACGAACTGTCTCGAACGCAGGTTTGATGACTTCCAGCCTCCCGAACAAGCCGGTTTCCGAAAAGGCTTCAGCACCATGAACCACATGCATACGCTCCGTCAGATTATACAGAAGACTGAGGAGTATAATCGGTCATTATGTCTAGCGTTTGTGGACTATGAAAAAGTCTTTGATTTGATCGAAAACTGGGCGGTGTTACAGTCTCTTCAGCGGTGCCGTATCGAATATAGGTACATATATCGAAGTGTATATGTAGAAACGCCACTATGTCGATCCGATTACAGGACGAGAGCACGAAACCAATCCAATTGCAAAGAGGCAGGAGACGTTATTTCACCGAAACTGTTCACGAACGCATTGGAGGATGTTTTCAAACTCTTGGACTGGGACGGATTCGGCATCAACATCAACGGCGAATATATCACTCACCTTCATTTTGCCGATGATATAGTCATCATGGCTGAATCGCTGGAGGATATGAACAAAGCTCAGAGGCCTCAGTAACGTTTCTCAACAAGTGGGTCTTAAAATGAACATGAACAAGCCGAAAGTTATGTCGAATGGCCGTGTGCCACCCGTACCGGTAGCTGTTGGGAGCGATACTCTCGAAGTTGTCGATAGTTATGTTTACCTGGGACAAATTGTTAAACTGGGTAGATCGAACTTCGACAAAGAGGTCGCCCGAAGAATCCAACTCGGATGGGCAGCGTTCAAGAAACTACGCGACATCTTTTCGTCCAAAATTCCGCAGTGTCTTAGGGCGAGGGTGTATAACCAGTGTGTGTTGCCAGTGATGACTTATGGCACAGGGACATGGCCCTTAACTGCTGGCCTCTTAGAGAAGCTCAGAGTCACGCAACGAGTCATGGAGAGAGCTATGCTCGGAGTTTCTTTGTGCGATAAAATCCGGAATGAGGAAATTTGCCGAAGAACCAGGGTCACCGACATAGCTCGCAGAATATGCAAGTTGAAGTGGCAATGGGCAGGCCACATCGCTCGAAGAACAGACAACCGATGGGGACGAAAGGTTCTCGAGTGGCGACCACGAACCGGAAGACGCAGCGTTGGTAGGCCTCCCAGCAGGTGGACCGACGACATCGTGAGAGTCGCGGCCAACCGGTGGATGCAAACGGCAGGCTGCCGTTCTTTATGGCGTTCTATGAGAGGCCTTTGTCCAGCAGTGGACGGCTTATGGCTGATGATGATGATGAAATATTAAGCTAGTATTCACACATTTCACACCAGATCGTTTCTTATTTTTTCTATAAATACGACAGTTTTATTTAAACAATAACAGGCAAAGTCTCTTTAATCTGATAATAGTCTCAATAACCTGTGCTTTCCAAACAGGTTAAAGAGGCACAGGTTAATGAAAATAATATGGTTTTGATGTGATAACAACAAAATGGTGAATGTTTTGGAGTTTATACTTATAAAACAATAAGAAGGCAGTAAACTACACAATCTAACGTTTATACTCGCAAAGTAGTTAAACCACAAATGAAACTATTGAAGTCAGATTAAAGATAACATACCTGTTACAAACTCAGATTGATCCGATTCGACATTATTTCTAAAAAAATGGCACAAATTTCTAAACTTTTTTCCTTGGCAGCAGTTAGTCCGATACTGCTTGGTTATTTTACGCGGTGGTGGCACGTTGAGTAAGTAATAGTCTTTGTGTGATGCGCGTTAGTGTGCAAGCACAGGTTATGGAGAAAATCACTCCGGACACGATTTGAACTTGAATAACTTGCAAATTATGTTCATTATTAATGTGCCGTGTAAAAAAAGATAATATAATAATAATAATAATATACAGACTAGTATTTTAATAATTTTGAACCCATATTTTAAGCATTTATTTTTTTATGTTTATTCAAAGTATACTCTTTTAATTTGGACATGGCAGGTTAGTGAGAAACAGATGTTACAATATTATTTTGTTGTAAGAATATCACTTTAGTTTGCTTAATATTACTCGGCCTCTGTGTGAAAAGTCTCTTTAAGTACAATATCGTGTAGAATTTTGTAAAAAGCATTAAAAAAATCATACATTTCCAGTAAAAACCGCCTGACAGGTTACAGAGCCACTTTTTTGAGAATGATCCGTAGAGAAAACCCGGAGAAAAAAAAAAAGAACTATATAAAGGATGATATGGCATCAAAGGTGTCGGATTAGATGACGAGTTAACGAGAAGTATGGCAGAAGTTAAATTGCGCCAAACCCAAATAAATTGGGTGAAGGGCATGACAATTATGATATTGGAGTGACATTTAAGCGACCAATCATGATCACCAGATCACTTTCTCTGCCGTTTTTCATCAAAAGAATGTTAAAAAGGATCACATAAAATTCTATTCAATAAATAAAACGAGTTCTTCAAAATTCTCACAATGACATAGTTTTACTAACCCTCATTAGTCCATCATAAAAGAGAAAAAGAAAAAAAATCTTCACCGTTTTCAAACTCCCGTTTCCCATTTCCAAAGGATTATTTTTGTAAAGACCTCGCCGAAAATATGTAGGAAAGGACAAGTACTTACCAGTCGTAGGTATTCTGAACCCTTTCAAGTTCAAATTTCACAAAGACAAAGGTATTAATGATAATGAGGTTGCCTTAGAGCTGGTTTGAAGGCTTAGGAGGAAACGATTTTTATTTTAAGGGATGATTTAGAAGAACATACCTACATCTCTTGTAAAGAAAGTTTTCTAGACAATGATTCTGTTATTGTTGACTCTCATATTCCACTAAGCAAATACAATATTGAAAACTATAATTTAATAATAATTATTTTATTTTAGTGAATGCAGCAATGTTAATATTTCCTGTCACTCCTCTTTTCCTATACTGGGTATACAGTGGAACACTGGCCTGGTTCTATATCTCCCTCCTTATCCCAGAGCATGTCTACTCCAAATAACCTTGTTCCTCCTGGTAAGGCGTACGTCGCGCGACGCATGCGCCGGCTCCGCCGACGCATGCGTTTCGCGACGCGTGCCTACTGGGCCGTATTATGCCACCTAAGAAGGCCAGCGAACCGACTTGCTACCTTTCCCACCATTGCTCACTATGTGACTCCGGTGGGAGTGATACATGGCTGGTTCAGGAACTACGAGGGTGTTGTGATACGACCCAAACTCCGGCTATGCCGGGGCAAGCAATGTTCTTGGCTGGGAGTTGAGCATATTCATTCATTCATTCATTCATTTTTTACCAAGAGTGATAAAAGGGGGTGGTAGAGAATTTCAAACAAAAAAACAACCAAATCTTCGACACAAACAACCCCTGAACAGGAAAAAAATTACTTAAATAATGTCCTTAAATATTAGAAAATATAAAGTAAGAATAACTATGATATTCTCCGACGCAGCGACGGCAACATCTACGCTTGAATTAAAATACTAAACTATACTCATAATTATTAATTGTAACGGACAATATTTAGATTTATTAATATTTAATTTTTTTTTACTTTTTATTTAATTTTTAATTCATGACTTTGCTTATATTACATAGTAAATACTCGAATCTTACATCGACTCTCTATCAAAGAAAGCTGTTTAAGTTTAGTCCTCATAACATATTAGCTTTAGTAGAATAAGCAGAGACTGGGGAGCAGTTCTTCAGTATTAGTAATTTATTTTTTTATTAAGCGTTGAGTATTTTTTTTAAATGTTAACATTTATAGTAAGTAACCTGTAGAATTTGACCATACCTATCTTGCATAATTATGTTAATCAGAATGCATATGAGTAGATGCCATACACCTTTGAAAAGTTCTTCTAACGGGGTAGGTGATGTAGGTATCCTTAATGATCCTGGTGATTCCAGCGCCTTATGCGCTGGAATCACCAGGATCATTCCTCATCATCAGGTTATCATACTTTTGTAATATCAATGGCATGAGACAGGATTCTTAATTTCGAATCGAACAAACCTGTGAAAGTGGTTTATATCTCTTACAGGTAGGTAAGAGATATTAGAGTTATTCAAATGGCTGAACAAAGGTAGATGTAACAGCTTAGAACATTCTCAATTTAGGCTCCTTTCAAACGAAAAAAACTCAATCAAAATCGTTTACTTTACTTAGGAGCTATATTGCCACAAACAAATACACACTTGAAGCTTAAAACACCCTTCCTTTTTGGTTGGGGGTTAAAAATGGAGCCAATACTAGGAGCAAGCGGACGTTTGATGAACTTTAGGCAAGGTTTATAAGAAGTTATCAGATAGATGAATATTAAGTTCATATTGCAGAGTATCTATTCCAAACATTCGGCAACTATATTAATTTCCCATGAAACCTTCGTATATTTGCGCCAATAACTTGTTACTTCCGTCAAGGTATAAGCCCAAAAGGATTACAAGGGACCTTGTGGGTTTAAGCTTCAATAAATATGTATAGCTGGGCTAGTTATTATTGTGGTATTAAGTCACAAATAGATCCAGAGCAGAGGCAGTAGTACAGTTGTCAATTACCCACCGTATTCGGGTAAACATTATCATCATTCTATTTTCATTGCTGGACATGACTTTTCCTAAAGATCACGGCAACGACCGGTCTCTTTCAGTAGTTTCCCACCACCTTCTCTAGGTTGTCGATCCACCATGTGTGTGGTCTTCCAACGCTGCTTCTCCCGAACGCGGCCGCCAATAATTCTTGTCGTTCACCTGTTTGGCCTTTCTGTTATACTAGCAATGTGTCCCGTCCACTGTTACTTACACGGGGCGGAAGCGACACCGAAGCTAAAACGGTTATCACGTAATCAGTACATCATTCTAAGTCTACCTACGGATATATTTTTTATCGTTTATGTTTTTTAAAAGCTGTTTCCTAACGGTCAAATTTCAACAGCTACTGATTTAAATAATGTTCTGAAATTGGTAACCGTTTTCTCGTTGGTGTCCTTTCCACCCGTTAAAAGTTTAACAATTGCTTGGGCTATGTCATTGTTAGTCTGGTTTTTTTCGGGTCTCTTAATTTCTGATTCGATCTTGCCGAGACACTCCGAGCTAAGCACTTATTCATTGCCTTTTTAGTAATTTTGAGCCTTCTCACTAGGCCCATAGCTGTTAGTAGTAGGAATAAAATGAAAACAACAAATACACAACGATCCTTTTTATTTTAGGAAATTTCACAATAAAAGTCTTGATTGGATCTTATCCATAAACGGCAATATGCACAGCAAATATTATACTAAAATCTTATCCTAAATTAAACCAAAGAAACTTATGATTTTAAATCCATACAAATATTTACAATAGCCCTTATTCATGAACGAATTTTATTGAAGCTTAAACTTAACCTATTGAGTACTTCAAACGGTAACTATTTATTAACATTTTTATTAAAAAACCTTAAAATTTTGTGCTTTGTCAGTTTAGGATCAAACAGACTGGTATTGAAAGCCAAAAAAATAAGTTTACGAATAAGGGCGTTACTTTTTTACAATATTGTCCAAAATTCATACCGAACCGTGGCTAAAATTGAAAATAAAAGTGAACTAAATTCGATACCCTGTTTTCGAAAGGACCTTTGCATCCCTCCTTGAAACACGAAGTAAGCATAAGATTAAAAAATATTATTTTCAGATACTGACACTCATTTTATTTTATGTTTTGGTTTCAAATGGATTGAAAATTGTCATTAGATATGCGTAAACAGTTTGTCATCATTATACTTTGACTCTATGTAGACCTGCTGGGCCTGCAATTTCACCTCGAGTGGAATGAATAACTTTATAGGCATGCATCAAAATATACTACCTACTGTTCCTTTACGTTCTGAATATTTATTTAAACAATGCATTGCAAGTATGAAAACATCAAGAAAAAATATAATATAAATTCTGGCTGTCTAAGAATGATCATATTAGTCTGAGTGTCATATCTACATTATTTTAAATTTAAATTTTATTTTGATTAAAATATAATTGTTGACTTTGTACAGGTATAATTGTTGACTTTGTACAGGTTATACGTATATCGTCTTTGGAAATTATTTCGTTTAAACAAAATATTGCATTTTAATAAACTAAATCATAGTTAGTATTACAGTTAAACTAAAACAATGAGCTGTAGTATTTTAAGCTAAATCTTTCATTCATGTCATAAACACATAATTTATGTATGGTGTAGAAGCAAATGACAATATTTTTATGACAACAAATCTGAGTGTTTTCTCTGCAACTAAATCATTATTTTCAGCTAGTTACACACATAGGTGTATTCTTTTCAGAATACATTGCAAATATAAATAATGACATTAATTTTTACATACCATTTTTGGAAGTGAGTTTTTTCTCAAAATCATTGATTGTCATCTGCTTCAATTTATATTTATTATTGACAACTAAAATTACCCCATTATATTATATACAATAAAAATGCAGCTTATAATAGTCAAACATTCAGTTTTAAAATATTATTATTAAATGTATCTGTAACTAAGAAAATTATCTATACAGACCCAAACACACATTCAACGATTACCACACACGATTCTTTCCATAATTATGTCCTTTTTAGGCCCATGACCACACTGCTAACTACCAACATAGTCTGTACATTTTCTTTCAAAGAAACATATTTATTTACACCTTAAAAACTTTGGTTTACGCATGAAAAATATTTTTAAATTACGAAATCCATACACCAAGATTTTTATTATTATCTATTTTTATTTATTTTCAATTATTATTTTTGGTTGCTTTCAAACACGCACATAACTTAGTGTATTACATGTATAAAGCTATTTTTTTTAGCATGACAATACAAAATTGTGTACCTTAAGCTGTTGTTTATTAAACCTATTTGGTTTGCTTTTCTTTTCTTTGGGGATGACTAGAACTATATGGAATGTGTTAGTAACAATAAGCCTTATTCTATTTCAGAAAATTATGCTGAATTGGCAGTTTCCATTGATGTTGAGAAAAAAGTGTATGACTATCAAACGTCATATTAAGGTTGTCAATTACTCTGGCTCTATGTCTCTCCATGAGATATTTTTGGATGATAAAGTAAGAGAAAAAGTTGTTTTCTATTTGATATTTTCATTTGAATGAAATTGTCTTGCTGACGTGTTTATGAGACGTGAATTCGGGGTAGCGCTGATAAACAAGCCATCGTAATTGCCATAAAGAAGTTCGCCTCTGAAAGAGAAAAACAAAAAACATTAAAACTTTCCAATAAATTCAGACAAAATATATATGGAGTGGTATTTTTTTCATGACGCGAAATACGGGATTATCAGAATACGTTAGTATGAAACACATAAAGTAACAAATCTATGATTGATTCGTAGAATTTTCAGAATAAAAATGTATGATTTTTTTATCGTAAAAATCCGTAGTAAAAACTGCGATGAGCTGGGTATCCAGTAAATCACAATTAAATTTTTAAAGTTCAAATAAAAAGAACTGTGGAAACTATGTAGTTATAATAAAATAGACTTTAGGCAAAGAAAACATTACTGCCTCGTTGGACTAGTAGTTGCAAGCCCGACTGCTGAGCATGAGGTCCTGAGTTCGATTCTAAAGTCGGGCAATGTGTCATTGAAATTTTTATCAGCCACAAAATAAGTTAGACATATCGGGTGAAATGTTGGCTTTACTGTAGTTTTAGTGCTCTCTGTCCCTTTAGGGGATTAAAGGCGTGATGTTAGATGAAACAAAAGGAGAAAAGGAAGATGAATTACCTCTAGTGCTAGCTGCTGCTGCAAGCTGCATATCTGCCGCAGTGGGCATCTCAGGAGTGGTGCTTATAGGACCTGGAGGCAAACAAAACAATAATTAAATAATATTAAAATGTAAAACTAGTTGTACTCTGCGGCTTCAGAAACCACTAGACTTGGCTTGCAAAAAATTAGGTGTAAAAATAACCTCGAAAACTGGGATTTTATAAAATAATAAAAAAAAATGATTCTGATTCTGATTGGTTCTACTAGTGTTTTTATGAAATAAAAAAAATAAAACATCGTAAGCATATTTCATCAGGTGAGCATTAGCATAGTTGTTCCGGGTCTGGGTATTTGTGTATGTGAGTTTAAATGTTTGTGAACGCACCTACGATACAGGAGAAATTCCTAGTGTGGGGCAACGTTATTAAAAAAAAAGCATTTCTCACTACAGTTCTAGGCTCCTTAAAACCATAGCACCACACATCATAACATTAAATTACGCCTTGGCTGAACTGACGCGGCAAAATTTGCGCACTTGATTCAAAATGTACTATTTTAAATCCGACCGATGAGATTAGCGCTTTTAAACACATCAGCTTTATCACAATAAGACCAGGATATCACCCATTTAAAGTATTTTAAACATAAAATAGCGCCGACTCTTAGTGGAAGAATCATTAACATCAATTACTAAAGCAATAGCATTATTTCGTGTAGATTGCTAGAACGTTTACTATCAAGTTTGCCTATGTACCTACCCAGACTGTTAACATTCTCAGTTTACTTGGGGTATATTACTGCGGAGTTTATTAAACACTAGCGTTTGCTCGTGATTTCACTCGCTTTATGGCAGAATATTATTCTATGGGAATGTTTTAAATACATTATATAGCTTATGTATGACTCTCGGAAATATTGTGGCTTCCCATTGCTGATACAGATACAGTAGTCAATAGGCCATGGCCGGCTTTGAAACTGTCACCAGGTATCAATGGCACTAATACACACGTAAAAAAAGTGCCTGAGCATGAGATTGTGGGTTCGAATCTCGGGTCGGCCAAAAAGTTATTGAGTTCTTTCATTATATTTTTTTTAGTAGCACAGTCACGGAGTCTGGATTTGTGCCCATTATGGCAATAGGTTCGCTCCTATTAGGTACATGGGGCTAAAAACATAAATGGCCTAATTTGGGGGTTCTATAAGGCATACCTCTGTTGAACCCATCGGAGATTACTATGATTATTATGACAGTTATGTATGTGCAAGTCATTTTTATTGGGACAAGCCCGCCACACTATTCCCAAACCACTGTAACTCCTGTTAGCCAGAATCAACAGTGGCGACCACAAGAAAAGCGCCGAGACAATGAAGCTCGACGAAGTCCCAGAGAAACGATATAACTGTCTTGGATCCCGCAACGAAATTAATCAGAAAGGAATAGCGGAGAAGTAGGAAAAAACATAATTTCCGCCACAATGTGCAAGTCACTAACCATTTCTCCTTCCAAAACTTAAACAAACTAATCTTAATTATTGTTTTAATCCTCTTTTGCATTTTGCCATTTATTAGGCTCCCGTATCACTCGCATCCTGAAATTCTTTTTACGGGAGTATAATTAACGACGACACGGTTGGCGCAGTGACTGAGCGTATTGACTACGAATAGTTGTTTCGGATCTGGGCGTCTGTGTATGTGAGTTGAATTTTTTGTAAACGCACCCACGATACAGGAGAAACTCCTAGTGCGGGGCAAAGTTTAAAAAAAAAGTACACTAGCATTAACCTATCTCACTACTGCACGCGGGTCGACTTCATAGTGTAGCATTTTTTGACATTAAATCACCCGAGCGCAAAAAATATTTCATAAGTTAATTCATTTTTGGACGCGAGTGAAATTCGTTGCAAAGCTTTGTTCATTATAATAAGCTGGCTCATTCTGGTTATTATTTGGCTTAAGTTATAACGGAGGTCATATTATATTGTTTGTCATGCGGATAAGTTTTTGTAAACGGCCAAATAGCTTGTCATAGTTTTGTCAATGATTCATCAAAATTATGTCAAGCGTTATCAACTCTTTTTTTGTAGACTAAAACTGCCTTCTCCTAAGATTCTGAGGTCTCTCAACTACATAATATGTGGTAAATCTAATAATTGTTCATCAAAATGAAAAAAAAAACAAATAATTAAGAACACTTAACTTATCAAACTTCTTAATAGTACACCTATGACATCTAAGAATCCACATTCAAAGATTCCACATAAAATATCGCGAGAAAATCGTAAATAAATTCTAATTCCAACCACGTTACCGCCAATGGATACTACATCTGAAAAACCGCCCCAAACGACAGCCAATAGTTTGTCAACAGTAAATTGGCCGCGTACCCTCGAGACATCACAATTGACGTGACTAACTAAAAAACTCTATCCATCATAATAATCCATCTCTCAATGTCGAATCTAAAAATATTTTTCGAAGGTAAGACTTAGTTCCAACGCTTGTTGACTTTTCATTAGGATCATAAGGAACAAATGCTAAGAAAAAAATGTTTGAGCGCCCACCGATATTCTATTAAGCGCATTTACCCTCCACAATGGACTTAACGAAGCATAAAATTATTCACAAGGACTGTAGGAAACGTTCGCCTCATGTACTTTAGATAGCTGTATACACAAACTTCGCACTGATAAAAAGCTTAGGATGGCCCTCTCGAAAATTATTCCGCAAAATTGTTATTTTCATGGCTCCCGTTAAAAAATATAGGTACCATTCCTTATTCTTTGCACTCCTAGAGGGGCCGAATAATGACGTTCGTAGACTTATAAAGCGGTTAAGTTGCTTTTTAAAATAAATAAACAGCTTTTCAGATGCTTTGTCGTGATTTTGTTTATTTTTTATGGAAGTCATTTTAAATGTATTATATTTTAGTAAAAATAAAGCTTTTTTCCGGAAGTTTTTTTTTTAAATAGAATCCATGGGTAGTCTTTTATAGTTTGTTTCAAAGTTACTTCTATAAAACTGTCATAATTGAATAATGGAGCATTTGACCGTGTGGTTCTCTGTTATGAGGTCCTTATAGAACTCTTGTAAGCCCAGCAGTGGCATTACAGGCCTCTTTTATAACGCAAACAAATTCTACCTGTAACCACCCAATTCAGTAGACAGATTTATTCTAAAACTGTATTCTATTGTATTACATGCACGCACAGGCTGTGAGTGCAAACGACTTCAATAGAAATTCAATTTTGTCACAGCATAAAAGCTTATTTATATTCAAACGAAACTATTTTGTTCACCAGCAGAACGACGAATCAAAGGGAATAGAGCTATTCTAAAGAATTTTCCACTGGAAATTTTATTCGAATCTTGATTATTCCATTGAGGCACTATTATGTAAATTAAAAAACATTTAGGATTCACTCGCTCACTGTTAAGTGCTAAAACATTTTTCGCGTATATTTTGAATTTCGTGTTGCTAGCTTTTTTGTGAGTGAAAAACGCTTTTGGTGATAATTACGTTTGAATGTTGATGCATGTTTTGTCACTTCGAGTATTTTTGTTGTTTGAATTAGTAAAAGGGGAGAAAATATGGTAATTTTGTGACAATATTTGCCATATTTCTTTCCTGTATTATTTTTATAACAAGAGCCACAGTCACAGTTTTTTGTGACAGTTGCTGTTGAAAAATCAAAATTATTGACGTTCCTATTCCTATTTGAATCGCATTGTGCAACAAACAGGTAAACCGAACCTACAAAAATCCTGTTGGAACCCTTAGAAGACATACAAATCGCCCAAAAAGTAGCGGCCACTAACTTGTCTAGACTTTTTTTCGTTTAAGAAAGAATTAATTTAGTTGGCGCTCAGCCGCCAACTGGTCACGATCAAGCCCTTTCGTTTTGACAGCTCAAACGCCACCTGGTCACTATCAAGCCCTCTGTACTTTTTCGCAGCATGGCGTCGGAATATATCTATTTCTTTCTATCACATGACGTTTCAATCCTTTTTCTCTTTTCTACTCGATACTTTAGTCGATTCTGCATGCTAAAAATACTACAACACTTTACCTGTATATTCAATTCGATTTAAAAAAAAAAGTTAAAAGTCAGTCTTTGTTGAATGTCAGAATGACGCGTGCGATTTACGGTTTCCCCTTACATTTTCAAGTAATTTAGTTGTTTTGAGTGAGTGTTGTTGAATAAAATAGTGATTAAGTGGATAATTATAATACAGTGTATGTGTGTGCAACCGGATTTTAACCTAAACGTAAGTATATTTTAACTTCTGAGTGATTTTACGGGTGCTTGTCAACGGTGTTAGAATTTTGTCAGAATGCTTTCGTAATTTATGAAATTTTAAGACCAGTTCCGTATCCAAAGTAATAGTTATCACATTGCATATTTACTAGACAATAGTTTTCAGCAAAAACATATACAATAGATAGTAAATTAAAATTAAGATTTTATTTTTCATTCAACCTAACCTTGCAAAAAAAACAACATGGCGGCCCGCGATATTCAAAACAATATTTTTTAAAAATTCATTAAAAATAAATAAATGTAATTAAAGAGAGTATTTCTTGGTCAGGGGGTCGTCATAGGGGCGGTTCTTGTAGAAAACAATAACATCGGTATGCATTTTGTTTACTCAAAATTCACAAAAAAAAAATAAACAAAAAATATCGAGTGCATTTTTTTTTTAAATTAATTAATTAATTAATTCCATATTTTACTGTATTGTATAAACCTATCAGCATAATACTTACATGTAAGTTACATTATTAAATTATCTTTCAGATAGTAGCAAAATTTTTAATTTACGTGAAACAGTATAGTTTTATTAAATTATTTAATTTAAGTGATTAAATTATTCCCCGTCGGCAATAAATCCTGGTAATCGGTAAATCCTGAATGAATATTTTTCTACTCACAACTATGTTTATTTTTATTTTATCGTACGTAAATAGAACCCTTCCACCAATAAAAGCCATAAAATGTATATAGTATGGATTTACTTTTTGAAATAATAATTTTTAAAGCACACATAATGTTTTTTGACAACCCTAGTCAATGTTTACGAAATAATATAATACATTTGAGACGAAATACTAACAAACACTTGACACCACATGAATGGGTCTCTCATATGCTTCAACGAAAACATTACTTGAAGCGTCTATTGTTTATAACACGTCAACAGTAAAATACGATAAGAGGCCGGCCACTCACGCGCGGCGGCGACCTTTTTTTTTTGCCAAGGTCGGGCGCTTGTGACGTAAGCGCGCGCGGCGGCCGAAGACTCAAGTGGGTAAAGCAAACATGAAATCCATAAATCCTATTCCTGCATAAATACTGAAGTACTAAAACTGTATACTCATTATACAGGATGGCGGCGACAAAACAACAAAAACAAAAAAAAATACAGTAAAATTTGCAAAAGCAGTCATGACCTTCCTAGACTGCATACAAAAATTCAATCGAAAATATCCAGTAGTTAAGGCGCTGACAAGAGCCAAATAGGCTTGTATTGAACAATTTTTTAGCCAAATCTATACAGTTTGACACGGCGGAAAAAATATATGTTAATCTTGAACATATTTCTGATAATTTCGTTGTTTTCAAAACACGTTTTTGAAAAGTTTTCTCGATACAAAAAAATGGTAAACTAACCTCTTAAAATGATCTTCCAACAAAAATATCTGTATTACTGATCAACGTACGTTGGTAAAATTTATAACAATAACGTACCACATTTAAATACAAAATTTGGTTGTTTTTAATTTTTGATTATTTAATAAATTATTTTGATGTAATTAATCTTTATACGGTTTGTAAGAAGTTCGAGCGTTGCGTCATCGCGCTCTCTTTCTTACCTAAGCAATCCGACAGTGAGCGCTTAGGCGCGGTGCTAGACGGACGTATGTCACTTTGCGCCCCACTGACAGCTATCCGTTCATCTATAAATTATTATTGATCGCGTCACAATGTTAGTCCAGGATCCACGGTACATTTTTTCACTTGATTACTATCAAGCTAATTTTCCGTGAGCAGCTGCATTTTGATGAGACGCCAACATTACTCTATACGAAAACTCTCGATTGTGGTAGGTAATAGGGGCAGCAGGGATAAAATATATATTGATTATATATTATTATAATTATTTATTTGATGATTTTCAAAAATCTATTACTAACTATTTTATTTTTATCTGATGATCATTATCTAAATCCAACATGTATTGATAACGAGCTCATCAAAAATTACTACAAACCAGCTGTTTTTTAGGGGTCCGTAGCCGAATGGCAAAAAACGGAACCCTTATAGATTCGTCATGTCTGTTTGTCCGTCTGTCCACCCGTATGTCACAGCCACTTCATTCGGAAACTATTGAGACTACACAGTTGAAACTCTACAAGTATAGTATTCTGTGAACCGCTTTACGATTTTTATACAAAAATAAAAAAAAGGATTTAGGGGGTCGCCCCATACATGGAACTGAAACTATATTTTTTTTTTCATCAAACCTATACCTACGTGTGGGGTGTCTATAGACATTAGACAGGTCTTTAAAAATGACATTGAGGTTCCACAAACAATTTTTTCTCAAAGCCAATCGTTTGGAAGACAGACACTTCCAAATTTGTAAAATGGCGACCGGCCTCGCGGTCGCTTGCCTTCGGTATTGCCAACAATGACCAGCTTTTCAAGGCTGCTATCTCCTCTTTGCATTATGTGGCCGAAATAAGACAAAATACGCTGTAGGCAAACTGTTGACAATCGAGTCTTGATATCGAGTTGGTAAAGGATAGACACATTTGTGCGTTTGGCCGTCCATGGAATTCGGAGAATCCGCCTAAAACACCACATTTCGAATGCGTCTATCCTCTGTCTTACTCTTGTTTGGATTGTCCATGTCTTAACTTGTGGGGAAAAATGCTCCTTCCGAGAAGCCTGTGCCTGAAAAGGAACCGATCCAGGCTGATGATGGTTTCGTGACGGTGTTGAGGAGGAAGCGCCGTCAGCGAACCATCAAGAACCGCTGCGGCACGGCTCCATCGGAGCCCAATGTGCATATTCGTGCCGCAAAGCCGAACACTCCTTTGTACCTCTCCCGTCTACATTACACCACTACGACGGAGGACATCGTGGAGTACGTGCGCCAGAAGATCAAGTACGTGGCGAGAGTGCAGCTGCTCGAGTCGCGCCGCAACGTCAACTTTAAGGCGTTTGTGGTGCGAGTACCGACATGCTACCTGCACCTCGTCTTGGAAGAGGACTTTTGGCCGCAGGGGGTGGTGTTTCGACGCTTCCGCGGGCAAGTGCCACATGATCGCACAGTGACGTAGTGCAAGTGTAGTGATACTAATATAGTTTTAAGGTTTTGTTTACTAACACAAGCTGTCAATTATATCGTATGTATGTTAGACTGTAAGGTATTTATCTATGGGCCAAAGTAGCCTGAAAATAAATAAATATTATTATTATAAACTCTATGGAGGAAAATCAGGAAAACTAGTGCTCTGACCAAACGGGCCTTCGTTTTAAAACTTATACCACGTTTTTCCCAGATGTTCCGGGGGCGTAATATAGCATCTTTAGCCATGGCTATCCGCCGTTTTATTTCTGTGACGCAGCTACCTTCATTACTTATATTGGAGCCCAGTTAATCGAAGCTGTCCACAGTATAGATGCCTTAGATGTTATAGGCGCCCGATAGCTTTCCCGCACGATCTACCACCATAAGCTTGGTTTTCTGCCTATTTATTGCAAACCCTACTTTGCCACTTTCCACTTCCAATCTGTGCCGTATCTCTTTCATGTTGCCAAATGTTGTAGCAAAGAGAACGGTGTCATCAGTGTACCTCAGATTGGAAATCCACTTTCCACCAACAGTAAACCCCTTGTCCCAGCCCTAAAGAGTCTTGAATGATATTACTCTTCATACATATTGAAGAGCAGAGGTGAGAGGATGCATCCCTGCCTAACGCATTTGAACAGTCGGTGTCTATTTTGACGAAAGAGCGGTTGTTGATGTGTAGGTAGAGGCATCGGACTATGTCAATAAGATGTTGAGGCGTTCCCATGTCTTTAAGAACCCCCCACAGCTTGCCCCACTCCACGCAATCAAATGCTTTGGTATAATCTATGAAACATATCAATACAGGGCTGTTAAATTCCCGACTTTTCTCTATAATTTGGCGAACGTTCAGGATTTGTTCCCGCGTGTCTTTGCCTTTAACAAAACCTGCTTGCTCTTCTGGAATTTGTGGCTCCAGAAAGTGTATTAGCCTGTTGTTTATGATGTACAGGAGTATTGATGGTGCGTGGAGTAAGTGCCAAACACTTAATATAATTTTTAGAATCTTGTAGGCAACTTGTAAAGAGTGGGTTTAATAGAAAATATCCAATCCCCAAAACCCAGTTAGTAATTAATCATTTTTAATGACTTCGTTATCGATACATATTGGAAGGAAGGAAGGGGACTCTTTGATCAAACCATACATTTTGTAGGACAAATATTTTTTCAAATAATTTAGATAATTATCATCAGATTTAACAAAAAAAAACCCAGCTGATGATTCTCAAAAGTGTTTGTACTTAACACTTTTGAGAATCATCAAACCAACATATTTTATCCCTGCTACCCCTATTACTTACCACAATCGAGAATTCGAGAGTTTCGTGCAGGAAATTGTTGGGCGTCTCGCCGTCTCATCAAAATTAGCTTGATAGTAATCAAGTGCAAAAATGGACCGCGGATCCTGGACTATTTGTTTCTTACTTGGTAGTATGGCGCTAGGGTATCGGAAAAATTGTGGGCGTGTCCAAAAATACTGAAACATCAGAAGTCAATAGCTATTGTCATCGCCTTAAATCACAGGGCAGTATTTTTAATTTTCAGCATTTTCTACTTGATGTAGATTAATAGGTTAGTACCGACAGGGTAACGCCCCCGTATGCATAAACACTGAACATAATGTTGCCAACTCGCTACTTCAAAAACCATTGCCAAATTCGTTTTATAGTGTGTTAAGTTAAAAACGAGAGACATATTGAAGGAGGGTATTCAGTATTCGATTCTTGTCCCAACTAAGTAAAAAAACTGTTTTTTATATTTAGTCCGTATTTTTCCACTCCTGAGCAAAGGCCACCCCCCATTCCTTTCACATCTTACGATGGTGAGCTTCTTCTTGCCAGTTGGTCAGAAAGACATCCAAGGCGTCCCGCCATCTTCTCCTCGGTCTACCGCTACCCCGTCTAATATTTATTTATTTATGCACACACAAAATACAAGAAAAAGGATAAAAACATAACAAATAGAAGAGCACAAAGGTACTGCTTATTTCAAAAGAAATTTCTTCCAGCAGACCTGCGAGAGTAAAATATAAAATAAAAATAACCAAATAATAAACAAAAAACAACCCAATAATATCTAAAAAACTATAACCTTAATTTGTGACGTAGGTAATTGAACCATGCCCATGCACGCTCTCCAGATCTCACTTTTTTAGACGTTTCTTTTTTGCGATTGCCCTACGCCAGTTTTAAAATATAAAGAGAAAATGGATTATACCTAAAAGTCATTGACCACGCACACTTTCTTCAGTGTTATAAGCGCAAGGGTTGCAAGTCTTTTCCGAAATATTTGGTATGGTTCTGTCTTTATTTAACAGTGTTATTTTTGTTCATGACTTTAAGTAAGCATGATTGCGGGTTTTATTAGGTCCTTCGTTTGAACTAACATACTGTATATTTTATTTCCTGACGCGAATTAGTGCAAATTGTACCCAAGGTTAGTGAACGGACAAAATATTTTTTGTCCGTTGTTTTATGCTGTGTAGTTTGTTGAGAAAAATATATTTTCCAAGTAAGAAAACTAATGTAAAATCTAAAATATTACCTGGATAATAAATTGCTTCTTTTCTCACGGCGTATTTCGCCTGTGGTATTCTTAAAGTGCAGATGAATTCTGCCGGTGAAGGCAGGTCCACATCATTGAGAGTCACTGATGAGACTGCTGAGTACCTCCCGTTGACTAGATTTACTCTGTGATCCACTCCTTGTAGGTGCCTGGGTAGAAAAAAAACAACGTGAGAAAATATTATAAAAGAAATAGTATAGGGAGAAAAACAGTTTTATTTATGTCTTATTTTATGTGTTAATTTACCATGAAGATAATTTTTAGCTCTTACGACCCCTATAGTCATTTTAATTTATAAATATTAGATTATTGAATTCTGGGCGTAATTCAAAATGGGGTAATTTCATCCGGGATGATTGCTGTCATCCCGAGGCAGTAGCTATGATTCACCGGGACCAATTAAGATCAATAACTAGAAGGTTTGGTTTGATTTTGACTAAAAATCAATAGCAAAATGTCTAATCGAAGATTTTTCACAAAAACCGGCCACCGATACTTAAGTATGACCTATTATAATAATGGTCCTTTTATATTTAATCCTGATATATTATTATCCATACTTTACCCGGCCGCGACTATAAATTTCGGGTTAATGCCGCCCAACTCAACTGGGACTAATATTTAAGTGTATCAGCGCTGTTTGAAGCCATTTCGGTCTTATTTAAAGAAACTATTTTTACGTAGGTTTTATCTTGTTTGTAGGCAGTTTTTAACCATCTCAAAGCTTAAAAAAATAAGAGTTATAGATCATCTGCTTAGCCTTCCCCCAACCATTGTGGGCTTGACTTTTTTACCGGTTTCAGCTGAATACCACTATTTTACATGAAGTGACTGCCTATCTGACCTCCAAGACCCACTCTTGGTTACGTAGGTCAGATAGGCAGTCGCTTAATAATACTTGGTAGTAAAATACCCCTTTTTTGGAGGCTTGGAAATAATCAAATGATTCCCCGCTCTGGGCAAAGCGGTCGGGAGTGTCAGACGTCTACTTATTAAAAATTCACCCAAGTTCCTTCTGTAGCCCTTTGTGTCGAGGTCGCAGTATCTCTTTCGAACAACCCGACACCGAATAAAAAGCCCCTTGGTTGTGACTGGTTGTCAGACTTTCGGACCTCTGACTATCTGTCACGACTGCCAAAGACCTTAGGTCAGACTCACACATACAGAAAAAAAGCATGCCCAAGAATAATAATTCGCAAGCATTGAAATCTGTCAAGCCACAATGGGCCCATTTTATAGGCTGATGTAAGCTACAGCTTGTTCCCTTCCCTTCTCACTATTGATCAGATTCTTGACTAATAACGAATATTGTATGTATGGACCTCCTCTTATACCCATCGCCTTTGAACTTTCCCTTCGAGATAATAATATTAGAGCAAGGTCACGCCAATTTTCTAATTATAAGTACACGTTGTACAGGCTTATGAAGTATTTTTGTTCCAGTTCTGAGTGAATAAACAATGCTTGTCAAAAAAGACAATAATAACATTAACATTAACGTATTTTGTAGATAACTTTATTAGGAACAATATTGTAATGACTGCTATTGACCGCCGAGCAATAAGTCGCGAGATATTTGCGAAAAACTGATTTCGTGACCTTTTGACCTTGATAACTTCTTTAGCCGACACGATATCAATGTCAAAAACTTTCACATCTTCATTACAATGCCGTAATAAAGGTATATAAAAAATCATCCCACTAGGATTTTTTTCCGTAGATTGGGGATTAAAAGGACTAAAATGACTGGACTAATAGGTAGTATATAATATACATATTTTAAACAATAAACGACTTTACCATTAGAACACAACCAGTGGAAGTCGTTAATTGAATGATAACGTTATGTATGTGTCCAGAACACATTGACATGGAGGTTTTGTGTACTCGTACCAACATTTGTGAAAGAGTATAAAAACACTCAAAAAAACAAGTCATACTCGCGTATGAAGGGTTCCATAATTTTTTATTAATTTTTCTTATCTGTTGGTATACAGCGGCAACGAAAATACACATTCTGCAAAATTTCTTTATTATTTCTGTTTACTTATTACTGATCATGAGATACTGACAAACAGACAGCAGAGGCTTAGTAATTTGGTTACCCTTTGGGTACGGAACCCTTTTTAACCAACTTTATTGTAACTGCTCAACCAATCCATGTACTTACTACGATAATAATTTGTATCATTCGTTATTCAAAACCATTTTATTCCCAAAACATTTGGTTGAAAATCACAGAAACATGTGTATGAATACGAATCTTCTACTTTCACGCCAATTTTATTTCAAAAGAACAAAAGTAGTTTCAGAAATATAGTTTTGTCAGACACAGTGGAGATCCAATTTATAACAAATGTAACCACTTGAATTCTGGACATTCCCACTTCGAAATAAACACGAGTTTTTATCGTGTCGTTTATATACAAAATCTCACTTCATTTTACATGCTTTTGTATAAATATAAAAATGAACGCAATATTTGGCCAAGATTCACAAAGACAGAATATAAGAAGTAACCAACCAGCTGTCATTCTATTTAATTTAATTTCCAAAATTAACATCGCTTAAGGCTTTAAATGCAGATAGAAATAATTAAATTTTCTTTTTCACAAATATTTTACCCTCCACCCTATTCATTACGCCAAGGATAACAAAAAGACGAATGCATCATTTTCTGACTTTTTAACCACCGAGTACGAAGATGCTTCAATTTGCTGGAGGCGGCATCGTTAAAATTTGCAATACTATAAATTAAGCTAGAAGAAACGACGACGTGTAGAAACTGCTGTTTTTAAGGCCTCAGCCTCGAATTTTGCGGGCAGCGGGGCGGCGGCGGCGGCGGCGCGGGCGCGGCAGGATCTTATGCGTACAATCAAATGGACCGGTTCTCGGAATACAGCGGCGCGGGAGCGGGCAACGAGCGGTGCACTCCATACAAGTCGCGCCGCCGCCGCCACCCCGCTGCACGCAAAATTCGAGGCTGAGGCCTAAGGCAGGCCTGGATCGTGCGATCCATGGCCCTTTACGGGGCCCCGGTGTGGGCGCGTGCCGTGAGGAAGCGGGCCGTCCACTACCTGAACGCGCCCCAAAAGGTCATGGCCGTAAGGCTTGTCCGCGGGTACCGCACGATCTCCCGCGAGGCGGCGATTCTCCTTGCCGGATTGCCGCCGTGGGATCTGGAGGCGATAGTCCTCGCGCGCCTGCATGAGTGGCGCGCGGAGGCGCTACACCGGGGGGTCACTCTGCTGCCGCGGCACATTTTTGCGCGGCGGACAGACCTCCGGTGCGATCTCATGGCGGCATGGAGACAGCGACTGTCGCAACCCAGCGCAGGGCACGCCACGATAGTGGCGGTAAGTCCCCTCTTTGAGGAGTGGCTGGAGAGGCGCCACGTCGCCCTCACCTACCGTCTGACGCAGGTCCTCACCGGACACGGGTGTTTCGGGAGGTACCTATACCGAATCAGGCGGGAGGAAACGCCCGGATGCTTCCACTGCGAGGATCGACCGGAGGACACGGTGGAGCACACTGTGGAGGCGTGCCCTGCTTGGGCAGAGCCCCGCCGTGTTCTCGTAGCGGCGATCGGCGGCGGCGACCTCTCGCGCCCGGCCCTGGTGCAAGCCATGGCCCGGGGCGAGGAGGAATGGGACGCCGTCGCCTCCTTCTGCGAAGCAGTGATGCTAGCGAAGGAGGTGGCGGAACGAGAGAGGGAGAGAACCTCTCAACGTCCCAGCCGCCGCGGAAGGCGCTCCGGGCGTCGGGGGTCACGCGATGACCTCCGGCCACCGTAGACGCGGGCCTGTGGACGGTGAGTAACGGGCTAGCTCGCCGTCCGGCCGTCGTCATGACGGCAACAGACCGTGTCGGCGGCGCGTACGTGTTCCACGCGCGCCTCAAAGAGATGTCAGCAAGGAGGGGCCCGCAAGGGCTGACGCCCGTCGGGGCTGTGGATATCGAAAGGTTACCGCGGCTCCGACACAAGGGCGAAGAAGAAGGAACATGGGTTGGTTTTTAGTCAGTAGAAGTCTGACACTCCCCTTCGCTCTGCCCAAGAGCGGGGGGGGGGTTATTCGATGATTTTCCACCCACCAAAAAAAAAAAAAAAAAGGCCTAAGGCAGGCCTTGATTGAGTCATGCGTCTAGTTTGTGATGTTTTATGCGACTATTATGGGTTTACGTGAAACAAAATGAATGAATTTGTTCAGCTCACTTTTGGTGATATTTAAGTACTGCCATTTCAAGTAACATCTCATGGCTCAATTAACTCTAAGGATGCTACTGAGAAATTCAGCATTTCTATATAGTTGTTGTCGATAAGAATCCGTGCTCCATGCTTCTAACTTAAAGAACGCGATGTTCTGCTTCAAATACAGGGTGTACTCAGTAAAAAATCACCGCAAATAATTCAAAGCCATGCCGGGTCTATGTTCGTAGTTTTTAAAACATTCTCTTTTGATTAAATTTTGTTGTTAGTTCCAAGACATATTTCCCTCAGGAAGGAAAACTTCATTGTTCTCGGCAAATATGTGGTCGCCGCTTGTAATGTTGGTTACACAAAGTTAAATTAGAAAGTTGAGATCGTTTAAGTTTGTACATTCATTATAAAAATATTCGTGTGCTGTGTCTTGAGAGTTTCTTGGTAGAAGGACGACCTATGACGTTAGCTGTTTAGAGTTTAGACACATCTGGAGAGTGGAGATGGGAGGGAAACATCTTAAAGTTTTACTTAGCGTAGATACTTGAAAAGATGAAACAAAATAACTTTACTCGATCACTTTTACGATGTTGTCTCTGTATATTTGAGTACACTGTTATTTTGAGAGTGTATTCCCGTTCGTCCTACCGACTTCGTTCCCGTCGTGGGACGAACGTGAATTTTCATAAATAATATTAAATTTGTTCCCGATCGTCCCATTCATGATTTTAGAGGGGCCAATGGGAATATGTTCTTAGATTAGTGCCATTCGTCCCACTAAATAATTTTGTGCGTAATATGTTTAATCGTAGTTTACTTTCAAATGAGATTTTGATTTTGGGCAGTCTGAGGAAAAATAATTTTATTTTTAAAGCAAAGATGGAGAAGGCATGTTGATTTGGTTCAAGTCCTGATAACGTATTATAATCATGATATTATTTTTTTTGGTGCTGCCATGTTACGTTACAGATAAAGTATAATATACCTCTGCCTGAGACAACATTAGAAAACTATTAGTGGAAGACTGCTGCAGTCGTCACACATTTTAGTTCCTCGTACATCAACTATCCACCATAAAAAATGAGCATAATATGCAAATAAAAATACTTGGTGACCAAAATTAAAATTTTTAGCAAAGCATATTTTATAGTTAGGTACTTGGCAGGTGTACCAGATGGTAGCCAAGCCGACCAAGTTTAATCTTGGCCTCAAGCGTTGCCAAGTTCTTTTATTCCCCTTTAATCAATTGTTCGAAATGTGATATTATTTTAAACTATACCCTCTGGATTTTTGAATGATTGTAAAGTAAACTTTTGTGAAGCAGCGAGGTGTTAAAATGTTCTGAATTGCCTTTTTAAAAGTTTGAATGAAAAGAATCTTTTAAGCTTTGAGGTTAGTTGAAAGAGTGGTCTCCAGACCAGTCATATCAATTACAGTTTCAAGTAGTTCAATCATTTTTTTATACCCTTCGCACACCTGAGTACCTTGACAAAAAGACAATCAGTTTTAAAGAATAGTCGTAAATCGTTTATTACTTTTTCTATTTCGTTGACAGGATGTCTCTTTGTAAAATGAGACCTCTAAGTAATATGGAAATTATAATTATCTTTTTGATATTGATAGTAAATAATTATGATGTAGATAATACAAAGATCACTGAGACTGTATTCACGAACTAATCTACGTAACATATAAATCTGGACAACCGTGAGCAATATGGTGAGATATTTTACATCGTTTAATTTATCTCATAATTTTGCGACAAATAAATATTTTTTATTTCTTCTTCTTTCTAATTTCAGTGCTGAATTTCAAATCATAAATATAGCCAAATTTTTTGCGCTTATATCTTTATAGCATATTGGTTGTTGTTTTACACTTTTATCAACACTAAAAGTCATGCTGAATTTTCTTGATGTAAAGCGGTTATATCGCATATTTTGATTTACGATCTATATATGTATTTTAGGATTCCTAGAATGCGCAAAGATTATTTAGACGTAAACATGACATTACTCCTGCAAACCGTGAAGGGGTAAGGCAGAAGTGAAATGGTACCTTTATTTTTGTTTAAGAAATCATCAAATAACTCCTCCCACTTTGAGTGGAGCAAAGGGGAGTATCAGACTCCTTCTGACTAAAACCAATCTATGTTCCTTTTATTGCCCGTTGCGTTCTAGGGTTAAAATAACTATTTAAAAAAAATGCAAACATGGCAGGAGTAGGTGTTTCTACAGTGTACACCCACATTTTGTCAGTTAGGTATTTTATATGAGGGCGAGCCTAATGCCATCAACAACTACTGAGCATTGTCTAGTGAAATCAGTAAATATTCGCCAAGTTACAAAACAATATTACGCACAACACAACAGACAATAACCGTGAATTGATCTAACAATAGAAACAAGGAAACAATACGAAACTAAGTACCATGAACCGTGAAACACCTCAAATCCCATCCAAATGGTTCGGGACATTCCATATCAAATTGCGCCCAGCACATTACATGGACACTTCCCGCAATGCGGTTGCTATGTGCCACGGGTAACTTCGTACATTTATATCTGACTACCTTACATAGACACCTTGTACCACCCTCACCAATCCCTCTGACGTCAACAATGATATCGGCATAAGGAAGGGAGGGAGGTCTATCTTAGCTGGCCACCTTACTTCCTTATCAAGAAATTGGAAATGGTGGAAATTAGAGGGAAATCGGAGGACTGTTCTATAATTCCTCATTCTATAAATGGTTGTGGCAGGATTAAAATTTGAAACCGACCTTTCTTGAGAACAATTATTATTAGGACGGACTTGTATCAAAATATTAATTCTTACTGCTGTACAAACATAAATAAAATAGAATGAAGCAGTGAAAACAAGTACTAAAATATTAATCTTTACTGTTATCTTAGTAAAAAAAACAATGATTAAATTAACACTTTTCGAAGATAAAAATGAAGCGTGATTTAATTTAGAAGCTTATTTCGTTGTTCTAATATTAAACGTTTTACGCTTGGATTGCCTTAAGGAAAGCCTACTTAAATTTTACTTTGAACATGAAAACAGTACTATAATCTTTGCTTTTTAAGCCGGGTAACTTAATTTTGTTGAGTTTATTTATGTTATTAACGAAAATATACTTTATAAAAATTTTTAGGCAGTTTGTGGATATAATTTTTAGCAGCATTTCATGTTATTTTAGTATTTTTATGGTCCCCACATCAACAAATCTTCGATTTCTTGTATACTAAGCGTGACTATTGAGTATCATTGGGAAATTAGCAATATTCTGCTTTTAAGGACACTTCATAGAACTTTTCTTTGTTACCATAGAAACAATGTCTAGTCGGAACTATACAGGGTGGAAGGAACATGACGCGAAGCAAAAAAACCAGCTGTTCCACACATTTCGACCGTGTAGGGTATTGCATTTTTGTAGGAAAAGACTAAACAACGAAAAACCACCTTTTAAATAGGGGTGTTTACTAACTTAAAAAAAATATGATTCTAATTATTCCGTCTGTTAGATTATCGAAAAATATTAGATACGTATTTTTTGTTTTATCAAATCAATAAAAATTGACGAAGATAAAACGCGTCAAAGATTTGAGTGGGAGGTGGTGACGTCACTGCTCGCTAAGAAATGTCATACTAATGTCTTATAATATGACGTCACACGAGTTTTCAAAGCACTGTATCGTCTTCATTGTTTGTTTACGAGAAAAAAGAAAAAATACGTGTCCAAATACTTTTTGGAAATCTATCTGACGGACTAATTAGATTTTTTTTGTTAACATCCCTATTAACAAATAAATATTTCTATGTGGTTCAGAATGATGTTCTGAGTGATGAGGTGGTAACCGTTCTCGTGTTGGTGGGTTCCACCATGTAAATGTAAAGAAAGGTACACAATAAACTATCAATGGTGTGGTCGGCGATAAAAACATATAGAACGGATTTGTGCCCGATTGATGGCAATAGGCTGGCCTCCTACTACATGGGACTTGAAAATAAGTGGCGAAATGTGGGTGTACCATTAAGTACCTATGTCATTTAAAAGAATAACACACGTAGGTTAATGTAAATTAAAAAAACATATAGGATTACGTATTAATACTTGTAACACCAATCCTAGCAATAACATTACAGCGATAAATCCGTTAATTTCCGAACAGCAACGAAACATAGAAAACAACGTTGCATAAAACCACGTTAGACTAGTAACCTACATTCAGAAATACTCCAACAATTTAGACAGCAAAATAACTGATACTCTTACAACATTTTCCGTCACGCAAAAAGAAGGAAAAGTGTAAATTTAGTCGTATAGCTCTCTAGTTTTTTTAAAGCGAATAATTCCGCTTGAAACTTTAATTACTAGGAGAGTTTTTTCGTTGCATAATAGTATATTATGCAACTAATGAATAAAGGACGGATTTAAAGCGAGGGCCGTAGATGAGTCCCGAGCAAGTGAAGGATTTTAATGATTGAATCACGAACGCAGCGAGTGATTCAACTGTTAGAGTCCTGAACGACGCGAGTGATTCATGGCCCTCGATATAAATTCGTACTTTATTCAAGAGTTGCATACTATACTTTATACCATGACTACGAGAAAAGACATAATTCACTAAACTTTGTGTCCGTACAATAGGGGATCGGACTGGGTCAAAATAATATGATTCTGTTTAGTCCGTAAGTTAGATTATCGAAAAATATTGAATACGTGTTTTTTGTTTTATCAAATCAATAAAAAATTACGAAGATAAAACGCGTCAAAGACCTTGGAGTGGGGCTTGAAACGTCACTTGTGTCGTCAAAATGCACTATCATATGACGTCACACGAGTTTTCGAAGCACTGTATCATCATCTTCATTTTAAGTTTACGTGAAAAAAGAAAAAATACGTGTCCAATAATTTTTGGAAATCTATCTGACGGACTAATTAGTTTTTTTTTTGTCCGATCCCCTAATAGCGCCAATTCACTATTTTTTTTTCTATAAAGGCAGCAAAGAACACAAAACAGTTTTAATCTAATGCCAAACTCCTTGTCGCAAATATCGACCAATCAAATCTCGAGAATTTATTTGCACCAAAGAGTTTTGAATGTCGAATCTTAGCGCAAGGAGTTTGTGTAAGCATTGAAATAGATACCGGGTATATTTTTGTGTTCCAAATTCAAACACCAAAATAGTGAATAAAAACAAAACAGTGATTAATAGTAGATTATTGCATCGAGCACAAAGTAATTTATTATTGCACCGAGTGCCTGATTTAGAGCCTGAGCGTTAGCGAGGGCTCTAATCTAACAGGCACGAGGGCAATATAAATTACTTAAGGCGAGGTGCATAATCTACTTTTCTTTCAACTATTACATAAAGGAATAGTAGATAAAAGAAACTCATATCAAACAGTTAAAAGATTTTCTCGTCTTCATTTAGAATGTTTTCCGGAGTTAATGTGTCGCTAAATGATTCCATTTTAATTCGAAGCCGAAGCACTCAAAATCAGATAGTATCACACTTTATCGTTTCCAAAAATATTGTCAAGCAAAATTAACAAAGTTCCCCAAAAGTTCCCGCCAAATTACTTTTTTAAATTTCTTTCATTTTATAGTAACTAGTTAGCAACAATCATTTTTTAAATTTGGAACAAGTAGTAGGATAGAAACGAATAATACTTATGTAAAAAAAAAAGTATTGATATCGGCTGGCTGAATAGAGCTAATCCATTGAGATTGGCATCGGTGCGATTAAAAAAAATAAACTGTGCAATAATGAAATTTCATACATTTTTATTGCTCTAGAGCACTAAAGACTCGCTTTGTGCTGAGTTTTTAGTGTGATTATGATGAAATTAAAGCATAGTTGGAAGAAAAAGGCCTTTATTCACTGTTTTGCGAGAATAAAATAAGCTTTTTAGAGTAGGTATGGTATAAATAGTTCTTTCTAGTGACTATTTTAAAGAAATTCCAGGTATTGTTGGTTTTGAAATATAGTTTAAACAAGTAAAATGAAAGGTTGTAATTTTTTTTTGTAGTATTGCCTGATTTGTGTGTGTTGGTTTTGGAGATAAGGGGGAACATACACGAGTGATCCAATAGGGGTTCCGTAGGTACCTCAAAAGGAAAAAAACGGAAACCCGCAAACAACACACAAAAATCAGGCAATACTACAATACTTCTTTACAAGCTAAAAATAAAGTACTTCCTTGTACTTACTTTTCTGGCGTTGCTATGGTGAGGTTTGGCGAAGGGAAGGCTCCATCCGCCGCGCAGATGACGTTCACCGTGTCGTCATCCGTCTTGTTCTGGATCAGCCGGAAACTCGTCTCCGGCACTGGAATTTGATATTTATGTTCAAGGCGTTAAAGGTTTGTTTGAAGAGTTCGTTTGTGTGTCAGTGAAAGGAAGGGTGTGTGTTATTTTAAGGTAGACTACATCGAACCTTCTTTAAGCGTGTTTGTTTAATTCGCTGTTAAAGTCCCGGTTCAAAGAATAATAATATGTAAGATCTTCTAACGACCATTCCTAAATTCGTCAGCGTTCAGTTTTGCTACATCTTTGTGAGCACAACAACACTTTTTTAACCGACTTCCCAAAAAGGAGGAGTGTCTCAATTCGATTGCTATTTTTTTAGGGTTCCGTAGTCAACTAGGAACCCTTATAGTTTCGCCATGTCTGTCTGTCCGTCCGTTCGTCCTCGCATAATCTCTGTGACCGTTAGCACTAGAAAGCTGAAATTTGGTACCAATATGTGTATCAATCACGCCGAAAAAAGGTTAAAATAAAAATTGTAAAAAAATGTTTTATTAAGGTAGCCCCCCTATTGTAAAGTGGGAAGTGATTTTTTTTTAAATTTCAACCCTGACGTGTGATATATTGTTGGAAAGGTATTTAAAAATGAATAGGGGTTTACTGAAATCATTTTTTGATAATGTCAATAATTTCGGAAATAATCGCTTCAAAAGTAAAAAACAATGTGTACCCCCTGTGTGACTTTTGAACCATAAGCTTAGAAAATATGAAAAAAATCTGAAAAGTAGAACTTTTTAAGGACTTTCTAGGAAAATCATTTTGAACTTGGATGGAAACAGCGGATAACCAATATAATTTGGTCCCTGAATCGTATGAGCGCCTATACAATCCAGAGGTCAAGTTTCATTGGCCCGTAGAAGAAATTGTATAAATTATAGCATACCGTTTTGGTACGGAACCCTTCATGTGCGAGTCCGATTCGCACTTGGCCAGTTTTTTTACATTTATCATCATCATTGTCTTGCCATTATGCCAAATTATTTGAGGTCAGCGCAGTATGTCTTCTACCACACTTCCCTATTATTTGTCATCTCGTTTGAAACCTCCTTTCTTGCCATATCATCCTCATCCATTGTTTCTTTGGACTTTCTCTACTCCTATATCCATCCACATTTATAGTCAAAACTTTCTTCACGACATTTTACTCATTCCTCCGCATAATCAAAGTTATTTGATAATAATATTTGCTTTTGTTTCATACTCAACTCAGCCAAGATCCGATCAGGGCGTCTAAAATAGCCACTTTGGCAGATCATAGTATGAATTGCGTTAAAATTCATAAAATGGTCAGTTACTAATTATGAAAGGTAGTCTACATTTTACGCTTTGCCATTGCTTGCTCATAATCTCACATTGAATTTGATAAAAGTGCCCCACTGAACGATCTCAAAATCAAACTTCTGAATTATACCGATAGATTTCTCACTCACAATAATAAAAAAACAAAATAGAAATAGTTGCTGAATACTAACAGGTTGTTAACTAACCGTTAACGATCTCTATTAAATTATTCTACCCTCAGTTAACTTATATAACTTTCTGTGAACACGCAGCTGATACGTTTTCTTTCCTTCTTTCTTTCCTTCTTTCTTTCCTACTTTTTATAAATGAATTGGCCAAGTGCATGTCAGTTCGAAATTAGACGGGAAACTGGGCCAAGTTCCACCAATTGTGGTTACAAACATTGTTTTTTGTCAATTAACGACCAAAATGATACAATGCAAACTGTCCCAATGAACAAACAGACTGTATTAAGCAGTAGTATCACTATCCCTACATAGTATGAAACAAAGTTGCTTCCCGCTGTCTGACCCTATGTATGCTTAGATCTTTAAAACTACGCAACGGATTTTGATGCGGGTTTTTTTTTTAATAGATGGAGTGATTCAAGAGGAAGGTTTATTTATGTAGCACATTCCACCCGTGCGAAGTGGGGGCGGGTCGCTAGTAATATATATTTCAGTCTAGGTGTACCAGGTGTAGGTTATTACCAGTAACTGGGTTGTGGAGGTCAGATAGCAGCTCCATATAGCATATTGAAATTCAGCCGGGATCGGTTAGACTGCAAGCCTATTTACTTCGTTAAACATAATCAGCCTATAATGTTCCCACTGCCAGAAGACAGGTCTCCTCTCCATAAGTCTCTCTTATGGAGAGGCTATAATCCACAACGCAAGCCCAGTACGGGCTGGTAGGGTCTGTGGACGGTGATTCGACGGCTCACCGTCTATCCGTCATATGACGACAGGCTGTGTCGACCATGCGTTCGTGTACCAAAGCCTCAAAGAAATGGAAGGAGTCCGCATGTGCTGACGCCCGTCGGGGCCGCGGGTTGTTTGAAAGAGATACCGTGTCACCGGAACACAAAGGGCAAAGAGGGAACAGAGCTGCTTTTAGTCAGTAAAAGTCTAACACTCCATTCGGCAAATTTTTGGTCAGCAAAAGTATCTCCCTTTTGCTTCACCTAAAAGCGGAAGCAGATGACTGCTTCCGCTTTTGGCCTTTGTTCATGATTTTCCACTCACAAAAAAAGTGCGGGTTGTCACAAGTCTTCGATTTTTTTTTTCGCATACTTACTTTAATGTACTCGCTACAGCTTCTCTCTTAAATCGGATATCCTTTTTAACCAAGCTAGTTTTGTACATTCAACATCTGCTATCCGCAGCCAGTTTTTGTGTCAATGGCACTTGTAAGCCTTCCGACCAAATAAAACTATACCGAATTGCTCTATTCCAATTCGACTTTATACCATCGGGGTTATGTGGAGTTTTGGGAATGGTGCAGCTTTTTAGATACGTAGCTACAAAATAATTTATGTATTACGTAATGTGACGAAAAACAAATGAATGCATTTACATTGAGGAAGGAACTTAAAACGCTTGAAGGACTTTGATAGAAAGACGCTGTTTGTTAACATTTGTATAATGTATTAACCAGGCTAGATGGTGGTAGTTTTTCCGATGTTGGCTACTCAAAAAATAATACTTTATCTTAATCCGAAGCAAAACGGTGAAGGAAAACATCGTGAGGAAACCGGCATGTCTTAGAACCAAAAAATTCGAAGACATGTGACATCTACCAATCCGCACTGGGTCCGCGTGGTAGATTATAGCCCATCCCCTCAAAGAGAGGAGGCCTGAGTCCCTGCAGTGGGAACATTAATAGGCTGATGATGATGATGATGATGATCTTAATCCGTGGCAACCTACTAAGTTTCTGATAGAAAAACCCAATCACACTTTGCCCGTCCCGGAATCGAACACAGGGCCCAATGCTCAGCAGACACGTGTGCACCTCTCGACTAACACGGCTGTAGTTAGCATGAAAAGTTTTATACATCTATAACAACTTTCAAAAAGACTGACAGAAGTTTTTCAATATTTTCAGTTTGCAATCCAATATATTTTTAACTTTTCCATCACTGTAGTCGGTGCCTATTTTCAAATCCTAGGGATAGCTTAAAAATACAAAGACGTTTCCATTAGGACAAACTCTAGGCTAGGCCAAAGCTAAATAAATTGGACGAGGTCACCGTGAAATAAAAACAAAACAACATCAACAACAGTTTTATACCTAACCTAATGAAAACAACGACTAAGTTGCAATTTTTACTTAATAAATTCTGGCAATATCAAAGTTTGACGATCACGTCAAAGCAACGGCCACTAGATCTTTATCAAAAATAACTGAGAAATGAGGATTGAAATAAAATGATTTTCATTAATATACGTTTCAGTGTAGGTGGAATTCTTTGAAACTCCGTATCTAATAACAAAAATACAATAAATTCATTAACTGATAGAAAGGTTCCAGGTAAACGAAGACAAGGACAAGGATAAATAAAAACTTTTTTGCAAAAAAAACAACCGACTTCAAAAACACCAAAAAGTGAAAAATAAACTTCAAAAGAAAAATCAGCTTCTGAAGTCGGTGACATTTGTTTGTTTGATTTGGCTTTTTTTGCCTCCTTTTTGGGAAGTCGGTTAAAAATAAACAATTATTATTAATTTGTTCAACGCTGAAATTAATGTCAATGATTGTACAGTCGAACAAGCTAATAAGTATACAGGTAGAGATCTTAATAATACTAGTACACTGAAAATATTCATTGCAATTTTGTTTTATATGATGATGCCAAATGCTGTATCATTTCACATCAGTCTCTAATTGTCTCTGTACAGTCTTAAAAAGTAAATGCAAGTTAGCTGGCTGTATACTTTTTAGGTTGTTCGACTGTACCTACCTTTTTTTTGGTGGGTGGAAAATCATCGAATGACCCCCCCCCCCCGCTCTTGGGCAGAGCGAAGAAGAGTGTCAGACTTCTACTGACTAAAAACCGAACCCATGTTCCTTCTTTGCCCTTGCGCCGAGGCCACGTAATCTAGTACAAAATACCGCGGCCCCGACGGGATTAGACAATATCCTGCCCTATAAAATCAGTTATTGCCGTCACTACCTTGATCGAGCTACCGCGCATGCTGTTACAAGTGTGGCGTGGCAAGAAAGAATCTAGTCTACTAATCATAAAGTTTCAATTACCTAATTACTTATAAGTTAAAAGGTTAATAAACCAATCCTCTTCAAACGCTAATACACATAGCAGGGAAGGTTAACCGCAGCTCGGTAAAAGGGGTTAGACATAATGAACTTTCGAATAGCCAGTGACCACTTTCGACGTTGAACTCTAATTATATTATTATTACAGAAAAGTCAATATTAATTGAGCCATATCAATATTGATTTGTGTAATATCAAAGTTCAAGTTTGATATACTGTCGGTATAGGACATGAATCCGAGGAAGATGATAAAGAAAATTATTGTAAGGGGACACGTTGTATAAAAATGGCTGTATTGTATAGAAAGAGAGAATGAATACGGAGAAAATATAGCTGAAAGATTTACATCATCATCATCATATCAGCCCGGAATCACCCACTGCTGGGTAATAGGCCTCCCCTTTTTTCCGCCACGCGTCCCGATCCTGTGCGTCTCTCATCCAGCCCCCGTAGCATGGCGATTCTATCTCTATTCTACCAAGAATAGACAAAGATTTTTGCATACAATTTGACATGAAACCTTGCTACAATCTGTCATTTTGTTGATTCTTCCGTCGACAAAACCCGTTTCTTCGGTGGTCATGCTAAGCCGGCAGGTGTTTCCCGCAACTTTAACGATGTCGTCAACTCATCGAGCTTTAGGACGGCCCTGGTTTCTATGGCCTAACCTTGAAAGATTTGTACACGTGTTTCAAATTATTTGCCATACTTTTTCGTGACCGTGTTAGAGTATGCTTCCAGTCTAACCAAATGTAGTTCCATTTATAAATACTAGTATTTTATATAATGCGACTGTCTAAGTGACTACGTGACCACGACCCAGTTACTGGATTAAACGATACTGCTTGATAAGACTAGCTAGTTAGGGGATAATACTAACTAGCTAAAGGATAATAATTTTGGTTTCTGATTTTACCCAATAATATTGCTAAAATATTAAATCCAGAAACAGAATCATTCGGTGGAAAGAGGTCTTCTAATTCGTAATATAACGTTCTAAAGGAACTAAGACGATCAGCTGATCAACATTATTTATATGGTGAAACTTAGAAAAGGTTATGAATTTACAAAAGTCATAAAACAAAATTATTCAGTTCTATGGTTCGAGACGCCACACAAGTAGTCTTGCGTTTATTATTTTACATCCTGTATAAAATAATAGGTACATATACCTAATAATATCACCGAATACATTTATTCCTTGCACCGTTTCGCTTATTACTGTGTCTGAGGGTTCACTACGTGTTATGCGAGAAAGTAAACGGTTTACGAGGAAGGAACCTACAAATATGAAATTCAATGTTTTCTTAGTATGGATTGGATGTCTTGCCTTCGAACCTTATGTAAGTTTAACATGAATTTTCGAGTGTACAGTCGCGGCACGTGTGTGTGTTAGTTGAGGAGTAGAATGTATGGGAATGGAAATGTATTGGTAAACCCTGCTTGGAGGTTAGAATAATATCGATACTTCTGTGCTTAGTGTGGATTTGAATGATGCTATATTATTTGAGAATAGATCTAATTATAGCTCTGGTTTAACTGTAGTGAATCTTGAGCTGGATACTCACAGAAACAACAGGGAAATACTGAGAGAAATTCGCTCGACTGTGACAACTGAATAATAAAAGTGTTGAAGCCAGCAGGAATAGCTGCGTCATTTTCATATCTTTTTAGTCACACGTGTAGTATCTTCCCTCAGCTCGTGTGGGATTCACTTCGGTGTGGGCAGAAATTTATACTTCATATTTAGTTTAATTCGTTAATGGTAATAATGTTAAAAACTGTTACTTACCAAAAACTGTCATATGCTTACTCTTGACATCCTCGTCAAGAAACGTTGACACTACACAAATATATTCACCGGAAATGTCCGTATCTAATTTCACTATTCGAAGTGCTCTATACATTTTTAAGGGGTCATCAGACGCTCTATAATTTAAGTCTACCCGACCCCTCAAAATACCAATGTCCTGGGGCTTTTGTGACACTATCCACTGATACACTGGTTTGGTTTTGCTTCTGAAGAACCACTTCACCATAAGGCCTGGAGTTCTGTTCCCATACGTGTAATCACAGTCTAAAATAACCGAGTCTTGAACACCATACTGAATTATCTCTGGCACTACAAACTTCACTATTTTTATTGCGTGCAAACCTGAAACAAAAAGAAAAGTTTGGTTAGAAAATGTTTTCATAGCAACGAAGCCTAATTTCAATAATTTGATGGTAATGCGACGTTCAAACATTAATAAGGTAGCTATTAATATTCAGGAATCTGCCTACATTCTCACGCTAGACCCAAGTTTAATGTAAATGGAATGAAATACAAACGGCTTCTCATTAAAGACAGGCTTTGTGCCGACGAAGCATTAGAACTCGTGTTTACACATTTATTTATTAGTACTAAAACAGTAAATACAAGAGTGCCAGCTCGCAAAGATAATAAACTTAACTTTAACAGCAAATTCTCTGACTGACAACGTCGCATTAGCGTCGACAGGAACAATAATAAATCGGAACACAATATTGACGGAAAGAGGCCGTCCAAGGGTTTTCTCAGTAATGTAAATGATTAATATTCATTGGACTGCAACAAACAATTTGCTGGAGACACGTTGTCCCCTCAAGTTGCTTAAAGTAAAATTCCCTCCGGCTAATCCATATCCATCAGTCTTGTAGTCCGCGAACCATTAATATTTATGCAATTCCAAGTCAACGCTGTTGAAAGCTCATTTAAATTCATCCTTGGTCCTACTTAAAAGCGAGAGTAGGCTCGATCTAAAAATTTGATTCGGTAGCACTTAAAATTTTATTAGTGGATGCTTTTGGAGTAAATAATTATATCCAAGTGTTAAGTAATAAATAAATCGAGGAGCTTGTGGCTGAATAATAACTGCCTATCGGGTCGATCTTTAGGTTAAGCCGCGCTTGCTTAGGTTGGTCTGTGGATGGGTGACCGCCTATTACATACCGAGTTTCCAACGTGCCTCGGAATGCACATTAAGCTGTTGGTCCTGGCTGCCATAAACAGATCATTGGCAGTAGTTGCAGGTAGTCAGTGACCTGAAAGTCTGACAACCAATCTTACCAAAGGGTATCATTGTATTACCTAGAATTAACTGGAATTTGAGGTCAGATAGGCAGTTGCTCCATATAACATACTAGTATTAAGCTGCATCCGGTTAGACTGGAAGCCGACCCCAACATGGTTGGGAAAAGGCTAGGCAGATGATGAAGTATCAAAGCTCTAAAGATATAGATAGTAGTCTCATATTTCGAAATATTTTCCTAGAGTTTTTTGTTGAAGTGTGGGAGCAAGTTTGTGTTAGGCAGGGGTGACGGAGAGGATAACATAATAGCCTCTTAACTGCCAACGAGTTAGTCTACAGCTTTCAACGCCATCGACTCTCTTAACGTACAAAATAGTTGGGTTATTTATGTATCCCAGTTCCAGAGGTAATATTAAAACGGTATAATTTAAACATAGTTTCGCTTTGAAGATCTTCCCTTTCAGCGGTTAACTATTGAGTGCTGTCACTGTTGATATTGCTTTTGAGTTGAAATTGAATTTAGTTTTGATATTTTGATGAATTTGCGTATTTGGAAGGGCAATCATTTATTTAGTGATTTCACTTGAAAACTATAAGATGGTCTTTAGTGAACCGTAGGTTAAAATTAACTTTTCAAAACACGGTCAAATCATGGCACAATAGCTAAACACGCAAAACATTTAGGCGTAGGTTTATATTTACTACCTACAAACACATATTGTCTATTAGGCAGAACTACCCAAAATACACACAAAAGCACCTCTTGCCCTGTACCTCCTCGAACCAGTATTTATGTACCTACATTTCTTAGTTCAAAAAAAAAAGTGAAAAACACAGAAAAAATTCAAAACACTAGTGATTTCTTCAGAATATGACGTCGTTATTCGCATTCGTCTGCTTGTCCAAGAGCACTTGCGGTTGCCACAGGACTTCAAAATTCGCACTAACGAGGTGACTATCCTAGTTGTCACATTTGAATGTAACCAACGTGAGGTCAGCAGAACGCTAGTTTGAGTAGCGGTGTTGCGGTTGGGAGGCTTTCTAGGGACCATTGTTGGGAGGCGATAACGTCAGCAAGTCAGCACAAAACCCGGACAGTTACCGCGACAAATATACAGCGTTAGTTTTCAACGACAAACCAAAATTTAAAATAAAGGTGCATTTTAAAATTATTATTATTGTTCAATAATAGCACTCACTCACTTGAAAATTTATCTAGGTTGTTGAACTCAATTGTGCTGTCGTAATATCCCTATATTCACTTTTTAGAGTTGAATAAAAATAAAATCTTACTTTAAAAAAAGAAAATTTCATCATTATTGAAAATATTAAAAAAAAAACCCGGTCATTGAAAAATCTGTACCCATGTAACACGAAAGTGTATTTCAACCATTCCAGTTTCAATAAAACACAGTCGTCCCGTAATCTAGATTCGAGATTTAGTTTAAGATTAAAATGTTTTTAGAGCCTCATATTCCGACAGTAAAACTTTTATATTTCCATTTCAGTTTTATATTCTACACGAATTTTCGTGTACATTTTTTGTGGCTTGATCTAAAAAGTGTCAGAAACAAGTTCGGGTCAACATTATTATACAGCTAGTCGTATCTTCAACTTCTTCAACGTTTTTGTGGCGAAGTTCGCTCTGTTGTGACGTAAAGCCCCTGTTATCGTGTGACAACAGCCGCGACCGGCACTTTTTCTTTGTAGTATTCATAATGTACACTGACTGTGTAAGAATAATAAAAAGTTGTGTTATTTTTGAATTAAATATAAAAGTCGGACGTATTTCAAAGGAAGTAAGCTGAAATTTAAACATAGCTATATTCTTTATTATGCAGAGGTACCTAAATAATACAGAAGAAAGAATAGTGGTAGGCCACTGTACAAATTATAGCGATTGCATTATAGAGCTTTTAAATAGGTTGACACAGCAGGCATTTAATAGGATATTATTAATTTGAGAGTAGATCGGTAGATAGTATTGACTTTACTGTCAAGTCAATGTGGACTTAAAATTTTAAGTTTATGTAAAAATATAATTTTTAGTTGTAGGTACCTACTAGCCCAGCTCCGCGCATTTAACCTTGAAATTGTTAACCAAATCTTTTTGGCTGGACGCCGCCGGAACCCTAGTCCTTTTGTCAGTAAAAGTCACTTCAAAATTGGTCTAAGTTACAAACAGATACTTCAACTGAATTTGTTTCTATAGATTAATTATTTCTAAAATTTGTCACAAACTGTAATTCACCGTTGACAAAGTTTCTAAACCACAAAAATAATAGTAGCAAGTGTTTTGAAACGGAAAATCCCCATAGGAAATCACAATTTCAAAACAAACAAAGTTCCGAACACACGAACTAAGATCTCGAACAACTGGTACAAGAGCAAGGCGAACTGTTTCTTGTATCTGGTAACATGGATTGTCTAATTAAACTTGGTTAACTCATTTGCCAAGGTTTTGTCTTTGTGCAAAACACGTCCGTACAAATTAATGTTAACTATTGAAAGCCGTGTTCAATTTGTATCGGGAAACTTAGACAACGATATTCTGGATACAAACCTATTATTTGACTGGCCTGTTGGTCTAGTGGTTAGTGACCCTAACTGCTATGCCGGAGGTCGTGGGTTCGATTCCCACCCAGGACAAATGTTTGTGTGATGAGCACGATCATTTGTTCTGTGTCTGGGTGTAATTTATCTATAATATGTATGTATTTAGAAATATATAAGTATGTTTATCAGTTGTCTAGTACCCATAACACAAGCTCTGCTTAGCTTGGGACTAGATGGCGTTGTGTGATAGTTGTGGAATATATATATATATATTATTGTGTATTTCTATTGTCTGTGGCTCGTGTGGTCATAAGAACGACTGCTGAGCATGAGGTCCTGGGTTCGATTCCCGGGTCGGGCAAAGTGATATTGGGTTTATCCATCGGCAATTTCTCAGTCTCGAACTCTGGACTTGTGCCCGTATATACAGAACTGACGAAATATTAGTGGTCTGTACCATCAGGTTCATCTTTGCTCCTTGCTATAACCCTTGGGAAAGTACACACAGTAGCAACCACGTAGTATGGATTTATTCCGTTGATGACAGAAAGAAAGGAAAAAGAAAGAAAAATGTGTTAATTTGGCATTAACAACACCTTTTTTTTTTTTGGTGGGTGGAAAATCATCGAATAACCCCCCCCCGCTCTTGGGCAGAGCGAAGGGGAGTGTCAGACTTCTACTGACTAAAATCAAAACCCATGTTCCTTCTTCGCTCTTGTGTCGGAGCCGCGTTAACCTTTCGACAAACCACAGCCCCGACGGGCGCATTAACAACACCTTAAAATGCAATAGGCATGAATGGGCTTAGCTCGCTCCAAATTCTTTAACATAACTGGCGAAGTACTATTAGGTACTTACAATTCTACCTAACCCTTCGAGGATTACAAACGTGTTCTTATGTTATGTTCAAATTATCTTGATTATATTTCTCAGAAGATAGTTAGAAGTAATAGAAATTGGTTTCATTTAATTGTCTCCGTTGACAATGGTCCATTTCGGGGACACTTGAATGTCTATCGGTCCATTCGTACACAAACGTTCACTCCCATTTGTAATCCATCAAAGGACGCTGGAGTTGGGCCAATATTGGTTATTGCGTACACAACAGGAGCCACTATTTCAGGGTATTGACGAAATCTCATAGGTCGTGGACCGACTGCTACAAAATTACGGATCGCATTTAGAAAACTATTGATCTTCGACTTGCTCTTTGTAGAACTCTAAAATTACGGTGATCGAGTAGGTATTTAATAAATGTTTTAAAGCAAAAAGCTTAACTAGGGGTACCTCTATCTCTCATCATCATCTGCCTAGCCCTTTCCCAACTATGTTGGGGTCGGCTTCCAGTCTAACCGACTGCAGCTGAATACCAGTATTTTACATGGAGCGACTGCCATTTTGACCTTCACAATCCAGTTAGTACTGGGTCATACGATATCCGTTGGTAAGACTGGTTGTCAGTTTTTGGCCCACTGACTTCCTGTAACGACTGTTCAAGATGTACGGTCAGCATCAGAAGTAGCTGAACATTTCGGAATTTTAATTATTTTATGTACAGGACTCTAGATATTATTTTTAATGTTTCAGAACATTTTTTGGTCAAAATAGTCCTTACACTCCAATAACATGTAGTAAAGAGTATTATCTAACAAGTTTTTATTAAAAAAACAGCTTTGAAACTTTGAGTAATCTATATATAAATAAAGAGAGAAGTCCTGACTGACTGATTGACTGACTGACTTATCTGCCCAGCCCAAACCCTTGGACCTAGAAAGCTGAAATTTTGCACAGAGGTTCTCTTTATAATTTAGACAAGGAATAAGGAAGGATTTTTCGAAATTCAGGGAAGGGAGTCAAATAGGGGATGAAAGTTTGTATGGAAAATCGTCATTTTCACGCGGGCGAAGCCGCTGGCAAAAGCTAGTGTTAATATACTTCTGATGCTGACCGTACAAACGATAGCTGGGACATCATTGACTCAGTATAACTTACAAAAAAGACTTAATTTACAGTAAATAAACTTAAAGATCGCATTGAGACACCCAAACGTTTCTTTAACAAAAGTTTAAAACCCAAACTCTCCAAAAGTCTTATCGATAGAATAACATTGGCAGTATTAAAAGCCGTTATTATTTTTTAATTCGATTCTGAATCCCTAGTCGACCCTCTCCGATCATTTTATATTTAATTTCGTCCGAGTGAACACTGGAGGCATCGTATTTGTATCTGAAATCGAATTGGGGCTACGGCAGTAAGAACGTTAAACTTTATCAATTTTCAACACTATAACAGAAAATTAATTGGAATTGTATTTACTGGTCCAATAGAACTGCTCACCTTTACATTTTCATTTTGATGATGTTATAATTGAGTATTAAGCTGTTGGTTCGAAGTTTATTTATGGGGGATTCGATGTAAATTTGCTATGATTTGAAATTGTTGAGACTGAAGATTTTATAGCATTCAATTCAATAGTACCTTTAATTCAAGAATAATGGGTAAGAATTGGGTATTTTGCACACGACCACCAATAGTATACCCGCTTGCCGGCTCTGCCGACAAAATTGTCGCATTAATTTTTATAAAGCAAATGTTAAAAGTCAAAATCTCCTGCGTCTTGATTACTGTTTTACGATTTCACGATTATAATTATAATTTTGGAAGTCATGCTATTACGAAATGGGTCTTATTTCAAAGAAGAAGCCGTTATTTCCCGAGAAACTTGCTTTTGAATCATAATAACTGTAGATACGTAACGTACGTGACTGTACATAATTCAGATTAAAAAAATAAGATGAAAAGCCGGGCAACGAAGCCTATCTAAATACAGAACGGAAAATCGTTTGTTTTACAACGATATGTTTATTACTAATTTAACTTAAAATAGAATATAAACGGTGTTCATTAGTAACTTCCTGCTTACAAAATTCCTTAATGAATTCTAAGTATCTAAAATCCCGGTAAACAAAAACGAAATCATAATAAACATCCACCTACACAAGGAAAATCCCGAAATACTAACCTTAATACATTTAGAATCAAACTGAACTAAACAGAGACGCATTAGGACAATATTTTCGAGTCCCGACCGGCATCAAAAGGTCACGATATATTATTTCCCAGCGGTAACCTCTGGGCAAGTCCGTGGCTATTAATAATGGGTTTCCTTTGCCTACGGTATATGTATGTGACAGTAACGACAATGCTTTTACTGAGTCATTTATCGTGTCAAGTTTTTTATATTTAAATTCTTTTTTTTTTTGTTGTTTGGGTTTGTGTGTGAAGTACTTTCTTTTCATTTGAAATCAAAGATTTTATTTCTAGTAGGTATGTCAGTAACAATCATTTTTGAAGTAGCTACAGTTTAAGTCAAATAATTGTTAAAACTGTGAAAGTACTTTAGTTGCCCATACCACAGCACGGCTCTCTATCATATACGGAAGAATGGGTAAGAAATTCCATGAACACTCTTCTAAATTAGAATATTGTTAGAAAACCTTGGTCACATCATTCATGTTGAGGTGGTACATTATGTGAGAACGATGTAGCAAAATTTGCATGTTTAGATGGAAAAATTCTGCTTCACATGACCAATATTTCAATCAACAAATGCATCAGTTTTAATTTTAACACGCTCGGCGTAGTAATTAATTTCACAAAAATCTTGTTTTGCAGAAATATTTATTGATACGATAGCAAATTGAATATTTTTAATAGCGTATTCTAAAGCTTTAAACTCAAGTGAATTGATGCTAAATTTGATTTATATTATCCTGGAATCTAGACCTGCATAACTAGCGCCAAATTGTTTTGAATTAAAACAACGTTTCATAATGAAAATGTATGACTTTCATTTTGTACTGCTAGAAATGAAAGTAGTAAAGTAAACAAGAAATATAGAGGAAAATACAAGCAGAAGTTCGCTTTAAGCTGTTTATACGACCAACGTTTATTCTACACGAGTCTCAATACGGTAAAGAAAAATATTATGAGAATACCGGGATAACCTAGAACAGAAATAACGAAGAAATGTGACTTCTCTAATGGCATAGCAACCCACAAGCAACTGACGGGCTATTGCTCACCAGATGCAAAACCAGTTTGTTGAGACGATCCTCCAATTGCTATGGGCAATGAAGGAATTTATACCCTAGGTACCTACCGTTCCTCATATCTGGATATTATAGGCAGATTAAGGTTTGCCTTCGCTACATGACTGGTGACAATAGAATACAATGAGAAGAGCATTATGAAAGAAACAGTAGAGATTTACAGGCTGGCAATAGAAGTAATAATAGAATTTAAACACCCTTTAAACCTTCCAACATTTTTGAATAGCAGTCCGGTGGTTGAATTTGTGTCCAATTTAATTCAATAGGCTGTTCAGACTGAAATATTTGTTGTACTACATTCGTACACTTTCTATCATTCCAACATTAAAGAATACTCGATAAGTAGTAGTTTGAACAACTTCGTTCCACTTAATATAATTAAAGTGAGAGCCGCGGAACATTTATCGATTTTTAGTGAAAGAGTCGTTTGAGGCCTGTTTCCTTTAGAGGTTTAAATAGATACAATTAGTTCGTACACTTAGGTACTAAGTTGTTGACCCTACTTAAATATTCTCTTGCTGTCATCAAAAAAGCGTTGTTGAGATAAAATCAATCATTCCATTATCACCGTGTCTCAGCGTCAACATCTTTGACACAATAAACGATTTGATAAATAATATTTTTGTTACAGGAAGTATGATAAAGCCATGTATTACTCAAGTAACCCATTTTGGAGTTCAAACAGTCAAGCTAAAGTGAGAGTAGGCTGGCCAAGCCGTTTGGATGCATCCGGAGAGGTTGTCAAAGATCGTCACTCATTGGACGAATGAGGGCTTCGGCGAAGGTGGTGTGACGATCTGATCATGTTCGCGGATCACAAATGGCCAGAAATTGTACAAAACAGGGAGGTTTAAAAGGAGAAAAGGGAGGACATCAATTCACGATCGTAAGGCAACAAACTACCCCACCCCACTAGAAAACTATCGTGTCGTGCCCTCTAAAAGTAAAGCAAAAGTTAATTCCGTGGCCCTCATTCAGTAATAAACCTTAAGTCTTACCTCACTTAACCTATATTGAAATCCTTGAAATAGGGTAATCTCAATAAGGAATAATATAATCCAAATCCAATACGATATTACTCTGAACTGTAGTTACAATAATCCCAAGCCTATCCATAGTTCAATACTTATAATACAAAATGTGAAAGTAACCCTGCTTGTCTGTTACCTTTTCACAATACAGCGGCTACATGCATTTAAATGAAAATCACATAATTATGTGGACTATGAAATAGAATGGATAGTTTTTATTATGTCATAAGCTCTAGAAGCTGCTGGTCCCAGCTGTCAATTGTAGATCTTTGACAGTCCTCAAATAGTCAGTGGCATGAAAAAGTCACAACCAGTCGGAGTATCGTATTACACCTAGTACTATCTGGATTGTGGAGCTCAGGTAGGAGATCACTCCATGTAAAATACTGGTTGGTTAGCTGCATTCCATTAGACTGGAAGCCGACCCTTGCATAGTTGAGAAAAAGTCAGGCAAATGTTTAGTAAGTCCCGTAGGATGACTTCCGAACTCTGCGTGTATAAAGTCGCAGGAAAACCTTAGTCAAACTAAATCTAAACTGTAACTAAAAGACTCCATTATATTCCTCCATTATCTGTACTTTATTGAAGCGATATCGGGATGAACTTAATTGATAGTGGCAGTTATGTGAGTACTATATAGGTTAAGCGTTTAGACGATATACTCGTACCTAAGCTCGGGTTACAAGATTTAGTTCCAAGTTCTGAATTACGATCTACCTTCGTAGTTACAGGCTGAGATATCGACTGTTCTGTTAATTTGCATGTCTAAGGTTACAAAATTGCGTAGTACACTCGACCTCATAATTGCTTAAGCAATTTTGCCGATTTTTTATTGCTTTACGATGCAGGTCCTAAACCATCTCGGAACCCAAGTGAAAGGTACAACTCCAACGTCGTAAAATAAGTCAGAGCAGTAGTGTGGGTCTAGAGCTATGACGCAAACTATACTTCACCCGTTACCCTGTCTTCTTTGCCCTAAAATATGCAGTTGACATGTCCTTTGAGCTGCTGCCAACAATACCGTCACAGTTGTAAAGTTTTTGATGTGTTAACATAATAATTTAAAATCATGCCAGTGATACTGTGAGTGGTGTCCATGAACTGGACAGAAAACTGTGGTTCAACCGGTAGAGAGATGGGTAGACAACATTGTTGCCATCAAATGGAATATCCTGGATAAAAATGACATAGGAATCTGGAGCTTGGCACAAGCAAAGAGTGCCCCATATCCAGCAGTGGGTAAAATCAGACTGTTGATGATGATGATGATGATAACGGTACCAATTAAACAGAGATCAGTAATTAGATTACTTCATAAGATTCAAATAATGATTATGTTAATTTTATTACACCGATACTCGAGAAAAGGGGCTCGTTCACCTAAAACCTTCGAAACTTTAGACATTATCAATATCTTAAGTCTTCAGAGTTTGGACCTATTTAGAATTCGTAATAGTGTAAGGGTTTGGATTTGATTTCGAAGTTAGACAATTTATACCTGGTACTGGATTACCTAAAACGTGATGTAGAACGCCACGGTTGCTGAGTCACCTTACGTACATAATATATAAAGAATTTTGGGTTAGAACCTGCTGCCCTGAATCGAAATAAAACAGGATCGTACGATTTTATGCTTGTAATTCCCGAAGGGTTAGGCAAACCTAATACCTACCTAATATTTAATACACCCGCACTGGACCAGGGCCCCGAGTCTGCTATTCAATAGTGTCAGAATGGTCTATCATTGATCTCATAATTGTTGATTTTGAGAAGTAGACGACAAGCCAAAAAGTACCTTAAGTCGACAGACCTAAGGTACTTTTTGGCTTGTCATCAATCAACAATTATGAGATCAATGATAGACCATTCTGACACTATTGAATATCAGACTCGGGGCCCTGGTATGTTCAAGCCCCATACTATAATAGAAATAAGAGAGGCTAGTTAAATTAACCAGTTTCTCAAGAATAATAATATTTACCAGCTAAACGCAATAATAAAATATTCATGTATCATTCATTTAGACGTAAAATTATAACTAATTTCCTACTTATCAGTAGTTTACACTTGTAAAAACTCTCAATAATTTTCGTTTTACACCCGCTAAGAACTTCGTTGAATCTACTCAAAGCGTTGATTACTTCACAAAGGTATTATATAGCTACTTACATACTATATAAGTGGGTCTCTCAAACGTGATTAACTACAATTTGCCCAGCCATTCAGCTTTGACAATAGTTATTGAACTGAATGATTCTTGTGAATGAAGAATTTTAGATTAAAATTGAGTGTTGGAATAAAATTGGAGCGAATAAAATGAGCTGAAAAGGTGGGCAACTTTAGGATAGCTAATCTATTTCTATTGCTAAATCGAAGTTCCTTTTGTGCATCTGGTTCTTGTTTAATCTAGAATTTGTCTCAGGTTTATTATTATAGGCTTAAAGTTAAAACATGGCGTGATTCTAGAAAACTTGCTAAATATGTAAATTCGGTTAACATACAACCAACCTGGAACCTTTTACTAGCTTTTGCAAATATTAAACTAAGGTTCCATATTTGGAAATCCACTGATATTTTCACGACAAATCTTTTACAAATACGACTACAATACAATGGAAAACTGAGTCCTAAACTTAACGTTACTCACATTTGAAATGTGTGACCTGCTTGCACGTAAGTAAACAGCATTATTCATCTGCCTAGCCTTTTCCCAACTATATTGGGCAACCCCAATATAGTTGGGGTAGTTACTTCCAATCTAAGCGGATGCAGCTGAATACCAGTATTTTACATGGAGCGACTGCCTATCTGACCTCCACAACCCAGTTAATACTAGGTAATACAATACCCTTTGGTAAGACTGGATGTCAGAATTTCAGGTCACTGACTACCTGTAACGACTGCCAAAGATCTATATATATGACAGCCGGGACCAACAGCTTAACGTGCTTTCCGAGGCATGGAGGAAACTCGGTATGTCGGGCGGTCACCCATCCACAGACCGACCTAGGCAAGCACAGCTTTACCTAAAGATCGACCTGAGTGGCAGTTTTTATTAAGCCACGAGCTCCTCCATTATTATTCTTATTAAAACTAAATAACGGTTTTTATTGTTCTTCACCTAACATCACACAACCTGTGACTGTTGAATGGGTAAGCAACGACGTACATTATACTGTATAAGTGTACAGTACACAAATGTGGGTACATTTCGCCAGTTGCGTATTTGAATTTTTTTTTTACTTGTGATTCGGAAACAGTAAATAAAAAGATAGACAAAAGTAAAAAAATAGTGTGATATCTTAAAAAATGCCATAGTTTTAACCGATTTTAAAGGACGTGCTAGACAGAGACAGCGCTACATCTAATGTGACGTCATAATAACATACCGCCATAGTTACGTAGTACTAATGGCCGTTTTACGCGACAAGGATAGAAATTAGTGCCTCACCAAAAACTTCTAAAGCGTGTAGCTACTCCATTTTTTGATCGATTTCATAACTTTTTTTACACATCGTATTAATTCTTTTAGTTCTTTAAAATAACATAACATTTTCATACATTTTTGATATTTTCAAATACCCAATTCTGTCAAAAGTCTATGACCAGTCATGTGTGTTGCCAGTGATTACATACGGGACCGAAACGTGGTCGCTCACAATGGGCCTCATCAGAAGGCTTAAAGTCACCCAAAGGGCAATGGAGAGGGCTATGTACGGAGTTTCCTTGCGCGATCGAATCAGAAATGAGGACATCCGCATGAGAACCAAGGTTACCGACATGCATAGCCCGAAGAATTGCCAAACTTAAGTGGCAGTGGGCCGGGCACATTGCTCGCAGAACGGATGGGCCCGATGAGGCCGGAAAGTTCTGGAGTGGCGATCGCGAACCGGAAGACGTTGCGTTGGAAGGCCTCCCACTAGGTGGACCGATGACCTGGTGAAGGTTGCGGGGATCCGCTGGATGCGAGACGCACGGGACCGGTCAATGTGCGACACTTATGGGAGGCCTATGTCCAGCAGTGGATGTCTTTCGGCTGAAATGAATTCTGTATCACCGGGCAAATCTAGACTTCATGACTGCTAAGTACCTAATTGCCAATGGAAAAACTCAAAAAAACTTTCCCCGACATAAGAATTGTATAAAAGGTGAAACGTAGCTGTACTATTAGGTACACTGCGCCTTACCGTTTTGAATTTACAGGCTTAATGTTATAGCCCCAAAAGGCAAAAAATCTTGACATCAATGAAATTTCAACCTAACGGGGCCAACCATACCTACCGGCAAACACAAGTAAGTAAACAAAGCAATAATTTAAGTAGAACTCTCTTCACCCTAATATGTAATTATGTAGGAACTTTCACAACACTCTCTACTTTATTCTACTTACAAACTTAATTATCTTAAGTCTAAATCAAGTCCTTTATTGCTGTTGTTAGTCTTAACTTAGACTACCCTAGTTCTAGTCGACTGATAGTTATTGTATTTAGTAACTTAGGTAACAAATTAAATGGAGTTGACTTGAAACCTATATAGCTGGAACAGTGTTGTGTGGTATCGAATTTGTCGTTTGCTTGGTGAAATGTGGGAAACTGTTTTGATAATATCAAAACAGTTTCAATATATATTATATACTAGCGAACGTCCCGCGGATTTACCCGCGTGATTCCCGTTCCCGTGGGAATACAGGGATAAAAAGTAGCCTATGTTACTCGTGGATAATGTAGCTTTCGAATGGTGAAAGAATTTTTTAAAACGGTCCAGTAGTTTTTAAGCCAATTCATTACAACCAAACAAACAAAGTTTTCCTCTTTTTTATTATTAGTGTAGATTATATCAGTTCATATTATTGATTAAGGAACTCGTGGGTAATAGTACATTGTTCACCGAGAGGAGAAAGTGACCGATTACCGTCGAGGGTGTCGTTTAAAGCCCGGAGCCGTAGGCGAGGGCTTTAAAACACCCGAGATCGGGAATCGCACTTTCTCTCGAGTGATACATAGTGCTTTATACTACACCTGCTTGGAAAGTAAAAAAAAAAAAAAAACGGGAATCGCACTTTCTCTCGAGTGATACATAGTGCTTTATACTCCACCTACGAGGAAAATAAAAAACTAAATCTTTACTAATTGAAATTTATATTGAAATTGTTGCAGTTAGTGAATCTGAGCGGGAGAGAAAAGTGTATGAAAATCGATTCTCTCCCGCTCAGATGCGTTTTCTCCCCGCATATTTGTTCGTTATGCAATGACGTACTTTCTACCGTAAATTTGATAAAGTATCAAGGCACTTTCCAAGCAGGTGTAGTATAAATAATAATAACGTTCTAGTCGTGGTGGTTTAGTTGTGATGCTTGCCTGCCTAGGCTGGTAAGTCGATGAGTGACTACATATTGCCTAACGAGCTTCTTCCGTGCCTCTGAAAGCACGTTAAGACGTATACTTTTACTCGCCCTAGCTTAAAGTGTTTCGACCAGAGTCACGCTTATCATTTCAAAACACATTATTAACAGCATAATAATTGCTAACTATCGAGAGAAATAATTCATTCTCTTCTAGCTGTATTTTTTTTTCACTGCAAAAATGGAGTTGATCCTTTCTCTTGTGACTGAAACTTTGAAGTCACTCATAATCTTCCCACTTAGGTAGCTACATTATCCTAATCAACTACCTATCTCTTGCCTCATAAATATTATTCCCACAAGGAACTTCAAAATAACTTACGACCGAAATTACAGCCTGTTCCAGTCAGTCTAGCCCTATATCGTCCTAGATCGTTAGACACTACTGCGGTAGAGCAAGGACCGTCGTGTCCAATAATTGGTTGAATAGCCTTTGTATGGGTACTAATGGCCGCCTATGCTAATGCCTCTTCAGAACGAGGGCCAGTGTTGTGTTAAGTGTGAGTGAGATGAGTTGTAAGGACTTCAATTCGAGTTGGTATTATAGATTTAGGCGCTCTTGTACAGTCGAACAAGCTAACAAGTATTCAGGCAGAAATCTACACTAAAAATATTGATTCCAATTTTGTTTTTTATAACGTTAAGCAGTAAGCAATTGACTGTCAAACATTAGCCTCTAAATGCATCTGTATAATCTTAAAAGTAAATTCAAGTCAGCTACCTGTAGTTCGTTGCACTAGTGGTTGCAAGCATGACTGCTAAGCATGAAGTGAGCCTATTGCTATCAAAGGGTACCTACAAATCCAGACTCCAGGGCTGCTACTAAAAGTCCTAATGCAAAACCCAATAACAATTTGCCGATGCAGGAATCGAACTCAAGATCTAATGCTTAGCAGTTGGCATATTGCAGCTATATCTAATATATAAAATTCTCGTGTCACAGTTTTCGATGCCAAACTCCTCCGAAACGGCTTGACCGATTTTGATGAAATTTTTTGTGCGTATCGGGTATCTATGAGAATCGGCCAACATCTATTTTTCATCTTTTTTTTTTTTTCTGAAATTTTTTATATGGCAAAACAACGTTTGCCGGGGTCAGCTAGTTATATAATATAATTATGTAGTTTAGACTAATTTACAATTTTTAGTGAAGTTATAAACACAGCCGGGCCGTAGTATATATCCGTGACGGTTTATCTGTTATTTTGAGGGTAATTTTGACTAGATTATTTGTATATCTAACGAACGCTTGTCGTCATCAAACTAAAAAGTTCGGCTACTAAACTTGTGAAAACAAAACGAGGTCGAAAATAACTTTAATGTTGTGATAACATTATAAAATAGCCATCGGTAAAATGGCCGCCTTGTTATGATTCAAACACCCACTCGCAGTTTACATAAAATCTACTAATTCCAGTATCCTCCCACACAAAAGAGGTTCGTACAAAAAAAAAAGAACTTTCAGAAGTGACATAACTTTTTTCCTGGCCGTGGTCAAACCAGCCATTCTTTTTCTAAAAAAACTGGCCAAGTGCAAGTCGGACTTGCACATGAAGGGTTCCGTACCATGACTTCTTATAGGTTTTCCTGTAATCTATAAGACAGTGTTGAACTAATCTCTGTATTTTTTTCAGAATTTTAGGATCGGTAGTTAAGGAGATAAGGGGGGGTAATGGTCGGACAGACAGACAGACAGACACACGAGTGATCCTATAAGGGTTTCGTTTTTTTCCTTTTGAGGTACGGAACCCTAAAAAGAACTTTCAGAAGTGACATAACATTTTTCCTGGCCGTCGTCAAACCAGCCATTAATTTTCTAAAAAAAGAAACAAGAACATCTCAAATTACCACCTCAAAAATTGTACACACAAAGATGGAACACGCTACAGTTTTAATTAATTAAGGCTCAAACGGCGGATGCAGAACAAAGTAGCTTTTGCCACACAAAAATATCGTTGTTTCTGTGAGATGGAAACGAGCGCAAAATGTAGGTCAGACCATCGTGAAGTAACTTACAAAGATGTAAAACTGAGCTGTAAGTCATGAGCGTTTAAATCTCGTGGTATCACGTGTATATAGTTTATTATAACGGAATAAAAGTAAACAATAAAATAAAAGGTATCAATAAATCATCGCATCGAACAGCGCATTGTTTAAGCCAGCAAATTAAGTGTAATTAAAAAATACTGTAAGTATAAATTACTGTTCAAGTAATTGAATGTCTAGCTTAAATAGGTATTAACGACGCAATCTCAGGTTTTCAATTCATTTGATCATCGACAATGTAACTCATCCGTCAAATTACCCCAGTAATATTATTTCTAATACCACATATCTACAATAGTACATTTTGATACAAGTGCGGAAAGTTTGTTATTGCATTCGAGGCAGATTGAACACCCGAGCCGTATGACGAGGGTGTTCATGGGGTCGAGAAATGCAATAACAAATTCCCACGTGTATCAAACGACGTTTTTCAATACACTTTCGAAGAAATTAACTAAAAACGTTATGTGTTTTTGTCAACAAATTTGATGAGACTATGATTTAATTTACTTTTTTTCCGCGGTTTGATTTCGCCAGGTTAAAAAAGGAGCAAAGGTATAAAGCCGCCAAACAGCCTCACAGGAAAAATATAAAATTTAAATATTTTTTAATTAAGAACACAAAAAAATGCTTACTTGTTCATAAAAGTAAATAATTGTTTAAAATATTTACGTTTATTAGTAGTATTCTTTTTACAAACACAATTTAAATATTCAAAAAATATTTACGCTGTAAAGACGCAGATCAAAATGGCGAGATTAAAAAAAAAACACGCCTGCTCTATAATTATAGTCAGTGGTGTTTTTTTTTTAATTTCATAAGTTTTAATCGAATTACCGCTGCTCTATGATTACAGTGTGCGGTAATAATATTACAGCACGCTGTATTCTTATTACCGCACGCGTGCGAAATATGATGCATGTCGAACCTAATCGTAGTGCAATAAGAGCTAGTTTTCGAGGAAGTGTATTGAAAAAATATTTACGTTTATTAGTAGTATTCTTTTTAAAAACACAATTTAAATATTCAAAAAATATTTACGCTCTAAAGACGCAGATCAAAATGACGAGATTAAAAAAAAAAACACGCCTGCTCTATAATAGTCAGTGGTGTTTTTTTTAAAATTTCTTATGTTTTAATCGAATTACCGCTGCTCTATGATTACAGCGTGCGGTAATAAGATTACAGCACGCTGTATTCTTATTACCGCACGCGTGCGAAATATGATGCATGTCGAACCTAATCGTAGTGCAATAAGAGCTAGTTTTCGAGGAAGTGTATTGAAAAAAATAAATAAACAACTTTCTTATGACTTGTACCAAACTTAAAAGCTGCTAGGCGTGTAATTTTACGTGATCTCAAAACGTGGGGCGGTCCACGCCATTCCGTTTGTCTCTTATTTTGTTAATATTATGTGTTCCCGTTTTTCATGTAGCTACCCACATTTATATAAAAGCAAATGTGGAAAAGAAAACTTGAAAAAAGACCCTAACTGCTAGAACAATAAAGTTTAAGAAGCTTGATGAAAATGGTTTGGTATGAAGAAAATTACGCATTTAGATTAGTTTATCAGTTTTTAAAGGCGCTTTTACTAAATGCTTATTATATTTCAGGGTGCCTATTGATAAATAGGTACCATAGGGTCTCTTTTTAATTAAATTTACATTGTTATGAAAAATAAATATTGAGCGTAAAAAACCGTCAATTGAATAACGCCTGTACCCAATTAGCAGCTTATTTCCTCATAAGGGTTCGTACCCCGAAGAGTAAACAACGGGACCCTATTACTAAACCTCCGCTGTCCGTCTGTCTGTGCGTCCATTTGTCTGTCTGTCAGCGGGCTGTATCTCATGATTCGTAATAGGTAGACTGTTAAAATTCACAAAGAACGTGCATTTGTATTGCCGCTACAACAAAATAAATTTAGAAATGAACAAGTGGCAATGGGCAGGGCACATTGCTCGCAGAACGGATGGCCGATGGGGCCGAAAAGTTCTGGAATGGCGACCGCGAACCGGAAGACGTT